>CM076581.1:864816968-866157267 GCA_034641835.2 Pinus albicaulis | reverse complement strand
AGAAGTTGGTGAAATAAATCCCGAAGATGTTTCCAAAACAGAAGGTTCAGTTTCAGGTTCAGAGATTTCAGGTTCGTCAGCCCATTCACTGGCAGGAGAAATACTACCAGTAACTTCAGAAACTGAAATCGGTTCTTGAATGTGTTCTGTTATGGGTGTTTGATAATCAGGATGAACCACTATGGATGAAGTTCCAACTTCTGTTGATTTAATCCTACCGCTACTAGACGATACCAGAGCACGAAGCCCTTCAAGCTAACTTGGTGAATATTTAGGGGGTTTCCCTTGTAGTCTCTGGGATTGTCTCGGCAATTCCGCCACGATTAATTATTTAACTAATCACACGCAAACAAAGAAAATTTCAAAGAAAACACCTAAATTCTCTAAAGAAACAAACAGCTAAAACACACGCTTAAAAATCTAGGAGTTCAAACCACACACAAACAGTAACTCCCCGTACTAAAAACACTAGTTGGTGATGAAATCCAACTTAGTAGGAATTTAATACAAAAAGGGCGGTTGGAACAGTTACCCCGACAACCTGCTTAATGAAACAGACTGGCACAAGTTTCCTCACAAAACCATCTCGTGTGAAGAGAACCCCCTAGAGAGTCCAAGTGAGTCTAGTCGACGTCTGCTCCAGGTATAGTGAGATCTTTCCTTCACCATCACCTTAGGAAATAATCTTAAGTTTGTGGACACTAAGGTTACCAATAGTAACAAATATAACTGGGGGAACAGTCTACGATCCGATCCCACGCGCAAGGGCAGAGTAACAAAGCTCAATCCCCTTGAAGGTTCCTCGACATGGTTAATCCGAGGTTTACCGACAAGTGACCCCAGGCTCCTCGAAAATGGTTAATCCGAGGTTTACCATTTGTAATACGCGCAAAATCTTCTATCTTCCCCAATGAAATAGAATTGATTGTCTCAAAGGTTCGGACATGATCTCGTGATTGACTTCTTTAAGAGAAGCTTCCCAGATTATACAAATTACGATTGGGTTTATTTCCTACCGCAATATTTTCTACTTGTTTGTTTTACTACCTTGGAGAGTTAATTACTCCCTACTCCAAGATACTAGCCTAAGCTATGTTGGTGATAAGAGCCCTAGAAAATAAAAAGATTGCTAGATGAATTTTAATTAAGCGTTACTTTTAAGAGTTGTTTCTTAAGTCAATGGGTGTGGAAATGAAACTCTGATGGTGTGAAGACTCGACTTCCAAAAACACTAAAAATGCACCTAAAAATGATAATCAGATCGTTTCCTTTCAATGAAATTCTAATTAAGGAAAAGTTGGAGAATGCAATTCTTTTAATGAACAATTCCTTCTTTAAACATTAAGAGCAATTGAAAGAAAATATTTTTGTCTTTTCAGCAATAACTCAAAAATGAAACAAACTATCAAAGCTCATAATAAAATCCTTTCACTTTCAAAAACTTGAAGCTACAAAACAAGTTTTCTTCAAAAGAGATCTACAAAATTCTATGAAAAACACTCAAAACTATCAAACTAATTCTAAGACCTACAAATTTTAATAATCTAATTGAATTAAAGCTTTAAGAAAAAAAAATTTGAAGAAGGTTTTACTTAGCTATTCAGCGAACTAAGGATCTATTCGTTCAGAATAACAAACAGATCAAAAACAATCGATTATGTTTTAATAAAAAATGAAATTCAAAAACCAATAACAAAGTTTCTTTTCGAAGGTTTGCAAAGAAACGAGTAACTCTATTTCTTAATAGAGGATGACTTCACAATCAGGCCAGATTCAGCAAAAGACAAAAGACCAATGTAATCTTAGGTACTCTAAACAGTCAATGCTTCGAATCGCTACAAAGACCAAGTGAAAGACAATCCAAAACGCAAAACTTCTAGAAAATCATCAAAACACCAATACTGCTAAGATTCATTCACAGAAAGCTTTTGACAGAAACAATCATCAATCTGGGCAGAAACCAAAAAACACTAAATCACAATAAAGATAAACTACATAAAGAAATCCAAAGGTTTTTCAAAATTTTAACAGGGTCCACAGGCTTGCAGAAGTAACAGGTGCGGTACCGCACTGTTTACTAAAGAAAAGATGCGAAACTGCCCGCACTGTGCAAAGAAGGCAAAGTGCGGTCCCAGGAAAAATTAGAGAAAAACATAAAAGATCTCAAAATTTTCAAAAACAGAGAAAACCTAAGCTACCCAGGCAGATGTCTATCAATCAAAAACTAGGAAAACGTTTCCTCAAATCAAAATAAAAGAGAACCAAAAACAACAAGTTCTTTCCCCAGTGGAGTCGCCAATTTGTTGAAGGATTAATCCGTCTTGTGGACAAGACCAATCTCCCTAGTACTAAAAGTATCTAGCAACAAACAGCCAAATAGACTAATCTTTCTCTAAGCATATACGATCTATGAAAAGCTCTATAGAGGTGTTAAGGACTTACCGTTTGTCCAGTGCTTGTTTGAAGTCGTTGTTGTCCCTCGCGCGCTTGAAGGAGTTTTCCTCGTAAACCTGCAGTCACAAACAAGCAAAATATTACATAGCACCTATATAGAAATCATCATAAACCATGATTATCATAGTGATCAAGGAATCTATGAAATAAACCATTGATTGAAAGCTTATTGAGAAAAATGAGTATATTTGTATTAATTTCAAAAGAAGAAAATCCTTACAACCTGAGCCTTGATGTTGCACAGGACTTTCCGGGGTCCGAAGTAGGAATATCCTTTACTTTGATAAGCACTGCACTCCTCCAACCAAGACGAATAGAGGTATGTAATCTTTCCTCACAAAAGTCTTAATCAACTGAGTCTGAATCTCAACAGCACTTAACTTCAAATATTCTAAAGCTTCAACTCCCTTTGAGGCTACCCAATGCCTCTTTTTATAGTAGAATAGAGGAGGTTTTATGTTCCAACTATGAAGGGATAGAATCCTCCTTCAAAGGGATAAGCTCCTCACATCAAGGGGTTAGCTCCATAAGGTAAGGGATACATGCACCTCATAAGAGCGGTTCTATCACCGCAAGATATTTTCTAGAAGCTTCTAGAATTCACTTTTATTGAGCTTTTTGGAATTTACTTGCGCCTTTTTGATATTACAGGGGTCCGCACCTATAACAAAGAGAAATTGCGTTCAGGTACACAGGATAGCTTAACATTGGGTGCGGGACCGCAGGCAAGATAGCGAGAAAGTGCGATACCAAAGTTTAGGAGACTTTTAGGAACTTTTCTCTGATTTTCAAGGCTTGACATGAGGAACTGATATGTTAGACTTGCAAAGGGAGAAGTATGAGTAGTAATGAGCTCATACACATATCAGAATGTTAGGATGAAAATTTTCAGTGTAATAAAGTTCTTTTCCTAAGTAAAATTCTATTTTACTTAGGAAAAATGCACAATATCCCATAAAAACCTTTTTTTATTCGAGCCTAAGTTAAATACACAATCCTAATGTTTTATACTTAGAGCTTTTTTCATTCATTGTAACATATTAACTTTTAATTTATATTATTTAAGTCCCCTATAAAAGTCTACCCATTCCCGTATTACTATAACTATATAAAATCCCCAAATTTTACATATCCCGCCCCTTGGTTAAAATATAACCATAATACAGCATTATTTTAAATAAGGATTAATTAACCCCCATGGTTAATTAACAACTTTCTCAACCAATCATGTTTCTCCCGATATAATTAAATAACTTTTGATTGTATTGGGCTCGCCCTCATTAAACGCCCGTCACCTCGCCTCCCCAATAGCCGTCTGATCAAGCCCCCCCACATCCAACGGTTGTCATCAATATTGCATGACCCTTCACGACCAAACATTAGCGTGCGATCGCGGAGTGGTTTCGTGAACAGTACCCCACCACGCCTCACAAATCCTATGGAATCGCTGGCTCTTGGCTAAATACCGCCCGTCCCCAAAAGCGGTGCGATATCATACCGCCCTCCGCATACGACAAAACGTCGTTTCCCACGCACGTCATCCACCCAAATGACAAAAACCCCCGCCAACCTTAACTTTGTTAATAAAACAAACAAAACATCATTTTCGTTATTCTATGTTGCGACCAGATTTCCCATACAAAGAACGTCGAAGTCAACTGTCAACGATTTCTATCCACCACCTTGCTAAGAAATTTGCAGCCGAACCTGTCCAGAACCTGTCAACCATTGCCTGCACCTGTTTTCACATTATTCATAGGTATTTATCCATTTTCCGCCGAAACCCTGCAAGTCTCAATTTTATACTCTAATTCCACATAAAAAGATCAAAATAGAGTATAATTCAGTCTTTGTTTTACAATATAAGCTCCCAGACCTGTACATGTTTCCTATTTTCCACCGAAAACCTAAATTCCTTTCTGAATCCACAAGAACCAGAAATGGAAACCCCTGTGGCTTGGACTGTTGCACCCCTGAATGCTCCCCACCAAGATTTATACTATCTGCCTCTAGCGGATAGGGACTTCCAGATAAAAGACCTCACCTTTAGTGAAAATCCCCTGAAAATCTTTTTCAAATGTAGATATAATTACCTGAATGGCTCTGATATTTTTGGACTGTGGGAATCCAATCTTCCTATGTATTTTCTACCCTCTGTTCATGTTTTTCCTGAAATAATTTATCACTGCCATGCCAATTATGACCCTAATCAACAAGCAGTTATGTCCCCAAGTCAAACCATTCTTTTTCCAATAACTGCTCAATCCATCAATGAAATGTTACAATTTCATCCCTGTCAAGCTCTGACTCCCCTTTCCATGGGAGATTTACTTGAAAAATCCACAGAATTATCCCAAGAAAAATTGAATCGCCTTTGTCAAACTTTCATGCTACAAGAACATCAACCCAAAGGCCCCCCTCCTTATGGACATACCTTTTTCACAGAGATGGGTAGAATTATAGTAGATATGATATCTTTAATAATGGGATTCAACACTAGTGAGTAAGTTGGTGAAATAACCCTAGTGTTATTATCATTTTTTACTCTTGGACAGCCTCCTGCTGTCAAATATGATTTTGCCTCTTACATTGCTGACAAGATTCATGACCAGTTCATGAGACTAGAATATGAAAGAGTTTTCAAATACTCCACTTGTATATACCATCTTATGCTCTATTATCAGTCAGAGAATTTCCCCTTCCCTGTCATGAAACTTGACACCAAAGGAAATCCAAGGTCTGTAATTTTCTGGTCTGCAGTCTTCCATAGTTCCTTTGAGTCCCCTTACTCATACAATTAATTCATTGACCTATTTGTTCACCCAGCAACCACCTTATTAACAAGAGTTTCCCCTCCTAGGATTAATAGTGATATGAAGAAAATCCTCTAGCTCTCCAAGCAATACAGGATAGGTGATTGGTACCTATACAGAAATCAGGATATATGGATGTGAGCTCTGCCCTTTCAAGCTACCAAAGTATGTTCCAATGAGGCTCTTTTCCTTGGAATATTTCAGACAAATGATAAATTCAGACTTGGTCCATTTTTATAATGCCAAGAAGAAAGCTCAACTTAGAATCAAGAGTCAATTAGGCCCTTTTATCTATAATAGTAGAGATGCATGGAAAGAAGCAGAAATAATTCTGGAAGATTATCTTAAATTGAAAAAGAGTTTTCGGTGGGTACCATATGACCCTAACAGCTTTATATGTGATAGAAGAATGAAGAACAAATTGTCACCATACATTTACCATAGGATTCCATAGATTGAAAAATTTGCAAACATTGAAGAATGGATGGAAGGGACCCTAGTAGAAAAGGATAATGAACAGGTCAATGTTGAGAATGTTATGAAAGATCTTGAGAAAATACTTGACCTAGATTCTTTTGGGCGGGTACAAAGATCAGGGAGACCCTAGTAGAAAAGGATAGTGAACAGGTCAATGTTGAGAATGTTATGAAAGATCTTGAGAAAATACTTGACCTGGATTCTTTTGGGCAAGTACAAAGATCAGGGATTGGTCCCTCCTCTGCTGGGACCTCTCAGCAACATTTACAGGAAACCAACACACCAGCAACAACAACATCCAAAGGTAAGGAAAAAGAGACCAGTACACAGGCCACAGAGCAATTCACGATGTTGGAGCAGCCTGAAACTTCCAAGGGACAGGCCCCAATGCAGACTCCTCCCACTCAGGTCAATATTGCAGAAACTCCAATCTTGCAAACTCCCCCGAATAAGGAAAGAAGTAAAAAGAGAGACAGTGAAACAACTACCCCTACCAGTAGACCTTCAGAACAACCTGGTACCAAAAGGAAAAGATTAAATCCTCTCTCAGAAGAAGAAATTGTTGAAGAAATCACTGATAGTCAGAGGAAAGAAGGAGTAAAAAGCCAGCAAACATTCCCAGTCAGTGGGACATCTACCAACTCATGGAAAAAGAAGCTAGAAAGACAACAAAGTGTAGAGGTATCATCCTTTAGACCACTAGTGAAGGATGCTTGGAATATCAAGAAGACATTTATAGACATAAAAGCTAGAAATTATCCATTAAGACTTCAAGTTTATAATCAATATTTGAAGATGGCCCCCACAAATCAACAGAGATTTATGTCAGCATGTGACATCAAGGAAGGTAAAATGATAATGATTCATTTCAAGCCTAAAGTGCAGCAGCCTCAAACAGCATCGGACTACCTCAAAACCAATTTTGAAGTCATAGTAAAGGATATTCATACTTTGGATTAGATTGAATTGCATAAACAGACTGGAGAAATGATTTATTTAACCTTGACTGGTAAAGCAATGATGGCCCAAAGGTTGCAAAATTCCTTGGATAATACAACTTCCCAACTACATCTGGAAAAAGCTTCCTCCTAGGCCAAAGATAACAGAATAAAGACTTTAGAAGAAATAATTATTGGATTGGGTCATGATCCCAAAGATGTTAAAGTTGTAGAAGCCTTAATCAAAAAGAAATATGATTATATTTCTGCCCTAAGGAAACAACTAAAGCTGCCACCTTCAAGGCATCCACAGACTGCTGAGGTCATAAAGTTAAAATTTGAAGAAGAGCTAATGGATTTTCTCTTAAAACTTAATGAACGAATGAATGAAACTAAACAAGAACTTGAAAAAGAATTGAAGGACAAGCATGGAGAGTCGACCTCTCAGCCTCCCAACGCGATTTCAGTAGTCTCAACAGCAGTCCCTTCTACACTTGGGACAACAAAAGCACCCGACATCCCAGCAGCCACAGCAGAAGTGGTCATAGGTACAACAACAAAAAGGCAGTCAGCAGGACTAGCACAGGGAAACATTGCCAATTTAAGCACTGAGGAAGTAATAAAATCAATGGAGGAATTGAAGCTCCAAGTTATAGAACTCCAAAAATCAAAGGAACAATTTACTACCTTGGAACAAAAGTATGATCTCTCAAAGATAAATGTTTCAGAAAAGACAAGAGAGATCAACAGGTTAGAAAAATTGGTGAAAGCATTAGAAAAGGATCTCACATTGGAGAAAACTTTGAATGAAATCAAGGAAATTCTTTGGGCCAACATCACTCAATCAATAAATGATGTTTGGCCATCAATCCAAATAATGTATGAGAAAATTGATTTAGCTAAACTGGCTCTAGAAGAAGTTCAAAAGAGAAGGGCAGAATTAGGAAAAATGCTTGAAGAAGCCAGCGAGCTCATACATTTTTTAAATACCAAGAATAAATATCAGCTTGAAGAGCTGGGAATTCAAGAAAGAATAGGGACAATTTTGGAAGTAAAAAAGGTTTTTACTAAAAGAACTCTGATGCAAAACTTAGAAAGAAGATGCCATGATATGCAGGAAGAAATCAATGCTTTTATGAAAAGATTTGATATTTTGCAGAGTAGAGGGTTTCCAAGTCCTTTAATTTCTCATGATAAACTAATGAGCCATCAAAACTATGTTGAGAAATTGAATAAGTATGCATACAACCAGGCAAGTCCACCGACAAGTTCATCAGCAGCAAAAGCATTGCCTACAGGCAAAATTCTTTATGACAGTATGGAAAACTTGTTTTATCTCGAACATGAGGTAAAGCACTTATTTACAATTTAGCCTACCTTTTTCAGATACACAGAAACTGATGAGACCCTAAGAAAGCTTCAAAGAACCAAAATACCAGAAGCACAATGGTGGGAAAACATGTTGGACTTTTTGTAAAAATATCCTTGGATGAATTTTGATTATTTACTACAATAAGTAATGGTAAAAGGATAAACAGAGATCAAACAGGTCAAAGTGTATCAGTGCGGATAAGGAATATCAGTAAAAACAGGGTAGCCAGCACAAAGTTACCAAATAAGACAGCAGCAAGCCAAATCATAGGGCCTGCCTCCAACACACTCATAAAAATAGGAACAACACAACATCGGTTTACCTCTTCTCCTATCTACAAGACTATCTTTCTCTATTTTCTTGTAACTTATTCATGAGTCATCCTAAATTATATCTCACTCTGTTAGGAGATATTTTTTATAATTTTTTGTATAAATACTCCCTCAATTAGAGTATTGAGGGGTGGATTCTTAGACTTTGTTGTAATACTGATTAATTTGGAATAAAATGTTGTTGGACAAGTTTTGCATGGCTAGCTGGATAAATAATTGATGCAAAGGACTTTTCACAGGATTCTTGAGTCAGACACCAGATCAATAAGTCTTTTATCTCTTATGTTTTAAATTTTTTCTTGTTTATTATACCATCTATGTTTCATATCTGAATGATGAACGAAAAAGAATAATTCAGAAAGTGGTTGAGTGCAATCTGTTTTCAATCATTATTATTCTTAATGCTTTCCTCTGAACTAGTATGAACAGTGAATTCTTAATTGCTCCTATTTTCTAGTTTATTCATTCTGATTATTTGGTAAATAATTCTTAATTTATCTTTATTAATAATCATTCAATTTCCCTATTTCGAATATGTTGAAGGATTCTTAATTTCCCTTCACCCATTTTGAGTCCATTCCATTTATTTTAAATCTTTATTTGTTCCCTATTTGACTACCTTGCCCTGTGAAACCATCCCTTGTTAAGAAACTAAATCCAGTTAAGCCATATTCTTTGACTCCATTAGCCCAATGGCCTAAACTACTCAGTCCTACCATTCTGCTATTGAATTCCACCACCCAAACACAATCAAAATCCTTAAACTTTCATAACTAGCCTAATATCTTTCAAACAAAAAGCTAAATCTTAAAGAGAGAGTCCTCTATGGGTACAGATTAGCTAGATTCTATACCTAAAAGTTGGTTTGTGGTTACCTCAGACCCCTTTCCTCTTTCCAACAACTTCAAGGAAAATCTGAGTAATAACATAGTGGTGACCATACTGGGGACCCAAATAATTTTCTTGTTACTATTGTTTACTTTATAAACTACAGACGGAGCCTAAAGTTATCCAGGTAGCCTTTGAAATGCTCTTGCTTTGCAATTTCATAAGCAAATGAATGTTGCTTCAGTCTATCTCTGGTCTAGTTTATGAACTGAACATCCGGTTTTAAACACTTGATCAGTTCCTCTAGTCAAATAAATCTTTAAGAAATCTAAATCTGATATCTAAAACCTCTTAAAGAGATTGTTGAAGTTTTATTGTTAATTCCATTTAGACAAAAAATCAAAAAATCACCTAGAAAACTGGCTTTAGAAAGGAATCATTACACTAGGGCTAATCCTAATCCAAATCCACCGCCTGTGTTTGAAAATCATAATCTGATCCCCAGAATTTTTAGGAGACAGGAGAGCCAAGAGAGTTCTGCTAGTTCTCAGCCTCTATATAGATCAATATCCTGCCCTGTGAAGTGGATTTACATTGAGGACGAACCCTTTGATGAGAAATTTAAAACCTCTTTATTTGTAACTTTTTCTGAATCTAAGTTGGCCCACCTGGTTCAAGACCCAGTATTTATTGAAGATTTACAACTTGAATTTGTTACTTCACATATTGAAAAACATTTGCGTAACTCCATACAATCTGAGCTTTCCTCTGAAGCAACACTAAATCTTTCTGTGATCACTTCAGCCTCTCCAAGTTCATCAACATTTCCTTAAACATCTCAACCTCAAACCACCCCTTCTACCCCTCCATCCACCACTCCCAGATCAACCTTGGTTGTTGTTTCATCACTACCTATTGAAATGGTGAATAGATATGCTCCCTTGGTATTACCAGCCAATCCAGGGGTTATGCCCCAAGACTAACAAAGTAAAATCACTCCATTTGATGGTTCTGGTACCTACACTGCACAACAGCATACTAAAAAAATGAACGATTATTTTGAAATATATGAAGTAGATGCAGATGATGTATGAATGAGAATATTTGTTCAAAGTCTTACTGGAGAAGTTAGAACCTGGTTTAGAGCCCTTCTTGAAAATAGTATCAATGACCCAGAAGCTCTTTATAGAAAATTTTTAAACAGATGGGAAAAGAAGAAAGACCCTCTCCAAATCTTATCAGAATATGAAAACTTGAAGAGAGGAACACAAGAAACTGTGCAAGATTACTACACTAGGTTCAATAATGTTTACAATGTTATCCCCCAAAACCTCAGACCTCCTCCAGATTTAGCATTAATCAAATTCCCTGATGGACCTGATTCTGATATGGTGTACCAACTTAGGGAAATATCTCCTCAAACTTTAGAATATATGAAAAGTATAGCTATCAGTGTTGAAGCCAACCTGATATCCAAATGAACTAAAGCCAAAAGTGAAAGAAGGATACCATTAAAAGAAGAACCCTCGGCCTTTGAATAGAAACTGGATGCTATTATTAAAGGGATGGAAAGACTAGGAGATAGAGTAGAAAAAATTGAAAGGAAATCTCCCTAGGATGGTCAAACGAGCAATACTGGGAGAAATCCAAATTTCATAAAGAACCAAAACCAAAACACTGGAAAGACTGGTCCTGACCAAAACATTAGGCCCCCATTTCAGGAAAATTATGATGAAGCCTAAAATTCTGATGAACCAACAGAAGATACTCAAATAAACAACTTAACGGGACTTAATAATGAACCACAAGTTTTCTTGACCCAAGAGGATCAAGAAGCTCACATTCTCAAACAATTTCAAACTCAGTCAGGAGAATCATTTGACTTCAAGGAGGGATATGATACAGCCATTTATGAAGTCCACAAGCAATATAATTTGAGGAGCAGAAGAATTGATGTCCCTGAAACAAATAAACAAAAAGCTACAAAACAACCCCTCAAAGGTAAAAGCAATACCACCCCTGTACATATTCTTTCCAGATCAGATCCTAATCCTGCTAATCCAATTATTGAAGATGTATCCGATAATCAACCTAATAACAGAAAAATTTCCAATACTCTTCCTCCCAAAGGAAATGTAGAGGAACCCCCAGAAGTTGATTCGGAAACAACCTTAGCCCACAACCCCACTCTTGAAAAGGAGAAAAATACAGAAAATACAGAAGATAAAGAGAATCCAACTTTCCGAAATACAAGAACTCAGACTGAAAAAACTTTTAATCTAGAGGCTGAAGTAGGAAAATTAAAAATATTTGTTCCATTTTCTGAATTAGCTAAACATGATGTCTACCGAAGTCAAATCAATAGATCACTCAAGATCACTGGAAGTGAAGACTCAGTAAACGTTTTTGATGACCAACCTAAATTACTCTTTGGCCTTGAAGTAAATGGAAAACCAGTAAATGGAGGAAATCATCCATTTTATGCAAGTTTAAACATACATGATAAAATACTTCATAATGCCATGTTGTATTCTAGGGCATCTCACAACCTAATGCCCAAATATGTAATGGAGAAATTAAACCTAGATATCACCAGGCCATACAAAGACCTCTTTTCTTTTGATTCAATTTAGGTGAGATGTTTAGGATTAATCAAATAATTGTGTGTTTCACTGGTTCAATACCCTGCAAAAACAATCTTGATGGACATAGCAGTAGCAGATATTCCTCCAAAGTATGGCATGTTATTGTCCAGATCTTGGGGTGAAAAAATTCAAGGATCTCTTCAATTGGACATGTCATATGCTACTATTTCATTGTTTGGACAACCTAATAAACTATACAGAGAAAATTTAATGAAATATGTAGTTAGTAGTCAGGAGAAACCCGAAAATTTCCCCATCTACTCAGTACACTCTGATATGGATTCATTTATTCTTTATAATGTTGAAATTGATCCTCCCACTGAATTAGAAGTTCTGGCAGCAGAACAAAAAGAAATTACAAATCAAAAATATAGTGTTCAAATCTAGGAAATCTCTGAGAACAATGAAACATCAAATACCGAAGAGAAACCAGAAGAAAGTAAAAAACCAGATCTCACTATCAAAAAAGTTCCTGAGACTCCCAATACCAATTATGAACATGAAATTCTTTGGCACTTAGAATTTGATGGTTCAGTTAATAAATTAGGAGCAGGAGCAGGAGTTTGGCTGCACAATATTGAAAATGATCATGCTGAAGGCCATGCCTACAGATTAAACTTTAAGTGCACCAATAATATGGCAGAATATGAAGCTCTTTTGCTAGGTCTTAAACTTGTTAAAAGATTAGGGACAATTAGAGTATCTGTCATAGGAGATTATGATTTAATCATTCAACAAATCAAAGGACACTATCTAACAAATGATCCCAGACTAAGAGAATATAGAGGAACAGTTGTAGAGATACTCAATACTTTTATACAAGCTCAGCTTGCTAAAATCCCAAGAAAACAAAACTTGCACGCCCATAGTCTGGCAATGTTTGCCAGCACATGTAAATTATCATTCGAACCTAATCATCAGTTCACAGCTGAGATTAGACATAGACCAGCCATACCTGATAATTTTAAGAACTGGCAAGTGTTTGAAAGTGATGAGCATATTACAAATTTCCTAACTTTAGACGAAGAATTTTCTAACAGTAACATAGATGAAGATACAGTCATTGAATTTGATCAAACAAATGAGCCAGAAACAGACATTTCAGAAGAAAATGCAATTCAAATGCTTCATCCAACAAAGTTCACCAACAAAGAAATGCAAGACCTTAAACAAATGGATATTGATGAGATTACTGAAGAAGAATCTGAGGTCATTAATTTAAAACACAATCATTTGCCTAAAGGATTAACTCCTCTGGAAGAGCTTTTTGATTCTAATGATATTCCTAAGAAACCTTAGATGGAACCATTAAAGTAGATATTGAGGAATATAACTTGGGGACTGAAGAAAATCCAAAAATGATAAAGTTATCTAAATCTTTGCCCCCTGACCAAAAACTAAAATATTTTGAATTAGTGAGAGAATTCCAGGATGTCTTTGCACGGAGCTATGAAGACTTGAAATCATATGACACCTCTATAATTCAGCATACTATAACTCTGAAAGAAAATTAGAAACCAATCAAACAAAAACTCAAAAGAATTAACCCTGTACTGTTGCCCTTAATTGAAAAAGAAATCAAACATATGTATGAAGCAAGGATAATTGCTCCCATTAGGTTTCTAGAGTGGCTGTCTAATTTGGTACCTACTAGTAAGAAAACTGGAGAAATTAGATTATGTGTTGATTTAAGAAATGTAAATAAGGTTTCTTTGAAGGATAATTACCCTTTACCCAAGATGGATCACATTTTACAAAGGGTAGTAGGTGCTTCTATGATTTCACTTCTAGATGGGTTCTCAGGATACAACCAGATTCTGGTTCATCCTGATGACCAGGAAAAAATGGCTTTCACAACACCATGGGGCACATTCAATTATGTTAAAATTCCATTTGGACTTAAAAATGCAGGAGCAACCTTCCAAAGAGCAATGGACATAGCATTTGCAAAATAAATTCATGATTTTCTTGTTATATATCTGGATGACTTAGCTGTTTTTTCTAAATCAGATCAGCAACATTTGGACCATCTCAGACAAGCATTCCTAAAATGCAGAAAATATGGTATCTCTTTGAATCCAAAGAAGTCCTTGTTTTTTATAGAGGAAGGTAAACTCTTAGGTCATATCATCTCCAAATATGGTATTAGAATTGATCCTACTAGAATAGAAGCTATACTGCAGATACCTCACCCTAGAAATGTCAAAGAACTTCAAGCTTTCCTAGGAAAAATAAATTTTTTGAGAAGATTCATATCTAGCTTAGCTAAACTAAATAGATTGCTTAATAATATGTTAAAAAATGATTCAAGTATTAAATGGACAGTAGAATCCAAACAAGTATTTGAAGAAATTAAAATGGCTTTGTCCAGAACACCGGTCCTTACAAGTCCACAATTTGATAGAGACTTCATAATATTTTCATTTGCATCAGAACACACTATAGAAGTTGTTTTATTACAAAAGGATGATCAAGTATGTGAGAGACCCATAGCCTTTTTTAGTAAAGCACTCAAGGATGCATCATTAAAATACAACATAATGGAAAAACAAGCTTTGCTCTTGTAAAAGCCATTAAAGACTTTAGAGTCTACATATTGTATTCCCATGTGATAGCCTATGTACCAAATGTTGTTGTCAAAGACATCTTAAACCAGGATGGAATTGAGGGAAAAAGAGGTAAATGGATTGCTACCATATTAGAGTATGATATTGAAATAAAACCTACAAAGCTTATAAAGGGACAGGGATTGGCCAAGCTTATGACAGAAACAAATTGTCAAGCCCTAGACATTAATGAACTGGATAACGAATAGGAGATGGTGACTCCACAAATCAACCAGGCCTTCTTATATTCACCTTGATATGCTGATATAATTTATGTAATATTAAACCTGCAAGCTCCTTCAGGGTTATCCAGAACAAAGAAAAGGTTTTTAAAGATGAAATATTCAATTTTTTTTATTTTAGATAACGTTATTTTTTGGAAAAATCATGAAGGTATTCTATTGAATTGTTTATTTAAAGAAGAAGCTAACAAGGCTCTCCAAGAATTTCATGCAGGAGACTGTGATGGAAACCTTTACTCGAAATCAACTGCAGACAAGATCCTAAGGGCTGGATTTTATTGGCCAACCTTGTTCACTGATGTAAAGAAATTTGTCACTACTTGCCATAAATGTCAAATTTTTGAAGGCAAGAGAAAATTATTACCTTTACCCCTGAAACCAATTTCCACTAAAAAACCCTTCCAACAATGGGGCCTGGACTTCATTGGAGAAATCCATCCTCCCTCTTCAGGCCAACACAAATGGATCCTCACCGCCACGGACTATTTCACCAAATGGATAGAAGCTATTCCTTCCAGACAAGCCAATGACACTGTGATCATAGGATTCTTAGAAACCAACTTATTATCTAGATTTGGTTGTCTTGATAAAATCATAACTGATAATGCTGTTGCCTTCAAATCCAAGAAGATGATAAATTTCTATAACAAATACCATATCACCTTAGCCCATTCCACAACATATTAGCCTCAAGGTAATGGACTATCCGAGTCCTCCAACAAGAGCCTCATCAATATTTTTAAAAAATTATTGGAGGAAAACAAGAAAAATTGGCACAAGAAACTTACAAATGCACTATGGGCAGACAGACTCACCACCAAAAAATCTATTGGGACCAGTCCTTATGAATTAGTCTATGGCATGGAGGCTGTATTTCCTTCATCTTTAGGAGTTCCTGTAATGAAATTACTTCAAGAAGCTCAGGTTGAACCTAATGATATTTAAAGGAGGATAAACCAGACCATCAATCTGCAGCAGACCAGAGAGGAAGTATATCAAAGATCCCAAGTGTTGCAGGATAAGCTTAAGAAGATATTTGGTAAAAGAACCAACGAAAAATATTTCTACCTTGGAGACAAAGTGTTAAGATGGGATTCCATAAGAGAGGATAAGGGAAAACATGGGAAGCTTGACTTCCTATGGAAAGGACCTTATATTATCTATGCTTTACAAGGAAAAAATACATATTATTTGAAAAACTTGGATGGTACAGAAACTGAAGATGGTCCAGTTAGTGGTCGAATGTTGAAACATTACTTTGATCCTACTTATTAATATATCCTGATTTTTAACATGTACATACTATATCCTTTGTAATGTCACAGTTTTGATTGGATAGTAACTTGTTGGAGTTGAAGTTCGAAGAGAAGGCCCTAAGCTTTAGAAGAGTCACTGTCATACATACAATAAAGCAACAAGTAGAGGAAGATTCCATAGCTCAGTCAAAATCATTCTGAGGCCAACTGTCCTGTTGTTCTTGACTTTTCACCAGGAAAAGCCATCCCCAAGTGGAGCCAGTGTTATGCTCCTATACCAATAGGTGTCATATATCATGATTTACTTGATGAGCTATGTAATATGTTCATACCTTTCCTTGTTGCAAAGGTTTTCCATATTGTCAAAAAATCAAAAAAATTTAAAAAATGTAAAGAGGGTATACCCTAAAAGAAAAATCAAGGGGTGAAAAGAATAAAATGGCCAAAAAAGTGAAAGAAAATGAACCCCACCAAAAGAAAAGCCAAGGAAAGTGTGCAAGTCTAAATTCCACTACTCTTTGCTCTTCTGTAATAAACAAATTGTGTGCAACTTGTAACTTATGCCACAAATTGGTGAACAAGTCAAACAATTTAAACTTGGCTAGTTCATGTTTGAATTTTATGTTTTAGAGATAGAGAATAAAATTTGACCAAACTGTTTAACCTTGGAAAATAAGTAGATAGGTAAAGTAAATAAAAGGAGCTCAACATCTTAATCTGAGCCCTTGGATGTAATAAGGTTAGACTTAGATAGATTTCTACATGTAAAAGAAAAGAAAGTGTGATAAGGGTTTACCAGTCTAAGTGCACCTTAATAAATAATAAAAATGCTAGCTTAAAGTAGGTAGGGTAAGTAGATGATGTTGCAGAATTACATGTGATGGATAATGACTCTAAATGTGTTAATATTTACATTCATCACAAGTGCAAGGCAGACATTACACTGAAGGAATTTCAAGCAAAACAAGATCAAATGATTAATTCCCCTTCTCATTTTTCCCTAAAAATTTCACTAATTTCCCCTAAGTACTAACGCATTTGAAAATTAGAGGGGCTCAGAGCATTTCTCTGACTTCTGGAGGGACCGGACCCTTGGCCCATTAATTTAAAAGCCTAAGTACTTAAAACCATCCATAAGTCATTCATTTACTTCCATAAGTCTTTTCCTAAGTAAAATCTTATTTTTCTTAGGAAAATAGCACAATATCACATAAAAACCCTTTTTCATTCAAGCCAAAGTTAAATACACAATTTTAATGTTTTTATACTTAGCGTTTTTTCATTCATTTTGACATATTAACTTTTAACTTATATTATTTATTTCCCCTATAAAATCTACTCATTCCCGTATTATTATAAAGCCCCAAATTTTATATATCCCGCCCCTCGTTAAAATATAACCATAATACATCATTAATTGGGATTAATTAGTTAATCTGTAACTAATTAAGAGCATGACCACCCGCCACATTAAAAAGGGATTAATTAACCCCCACGGTTAATTAATAACTCTCTCGACCTATCGTGTTGCTCCAGATATGATTAAATTATTTTTAATTATGTTGGGCCCGCCCTCATTAAACTCTCGTCACCTCACCTCCCCTATAGACGTTTGATTAAGCACCCCACATCCAATGGCTGTCATGCATTTCGCATGGCCCTTCACGACCAAACGATAACGTGCAATCGCAGAGCAGTTTTGTGAACAGTACCTTGCCACGCGTCGCGAAATATATGGAATCGCTGGCTCATAGCTAAATACTGCCCGTCCCCAAAAGTGGTGCGATATCATACCGCTTACCACTCTCCGCATACGACAAAACGTCGTTTCCCACGCACGTCATCCACCCAAATGATAAAAATCCCTACCAACCTTGACTTTGTTAATAAAACAAACAAAACATCACTTTTATCATTCTATACTGTGACCAGTGTTCCCATGCAAAGACAGTCGAAGTCAACTATCAGTGATTTCTAACCACCACCTTGCTAAGAAATTTGCAGCCGAACCAGTCCAAAACCTGTCAACCATTGCCTGCACCTGTTTTCGCACCACTCATAGGTATTTATCCAATTTCTGCCGAAACCCTGCAAGTCTTTGGTTTACACTCTAATTCCACAGAAAAAGACTAAAATACAATATAATTCAGTCTTTTTTTTTACTACATAAGTTCCCAGACTTGTGAATTTTGCCCATTTTCACTGAAAAACCAAATTCCTTTCTAAATCCACTAGAACCAGAAATGGAAACCCTTGTAGCTTTGATTGTTGACCCTTGAATTCTCCCCACAAAGATTTAGATTATCTAACTCTAGCGGATAGGGACTTCCAGATAAAAGACCTCACCTTTAGAGAAAATCCCCTGAAAATCTTTTGCTAATGCAGAGATAATTACCTGAATGGCTCTGATATTTTTGGACTGTGGGAATCCAATCTTCCTATGTATTTTCTACCCTCAGTTCATGTCTTTCCTAAAATAATTTATCACTGCCATTCCAATTATGACCCTAATCAACGAGCAGTTATGTCCCCAAGTCAAACCATTCTTTTTCCAATAACTGCTCAGTCCATCAATGAAATGTTAAAATTTCATCCCGATCAAGCCCTGACTCCCCTTTTCATGGGAGATTTACTTAAAAAATCCACAAAATTATCCCAAAAAGAACTGAATCACCTTTTTCAAACTTTCATGCTACAAGAACATCAACCCAAAGGCCCCCATCCTTATGGACATACCTTTTTCACAGAGATGGGCATAATTATAGTGGATGTGATATTTTTAATAATGGGATTCAACACTAGTGAGTACGTTGATGAAATAACCCTAGTGTTGTTATCAATTTTTACTCTTGGACAACCCCCTGATGTCAAATATGACTTTTCCTCTTACATTGCTGACAAGATTCATGACCAGTTCATGAGATTAGAAGATGAAAGAGTTTTAAATACTCTACTTTAATATACCATATTATGCTCTATTATCAGTCAAAGAATTTCCCCTTCCCTGTCATGAAACTTGACACCAAAGGAAATCCAAGGTCTGTAATTTTCTAGTCTGCAGTCTTCCATAGTTCCTTTGAGTCCCCTTACTCATACAATGAATTCATTGACCTATTTGTTCACCCAGCAACCACCTTATTAACAGGAGTTTCCCCTCCTAGGATTAATAGTGATATGAAGAAAATCCTTCAGCTCTCCAAGCAATACAGGATATATGGATGTGAGCTCTGCCCTTTCAAGCTACCAAAGTATGTTCCAATGAGGCTCTTTCCCTTGGAATAATTTAGACAAGTGATAAATTCATACCTAGTCCATTTTTACAATGCCAAGAAGAAAGCTCAACTTAGAATCAAGAGTTAGTTAGAACCTTTTGTCTGTAACAGTAGAGATGCATGGAAAGAAGCAGAAAGAATTCTGGAAGATTATCTTAAGTTTAAAAAGAGTTTTCGGTGGGTACCATATGACCCTAATATCTTTATATGTGATAGAATAATGAAGAACAAATTGTCACCATACATTCACCATAGGATTCTAGAGATTGAACAATTTTCAAACATTGATGAATGGATGGAAGGGACCCTAGTAGAAAAGGATAGTGAACAGGTCAATGTTGAGAATGTTATGAAATATCTTGAGAAAATACTTGACCTGGATTCTTTTGGGCAAGTACAAAGACCAGGAATTGGCCCTTCCTCTACTCGAACCTCTCAGTAACATTTGCAAAAAACCAGCGCACCAACCACAGTAACATCCAAAGGTAAGGAAAAAAAGACCAGGCCACAGGCCACAGAGCAATTCACGATTTTGGAGCAGCCTAAAACTTCCAAGGGACAAGCCCAAATGCAAACTTCTCCCACTCAGGTCAATATGGCAGAAACTCCAATCTTCCAAACTCCCTTGAATGAGGAAAGAAGTGAAAAGAGAGACAGTGAAACAACTACCCCTACCAGTAGACCTTCAGAACATCCTGGTACCAAAAGGAAAAGATTAAATCCTCTCTTAGAAGAATAAATTGTTGAATAAATCATTGATAGTCAGAGGAAAGAAGCAGTAGACATCCAGCAAACATTTCCAGTCAGTGGGACATCTACCAACTCACAAAAAAAGGAGTTAGAAAGACAACAAAATGAAGAGGTATCATCCTTTAGACCACTAGTGAAGGACGCTTGGGATATCAAGAAGACATTTATAGACATAAAAGCCAGAAATGATCCATTAAGACGTCAAGTTTATAATCAATATTTGAAGATGGCCCCCACAAATCAACAAAGATTAATGTTAGCTTATGACATCAAGGAAAGTAAAATGATAATGATTCATTTCAAGCCTAAAGTGCAGCAGCCTCAAACAGCAGTAGACTACCTTAGAACCAATTTTGAGGTTATGGTAAAGGATATTCATCCTTTGGATAATATTGAATTACATAAACAAACTGGAGAAATTTTGTATTCAACCTTGACTAGCAAGGGAATGATAGCCCAAAGATTGCAAAATTCTTTGGATAATACAACTGCCCGAATGCATTTGGAAAAAGCTTCCTCCCAGGCCAAAGATAACAGAATAAATTCTTTATAAGAAAAAATTATTGGATTGGGTCATGATCCCAAAGATGTTAAGGCTACAGAAGCCTTAATCAAAAAGAAAGATGATGATATTGTTGCCCTAAGGAAACAACTAAAGCTGCCACCTTCAAGGCATCCACAGACTTCTGAGGTCATAAAGCAAAAATCTGAAGAAGAGCTAATGGATTTACTCTTAAAACTTAATGAACAACTAAATGAGACTAAACAAGAACTTAAAAAAGCATTGAAGGACAAGCAGGGAGAGTCGACCTCTCAGCCTCCCAATGTGATACCACTAATCTCAACAGCAGTCCCTTCTACGACACTAGCACCAAACATCCCAGCAGCCACAGCAGAAGTGGTCATAGGTACAACAACAACAGGGCAGTCAGCAGGACTAGCACAGGGAAACACTGCCAATTTGAGCACTGAGGAACTAATAAAATCAATGGAGGAATTGAAGCTTCAAGTTACAGAACTCCAAAAAGTAAAGGAACAATTTACTACTTTGGAACAAAATTATGATCTCTCAAAGATAAATGTTGCAGAAAAGACAAGAGAGGTCAAAAGGTTAGAAAAATTGGTGAAATCATTAGAAAAGGATCTCACATTGGAGAAACCTTTGAAATAAATCAAGGAAATTCTTTGGGACAACATTATTCAATCAATAAATCATGTTTGGCCGTCAATCCAAATAATTTATGAGCAAATTGATTTAGTTCAACTAGCTCTAGAAGAAGTTCAAAAGGCGAGGGAAGAATTACGAAAAATGCCTGAAGAATCCAATGAGCTCATATAGTTTTTAAATACCAAGAACAAATATCAACTTGAAGAGCTGGGCATTCAAGATAGAACAGGGACAATTTTGGAAGTAAAAAAGGTTTTTACTAAAAGAACTCTGATGCAAAACTTAGAAAGAAGATGCCATGATATGCAGGAAGAAATCAATGCTTTTATGAAAAGATTTGATATTTTGTAGAGTAGAGGGTTGCCGAGTCCTTTAGTTTCTCTTGATAAACTAATGAACCATCAAAACTATGTTGAGAAATTAAATAAGTATGCAGACAACCAGACAAGTCCATCGACAAGTTCATCAGCAGCAAAAGATTTTCCTACAAGCAAAATTCTTTATGACAGTCTTGAAAACTTGTTTTATCTCGAACATGAGGTAAAGCACTTATTTCCAATTCAGCCTACCTTTTTCAAATACATAGAAACTGATGAGACCCTGAGAAAGCTTCAAAGAACCAAAATACTAGAAGCACAATGATGGGAAGACATGTTGGACATTTTGTAAAAATATCCTTGGATGAATTTTGATTATTTACTACAGTAAGTAATGGTAAAAGATAAACAGAGATTAAACAAGTCAAAGTGTATCAATACAGATAAAGAGTATCAGTAAGAACATGGAAGCTAGCACAGAGTTACCAAAGAAGACAACAGCAAGCCAAATCATAGGGCCTGCCTCCAGCACACTCATAAAAATAGGAACAACACAACATCGGTTTACCTCTTCTCCTATCTACGAGACTATACGCTCTCTATTTTCTTGTAACTTATTCATGAGTCATCCAAAATTATATCTCACTCTGTTAGGAGATATTTTTTATAATTTTTTGTATAAATACTCCCTCAATTAAAGTATTGAGGGGTGGATTCTTAGACTTTGCTGTAATACTGATTAATTTGGAATAAAGTGTTGTTGGACAAATTTTGCATGGCTAGCTGGATAAAGAATTGATGCAAAGGACTTTTCACAGGATTCTTGAGTGAGACACTAGATCAATAATTCTTCTATCTCTTATGTTTTAAATTTTTCTTGTTTATTATACCATCTATGTTTCATATCTAAATGATGAACGAAAAAGAGTAATTCAGAAAGTGCTTGAGTGCAATATGTTTTCAATCGTTATTATTCTTAATGTTTTCCTCTGAACTAGTATGAACAGTGAATTCTTAATTTCTACTATTTTCTAGTTTATTCATTCTGATTATTTGGTAAAGAATTCTTAATAGCTTTTTATTAATAATCATTCAATTTTTCTCTTTCGAATATGTTGAAGGATTCCTAATTGCCCTTCACCCATTTTGAGTCCATTCCATTTATTTTAAATCTTTATTTGTTCCCTATTTGACTACCTTGCCCTGTGAAACCATCCCTTGTTAAGAAACTAAATCCAGTTAAGCCATATTCTTTGACTCCATTAGCCCAATGGCCTAAACTACACATTCCTACCATTCTGCTATTGAATTCCACCACCCAAGCACAATCAAAATCCTTAAACTTTCATAACTAGCCTAATATCTTTCAAAAACAAAGCTAAAACTTAAAGAGAGAGCCCTCTCTGGGTACATATTGGCTAGATTCTGTACATAAAAGTTGGTTTGTGGTTACCTCAAACCCCTTTCCTCTTCCCAACAACTTCAAGATAAATCTGAGTGATAACATAGTGGCGACCATCATGGGTGTTGGGGTTCCCATGTTTTGGCCAGGTTGAAAAAGACCAAAAGATGAGACAACATAGAACCACTTTGGGACCTTAGGATCTAGCCCTCCTAGGTCCAGAGAGGGATCTCTCTATGGTAGTCGAAGGTTATGTCTTTGAAGCTCTTTAGGTTATGATTTTAGGCTAGTTGTAGGATCAGGGTTGTTGGTTTGATTGTTTGTGTTTGGTTGGAGGGAATCATGAAAAGAAGGACCAATATAAGACAAGGATGAGCAAAGAGGAAGCTTAGGCAGAGACAGATAACTCAGAGAACATCAAAGCCATTGGGCTATGGAGTCAGGAAAGGATTTATTTGTAATCAATGTGCAAGCTTTAATCATCTGGATCTTAAAAGATGATTGGTGGGATGGGACAGTAAGGTCAGAAAATGAAAGGAGGAGAACCAACCAACTCTGTCTATAGATCAGGCCAGAGGTCATTTAACTCCAGGCCTGCTTGGACAAAATCAGAGGTGTAACAAGGGATCTTGGAAAGGTTTAATTGGGATGGAAAGCTCCTAGTGAGGCAGATGCAGGGTTCTAGACCTCACAGGTTCTTAACACATTCAAATAAATCCTAACAAGAACATCTGAACATAGACTTCATTAATTCATACATCAGAGAGCAGGCAATAACATCCACTACACTGGTTAAACCAATCGAAATCAATATTCAGATACACAATGGAGCAGAAAACATTGAGGCAGGGAGAGCAAGAAATATAAGGCACCTATCAAGGGTGAATCTTATATTATACTTCTGTTGCCTACCAGCAGAAATGAAATGAAATGAAACATAACATAATAGCAAGTCAATCACAAATACAGAGAAAGAGGAAACATCACCAGCTGCTCTAGATCAGGATCCAAAGAAACATGCTTGTCATATTAAAAACAACACAAATCAGGTACATCATAGCCCATAGCTTGAACATTCAGTCTGAATACATCTAATCTCAGCCTATCTTACAATATACACAGAGAACTTGTCCCAAATGGGAAAAATGCTTGCATTCCACTGATTTCTTATCAACAACAATTACAATCTTTTCTTCTATGCTTTATAGCAGTGGGAACACAAAGATCGACCCAAGAAGGTAGGTGAACATTGAATGTCATATTAAACACAACAATGAATGTGGGCTGAGGCCCATTCTGCTTGACATGCTGTATGTTTAATCTCTGTCACCTCCCTCGGGAAAGAAAGACCTCGACATTTTTGGTCAAAGTACTCCTGGTGTCGTGAACAAAAAGTAAAATAAACTGCTGGAAGGTCTGTCTCATAAATGTCTGACTGTCTTTGAGCTGTAGTCTGGTGGGAAAACTCTTCAGGGACACGGTGTGTAAATAAAACAGTATGGGTGCCCTGTACCTGATAAAGAAAAACATTCTGCCATCAAAAACCTTGATATTACCTTTTGTCTGTGCTCAGGATCTTTTGATCGATCCTCGGGGTCTGTGATCTACTGCTTCGTCTCTGAAAACATTGACTCAGGGCTCGATATCTTCATGGTTGTGCTTTAATCTTCCTTTTGCTCTGTACTAGAACGTTCGACTGCTTTAATTCCATCGCTGACAGGTTAGCTCGGGTTTAATGGTGATGGGAGATTTTCCAAAAAGTTCGAACTCTTTTCCTTAAATGAACATCTCATCTCCACCTTCCCGGGCCTCTGTTCATAAATTCAGCCGCTGTGGATGATCTTCCTCGGATTTAGCTGTCCTGGTAGCACAGAAATTTATTGTGGTGGCCATTCTTTCTTTATAAACCTGCAGGAAACACGAAAACCGTGAAGAAATCCATGTACAAGGGTGGTGGGCGATGTAGATGGGAGAAATGGGTGTGCAATCGGTGACATGGCGGAAGAAACGCAGAGGAATGGTGAAAAAACTGCTCAGGTAGGGTTGGCGGACGTTGCAGAATGAAAAATGCATGAAAACCATTAAAAAATGCGAGAGTAGGACGTTATATGTGACGAAATGGGTGACAGGTACGAAACATGCACGTGGGGTGACGTGGCATATGGACAGCCGAGTGGACGGATGAGGTGGAGGTCCCGGGGCAACGGAATGGTCAACCATGGACAGATGGATCTGGACCGTTGATCGCTGATAGATCAACAGCGGGGGATGTCAGAAGGTGGGCCCGCGGGTACGATGGACCGGATTAAATGGCGCGTAGCTTCGGGAGATGACAGCCGTTGGATGAGGGCTCCAAGATCCAATGGCGATCGTGAATTCCGCTGCCCGGCTTTCGTCCGGGGGATAACGCGTGAAATGGCAGTTTTCAGAATAGTACAGGAGGACGTGTGGCAGGGGATGAGTGGGATTGCTGGGTTTCAGATGAATACCGCCAGTTGCAGATGGGCGGTGCGGAATTTACCGGCGGGTTTGGGCGAATGACGTGTGCAGGAGGGGTCCACCATTTCGGGCGCGCTCCGCGCCGTTGGATCCGGCGTTTAACAGACGGTCGGGATCCATTGATCAACCAAAATGTATTAAAACCCGAAAATGCGCGTTAACAAAGGTTTTTAAATGAATTTTTTGCGCGGAGAAAGGTTAGAGGGGGTAAGCGCCTGGAGGGTTTAGCTCTGGGTTCCGGCGCCAGGTCTTATGGGAAGAAAAGGAGTGCGGGGCTATGGCCAAAGGGGCTTAGGCCTTATTACATGTTTTTTTCACATTTTAAAGCATTTTTAGGCCCAAGGGGAGGAACGATAGGGAAATGAAGGGTAGGAAAGGCAAAAGTAGGGGCAGGGAAAGGATTTCAAGGGGGTTTCGAGGAATTTAAGCATGAAGAAGGAGGGGATTTTGACAAAAGGAAAACAGAGGCTGAGATGGGGAAGTTTGCAGGATAAAGGGGTAAAAAGGGCCCCTTTTGGGGAATGCATCAGCAAAGAGGATGTATATTAGGCCTAGCACAGAGAGACTCCAAGGAGGATGAATTTTCAGGGGAGAGGCATTTCTTGGAGGCTCCAGAACAAACTAGCCCCCAGCTTGCTTGTCAAGAATTCCATAGGTGGGCTAACGGTGGCTCCACATGGGGATGGCTTCTCCTAGGAGGAGTCAAGAAACCAGATATGATATTTGGAGTAGGCCAGATCCCTGCTATCATAAGCCATATTTCTTCTTCAATTTTAGCTGCCACAATATGATGGAAGCATCAGCAAAAACATTTCCCAACCAATCTACCTACCCAAACTACATCTCTACAATTTCCCTTGGGTGCACTTGAGCTAGCAGACCCTTTACATTTATTTTTCAAAACAAAAAAAAACCTATTATAAATCTATCCTTATTGCTCCATGAGGCCAGGTTAGACTATTTACCTCGTCTATTCCTCTACCTAATCTACTACCTGCTGGGATTAAACTGTCCAATAGGTTTCTTCACCTACATTCTAAGATAAGAAATTTAAACACAGCCAAGCCAGGATTAGACTGTCTGACTTGTTGGGCAGAAACTTGTAGAAACAAAAACTGTGAAGGCATGGAATTCTGCAATGGTGAAACATCCTTCTTTCTTTCTCGTGACTCGGGTTTTGAGCATATTTGAGTCATCTCCGTCCTTTGCTTCAGCTCTGTTTTTGGGCATATTAGAGCTGGTTTCTTTTTCACTGCTGATCCAGGTTTTGAGCATGTTTGGATCAGCTATTCTGCTTCCTTTTGGCTTAGATTTTGATCGTGTTTGAGCCCATTCCTTTACGTTTTAGAGGTTCATGTTTTGAGCATATCTGAACCTCCAACTTTCATTCTGTTTTTTGGAACATTTTTCTGTTTTTCTGGGAAATAACAGCTACAATGATATGTACAATGGATATGAAACTGAAAATGAAAATCAATAAAAGTAATGTTTGAGCATCCTGCCATTGATAGGACCCCCAAACATTTCTGTGCCATCAAGTTCTTGCAGAAAAAACGCATTAGGGCCTACAGTAGCTTGAATAATGTATGGACCTTGCCACAAGCTGTCAAATTTTCCATGTTTGCCTTTGTCCTCTCTCCTTGAGTCCCACCTCAGAACCTTGTCACCAATTTTGAAGTCTGAAGCTTTGGTTCTTTTGTCAAACTTCCTTTTGATGCTTTCTTGAATTCTGACAGCTCTGCTATAAACCTGCTCTCTTGTTTGCTGCAAATGGATTGTTTCATTAATTCTCCTTATCATGCTATCCTCCTCTGATTGGATCTCCTGGAAAATTTTGATCACTGGAACTCCAAGGCTAGTAGGAAAAAATGCTTCAGTCCCCTAAACCAGCTGGAAGGGTGACATGCCAATAGATTTCTTTGTAGTGAGCCTGTCTGCCCACAAGGCATGTATCAACTTTTTATGCCATGACCTTTTGTTCTCTTCCAGTAGCTTCTTAATGATTGTAACCAGTCTTTTATTTGATGATTCAGCCAATCCATTACCCTGAGGGTAATAGGTAGTTGAATGTCCAAGTGCTAATCCGTACCTGTGACAGAAATCAACCATTCTTTTGGATCTGAAAGCAGCAGCATTGTCAGTGATTATTTTCCTTGGACAACTGAAACGAGATAGGATGAAGTCTTCTAGGAACCTAATGATGACAGATTCAGTGGCATTCCTAGTGGGTATGGCTTCTATCCATTTAGTGAAGTAATCTGTAGCAGTTAGGATCCATTTATGTTGTCCAGAGGAGGCAGGATGAATTTCTCCTATAAAGTCTAGGCCCCATTGCATGAAGGGACCTTCTATGGTGATAGGTTGCAGGGGGAGGGGGAGGTGTTTTCTTTTACCCTCAAAGATTTGGCATTTGTGGCAAGTGGTTATCATTTTATGGACATCATTAAACAGTGTAGGCCAATAATAACCAGCCCTAAGTATTTTATTTGCAGTGGTCTTCCAACTCAGGTGGCCTCCACACTCCCCAGTGTGGAATTCCTGTTTAATTTTTTGAGCTTCAGTTTCAGACAAACATTTCAGCAAAAGGCCATTTGGATTTTTCCAATATAATCTTTCATTCATAATGTAGTAATTTCAAGCTTTGAGTTTTATGAATCTGGCTTTTGTTTTGGATAGTTCTGGAGGGGCATTGAGGTTTGTGAGAACATAAAGGATATCGGTATACCAAGGAGAGTTCTGAAACTGCTCCTCAACAGTTGGATGGTGAAATCCTTCCTGCTCATCTAAGGCATTCAGCAGATTAATGTCAAGGACCTATAGATTAGATTTAGCCATTAATTGGGCCAGGCCTTGACCTTTGATCAACTTGGTGGGTTTTATTTCAAGGTCGTATTCCAAGATGGTAGCAATCCATTTGCCCCTTTTTCCGTCAGGGTCTTGGGACAATATATCTTTGACCACTATATTCGGCACATAGGCAATGATGTGAGAATGCAGAATGTACATCCTAAAGTACTTTAAGGCCTTAATCAGAGCATAGGCCTGCTTTTCCATGATGTTGTACTTTAAGGGTGCATATTTTAAGGCTTTACTGAAGAAGGCTATGGGCTGTTCATTACCTTCTGAATTTTTCTGCAGCAAGACTGCAACTATTGTGTGCTGGGAAGCAAATGAGAAGACTAGAAAATATTTTGAGAAGTCAGGGATAATAAGGACAGGGGCCTTAGTGAGTGCAAGTTTTACCGACTCAAAAGATTTTTTGGCTTCAACAGTCCACTTAATTCCTGCACCTTTCTTTAGCATTTCAGTCATTTTTCTAAGGTGCTCAGCGAGGTTGGGAATGAACCTCCTAAGGAAGTTGATTTTTCCAATGAAGGACTGTAATTCCTTGATGTTCCTAGGATGTGTAATTTGAAGTATTCCCTCAACTCTCTGTGGGTCTATCCTGATCCCTTTCTCGGATATGATGTGGCCGAGAAGTTTACCTTCTTGCAGCCCAAAGATAGTTTTCTTAGGATTCAGGGACAGACCATACCTTCTACATTTTTCAAAGATTTTCCTCAGATGTTTCAAGTGTTCTTCTTCAGTTTTAGAAAAGACAGTCAAGTCATCCAAGTAGATAACTATAAAGTGTCCAATCTCATCTGAGAAAGAAATATCCATTGCTCTCTGGAAGGTAGCTCCAGCATTCATCAATCCAAAAGGCATTTTCAAGTACATGAAGGTGCCCCATGGAGTGATAAAAGTTGTTTTAAGTTGATCTTCTGGGAGTACCAGAACTTGGTTGTATCCTGAAAAACCATCAAGTAGGGAGATTCTCTTTGAGCCCACTACCTTTTGTAGGATATGTTCCATTCTAGGCAAAGCGTAGTTGTCTTTCAGGGAGGCTCTATTGATGTTTCTAAAGTTTATGCATAGTCTGATCTCCCCTGTCTTCTTCCTTACAGCCACTAGGTTTGACACCCAATCAGAAAACCTCACAGGGACTATTATGCCTGCTTCATACATCTTTTTAATTTCTTTCTCTACTGCAGGCAATTGTTTTGGATTGATTCTTCGAAGTTTTTGTCTGAAATGCTTCTGATTTTCCTTGAGTGGTATCTTATGTTGTATGATGTTGGTGTCATAGGCCTTTAAGTCTTCATAGCTCCATGCAAACACATCGATAAATTCCTTAAACAGGTCAATGTATTTTTTCTTCATGTTTGCAGGTATGGACTTAGCCAGTTTTATCATTTTGGGCCTGTCTTCAGTGCCAATGTTGCATTCTTCCACATCAGAACCAGCATGTTCAATTGTGGGCTTTTTTGCTACGTCATCAAAGTCAAAAAGTTCTTCTAAGGGTGCCAGGCCTCTGGGTATGTTCTTATCTTTGGCCTGCAGCACCTCTACTTCTTATGTATCTGCGTTTTCACTATTTTCGTTAAAATTTCCAGTTTTCTCAGAAAAATAATTTATTTCTATGCTACAGGGTGTTTCTTGTTCATCTGGGGGATCCAAATTTGGGCAGCTATCATCAGAAATCGAGTCTAAATCAGAAAATTCAAACTCATTCCTGCCCACCAGGAAATATTCGATCTGTTTGTCTCCTTCAAAGACCTGCCAATATTTTCATTGTCTGGCACTGCAGGCCTGAATTTGGTCTGAATGATAATTTGTTGGCCAACTAGGGTCTTAGGATATGAACTAGCTAGGCAAGCTAATCCATTTGCTATTGCGTTTTTCCCCCTAGGAATGAACACTAACTCGAATTCGACAAACATTTTCAGCAAATCTAGAGTGTCATTCCGGTATGCCCTAAGCCTAGGGTGTTTTGCTGAATACTCACCATTCACCTGTTTGATCACTAACTCTGAGTCTCCTTTCACAGCTATCCTACGGGCTCCTAATTTTTTCAACAGATTTAAGCCCAAGATCAGAGCCTCGTATTCTGCAATATTGTTTGTGCATTTGAAATGCAGATTGACAGCGTGGCTCTCTGCGTGATCATTTTCAGTGTTACACAACCACACTCCTGCTCCAGCGCTTTGTCTAGTACAGGACCCATCAAAGTTCATTTCCCACAGGGGTTCTTTGTTCTCTTCGTCTTCATCCCCTCCCCTACAGCTGGATTCGCCATTATGTAGAGTTGTGAGGTTTGTGCTAGAAGAGGATTAATTTTGTGGTTCATTATAGGCATGAGGATCAGGGAGGTGGCTAGCTTGTTGTTTTTCTTCTGTTTCTGTTTCATTCAGAGCTATATTTTTAGCAGTTTTCCCATGGTCTTCTTCTTCATATTCTTCCAGGGTAGCCATTATGTTGAAATCCATGGGCTCTACGTTTGTATCTCCATTTTCTGATCTTGGCTCTTCTAAGGGTTGGTCATTGTAGAGGATAAAAGAGTCTAGATCTGTATGTATAGAGTATAATGGTGAGTTTTCAGGTTTCTCGGGGCTACTAACTAAGAATTTCATCTGAGATTCTCTATACAGTCTTCTAAGTTGGCCAAATATAGGGATAGTGGCATACGAGCCATCCATCTGCATTGTTCCCTGCAGTTTGGCTCCCCGTGATCTTGACAATAGCATGCCATACTTAGGTGGCACATCTGCCACCACAACATCCATGACCATACATTTGGCAGGAATCTGGGTTAAACTCACACATATGTCTTTGATGAGGCCTAGGCATTTTACTCTGCTAGATTCAAATGAGTATAAGTCTTTGTAGGGTCTGGTAATTTCTAGACCTAGCCTCTCCATCACCACCTTAGGCATTAAGTTGTGTGATGCTCCAGAATCATGCATGGCATTGTGGAGTATTTTGTCATGAATGTTGAGACTGATATAAAAAGGTGGAACTACCCCTTCTTGAAACTTTCCTTCAATTTTGGGACCAAAGAGTAGGGCTGGTTGGTCATCATTCAAATTTACAGAATCATTCATTTCTCCCAGATTTAATGCTTTCAAAATTTGGCCCTTATATACATCCTGAGTGGCCAGCTCAGATAATGGTACAAAAATTTTGATTTTTGCAATCTCACTCTCTAAATTGAAAGTGGATTGTGTCTTGGAAACACTTGGCTCTGTTTTATTTGCTGCCTTGGTAGCTGAGTCATTTGGTGTTTTCTCACTATGTACAAGGTTTGGGACAGTTGTATCAGGAGTACTAACTGAAGTGCTAGTACTGCTGGTTGGTTGATTTTGTTTTCCAGTGTCCTGGTTGCCCTTCTCTTTATGCTTACCAGAACTTTCAGCTGTTGTTTTATTGTTTACAGAGGTTGCCTTGGAAGTTTTGTCAGGTATTTTCTTGATGGTTACCTCAGGAGTCTTTGTTTTGGAAGTATATTGGATTTTCTTGCTCCTAAGTTCATATTGTTCCCTGACCTGAATCATGGCATTTTCAAATCCTAGTCTGTAATCTTCAGTTTCTAACCATTCCTCCTCCCAAAATGATGGTGAGGGTTGATCTTATTCTGAATCACAGTTCAGGATTGAGTCCCCTGCTTCAAACATGTTAATTGTATTCCCTTCAGACTCTTCAATAACTCCCTCGTCTTCATCTAAAATTTTTTCTTGAAATGGGGGAATAATTTGTTGATCTGACTCTCTTTGTCTGTTGGGGGCAGCATTGTTTCTTCTAATGTTTTGGTTCTGGTTTATGGTTTAGTTGTTGTTTTGGACAACCATCCTCTTTATCATTTGTTGCAGTTCTTCCACATTTTTTGAAATTCTGTCATATTTGGGATCAGATGTGGAAGCTATGTTGTCATCCCTATAGGTTACCCTTTTTTCAGCTTTTAATCTTGCCCTTTTTTCTATTAAGTTTGCTTCTATGGTTATGGCTCCCTTTCTGCATGTCTTCCAGGGTGGTGTACTCTTTGTCCCTAAGCTCATAGGCCATGTCAACATCAAATCCATCGGGATATTTTGCTAGGGCCATACCTTGTGGAGGTTTCATGTGTGGAGGGAGAGCATTGTAAATGTTGTTGAATCTAGTGGTGTAATCGTGAACACTCTCTCCTATGTTCCTCTTGAGGGACATGTACTCATCTAGGAGCTGGCGAGGATTTTCTCTAACCTCCCACTTGTTTATGAAGGTCTGGTATAATGCAGGGAGATCTTGAATACTTCCAGGAGGTATATTTTTAAACCATTTTTTCACCTCACCCCCTAAGCTTTGGGAAAAGATCCTCATTTTCATTGTTTCATCATCAATTTCCATATAATCAAAAGAGTCTTCAATTTTATCTACATGTTGCTGAGCCGTTATGGGCTCTTTAGCAGTGAAGTGTGGAATTTTTGATTGATAATCATTTGGCAAGGGTAACATAGGCTGAGGTAAAACTAAAGGCGCATACCAGGCTGCCATGTTAATGTTCTGATGAGGTATAGGGTTGGCTTGAGCAACTGGTATTTGGATGACAGGGATGTTAGGACCAGCAGAGGTCTGTTGAGCAAACCTAGGGTGAGAGAGCCCCAAGTTTTGGAGGAAGTGAAAATCAGGTGGTGTGGAAGGAGGGGTTTCACTGTCCCTAGAGTTTAGACCAATGTTAGATGGTGTATCGTAAACTTCGAGGTCTTGCTGGTCTAGATGATCGAATGACCTAGTTCTCGGTAGTCTATTAGGTGTGCCTAGGTTAGGGAGGAAATGTGATAGAGCTGCTAGATCTTCTGGTGCAGAATTAGCTCTATGAATGTGACTAGAAATAGTTGGTCTTGTATGTGCAAGAGTTCCTCTAAGGATACTCTCTGGATTTTAAACTATTTCCGGCGGGTCGGGGTTGGGATAAGCTCTTGTATGGATGGTTCTAAAAGCCAGAATGTTGTTTATAAGCCAAGCAACTTAACCCTACTCATTACTTCTATTATGGTTAGTGTTGTCTCAGGGACTGGTCTCCCAGTGGAGTCTTTTATTATGTTTTGGGTCTGGTCTCCCGGTGGAGTCTGATTGTGAAACCAAGATAATCAGCAGGCCTACTGATCACCAGTGGAGTCTTTTAACGTTTAGGAACAATGGAGTCACCAGGTGGAGGGTTTAGGATGTTTCTAAGGGGTACACTGTCCCCCACAGTGATCAAGTACTATCACCTTTTAGGAATCTCCTCTACAACAACAAGCTCCAACCAGAGATTGACTGGGAGGGCATTTACCAGATATGTCACCTCTAAAAAGAGGATGAGATCCGGAGGCTACCTGGCCCTTTCCAGGCTCTATCTAAGAGTGTAGTGGATATTCAATAATGGAGGTTGATTCAAGAAAGGGGTGACTTACTGTCAACCTAACCAGAGCTCTAAGTTTCTGAGGTTTTTACGAATGTTCAAGGTGAAATAACTCAGAAATCCCTAGTGGAGTCGCCATTATGTTGGGGTTCCCATGTTTTGGCCAGGTTGACAAAGACCAAAAGATGAGACAACATAGAACCACTTTGGGACCTTAGGATCTAGCCCTCCTAGGTCCAGAGAGGGATCTCTCTATGGTAGTCGAAGGTTATGTCTTTGAAGCTCTTTAGGTTATGATTTTAGGCTAGTTGTAGGCTCAGGGTTGTTGGTTTGATTGTTTGTGTTTGGTTGGAGGGAATCATGAAAAGAAGGACCAATATAAGACAACGATGAGCAAAGAGGAAGCTTAGGCAGAGACAGATAACTCAGAGAACATCAAAGCCATTGGGCTATGGAGTCAGGAAAGGATTTATTTGTAATCAAAGTGCAAGCTTTCAGTTGGGCTAGTCATCTAAATCATCTGGATCTTAAAATATGATTGGTGGGATGGGACAGTAAGGTCAGAAAATGAAAGGAGGAGAACCAACCAACTCTGTCTATAGATCAGGCCAGAGGTCATTTAACTCCAGGCCTGCTTGGACAAAATCAGAGGTGTAACAAGGGATCTTGGAAAGGTTTAATTGGGATGGAAAGCTCCTAGTGAGGCAGATGCAGGGTTCTAGACCTCACAGGTTCTTAACACATTCAACTAAATCCTAACAAGAACATCTGAACATAGAATTCATTAATTCATACATCAGAGAGCAGGAAATGACATCCACTACATTGGTTAAACCAATCGAAATCAATATTCAGATACACAATGGAGGAGAAAACATTGAGGCAGGGAGAGCAGGAAATATAAGGCACCTATCAAGGGTGAATCTTATATTATACTTCTATTTCCTACCAGCAGAAATGAAATGAAATGAAACATAACATAATAGCAAGTCAATCACAAATACAGAGAAAGAGGAAACATCACCAGCTGCTCTAGATCAGGATCCAAATAAACATGCTTGTCATATTAAAAACAACACCAATCAGGTACATCATAGCCCATAGCTTGAACATTCAGTCTGAATACATCTAATCTCATCCTATCTTACAATATACACAGAGAACTTGTCCCAAATGGGAACAATGCTTGCATTCCACTGATTTCTTATCAACAACAGTTACAATCTTTTCTTCTGTACTTTATAGCAGTGGGAACACAAAGATCGACCCAAGAAGGTAGGTGAACATTGAATGTCATATTAAACACAACAATGAATGCGGGCTGAGGCCCATTCTTCTTGACATGCTGTATGTTTAATCTCTGTCACCTCCCTCGGGAAAGAAATACCTCGACATTTTTGGTCAAAGTACTCCTGGTGTCGTGAACAAAAATTAAAATAAACTGCTGGAAGGTCTGTCTCATAAATGTCTGACTGTCTTTGAGCTATAGTCTGGTGGGAAAACTCTTCAGGGACACAGTGTGTAAATAAAAAAGTATGGGTGCCCTGTACCTGATAAAGAAAAACATTCTGCTGACGAAAAACCCTGATATTACCTTTTGTCTGCGCTCAGGATCTTTTGATCGATCCTCGGGGTCTGTGATCTGCTGCTTCATCTCTAAAAACATTGACTCAGGGCTTGAGATCTTCATGGTTGTGCTTTAATCTTCCTTTTGCTCTGTACTAGAACGTTCGACTGCTTCAATTCCATCTCTTACAGGTTAGCTCAGGTTTAATGGTGATGGGAGATTTTCCACAGAGTTCGAACTCTTTTCCTTAAATGAACATCTCATCTCCACCTTCCCGGGCCTCTGTTCATAGATTCAGCCGCTGTGGATGATCTTCCTCGGATTTAGCTGTCTTGGTAGCACAAAAATGTATTGCGGCAACCATTCTTTCTTTATAAACCTGCAGGAAACACGAAAACCGTGAAGAAATCCATGTACAAGGGTGGTGGGCGATGTAGACGGGAGAAATGGGCATGCAATCGGTGACATGGTGGAAGAAACGCAGAGGAATGGTGAAAAAACTACTCAGGTAGGGTTGGCAGACGTTGCAGAATGAAAAATGCATGAAAAACATTAAAAAATGCGAGAGTAGGACGTTATATGCGACGAAATGGGTGACAGGTATGGAACATGCACGTGGGGTGACATGGCATATGGACAACCGAGTGGACGGATGAGGTGGAGGTCCCGGGGAAACAGAATGGTCAACCATGGACGGACGGATCTGGACCGTTGATCGCTGATAGATCAACGGCAGGAGATGTCGGAAGGCGGCCTTGCGGGTACGATGGACCGGATTAAATGGCGCGCAGCTTCGGGAGTTGACAGCCGTTGGATGAGGGCTCCAGGATCCAACATCAATCGTGAATTCCACTGCCCGGCTTTCGTCCGGGGGATAACGCGTGAAATGGCGGTTTTCAGAATAGTACAGGAGGACGCGTCGCAGGGGATGAGTGGGATCGCTGGGTTTCAGATGAATACCGCCAGTTGGAGATGGGCGGTGCGGAATTTACCGGCAGGTTTGGGCGGATGATGTGTGCAAGAGGGGTCCACCATTTCGGGTGCGCTCCGCGCCATTGGATCCGGCGTTTAACGGATGGTCGGGATCCGTCGATCAACCAAAATGTATTAAAACCCGAAAATGCACGCTAACAAAGGTTTTTAAATGATTTTTTTGCACGGAGAAAGGTTGGAGGGGGTAAGCGCCTGGAGGGTTTAGCTCTAGGTTTCGGCGCCAGGTATTATGGGAAGAAAAGGAGCTTGGGGCTATGGCCAAAGGGGCTTAGGCCTTATTATATGTTTTTTGCACATTTTGAAGCATTTTTAGGCCCAAGGGGAGGAACGATAGGGAAATGAAGGATAGGAAAGGACAAAGTAGGGGCGGAGAAAGGATTTCAAGGGGGTTTCGATGAATTTAAGCATGAGGAAGGAGGGGATTTTGACAAAAGGAAAACAGAGGCTGAGATGGGGAGGTTTGCAGGATAAAGGGGTAAAAAAGGCCCCTTTTGGGGAATGCATTAGCAGAGAGGATGTATATTAGGCCTAGCACAGAGAGACTCCAAGGAGGATGAATTTTCAGGGGAGAGGCATTCCTTGGAGGCTCTAGAACAAACTAGCCCCCAGCTTGCTTGTCAAGAATTCCATAGGGGGGCTAACACCTTCTCCTTTGCCTTTCGATACTTCTCATAGGCTTCAGCCTCTGTTGCATGGATGCTCTTCATCTGCTACTGCAACTCCTGGTATTTTCTTCTAGGCACAGTATCCTCTTCAAGTTTTTCCCTTTCCTATCGAGCCTGTGCCAACTCCTCTTGGAGGTTGGCTATAGCAGGATCACTAAAAGTATTTTGACTACAGGCTTGTGCACTTTCATTTGAGGTTTCTTCATCCGGAATAGCTATATCTGGAACAGCTGCCGCTATTCCATATCTTCATGATTAGGCTCAGCCTGGGTTTCCATAGTCTCTACAACTTGGGGCTTTGTTTTAGTGGCCACTTTCCTCCTTTTCGGGGCTTGTTTGGTGGCTATGCTTCTCTTATTTGGGGTTCGTTTGGGAATTTGCTTCATTTTAAGAACCCTAATAGTCTGCCTAAGTTGTTCCACTAGCTTTTGAAGCTTCTGCCATTCCCTGCGATGTTTCTCAATTTCAGTTACTTTCTTTCTCCTCCTTGTTGGAACGACTGTTCCTTTTTCTGAACCCAATTTCTCTATTGGGGTTTGCTTCTCAGCAGCCATGCCTTTTGTTGGGCATGCTTCTCCATTTTCTATGTGGAGCACTTCTTCAGTATTGATATGCTCCCGACTGCATTCTTCAGGGGTAATAACCCCAATTGGCTCTGTTGTTCCCTAAGAATTTTCAGTTTGGAACACTGCTTCAGTGTTCACCTTTTCCTATCCACACTTCTCAGGGGAAGTAACCCTAGTTGATTCTGCTATTCTGTTAGGGTTTCCTCTTTCTATTTCATCTGGCATTCCCTCAGCCATATTTTTATTGGTAACATATTGCTCCTGCAATTGGTTGATATCAACATTAAGGTTCAGTGGGCTGTGGGGCTGCACATATTCGCTCATATTGGCCAAAATTTGGGCCAATTGGTCCTCTTGCAAAGGGCTTTGTGGTGAATTTGCAGTGGTGGTTTCAAGGGGATCTTCTCCCTCTCTTTCATTCTCACTGCTACAATTATATTCTTCCTCTTCACAGGTATGGTAACTACCTTCTTCCTCAACAGAGTAGCGAATCTCTTCCTCTACACTAGTAGGAGGACTTCCTTCTTCTTCCTCAATTCCCTCTTCTTCCTCATTTCCTTCTCTTGCACTGCTTTGTTCCTCACCACTGATGTGGTGACTTTGTTCCTCACCACTATTGTGGTGGCTCATTTCTTCTTCATCCTCATCAGTGCGGTGACTCCCTCCTTCAAGTTTTGGGGGATGTTCATCCTCCGAGCTAGGAAATTCCAAGGGCTGGCTACTGCTACCCTGAAGGCCTTCTATCATCCCCCTACTTCTTTTTAACCGGGAGGATTGTCTATGTTTTGATGGATTTGCTACAGTGCTAACCATTCTCTTGCGTTTTGGGGCAGGAAGGGCTAATCCTCGATCAATCAAAAATATCAGTTCTTCCCAACTGGTCTGTTGTTGGGAAAGGCTGTAACTTACTATCAATTTTATTAAGCAATGGTGGCTTACCACCATGTCTGTGTGACGAGATTTTCTTATACTACGGGCATCATCATGCAGTAAAGAATTTAAAAATGCAGGCAAGTTTATGGTACATTTATGTTTTAACACTGCTAATATCTTAAGGTGGTGAGGTCTTACCACATCTTTCCTCCCATCGCATGTTATGTAGGCCTAGACTACTTTTTCCAACTCTGTCCATGGTTCTCCCAACGACGCTGGCTAAACTCCTTTCCCTTTGAAAACTAGGTTCTACCCTTCATCTCGGAAAAGGTTCATGGAATCTTAGAGTTTCACCTTCTTATGGGTCCATATGGCTCCTTCCGCTGGTAGACTAGACACCTCTGCAATAATTTCATCTGTTACTGCTATCTGTCTACCTCTAACCATGGAGTAACCTTCCTGCAAATTCTGTAAAAACTCGATACCTATTGTTTCATGAGGTTTTTGTAGCCTTGTGAGGTATGTAATCCATCCCAATTTTTCTAGAATTTCTCGTGCAGCGCTTGAAACAACCAGCACCTGCGGCTCACTATGAATTGGTTGTCCTCCCATTTTGCCTTCACACTGTTAATTCCTTACAAATGCACAGAAATGCAATGGAACAACACATAACAGTATTTAGTGAATATTGGAATAATACTGTTAAGCCTTCACTATTACTAATAATATAGGCATTTAACGCGCATGTAGACATTAAAAGGCATCCGCGCCCCCCCTGAAGGATGATAGGTCGTCCTCGACCATCAAATAAGAGAGCACAGTAGTCGTATAGTATTTGAACAACATACACACTTATGATACGATCACAAATGATTACATTACTGAAATCGATGCATAATATTAAATTGCAAATAGATATGGAAACGTTCATACAATGATTCGAAGATAATGGAAGGGACAACTGATGTAAAAAAAAGTACTTATGCGGTCATTGCTCTCATAAACTATTATGATCGGGTTATGAATAATTTTCATGTATAATAGGTTCAAAACGAAGGGTTTAAAGGTATACTCTCATTTTATCTTATGTGTGACTCCAATACCATCAGTAGAGCTCTGTTGCCCACAGGTGTCTATAACCTTGACAAAGTTGCTTTTCACCCTTGGAACCATTATCCTTTATTTATGCCTAGGGAAGTGCTTTGTAATGTCATGATGGAGGTCACTGTGCTGGCTTGGGAACCAGATGAACCACAATGCCATTCTCTAGGAAGAATTGAAAGGTGGACAGGTTGGCTTGTGATGAGACCTCCTATTCCATGGACTTTTTATTATTTTTTGTGAGTTGCCAATTGGACCATATCCCTGGTGTGGTGGCCATAATGGGATTGCCACTTCACTGCTCCCTTATGATCATGGTAGGATGGCTCTTGATGAGACCCCCTATCCTCGATCTGCCATATCATAGAATTGTTAATAATTACATAATTGTTTTGCTTTTATCCTTTTTTTCATCTATATCACTTCCCTACCTATATATAGAGGATGGCTCAACACTCCTTAAGAGTAGGGATGGTGGAATAAGTCTGGACATCTCAATGGAAAAATATATGCCTTTATTCTTATTTAATAAATAAAGATCAAAGAGAGATAGTTTAGGGAAGAACCAGCATGATAAAAATACCCGATCATATTAATTTAAATGAGAATAAGGACAACAAAGAAATATAAATGGTTGTGTCCTTTCCTTTTCCTTATCATTGCAAAACTATTTCTTAAAAATAACAATTTCTAATGATTTTCTGATTTCAGTAATTTCTAATTTGTGTATCCTTACATAAATTGTGTGTTTTCCATCAAGAGAGTCATGAAGAATTCATAAAAATCCTCAAAATACTGTTCAAAATCAAGAAGAAATATACTCAAAAAGTGTTGTTCCTTTAGAAAGGAACAACAAAAACAATCTACAAAAATGTTGTTCCTTTGGAAAGGAACAGCAAAAAAACAGGCGGAAAAACTGCTGTTCCTTTGGAAAGGAACAACAAAAAATTTTTTGTTCCTTTGGAAAGGAACAACAACAACGCGCGGCCAAAAAATGTTGTTCCTTTGGAAAGGAACAACAAAAACTTTTTTTCCTTTGGAAAGGAATAGCAAAAGCACTCGCAATCAAACTATTTTTCCTTTTGAAAGGAACAAAAAAAATGCAGCAAGAAACTGATGTTCCTTTCAAAAGGAACAACAAAAAGAAACACTCAAACATGCTATTTCTTGAGAGAAATCGCTGCTGTTCCTTAGAAAGGAACAACTTAAGAAATAAATTCTGCACACAAAAAAACAAGAAAAATAAAGAAAAAAACATTATGTACAAATTTCAAAATAAAGAAATGATTTAGAGAATGGGTGCTGAGGAGGAGTTTTCTCCCTCAACAAGAATCTGCATGGTGGAATCTTCCCGTAATTGTTGGTAAAAAGATTCCCGATTAAGCGGTTTATGGCAAAGTCGCACTCTATGACTGTTTACTTTGAAGGAATGCCTAGATCCATCAATGGTGGTTAATGTGATGGTGCCATTATCATGCACCTCTTGTATTTCGTAAGGTCCAAGCCATCGTGTCTGGAGTTTTCCTGGGAAATCATGAAACTTGGAATCATATAGGAGTGCCCAATCTCCTTCGTGGAAGATTTTCTCTTTGATGAGGGCATCGTGCCATTTTTCTCTCTGTTGTTGAATTAATGCAGTGTTATGAAGAGCAGAGAGCCTAATTTCATCCAACTCATTGATTTTTTGTAATCCTTTGACTTGGGCTTCATTTAAGTCTAAACCCACCTCCTGGGCTATTCTTAATGTCTGAATTTCAAACTCTATTGGAAAGATGGGCTCTTTTCCAAATACCAACAGATATGGTGAATACCCCGTGGTATATCTCCATGTTTTTCGATACGCCCACAAGGCTTCTGGCAATCTGTAAGCCCAGTCACATCTGTGTGAGGTGTTGGAGTTCCCATGTTTTGGCAAGTTTGGCAATACCAAAAGATGAGACAACATCAGAACCACTTTCAGACCTCAGGATCTAGCCCTCCTGGGTCCAGAGAGGGATCTCTCTATCAAGGAAAAGGTATATGTCTTTGAAGTTTAAATGTTAAGATATTAGGCTAGTTATAGGCACAAGGTTTGTTGTTTGTTTTTTTTGTTTGTTTGGTTGTTTGGAATCAGGAAGGAAGAGTTCAATACAAGACAAAGGGTGGGAAAAGAGTATTTTAGGAAAAGGAGAGATATTTCAGAGAAAAATCGAGACAATTGGGCAATGGAGTCAGGAAAGGGTTTACTTGATATTCAGTATTCAAGGCTTTCAATTGGGCTAGTGGTCTAAACCTCCAAGGTGGCCAATTAAGAATCATATCTAGGGACATGACATGCCATTAGACACCTATGATCCAACTCCTAAAAGGCTAACTCTTCAGACAAGGAAAACATTAAAGATTTAAACACAAAGGTTAAGACCTGAGATCAGAGAAATACTTTGAACTCTCAATGCTTCGGCATCCAACTTAAGGGAACTTAGAAGGGTTAAATTGATTGAAAAAGACCCTAGTGAGACAAAATCAGCATTCTAAACTCCCAGTGTCCCAATTCGTTCAATTAAAACCTAGCAAGAACATTTAAGAACATATTCATTAATTCATACATCAGCTAGCAATGAATAACAACTACTACACTGGTTAAATTAGTTAAATTAATTCTTAGATAACACAATCAGTAGAAAACATCAAAGGTAGGGAGAGCAGAAGCATAGGGTACCATGCGGGGGTATATCCTAAGCCAGATTTCCGATGCATACTAGAGAAATGAAATTAAATGAATTACAGAAGGGAAACAGAGACAAAGTAAGAAAACATCACCGCTGCTTTAATTCAGGATCCAAAGAAATGTGCTTATCATATTAAAGAGCAACACCAGTCATGTACAACATTGCCAACATCTTGATATTCAATCTAAATACATCTTCCTCAGCCTATCTTACAACTTTACACAGAGAACTATATCTCAAGAGAAACAGCTTACAATTCACATATATCTGATAAAAAACCAACAACAATGTTTTCTCGTGAGTTTTATATCTGAAAGAGAGGCAGAGGAGGTAGATGAAACACTAAATGAAACATTAAAATAGATTAGAAGAAGAGGGTTGAGGCCCATTCTGTCTTAATATCTATGCATTGATTTTTGGTACTCTTTGGATGAAAGAGTGGTCTTCGACAGGCTAAAATTTACTCTAGGTATGTTCTTTGATGTACTTTGGCTGCAGTACTCTGCAGTACTCTGGTGAATAAAAAAAAAGGAAGATAAATGACTTCAAGGCCTACCATACTGTGTGACAAATGATTTGGTAGCATAGGACTACTATCAGGGTGGAAATCTTCTCCGGGACACAATGTAGAATAAAAACAGTATGGGTACTTTTTCCTTTCTTGGGAGGAAACTTCTATTGATGTGAAACACTGTCAATATAGTTTTCTATGCTATAGGCCTCATTAGGCCTTCTTTGTTAATCGTAAGGTCTTCAATCTGGTACACTTCCTTTTAAACATTGAATTAGAGCTTAAAATCTTCAATTACAGACATTAAACTCTCTGATTATCCACTGATACTCTTTGTTGCTTCGTAACTGTCTCTGTTTGTCAAATTTGAGCTTTAATGGTGCTGGAGAGGTTTTACAGAGTTAAACTATGTTCTTTAATGAAAAATTCCACTCTAAACACCATCCCAGGAATTTATCTATAATCTCAAGCTCTGAAAATGCTTCTCTGCACTCTGTGTCACTATAACAGTGATTGTGAGCAATGGCAGTTTCTACCGCCTGTACCCTGCGAAAAGAAATAAACAATGTTAATAAATCCATGCGGTGGGAGGATGGATGCAGTGGAAGGTTGTGAGGATGGAAGCGCATAGAGGTGAATGTTGTGGATGCAATGGAAAGCAGTGGCAAAATGCAGTGAAATGGTGGAAAAAATGAGCAGATGAAGGTTTGGTGGAGATATGCATGTGGGCCGTCCGATCATATCTGGAGGAGGAGATCAATGGTCGAGATGATGCAATGAGGTTTAATGGTCGCACGATGAACAAATATGCATGGAACACGAGATGCATTGTGTGCCATTGATCAAAACAGATCAACGGTCAGGATCTATAGATGAGGTTTCCGGCATAAACGTGGTTTTAGAATACAAAACCACTGTTTTCGCGTGGCCGAAAGGGAGGAAGGTTGTTTTCTCTTTTTTAACGCAATATTGGTCTTTAGCTGACATGTGGCTTTCAAAAATCGCTCATATTGCATGAATTCTAATTGTTAAACACTGGACACAAAAACTGCGCGATATTGATGTGGGCCGTTGGATCTGGGCCCGTGAGATCCGATGGCGATGGAGGAGCGTGATACGAGGCACGTGCACGATCAGTAAAGTGGGGGCCAATGGAAGGCGATTTCATTGTGGGTCGTCCGATATATGAATGAACGACTGTGATCTGCGGAGGAGGAACAAAGGTGAAGGAGTTAGTTAGTGGGCGGGAGTGACATGAGCCGTTAGATCAGATAGGATGGACGGTCAGGATCTAATCGGAAGCGGAGGAGGTAGGGGCCAGATCTCCGATGGGATGAAGGAGCTATTGGCTCTAGACCATTAGATCTATGGGGGATCGATGGCTATGATTGGATCGGAGGGTGACCAATTGGGGAGGCGGGGTGGAGCAAGAAGAAATCTGGGTTGTAGGATTAGAATGGATGGATGGCTCTGATTCAATCAGGGATCGGCCAATCGGGGCATCGGAAGGGCGGCATGATAAAAAGTTCCGATTGGCAATGAAGGCGGTGTTGTAATGGTCGTCGGATCTAAATATGAATCGACGGTGGAGATGATCATCAGAGGTTTTCAAAGGAGCATGATTGGGGCGCGATAAGACCTGCGCGGACCGTCAGATCTTTAAGATCAATGGTGGAGATTGTTTTAAAGGCCGACAGAGCAAATACTCCATCGCATCAGAAGAAATCAATTTGTAAAAGAAATGCGCGCTCCGACCAATTCTTCCGATGCGATAAGTGCTTTATGGACTAGCGCTTAGTCTTAGTGCTCAGGCTCATGGAGGGGAAGCCGTTAGGGGTTGGCCGAAAGGGGCTAAGCCTGTCATATGGTAAAATATGGGTTTTTAGCCTAAAAACAGAGTTTTTAAGGCTGAACAGAGTTTTCGGTAGGGGAATAAAGGGGTTTTAAACTAGCTGAAGGGATTTCACTTGGTTTAAAAGCATGAAATAGATGGTTTGGAAGAATTAGGAGGGATTTTTGGGGGTTAAAGGGGAACTTTGAAAATGGGAAAAAAGGTTAATAATGAGGAAATTTGCAGGGATACGAGGCGGGAAAATGGAGGTCTTTCTGAGCATAAATTTTCCACAGACAGTGAGGCTTTTCTACTGGGAACAAAAGTGAAGATTTTTTCGAAGGCAGAGGACACACAGAGGCTTCAAGGATGAGAGATTTTCATAGGAAATGTATCTATTGAAGGCTAAAAAACCAATTTAGCCACCTGTTTTCTTGACAAAAAATTCATATGTGGCTAACATGAGGCAACTGTTTTTGTCAGTATAGATTCAATCACTTTATTCGTGCTCTCTACCTGGCCATTTGCCTATGGGTGGTATGGGGTTGTAATTTTGCGCTGAATGTGGTAATTCTATAATGTTTCAGCAAGTTTATTACCTACAAACTGTGGTCCTCCTTCTGTGATTATGTCCCTTGGGAGGCTGTATCGCACAAAGATTTGGAAAAGGAATTGTATTACAGAGTCCTCTGTAGCTTTCGAAAGTGCCTCTGCTTCGACCCATTTAGTGACATACTCGGTTGCAACTAGGATGTATGTTCTATGGTTCGATGGGGGGTTATTGGGACCAACAAAATTGAGCTCCCAACGTTCAAATGGTTCAATTACTAATTGTGGCTTCAAAGGCATTTCGTCAGACTGTCCAGGGCGACCCGCCCTTTCATAGCTATCACAAGCCTGCACAAATTTTTTAGCGTCTTTAAAAATAGTAGGCCAATAATAGCCTATCTGTAAAACCTTGTGGGCAGTTCTACGATCTGAAAAATGTTCGCCACACGGCCCGTCATGGCATGCTTTCAGAATATCAAATACTTCGTCCTCTCGGACGCATCTCCTGATTTGCATATCTGACCCTGTATGAAACAGGTAGCTCCCAATCCAAGAGAATCAAGTACTACGCTGTATTCTCTATTTTAGTTCATTAGGCGTTAGATGTTTTGGTAATTTACCTATTGCTAAGTAATTTTCTATATCAGCATACCATGGGGTTCTAATAGTAACAACGAACAAATATTCATCTGGGAAGTGATCTTTGACTACTGCTGCATCTGTTGGCTTTGGCATTCGTGATAGGAAATCAGCTACATGGTTCTCTTTCCCAGGTCGATATTTATTTGTGATATCGAATTCCTGCAATAAAATCAACCATCTTGTCACTCTTCCATTTGTAACAGTTTTATTTGCTAAAAATTTAATGGCAAAGTGATTAGTATATAAAACTACATGATACCTAGTTATATAATGTCTAAAATTATTTACAGCATGTATTACAGCTAAAAATTCCTTCTTAGTCACAATATAGTTTAGTTCAGCAGGAGATATATTTTTGCTAATATAATAGATTGCATATGGTTTCTTATCCTCTTTCTGCCCGAGTACTGCTCCAATCGCTGTGTCTGAGGAATCAAATGAGATTTGGAATGGCAAATCCCAATTTGGGCCCCTCAGCACTGGGGCTATTGATACAAGCTTCTTCAGATCCTTGAAAGCATGGTCACATTTATCTATCCAAATACAATCAACATTTCCTGTTAGTGCATATAAAGGTGCAGCTATTTGAGAATAATGTTCTATAAATATTCTATAATAACCAGAAAATCCAAGAAAGCTACATACCTTTGTTTGTGTGGTGGGAATAGGTATTAACAAAATTATCTGAATTTTGGCTGGATCCACCTGAATTCCAGCTGCTGAAATATAATGTTCTAAGATAAGTCTTTTGGTCATTATCATATGACACTTTTCATGGCTTAACCAAAGCCTAGTTTCAATGTATCTTTGCAACACCTTTTCTAAGTTTTCTAATGCTGGCTCAAAATCATCTCCGTAAGGTGTGAAGTCATCCATATACACTTCGAGCCCTTCATTTATTAAATATGAAAAGATGATGACAATGGCCCTCTGAAATGTAGCAAAGGAATTTCATAGGCCAAAGGGTAAGAATCGATAGGAAAATGTCCCCCAAGGACAGGTAAAAGTGGTTTTGTCTTGGTCCTCAGGGGCAATCTGGATTTGATTGTACCCACTGAAGCCATCTAGGAAACAAAAAAATTTCTTCCCTGCCAATGTATCTAATACCGGGTCAATGAAGGGAAGGGGAAAGTGGTCTTTATGGCTTGCTTTTTTCAGTTCTCGGTAATCTACGCATATTCTCCACTTTTCGTTCTTCTTTGGTACCACTACTAATGGGGAGACCCACTTGCTATCAGATATTGGGTAAATGAAATTAACATTCAATAGATTTTGTAATTCAGCTTTCACAATATATTTAAGGTGAGGGTTTAGTATTTGTTGGGGTTGGTGAATGGGTCTCACATATTTTTCGATATATATGTGGTGTGTACATAACTAGGGGTCAATTCCCTTCATGTCTGGATAATCCCATGCAAAGGCTCCCTTATATTTTCGTAGTAATTGGACCAACTTCTCTTCTTGTTCAGCAGTCATATTTTTGTTAGTGTTTAGAGTTTTTCCTGGTTCAATTTCGACAATCTTACTATTGTACATAGAAGTAGTGGGTATTATTTGATCAGGAATGTCTTTCAGGGGATATTCTTCTTCTTTATTATCAAATGATGCCTTGATCATGTGACATTGTAGATGGGATCTGATTTGTGGTTTGTTAATGAAACTATTAATGATATCATCCTCTGTTTGATCTTTAAAATCTAGGGCATCTTCTATGGTTAGTGGTGATCTCATATTTTCCATAAGATATGATACAGGTTACCTGTTTTGATTATTGATAGGCTTGGTTGGGCTGGGGGATATAAAGCTAAATTCTTGACATAGTTTCCCCTTGTTATTGTCATGTTGCCTTGTCGGTAGCCAATGTAAGCATCGACAGTTGCCAACCAAGGTCTACCTAAGATTAGAGGGTGTCCATCTAGCTGGTTCTTTGGATTGATAACCATGAAATCAGCAGGGTACTCCCAGGAATCTACAGATACCATTACATCTTGTAGTGTACCTTCTGGTTTGACTATCGATCGGTCAGCCAATTCTAGTAAGGTTGTTGTTGGATCTCATGATGTAATGCCAAGTTTTTGACAAGTGGTGGTTGTTAGGATATTAATTGCAGCTCCCAAATCAACTAAGGAATTTGGAAATGATTGCCCATTGATTTGCACCGTCACTATAGGATTGCCTGGGTCTTCATATTTTATAGGTGTTTCCATTCTTGATAATAAGTCAGATAGAGTACCAACTACTTGGATAGTTGGGTTAGTTTTTGTTCTCCTCTTTGGCTTCTTTATACACAATTCCTTAATGGTTTTTGCATAAATAGGAATGTCTTGGATAGCTTGGAGGATAGGAATTTTATACACAAATTTTTTAATTCTCCCAGAACATCAAAATCAGGATATTCTATTAGGCGAGGTATGATTAATCATTCTGGGAATGGTGGAGAAGAGGTGGTTGCTTGCTGTGGAGTTTGATGTTGAGTTTGTTTTTGAACCACCTTCTCTTTTTGCAATGTTTGTTCTACAAGTAACGGATCTTCAGTGTGAACATTTTTGTCTCCCTCTATTTCTACTATGTGCCCAGATCTCAATTGAAGGTCATTACACTCCCTCAGTTCAGTTTCTAATTCTGGTGGTGGAAAGACTGAACTGGCCTATTGTTTGGGTTTGGGTTAGGTTGGGCTGGGAGTTGTGGTCTTAAATTGGTCTGGGGGTTTTGTGGCAATGGATAGGGAGCTGGCAGTGTAGGTTGACATAAGGGAATTGTTCCATCTGGCTGATTTGTAGGTCTTTTCCAGTTTTACTTCCAGGCTTGACTTTGAGAAGTGGAGGGGGTCCATTGTGTTGGATAGGCATTGTTTTGCCAAAATGGTGGGTAGAAAGGAAATTTTTTTCAATTATTTTGGTTCGTTTGATTTGGCCATGATGATGTAGGAAATGGCTGTTGTGACCAATTGGGGAAAGGTGGCTGATTTTTCCACATTCCATTATATTGCTGAGCATTATATTGAGGAGGCTGAAAAGAAGAGAATGGATCATTTGACATACCTGATTGTCGTGGCTGCCATTGTCAGCGCTAATTAAGAAAGCATACCACTTTTTATTCTTCTTCTGCCTCTTTATAGACTGATTTTAACCCAGGAAGCGAGGGACATCCTTTTGTGGGGTGATCCTTTGTGCAGATGGCACAAAATTTGATTATATCAAGCGGGAATTCTTTGTGGCTATGTTTCTTCCTGCACTTAGGACACAAAATTGCCAAGTTTTGTTCGGCTTCCGCTTGCTTTTGTTTGGCTTGCATGATGTCAAACTACGTTGTTAGAGTCCCTAGAATATCTGTTTTAAAATCCTCTAGTAGATTGCCAATCTCTGCACGAGTTACACCTTCACTGGAGGTCTTATTTTCCCTTGTGATCATGTCACGTTATGCTGATTTTAGCCTTGTGCTACCTCTCGAACTCCTGATACACAAATCAATAATGCTAGCATAGCTTTCCTGATATATATCACCTTTTCCCATAATATTTAATGTTTCAACCCATTGATCCTTCATCCCCCTAATTAATATAGTTTTCAACATATTATCAGGTAAGGGTAAAGATGCATAAGGAGATCTATGGAGGTTGCATTGAAATTGTTCCACATATTCTTCCAGAGTTTCATTGGGTTTTGCTGTCATCTGAAATATTTCATCTTTTAGTTCCTAGGACCTGCAATAATCCTGATATTTATTTAGAAACGTAGCTTTCATTAGATCCCAATCATTTATAACCCCACCACCTAATCCCTTAAACCATCGTAAAAGCTGATCCTTTTAATGTGGAAGGATATAATTTTAATTTTCAGGGATCGGTGGTATAGTCATACCCCCTGCATAATACATCAAATTCAAACAGAAATGCATTTGGATCTTCCAATGTTAAGCCATGAAATGTAGGAATATGTTGAAGAGGAATGGCTTTCATAGGTGCATTAACTGCAGTGTCCACAATGGGATATTGCAGTGTGGAAGTTTGTTGAGGTGTTTGCTAGTTCTGGTTCTGATTCTGGGCCATTTGATCAAATATGTGCCAATTTCCCTCTGGGATCTCAAGGGAATTCCTAGACTGACTAGAAGGAATAGGAATGACCTTGACAGCACTCCCTTGATCCGAAATAAGTGTTCCCTGCTGGCCTACTATCTAAGGAGATTCAGGTCCTTTGTTTTGAATGATGTTGACAACACTTCCCTTATCTAGGCTGCTCACTGTTTGGATTACTTCAAAAGGAGATTTTTTTTCTTCTGTTTCCCCTGTTTCCCCTTCTCCTTCACGGAGATTACTAGAGTTCCCTTCTTGTGGAGAAATTAGGCGAGAATTCTCAATTTATTAGGAATTTTGCTCAATTCCTTCCGTTTGAATATGTATCTTAGCAAAGGCTACATATGGGGACTTTGTGGCCTGAAGGGAACTAGTAGGTTGTCTAGAAATAACTTTCCTAGGTCCTACTGATGGCTGGGATTTATTTTTCTTAAGGATTTCGTCAATGAAAGTTGTTCGCCCAAGGGTTACTGGTCCCTTAGGTTTTTCGGGTTTAGGAGGAATTTTTTTTTTTTTAGCTTTTCTATTCATTCAAAAAAACAAGCCTTCATTCCTACCTAAAGAAAGAAATTTACCCAATTCTGTTGTGAAGCGAGCTGTGAGCAAGTATGTTTCTTGCTCGGTGCGCAGGTTCTTACCTTCCGTCTTTAATACCCAATTCTTGCCAAGCAGAAAAAAAGGTCAAATGTGCATCACTCCTTCTAAATGGCATACACTCTCCCCGACAACGGCGCCAAAATGTTGAGGTATAAAAGGCATCTTTTTTTGCACCTATTTATCTTACATTAATTATCAATCCGAAAACGACTTTTTGTTTCAAGAGTGTACTCTGTTTGAGGCTGCAATTTGAGCTAAGAGCAATGTTATGTGAGATGCAGTACAGTATTCTAAATACAATAGTAAATGGATGCTGGAAAAGAAATCTAATTACAATAACATGAACTCAAGTACTCTAAAACTCAACTATTCACTCTGCAAACATCAATCAAGGATACAGTAGCAATAACTCACTCCTTTAGAAATCGATGCAATTGAAATAAAACTGGAACAAGGCAATAAATCTGGGAACTTGGAAGCAATAACCATTGTTCTCTATAGTTGACAGTCCTGCTTTCAAGCAATCAAAGGGAAATAGAAATTGAACTAACTGCTATTGAAAGTAAACTAGGAAGAACTCTTTAAAAGCAAGCTTTCTGCAATATGGAAACTAATGAATTGGAAATGAATAGAAATTTGTAATAGAATAACAATGTAAATAAGCAGCGAATTATAACTAAAGGAATTGAACATCAGGTACTAACTCCTGAATTTGAACAACAAATCTGAACTTAAAGGAATCAAATAGAAAATTCTATTAAACACCAAACCCTGTCGATAGCAAATGTTGTTAAACAGTAATTGAAATGAACAAAAATCCAACGGAACAACAAATAGAGTTAAATATTGAACAACAAAGCTTTATAAGAAATAACAAGATGAATAATACAGGAATTAAGATCCTTGTTGAAATGGAATAACAATGCAATTCATTAACGCAACATAGAAATACCAATAAGCAATTCAATAGCAACTAATTAACTTCGCAAATGTAATAAAACCAAACACAATTATCACACAACAGTAATTAAAGGATAGAAATACAAACAACAGATTGATTCCACTAGATCCGGGCCCTTAGCCACCAGTGAAACACCGCTGGGCTATTGTAGAGCTAAGAAATGGAACTGAAACACGTCTCTGTATTAATTAAACATAAAGAGTGTTTACAGCGACTGCTCTCTAATCACGAGAGTCAATAAAGTGTAGAATTACAAGAGAAATGTTTTAATCAAAGATCCAACTCCTTCAATCTCTAAAGGCATTTCCTTATATAACAAATTCGACGGACAAGACAAGGAACAAGATAAGATTTGAACAGCGATCCCTCAGGATCGAAGGATCCTGAGGGATTCGCTTCCTTTCTTTCTTTAGCTATTACCTGATGTTCTTCAGCTAAAGTCGTGCTATTCCCTGCCTTCTCTTAGCAATGCATTCATATTTTCTTCTCTTTGACAGGATATGGTCTATCACTGGAGGAATAACAGTTACTCCTGCTTTAGCCTCGCCTCTGGTATAGTTGTTCACCTCATTTGATTCGTGTTTTTGACAATAAAAGGAATTGTTTAGTTATTTTTTACAATAAACATAGGTCTTTTCAATTCTATCATAATTCTATAATAAATCACCTTCTAGAATAAAAAGAGTTATGTTTAAAGGAAAAGAATGAGAAAATACATGGTGAATTCATACATTTTTCAATGCTCAACAGATGCATTGAAAAGAGCCCCAAATGAGTCAGTTCAGGATTACTGCACTATATATAATAGTGTCTATAATTCCATCCCTACAACTCTTAAACCTACTCCTTATTATATTATGCTCAAATTCCCTTATGGATTTGATGCAGATGTGGCTTATCAATTAAGGGAAAGAGATGCAGACACCTTAGAAAAAATGCAAATAGATGTTATTAGTGTAGAAAAAAACATATTAGCTAAAAAATCTAGACTCAGAAATGAAAGAAGAGTGATTATCAACGAAGAAAATTCAAATTCAGATCCAAAAATAGATAGCCTAGCTAAAACCTTAGAAATAATGATGGATAGACCAGATAATATAGAAAGAAGACCCCAGTGGAATAATCAACAACAGATCATAAATCCCAACTTTAGAAAAAACACAGACCAAGGAAAAGCAAAATAAACAGCCCCGGACCAAAAAATAAGGCCACCATTCCAAGAGAATTATGTTGAAAGTTCTCAAAATAATGATGAAGATGAGGATTCAATGAATCATTTAATGGAAATAGATGATGATAACACTATTTTCCTCACTTAGGAAGATCAAGAATTATTTGAGCTTCAACAGCGTAAATTAGAGTCCAGTGAATCCTTTGATTATAAACAGAGTTATGACTTTGCTATAAATGAAATACACAGTCAATATAACCTTAGAAATAAGAAAAACAATGAGTCTTCTACCAAAAAAGCTTCCCAAAATCAGAATAAGAAAATAGTAGAGGCTCCAAAAACAAAAGTTCTGCAAATTCTCCCAAGGGAAAATAAGCAAGACTCCAATCCTTCCCAAAACATTTCTAGTCCTAAAAAAACATCAAGTCCTAAAATTTTTGATATTACTCATGAACTTGCTCAAGTTTTAAAAGATTCTCAGAAATCTACTGTTGCTAAAATTTCTAATTCTGTTAAATCAACAAATTTAGATCCAAAAACATCTTCTACCGATCCTAAATCAGTAGATCCAAAAACTGATACTTCAAAAATACCTGCTGATAGTTCTAAGTTTGAAAAAGCTTCTACTGCCTCTCAAACAACACCTAAAAAGAAAATTAGAAGCAATAAAACATAGGAAACTCAAACAAAGAATATCAAACCAATTGAAAAAAAAAACATAACAGTAGAAACTCAAGACAAACCAAGCCAAACTATAGTTGCTAAAGAATAATTAATTCAAATGAGTAAGTCTCGACCTTCATTTAATACTCAAATAGAAATTGCTAAGTTGAAAATACCAATTCCTTTGACTGGATTGGTAAAACGTGACTTATACAAATCAACTATAACTAAAACACTGAATATAAATGATGGTGAAGATTCTATTAATTTGAATGATGATCAACCAGAGTTGATTTTTGGCCCAGATGTGAATGGAAAACATGCAGATGGAGCAGTCCCTCCATTTTATATCAGTCGTACCATTCATGATCAAATTCTACATATTGCTATGCTAGATTCAGGAGCTTCCCACAATTTGATGCCTAAAACCATTATGGAAACTTTGAATTTAGAAATAACAAGACCTTACAAATATTTGTTTTCATTTGACTCAAGTAAAGTTAAATGCCTAGGATTAATCAAAGATTTATGTGTAACACTAGTTCAGTGCCCTAGTAAGACCATATTAATGGACATTGTAGTAGCTGATATCCCTCTTAAATATGGAATGTTACTTTCTCACTCATGGGGAGAAAAGTTACAGGGATCTCTACAACTGGACATGTCTTATGCTACTATCTCGATGTTTGGTCAGTAGTGCTAAAATATCTATAAACTTTCCAATTTACACTACACCAACTGACCTTGATTTTTTTATCTTGTGTAACTCTGAAACTAATAAAATCCAAACTGAACTAATTGAGAAGAAGAAAAAACCAAACAATCATAATATCTTTCATGAATCCCTATGGCATTTAGACTTTGATGGTTCTGTTAATAAATTAGGAGCAGGAGCAGGAGTTTGGATAACAAACATGGAAACTAATTACTCATATGGAAGCTTTCAGGCTTAATTTCAAATGTACTAATAACATGGATGAATATGAAGCCCTAATTCTAGGACTTCAAATCATTAGGAACTCAGGAGGACAACGAATATTAATCATGGGAGATTCAGAGTTGATCATTAAACAAATCAATGGAATATATTATATTTATAATCCAATATTAAGTCGATACAGAGACACTATGCTAGATTTAACTGATGATTTATTGGAATGTAAATTTCCTGCTATACCTAGAAAACAAAATATACAAGCTCACTGTCTAGCTACTTTTGCTAGTACATGCAATTTACTATTCCAACCTAATCACAAGTATACTACTGAATTCAAGCATAGGCCAATAATTCCAGATAATCTTAAGTATTGGCAAAATTTTTCCCAAGATGAATAGATTTACAAGTTTATGAACAACGAAGGAGAATTTCAGAATTGTAAGATAGATATAGATTGTACAATAGATAAAGATTTGGATTGTGAAATAGATTTAAATAACTTAGATGTAAATAGAATAAAGTTTGATAAACCAACTAGATTTAGTCAAGCTGACATAGATAGCTTAGAAAAGTAGAAGTTGAATAAATTATTGATGATGAATCTGACATTTTAAACCTCAAAGATAATTTCCTACCTAAAGGCTTAACCCCCTTAGAAGATATTTTCTACTCCAATGATGTAGCTAGAAAACCAAAAATGGAGCCAGTAAGATCTGACATAGAATAATGTAATATTGGTACGGAGTTAAAACCTAAACTGATAAAACTTTCCAAAAACTTACCTCGAGAAGAAAAGGATAAATATATTGGTCTTTTAAAGGAATATCAATATGTGTTTACTTGGAGTTATGAAGATATAAAATCTTATGATACAAACATAATCCAACATAAAATTCCAACAAAAGAGGATCAAAAGCCATTCAAACAAAAGTTGAGGAGAATTAACCTTGTACTATTACCTTTGATAGAAAAAGAATTTAAAAGAATGTATGATGCCCAGATCATTGCACCAATCAGATACTATGATTGGGTTTCCAACCTAGTTCCAACAAGAAAGAAAACCTAATAAATTAGATTTTGTGTTGACTTTATAAATCTTAACTAAGTATCCTAATTACCCTTCACCTAAAATGGACCACATATTACAAAGGGTAGTAGGTTCTTCTTGGATTTCTTTGTTAGATGGTTTTTCAGGATATAACCAAATCCTAGTTCAAGAAGAAGATCAGACCAAAACAACTTTCACCACTCCTTGGGGCACTTTTATGTATGTAAAAAAGTCTTTTGGTCTAATGAATGCAGGGGCAACCTTTCAAAGGGCTATGGACATAGCCTTTGCTAAGGAAATACATGATTTCTTAGTAATTTATTTAGATGATATTACTATTTTTTCCAAAATTAATAATGAACATTTGGATCATCTGAGACAAGTTTTCATTAAATGTAGGAAATTTGGCATCTCCTTAAATCCTACGAAAATTCTATTTGGATTAGAAGAAGGCAAGTTACTAGGACACATAATCTCAAAAGAAGGAATTAGAATAGATCCTGCTAGGATAGAAGAAATTATGAACATCAGTCCACCTAGAAATATCAAAGAGTTACAATTTTTCTTAGGTAAGATAAATTTTTTAAGAAGATTCATATCTAACTTAGGTGAGATAATTAGAGAATTGAATAACATGCTCAAAAAATATTCAGTTCTTAAATGGAGTGCTGAGGCTAAACAATCATTTGAATCCATCAAATGAGTCTTAACCAAAACTCCAGTCCTAATAATTCTTGATTTTAAGAAAGATTTCATAATTTTTTCATTTGCTTCAGAACACACCATTGTTGCGGTTTTATTGCAGAAAAATGACCAAGGATTTGAACAACCCATAGATTTCTTCATTAAAACTCTTAGAGATGCCCCTTTGAAGTATAACATAATGGAAAAACAAGCCCTAGCTTTGGTAAAGGCTATAAAAGACTTCATAGTTTATATTCTCTATTCACACATAATTGCCTATGTCCCTAATTTTGTAGTAAAAGACATTCTTACTCAGGATGGTCCTGATGGAAGAAGAGGTAAGTGGATTTCCACTATCCTAGAATATGACATAGAAATTAAACCGACAAAACTCATTAAAGGTCAAGGATTAGCCAGACTTATGGCTGAATCTAATTGTAATTCCTTAGATATAAATTTTATTGCTCAGATTGATGAACAGGAAGAGATGGCGACTCCAATGATCAGTGAAGCCTTCTCAGATTCACCTTGGTACTCAGATATCATCTTTGTACTATCAAACTTGCAAGCTCCTCCTGGATTTTCAAGAACTAAAGCTAGATTTCTAAAACTTAAAGCAGTAATATTTTGTATCTTAGATAATGTACTTTTTTGGAGAAATCATAGTGGAATTATATTGAATTTTTTACCAAAAGAAGAAGCTGACAAAATACTTGAATAATTTCATGTAGGTGACTGTGGAGGGAATTTATATTGGAAAACTACTAATGACAAGATCCTTAGAGCTGGTTTTTACTGGCCTACTTTGTTCACTGATGTTAAAAATTTTGTGACTTCTTGTCACAAGTTCTAAATTTTTTAAGACACGAAAAAATTGTCACCCCTACCTTTGAAGCCTATTTCAACTGAGATTCCATTTCAATAATGGGGTTTAGATTTCATTGGTGAAATTCACCCTCCATCTTCAGGCCAACATAAGTGGATTTTAACTACCACTGATTATTTCACAAAGTGGATTGAAGCCATACCCTCTAGATAAGTCACTGACACAGTCATTATTTCCTTCCTAGAAAATAACATTCTTTCAAGATTTGGATGTCCACAAAAAATTATTACGGATAATGCAGCAGCATTCAAATCCAAAAATATGATTGCCTTTTGTTACAAATACCATATTACCCTAGGCCACTCTACTGCATATTACCCTCGGGGTAATGGTCTAGCTGAATCCTCAAACAAAAGTCTTGTAAATATCATTAAAAAATTACTAGAAGATAACAAGAAATATTGGAATAGAAAGTTAGTCAATGTCTTATGGGCATATAGACTTACAACTAAAAATTCCATTGGTACATCTCCTTATCAGCTGGTTTATGGAATGGATGTTGTTTTTCCATCCTCCTTAGCAGTGCCAGTGATGAAAATTATCCAAGAATTACAGGCTGAAACTAATGATATTCAGAGAAGGATTAACCAAAATATTCACTTGCAACAAACAAGGGAAGAATTTAATGTTAAATCCCAAGTTATCCAGGATAAAATCAAGAAAATTTTTGATAAAAAAAAGTAAAGAGGATGACTTTTACATTGGAAACCAAGTGTTAAAGTGGGATTCTAGGAGAGAAGACAAAGGTAAACATGGGAAATTTGATTTCCTGTGGAAAGGACCTTATGTGATTTATGGATATAGAGGAAATAATGCTTTCTTTTTGAAAGAATTGGATGGAACATATCTGCAATAAGGACCAATTAATGGCAGAATGATGAAGCACTACTATTCATCTGAGTTAACTAATAGCTAGTCTCATTTATTTTTCATCATTGTACATATACATTGTAGAGTTTAGATTGGATTGGATGTTTGCCTTACAGAGTTGAAGCCCAGAGAAGGCCCTAAGCTTTGAAGGGTAAAATTTCATAAATATGAATTATTGCAAAAATTAGGAGACACTTATAGGATCATCATAGTCAAAATTCAAAGGCTACTATGTCTCAAAGTTCTTGACATTTCACTAGGAAATGCCATCCCAGTGTGGAGCCATTGTTAGGGTCCTATAATAATAGGGTTCATAAAATTTTGAATTGACATTGATATTCTTGTAAATATGTACATACCTTGCTTTTTGCAAGTTGTTTTCCCATATTTTGAAAAAATGAAAAATAAGAAAAAAACAAAAAAGAGGGTAAAAAGTCCTAAAAGAAAAATCAAAGGACTTAGAAAAATATATATACCCCAAAAGAAAAAGAGATAAAAAATAAGACATGAAAGTGAGCAAGTCCAAATGCCACTACTTTTTCTTTTACTGCAAGAATAATGATTATGTTTAGAGTGTCATTAAATGCCATAATCCATGATAAGTTAAACTGTTTAATCTTAACTTTTCATGTTTTCAATTTCATGTTTGAGATAGTGAATAAAGATTTATCAAATAGTTTAATCGTGATAAATCCATAGATAGGTAGATAATGAGGAGCTCAACAGTTTAATCTGAGCCCTTAGATGAAATAAGGTAGATTTAGATAGTTTTATGCTTTGAAAGAATAAATTTTTTAAGGTTGCAAGCCTAAATGCACCTCCAAAATGAAGAAAAATGTTAGAATAATGTTGGCTAGGTAGAAAGCAGTGGGGCAGGCATGTAATAAATGATCATCAGGAAAAATCACTAATTTCCCCTCCCCTATAAGTATTCAGTATTCTAAGCTATCAGTCAAACAGGCTCATAGCATTTCTATGACTTTTGTTGGGACCAGACCCAAGGCTCGATGACTCGTTAGTTAAAAAATATTGAGTTCTTATGTCAAACCCACTTCTATCATCATTTACCCCTCAATTATACATTAAAACCCCTTTTTCCTAAGTAAAGACACATCCTTACTTAGCAAAGCTTAATCCCAAATAATTAACTTCGTCCCTTCAAAAACATTCATAAAACCCTCAAAATTACATTTTATCCTAAGTATTAGTGAAGGAAATATAAAGATGAGCAATGCTTGATTTTATACTATACTTAGAGATAATATGTATTTTGTTTTACATTTCACTACCCTTTCATATTAGCTTTTAACATATTTATTAAATCCCTAAGAAATACCCTCTCCTAGTTATTAATTCTCTTATATTTAAAAATACCCCAAAAACCCACTATTATAATGTTTAAGCCCAAAGTCTATTATCCATGTGCGCAAATAAAAAATCCCAAATTATAAGCCCTTTGGTCTAAACTATCTTTATTGAAATACCCCGCCCCTTTAGTTTAAAAACCATTCAAAATGGTTTAAAAACTATATAATATAACATACTATCGCACACACATGTGAAACATTTTCAAATGTTTTAAACCTAACCCGCCATATATTCTACCAATGGATAAGGCTTAAAAACCTTATTTAAAGCGCCTTTTTAATGATATTTTATCCCGCCATTGTGTATAAATCAACCTTTGTTTTAAACCTTTATCCTTCAACCATATCACAAAGGTTTAAATGCATCTAAACCCTTTCGCTGCATATAACCAAGCCCGGTCCCACATCTCATTTTCAATGCAACTTCCAAAGTAATCCTGACCATTCGCGTCCATTTCTCAAATCCAACGGTCGACTTCCGATATCGCATATAAAAGATGCAAGACCGCCCAAATGCAAAAGCCATGCGAAATGGGTGGTTTCCCATCAACCCCTCCCCTCTACGTGGCCTCTCCTAATTGGATCGCGTGGGTTTTGTTTAAAACCACTTACCATTGAAAACCTACGTGATAACCAATGCGGTTTTCGTCTATTGCAATCCGAAAACGCCTTCCTGCCATGATGCAACATACATTCAATGCTACCGTAATGTTTTAATAAAACTTTTGATAAGGAATTTATCTGTTTATTTGTGTGTTTGAACCCACTGAAGTGCCTCCCCAACTGTAAAGAAACCTTGTTAAAGCCTGTTTCTGCCATTTTTTATGCCCAAAACCTAAAAACCTTTCCCTAAACCTTCCGAAGACTATTGAGGAGTCGAGCATTGCTCCAAGAAATTTACTGAAGTCATCAATCTACCTAAGAACCTCAGAAACCTTTCCAGAAGCCGATACCTGCAACATATCAGGTATTTTTTCTCAGAATTCAACCTGCAATCAAGTTGGAAAACCATTTTCAAAGAAAGAAAAACATTTCAAGTTAAGAAATTGATTAAGAAAAATTGCCCAAAAGTCCCAAAAACAAGCCAAACTCTGGCAAAATTTTCCCAGAAACCCTTTTCTCTGTTGCGCACCATTTTTTAAGAAATTTGTGAGTTTTTCACAGTTTAATGACCTATTTTAAGTTGTAAAACAAGCCAGAAATCCTCTGTAGGTACCCTAAGCTTATGAAACCAATTCAAAAGAGTTTTTAAGCCTTATTTCTTAGATAAATACTCAGAAAACCCCTGTTTTATGTTTTAAACCAGTTATAAAACTTCTTTGACAAGTTTATTTGGACAAAAAGCTCAAATAAAAGCCATTCTTAGTAAAATTTGTCTATAGAATACGTCGCTAAAATATTACTCCTGCAAACAGTTTAAACTTGCAGAAGTAGCCCAAAGATGCCTAAAAAACAGAGCACCAGCAAGCCTATAGGTTCTAAAGCTCCTAAGCCTACTCCTGCCATGACTCCAAATACTGCAATTGTGGTCAATCCATTACAACCCCCAGTTGTTTATATTGAGAATATTCCCCTGGCTGATACTAATTACAAGATAGTTGATCCTATTGTGGAATTTAACTTGTTAGATATCCATAACTAGTGTTTTGAAAAATCTCTAGATAAAGATGAAGAAATCCATATTTGGGAATCCAATTTTCCCAAATATGTGGTCCCTTTGACTCACCCTTGTCAAGATATTATCAGATTACGTCACCAGTACTATATTCCTGAACAAAGAGCTATTGTGAATGCCAATAAATAGGTCCTATTTACCATCACTACAGAGTCAATAAACCAAATGTTGCAGCTTCAAATAGACCCCCAAGCAACACCTTTGTCTATTGAGGCCCTCACCAAGCTATATATTGGCTTAGATTTTCCTAAAAGGTTCATGATTTTTCAAAATTTTATGCCCTTGCATGTTTAAATTCCAAAGATAAATCCTCCATATTCTACTGAAAAATTCCCATAAGGATCAAGACATATAATCTCTATGCTTTCCTTCATCCTTGGGTATTTCACTGATGAGCACACTGATGAGTCTATTTTTGGATTTTTTTCCACCTTTTCTCCAGGTCAACCACCCTTAGTTATCTTTGACTATGTTGGTTTCATTGCTGATAGTATTCACTATCAATTGACTAATTTACAGCTTGAGGGAGTATTCAGATATACCTCCTATCTTTTCCACATGTTCCTATTTTTCCAATCAGATAAGTTTCCAATTTCCCTTGAAAAGCTTGATATTGAAGGGAATCCTTTATCTGTCATCTTTTAGACATCCATGCTCAGGAAATAATGCACATAATTCAGTTATTCAAATTTTTCAGAGTTTTTTGTACTTCCAGTGATTACCATGTTGACCAAAACAAAGCAGCCTAGAAAAAGTAAAGAGATGAAAAAGATATTGCAACTATCAGAGCAATGAAAAGTTGGTGACTGGTATTTGTATGAGAAATACACTGAAATCAGAGTCTTTGGGGAAAAATTGTTACCTTACAAGTTGCCTAAACATCCTCCAATTAGGATCTTTGCCTTGGAATACATCAGGCAGATCCTTAATTCCGATTCTATTAACTTCATGGCAGCTAAGAAGAAAACCCAATTCAAGTTAAAGAATTAGATAGGGCCATTTATATGCAACCACAGAGATGCAAAGAAAGAAGTAACCAAGCAATTGTTGGAATTTAAATTTGAAGAAAGTTTCCCATGGAATTATGATCCACAAGGGATCTTAAGTAAACTAAGGGTAAAATGTAAATTGACACCCTTTATCCATGAATCAAAGCCAGAAATAGAAAATTTTTCCAATCAAATTGAGTGGGCTGAAAACACTTTAACAGAGGCAGTAAACCAAAATAATACCATTCAAACTTTGGAAAGTGCCAAACAGCCAGAGACATCCACTAAAATAATCAGAGAAGAGGGATATTATACTGCAGAAACCACAACAGAAACAAAGTTCAAGATCATTTATAACAAAAGGCCCAAATTATATTCAACAGATAAAGAGAAAGTGACAATAGATATGGAAGAAACAGAGCCTTTGAACACTAATACAGATTTGACAACTACTAATGTGGCTACTGTGATTATCAATGAGACCAATCAGAATGAACAAAACAATAGAGAGAATACACAATTAATGGAAAGGTAGCAAAGTATGGAAGCATCTTCCTCACATGTAGCTGAGGAAAAGGACTTGGATATTAAAGATAAATACAAGAAAATAAAACTTAAGAATGAGGAAACCAAAACTGAAATATATTCTCAGTTCTTAAAGAAAAAGCCAGGTAATCAAAACAGATTCCTATCAGTCTTTGATTACTCAAGAAAAAAATTGATTATGTTAGTGTTACAGCCTAAAGTAGCAGTGCCAAAGACAGTGTCAGACTATAGGAAATTTGATCTTGAAGTAGATATAGAGACCATCCATGAATTGGATCATATAGAGTTTGGCATGCAAAGCTCAGAGATGCTATATTCTATTGTAGAAAAAAAAGCTATGAGTGCTCACAAGCTTCAAAACACCATCTTCAACATGCAAGATCAAATGAAGATAGACAAAGCCTCATTGTATGCCAAGGATATAAGGATAAAAGCCTTAGAAGAGCTGGTGTTGCAGATGGGATATGATCCTGCTAATATCAAAGCAGTTGAGTTATTAATTAAAAACAAGAATGAAGATATAGCAACTTTGAGGAAACAACTCAAACTTCCTCAAAGTGAGCATCCTCAGACAAAATAATTCTTCCAAGAACAGAGTGAAAAAGATGAAATGATGAGTTTAATTCTTCAGTTGATAGCTCAGATTAAATAAATGGAATATAGATGGAAAATCTTTTCCAAGAAAAAGAAACAGTGAAAGAACCTGAAATTCCTATAGTCATCCCAATTATCACTACAACAGTGCCTTCAACTTTAGGAGAAAAGTTGTCACCCAAAGAGCCACTGGCTACTGTAGTGCCAATGACTTCTTCCACAACTTCAAGTACTGAATCTTCTACTACAGCATTGCAGCCTACAGATGAAAGTAGTCAAATAGTGAAAGCAATGGAAGAGATGTCTTTAAAGACAAAGGAGATAAACAGATTGACAAAAATAATAGAGAATCTTGAGAATTTTACTAAATTGGCTCAAATAAATGCCAAGACACATGAACAAAAAGCCATAAGATTAAGTGAACAACTCAAAAAACTGCAAAGTGAGTTAGCTTTGACTGAACAAATATCATATATCAATAATTACCTTTGGAACAATGTAATTAAAGCCATCCATGATTTTTGGCCTTCAATTCAGGTTTTTTTTTAACAGAGAGAATTACTGCTAGTAGCACAAGTTGAGATTCAGAAGACACAAGATGAATTAGCTAATAAACCAGAACAAGCTTTAAGGCTTATCACTTTCCTAAACAACAAGAATATACAGGAATCAGAAGAACTGAAAATCAATGACAAGACAACAATTGTCCTAGAAATTATGAAAGTTACCACAAAAAGAAATTTGATGAGGCAAATTGAAGAGAAATGTGAAACTATGAATACTTCTATAACAAGATTCATGGTTAAATTCACAAATTTTAGGCAAAAAGGATTGCCTGATATCATGTTTCTTAATGATAAGCTAATGCCTCAAAATGATTATGACAAAAAGATCAGGGAATTTTCCAAAGAACAGGTAAATAAGCCACAAGGGCAAGGCATTCCAATAGGGAAAGTCTTATTGAAGAACTTTGAAGACTTGTTTTACTTGCAGCATGAAATCAAACATTTATTTGTTATTAAGCCAACCTTTGCTAAGTATACTGAAGCTGATGAGAATTTTAGGAAACTAAAAAATATTCAAATTCCTAAGAATGAGGATTGGAAAGCACTTACTGATTTATTATGAAGAATGAAAGACAAACAAATGGAAAAGGAAAAATTTGTTTTCTGATTTCATTGTCAAAACATATTATACAGTAGTAAAAGCAGTTTGACTGAAGGTTAAAGAGTATCCGTGAGAAAGAGTATCAACAAAGGCAAGTCAGATTCCTAAAAATATCTAACAGCCAGCACACAGGACACATAGACAACTAGCAACTTCTTATCATTAAAACAATTCTCTTTCTTTTGAATAAAATAAGACAGCTTGATTTGTTAAGCAGTTTTCCCTATTTTTGTTGTAAAGATATTTTATTTTCCTAAGTTAATTCTTAGAAGTCTTCTAGGATATTTTGTAATACATTATGTATAAATACTTCAACTTTAGAAATATTTTGTGTGGAATAAAATTGCTGGAGATTACAATAGATATTTTGTTGACTTGAAGGCTATGTGTTTCGATTTTAAGTAGCAGACTGGATCAACTATTTAGCATCATAGTTCAGGATCCCTATGATAAGCTATCTAGAGTGAAGTACTCTCTAAAATTGTCATTGTATCTTTCTTTGTTACATGCATACATCTGTGTTTTAATTCTAAATCTGGATGTATAACTAGGAGTATTACTGCAGGACATGTTAATAGCACCCTGTTTTTAACTAGTTATCATTTCTTTGTTTTCTTCTGATTTCTGGTGTATGGAACCCTTAATTGCTCCCTCTCCCATTTGACCTCTTTATACTAGTTCCCTTTTCCGGATCAAAGGATCCTTAAGTTCCCTTTATCCCGATCATACCACCCCAAAAAAAAACTTTGCAAGATCTCCAAGGGTTATCTATCTTGCCTTGAATACATTTGACCTTTTAGGCCTTGATCCTAGTTCTGCTAGCTTGATTTAGACTCCATAGCCCAATGGACAAGTATATTTCCCTCTATTCATCCCTCCAAGTGATTTATTCCCACCAAATCAATCAATCAAAACTAAAACTGCCCATTCATAACTAGCCTAACATTTATAAATCAAACAAAGATAAATTTTAAAGAGAGAGCCCTCTCTGAACCCTAGGAAGGCTAGATCCTAGAGTTTGAAGTAGGTTTGCGGTTACCTCTAGTATTCTTTGACTAAAAACCAAAATCCCACAACTTAAGAATTTACTAGAGTGATAACACTTTCTAGAGTATAAGGATGTGTACTTGTATAATGGATTTTGAGTTTAACATTTGGAAATATGTTTTAACTGGTTATAAACATCCAATAATTCCATCAACAAATCAGGCTAGAAAGAAGGCTAGTGAACATAATGCAAAATTCGTGAATGATATGTTATGTGGTCTACCAAAATCTGAACTTGTCAAGGTGACGCACTATGAATCAGTAAAAGAAATACATGACAAACTAAAAACTATTTTTAATGCAATGACAATATTAAGCGGAAAATATCAAAACTTACAGAAGGTATTTCAAGAATTTGAAAATGAAAGACAAATAAAATGTTGTAGCCTATCTTCTTCATGTAGATGAAATTGTCAACACCATCAGAAGACTTGGTGAAAAGGTTGAATAAAGGATGATTGTACAAAAGGAGTTAAAGTCACTCCCATTGATATCTGATTCTAAAGTTTCTCGTATTGAAGAAATGAAGGAATTTGATGAATTTAAAATGGATGAATTGCATGGACTATCATGGCATATGAAATGAGGACTGAGAAATAGAAGCCATCAAAGAAAGAAGTATCCTTCAAAGCTTCAAAGAAGATGAATAACAAATACTAGCACAAATAAAATGATAGATCTAGCAGTGAATCAAATGCAAAGGAAGCACATTTTGTGAGAAACCTCAAAAAGGGATCTAAAAAATGCATACTTAAGTTTTCCTTTAAATGATTTGATTATGGAAAAGTAGGAGATTTTGTGGCTAAGTATCCATTTGAAAAGAATGAAATTAGTGATGATGAATACCGTAATGTAAGTAAATTAATTAAGCATCATCAACACAAAAATAACGACAAATAATAAAAAACATGAAAACAAGAAGAACTCTTATAAGAAAAAGAAGAGTCTCTAATCAAAAGGGGTTATTGAATAATATGAAGGGAGTGATAGTAGTTTCGATAGTGATATAGAAGAAAATATCTTTATGGAAATTGAAAAAAAGATTAATGAATTGGAAAATTAATAAAAATGAAAAGAAATTACATATTTGTTACATGTCATTTTGTCACCATGACATTTGACTATTCATATGGGTCTATTACTACCTATATCATGTTCCCTTAGAGGTCAAAAACACCAATGTTCCTAAATCAAGTCTTGGAATTGGAGAAAAACTCTGTAAAACCCTTAAAATTCTACTTGCGTGGTTCTTCTAGCCTTTCCCTGCGCATGCACTGTTGTTTAGTCCATAAACTACGACAAGTCCCACACTTTTTTCCATTATTACCTGCACACCCATGCGAAAATAAAATAAAATAAAAAGTAAATTCTAGAAGCCTAGTTGGCTGAATATTCTCCCAACTGGAAGCTTCTAGAGTCGCGATTAATTCGAGCTTTATCCCTCCACTCATGGAGCTTATCCCTTGGTCCATGGAGCTCAAATACCTTCATGAGAGGAATCCATCCCCCTCTTCATGGTACTAAAACTACCTCCATTTCCCTATAAATTGAGCTCAAGTTTCAGGTTGAAGGGTAGATTGTAGACTACATATGTTGAAGAGAATTCATAAGATTGCATACTTTCTACACTAGTGAGTTTTTATTGGCATGAGAATGATCACACCCTTGTGGCTATAACTCCATGTTGGTATTCAGAGAGGAAAGCTTATCAAACTGAAGGATAAATGATTGTTCAGGACCCCAGGAGAAATATGTACGACATCAAGGCATCAGGTTATAAGATTACTCTTTTTATTCAAGATAATACATATGGATCTCTTTTTCTCATTGACTTTTTTCTATGCTTATTGGAATAACATCATTACTTAGACTCCTTGATCACTAAGTTGGATTAGTATTTCCTGATTATTATATGTTGCAGATGCTTTGATCCTTTGTCTTGTCTTTGATTGCATGTTCCACTTATTAGAGAAACCACTTTGGAGCGACGAGACAAAAGGCTACATCAAACGTTTGGATTTCAAGGTAGGGGCATGTCCTCTCTACTTTATTATAATAATTCTGAAATGCAATTAATCTAGAGGAAGAGGCTTCCAAATGGATCTTTTTTTCTAGTTACTTGTTGGAGTACTAGGGAGATCGCTCTTGTCCACAAGAGGGATTAATCCACGTAAATTTATTACGTGGATTAATCCCTCTTGCGGACAAGAGTGATCTCCCTAGTACTCCAACGAATTGCTCTTGTCTGCAAGAGGGATTAATCCACGTAATAAATTTACATGGATTAATCCCTCTTACGGACAAGAGCGATCTCCCTTATACTCCAGCGAGTAAATAGAAACAAAGATCCATTTGGAAACCTCTTCCTCTAGATTAATTGCATTCAGAATTATAATAATAAATTAGAGAGGACATGCCCCTACATTGAAATCCAAACGTTTGATGTAGCCTTTTTTCCCATCGCTCCAAAGTGGTTTCTCCAATAAGTGGAACCTGCAATCAAAGACAAGAAAAAGGATCAAAGCTTCTACAACATATAATAATCAGAAAATACTAATCCAACTTAGTGATCAAGGAGTCTAAGTATTGATGTTATTCCAATAAGCATATAAACAACTCAATGATAAAAAGAGATCCCTGTGTATTATCTTGAATAAAATTAGTAATCTTACAACCTGATGCCTTGATGTCATACAGATTTCTCCTGGGTTCCTGAACAATCATTTCTCCTTCAGTTTGATAAGCTTTCCTCTCTGAATACCAGAATGGAGTTATATACACAAGGGTGTGATCATTCTCATGCCAATAACAACTCACTAGTGTAGAAAGTATGCACTCTTATGAATTCTCTTTAGCATCTATAGTCTACAATCGACCCTTCAACCTGAAAATTGAGCTCAATTTATAGGGAAATGGAGGTATTTTCAGTTCCATGAAGAGGGGGATGGATTCCCCTCATGAAGGGATTTGAGATCCATGGACCAAGGGATAAGCTCCATGAGTGGAGGGATAAATCTCGAACTGATCATGACTCTAGAAGCTTCTAGTTTGGGAGAATATTCAGCCAACTAGGCTTCTAGAATTTAATTTTTCTTTTATTTTCTTTTTGCGGGGGTGCGTAGGTAATAATATAAAAAAGTGTGGGACTTGCCACAGTTTATGGACTGAACAGCAGTGCATGCGTAGGGAAAATCTAGAGAAAGCACGCAGGTAGACTTTTAAGGGTTTTACAGAGCTTTTCTCCAATTCCAAGACTTGATTTAGGAACATTGGTGTTTTTGACCTCTAAGGGAACATGATATAGGTAGTAATAGACCCATATGAACAGTCAAATTTCATGATGACAAAATGATGAGTAATATATTTCCCCCTAAAGTGCGAATTTTGAGGTTATTCCGAAGAGTGAAGTGCTTTATCATTCCGAGGATTGGATTGGAGACACCGGTCTAAAACCTGTAAAAACATTCAATGAAAACATATATATATATCATTATTGAGGTAGGCATTCCCATACTCAGATAAAAACTAACTAAAAATTCTGGTACAGATATGGCTTCAATATTACATCAAAATTAGACACAACATGGACACAGACATATGTTATAAGTAGTCTACTGTATCATGAATAATAAAATTCCTCGCAGCCTGGATGGTATAAACTAGATCCAGGGTCTTGATTTCCATTTCCCAAACTAGTACAAATCTATCCGTGCGATTGATTGTGTCGAAGTCAAACATGGTAGAAACCACTTGATTACCAGTCAATGGTGTGAACCGTTAACAAGTGTGAGAGAAACCATCAATAATGAAAATGGCTCTCAAAGTCCTCCAGTAAAATCTATGAAGTGTGAATGAATTATTTGCAGTCGAACACTCATAGAATCGTTCGATCGAAGGTCAATGATGCAACTTGTCATTGAAGGCAAGAAACCTGCCATTAGGGCATGCAGATCCAAAGGTACCGATAGGATTCTAGATCATGATGAGCTGACGTCGATGGAAAGTGATCCGTCGCAGGAAATCCTACGACACGAAAACATTAGATCAATTTTTAAAGAAATATTTTGTAAGGACTGACTCAAGGATGGTCAACGTGAATGGAGACAAATGTTTGCAATGAATGGTTTATTTGAACTCTGTCTTGAACACATAATGAAATTGTAGATGGCTTGGCAGGATTTTGACCTAAAGCTAATACCCAGAAACCGACTGAAGACTTTCAATGTGGTTTGATCAAATTTTAGACAAAGGAATTCCCAACCCAGGTACAAGTGTGACAAAGTGTCGCGTTCAAGAGTGGCATGCTGCTTTTTAAACAATGGTGACAGTTAGATTTTTTTTCTCTATTTTTCACCCATCATTATTGGCAAGTACCTCGTTATTTTTTTCAAGCTTGAGGAGGATAAAATTTGCTTGTTTATGTAAGCTCACCCTTCGGATGAGTCCATCTTAGTATTAAAATCGAACCCTAAAAAGGAGTGGTTCGGTCCTGTTGTAATCAGGTCCTTTACTGTTAAATTTTAACGAGTCCAGTATAGGAGAAACTCGACGTTTTTCATTTTTAGGGAGTCAAAGAAAAACATAAGTAAACTCCATGGTTGTTCTTTTTCGTAAATTTAGTCTCTCAGGCCCGAAAAAGAATAAAATAATGTAGGTTAGAACTCTATTGACCGTGATTAGTTAACGTATACCTTTTTCGTAATTAATCCATTTCAGTCCAGAAAAGGGGTAAACTTATACTGAAAGGATGATTGTTCATTTACTTTAACGGGTTTGAATAGTCAAGTACTCAATGATATTTTCATGTTTAAATATTCTAAAAAGGGCTTAAAAGAGAACTCCATGGTTTCACTTTTTTGTAAGGTTTAACGATTTCGAAAAAGTGATAAAAAGTGTACTCATATAGCGAGCTTTCAATTTAATTTACGATCAGGAAAATATGGAAAGAACTCGGTATTTTCATGTGTTTTATGAGAATGAAAGATAGAAAAATAATCTCGGGATTTTCATGATTTTAACGAGTCTTGAAAATAATAACCGAAATGGACTCAAGATAGTTTCATTTTTTATACAAACTTGAAACAGAGAAAATTATAGTTGAAAGTGGGTTTGTTTCATTTTTACACAAGCTTGAAACAAAGGAAAAATCATGCTTGAAAGTGATTTCATTTTTACACCAGCTTGAAAATGAGAAAAATCATGCTTGAGATAGGTTTGTTTCACTTTTACACAAGCTTGAAACAAAGGAAAAATCATGCTTGAAATAAGTTTTTTTCACTTTTACACAAGCTTGAAACAAAGGAAAAATCATGCTTGAGATACGTTTCAATGCCCCCCTTGCGTAACTTGCCAGAGCACATGCCCCAAAAGCTTTATTTCATTCAACCAAGTAGACTACTGGTTACTAATAGATGGATGGAATGAAGGCTCATTTACGAGATCAGATGAAAGACTCAACTTGACACTTAGGAGATATAATCAAAGACTCGACTCAATTAGGAGAGGATTTGTTTCATTTTCTAATGAGCTTGACACAGAAAAATAATTATGCTCATGTTGGGGCCCTTGTTTTGAAATTCAACGGATTTTGAGTTGCGTCTAGTACGTGGCGGAACGCAACCACGGTAGGTAGAAGGATGTCAAGGTTGCGAAGGAACAAAGGATAGGTGTCGCGGATGTTGCGGGAGAAAGCACAGATGGCAGAAGAGACCGGAAGGAAACGAGCTGTAGAAATCTCGACTAATAGAAAGAAACAGAAGACAACCGAGTGAGAGGGAAGGAGGAATAGTCAGTCGCGCTGGCAGCAGAAAAAATAGGCAGTCGGCCAACATGAAGAAGAGGTTGGTGCAGACGGGATCAAGTAGCAGGGAGCCACAAGAGAGCTTTGTCTGTGTTATACTGTTCTCCATTCCTCTATATTTCTGTAGTTCTCTCTGTCCTATAGGACTTCTTGTATTCTATTCTGTTAATAGTCACGTAGTTGAGCTCTGTGAAAGCTTGTCACTGATGGTCGATGCTTAGTACAATCAAAAGTGTTGTTTTAAATATATTTTATGGTCTTTAATGAATGGTTTTGCAAGCACTCTTAAAATTTTATTTATTGCAAGTCTGAATGTATTTCCGATAGATGTATGTCATGGAACGATTGTGTTGCAGTTGTTTATACTTTTAATATACCTTCAATTTAGCTGGATCCATGTTGTTGAGTTGATACTGATCGACTCCCTACCTTAGTAAGGTTGCAGCATGCCTCGAGTGACACTCTCAACTCTTCGGAGCTAGGTGAAAATGCCGACGTGAAGCTAGACTACGGCGGAAAACCTTGTTGGCCCTTAACCGGAACCAGGGTCTTCTCTACGAGACCTGTTCTCTTTCCAACAAATGGTTCCATTATCGGGACTCGAAATTTCATTTGGGAGCTAGATCATGGTATCTCGGATATTTGAAAGACAAATAAAAAGTTGGTGGGATAACCACCTAGATTAGTTCATTACTCAGCAAGATGAGCTGAGACGATAGAAGGAGAAAATGATTAAAAACCTGGTTCTATTCTCCGACTCTGCTATTGATACCTACTAAATATTTTGGGGAAAGTTCCCAGAAGAACTCTATAACTGGTTGCAGAGGCTTCAAACCAAGGTTGTCAAGGAAAAGTCGTGGAAGATCAATCGTAAGTGGGCGCATGAGGATCTGGTGGCCCTTCATCGGTTTAACACCGATTTGACCCGAGCTATAGATTTTTGGGTGGAATCTACCTTGGACAGATATATACTGGATTTTGCAGCAGAGTGCTACCAGTCCTTCTCAGGAGAAGAAGATATATTGAGATCTGGATTAAGGGGGAAGCTATTGAAGGAGATCCCACTGTGTATTAAAGCGTTGATGGTAGATGAAGGACTAATGGGGTTCCAAAAAGCAGAGATGGAAGTGTAAAACCCCCAATGTTGGGGGAATGGATTAAAGGAGAGATTCTACAGGAACAGTGAAAAGGGGGAGTAGGAGTATGGATTTCAAGACCGCCAACAGGCCCAGGGAGCAACGAGCACATCGGAGGGCGCAGATTGCAGAAAGGTGGCAAGAGAGGGTGATAAAGGAGTTGAAGAGACAGGAAAGTGGTCGAAAGAACAAAGAGGAGGCACCTCAGATGATGAAGGAAATGGAAAGTCAGGTGGGTCCCCACGATATTGGAGGGGCCGTTAAATAAGTGCGACAGGTGTATAGGAGCCCAGCCTAGATGGAGAAAGGAAAGAAGTCTGACGGAGAAAGTACGGACACGTGCCAGGAGGTGGTGTCTAATGCATAGACGCACGTTGGAATGGAGCAACTATTTCAAGAAATATCAGCATCCATATCTCAAGGTATTCTTATTCCCCACAATTCAAGTAGCTCTAGTCCCAACCTTCCCGTGGTGCTCTATAAACCCCTTGGTGAAATTTTTGTTAAGTTGCATGAATTTTCATGGTATTGAGTCCCCAATAGTAATACATACTAGTAAAAGGATTGATAGTGGTGAAATATCACAGCCAGGAACCAACAGATTCATTTTAGTGACGCCTACTCAGATGAACACGGAAGGATCATTTACCTAGTATCCAGAGTTCTTTGGGAGGTGTAATGACGATGTCGAATAACACTAGTACCTCTGCAAGGCCATATGGAGGGCATGACAGACACCAGATGTTGGGAAGTTGATATAATTTCAGACCACCCTTAGGGAAAGATCCCTATGCTAGTTTATGAAATGGTCAGAAGCTCATCCAAATTAGGCAATGGCAGATGTGAAGAGGGACTTCATTAAGGAGTTCAAACTACCCCAGACAGAGCAATAAGGCCTGTCAGAGATGTGGGAAATCAAGCAGTGAGAAGGAGAGACTGCTTGGGATTTGATGTGGAGATTCAAGGACGCAGTTGGAAAACTCGACTATCTAATTGATCCAAACCATCAGAGGGATTGGTTCATTAAGGCTCTATTACCTTTGACCCAAACTCCATTAACTCAAAAAAGGATCGAGACATTGAAAGACACACTAGAATAGGTGATGAAGATAGAAGCTATGGCGGGTTACCCGTAAGAGTTTAAGGGAGGAGCAGTAGTGCAGGACCCCTCTACCATGGGTCTGCAGCATCAAATAGAAATTTTGACAGAGAAACTCAAGGAAATTCAACCAATGCAACCGGCGAGATCAAATATATGGTGCACGCATTGTCTCATGGAAGGACATGTGGCAACTAAATGTCCACGGCTAAGGGGGCATAACGTGGGGAAATCAGCTGCGGGGGCACAGGGGGCTCCACCATTAGGAGGGGTCATGCAAATAAACACCCAAGGGATATATCCACCGCAACATAAATACACAAGGTTCCCTGCACAACAAAGTCCAGCCACCAATGAGTACTGTGAAATATGAAAGAATATGGGCCATCAATCTCGCCTTTGTCTCATCTTACATAAATATTCCAATGTTCCAAATAATATATACTGTGAGTTATGTGCCTCAAAGACACATAGCACAGAGCAGTGTCGAGCATTGGATGCATTGGCGAAGCAGCTAGACCGGCCTTCATACAGAGTAAACAAAGCTCCCCGAGGAAGAGGAGGAGGCATGAGAGGAGGCCGAGAAGGAGGTAGAGGTCTGGTAAGATGCTACAGCTGCAACCACGAGGGGCACGTAGCTAGAGAATTTCCATTACCTAGAAGACCTTGGTGCTCCCAGTGCCGAGTTAACACACATGCAATAGAAGATTGCCCGGAGCTTATCAAATGATGGGAAGAAAGAGCTAGATAGAGGGGGACAAACCTAGTAAATGCAGAACCCATTTTAATGGGAACTCAAAAAATGCAAAGCATGGCCATAGTAACATGAGGAGGAAAAATAACAGGGGAATATGTACTTACTATGGACCCAATAAAGTTTATCACGCTAGCATCCCCAAAACTCTTGATCAAACGAGAAAGACAGAAACAATTTTTTTCAGGAGGCTGCAGAAACGTTTTCCCAACTCAGGGGAAACAAAGGAATTAAGTTATAGAAAGCTCAAGAAGACAAGGAAACACAAAGCAATTTTGAAGTGTTGATCTAGGACTGGTTCCATCTATTCCTGAAAATTGTTAACAATGCACCAATGCTAGAACAACTAAAGCAGAACTTGGAAGGGGTGCTGAAGATCAAGAACACAGGAGTAAGAGAATCAGCAGAGGAAAACCAAAAGTATGTATAGAGAGTAAAGATAAATAAATGAAGAACGAGAAAGGAATTATGAGTGAACACACAAGTTGCGGGTTTCCAAATTTAATACACCATGCTTGATTTGGGATTTGATGTCAACATCCTGCCAAGAAAAACTTGGGAAGCATTAGGAAAGCCAAGATTAACATATTCACCGATTTAGCTTCAGATGGTGAACCAGTACTGTATTGTTCCCATCGGCCAACTAGAGGAGGTTGAAGTTGACATTGTAGTAGTAAATACATTTACGGACTTTGAATTCATCGACATTATGGGAGATAAAGATCCTTATCCTGCACTATTAGGAATTGATAGGGCCTTTGAAAATTATGCAATAATATATCTAAAGAAAGAGATGATGATCTTCGACGATGGGGAAATTAGAGTCACTCAACCACTCGACCCATACCAAGGACTGAGATATATAGAAACTATGGATAACAGAGAAGATGCTCAACTTCTGAACCATCTCTATCAAATGACCGCAGGAAGAAGAGAAGATTACATTAACCCGATAGCAGAAGGCTTTGTAAGCTGGAGGAGCATCCAGAGTTCAGAATTGGGAATGGAAATAGCTTGGGATTATTGGTAGCAAGGAGGGTATGAAACAAATACAAGGATATGCGCCAATATTGGAAGAATCCACTGGATCGGGGCCGAAGTTCGGGAATACCGGATCTTATCTGATATGAGAGCAGTAAGTCTTTTCATAGCTAAGATAGAAAACAGGGTATCGGAAAGTCAAAGAGTACCATTGATGGACATGTCATTACAATCCACATCTGTGAGATGGTGGAGTAATCATCACAACTCATTAACACAATGGGACAAAGCTGTGGTAACACTAAAAGCCAGATTCAAGGAGGAGGAGGGACCCGGGAGTAAGGATAAGTACCAAGGGGACTCAGACCCCAAAAAACATCTAGAGAGATGTGAAGCACAATGGATAACCGATGGATATCTGGAAGAACTGTGGGTCCACCAGTTTATCCACTCTCTGGACGTAATTCCAAAGGCCTGGTACTTGACGGAGGAAAAAGGAAGAGGGACAAACAAATGGCAAGAATTTGCTGAAAAATTCACACAGTGTTTCTCGTTTGAAGGAAATACAAAGCTGGTTACACAAGCTTTGAAGGCTATCAAGAAAGTACTTTTCTTCTCGGATATTAAAGAGGGATATGAGCAATCACATCAGTACCAAGGGGTCAAGAAAAAGATGGCATGTTAAAAGATAAACAACGAAATGGATGACGACAATCTGGAGGATCTCAGGCACCTATATTTTGAAGAAACTGAAGGGGAGAGGGAAATCGAGGAAGAACCAATGACAGAAGGGATCCATTTGCTACCCCTAAGAACCAAGAAAGTAAACATTGGAACAGAAGACAAGCCTAAACTAGTGGCAATTGGAGACTACTGGGATGAACAAACAACTAAGGAAATATTCAGTCTACTCAAGGAATATGAGGACTTGTTTCCCTCATCAGTAGCGGATCTAAAGAGCATAAAAGGAGATATGGGAGAAATGCAGATAATACTAAGGCCCGATGCAAGGCCTGTGAAACACAGGCCATATCGTCTGAACCCAAGAGTAAAGGAAAAGGTGAAAGCAGAGATTGAAAATATGTTAAAAGCAGGATTAATATTCCCAGTAGAGGAAGCAGAATGGGTAAGTCCCATAGTTATACAGAAGAAAAAGGAGAAATCTGAGATACGAGTCTGTGTATATTACAGAAGCTTAAATAATGGTTGTATCCATGATCTGTTTCCTACTCCCTTTAGTGACGAAGTCCTAGACAATGTTGCGGGGAACGAAGCATACTCATTCACCGATGGGTTCTCAGGATACCATCAGGTAAGAAAAGTAGAGGAAGACAAGAAAAAGACAACATTCACCACCGAATGGGGCTCTTTCACATACAATGTGATGCTATTCGGATTGAAGAATGCACCAGTAGTATTCTCTCGCATTGTGATAGCTGCAATCCGAGAATACATCCACAAGTTCTTAGAAGTCTACATGGATGACTGGACTGTTTATAGCATACTAAAGGATCATGCGAGCCTGTTGAGAGTAATGTTTGATAGATCTCAACAACTACAGATCTCATTGAACCTGAAGAAGTGTATATTTACCGTGGCATTCCTACCATTGCTAGGACACGTGGTATGTAACCAAGGTGTCTGTGTAAACCCAGCCAAAGTAGAATTAATAGTCAATATGGAGGTGCTAGAAATAGTAAAGCAGCTAAGGTAATTGCTGGGCCACACAGGTTACTACTGGTGGTTCATTTGCAACTATGAAAATATAATAGCGCCACTAGAGAAGCTACTGAAGAAGTCGGAACAGTTCCAGTGGATGGACAGTTGCAGGACAGCCTTGGATACCCTAAAGGAAAAGCTAGTGAGTGCGCCAATACTAGTTCACCCAGACTGGGACAAACAGTTTCATGTACACATCGATGCTTCCAGCATTGCACTCAGAGTAGTCTTGGCTCAACCTGGAGACACTTTGGTCGATATCCAATATATTTTTCCAATCGCAATTTATCCACAGCGAAAAGAAACTACATAAAAACAGAGCGAGAGGCATTGGAAATGGTGTACTCTCTTCAGAAATTCCGCCACTACCTATTGGGAGGTAAGTTCAAATTTTTCACAGATCACTTAGCGTTGAAATACTTTGTAAATAAACTGGTCTTAGAAGAGAGAATCTGCAGATGGCTCCTACTATTTCAGGAGTTCACCTTCGAGGTAGTTGTAAAACTTGGAAGATTGAATGTAGGACCTGATAACCTATCCCGACTAGAGAATGGAGAAAGTGTAGGATCTCTAGATGATTAGCTACCTGATGCTGATCTTTTCAGAGTAGATGCCATCCCAGACTACCTGAACAAGATAGCACCCTACCTCATGACAGGGCAGTGTCTGCAGGAGTATACTTCAACATAAAAGAGGCACCTGGTAGTTCGAGCTGCAGAGTATCAGCTAATAGCAGGACACTTATACAAGATGGGGCTAGATCAGATTCTTCGAAGATGTGTCCTGGACCACAAAAGGGAAACTGTTCTAGGGGAAATCCACAGTGGTGTTGAGGGAGGACATGTGGGAGCTAAACCAATGGCACGCAAGGTACTACAAGAAGGCTTATGGTGGCCAACACTGCATAAGGACGGAAAAGCATTTGTTCAGAAATGTGACATTTGTCAGTGGACAAGACGACTGTCACAAAGAGATGAGCTACTGCTTCATCCGATAAAAGTACTGCAGCCATTCGAAAAGTGGTCAGTCGATTTTGTAGGACCAATTACACCACCTGCAAGGTACTCAAAAGCAAGATACATAATAAAAACAACCGACTATCTGATGAGATGGGAAGTATTAGCACCAGTGAGGAACTACACGATAGAGACTGCCGCTAGATTCATATTTGAGAATATCATCAGCCAATTTGGGTGTCCAAAAATCCTGACCAGTGAGCGGGGTACCCACTTCATTAATGACACCATCAAATCCTTGCTAGAGACCTTCATGATACAACATCATAAAAGTAGTCCATACCATCCGCAAGCGAATGGGACATTGGAAGCCTTCAACAAGATACTGGAGAAAGGCCTCACGAAGATATGCAATGCACAGCACGATGACTGGGATGAGCTGATACCAACAAAAATGTGGGCATACCGAACAACGGTAAATTGACTCAACAATCAAACGCCATTCCAGCTAGTCTACGGAAGAGAAGCGGTGGTCCTAGTGGAATTCATCATACCAAGCCTTAGAATCAGGACAACACTATAGTTATCTGAAGAAGAATCGCTAAAAGAGTGATTGCAGGAACTGCAAGAACTTGAAGAAGGACGGTTTCTTGCAGAATTTCACTAAATGGTGCAAAAGGAGAGGAAAAAAGATTGGCATGACTGGCATATCAAGCAAAAGATATTTCAATTCGGGGAGAAGGATCTAATATACGATAGAAAATACCAGAAATTCCCAGGAAATTTTCAGATGCATTAGCTAGGGCCATTTCATGTCATAGAAATCAAATATTCAGGAGCAGTTCGGTTGGCACAACTGAATGGCCAAGTTCTACAGGGATGGGTCAATGGCACACGCCTGAAGCCTTACCGTGAATAAGTTAACCATTTCATTTCCAATAACTCTCGCAACCGAGAGGAGTCACTAGGGTAGAATAGAGTCAATAACTCTCTTGCACTCGAGAAGAGCATAGATAGGATTCCACATAATAAAAGAAATTACAGTTGCGTTGCGGAGACCGCAACGCAACCAATTATGGTCGGGGAGGGGTAGTGTCTAGCGTGTCATCCACGTTAGATAGAAAAGCATGCCGAACATTAGCCTATAATCATTACGCGTAGTACCAGTGTCAGTCCGTAGGATTACCAAGATTTGGAAATAATTTCCATAATTAGCATCACCCATACCGTAATAAATTTTCCATAATTAGACATAACCACTAGCCGTCGCGTTTGCCCAAATCCCAAAACCACATTCAGCAATGTTAGAATCCACCTCAGTAGCTAACTAATCGCACGATTGTAGCCGTGGGAGAAGCTAGGGAAAAATTAATTAGTCATGGGGTCTCATCAACCTCACCCGTGCTAGTTACTTACATAACCCACATGCAGAAAAGCACGAGAATGTTGAAAAAATCTGAGTTAGAATCAGAAACATCCAAAAGAGCAAGGGAAGCTAAACCAGAACTAGAACAAAGAAGTCGTTCGGAAGAAGGAATTCAAGAGAAGAGAGAAATAATTGTTCTACAGGTATACCAGCGACGAGCCGGGATGACCAGAGTAAGCCCAACGGTTGTGGAGCAGGAGATTGACAGTAAGATTCAGAAGATGGAGTCCCTTGTGGGCAAGTACAACAGTGCAACCTTGATCGACAAAAACCTTACAGATTCTTTTGAGTTTCCAGCGCTGAAGAGGTAGGTGTACATAGAGAATTATGTAACGGAAGTAGGGCGGGTAGCAGTAAGACTTCTGCCAGAGTTCAGGGGCATCCAACAGTCCATGATATTGAACTTGAGGAATTTACCAGTGTTTGGGATTATAGGCGCTACAATGCAGTGCATGAAATTTCTATTAAGAAGAATCCATAATGGTTCTCTATGGTTGGGAAAGGAAATCCAAATCCATGCAGAAGACATCCACAGATTAACTAGACTGTCGTAGGAGGGAAGGGATGTATCATTAGCATTCCAAACTGTATCTAAAAGGGCAAAGAAGTTAGGAGACAAAGATTAATACGTCAAGTATGGCACTCAAAGAGGAGGGAAGGGAGAAAATATTGAGTTGATTAATAGACCGGAGGTCAAGTTCACTTGCTACCTAATTTCTAGCAAAACAATGGGACACTATACCAAAAGAGAGTGCACCCTAGATACAATTTCGGTTGTGGAGAATTGTGTCCAAGGGACAAGGCTGAATTGGTGCTCCTTCCTGCTTAAAGAATTGTTCGAAGCTTGTGAGGACAATTACAAGAGAGCGATCGAGTTTATCTATGGATATTTGATCATGGAGCTGGCCATGTGGAAATGGACCTTCCCCATCATCAAGATATCAGTAGAGATAGCAGAAGACCAACCTATGGAAATGAAGTTTGTATCATGGAAAGTGTCTGGAGACCCAAGCACAAAGGAAGTGAATGCAGAAGCTTTTAGAGTCTGGTATGGCCATATGGTTGACGTTGTGATGAGTCAACAAAGAATTCCAAGAAAAATATTAGATGGATATAGCAAGCAGGTATGGTTCGGAATCACCCATAAGCAGACTTTTCTCAGGCCTACATGTGTACCAGAAAAAACGTTTTAGATGAGGCCTTTGAAGTTCTAGATTGACGAAGTAGCCTTCTGTTAGCCACCTATAATATTTGCTATACCAAAAGGTGGCTAAGAATTTTTGAGCCTCCAAGGAACAAATTTTATCTCTAAAAATTGTTGGCTCTAGAATACTCATTGAAGGCCTCATGCCTCAGTCCAAAATCTTCATTTGTTGTTCCCTTTTTTATACTCAGAATTTTTGCTGATTTCATGAGAAGAAAACTGTTGTAAGACCATAATTTTTCCCCTTCTCCCACTAAAAAACTAGCTTTCATTTGCTTCCCCTTTTCTTCATTAATTTCCTCTATTATTCATGTTTTTCTTTTTCTTCCTTCATGAAAACCTTCTTTTCCATAGTTAAAAGCTCACTTTTTAACTGTTTCGAACCCCATTTTCCATTGAAAAACTATGGAATTTTCATAAAAAAAACAACAAAAGTTTTATTACTATGGACCTAAGCCCCTTTGGGCTAAGTCCTAACCACTTCCCCACCACATACGCTTTGAAATTTGGAACCACATGTAACGGGGTTAAGTGTATCGCATTGCAAATGTTCAAAGAACGCAAAACTTTGTGATTAGTTTTGTGTTGCAAAAGTCTCGGAATTGCGATTAACTCCTTTTTATTATAAATCCTGGGTCTCGTGTTTCTTCTGAAAAACCAAGAGTTTAAATCTCGGCGCTAATTACATGAGAAAGAAACAAGAGGCGTAATTCTTTGCCATGGACGGAAACCTCCCAGGTGCAATTGGCTTTTATGTGTTTAAAGCTCTCGATTATATTATTTTTCATATTAAATATGGGCCCGACCCGGCGCTTAAGCATTGTAAATACTTCATGCCGTCCGCTTTTTCCTTTGTAAAATCTCAAAACCCACTTTTCAAAGTTTTAACTTAAAAAATTTAAAGTGGAGTTGGAAATACACACAATGGGTAGATTAAAAAAACCGATGCGCGCGTCGCAATCGAAATTTCAATGGGTTGTTGAAAGACCCGCATCCAAAGTTCCGATCCAATTGGGTCTTATATATTAAAGCTTTCCCCTACTTCTATTTCATATGACTTTCCTAGGACCAAGAGTTAAAAGTCCCAAGGTGCTTATCGCATCGCAAATGTTTTACGAATCAATCAAAAAGACAGGTCTCGATTTCCGATTGCGATTGGCCCTTGTTTCCAAATACGCCTGGGCATGTTATCCTCCCATATAATTAAGAAGGCCCCTTGGGTTGGAAAACTATTCATTTATGCACATTTTCAGCCCTCGAAGCCAAAAAACCTTTTTTTTTTAATTTTATTTTCAAACCTTGTTTTCATGTATTATAAAGGTTTTCTCCGGTTCATCTCATCGTTGATCGACAATAAAGTCAAAACGGCACAACTACATTGCATCGGTCAGTACATCATAAAATTTTAATCATATGTTTGTTTTGCTTCCCTGATCGGCCTCTCCCAGGTTATTACGCACCATCGATCTAATCTATATCGACGACTGCGCTCCATCGCATTGTTTATTTCCATAGCATCCCCTCATTCTCGGCCAATATAGATTGCGACTCCCCGATTCATTTTCCGCACGGTGATCTCATTCTTAGATCAACAACCATCGCCACTAGCCTGCGCCCTCTGATCACGCAATCACATCGGTGATTTTTCATCTACCCCTTTCCTCATCCGCGATTGCGATTCTGGAGATTAGATCCGGACCGTACGTGTCCCGGATCGGAGGACGGTCCGAGATCTCTTCGCTTTATTTATTCTCCCACTCTTATTTTCCTATTATTTGCATATCTCCACCGTTGGATGCTTTCATCCAATGGCTACGCTATCATGTCGAATCATTTTAACCCAAACACAAGGATTTCTTGATTATTTATGTTTTATGCGAGGTTCTAAATAGCTTCCAACATATATTGAAGAAAGGCAGGGGCGGGAATGAAAATTAACGCCTTTGGTCATAGAAACTATTCACGGGGTTGGATGCAATGTTTTATCGGCGTTCTATAGGCGGCGATACTATAAAAAACCTGCACGGCCCTGCACATCGACAAGACAACGTATTAAAAACACGGATTAAGAGTATAAGTATTGAAGAACGAGCACGTACGAGAAGGAGATTAAAGTTAGATGCGAGGAATTACGGCTAAGAATGACTATCGAAAACCTAATTCACTGGTTAAAATGCAGTCAAGGAAATCATAAGTGTTAGATAGGCGAGAAAGGACCTCCTACTACGCATTTGAGGTCGAATTGATTCCTCCCAACTACCTTGAGTGACACTGTGCCTCAAAGCATTCCATGACCGAATTTATTGTTCAAACTTAGATATTTTTTCCTCAACGCAGCCGGGGAGTTATACACCAAGGGAATAAATGCGGAGAAATATCTACGAGTTACTCCACATAGCACGAGAGCCTCAAAAGTCAAATAAGGCTCCCACCGAGTTTAAATTCATAATTGTAAACATTAATACGGTAGTCCACAACTTCATTGAGCCCCTCAAAAAGGCCAAGAATTCATTAAAATATGTATTAATGATCTTTGAGATCTTTTATTGGTTCTCCTCCTCATTCTTCTATAAATACCTTAGTGAAAGATGAGCAAGCTGATAGTTGTGTTGCGTTGTTGAGCATTGTTATGTAATTGGTTGAAACTTCGATTGTAAATATTTTTCAACACTTTGGCCCTTGAAGCTACGTTTGTAATAGATAAGTTAGGCTAAATAGTGAAGATGATTTACGAACTCAAACAACGGACTTGAAGATTGCGTTTGACCCCATCAATAACAAAATTTGTTTTGGGATCTGGACTATTCTTGGTGAAGTGCCCTTTCTTTGTTATTTTTTTTTCCTTCTATGTATGCCATATTATTTCACTATTCTGCGATAAATAACAACATTCACGAGTTGGGATTTCTTGTTTATCGGTTCCTTCTCTAATTGAAAATCTTTATCTTAATTTTTCCTCTTATTTGTTTATTTAAGAATGATTCAATCGGTTTAAGAAATTTGGAATCTTTGAGTTCCCCTCATCCCCTCTTGTTTGCTTTAAACATTGTTTTTGAAAGTTACTTTTCTTTATTTGCTTATTAAAGTTAGACTATAAAGTGATGGTTTGCCCTCTTTCTAGCTTCTATTCTCCAAAGGAAGATTCTATAAGTTTCCCTTGGTGTTACGCTGGCAGGGCCTAGGTTTAAAATTGCTTTATGCGATCTTAAAGTTGCACTTTGTTTTCTCTTATGTGTTTTCATACTTTACGAAAGTAATTATGTGGATTCTTTTGGATTGTTGTCAATTAGTACTTTAATACAAACTTGCCCAAAAGTCAATGGTTGGCCTTGCACTTGGTTGGTTTTAAACGATTGCCAAGAGGCTTTTCTTGTTTGGATTGACTATAAATCCTGTAAGAAATTATTATTAGTTTCCACCTCAACACTTTATTGTTTCCATTCCATCATTTTACTCTCAATGATCTTGCGACATAGATGACTTTTCCCCTTGGATCACTCTTGATGTTGTTTTTTAATTAAATCCTGTTATGACTCCATAACCCAATGGACTAAAAGCCAACGTTATATCTATCTTTTAACCTAGGTTGTTCTATCCACTTGCAACTTCTCACTGAAACTTTTTTCACTTAGAAGTGCCCCTCAAAACATTATTCATCCTCAACCATACAAAAACAAACAAAACCCTTAGCCTTCATATCGCCCTAATATCATTACCCCAAATTTCAAAGACAAATCCATATTTGAACTTATTGGAGAGATCCCTCTCTAGATTCAAGAGGAGCTAGATCCTAAAATCCCAAAGTTGGTTGAAACGATGTTGTTTCTGGGTTTTGATATACGTTGCTAAAATTACGAGATCCCTAACATTTAAAGCGACTCGCTGAGAGCATTTCGCTTAAACACTTAATACCTTGAGAGTAAGCATCCTTTTCAAGCACTACCAAGTCATGGTAATCATGGTAAAACTTGTTTGAATCGGTGACAAACTAGATAAGACCTAGGATTCTCTTAAGAATTTATCTAACCTTGAAAGATCGGTTGGCTTAGCCATAAGAGTAAACTCTTTTTTGTCTCATAAGTGTAGCTAAGTTTTGAAACAAAGTAGGGATATTCTTAAAAACCATACAACTTAAAAATAACTAATAAAAACCTAAAGATTTTTCATATTGGTGAAATTCCAATAAACATGGTGGTGGACCATAAAAAAGAATTTCCTCCTTAGGAGCTAAAAAATTCCACTTGGCGACTCCACAATCCTTAACTACCTTAAGACTCCACTTGGAAGAACCTTTCTCATTATAACATCCTTGAACTGAAGTTGGGAAGTTTGTGGGATTGAATTTCAAATAGACTAGTCAACCTTTTAAAGATTGGCATACCTGGTTGAACTTTTCTTGTTTATTTGGAGTACGAAAAACATAGCAAAGTGGCTTCTAGAAATATTCACACTAGGCCATGCGACCTGGATCTACAGCGATAGTTGATGACCCGAAGCATCATGGAAGTCTCCTAGGATTAAATTATCAACTATTTTTAGATCACCCTTGAGAGCTAATTCGGTTCTGAAAATCTTACGGCTCTGACAATCCATGACTGACTTAGTAAATCCATTTAAAACTAGGTCATTTGATGATATAACTTGGCTAGACTCTTAATTTTCACTTTCATCCCGAGGCAAGTGAACATCCTGGTAATAGAGAAAAAACACCTCCTGATTTACATTCCCTTCACAACTTAGGTGTCTCTCATCTAGATCGGCTGTTGATCTTTCTTGGTCCATCCACTATCCAAACCACTTCACTTCGGCTTACTTGTCCCTCTTGTAAATCCACCTCCACCTCACCATGTCATGGCTGCATGGTATGCTCCCCTAGTCCTTCTTATTACCATTAGTCAATCGTCCACAGGACTATCAATCAAAAATTCCATTATATGATGCTACCAATGCTATAATTGCATCACAACATGTAGATAAAATGAATGATTACTTTGACGGGGAAATGAAATTGATGATGATTCTGTCAAGCTTAGGTTATTTTCTCGAAGACTTGGGGAGAAGTAAGGAAATGGTTTTAATTTCGCCCCCCATAGTATTAATGATCTCCAAGGCTTCCATCAAAAGTTCTTAAACAAATTGGAAGTAAAGAAAGATAGCTCCAAGTCCTTTACGATTATAAGAACCTCCCATAGAAACAAGGAAAGTGTGCAAGCTTACTACACTAGATTCAATAGTGTATACAATGCACTCTCCCTAGAGACTAAAACCTCCACAGGCTCGGCTTTAAACACGTTTCCCGAAGGTTTTAACTCTAACATGACCTATCGGTGAGAAAGAGATTTTGCAACCCTTGAAGATATGAAAAAGAGGTGCTCTTTACGTGGAAGTCAACAATGGAGAAAAGAGAAAGAATGAAAAATGAAAAGAGAGTGTCTTTTAGAGAGGAGAACACACCTTCTACTTCAAACTCAAAGATGGAGAAAATGATGGAAGAAATGATGAAAGAGATGAGCATAATTAAGAGAGCACAAGCAAGTCAAAACCAAAGTACCACTCCCTGAAAACAAAAACGAACAAAATCGGAGATGTTAGAAGGAGACAACCTCCCTGAACATACCTAGGGAAGATGATCAACATATCTCTCCTCCCTTTCATGAAAACTATGTAAGTGAGGTTGAGGAAACGGATGAGCCAACATAGGGAGACGATATCCAAAATGTTCAGGAGTAGGATGATGATTTTGAGATTCGCCCATGATAAAAAACAAGGTCTATATACACCTTATTATGACAAAAGAATCTTGATGGAAATGATTATCAAGACATGGAAAATATCATCATTGAGTCTCGAAGAATATGACCTTAGAAGCAAAACTAGTCAACAAACTCCCAACACCAAAACCTGCGACCAATCTTCAAAACCTTATAACCAAACTAAAAAGTTGTCAAACAAAGGACATGGTGATGGTTTGTAAATTCGATAAAGGTAAAGAAAAAGGCGCTCAAAACAATGAAAAAGCAGTGTAGACACTAGTAGTACTAACACTTCGGCTAGTACTCTGTTAAAACTATTGTGTCAAGTGTAAATAAAATGATGATAATGCTGATAGAGTGACGAGTTAATAAGGCTAAAACCAACACTTTTAGAGGTCAAATTCCTTTCGGCTGGACGAGAAATTTCAAAATCAAAATCTAAGGCTATGCTTCCAGGTTAAATTTGTAACATGTATATAGAACCCAAATTTTGAAGGCTTTAAATATAGAGGAAAGTGGGGATACAATCAATCTTAATGATGACCAGCGAGCTTATTTTTTGGTCCAAATATTGAAGGTAAATATCAAGAAGGACATGTTCCTCCCTTTTATGTAAGTTTAAACGTTCATGACGAAAATTTTACACAATGCTATGCATGATTCTAGGGCTTCTCATAATTTAATGCCTAAAGCGGTGATGGAAACCTTGGTTTAGAAATCACCAAAACCATGCCATAAGACACTGTGTACTCCTTTGATTCCGTGATAAGGTGTTTAGGATTAATGAAAGACCTATGTGTTAACTTGCTTGATTCTGACCAAATGCCTTGTTATGGATATTGTTGTGGCTGATGTCCCCCCCAAATCTGGAATGTTGCTATCAAGTTCTTGGGGAGCTAAGTTACGAGGGGGACTATGCAAATGGACATGACCTACGCGACTATCCTGTTTTCGATCAAAAGAGAAACATTTACGGGAGTCTCATATACGATACACGATTTCAAACCGGGACGGACCGTAGAACTCCCCTTTATATTGTAGATACCGGCCTTGATTCATTTATCATTTTTAACGAATAAAAATTGAACAAATAAATTTAACATAGTTGATAGAGAGGAGGTAAATACCACAAAATGACAAAAAAATTTTGTTGCGTCGGAAGACGTTAGCAAACTAAACAAGAGTCTTGAATTATAGGTCATACGTCCTTCGCTTTTGAACTGGACACTAAGAAAAATGGCCCTCGAAAGAATGCAAATCTGAGTGAATCAAAACAAATGCAAGCTAAGTGCGACATTCCCTGGCCCCATTGAACATGTTCGTCGAAAGACGAACGAAACGGGTCAAAACAGCGAGAAACGGTCCTCTATGGAGTATGTTTTTGATGGATCGTGCACTAAAACTAACGAGCATGTGTTTGGATTACTAATACGAAAACAATCACATGAAAAGCATTTCTGTAAACTAAAATTTCGGTGTTCCAATAACATAGCGGAATATGAGTCCTACTTTTGGGCTTACGTTTGTTAAAAAATATGGGAGCCAAAAGAATTAAAGTTCACGGGGATTCGAGTTAATCATTAGGCAAGTCAACGGGAGTATAATGCTCATCATCCTAGACTTCGGGCCTACCGGGGTGATGTCGTGGACCTTTGGAAACTTTTGAAGAGTCCCGATTGGTTTTATCCCAAAGAAAGAAAAACATTGCAGCCTGACTTAGCCTACGTAGCTAGAACATGCTTGACGCCACATAACACCAAAGACTACACAACTCGGATAAAATTCAGACCCGGTGTGCACGATAATGAGAAATATTGGCGGTGTTTGACAATGAAAAACAAATAGAAGACTTCATGCAATTTGAGGAAATGAATTCGAACCAAACGATTCGGACTCGGACTATGAAGCAATTTGCCAAGGAAGAAAATTTTCTTGATGAAAGAACCGTCTCCCGAACTTGCTAATATAAATCTTTTGTCAAGCAAACTTAAAAGCGAAACGAGAAATGAATACGGAATCCGGAACGAGAGAGTTAGAAACTCTTGCATTCTAAAGATGAAAGTTTGCCTAAGGTACAGCTCCTTTAGAAGAGTTGTTTGATTTTAATGATGTGGCAAGTAAATAAAACTAGAACCTGTAGGGGGCGAGGTAAAGAGTGCAATATAGGCGACAAAATTAAACCTATGATGATTATTTATCCTAAGACTTTGCGACTCATTAAACTTAAATATATTGGTACATTTTAAAGAAGGTTTACGATGTTTTTGCACAGGTTACGAAGATCTTAAATCCTATGACAACTGAAATAATACAACACAAAAATCCCCTCAAGGAAGACAAAAACCATTCAAACGAAGCGCACGAATAAACCTGTCCGGTTACCATTGGTTGAGAAGATCATGAAAATGCCTTGATCTTGATATTATTGTCCCTATTAGATATTAAGATAGGTATAAATACGTATCTCGGTAGAATAAAGCTGGAAAATCGGTACGTATGAACTTTAGAGACTTAAACAAAGCTTCATTAAAAGACAACTACCCTTTACCCGGAATTGGATCATATTTTACAAAGGGTGGTAGGTTCTAAAAGAATTTCTTCTTTGGATGGCTATTCGGGGTACAATCGGATCTTAGTTCACCTGGCAGAGTCAATTAAAGATAGCCTTCACTACACCATGGGGCACTTTCATGTCACCGAAAATGCCTTTTGGTGTGAATGCGGAGCAACTTCTCAAAGAGCCATGGACATAGCATTCTCGGAAGGAAAGTGGGCTACTTCATCATTATCTATCTAGATGATGTCCTTGTGTTTTCAAAACGATGAAGATCATTTAGAACATTTAAGAAAGGTTTTCGAGAAATGCAAAAAAGTTTGGGATATCTTTAAACCTAAGAAGACACTATTTGGTCTCCAAGAAGGTAAAATTCTTGGGCACATTATTCTGAGGGTATAATGATGAATTCAAGGGATTGAGGCCATATTGCAAATCTCTCATCCTTGAAGCATTAAAGAGTTGCAATATTTTATTGGAAAGATTAACTTTTTAAGAGGTTTATTCCCAACTTGGTGAGCTCCTTGGGAATATCACAAACATGTTGAAGAGGGAGCAAGGGTAAAATGGACCTTGGAAGCAAGGAAGTCCTTTGAGTACACGGTGAAGCTTGATCATTAACCAAAACAGGGGTTCTAATAAGTCCGATTTTTCAAAATATTTTATATCTTTTCATTTTCATCGGGAAGCATACCATAGTTGCTATCCTTTACGAGAGAAAAATCCACAAGGACAGAGTAGCCTATTGCATTCTTTAGCAAGGCTTTGAGGGATGCCCCTTTGAAGTACTCTTGTTATGGAGAAGCAAGCTTTTCTTTGGTTAAAGCTTTGAAAGACTTTCAGAGTATACATCCTTCACTCACACATCATTGCTTTTGTCCCAAACTTTCAGGTTGTTAAAGACATTCTAACACGGATGCGGATGGTAGAGAGAGAGGTAGTGGATTGTTGTTCTTAGAGTACTGGATTTAGAGATAAAACCCACTAAACTCATGTCGAAGACGAGGGGTACAGTAGGTGTGGTGAATCCAACTTTGAGTTCTTGATATAATATGATTAATGCTTTAGATGACCAAGAAGAATTCTCTGTCCTATAGTTGAAGATCATTTTATGGTCTCCTTGGGCCATCTTTGATATTATTTATGTTTTTCTTAAATTGAAATACACCTCCTAGTTTGACAAAAATAAAGGCAAGATTCCTTAAATTGAAAGTTGTAAACTATTTAAATAGATGTCTTTGTGGAAAAATTCAGTGGTCTATTGCTTAAATGTTTTGCTGAGTTTGATGCGGAGAAGGTTAAGCAAGATTTCATAGAAGGAGAGTGTGGAGGTCATTTGTCTTGGAAGACAACAACCAATAAAATCTTGAGGGGGAGTTTTGGTTACTATTGGCCTACTCTTTTCCATGATGTGCACCAAATGATCTTATCTTGTCATAAGTGTCAACTTTTTGAAGGCAAAAGAAAACTCCTACCCTACCTGCGCATCCAATCTTGTTGAAGCCTCATTTCAGGTGGGGACTTGACTTCATGGGAGAAATCCATCCCTCATCTTATACCCGGCCATAGATGGATTATGCCCTTACGGTATTTCACTAAGTGGATGAAAGCCACCTTTATGGTATGCCAATGATTTAGTTATTATAAAAATTTATGGAGACTAACATTCTCTCCAGTTGTTTGTCCTACCAAGATCATCAACGATAATGCAACAACATTTGGATCAAAGAAGATGGTTGAGTTCTTTCATAGATATCACTTATAACTTTGGGGCATTCCATGGCTAATACCCTCAAGTTAATGGACTTACGAAGTCCTAAAACAAAATTCTAGTGAACATAATCAAGAAACTATTGGAGGATAACAAAAAGTCTTGGCACACAAAACTTGTTCATGCACTTTGGGGCAACCCAGTTGACCTTGAAGAAATCCATTGGCGTGTCACCTTTCCAACTTGTGTATGGTAATGATGCAATTTTTCTAAATAGCCTTGGAGTGGGTATTAATTTGATTCAAGAGATTCAAAGTATTTGAAGATAATGACATGATCGAGAAGAATAAGTGAGACCATTCATCTTGACAAACCAAAAAGGAAGTTCTGAAGTGCATTGCGAAGCAAGACAACATTAAAAAGCTTTTTGACAAGGGGAACAAGGGCAATAATTTCAAGATTGGAGACAAAGTTTTAAAGTGGAATCAGGAGGAAACAAGGAAAGCATGGGAAGTTTTGACAACTTATGGCTTGGCCCTTACTCTATTCATTCGGCTATTTGAGGCGCAATGCATTTTCTTGCAAGAGTTGAAAGGAGCGGAGAGGATGCTGTTTGGAGGTCTGTCGATGGAAGGATGTAAACATTACTTCCCTTAATCCTTGACATGTTTTGAAGCCTTCTTTATGTTTTCATTATAAATATCTCATCCACCTTTGCACATTCAAAAGTTAAGAAAAATCAAAAAATACAAAACGGTGAAAGAAAGAAAGAAAGAAAATAGGGGCAGTTGATAAAACAATAAAGGTACGACCCCATGCAAAAGAGAAACAAATCTGAAAGTGTGCAAAGCTTAAATGCCACTACTAAAAAACACTTCTAGTTAGTCGAGCAACCTAATCTTGACTAATTAGCTTTTAATTCTTGTTGATAGGATAGTGATTAGGATTCGCCAAGCGTTTAATCTTGGCTTATCGGTAGATAGTTTAGGATAGAAATCAAAAGGTTCAAACATGTTTAAAATGCGAACCTAAAATTTGAAACAAGAGGTCGCTCAAAATGTTACAAAATTGAGTAAAAAAATGTGTTGAAATCTGGTTCTAAATAGCTCCAAAATTTGAACACGAGAAAACAAGAAAAATAGCTCAAGTAAGAGTCAAAACGAAATTTTAAAGAGTGAAGGAAGTGCTTTTATTTTCGGATCTTAAGCCTTTCATTTTGATTTAATTTTTATTTTTATTTTATTTTTATTTTTTTACGCAAAAAATAAATGTCTATGTGCGGCTTGTTTCATGCCATAGATCAACATCAGATTAGGCGGCTGATACGTGAATGCTTTAAATTTCTATTGTAGAAATTAGAGAATAAATCTGGCAGACAATTTAATCCAAGGATAGTAGAATAGGTATAGAAGAATGCGACTCCATTTGTTTAATGCGAGTTCGGGGAGAAATAAGGAGTAGAAATAGATTATATTTCTAAACTTTCAAAAGAATAAAATATTTTGTAAAAAGAGTTTGCCAATCCAGTGCACTCTAAATGAAGAAAAAATGTATATTTAGATCGGTAGGATTGGGTAGGTAGAAAAGGTTGTAGATGAAAGATCATGGTTTTTGTAAATGCTAATATATTTTAGAGCAAGATCATCCTAGAAAAGGAAGAGCGTATAATGGATCGAGCATAGGTTAGCCTCGGAGAAACTTAATGGATCGAGGCACGAATTGACCTCGAGAGAATGCAAGTATGAAGTTCTTGATGCCTTGAGAAACTCATCTGATGGGTACTTTGTTATTACTATAATATTTGTTATACCAAAAAAAAAGGTGTTGAACTTTTAAACCTCAAGGGCTAAATTTATCACTAAAAATTGTTGGCTCTTGAAGACTCCTTGAAGGCCTCATGCCTCTGTCCAAATCTTCATTTGTTGTTCCCTTTTTTATGCTGAAATTCTCTTTGATTTGAGAGAATAAAAATGTTTGTAAGACCATCATTTTCCCCTTCTCCCACTAAAACTAGCTTTCATTTGCTTCCCCTTTTCTTCATAAATTTCCTCTTGTTATTGTTGTGTTTTCCTTCTCTTCCCTTCATGAAAACCTTCTTTCCATAGTTAAAAACTTCCTTTTTAACTATTTCTAAACCCATTTTCCCATTGAAAAACTATGGAATTTTCATTAAAAAAACAACAAAGTTTTATTACTATGGACCTAAGCCCCTTTGGTGAAAGTCCTAACTCCACTTCCCCACCATACGCTGGGGCTGGAACCACATGCTAACGGTTAAGAGTGCTTATCGCATCGCAAATGTTCAAGAACGCAAAACTTTGTGATTAGTTTTGTGTTGCAAAAAGATCTCGAAGATGCGATTAACTCCTTTTTTATTATAAATCCGGGGTCTCGTGTTTTAACACGAGAAAACCAAGGAAATTTAAATCTTCGGGTGCTAATTTCATTAGAAAGAAACAAGGCATAATTCTTTACCATGGACGGAAACCTCCGATTGCAATTGGCTTTACCGTGTTTAAAAACTCCCGATTATATTATTTTCATATTAAATATGGGCCCGACCGGCGCTTAAACCTTGTAAATACTTCCTTGCAGTCCATTTTCCTTTTTGTAAAAATCTCGAAACCCACTTTTAAAGTTTTAACGTAAAAACTGACACATGTTGAAATAATTTAATGGGTAGATTAAAAAGACCGATCGCGCAGTCTGATCGAGGAGAAATTTCAATGGGTTGATTGAAAGAACCCATCCAAAGTTGCGATGCGATTGGGTCTTATATGTTAAAAACTTTCCCCTCGCCTGCGGTTCATATGACTTTCCCGGGACCAAGAGTTAAAAGTCCCAAAGGCGCTTATCGCATCGCAAATGTTTTTACGAATTAATCGAAAGACCGGTCTCCGTTCCAGATTGCGATTGGCCCTTGTTTCAAATGCTTAGGGCATATTGTCATCCATATAATTAAGCCCGAAGTCGGGTGCCTATTCTGTTTTTATGCACATTTTCCACTTCGAAGCCAAAAAACATTTTTTTAATTTTATTTTCAAACCTTTGTTTTTTCATGTATTGTAAAGGTTTTCTCTCGGTTCATCTCTTTGTCGTTGATCGACGGTAGGTCAACGGCACACGCTCCATGGCATCGAGTCTCCAATTTCATGTAAAGTTTAATCTCATATGTTTGTTTTCTTCCCGATCGGCCTCTCCCGATTTATTACCCACTTGCAACTTCTCACCTTTGAAACTTTTTTCACTTAGAACTTTCCCCTCAAAACGTTATTCATGCTCAACCATCAAAAAACAAACAAAACCCTTGGCCTTCTATAACTAGCCTAATATCATTACCCCAAATTTCAAAGACAAATCCATCTTTGCACTTATTGGAAGAGATCCCTCTCACGGTTCGAGAGGGCTAGATCCTAGAATCCCAGTTGGTTGAAACGATGTTCTGTAGGTTTAGTCTCCTGAGTCTACTAAAATTACGGATCCTAACACTTTCACCACGAGTCTTGTTCATGGTCACGAGTGGCGATGGAGGTCGGGGATGGAGTATACACGTATTTCTTTGATGGAATGGTACAGCGAAACCTGTTGCCGGGAGAGACTTCGGAGGAAGCAATGACGAGAATGTAAAACCTACGGTGCTTTACGATTATCGAGCGAGTTAGACAACAATGTAAAAAACTTTAATAGAGTAGTTCAAGTACTAGCGAGCGAGGCCTCCCCATTTCGACATTTTCGAGTTCCAAGCATCCCATTCTAATCCTCCCCCAGCGACCTCCTTATTTGTGCCAATATCTATTTGTTTTTTAATTCCCACCACCCCCGGCTTCTTGGTTGGAAAGAGTAAAGTTGCGAAGCCCGGCGGCCGAAGGCAAAAAGGGCCAAGGTCGCCGGGATCTAGCCCGGTGATCAACCTCGCGGGGAGGATCCACCTCGACGAGTTGGTGTGGGGTGCCCGATCCAAGAAGAGCTGAAATTTGAGTTCGAAGGGCAGTGTGCAACCCACAACCCCTTATCCCCCCTTCTATTTCTTAAACATCCGCACATCGCCACCTCACACCCACCAACTACCACCCACCACCTTATCCATCTCTCGGGAACCCACAACTCCACACCATACACTTCATTAGCCACCATGTCTGATCCGGTCGTCGAAGGATAAAAATGGGGACACGGGATGAGTTAACTCGGTATAGAGGGTATCCCCGGTTAACCCAAACTTGATCCCCGCCAACTACTTTCACTAAGCTTTAATCAACTAGAAGGTCGATGACTTGCTCCCGGGCCACTCACGAGTAGAATCCCACTTTACCCGGTTGACTTAGCGAGGTCGATAAGAGACGTGAATCTACGGATGGCGAGACTCCAACAACCGGCTATCGCACCAGAAATACGCCACAATCACCACGGGACCCGATCGGCGAATCGTGGCCATCGGACAACCGCTCCATGCACGAATGCCCGAGATCGAGTACCTATGGTACAAAAATCATGGAAAACGTGGGGGGACATCCCAACTATACCATTTCATTCGAGAGAGCAGCCCAACGAGGCAAGAGACTCCACTCGGAGCTCCGGCGGCAATGTGAGCATCGACAAGAACGAATGAACGCACCGAAGAGCGTGAACAGGCGAAGATGGAAAAGAGGCGATTCACAGGGAACAGCGGAGATAGTAACCGGAGTATTCGGGGGACATTTTGTGTATAGTAACGACAGCAATGGCCGAATACCCGGCGAGAAGATTTGCGAGGAAATCGATGCGATCGACGAGACGGTCTACCTCAGGCTGGCCTGTTTCAATCTCAACCATAAAATGTAGAACTCAAGGTAGCATTGGCGACCCCGACCAACATTACTCGACCCAATGGTTGTGTAATCGACACATTTCGGAAAGATAGGGCCAAGTAATAATGAAAATGCGAGGATGTTTTGAGTTCTCAACAAAAGCATTCGACTGCGGGTCTACGAGAATGTGAACAACCCTTACTGAGCTGGCGGGTCTCACTACGGCTACAATAGATATCGAAGAAATCCAAGAAGCCACGGACCCAATTTGGACTTTACCAAATCTATACACGGGCATATGTGTTGGAAGTCCGGTCCTGACAAATAGAGAAGAACACGGTGGTGGCAAAACAAACTATTCGGGGCTTCGACGACACAGCAAAATTAGTGCACATCTGATGCGAGAAATTGGCCTACGAGGCCAACACTCGAGATCAACCGTGTTGGCACCTTGCCACCGAATGTAGGGAAGAGTTTGTCATGAAGATCATGGCGAGATCGAGGAGCTAATGCAAGGATGCCAACGAGGCCATATTAACCTTCCAAGAACTCGAGGAATCAACTCGAACCAAGGTCTTAGATTTGGGGCCCTTGTTTGGAAAACGGGAAAAGAAGGCGGGGAAGAAGCCGGGGTGTGGGGCGGCGAGCACATGGAGAAGTAGAGACGGTACGGATAAATTGACTGCGGGCGGTCAATAGGATGTGGTCGGGGCACATTGGGGCCCTTGTTTTGAAATTTATATGATTTTGAGTTGTGGCTAGTACGTGGTAGAACACATCCACGGTAGGCAAAAAGGATGTCAGGTTGCAATGGAACGGGGGACGGTGTCGTCGTTGTTGCGGGGGGAGAAGCACGGATAGCGAGAAGAGCACGAAGGAAATGAGAAGTAGAACTCTCGACTAGCGAAAGAAATGAAGAGAACGGTGAGGGGAGAGGGAAGGAAAGGTCGATCATGCCGCGTGACGAGAGAGAAAAATAGGTAGCCGGCCCGGTGTGAAGAAAGTTTAATGGGAACGGGATCGGGCGGTGAAGACACATGAGAACTCTATCCGTGTTATCTTGTTCTCCATTCCTCTGTGTTGTAGTTCTCTCTATCCTATAGGACTTCTTATATTCTGTTGTTACGGTAATGCTCACGTTGTTGAGCTCTATGATAGCTTTCCTTTAGATGCTTAATAAGAATTAGAAGTGTTATTTTAAAATATTTTTTATGGTCTTGAATGAATGGTTTTGCAAGCGCTCTTAAAATTTTATTTATTGCAAGTCTAAATGTATTTCCGATAGATGTATGTCATGGAACGATTATGTTGCGTTGTTTAGACTTTTAATATACCTTCGATTTACTTGGATCCATGTTGTTGGATTTGATGCAAGTCGACTCCATACCTTAACGTAAGGTGTGGCGCCTCGGTGAGATACGGCTCTTCAAAGTTGGGTAAAAATGCCGGCATGAAGCTAGACTACGACGAAAAACCTTGTTGGGTATAACGAACAGACATTCTCTGCCGAGACCTATTCTCTCGCCAACACTATCCATCCATAATGGGCAAAGTCGTAGCCTTGTAACTTGTGATACTGCCCCGAACACAACACCGGGGAGATCACATGCCGAGTACTTCTTGGTTTGCCGGGAGGTAATACTTGCACTTCAAAAATTACTTGGTAAACCTTTTTCCCTGGTGCCTTTTTATTTTCTTTATTTTTTTGTCATAAAATAAATCGGTCATCGTGGAATAAGAACATCCCTTTCCCTGTCATTCATGTATAATAACGTTGAAACCACCTTTACCACTAGAAGCCATTTACGAGTCGGTGAAGGTGACATTCCGAAACTAGTACTATTAGAACCTTTGGTCGACATCATCCTCACATATACCGGAAATTAATCAAGTTTTCTACAAATCTTGGTTCATCTGTTTTCAAAGAATGATTCCTCACAACTACCTTGGTCACAATTTATCAGTCGGTGAGATAACCTCTCGAACTTGATGTTGTTCGAACGAAAGTTGATCTAGATCTTTGTCACTTTATTCTAGAACATATGAATCCCAAAGACAAACGATCGGAATTTTTTCTTGTATTGGTCGCCCCACAATCTATTGTATCATTGAGTCTTCCATATCGCGTAGTAAACCTTACGAAATACTTCGGGCTGATGGTGAAATCCTTCTGGTTTAATTTCGATTGAAGAAATACCACAAGACGAAACACCTTTAACTCCAACTCATTTTGGGGCGAATGTTTACCTATAAAGTCTTTCTTAATCATCTTCCTATGATTTTGTTGATCTATGTTTATTTGAATTCCCATATATCTAGTAGGGTATACATTTGGTCGGAAATAACCATGCATGAGCCGGCATCTTGACTTTGTCTATTCCAGTTGCGACAACACCTCCTCTTGCTACCCCGTCGATATTTCACAACTTCACCGAGTCACATCTATATGGTGGCCTGCATCCACGGTTACCAATATTGTAAGACCTCTCTGCAATTTGCATCCTCAAACCCATGGACTTCACCAATTTCATCATTTGGTATTCTTCAAGTAAATCTCAGTGAGTGTAATGAATTGATCCTCTATATACATCATGGGAGCAATATCAAGTTGGTTCATCTAGGTATATTCCATACGGTACAATTTCCCATGGACTCCTTGCATTTGGAAAAATATTTTCCATCTTATTATACTCCTCATGCTGGAAACCTATGGGCACCCATTTTGATAGTGTCTCTTGTCATTATTGATCATCTAATGTCGAGAATGATTTTTGTCGGTGGAAGCCCAATCTACCCATCCAACCACAAACGATTTGTACAATCGTATCAGCCGATTCAGCTTTGTTGCACCCACATCGATTCCACTTGTTAATACATCCTTACCCTATTACAGGACTCAAGCTGTTGTACCTCAAGCTTGTCTCGGTGGGTCCTTCAACCAATATCCTCAGAAGTATTGGAGCCTCAAACTCAACTCCTTCGATTGGTTTAAAAACCACCTATATCCCGAAATTATTTATTACCAAAGCTAGATTACCATATTATGGGATGTCATAGCCACAACCGAGGTTATGTATCACAATGAATCCAAACTATCGTAGTTTGGGTTGCATAATATTGGTTGACATACCCCTTAGCGGTTCTAGTGAAAATTCCACAACCTTCATCTCAACAAATAGCGTACCCGAGTTTTGGTCAAAAAAATCCTCAAGCATTTGATTATCAAAACAACCCATATATGGGTTACCGAAACATATTCCTTATCTTTGGTGCTCGAGGCCTGCCCACAAAACATTCCATCATACACAGCTATGCTCAGCATTATTGACAATTTAACTTTAGAGAGTTACCATATATAAACCGACTCACTAATGATCCAATCAACTATGCTCTTTGGTGGTTGGTGATACCTCATAAATTACCCTTGGATATTCCTAAGTTCAATAGAAACCACAGGGAAGACCAAATCGATACATGTTATGACTTATAATTTCTTGTGTTCATCTAACTCCTAAATGATGACTTTGTTAAACTATGTCTTTTCCAACCTACACTCACTAGTCTGATAAAATGGTACATTGATTTACCAAGAGCTCCTTTTGATAATTTCTTTGCCCTAGCTATTTTATTTTTGACCCTTCGGAGTTACGATACAATATGAAGCTAAGACGGAACTCTTGACTAATTTTAAACAAAATAATGCTACTACATTTACGATCATATTCATGAGTGGCGTCATAATTGTAGAATGGTTAAGACATTTTTCCTAATCATCTCCTTGTTGAGTGGTTCATTAAATCCCTATTACCATCTATAAGCGAGGATGTGGCTAAGGGTGTGTCGTCGTAGAAGAAGGTAATTTCTCATGCCCGATTACTTAGATTTGATTTACACTCTTTGTCTAGCACGCTCTAAGAGAAAATTCCCAACGCTTCGCGATCTAATTTCTTATTTCCTCCTCCATCTAAGGACTATCATGCCAAAGATGGTACGATTGAATGCTACTGACACACATCACTCTACTACATCTCCCACATGCCTTCTTCCAAAATTCATGCCATGTCATGCAGAAAAAAAGGAGAAAAAGTGACAAGAAACCCAAAAGAGAGAAGTAAGAAAAAGGGAAATCAAAGAAAAAGAAAACTTATACCCCGCGGAAAGATCATCTAATCATTCGACTAGAAATAGGAAACCTCATTACCCTTGCATAATATGTAATGAGGAAAAAAAAATTTTATTATTTGTCCTCACCGCGCTGAAGTCTAAAAATTGGTTAATGGTGTGTGTGTGTGTGTGTGTGTGTGTGTGTGTGTGTGCAACATTGACGAATCCATTTCGACTCCCGAATTTGGTTACTACGGATCCAAATTATAGTTTAAATGCTTATGTTGTCTATACCAGCCATCAAATGATGTTTTGGCGCCAACACGTAATAAACATTATGGTATTTAGGCCCTGCGTCAACCTACTCAACACGAATCCATACGGATCCAATACGCCTCTTATTCTGAATTAACAATAAAGCCACCAAAGGGAGTTGTTCATAAATCGACATTTAATCCTCCTCCAAGCCCGAGCTACTCAAAATTATAATATAGTTGAAGATTTGGCTCAATCCCCTTCGGTATGTCGGCGCTTAAGGTGCTTCAAAATTTTCCCTTCCGGAAAGCGAGGCTTGTTACTACGATTGGTGGAATTGATCCAACAAATCCCAATCTCGTAGTCTTTAATCATACAAGCTATGTCCCGTAATTACCGGGCGATTGAATTCTCATCCAAGTAAATCTTCTCAATCACCTCATTCATCGTACTATTATTGATGAGGGAGCATCCACATGCATTATGTCTCTAAACTATTGCAAGTCACTTGTCTTGTAACGCTAACATCCCAGCTAATATATGACGTTGAAAGTTTTCGACAAACGTACATATAAGCCTGATAGTATTATTAATACTTTGCATGTTGAACTAGGGGGAAAGGTAGTAAATTTTGAAGTTGAGGTCATTGATGGACCCCTTGATTATGAAATTTTACTCGGAAGGGCATGTGTATACTGTATTTCTGATCATTTTCTATATATTTTAGAATGATCACCTTTCCACATAAAGGTGTTATCACGATCATCAATCAAATCTCCTCCTTCTTGGCCTCTATTTCCCAGGGTAACTAGAAGCGTTCTATTAGTTCACGCACCCCAACGGACAACGAACATTGGTGTAGGAATCCCCCCACCCACTCACATCAGGAAAAATGCGCATTCTTGTTACTGCCGACGTCGACACAAATTACCAAGCGTGAGACCTACATGATATCTTCCACTCCCATCTAGCTTAAGGAAGTTAAGACAGTCCCCAAGTTGTTACGTTGCATGAATTTAACTGCTAACGCCCAATTGAGATGGCATAACAATAAATATACATGGCTTGGGTGGCGAATATGAAATCATACGTCGCCGGTCGATTGGGTTGATAATTCATTAGATTTTAGTACTCCATCTGATCCTTTTTTCCTCAAATTTCTTGACCAGATGAGAATATTGTGGAATCCATGATGCGAGAAGGAGAACCATGGGAATATTATCATCATTGTTCCCATCTTCAAGATTATTAAGAAGATAATCTTATTAGACTATATCACCTATCGATCAAAACATTCTTTTAATTCTTTTTTACTATTATTTAATCGAATCGAGAAAAATTTGCTCAAATATTGAAGAAACCATTTCTATCGATATTTTGACCAAACCAGTGTTTTAGAAAACATTCATCGGCGTGTCTTTTTCTTCATCGAACAAAACACTCGCTCTCTCTTTGGTAATTTTGTGATGTATTTTTCTTGTTCTTGTAAGGGAAATTGAGGCATAGATACTAGTATCGTTGAACCCCACTATTAACATGTAGTGATGTTAACAATATACTCGCCTTCATCCTTTTCATACGAAGAGAGCCACTTCCATTAAAGGAAAGTTGAAAATTTTTGCGTCTTGGTTTCATTTACCCTATTCCACTAATTTTAGTGGCTTTCCAACATTGTTCATGAAGAAAGCAGGGACCACCATCGAAATGTTAATGTCTTATTATATAGATGTCAATATTGCTTGTCCAAAATATAACTATCCTACTCCCTTTATCAACGGTTAATGACGATTGTCTTGGATGCGAAATATTTCCATTCATGTATGGATTTTAAAAGCTACAATCTAATTAATATCGCCTAGAGGATGAATATAAGACAACATTCATCTGTATCCCTGGGGTACATTTTCTTATCGGAAACTCCTTTTTGTTTTAAAGAACATCGGGGAAACTTTTCGAAGAGCTATGTATTATGATTTCAATGACATAGGGCACATTTATCAACCCTATTTAAACGATTTACCCACGCATTCATCAAACTGGGCGATCATGATGCATTTGAAATTATCGTTTTTACTGACATGCGACACTACAAAATATGCCTCGATCCACATAAATGTGTGTTTTGTGTTAGTTCTGGTCATTTTCTAGGATTCGTTGTCTCAAAATAAGGAATTTGAATCAACCCAGAAGGTCCAGGCTATTCTTGATCTTGCCTACACCATCAAATTTGCTTGATTCACAATTCAAGGAAATTATAACTTCCTAAGGAGGTTCATACCCAACTACGACAAATGGCTAAAGGATTTACTCGGCTCTTGAAAAAGGGATTCCCTTCCATTGGGATAAGGTTGTGTAAGCTTCTTTTGATGTTGTCAAGGATACACTTGTTGAATAAACAATGTATCCCTCCAATTATTAAATTATTTCTTATATAACGATGACCAGATACGACCATTGCTATGGTATTGATACAGGTAATGGGATATAACATCAATCTATTATTTCAATCATAATCACAATGATATGGGCTAAGAAGTATTCATCGTAGAAAATCTTGCCTTGGTGGTTGTTCAAAGGTCAATAAATATTTTGCCACTATATGTTCTGGAAAGACCATTGTCATTTAACATTGCAACCTCGTGATTTACATCTTATCACGTCGGTGTGGGGGGAAAGTATTCAAAATGGATTGTCTCGGGAGTTTGATATGGAATTAATCAAATCCAAGTCAAGGAGTCTTTAGTTTTGGTTGAGCTTCTCTGTGACCTTCCTACGATAGTATTACTACGCGACGAGAACTATCTATTCCCAATGAGTCTGTTTACAGTCAAATCATCCTAATCCTTGGTATGGGATTTTATCATTTATCTCCTAGACTCGGAATTTCGGCCACGATAGCTCTCGCCTACGACCGGCGAAGTATTACGATACCAAGCCAAAAAGTGCTGGTCGTCGACGATGCACTTTATCGTCATGGTATCGATACAATTTTAAGAAGGTGCCTCACTCATAAGGAGAAGTGCAAAAATGTTTTAAATGATTTTCATCTTGAGGCTTGTGGTGGAAACTTGTCTAGACATGCTACCGCGCGGAAGATGTCAACGCTAGTTAATTTTGGCTTACCATATTTTGTATTTTGCATCCTGGTCGAGAAGTTCATGTGCAAATACTTGATTGTAAAATTAGTAAACCACTAGTGTTGGTGCATCATGTTATCTGTGGGACCTCAAAATGGGGCATTGAATTCTTGACTGTTAACCCTCATTCATAGAGGGCATGGTTATATTATTGTCCACGATAGACTACTTACCATTGGGCCAGTGATGCCTGGGCCAACAGGGCAAATGGTTGCATTGTTTTCTTTAATCTGTTTCATTTCACGGGTTTGGTTTTCCACGACTATAGTCACATATCATGGTTCATATTTTCACAATCACAGTAGGTAGGTTGACCTGCCAAGTGGGGCCCACATCATGATAGTTTCCATATAATATCCACCCAATCAAATACTGGACAAGTTGACATAACAATAATATTAAATGAATGTGGCCAATGAACTATAGGGGTTCATAAACTAAATTTTCATTTAATCATATACTTTCAGCTTTTATATGGGCATCACAGAAACTCAATGAGAAATGCAACAGATTTTGTTGAATTGGTGTATGGTGCGAAGCTATGTTTGCAATCAATGAAAAATATTATCATTAAAACTCACAATTGACTTGTTACACGACACTATCTTTGAATAAGCATGTCTTTTTAACCTCATCCATATTGATGAAACACATTTTGAAGCTACATTGGCCAACGGGGGCACATAGGAGATGTATAAAGGCACAATACGATAAACATGTCCATCTCCCATCTTCTCGGAGGAGCAGCCTAGTCCTTCTTTATGATCGGGAAGTTGTTCTGCTGTTAAGTATACAGGAAATTTTGAGGGCATTTTGTTATGTGCATCGCCCCTATATTGTCAGTATTTCTTGCTAAGGGTGCCTATGAGTTGGTAGATTACGATGGAATTACTGTTGTACAGCAGAGAAATGGCTTGTGTCTGAAATATTATATGCTTGACATGATAGTAAAATTAGTGACAGTATATTGTACATATATGTGTGATTTTATTCTTGTCTTAGTTTGTTTTTCTAGAGTTTTCTTGAAGTTAGTAATTGCTTTGCATTTGTCACATATGTATGAATCTTTGGAACCATTCGTTGGGTGGTAGTGGTGCTAGTAGTAGAATGTAGACTCTATCCTCTGCGGTGTGGGCCATTTTCCCTGCGACGATGAATTAGTGAGTTTTCAAGGTATTTGCATTATTCGATATACAAAAAATACATTTGATGTAGTGCATTGATCCTTTCATTTTCTACTTCCATTTCTGTTGGTATTAGCTTTGCGTCATTAATAGGTTGTTCTGTTGTGATGTTTGCAACTTACTAGTGTTTTGTACACTGTCAATCCAACCTTTTGTCATGTGTTCCTAATAGTTTGAATTTTGAAATACATTTTGATTTTATTCAATATCAACATTTCCATAAATTGAACACATTAACTATTTCCTTAGAAAATTATATTTATAAATAAAAATTTGCAACACATATGAACCATATTTTAATTCAATCACATTATTGAATATAATTTATGCAATAAATACAATGAAAACAAATAGATAGATAGTTATAGATTTTACAAAATTTGTGCCCAAGACACATTGGTCATCTGACCTCAAAATATGTATACAACATGTCAAAAGTAAACTAGTGGTGCTCATGATAACATGCCTCTTGGGAAGGTCTAGCTATCTCTTTCTTCATCTAATGGTTAGGAATGAAAATAGTATGGTGCGCATTTGCATGGGTAACTCTTCGGTCGGAAGTACGGAATCCTAAAGGTCAACCCACAACCCATGTCTTTGCTAAAGCTCAACAAGTGTCTCGATCATATCCAAATCCTGAAGAATTTTACTCTCACAAAATCCCTCTCTGTTGGATCATTCACTCCCTTCTCTAGCTATCCCTTTGGTGGAGCACAAACCTACATACATACATAAAAACTTTATTTTAGTCTTTGGAAAACATAAAAATAAAAAAAAAACATGTATAAAACTTAGAAAAATAAAAAAACATTGAACGATGCCACCAATTGCACTACATTGAGCACCTTTTGGTAAATCTAAATATAGATCCTCGAAGTCGACGCCTACATATGCATAATCATCGATGGCGATCATCTATCACACGAACTAGGCAAAGAATCTGGTCGAGAACATGATGTTCAATTGACCGACATGTCTAGCCATCGATTCACCCATCTGCATCCTTGTATCTCTAGGGTTAGATATACCCAACGTCACATCTTGAGGTGCATCAATGGAATGCACTCTAAGGCAAGAGAAATGAGGATCAAACCATAGTTGAAATTTTCTTCCTTCCTCCCTTAACTTCAGTTGTTTTTCATTTGAGAAGTACAACTTCGGCCAGGTTAGTGTGTTGGTCTAGGCATGGAGGCAATCTGTGCATATAATATCTCTTTTTCTGTTCTTTGGTAGCATTTAAATAGCTTTGTATACATGTGACATAGTCCTAATGATTAAAGATGGTTTCTCTGAGTGGAGAGTCTTGTGGAACGTGGTAAATGTTTAGCTCACATTCTTGCTTCAGTTGTGGTTGGATTGCAATGCGTAATATCTAATCTCTCGCCATCTCTCCTCTGAGAAGAAGCGAAAAGAGAAATGGGTAGGCTACTCCTTGACAATCCTATGAGAAAATAACTATCCTCCACTAAAATTGGGACCAATTTGTCCCCAATATGAAATGCCTCGATCTTCTGGATCCCACATGAATGAACAAGGAACTCCGATAGTTCCATGTAGCTCATACCCGATATTATGAATTATTTCAACAACCCTGTGATCTTTGAGGGCTCTTAAACTACGGATCATTTAAGGCAATCATGTTTTGTTCCTCATGTTCTCTTTCCCTCCATATTAGTCATTTTTGTCCATTGAATCTTTAGAAACACAACCATAAGACTTATAAGGACCCATTTCATGTTATTGCAAAAAACCGGGGGAAAATTTAGGCACCTTTCGCAAATAAAAAGAATATAATTGCGCCCAACGCACCCTAGTCGGGGAACAATGCGTGCAAGTGCACACGGCCTTCAATTCCGGTGCATTGCAATTCACATTTCGACATTCCGGGGTGTGTTTCCCTGTGAAAAATAAATTTACCCTGAGGAGACCAAATACCTAAAAAATTGCAATGAAATGAAACAAAAATACTATCGAAGAAGAGGAGGGTTTAACAACTCAATTTGAGTTGAACGATGGAAAACTATCCACATAATCGATCGCAATCAACAATTGAAGTTCATGACCAAAAAGGGTTCGAGCTCCAAAATGCAAATGGTAACTTTCAAATGGTAAAACAAATACTAAAAATATTTTTAATTAGTCATTTTATTATTTTCAAAATCATATTGCGACCTTATTAGGAATACACATTGTATTTTGGAAATCATCGGTCTTGACGGCCAGGGAAAAATGAACCTAGACTAAACTCTTATGCTCCCCTAATGGCAAGGCAGTAGAGCGCAGCGACTACGCGGAGATTTACGCATACGGAAGGAATGCTGAAACTACCAACCTCACATTCGGTAATCGCAGGGCCTCAACAAATCGCTCTCTCCCTCGATCTAGCGGACAAAACGCTGCGATCACGCCTGGAATGAGGTTCCGACCACTGCTGACTTCTGTCTTCACCTCGAACGAGAGGAGCCGGTGATCGATAATAGGGCTTTGTTCGGCGTACGCGGCTATTAATGTCGACAGGTCACGAGTCGAGTTCCGGCTCAACTACCCTTTGCCCGAGGTCTTCGATGCTATCGCTTGGGGGCTCTGAGAAGTTGTTTCAAGGGTCGGTTTTACGGATGCGGGGGATAAACTTGAGGGCAACGCTCTTTAGATTCGGCTCGGGTCACACGAGTCTTGCCTCTTTGGGGTTGTCTTTAACTCGGCGAGTTTGGCTAATACGAGCCTGTGACAAAAACTTTCAACCGCGACACTAAAAGGGACTGCGGCTGCAAACCCTCGAGCTTCATTTTTGGGCTCGAGTTGGTCTAGAGCGTTTCCCGCCGCACGACGCTGTCTCGGAAGAGGCTTGGAGTTGCGAGCAAAAGTAGGGACGCCCTTCATTCGCGTTGATCCTGAATCCAAAAAGAACACTGCCTCTTTTCGGATCCAACTGCGGTTGCTCTGCGGAAAAACTATTTTTCTTTCGGGCTTCTTCTTCGGTCTTATTCGAAGCAAAGCAACTTTGGAACAACGGACGGGGAGTCCCATCGATTCACCAAAGACTTCTTTTCCAAGGTAAACATCTTGAGGATTTTCTTCCCCTTTACGCTTATAACATTAACGAAATGCTTCCATTGTTCTTACCCTTCGCTTGAGAGGTGGTCTTGTGGGGCCGATCTTCTTCAGCTATCTTCTCCTATAAAGAAGGCATTTCACTCTCGAACCCAAACCCTCTCTTTTCGCCTCCAAACCATCTGCGCCTCCAAACTGACCTTTTAAGTTTGACAATTTGGATGAAGCACCTTGTTGAGGTCTCTCTTCCATCATGTGAGAAGATCTTTAAAAAATATCACGAGAGAGAGCTATCATTTGCGGATTTAATGGGCAACGTGAACCAAGGAACTCTTTGATTGGATATACGAAAGTTGGACGACAAGTGCCTGGTCGCTGCTGCTCACGAGGGTTCTTCATGGTATCTTGTCGATCGGACAACCGCAAACAGACATGAAAGGTCCACAGTTTTTCAAATCTTTGAGCTCTTCTCCTTACATGGTTCCGATTTCGACCACCTTTCTGACTACCATCACCAAGACCCTATTTGGGTCGGAGTTATGACCTTCCTGTCCATCTAGCGGTGGCGGTGTTCGGTGAATGGGCGATATCTTGGGGGCGCTTTCTCGATGTAGATTATGACGGTCCCTTCCACGGCATCTACACATATGCCGAGAATGTGCGTGGAGGTTGACATCGGCAAAGGCTTTTAGAACAAATTATCCTCAAGGTCGGTGATCATGTTTGGACTTCCGGTACTTAGACTATGAGAACACGTCGTTCCCGCCCGCACGCGGACGAGAATAGAACTCATGCCCCACTCTAGCGAAGCAAAAACTAAAGGAGATACAAGGTCAGAATCAAAAAATGGACAGATACTGTGCCCCGCCGCCCTGCTGCCAAACTATACTTCTTCGAGCTGCGATGATGATGGGCGTGAGGCGATTCGGAACCTTGTTCCTCGAACTCGGAGAAACTTTCCATGATGCTCCCAAGCATCCCCACGATACTACGATCACTCGAACGTAGTCATGAGTCCCGCCTCCTCTCCAGAGCTCGGATAAGGAGACCCTCTTGGAGAACCACGGTCTTCAAATTGTCCCGGCCACAAACTCACCCGGATGTCACCGTTCAAAATCAACAAAAAGAAAGGGAAGAAATTCCGTGTGGAAAACTCTACCAATTATGGGTAGAAGTCGGTTCCTTTACGTTTTTAGTTGTTTATTATTGCTCCTGCGTTTGTCTCATCTCTCTGTCAGGACCGAAGTTGATATTTTATCATTTCCGGTTGGCCGTGTTTTTTTGTCTCTCTTGAATGTACTTTCTCATGTACCATATTTTCTTAATAGAATTAGTCCAATTCGGAAAAGAAAAAAAAAATCATATTTATTCTTGTGACTATGGTTTTATTCGAGGTTTTACACCATGAAAACCGTATTTTTAATCCATTTTATGTTGTTCTAAACGGGTTTACGAACGTATGTGATTATTTGTGCACACTTATACGAGAATGATTTAACCACAAATAATACTTTTATCCTTATATTTGATGGGGCCATTATTTTAAAGGACTTGAAACTTTATTTTATCTCTTTTTGAAATGATAGCAAAAAGTTTCCATGAATTATTTGATACTTTGGACTAAATCATTGTGGTATTATGAAGCCTCTTTTAAATAACAAAACTGACTCAGTAATACTCGGTATAAGTTTAACCCTTTTCGGTGAGATTTATTACTTACGAAAAATGAAAACCTTAGTCAAACATGGCTAAGAGGGTCTCTCATATATCATTTTAAACTTTTTTCGGATACGAGCGAAAATTTATGAAAAAGGACTCATGGTTTCCTTTTTCCTCTTTTCAAACTCTCTAAATATATGAAAAAGGACCGAGTTGTCATATTGTCGTTAGGCTCATTAAAACATAAAATAGTGACGAGGCTTGTAAATCATGGCAAGAATTGAGTTTTCATTTATCGCTGAACTCGTTAAATTATTAAATAGCGAGTGCAATTTTTCCCAAAGGGTTGAATTATAAATAAAGAAATATGTTATCCTCCTCAAGCTTGTTGAAAAATAAAGAGGGAGTGGTCGATAAATGACCGGGGAAAATTTGGGAAAGTGAATAGAAATTTTACGGTAGTAGGTCACTCTTGAACAGACACTTCACTCCATCATTGTGACTTTTGGGTTGGGCAATCTTCTTGATGGTTAATTCATACCTATGGTTCATCGACCCACATTCACTTCGGTTTTGGGTCCAATGTTGCCAATTCATCTTAGTGTCATCGATATGTTCAGAGAAGTCATCCAATGATTAGTCATCCTTCTCAATACTCATAAACCACATTTTCATGTATCGGTCATCTTTGAACATTGTTATATCAATTCACATTTTTTCTTGAGAAATTAGTAACTCCTGTTTCACGATAAAAGAGTGGCTACCTATCGACATCGAGTTCATCATCTAGGAAGTTTACTTAGAAACATAATCTTTGAGTATCATGAGCTTGTTACAACATCGACAAGATCTCGCTTCCGAACCTTTGGTGAAAGATTTATTTTGGCATTCGAAATCAAATCATATATTCATGCCTTACAAAACGTCTTTACCCCGGTACCTTTAGATCCATTATCATGTTGGTGGATCTCTCACATTTGTTAACAAATCACATCATTGGCTGGTAATCAAATGATGTCTTACCATGTTCGACTATAAATCATATATTCATGGATAGACTTGTACCTGAACGATCGATTGAACGGAGATAAGAAGACCCTAGATCTATTTCATCCATACGAGATGCCATTTCGGGATTGTTGTACACATCATGTTTGTATGTTGACCTTACATATAGATCGTCATCCAAACATGGGCCTATATACATGAGCATGTCTATATTGGGAAACATTCCAATGTAGACGACTTTACTGCACTATGTACATGTTATTAGATAGTTTGTATGTGAGCATGGGAATGCCCCTCCCTCAACAATTCGTTATCAAGATGAAAATATCATGATGTAATGTATTGTAAGATTGATGCGAGTCACCACTCCACTTCTATTTCAGCTCATCACATCGCAAAGCGACTCATTCAAATATATTATTATTATTTTGACTTCATGCTTTAGGGAAGATGTTATAGGCCAATTTGGGCATCATCCCCCATGACCTAATCAAGCTGGACATCATCCCCGGGACTAATTAAATAGGGTCTATCATCCCCTTATATTTTAGTTGTTATATGCCCTAAGAGAAGAAAAATTCATTCATGGCTTCTATTGTGAGATTTCCAAGGTTTAGTATACGTTATATATACAAACTCACCAACGCTGCCTCTAAAGGGACTAAATGAATTTCATATGACACATCCTCCATTCCAAAGAGGTGCCTTGCCAATGCACTTCTCGACATTCAAGAGTGCGTTGGTCACACAGGAGAAGAATTCTCATTGTTACGGAATCTCCACATGGCAGTGCCTTCTATAAGAGTCCATATGTGTCAAAATTGAATCCGTGTGTCCATATAACACCTCGAGCATAGGGAACATGTATTTCTATTAGAAACTAATTCAATAAGAAAATACCATCGGTTTCCCTATAAATTGAGCCGTTGCCTAGTGCTAGGAAAGGAAGAATTTTGGTAAAGAAATTTTGTTTGATTCTAATTTGAGAGAGTGAAATCTTGATATCTTCTTGGTGTGATGTTGGATGTGATGAAATTTTGGAATGAAGGCGGAGCTAGTGGCATCAAATCAATAGTGGTTGTAACCTCCTTCTACTCTTTAATAAATATTGATGTTCATTTCCCATATACGTATCTCTTTATGTTTCTATTTCTCATGTAATGGATTGCTTCAATGATATATATGTTTTACATCTAATGAATTTGAGTGATTAAGATAGGTAGATAAATGTATATGCATGTTATTTGATGTTCTTTGTTTATTTTGCGGGAATCAATGCGGCGAGAAAAGTTGGATTGAGTGCGATATCAACCGACGAAGAAGGAGAAGAAGAAGAAGTGCTTGGATCACAAGTAGGTTCATCTATCATTCGAGTGTATCTTCTTATTTTAGAAAGTGTTAGCAAATTCTTTCCTATTTTGTTATAATTTTCTAGCACACACTTAGGGAATTTTATTTATCCATAGATCACAATTCCACATAAAAACCCTCCATATATATTTCTCTCTTGTCTCTCTCTTCTCCTTCTTTCCCTTATCTCTATCCTCTCATTTTCTCCCTTCCCTCGTCTCCTCTCTCCCTCATTCTTTATTCATCTCTCTCCCTTATCACTCCCTCTATCTATCCACCTCTATCTCTCAATGTCTTTGTTCTCTCTCCCTCTATTTTCCCATTCCAACTCCATCCCTCTCTCCCCCTCGCTCTCTCCTCTCTCAAGTCCCTTCTCTCTTCCTTCCTTTCTCCACCTCCCTCTATATCTCCACCCAATCACTCTCTCTCTCTCTCTCTCTCTCTCTCTCTCTCTCTCTCTCTCTCTCTTTCTCCACCCTCCAACTACGTCACTATCCTCTATCTCCCCTCCATATCTATGTCTCCCTATATCTCTCTTCCCCTCTTACTCACCCCTCTCTCCCCCTCCATATCTATGTCTCCCTATCTCTCTCTTCCCCTTCTTTCCATATCACTATCCTCTCGTTTTCTCTCCCTTCCCTCATCTCCTCTCTCCCTCATTCCATATTCATTTCTCCCTTATCCTCCTTCTCTCTCTCCCTCTATCTCTTAATTCCTTTGTTCTTCCCTCCTTCTCTTTCCCCCTCCAAATACATCTCTCTCTCCCTCACTCTCTTTTTCCCCCTCAAAATCCATCTCTCTCTCCCTCCTCCTCTCCCCCTTCTCTCTCTGTCTTCCTTCTATATCTCCTTGTCTATCCCATCTCTATGTTTCTACTCCCCCGCTCTATTACACCTCCATATCACTCTCCCTCTTAAATATGATCCCATTGTATTCTATTTAATAAAGTATCTAAATTTAAAAAGAAATTTGTTGTAAAATATTAAACCTATATCTTGGATCAATCATGTAATGAAAATAAAATAATAAAAAACTTAAAGAATCATGCACTATATTTTCTCTATCATTGTTAGTCACTTTGTTTTCTTTCTTAGATGCGATCGGTGCTCGGTATAAACACTCAAAAATGAAAGTGCTCGGGAATTGATTGGAAACTAAATGATAGTGAAGGCTCGTCACGAATTATGGCGCAATTCGTTTCGTCAAAAACGAAGTTCCAGATGAAGAATATAGAACATGTTGTTAGTTTTCCTAAACGACTAAAATTGCAGAATAGTGACAATTTGATGACATGGCAACCCAATTATCATACGGGGAATATTCTAGGAATATTATTCAATTTTTCCTAGTGAAATTTTTTGACAAGTGTCACAATAGGATTCACTAAATTAGTTTGAAGTGATTTGTTTTTAAGTTTTGGCTCTAAGGCTGAATTCGATTTTTTTTTTTTTTTTATAGGGATGGACAACTCAACGAGAGGATGACACGTGGTGCAGCCAAGGACCACCATGTGCCCCGTTGGTGAACCCTATCCGAGTCTAATTGCGGTTTAACATGGTGGTCAATTTGTTTTATGATTAGCGAAGTATTCTAAATGAATCATATATCAAGGTTGGCAGTATACTATGGTTCGATGGTTGGAATATATTATATGTTTGAAACCATATCAAAGTCTATTGAAAATTATATTAACCAAAGTCTAAACTATATGAAAAGTGGCACATGTAATTTCGTGGAGAAAAATGTTACAATGGATGGGCGGAGGTCGGGGTCGACCCCACAACCTCCTGCGCTAGCGCTAAAACACCCTTTGACCCACACCATTAGTCCTTGTAAGCCTGGGTTTACGGGATCTCTGTTGGTTTTCGACGAATGATCAAATGATGGTTTGAGGTGGCCATCCCCGTGGGCTAGTCCCTCCCATAAGACCACACTTCAAGACTAGAAATGATTTTCATAAGAGTGTGGAGATTATCAATTAAATGCGGGGTTAATTTATGTTAATTATGAAATTAAGGTTTAAACCTTGATTATGATAAAAATTCTTAGTGCACATTTAAGCCACATTTATCCCTTCCTAATATACGTTTGAGTTAATTAAAACTCATAGTTTAGCTTGGTGGAGTTTTGGGGGCGCCTCCCAGGCGGCGGACTTCCCAAATTTGGTGCTCTTAATCTGGTGTCTTCCCTAGATTTGGAGGAGATTTCCTCGAGAAAATTAAATGAAGCATGTTGGAGAAATTTTTTCAACAAATTTTTGCTCGGGAAGAGTCATTCCTAGTAGATTGGCATGTTCTAAATCCATTGGTATAGGTTTCAAAGGCGGGAGGATAAATTCTAAAAGTGTTTTTGTCACTTTGAAGAAAAAGAGCTAGAGAATGAGGAGGGAAGGCCATGCCTAGATCAGTTGAAGACCATATTCAAAGAATGAAGAATGTTTCTAATAGATTTGAAAATTGGAACACAATGGCTTGTATTTTAGGGTTATGTGGGTGAATGTAAACATTTTCTGCTTTTGAGCTAATACGAGTGTTGGGTTCTTTGTGTTTTGGAAGATTTGGCAATATCAAAAGACAGAAAAACATCAAACCACTTTGGGATCTTAGGATCTGGCCTCCTGGATCTAGAGAGGGATCTCTCTATAAAAGGCAAAGAAATATATGTCTTTGAAGTTCAATTTAAAGAGTGTTAGGCTAGTTATGAAACAAAGGGGTTGTTGTTTTTTTTGTTTTGTTCATTGGTTGTTGGGAAACATGAAAGGGTCAGTCATGGGCAAAGAGGTGAGAAAAGAGGATTTTGAAATGGAGACAATTCAAAACAAGACCATTGGGCAATGGAGTCATAAAGGCTTACTTGCAATTCAATGTCGAGGCTTTAAAATGGGCTAGTCATCTAAAATAAGGATCTTAAAGATGATGATATAGGATGTAATGATAAAGATGAAGGTGAATGACAAAGGAAACCTTCCAAGGTGACCACCTTAAGAGCTAATCCGGGGACATGCCTTAACCTTACGTGATCAGCTCCTAATGAGGCTAACTCTTAGGACAATAGAAAACATTAAATATTTGTGAAAGGTGAAGCACGAGATCGAGAGAAAGACTTTGAATTTTCAATGCTTTGACATTCAACAAGGAGGAACTTGCAACTTCTGCTTCATTAGAAAAGGACCCTGGTGAGACAAACCCTGACTCTAATCTCCTAGTATCCTAATTCTTTCATGTCAAAACTAGACAAGAACATCTAAGAACATATCCTAAATTCATGCATCGGTAAAGCGGGGGAAAACCAACTACTATATTGGCTAACTACCTTGAAATTGTTCTTAGATAACACAATTAGTGAAAACATCAAATATGAAATATACGGAAGCATTAGAAGGGTACCATACAAGGGTATATCCTAAGCCGGATGCGATTTCTTAGGCAAGAAATATGATGAATTACAAAGGAATAGAGACGAAAATACAATAGAACATATCACTGTTTGCTTTAAATCAAGATAAAAATGGAAACATACTTGTCATATTATTAAAGGCAACGGCTTGATATTAATTTGGAATCATCTCCTCGGCCTATTTTACAACTAATACACGAACTCTATCTCAGAAGAACAACTTACAATCCACGGTTATCAGAACAACCTTTACAATGTATTTTTCAAAGAGCTTGTAAGGCGCAAAAGGCGGAGAAGTACATAGAACTTTTAATGTAACATTAAAACGAGAGGAAGAGGAACAGCAGAAGCCCATTAAATTTTAATATCCATGCATTGACTTTCGGTACTCTTTTGATGAAAGAGTGGTCTTAAACAGTGATCATAACTTCATAGGTATGTGATTATTTGTAGTGTATTACTTTTAAATAGCAATACTCTATAGTACTACGGGGCAAGTAAGAAATTAAATGAGTTTAGGCCTACTGTCTTTGTGTAAAAATTCTCGTATTAGGACTACATTGGGGTGGTGTTCTCGGGAACATGATGGTAAGAAAAAATTATAGAGACATGCTTTCTGGGGAAAGAACGCCACATTTGGTGTGAGGGAAACAGCGAGGATTGTTTAAATACTTTGAAGCCTCATTTAGGCCTTGTTGTCATTCATAAGGTCTTCAATCTGTTTGATACTTCCTTTAATCAACGAATTAAAGCAAAATCTTCATCTTCGAGCTTTAAATCTCTTTAATCATCACTATTCTCTTTCGCCAAGCTTCTTTGACTATCCTGTCTTGTGGATACCACGGAGTTTAATGCAGCTGAGTTTCAACGAGAGTTAATAACTGCGGTGGAATGAAACATGTGTTTAAAACTCCCTCATGAGTCTTTCCACTGCGATATTTGGCTGCGAAAAAGCTTCCTGCGCTGCGCATCACTATAGTGACCCGTAGTATGTGATTTTACCATTTGTAACCTTGCAAAGACGATAAACGAGTTGAAAGAAAATCCATGGGAGTGGAGGTGGGTGCTATGGAGGCTTGTGGAGATAGATGTACAGTGAAAATAGTGTCTATAGCAAAGAAAACGGTGGCTTCTGAGCAATGGTGATAATGATTTGATGGAAATTAAGTGAAAAGATGGTTTTGGACCGTTGGATTAGGTTGATGTTGGTTGTGACCAATACTTACGGTGATTCTAGATGAGTTAGGCGGAGAAGAGATAAAATTTAATGTAAAACATAAAATTTTAGACTTTGAGTGAATTACAAAAGTAAAATGTGTGAAATCAGTAATCGGGCACAGATGGTGGGACTAGGGGGCGGGAGGGCGATTTGGTGTGGTGACCCAGATCTCGAGAGAGGAGATCGAAATGGTTAGATAGATGAAGTCACTGGGGTGCGATGGACATAATATGAATGAAAATGTGATGGAATAAGGGGCCATAGATCCATAGATCAACGGTCGGGATCTTCGAAGTCTTTGTCGGAGGGCGAAGGGGAAGTGGTTTCGGAAAACCATTTCCTTGTTGCGATAGAGTGGTTTGAAAATTTCCCAAAAAGTAAATATCTCTTGATGCTCGCATGTCCCTCCCAATCTTTCATCGCGTAATTTTGAAGCAGTAACAAGACACCGAGAAAAACGCGCAAGTATACCTCATGCATTGGATGTGGGCCCAGGAGGTCAGAACGGTGCGGGATGGAGTGCGTGCGGGGAGGGTCGGGGTTGGTAAGGTGGGGGCGGGTCAACGATGGTTTAATATAAGTGTCGGATTAGCATGATGGATGGTCGAGATCCCATAAAGAACTAATGTTTCAAAGGGAAATATATCATAATAGATGGGCGGACGAATCATTTGTTGGATTCATGGGGATGGACGGAGATTTAAAGATGATGCGGGGCAAAAGTGCCAATGCATGGTGGGGAGAAAGGAGAGTTTTGGATCTTGAGATGTCAACGGTGGAGATATAATCACATCGGAGCAAGGCGGGAGGCCAAAAATCCGATTATTGATGTTGTGATTGCGTGTGGACTGTTGGATTAGCGGGAGATCGACGGTTGCGATTGGTGGTGATGCGATGTTGCGATGGGTTGTCGGACCATTGAGGGATCAACGGTGGAGATCACGGTGGGGGGGGTAATGATGGAGGGCATAGGGGTGGTGTATGATCAAATCTGGCCCGTTGGTTCTTGACGGATTCGTAATTCGGGATTGAATTGGAGATTGGCCAATTGAGGAAATAGAAAATTGGATTCATTGGGTTGGCGCGATGCGATTTTGCGCCCGGTTGTTCGATCTCGGGAGGAGATCAATGGTCAATGTTCAATCGGGAGGGAAATGGAACGAGGTAATGGGCACGGTGAAACCAAAGCGGCGGCCATTATATCTATACGGATGCGCGGCTCGGATCGAGCCCACGGTCGATAGAACAAAAACTTCATCCCGCGTAAATTTCAAGTAACAAGGGAAATGCGCATAAAAAACTCCCAATTGCAATTGGCTCTCAAGTGTTTGGTGCTTGTTCTTGGCATTGGTTACATACGAGAGAAGGGTGAGGGCAGGGCAAAAGGGGCTTAGGCTGTCCTAAGGTAAAAAGTGGGTTTTTGGCCAAAAACGAGTTTTCAAGGCTTAAAGGGGTTTTGGTAGGAGGTTTTTTCACCGGATGAAGTTCACCAGGTTTTAAAGGGGGATTAAGTGGTTTATGCCCAGAGGACTAAGGAGGGGATTTTTGAGGGTTTTTGGGGAAATTTGAGAAGGAAAAAAAAGGGGTGGAAATGGGGAATTTTCGGGGATACAGAACATATGGATGCTTTCTTGAGCATAATTTTTCATAAACGGTGGAGCTTTCTTGATGGAAACAACGGTAAAGGAATATTTTCCAAAGGCTAAGGATACACAGAGGCTTCAGGAATGTATATTTTGAGGAAATGTTTCTCTTGAAGGCTCGAGCCACTTGTTTGCTTGACAAAAATTTGGGTGGCTAACGGTGGCTCCCACATGGGGATGGAATCTTCTTGAAGGTGTCGAGAACTTCAAAATAATCTTTGGAAGTAGGCCATATGCTGGGTCTTGAACCATATTTTTCTTCTTTAATCAGACATGACTTATGAAAAAATCATGTCCATGATAGTATTCTAAACAATCTACCTACCCATCCTACGGTCTAACATTTTTTCTTAAAAGGTGCATTTTAGACTTATAGGACCTTATTCATCATCATTTTATTGAAACTAGAAAAATCTAATCTAAATCTACCCTTATTCCTCCCATGAGACCATATTAGACGGTTGGTCTATACAACTATCTACTACACTAATATACGCAGGATTAGGCTGTCTAGTAGATTTATTTTACCACATTCTACAACGAGAAATTGAAAAATAGTCAGCTTGAGGATTAGGCCCATCTGGATTTGTGGGTTCTCATATAGAATGGCAGTCATAGTATTTGTACTTTCAGGAACTTGAAACCAAAATCTTGAAGGCTTGAAATTGTGACTTTTAGCATCCTTCCTTCCTTTGTATTCCAGTTTTTGGGCTTGTTAGAGTCCTTTCTTCTTCATTTCGGCTCTGGTTTTGGGCTTGTTAGAGCTAATTCTTCTTTCTTTCCTTCTTTGGTTCAATTTTTGGGCATATTAGAACCAAAATTTTCCATACTTTAGCTCGGGTTTTAAGCTTGTTTGAGCCATTATTTTGTTTCAGGAGGTTCAAGTTTGAGCATGTCCAAGACCTTTCTTTTCTCTCTTTTTTGAAACATTTTCTCCTTTTATTTAAAATAAAACACGAAGAAATGGTATTTACAATGGAAGTGAAAACTTTAAAATGGAACTCGGTAGTAGTAATGCTTGAGCATCCTACCACTAACAAGACCCCCAAACGGTCTGTGCACCATCTAACTCTTGCAGAAAAAAGGCATTTGGGACCAATGGTGGATTGGATGATGTAAGGACCTTGCCACAAACATCCAAATTTGCCATGCTTTCCTTTGTCTCTCTCTAGAGTCCCAAATAATAACCTTATCTCCAATTTTTGGAAATTGACCTTTGTTCTCTTATCAAATAACTTCTTGATCTTTTCTTGCATTTTCGGAAGCTCTGTTTTGTAGACTTCTTCTCTTGTCTTGTTGGAGATGTATGGTTTGATTTATCCTCCTTACCATGTTTTCCTCTTCCGTCGTATTTCTTGGACCAATTTAATCCTTTGGTACCCCTAGGTGGTAGGCTCTTGCCTGCGATTTCATAGACTAGCTGATATGAGGACATCCCAATGGATTTCTTTGTTTTCAACCTATCGGCCCACAAGCATGCACTATCTTGTTATGCCATGATTTCTTATTCTCTTCAAGTAACTTTTTGATGATGGTCACCAAAATTTTATTTGATGATTTGCCTTCTGTGGGTAATAGCGATAGAATGACAAGTGCTATACGATACCTCGACAAAAATCAATCATCTTCTCGGAACCAAAAGTAGCAACATTATCGGTGATTATTTTCACAAGGCGACCATATCTAGAGAGGATGTGGTCTTTGAGGAATTACAATGATACTTGAGAATCTATGGCATTCCTAGAAGGGATGGCCTTTATCCATTTTGTTAAATATTTTGTGTTTGTGAGAATCCACTTGTGTTGGGTGAGGAAACCATCTGGATCTCCCTATGAAATCTAGGCCTTGCTTGTTGGAAGGGAACTCAACGGTGATAGGTTGTAATGGTAAAGGGAGGAGCTTTCTTTTTCCCTCCAAAAGATGCGGCACTTATGGCGGAAATTATTATTTTGTGGATGTCATTGAAAAGTGTAGGCCATTAATACCCATCTCACGAGTATTTTGTTAGCGGTGGCTTTCCGGTTTAAATGGCCTCCACACTTTCTGCCATGAGCCTAACTGTTTAATCCTCTATTCTTCGGTTTCGAGCGGAGACATTTGCAACAGCAAACCCTTTTCATTTTTCTAGTACGGGCATTCATTTAAAAATGCAATATTTTTTGGCTTTTAACTTTATAAAGCTGGCCTTAGTCTTTGATAAATTAGGAGGGTCATTGAGATTTGTTAGCACATACGGGATGTTAGAATACCAAGGAGATTTTGAAATTGTTCTTCAACAGGTAGGGTCAGTGATCCTTCATGTTCATCCCGAGAATCTACCATGTTTATGTCAAGGGCTTGTAAGTTAGATTAGCTATTAGTTGGGCTAAGCCTGATCTTTGATAAGTTTTGTGGGTTTAGTCTCAGGATCATACTCTAGTATTACAACAATCCATTTGCCCCTCTTTCCATTTGGATCTTGGGACAAAATTTCTTTTACCACTATGTTTGGAACGTAGGCAATGATGTGAGAATGTGGAATATACACCCTAAAGTCTTTCAAGGCCTTTGCAAGGCATAGGCTTTTTTTACATTATGTTTATATTTCAAAGGTGCATCCACCAGCACCTTGCTAAAGAAAGCTATGCGTTGTTCCTATCCCTCTTGATTTTTACGCGGGGGCTATGACCTTTATGTCTCGAAGGAAAATAGAAAATACCGGAAGTATTTTAAAAATTGAGGCGGTCAGGTTGGTGCACAGTGTTGGGGTTCCCATGTTTTGACTGGAATTGGCAAGACAAAAGGTGAGACAACATCAGAACCAATTTCGAACCTGGGGATCTGGCGCCCCTCCACAGGTCCCCAGAGAGGGATCTCTCTATATGAGCAAACGTTTTTGTCTTTGAAGCTCAAAGTTAAGATATTAGGCTAGTTATGGGCACAAGGTTTGTTTGTTTGATTTTGGTTTGGTTGTTGGGAATCAGGAAAGAAGGGTTCAATATAAGACAAGGATGAGAAAAGAGGATTCTAAGCAAAGAAGAGATCAATTCAGGGAACATTCAACACCATTGGGCAATGGAGTTAGGAAAGGGTTTACTTGCTATTGAATATGTGGGCTTTCAGTTGGGCTAGTCATCTAAAGCATTGGATCTTAAAGATGATAGTGAGGTGAAAATGGTGAGAAAGAAGGTGAAAGCAAGGAAACCTCCAAGGTGACCTTCAGGAATCAGATCCAGGGGACGGGACATGCCATTGAACTACCTTGATCCAAAATCTAAAGGAGGTTAACTCTTGAGACAAGGAAACATTAAAGATTTAAACACAAAGGTGAAAACACGAGATCGAGAGAGAGACTTTGAACTCTCGATGCTAAGGCCTCCGGCAAAGAAAGGGGAACTTAGAAGGGTTTAACCAATGCGAAAAGGATCCTAGTGAGATAGAGACCAAACTCTAGACCTCCCGAGTGTTCCCAATTCATTCCAATTAAATCCTAACAAGAATGTCTAAAGGCAGAGATTTCATTAATTCATACATTAGCTAGCAATATATCGGACGCTACCTTGAATAAATTAAGCGATCAATCCTTGGACCAACACATGGCAGAAAACATTGAAGGCAAGGAGAGAAGAAACATAGGGTACCTAACAAGGGTAAATCCTATGCGGTTACGATGCGAGCCATAAGAAATAAAGTGAGATGAATTACGGGGTAAACAAGTACAAGGTAGAAAACATCACATTGCTTTTAAATCGGATCAAAAGAAATGTGTATGCTATTAAAGACAACATGAGTCATACAACATTGCTGACTTGAATATTGGTGAATATCTTCTCGATCTATCTCTTACAACACCCATGGGAAGCACATGTCTCAAGGAAACCGACTTACGATTCTCGAGATATCCGATCAACGACCTTTACAATGTTTTCTCATGAGTTTTTATACTCTGAAAGAGGCATGGAGTGGGTAAAACACTAAATGAAACATTGAAACAAAAAATGGAAGAATGGCTCAAGGCCATTCTATTTTAATATCTAAGCATTAATCTTCGGTACTCTCTGGACGAAAAGTGGTCTTCGACGAGCTGGAATTTTACTTAGACATGTTCTTTGATGTACTTGACACGTAGTACTTATACTTGGTACTACATTGAATAACGAGGTAGATAAATGAATTCGAGTCTGTATACGTAGCAACAAATGCTTACGGTAACCTTAGGACTATTGTCGGGGCAATCTTCTTGAGAACCAGGTATAGAATGAAAGGTATGGGCGCTTCGTCTTTCATGGGAAAGAACGTGCTGCTGATGGTGACAACGATATTTTTTTATGTCCATTAGGCCTTATTAGGCCTTCGTGTATCAGGTCATGGGGTCTTCAAAATGGTATTTTTTCCTTTCAATCATTGAATTAAGGCTCAAAATCTTCAATTACGGTATGGGCTCTCGGTCTTTTCGCCTCATGTGGCTCCATATTCATCCTCGTCGAAGTAGAAAAGTGAGCTTCGGTGAATATGGAGAGGTTTTATCGGTGTTGAACACCGTCCATTAATGGAGAATCATGTTTCACTTACCCTTCCCAAGATCTTCTTTTGTAATGTCGGTTCCAAATTATTCTTCCCCAACAATGAGTGTCACTGCGCAGTGGCGCGAGCAACAATGAGTTTCCACCAGCACCTTATTTTTTTAAAACACGCAAAATGTTAAAAATCCATGCACGGGAGGATGGATGTAGTGGAGGTCGTGAAGATGGTAGCACGGTGAGCAAAAACGGCGGTTTCGGACCGAAGAAATGGTGGAAAATACGAAATATGGTCTAAGCTACTGTTGATGGGTTTCGGTGTGAAATGCATAAAAATTTAATGCTACAGTATTTCATTTAGTGTAAATCGTGGAAGTTTGGACTTAGGCAGAATGCAAAGAAACGAATGAAATGCAATGGAACTGATTGTGTGTGGTGGGACCCGGCATGGGTGGAGGGAGATTCATTTAGGACCATCGGATCTTAGGAAGAGATCGACGGTCGCGATCCAATCGGAGGGGAGAAAAGGGAGGGTCGACACTCCGATGAACGATGGTGAGATTGGTTTATGACCGTCGGATCTTATGTGAGATCAATAGCCAGGACTTCATTGGGGGATCACAATTGCAATGGGCGGAGGGAAATAATTTTAGATCCTCCGATGGGCAATGGTGTGATTGAGCACGGTTAGTCGGACTCAGGAAGCAGGATGCGATGGCTCACATGCAATCGAGAGGGTGAATGGTGGACCGATGGATTAAACTGTGGATCAATGGAGGATAATATAATCAGGGGATCACAATCGCAAAGGGCAGAGGGTGGCATCATTTGGAAGTAGCGATTGCGATCAAAGTGGGGAAGCGAGGGCCGTCGGATTAAAGGGGAAATCGAAAGCGGGGATTATCATCGGCGGATCACAATCGGGGGGTGAAGCGGGTGGAAAAGTTTAAAAGTTGCAATCGCAATCAGTGCTGGTCGTCAGATCTTAATAAGATCAACGGTGGAGATTGCGGCGCGGGGCTATGGTGACAATCGCATCGAGTTTCTTCGTGTAACACGGAAAAGCGTAGAAAGTTTGTTGTTGGAGATTAGCGCTGACCTTAGCGCGGTCTTGGTGCTAGGAGGCATATGGGGGGGGGGGGGTTAAGGAAATTTTAGCTAGAAAGGGCTAAGCCATAATATATGAAAAGAGTGATTTTTAGCCAAAAAAGGAGAGGTTTTAAGGCTAAAGAATTCGATAGAGGTAAAAAAAGGACTTTAAACTCAAATGAGGTTCTCACTTGGTTTTAAAGAAAATGGGTGGTTTAGGGGATTTTGAGAGGGATTTACGGGGTAAAAAAGGGGGACTTTGACAAGGGGCAAAAAGGGTTAAAAATGGGACATTAGGGATACAAGGGGCAAATGGAGGCCTTTTTGGAGCACAATTTTTACAATCGGTGAGACTTTTTGGATGGAAACGGTGAGGATATTTAAAAGGAAATGGACACCACAAGGCTTCAAGGATGAGAGATTTTCATGGGAAATATATCTCTTGAAGCTCGAAGAAACATTAACCACCCTATTTGCTTGACAAATATTTCCATGGGTATTCTTGATGGCTCCACATGGGGATGGCTTCTTCTTGAAGGAGTCAAGAATTCAGAAAATAAATATTTTGAGTAGGCCAGATGCTTGATCCTTTAAGCCATATTCCTTCTTTTATTTTAGCTATTACAAACATGATAAATCAGCAGAAACATTCTCAAACCATATACCTACCCGTCCTACAATCCTAGCATTTTTTCTTCGAGGCACATTTGAAATGGCAGACCTTCCTCATCATTTTTATTGAAATAGAAAACACACTAATCTAATTCTACCCTTATCACTCCATGAGACTAGATTAAAATGTTGGCCTCACATGTTTCTCTACCTACTATAATATCTACTGGGATTAAACTGTCCAATAGATTTCTTCTCTACATTCTAAAACAGAAATTTAAAACAATCAAACTAGGATTAGACGGTCTAGTTTGTTGTGGATCAAGAGCATAAAAGGCAGTTGCACATGGACAAAATTTGTGGCGAAGAAAAAATCTTGAAGGCTTGGTACGGCTTTGAAGCATCCTTCTTTTCTTTGTGACTCAAGTTTTGAGCTAGTTAGAGTCACTTTCTCTTCTTCATTCAACTCTGGATTTGGGCTTGTTAGGCGGCCTCTGTTTTCTTTCTCTACATATTTTCTAATTGATTTTGGGCATGTTAAACCGGTATCTTTACTAACTTTGGCTCGGGTTCGATAGTGTTGGAGCCAATCCTTGCACATCGGGGGTTCATGTTTTGGGCATGTACGAACCTCTCTCTCTCTCTCTCTTTCTTTTGAATCATTTTCTCTTTTTTTCTTGAAAAAGTATAACACGGCAATAATTATTTACAATGGAAATGAGCTGAAATGAAATCAGCGAAGTAGTGTTTCGGCATCTTGCCATTACAGGATCCCCAAACGGCTGGAGGTACCATCATTCTTGTAGAAAAAAAAGGCATTCGGACCATAGTGGCACGGATGATGTATGGACCTTGCCACAAACATCCAAACTTGCCGTGCTTTCCTTTGTCCTCTCTCCACAGGTCCCACTTCGGAAATTTGTCTCCAGATTTTGAAATCGGGGAGCTTTGGTTCTCTTGTCAGGCAACTTTATGTTTTTTAGAACTTTCTGTTCTGTTATAGACCTCTTCCCTTGCTTGCTAGAGATGGATCATTGGTTGTCCTTACCATGTTGTCTTCTTCTATATCCTGAATTTCTTGGACAAGAAGTTTGATTCATGGCACTCCAAAGTGGTAGGAAAAACTACTTGTGTCCTAGACAAGCTAATATGGTGACATGCCAATGGATTTCTTTATTTATGCTTTGTCGGCCCATAGGGCGTGCACACTAACTTGTTATACCATGACTTTTTGTTCTCTTCTAGTAGCTTTTGATGATAGTGCAAGATTTTGTTTGATGATGATTCTTCACTTGTTGCCATGACAGGTAATAGCGGTTGAATGACCAAGTGCTATTTGATTTTATGACAAAAATCAACTATCTTCTTGCACCCTTGCTTGACATTATCGGAGAATTATTTTCCTTGGACAACCAAATCGAGAGGATATGGCTTTCTGAGACCTAATGATGATTGAATCAATGGAATTCCTAGTGGTATGGCCCTCTATCCACTTAGTGGTAATATGTGGTACATTGGATCCACTTGTGTTGTGCGAAGAAACGGATGAATTTCTCCTATGAAATCTGGGCCCCATTGCATAAATGGACCTTCTTGATGATGGGTTGTAGAGGTAGAGGCAGGTGTTTTCTTTTCCCTTCAAAAATCTGGCATTTATGGAAGGCAATTATCATCTTATGGATGTCATTGAAGAGTGTAGGCCAATAGTAGCCAGTTTTGAGTATTTTGTTTGCAGTGGCTTTCCAGTTCAGGTGGCCTCCAAACTCTCCTGCATTGAACTCTTGTTTAATTCTCTCTCCCTCATTTTCAGGCAAACATTTAAGTAATAGGCCATTTGTACTTTTCTAGTATAAGCATTCATCTAATATGCAATAACTTCTGGCTTTTAGTTTGAGGAATCTGGCCTTGGTTTTTGATAGTTCATGAGGGGCATTGAGGTTTGTGAGCACATAGAGAATGTCAGAATACCATGGAGATTTTTTAAATTTCTCCTCAACAATGGGATCAAGAAATCCCTCCTGCTCATCCAAGGCACCTACCATGTTTATGTCAAGGGCATGCTGCAAATTTGATTCATCCATTAGTTGAGCTAATACTGACCTTTGATCAGTTTTGGGTTTTATCTCAAGGTCATATTCTAAGATCCTAGCAATCCATTTTCCCCTCTTCCCTTTGGGTCTTGGGATAAGATGTCTTTAACCACTATGTTGCTTTATAGGCTATGGTGTGGGAATGCAATATGTACCTAAAGAGTCTCAAGGCCTTAACCAAAGCATAGGCTTATTTTCCATTATGTTATATTTCAAGGGGTGCATAAGGTGCTTGTTTCTTGAAGAAAGAAATGGGTTGTTCCATTTCCTACGGGTTTAACGATAGAACTGTAGCTCTTTATGCTTGGAGGCAAATGAAAAATCGAAGTTCTTTTGAAAATCGGGGCCCGATTAGGACGGGGAGCCGGGTGAGTGAAAGTTAAGCGATTCAAAAAATATTTCTTAGCTTCAATAGTCATTTAACTCCTACACCTTTCCTTAACATGTTTGTCGTATTCCTAAGGTGTTCATCTAGATTGGGAATAAACCTCCTTAAGAAGTTAATTTTCCCAATGAAGTGTAACTCCTTAATGTTTCTCGAGTGTGTGATATGTGATATTCCCTCAACTCTTTGTGGATCTATCTTAATCCCCTTCTCGAGATATGATGTGGCCGAAAACACACATGCTTGCGGCCCAAATACGATCTTTTAGGATTCAATGACAGAATGAACCTTCTACATTTTCGAGCTTGCTCTTCTTAGATGTTTTAGGTGTTCTTCTTCGGTCTTGGAATAGACTATTATGTCATCCGGATATATGATAATGGGGGTGCCCTATTTCATGTTTGAAAAGGCTATGTCCATCTCTTTGAGTTGCCTTTGACGTTCATCGGTCCAAAAGGCATTTACCCAACATACACAAAGGTGCCCCCATGGGTGGTAAAGGCTATCTTGAGTTGGTATTCTGGGATTACTAAAACTTGGTTGTAACACAGAAAAACCATCTAATAGGGAGATCCTTTTTGAGCCTACCACCTTAAGAAGAATGTGTTCCATTTTTGGCAAGGGTAATTGTCTTTGGTGGAGGCTGCAATGGATTCACAGAAATCAATACACAACACAGTCTCCCCTGTTTCTTTCTCCATGACCTCTAGGTTTGATACCCAATCGAGAGAACCTCACGGGAACTATTATGCCTACCTCATACATCTTCTTGATCTCTTTTTCAAGCTGTGATTGTTTTGGGTTTTGATACCGAAGTTTTTGCTGAAGGGCTTCGATTTTCTTTCGAGGTATTTTGTGTTGTATGATGTTAGGTGTCATGGGACTTTGGGTCCTCATAGTTCCATGAAAACACATCAATGAATTCCTTGAATAGGTCGATGTACCTCCTTTTCATGTTTGCGGGCGAGGACTTGGCAATTTTAATCATCTTGGGTTTATCTTCGGTGCCTATGTTACATTCCTCGACATCGAGTATGCGTGTTATATAGTGGGCTTTTTGCTACATCGTCGAAGTCAAAAAGGTCTTCTAAAGTGTGGAGACCTCGGTATGTTCTTATCTTTAGTCTGCTGACACCTCTACTTTCCTCATTGTACGCATTTTCACATTTTCGTTTAGATTTCTATTCTGTTCATTTAAAGTGTTTATTTCTATGTTACGGTGTTTCTCTTTCATGCGAGAGATCTTCATAGGCGATATCCTTCAGTTTCGGTACGAATCGAGAAAATTCAAACTTGTCTGCGCACACGGAAATCTTCAATGTTGCTTATCGCCCTCAAAGACCTGCCAATATTTTTCGTTGTCCCGTCCTTTGCGGTGCGAATTTGATTACGAATGATGATATTTTGGTCATTTGGAGCTCATGATACGAACTAGCCGTGCGAGCTCGTCATTGGCAATTGCGTTCGACTCCTAGGGACAAACACCGGGTCGTATTCCACAAAAGGTTTTCAATAGATCCATAATTTCATTCTGTGCTCTCAGCCTGGGATGTTTCTTTGTGTGTTCACCATTCACTTGTTTAATGACTAGCTCGGAAGTCTCCATGCATGGTTAATCCTACGGGATCTAATTTTTCTCAACGAGATTCAAGCCTAGGATAAGAGCCTCATACTCTGTGATATTGATTGTACATTTGAAATGCGAGGTTACGGACATGGCTCTGCGTATTCACTCTCTCTGTGTACCCACACCCTGTCAGGTTCTCTTGGTGCATGACCCATCGAAATTCATCTCCCATAAGGTTTGGCCTCGGGCTATCCTTCGTTTCGTTCTTTGTGTGGTGTGTACGACTTTTGAAGGGTGACTAATCGATTGACTACATCGTATTTACCGGCTCCCTGCGAGTTTCATTTTTGGTGCATTTCCCATAGGTTTCAACATCACTTTCTTCGAGGTGCTAGAGTAGCCATTATGTTAAAGTGTGGGCCACATTTCATTGTTTGTCTCTATTTTTGAATCCTGGCTCCTCCAAAGATTCATCATTGCAAAGGATGAATGAGTCAAGATGCAGTAATACCAGTATAAAGGTGAATTTCGAGGCTTTCGGGGCTACTAACAGAATTTCATTTGTGCCTCTCTACTCTGATCTTAAGTTGGCTAAAAGTGAAGTTGTGGCATATGCCCCATCCATTGCATTATTACCTTGCGACTTGGCTCCCCATGACCTTGACACCAACATGCCATACTTAGGTGCTTTGTACGCCCACTAACATCCCATGATCATGCATTTAGCTATAATGGGTTAGGCTTTGTAAATCTTTGATTAGGCCAAGACACTTTAATGCTAGAGTCGAAATGAATATAGGTCTTTATAGGAACGGGGTTATCTCTAAGCTTCTATCTTTCCATAACTATCTTAGGAATCGAGTTGTGTGATGCCCCATAGTCCATGCATTGCATTGTGGAGGATCTTATCATGGATGTTACAGTGATGATATAAAATGGAGGTAGTACCCCTTCTTGAAACTTCCCTTCTATCTTGGGACCAAACGGAGTAATTTTGGTTGATCATCACTCAAATTAGTAGTAATCGCTGTTCTCACCTCGTTTAATGCTTTGTTGGCCTTTATATAAATCTCGGTAGCCGGCTCGGAAAGTGGTACGAGAGATTTTAATTTTCACAATCTAGAATTTCCAAATTGAAAGTGAGCTGACTCTTTGGAATGCTCAACTCTATTTTTGACATTTCCTTGGTGGCGAGAATCGGTGGGTTGATTCTCACTATGTACGAGCTTGGGAACTATTTTATCGGGAGCGTTAGCTGGGTGAGTGCGCTAGTTGGTTGTCTTTGTTGAGTGTTTTGGTTGTCTTTCTCTTTATTTTTCCCCGAACTCTCGGTGCTTTAGAGTTTGTTGCTCTCGGCGAAATTTGCTTTAGAAGTTTTCTCAGGTCTTTTCTTGATAGTGATCTTAGAAGATTTGGGTTTGGAATTATCTAGGCTCTTTTTGCTCCTAATTTCATACTGTTCTTTGACCTGCATGATGGAATTTTCAAAACCCAACCTATAATCCTCAAATTCCAATATTTCCTCATCCCAATATGAGGGTGAGGGCTGATATTCCTCTGTGGAATAGTTTTGGATTGAATTTTCCACCTCAAACATGTTTATAGTGTTCCCATTAGACTCTTCTATGATTCCTTCATCTTCATCTAGGAATTTCTCTTGAAATGGGGGAATAACTTGCTAATCTGAGTCTCTTTTTCTATTGGGAGTGGTATTGTTTCTTCTAAAGTTCTGGTTCTAGTTATGGTTTTGGTTTACGGTTTTGATTGCGACCATGAAAACCATTTTTTTCTCATTTTGTTACCAGATTTTCCTTGTTTTTTGGATAGGCGGTCTCTATGTGTTATCTCTTCTCGGTTCTCAATCTTGCTTTCTTCTCAATCAGGGTAGCCTCTACACTCACTGCTCATTTTTTGCATGTCTTCAATGTGTCACTTAATCTCTCCCTAGTGGTGAGCATGAACGTAGGCACAGAATTGTTTCTAGGGCCAAGCCTTGGGGGAAGTTTCATGTTTGGAGGAAGAGTGTTGTAAACACTATTGAATCTTGTAGAGTAGTCATGGACACTCTCTCCTACGCTTCTCTTCGTTCTTGTATTATTTTTTTGGTTGGAGGAAGGTTGGCCTTAACTTCGATTTGGGAAAAATGCGGGAGAGGTGAATACGATATTCTTGCATAATCAAATCCTTTTACTTTTCATTCCTTAAAACCCTGCTTCTTTACTTAGTCGCTTCGGCGTATATCTGTGAATCCTTTATGAAACTAGCGGCATACACGGAGATTTAGATATGTCATTAAATCTTCATCGTCATTCAGCATCATGTATTCTTCGGATATTCCAATAGCGATGAAATAGGTGCGAGTAAGAGCAAGAATAAACCATCACACAAAAGCATGCATGAACACCAAGATTTTAGGTGGAAACCCAAATCGGGAGAAAACCACCGCTGCCGGTTGCTCGGCCTTCAATATTTTTATTATAGAGAAAACATCTTACAACATATGTCTCTTTGGCGCGAGACTTGACCGACACGGGCACCCTCGCGCTCGTTTACCCGGCCACCTCTCACCAGGAAGGAGCTACGACCCCCCCGACTGGGTTGCCAGCCTCCTCACGGAAGGGAGCTGTTACAGTCTCGTTTACCAGCCTCACAGAGGGAGCTACAACCCACGAGCGAAGGCTACAACCCTCGGCACCACCTTGGACCACGTTTCATCAATTTTCACAACGGATCCAACAACTTCAACGAAACCCAACTTATGAGGCCATAATTCATCATGTTCCAGGCCAGAACCCTTTCCATACTTTCAAGTACAGGACATACATCATCAACGGATACATATCAACACGGACAGGATAAACGGAAACACGGCGAACGAGATCGAATGTTCCTTTATCGCCCAATGACCTAATTTAAATGCTCTTTTACTTCATTGATGTTGCGTATATGCGCGCTTCGTCCACACAAACCGAGCGTATACTTAGGTGTATGTTTATACGCATACGCGCGCTTTTCTCTTATTTGGTACGCGTATATCGCCGCTCTCTCACGATAAAGTAGCGTATAGATCTTCAATAATTACGGAGCGAGCGAACTTCTTCGGATCGAGATGTTCGGGTTCGGTTACCCTTTCTCTTCGGACGGATGTTCGCCTAGATGTTCGCCTCATCACGGATCTAAGCCTTCCATAAGCGAGATCTGGTAGATATATTTCAGATCTAGATCCCTTTCTTCATCATTGGTCATCATCCATTCAGATTTATCTTCAAGTGTAACCCTTTCATTAGGATCTGCTACTTGATAGAAACATGACTCGAATGTCTTGCACCCACACTCCTGGCCCAACTTGCACAATGAATTTCTTCTCCTTTTGCTGCAATTATCTTTTCCAATACCATGAGCCTTTTCAATACCATGGACCAAAACAATACCATAAGCCCAAAAACTATGAGTGTTTGAGGTCCAATTAGTAGGATCATTGCAATACTGGTCGATACCATGGTGGTTACCCTTGGATTTGCACTTTTTGAGCGCTTTAGCCCATACGCGACTTGTACTTGTTCCTTTCCGCGTGCATACGCACGACCCCTAGGCCAATCCCGCGTATGCCAAGAGACATGCTCTTTTTCATCATTCTACGAGTACGTTAAGAAATCCTTTCTTCGTGCAGCACGTAAAAATACGTAGATACATCGATTTCCTGACGTGAGGACATATTCTATCGAAGCAAAACTTCATCAAGTAAGTTGTCATCATCTTCATCAAGTGGGTTTCCTTTCCATAAGTACAACACTCAACATCATATCATCAACAATCATCATATCACTTCAGATTTACATCATTTAACAAGTCCATCAGTCAAGCATAACTTCATCGAGGTGGAGTGCCATCGAGACAATACATGTCAACGAAGTCGCACGTCTTCATCTTCGTCGGTGGGTTGCCATCAAGGACAACCTCTGCCATCTTTCAACAATCTCCCCCTTTATGGACTTGATGGCAACCACGATGGTGTTTGGTTACCACGGATAGATACCATGTCACTCTCCCAAATATGTCACATCATTATTCTCTTTATTCGAACACCATGTCCTCTCCTTGTGACATCAAGGGCAAGGCGGATCAAAAACCAACATTCTCCTTTTCTCCTCATGTGGAAGAAACGATCCTGAGGATACGATGTGTCTTTAGTGGCCAAAACTCCTGAGTTCATCTTTGAATCTTCAAACATATTTGTCAAAAGTACATGACTCTATGAACTTCTATTCACCGAAGACTCATACTTACATCCCGATTATCCATCCAAGTGGATTTACATATGAGACTCAACTGCAACCAAGTGGAGTTTACAAATTTGACATTTCATTCTACCCAGTGGGTTTACAAAATTGACAAGTCCTTACATGGTAAAATATTACAATTTTACAACATGGGTCTCCACCCGGACCTTTTCATACAATACAAATATGACTTTTCATAACCAATACCGGAAAGTCCTCAAGAAAGAGAACATATTTCAAAAAACATCTTAATACCAACAACGCATTACACTCGTAAAGCTAATGCTCCCCACAGATACGTGACAAGCAATCTTTCCAAAGACTAAGGCTCCCCTTAGTTTGTGCGTACGAAAACTGCAACAAATCATCGAGCATCTTCATCGAAAACATTAGAAGCAGTTATGAGAGCGGAACACCACCGGAGATACCAAACGATCACCTTCTTGTTTGTCTTTGAAAATTTCGAACCAACCAAGGGTGTCGAGAAACCAACCATACGCGGTTTTATGTGCGGTAACTCGCGTACATACGCGGCTTGTGTTTCGAGCCAGCATCTAGGAACACCTTCTAAATTTCAACCGGATACGATTCTTTGTAAGGCAAAGACGGTGTTCGACTTCTTTACGAGATATTTGTGCTTCACGGACTACGGATATAACGAGAATAGTGTAGTTGTGTCTTCAAAAGCGTCACATCCATTGGTTGTAGCATAAGCCCATTAGTAACTAAGCCAACGGATCCTTTGCGGCATATTACATTTCTTTCCAAAAGAAAGTTATCATCTCGAACGACATCTTCGGATATGTGTCAAGCAATCATCCATGTGGTCCAAAATCACCATGATCTTCAAGGTAGCATGAAGTAACATATGTAGGCAAAAGATCTCAACCATATGACAAACTCTATATGATGCGAAACAAATGATATCCAACTCATCACACAAAGACATAGGCAACAGGGCTCCAAAATACTGTCATAATAATCCATGTACCAAATCATCATCATTGAGCATGAGTATCACAAGACAAAGAATAAGCAGTCATATTTCCAACAATGCAACCATTAGAATTCAACTACTACTCCCTAAACCAGTTGCTTCTTCCTTAACTTCTGCAATCTGAGATACCTTCAACCGCAAGTCATCAATAACAATCTCTGCATGATCTGTCCTCATCTCTGAACTATAAGACTTTCATCTCAACAATGAATGCTCTTCATCATAAAGCAACCAGGCTTCATCCATAATATTCAACACAAGAACCCATGCATCATTTCATTATCATGAGTATAACTAGAATGATTCTAACAGTGCAATCATCAGCAGTCAGACTGATGCTCCCCCTGGACCTCTGCTTCAGATCTTCAGCTATCAGATAAATTTTCTTATCATCAATGCATACGCGACTGCGTCTTCTGGAACTCGCGGGTATACGCGACTTTAGTTAATGGAACCTGCGTATGGAAAGTGAAGCATAGAAAATTTCCATCTTCCTTCATTTCTTCCAGAGCTTGTACCTTCTGTACCTGTCCTTTCCACATCAGATGCGCTGTCAGAAGTAAACATAAACAGTATAATCAAATCAACCATGAGAGTCATCATGCATTGCTCCTCTTGTGACGATACATTACTAGATCTCATAATGTATCTCACATCATTCCTGCAGTCAACAAGAAAAGTCAGCTTCAGAAGCGGATGACTGCAGTAGGGTCATAATTCCCTACGTTTCTGATTGGTCCTTCATCTTGAATTGAGTGTTTTCTTCAAGAAAATCATTGTCTTCTAGAGCATCAACAAAAACATCCTTTTCTTCTCTAGATTGTTTCTTATTCCATCCCTCCATCTTCTTCCAGATTTGTTTTCTATTTGTGTGCTGAAATTTCTCATATCTGTTCGACCCGCATTCCTTTCTTATATGTCCATACTTGTTACAAGAATAACATCTCATGTGTCCAGAAAAATAAGCATAAGAATCATAATGAGTATTTCTATTCTTCCTCCTTTTACAATCAGCTGCTTTGTGTCCATACTTGTTACATGAAAAACTATATCCCTTGAAGAAACCAGAGTACCTTTCTGTGTAGGAACTGTTTGTTTGAGGCTGAAATGATCTGCTCCTGCAATTTGCTGCAACATGTCCATAATTATGACATTAAAAACATTCAACATTCTTGAATGAATTCCTTTGAGAATTCATGATTGTTGGTTGAGCTTTTGTCTCTTTCAACACTTCAGGTTTTGCATTGACATCCTCCGAATTTTTGGCACTTCCTTGTGAGCTAGATTCTCCTTTAACAGTTTCATGGAAACCAAGACCATGTTTGATAGCAGGAGACCTTTGATTACTCAGAATATTGTCCAAAATGTTAGTACTATCATGAAACCTAAAAAGTTTAACCTTTTCTTCTAATTTACCTTTGAGAATGTTTACCTCAACCTCCAAGGCTTGACATTGCTTTGTCATGCTTTCTTCTTTTCTTCTTCCATCTTCAACTTGATCCTTCAGATTTAGAATCTCTTCTTTCAACCAATCTTCATTTCTTTCACAAGTTTGTTGCAGCTCTTCATTCTTCTTGTTTGATTTTTCCAGATCTTCTTTGAGAGAGATAATTTCTGCTTCAAGGCCTTCCTTTTCAAAGGATTTTAGAGGTTCCTTATTCTCCTTACTTGATGCTTCTAGCTCTGCTTGCAGAAAGATGATAGCAGCTTCAAGTCCTTCATTCTTCTTGCTTGATTTTTCCAGATCTGCTTCTAGATATTTAATTCGATTGGATGCATAAGTATGAAACCTTTGATAATTGTCCACCTGTTCATTTAGCATTTCTATTTGATCTTTCATTTGTGAGATCATCTCTTTATAGATAGTTTCTTGCTTATTGTATGAACTTTGTAGTTCTTCTTCTTTAATTTTGAGAGCTTCTTCTAGATCCACAACTTTACTTTCACTATCTTTACTATTGTTTGCACAAAGAAGAGTATTACAAGTGGCCTTCTCCTTTTTCTTCTTTGCCATGAGTGCTTGTAGATCTTCGTCGGAATCTGTTTCATCTTCTTCAATTTTTGCTATACATGATTTTTGAGGTATCTCCTTTCCTTGAGTAACCTTCTTCTTTTGCTTCTTAGCCATGAGCACTTTCAGATCTTGGTCAGAATCTTCTTCATCTTCACTGGACACTTCATCATCATCATCTTTTGCATAATAACTCTTTCTCTTTTCAAATTGTTTCCCTTTACCATGTTTTTCTCTATAAGGACATTTAGCAGCATAGTGACCAATTTTTCCACACTCAAAACATTTGAAGGGAAGCTTACCTTTGAATCTTCCAGTACCTAGTTGGAGCTTTCTCACGAAATTCGCTTCTTCTTCATCGGATATATAGCTGGATTCTTTGACAACTTCCTTTTCCTTTCCTTTTGTAGATGCCTTAAAAGCAGCTTCTCTGATTTGGGAAGGACCTCCTTGTCTCATTTCAAAAGTAGTCAGAATACCATGCAATTGAACAATAGAAAGAGTTTGCAGATCTTGCCTTTCTTCAATAGCCGAAACTTTAGAGTCAAATTTAGAAGTCAATGATCTTAAGACCTTTTCCACCAGAGTAGTATCAGTTATGGTTTCACCCAAATTTCTCATTCGATTTACAATATCATCCAGACGAAGAAAGAAACTGGCAACACTCTCATCACTATGCATTTTCAAATTTTCATATTCAATTCTAAGAGTTTGGAGTTTTGCACTTTTTACCTTTGTGTCTCCTTCATAGCTTAGAATGATTTTGTCCCATATGTCTTTTGCCGAATGTAGTTGCATCACTTTAGAAAATTCTGATTCAGACATGCTTCCCAATAAGACATTCACTGCTTTGGCATTGATTTCATACTTCTTTCTTTCAGCTGCATCAGTAGGAATACTTGCCGGGTATTGATAACCTTCTTCCACGATTGCCCACACATCTGCACCAAGACTTTGCAGATATGCTTTTGTTCGTACCTTCCAGAATATCAGATTGCTTCCATTGAATAGAGGTGGCTTTATAGACATCACTCTTCGGACTTCATTACACGATTCTTGCCATCAAGCTTCGCAGTCAAGGACCTCGTTCGGACACCAATCGTTGGGGAAAACAGATTGAGAGGGGGGTGAATCGCATTTACCGCAGATAATCAAATCTTTTACTTTTATTCCCTGAAACCCACACGCCACTTTCCTTCAGTAACTATACGCATCCTTCATGCAACTCGCGTATTAGCAGAGATCTAAAAATGTAGATATTTATTAACTTAGTTCTTTGCACTATTCAATCATCTGATGATAAGTTAATAGTAAACATGTGTAGTAACAACAGAATAAACCATCACACAAAGCATCACACATGAACACCGTGATTTTTAGGTGGAAACCCAAGTCGGGAGAAAACCACCGCTGCAGTTGCTCAGCCTTCAATATTTTATTATAGAGAAAACATCTTACAACATATGTGCTGGTGCAGACTCCTACCAGCACGCAGGCACCCACCTGCGCTCGTTTACCAGCCTCTCCTGGAAGGGAGCTCCAAACCCCTGACTCGTTTACCAGCCTCTCCTGGAAGGGAGCTACGACCCCCCGATCTCGTTTACCAGCCTCTCCTGGAAGGGAGCTACGACCCCCCGATCTCGTTTACCAGCCTCACCTGGAAGGGAGCTACAACCCCCTGACTGAAGGCTACAACCCTCAGCACCACCTTGGACCACGTTTCATCAATTTTCACACTGGATCCAACCACTTCAATAGAACACAACTTGCAGGCCACAATTCATCATATTTCCAGACCGAACCCTTTCCATACTTTTAAGCACAACCATACATCATCAATAGATACATATCAACACAGATCAGATAGCAGAAACACAGCAGAACAGATCAGATATTTCATACCCCTTGCTTCAGCAAACCCTAGTTTGCATACGCTCTTTTACTTCACTGATTTCGCGTATATACGCGCTTCCGTCCACACAAACCGGCGTATACCCCAGTGTATATTTTATTGCGCATACGCGCTTTCTCTTCGCTGAAGCTGCGTATATACGCGCTTCCTCCGCGTCGAAGTAGCGTATAGATCTTCAATTATTCCAGAGCAGCATACTTCTTCAGATCAGATATTCAGTCCAGATTTACCCTTTCACTTCAGACAGATGTTCGCCTAGATGTTCGCCTCATCACAGATCTAGGCCTTCCATAAGCAGATCTAGTAAATACAAGTGCATTTCAGATCTAGATCCCCTTCTTCATCATTGGTGCATCATACACTCATATTTATCTTCAAGTGTAACCCTTTCCAATCAGATCTACTTCAGAGAGAAGTATTCATTCAAGCTCAGACATCTTGCACTCCTTTACTCCTGCTTTTCACAATGAATTTCTTCTCCTTATATAGGATTATCCTTTTCAATACCATGAGCCCTTTTTTCAATACCATGGGCCAAAACAATACCATGAGCCCAAAACTACCTGGACGGGGTCAATTAGGCGGATCATTACCCAATACCATGGGTCAATACCATGGTGGTTACCCTTGGTTTTGCACTTTTTGAGCGCTTTTAGCCCATACGCGACTTGGCACGTTCTTTTCCGCGTGCATACGCGACTTCCCCTAGGCCAATCCGCGTATACCTAGAGACATACTCTTTTTCATCATTCTCCTCGAGTAATATTCTAAATCCTTCTTCATCGTCTTCTCGTAACATCAGATACATCGCATTTCCTTCATCAAGGACATATTCTATCAAACACAACTTCTATCATAAGTTGTCACTACTCTCATCAAGTGGGTTTTCAAGTACAACACTCAACATCATATCATCAACAATCATCATATCACTTTCAGATTTACATCATTTAACAAGTCCATCAAGTCAAGCATAACTTCATTAGGTGGATTTCCATCAAGGACAATACATGTCAACAGTCGCATGTCTTCATCTTCATTCAGTGGGTTGCCATCAAGGACAACACTCTGCATCATATTTCCAACAATCTCCCCCTTTGGACTTGATGGCAACCACGATGGTGTTTGGTTACCATAGCAGATAGATACCATGTCACTCTCCCAAATATGTCACATCATTACCTTCTCTTTATTCAAACACCATGTCACTCTCCCCCTTTGACATCAAGGGCAAAGGGCGGATCAAAAACCAACATTCTCCCCCTTTTCTCCTCATGTGGAAGAAACACTCTGCAGATCTGATATGTGCTGAAGTGGCCAAGCTCCCCCTGAGTCCATGCTGAATCTCCAAACATATTTGTCAATGAAGTACATGACTCTATGAACTTCCTATCACCAAAGACTCATACTTACATCAAATATCCAACCAAGTGGATTTACATATAAGACTCAAGTACCAAACCAAGTGGGTTTACAAAATTTGACTCAGCTACCCAACCAAGTGGGTTTACAAAAATGACAAGTCCTTACATGACTGAATATTACAATTTTTACATCATGGGTCTCAACAAGACCTTTTCACCAAAATATAAATATGATCATTTATGACCAACACCAGAAAGTCCTCAAGAAAGAGGACATATTTCAGAACCATAATAATGCCAACACTGCATTATAGTCAGCAAAGCTAATGCTCCCCCTGAATCTGTGCAACCATGTATCCTTTTCATATGACTAAGGCTCCCCCTTAGTTTGTGCAACCTGAAAATTTTCACCAACAAATCATCAAGGCATCTTCATCAAAACATTAGAAACAGATTTATGAGAACTGGAACACCACCAGAGATACCAAACAGCACTGCAGCTTTGCTGAAGAGAGCTGAACCAACCAAGAATTGTCAGAAACCAACCATACGCGGTTTTATGTGCAGTAACTAGCGTACATACGCGACTGTGTTTCAGGAAACCCCCGTATCCTAAGACACCTTCTAAATTTCAACCAGATCTGATTCTTTGTAAGGCAAAGACAGTGTTCAGCTTCTTTCTGAGATATTTGACTACTTCCCTGGACTACAGATATAACAGAATAGTGTAGTTGTGTCTTCAAGCGTCATCCAATGGTTGTAGCATAAGCCCATTAGTAACCAAGCCTTCAGATCCTTTGCAGCATCAATACATTCTTTCCAAAAGAGATTATCATATCAGAACAGCATCTTCAGATATGTGTCAAGCAATCATCCATGTGGTCCAAAATCACCATGATCTTCAAGATGTAACATGAAGTAACATATGTAGGCAAAAGATCTCAACCATAGCAACCAAACTCTATATGATCTAAAACTAATGATATCCAACTCATCCACACAAAGATACTTATCAGCAACTAGGGCTCAAAATCTTATCATAATAATCCATGTACCAAATCATCATCATTTGAGCATGAGTATCACCAAGACCAAAGAATAAGCAGTCATATTTCCAACAATGCAACCATTAGAATTCAACCTGCTACTTCCCCTAAACCAGTGCTTCTTCCTTAACTTCTGCAATCTGAGATACCTTCAACAGCAAGTCATCAATAATAATCTCTGCATGATCTGTCCTCATCTCTGAACTATAAGACTTTCATCTCAACAATGAATGCTCTTCATCATAAAGCAACCAGGCTTCATCCATAATATTCAACACAAGAACCCATGCATCATTTCATTATCATGAGTATAACTAGAATGATGCTAACAGTGCAATCATCAGCAGTCAGACTGATGCTTCCCCTGGACCTCTGCTTCAGATCTTCAGCTATCAGATAACTTTTCTTATCATCAATGCATACGCGACTGCGTCTTCTGGAACTCGCGTGTATACGCGACTTTAGTTAATGGAACCTGCGTATGGAAAGTGAAGCATAGAAAATTTCCATCTTCCTTCATTTCTTCCTGAGCTTGTACCTCCTGTACCTGTCCTTTCCACATCAGATGTGTTGTCAGAAGTAAACATAACCAGAATAATCAAATCAACCATGAAAGTCATCATGCATTGCTCCCCTTGTGACGATACATTACTAAATCTCATAATGTATCCCACATCATTCCTGCAGTCAATCGGAGAAGTAAGCTTCCAGAAGTGTATGACTGCAGTACGGTCCGAATTCCCTACGTTTCTGATCGGTCCTTCATCTTGAATTGAGTGTTTTCTTCAAGAAAATCATTGTCTTCTAGAGCATCAACAAAAACATCCTTTTCTTCTCTAGATTGTTTCTTATTCCATCCCTCCATCTTCTTCCAGATTTGTTTTCTATTTGTGTGCTGAAATTTCTCATATCTGTTCGACCTGCATTCCTTTCTTCTATGTCCATACTTGTTACAAGAATAACATCTCATGTGTCCAGAAAAATAAGCATAAGAATCATAATGAGTATTTCTATTCTTCCTCCTTTTACAATCAGCTGCTTTGTGTCCATACTTGTTACATGAAAAAAAATATCCCTTGAAGAAACCAGAGTACCTTTCTATGTAGGAACTGTTTGTTTGAGGCTGAAATGATCTGCTCCTGCAATTTGCTGCAACATGCCCATAATTATGACATTTAAAACATTCAACATTCTTGAATGAATTCCTTTGAGAATTCATGATTGTTGGTTGATCTTTTGTCTCTTTCAACACTTCAGGTTTTGCATTGACATCCTCTGAATTTTTAGCACTTCCTTGTGAGCTAGATTCTCCTTTAACAGTTTCATGGAAACCAAGACCAATTTTGATAGCAGGAGACCTTTGATTACTCAGAATATTGTCCAAAATGTTAGTACTATCATGAAACCTCAAAAGTTTAACCTTTTCTTCTAATTTACCTTTGAGAATATTTACCTCAACCTCCAAGGCTTGACATTGCTTTGTCATGCTTTCTTCTTTTCTTCTTCCATCTTCGACTTGATCCTTCAGATTTAGAATCTCTTCTTTCAACCAATCTTCATTTCCTTCACAAGTTTGTTGCAGCTCTTCATTCTTCTTGTTTGATTTTTCCAGATCTTCTTTGAGAGAGATAATCTCTGCTTCAAGGCCTTCCTTTTCAAAGGATTGTAGAGGTTCCTTATTCTCCTTACTTGATGCTTCTAGCTCTGCTTGCAGAAAGATGATAGCAGCTTCAAGTCCTTCATTCTTCTTGCTTGATTTTTCCAGATCTGCTTCTAGATCTTTAATTCGATTGGATGCATAAGTATGAAACCTTTGATACTTGTCCACCCGTTCATTTAGCATTTCTATTTGATCTTTCATTTGTGAGATCATCTCTTTATAGATAGTTTCTTGCTTATTGTATGAACTTTGTAGTTCTTCTTCTTTAATCTTGAGAGCTTCTTCTAGATCCACAACTTTACTTTCACTATTGTTTGCACAAAGAAGAGTATTACAAGTGGCCTTCTCCTTTTTCTTCTTTGCCATGAGTGCTTGTAGATCTTCGTTAGAATCTGTTTCATCTTCTTCAATTTTTGCTATACATGATTTCTGAGATATCTCCTTTCCTCGAGTAACCTTCTTCTTTTGCTTCTTAGCCATGAGCACTTTTAGATCTTGGTCAGAATCTTCTTCATCTTCACTGGACACTTCATCATCATCTTCTTTTGCATAATAACTCTTTCTCTTCTCAAATTGTTTCCCCTTACCATGCTTTTCTCTATAAGGACATTTAGCAGCATAATGACCAACTTTTCCACACTCAAAACATTTGAAGGGAAGCTTACCTTTGAATCTTCCAGTACCTAGTTGGAGCTTTCTTACGAAATTTGCTTCTTCTTCATCAGATATATAGCTGGAATCTTTGACAACTTCCTTTTCCTTTCCTTTAGTAGATGCCTTAAAAGCAGCTTCTCTTACTTGAGAAGGGCCTCCTTGTCTCATTTCAAAAGCAGTCAGAGTACCATGTAATTGAACAATAGTAAGAGTTTGCAAATCTTGCCTTTCTTCAATAGCTGAAACTTTAGAGTCAAATTTTGAAGTCAATGATCTTAAGACCTTTTCAACCAGAGTAGTATCAGTTATGGTTTCACCCAAATTTCTCATTCGATTTACAATATCATCCAGACGAAGAAAGAAACTGGCAACACTCTCATCACTATACATCTTCAAATTTTCATATTCAATTCTAAGAGTTTGGAGTTTTGCACTTTTTACCTTTGTGTCTCCTTCATAGCTTAGAATGATTTTGTCCCATATTTCTTTTGCTGAATGTAGCTGCATCACTTTAGCAAATTCTGGTTCAGACATGCTTCCTAATAAGACATTTACTGCTTTGGCATTGATTTCATACTTCTTCTTTTCTGCTGCATCAGTAGGAATACTTGCCGGGTATTGATAACCTTCTTCCACGATTGCCCATACATCTGCACCAAGACTTTGCAGATATGCTTTTGTACGTACCTTCCAGCATATCAGATTGCTTCCATTGAATAGAGGTGGCTTAATAGACATTACTCCTTCTTGACTTCCCATTGCGACGGATCTCCTTTAAGCGATCAAGCTTCTGCACAAGGACCAGCTCCGATACCAATTGTTGGGAAAAATACTGAGAGGGGGGGGGGGTGAATCAGTATTTACTGCATAATCAAATCTTTTTACTTTTTCATTCCTTAAAACCCATACGCTACTTTCCTTCAGTAAACTAGCGTATATACGCGGATCCCCTTTATGAAACTAGCGTATACACAAAGATCTAGATATGTCATTAAATCTTCACTTCTATTATTCCATCATTCATTCATCAGATGTTTAATAAACAGTAAACATGTGCAGTAAGAACAGAATAAACTATCACACAAAGCATCACACATGAACACCAGGATTTTTAGGTGGAAACCCAAATCGGGAGAAAACCACCGCTGCAGTTGCTCAGCCTTCAATATTTTATTATAGAGAAAACATCTTACAACATATGTGCTGGCGCAGACTTGACCAGCACGCAGGCACCCACCTGCGCTCGTTTACCAGCCTCTCCCGGAAGGGAGCTCCAACCCCCTGACTCGTTTACCAGCCTCTCCTGGAAGGGAGCTACGACCCCCTGCTCTCGTTTACCAGCCTCACCTGGAAGGGAGCTACGACCCCCCGCTCTCGTTTACCAGCCTCACCTGGAAGGGAGCTACGACCCCCTGACTGAAGGCTACAACCCTCAGCACCACCTTGGACCACGTTTCATCAATTTTCACACCGGATCCAACAACTTCAATAGAACACCACTTGCAGGCCACATTTCATCATATTTTCATACTGGACCCTTTCCATACTTTTAAGCACAACCATATATCATCAACAGATACATATCAACACAGATCAGATAGCATAAACACAGCAGAACAGCTCAGATATTTCATACCCCTTGCTTCAGCAAACCCTAGTTTGCATACGCTCTTTTACTTCACTGATTTCGCGTATATACGCGCTTCCGTCCACACAAACCGACGTATACCTCAGTGTATATTTTATTGCGCATACGCGCTTTTTCTTCGCTGAAGCTGCGTATATACGCGCTTCCTCCGCGTCGAAGTAGCGTATAGATCTTCAATTATTCCAGAGCAGCATACTTCTTCAGATCAGATATTCAGTTCAGATTTACCCTTTCACTTCAGACAAATGTTCGCCTAGATGTTCGCCTCATCACAGATCTAGGCCTTCCATAAGCAGATCTAGTAAATACAAGTGCATTTCAGATCTAGATCCTCTTCTTCATCATTGGTGCATCATACACTCATATTTATCTTCAAGTGAGAACTATTTATGTTATTAATTCTTCACTTAAACCATTCCATCATTTATTCATCAGATGTTCAATAAGCAGTAAACATGTGCAGTAAGAACAGAATAAACCATCACACAAAGAATCACACATGAACACCAGGATTTTTAGGTGGAAACCCAAGTCGGGAGAAAACCACCGCTGCAGTTGCTCAGCCTTCAATATTTTATTATAGAGAAAAACATCTTACAACATATGTGCTGGCGCAGACTTGACCAGCACGCAGGCACCCACCTGCGCTCGTTTACCAGCCTCTCCTGGAAGGGAGCTACGACCCCCTGACTCGTTTACCAGCCTCACCTGGAAGGGAGCTACAACCCCCCGATCTCGTTTACCAGCCTCACCTGGAAGGGAGCTACAACCCCCCCCGATCTCGTTTACCAGCCTCACCTGGAAGGGAGCTACAACCCCCTGACTGAAGGCTACAACCCTCAGCACCACCTTGGACCACGTTTCATCAATTTTCACACTGGATCCAACAACTTCAATAGAACACCACTTGCAGGCCACATTTAATCATATTTTCATACTGGACCCTTTCCATACTTTTAAGCACAACCATACATCATCAACAGATACATATCAACACAGATCAGATAGCATAAACACAGCAGTAATGTGCCTTGGGATATTTCCCATACCTCGTCATGAACCCTAGTTTTGTATTAATGCCTTACTTACACCGATTAAGTGATATACACGCGTCTCCGTCCACACACAAACCGTCGTAGATACCTCAAGCCGGACAAGACATTGCTGCTTTCTTCGCCGGCTTTCCGCGTATACACACGCGCTTCCTCCGCGTCAAAGTAGCGTATAGATCTTCAATTATTCCGGAGCAGCATACTTCTTCAGATCAGATATTCAGTTCAGATTTACCCTTTCACTTCAGACAGATGTTCGCCTAGATGTTCGCCTCATCACAGATCTAGGCCTTCCATAAGCAGATCTAGTAAATACAAGTGCATTTCAGATCTAGATCCCCTTCTTCATCATGGGTGCATCATACACTCATATTTATCTTCAAGTGTAACCCTTTCCAATCAGATCTACTTCAGAGAGAAGTATTCATTCAAGCTCAGACATCTTGCACCCACACACATGTTGTGCACAATGAATTTCTTCTCCTTTTATATGATTATCCTTTTTCAATACCATGAGCCCCTTTTTCAATACCATGGACCAAAACAATACCATAAGCCCAAAACTACCTGGACGGGGTCAATTAGGCGGATCATTACCCAATACTATGGGTCAATACCATGGTGGTTACCCTTGGATTTGCACTTTTGGAGCGCTTTAGCCCATACGAGACTTGTAACGTTCCTTTCCGCGTGCATACGCGACTTCCCCTAGGCCAATCCGCGTATACCAAGAGACATGCTCTTTTTCATCATTCTCTGAGTACATTCCGAAATCCTTTCTTCATTGCCTTCTGTAAATACTGTAGATACATCAGATTTCCTTCATCAAGGACATATTCTATCAAACACAACTTCATCAAGTAAGTTGTCATCGTCGGTCAAGTGGGTTTCTTTCAAGTACAACACTCAGCATCATATCATCAACAATCATCATATCCCTTCAGATTTACATCATTTAACAAGTCCATCAAGTCAAGCATAACTTCATCAGGTGGAGTGCCATCAAGGACAATACATGTCAACAGTCGCACGTCTTCATCTTCATTCAGTGGGTTGCCATCAAGGACAACACTCTGCATCATATTTCCAACACATTTATTTCATTTATTTCATCTTGGAACAATACACATACCTCTACAAGTTAGGCACAATATTCCCTCCACCAAAGTGCCCTTAAATATTGGAATTTTCCTCTTTTCTAACTAGCTATAGTTTCAACCATTAGGAATCCTCATCTTACCCAACCTGTAGAGTAACTTGTGCTAGAGATGGTAGTCAACAATCGTGTCACCATTGTGCACATGACTATATTTTCAATAACTACAATACATAGAGTTCCCATAATATAAATATTCCTCTCTATATTCATAATGGGAGAATGGCCCATTGTGCATAAAATTTCCCAAATATATGATATTTTATGTGGGTAACATTTAAATCCTGTTGGCCAACTTTTCTCTGTTAACCTTCTTATATTTTTTAAAGAGATTTTCGGATTATCAACATGTCAACATTTCGAATTCCAATGGGGTTCCATCATCAAGACAATCTTTGAATGAAGAAATGAGAGAAAAGACTTAGATGTCTATTTATGGTCTAATTCTTTTCTCTCATTTCTTCATTCAAAGATTGTCCTGATGATGGATCCCCGTTGGGATTCGAAACGTCGACACTCGTTCTCTTGCACTGTGGATAATCTGGAAATCTCTTTAAAAAATGATCACCACATGAGTTTAAAAACCAAAAAACCTTCTTATACTTTATTAGAAAATGCAATTGATGTAAAACTACATTCTATTTTACTTCTTGATTTGTTGTGGCCTAATTTGGTCCCATATATATTGTAGAAACTAATGATATATGCCGTTTACTATCTCCTTCCCCATCAAATTCCTTGAAAAAGATTTAAATTTTTCATCGAGGCATTGAGGTTGTTATCATAGGTGGGGTGGTTAATAATTTCCCCATGAAATACTTCTGAATGGAAGCATATAGCCCTTCTTATCTCAAGAGTTCTACTGTAACATACCCACTCTTATCTATATCCACTTTGAAGAGATAATTTAAATTCAATAATGTGGAAACTAATGCTTGAATAAATTTATTCATTAACTCCATGGGGCCATCTATTGATAATTTACTCAATAGACACATTTTCCACTTATTTCTATAGTGTTGATTGGTGTTTCTAGTAAAAAAAATGAGCCTATGAATTTCCTCAAGTATTTTGCTACCCCAATGAAACTCTTAACCTTAGACACATTAGTAGGCATCAACCATTTAATCATTGCCTTCCTCTTGGTAGGATTTATTATCAACTCTCTTCCACCTGTCACATACCTTATATGAAACAAAGAATGTCATACAATCTCACAGTTCTTGAGATTTGATACTAGTTGGCGCTTCCTTAATGTAGATAAAATAAAAGAGGTAGATAAAATTACAACACATTCTTGAACATTCTAGATTTGTTCACTTAGAGGAAAAGAGGAGAGAGAATCTACATCAAGAGATACAGAACACTGGGACACAAGGAAGAGACAAGCAAACAAAAAAGAAACAAACAAGGAAAATAAAGGAGTGAAACATGATCTGTAAAAAATAAATTAAAAGTAGAAATTAAGAAAATAAAGAGAAGCCAATAAGAGGATTTTGCAGGTAACGGGTTACATGCGTGATTATCTTGTTGGGATTTCAGTGTGTGGTTCATGAATTTCAGTTATTGGCTATTTTTTTTTCATTGGCATGGGAGTTTCCTATATTAACAATGGTTACAAACTTATCTATTCCATTTTGTTGATAGCCATGATGTAGTGGCTTTTCTATATGGTTTAGTTTTGGATTGCTGGTATATTTTGGACCCTGTTTGACGTAGTCTTAGGAAAATATCAAGGGTTGGAGTGGAGATGTTTTTATTTCGAAAGCCCTCATTAGGTGGGTGGATACATGAAAAATCCTTCAGGTATGCTGAAGAAATTATGAGGTATCCAAGCTTGTGTTGGTTTTGGTCATCTCTAGACCAGTTTAGGTGAGATCATTGTGGCATTAGGGTGGAGTTTATTTAACCTTTGTATTCCCTATTTGGTTTTGTTTTGGTTTATCACTTGTAATCCCATAATCAAACCTAGAATATGGCATGGGGGTGATTAGATGAAAGAGATAATTGGTTCAACCCAATATATGGCTAGGCGGTATGTGGAAGTCCTTCATTTGTTTGGTACTAAGCATATGGTAATGTGTTACTCTTTATTGATGATCAATGAGCATAACTGTTGATTTATTGTTGTTTATATGACTAGTTTGGCATGATTTCATTCTAGTTGAATGTTGGTTACATGCTTGATATATTTATTATTATATATTATGCTCTTGATCTAGATAGAATTCATGGTTTGATGGCTCATGGTTGATTTATATGAATCCTTGTGATAATATATCCTTTATTGCAGCTAGTGTGATAGGGCATCAAGCCTTCTTAATGAATACCCGATGAACTAATAAACACAATGAAAAAAATAGGTGTTCATGGCCTACATATACCTTAGTTACAATTTTTTTGTATAAATGATTAATTTGTACTTCCAACTTCCTGAGGTCATAACTTTGGAAAACAATCTATGATTGGCTATCATAGTACACTATTTCAAACATCTCCATAAGGAGGCCAAAAAGAGAATCTCTAAAACATAATTTTTTCACTTCTCTGAATTTTCTGTTTTTCTTGAAAATTTCATTTAAGTCCTCAAAATGGCCTCATAAGTTTAGAACCTGAAAAAATAACAAAAATTGATTGTTGTGTTAAATTTAAGGAGACAAAATTGAAAGAAAATAGTGTTGGGTAAATTTAGTCTTATAACAGTGTGATCATGTGTCATTAGGTGTTTGCAGTAAGTTTTGGACATTTGGACCCCATTTTCCATATTTCCATCTTAGAAATGGGGTCATGCAGAGTAACTCTCATCTCATGTTTACCCTGGTGAGTAGGTTAAAGTGAGTAAAGGTGGGGTGGGGTATTATAGAGTGGTATCAAAGTAGGTTAACAACACTATAACTTGGGGTAAAATAAGAGTGTATGTAGATCCATATGTTTGACATATACACATGTCCATTAGTCAATTTTTTATGACTGTCTATTATTATGGTTATATGTATACTAGTTATTGTTGCATGAATGACAATTAATTTATTGTTATTGTGGCATGTAGTAGTATGTTCATGATATTATTATGTATCGTGCTAATATATATTGACTTGCATAGATGCAATAACCATACAAGATATAAATTAAGGTAATTATTTTGATTATGTTTTTATTTAGCTAGCAGTGGAATATTGCATGAAAATAGGAGGTCAAGACATGAAGAATAAAATGTTTTAATATGACTCGTATGACACCCCATATAGGTTGGAAGAGAAATTAGTAGGATGGGAGAAGTTAGTTGAGCACCAGGGAGAGGGAGACTCTCCTGATCTAGCTGACACATTGAGAATTTTGAGGGAAGAGATCAAAAGATGTAAACATGATGATGAGTAGTTGATTGAAGCCTGAGAAAGGGTTGGAAAATATCAAGAAAGAAATCTGAGGTTAATTTAGTCATTCTTCAAAGACTTTCATATTTTTCGAAGAAGGGATAACTAGGGACTGGTCATGTAGATAGATCAAAAGAAAAGAACAATGGGGAAGATTAAAGTAAGTCCCAAAGAAGGTACAAAATGGACAAGGATTATACATACAATAAATAATGGGAGACTCTTAGATACAACTAAGAGGAGGGCCAAAATGTGTCAATTTTACTCTAGCTCTACTTTTAGGAGAATCATTGCCATCAAAATAAACATTATTACTGGAGGATTTAGAAGGAGTACTTTCCAAAGGAATTTAAGAAATAAAATCCTCCTACCTTCAATGGTGAGACAAATAATTCAAAGGATGAAAAATCATGATTTCCTGGAATGAGGAAATTCATCAAACTTCGTGATTACTTAGATTGTGAAAGCTAATATCACTACCTCTAGTCTTAAAGGAAAGTCATATATTTGGTGGGAAGAAGTCAAGCATGGCAGGGGAATTAGTGAAGAGAAGCTGTCTTGGTAATAATTTAACACTCTTCAGAAATAATTACTTGTTTGAGAGGTATTGTGATGAAAATTTCGAGGAATTTTATGGGCTCGAGATGGGTTTCATGTAAATTTAAGGATATACAACTATATTTATGGAGCTACTGAGATATGTTCCATATCTAAAGGATGAGAAAGAAAATATGGAAATGTTCATCAATGGGATTCTAGTATCATTCAAAGACCAGATCAAGTTGGATGAACCTCGATCGTTGGAGGAAGCCATAAAGAAGTTTAAGAATTGTTATGAACTATCAAATCACAAGACTAAGGTCATGTGTTGTAGGAAGGGTAGCGAGAATACTAAAATATAATGCCCCAAGTGAGGAAGATATCAAGATGTAGGAGAGAAGGAAAATTTTTCTTGCATAAGAATTTCGAGGCAGTTGAGAAAGGGCATGAATCTCATCTTGTGGAGCAAGATAATAAAGGAAGTGGTAGAGAACCATTGAAGTGTTGGAATTTTCATGGAGATCATCACAAAAAATAATGTTCAATGTATCAGGGTGGGATACCTCAAATCCATAATCCTCAAGAGCTGTAGGCATTTGGGGATGTACCTTGGAGCATTCCCAAGGTCTATGTAGTAATCAATAATAGGTAGTCATACCACTAAGAACTTATCATTAATATGGAAGGTAATATTTGTGATCAAGTGGTTTCCATTTTCATTGATCCTAGATCAAATTATAGCTATATTAGTCCTAACCTTGTGGATCAGTCTTGTTTGACTAAAGATATGCATGCAAAATAATGGTTGGTGAAATTGGCTATAGGAACCAAGATAATAGTTCACAATTGGGTGAAATATTATGCATTTGAGCTTAATGGAAATCCTATAACAACACACCTAAATTTTCCACCCTTGGGTTCGTGTAGCATGTTGCTGGGCATGGATTTGTTGTTTATTCACAAGACTAAGGTAGATTTCTTTGAGATGGCCATTCAGTTCCTCAATGAGACTGGATAAAATAGAGTCTTGCATGGAAAGTAGAAGCCTACATCAATGAGGATGCTTACAACCATGCAAGCTAAGTGTAGCCACATAAAAGTATGTGTATTGTTTGCAGTACATATTTATAGTGGCAAAGGATTGTATGATGCGGATGGTGAAGTCTTGAAGAGGCATACTATCTTGCAATTGTTTTAGGATGCATTTTGTATACAGATTCTAGAGCTTCCTCCTCATAGATTTGTAGATTTATTAATTTAGTTCATACGAAGAAGAAAATTGACATCTAAGGCACCATACAAAATGAACACACCTGATTTGGTGGATTTAAAGTTTCAACATAAATATATGATTGGTAAGGGACACATAAGGGAAAGTGTATATCCTTGGGGTGCACAAGTGTTATTTATAAAGAATAACAACAATACTCCCATATTGTGCATTGATTACAGGTAGTTGAATAAGGTGACTATCAAGGGCAAGCATTCATTTCCTCACATTGATGATTTGTTTGATAAACTAAGTGGAGCTTCCAAATTTGCTAATATTGTTCTGATATCATGATATCATCAAATGCACACCAAAGAAAAGGACATCTAAGAGACTTCGTTTCATACGAGGTATGGGAAATATCAGTTAGTGCTGGCTAATTTTGGTATTACCATTGCTTCAACCACCTTCATGTGTTTTACGAATATTGTGTTTCTCCCTTACTTGGATAAGTTTGTGATACTACTTGTTGATGATATATTGGTCTATTCAAACAATGACAAAGACCATCTAGAACACATGGCAGTGATATTGAGATTGTTGAGAGAGCATAAGTTGTATGGGCCAAGCTCAAAAAGTGTAGCTTCTTTCAGCCTTAGATTCATTACTTGGGAGATATTGTTTCAAAGGAAGGGACAATAGTCGACCCAAAAAATATTATGGCTATTATGTATTTTCCGACTCTAAGGAATGTGGACGAGGTTAGATCCTTCACAGGACTAGTAGTTTATTACATAAGGTCCTCTAGGAAACTATCCAAGGTTGACTATCCCATATCATCTTTGCAGGGGAAAGGGAAGAAGTTTGAATGTATTGTTGAGTGTGTCACAGAATTTGATCAGTTGAAGCATTTTCTTAACAATTCTCCATTTTTAAAGATTACAGATCTTGATAAGGACCTTATGGTTTGTATAGATGCATGTAAGGAAAGACTTAATGGAGTATTGATGTAGCAATGGAAGGTGGTTTGGTATGAATTAAGGAATTATAGTGAGCATGAGAAATGTTATCCGATGCTTTCTTGCATATGGTAAATGGGATAGCAAACTACATCAATCAACATGCATGAACACCTTGTGATCATCCCCAGACAAAGACATAAGTATGGATCTTCCAAGTCTGTGAGTTACTCGGCTTAAATACTTCATTTATATGGTTTTAAGGCCCAATCCATGGCCCTTTATCAACTTGTGTTCAGTGCATTTTTCTCCATTATGGGCATGCATTGATCATTAGAAAGTTGTCCCTTTCTGGGGGTGTGGTTATTCTAAAAATTCGGGAAAAGTAAAAAGAATGTCAAAGTTTCCTATTCAATAATCTTCCAAGAGTTATTTCAACCATTTATTGTGGATAATAACTTTGAATCATATCTGAACCTACCTTATAAATTTCATCTCTTATCCCTTGAGCTCATCCTCCCATCAAGAGTGAATATCAAGAATAAATTGGTAAATGGATAATAATTCCTAAACTACCATCCTCTCCTATATATTTAATGCCATCTACAAGCTAGGGGTTGGATTTGGGATATTGATTATACCATTGTGTGGCTACCATGCAGCTAAGAGAGTCATTATTCCATACATTGAGGTGGCATATAGGTGTGCTTTGTGGCAAGGAAGGAGAAGTACACATGGGGAGTTCTCTAAAAGATTAACTTCTATATTTTCTTGTAACTCTTCCCATTTATATGAATTCAATAGTACATTATTTTTATATATATGATGTTTACATTCGTATGTTTCAGTGCTTTGTTGATCCATTGAATAGAGTGATTAGATAATGCTACATAGTCGTCATCAATATTCGGATTGTTGTGAATGTATGTGCAGGTTCTAATTATAGCAACCCAAGGTAGGATAAGAGCATAGAAGCCAAGAATAGAGTGAAGCTTTCCATGGATTCTAAGTAAGCCTCATATCACTATTTTATTACTTTAAGGGAAATAGTGTATCCTTTGCCTTATGTTGTTCTAGAATAAGCCACTACGTCTATGACATATACTTTCTTCCATAGTCCTAGAATATGCATAAAAAATTCGTAATTCCACTAGGGAAAGGCTCATTACCTTGGTGGTTTCCTTGTCCTTAGTACTTTTTTTTCCTATTTTTCATACCTTAATTGTCTCAATCACTCATGAAAATATCTAGGAAGACCTTTCCTTGAGCATTAGTTATAGTTTTTATGTCAAAACATGGTATTCCTTGATCAACACTCCCCCTGATATGGAGACAGAGCATTGTAGTGCACCATATCCTTCTCTACACCTGAATTGTAGAGAACTAGTGCCCTTCCAACACTTGTGTTGACCTCTATTTCATGCAAAAATTTTCCTATTTTTTATATTCTCTTTGTTCAATTTTTTTCCAACAGCTCTTCCTTGTGTCCCTAAGTGTATTTTAGTCTGTTAAAAGCCTCAATCTTGTTTTATTTTGGTTATATGTTCCTGTGATGAGATTTTTTTTGGATTTGGCTTTGTTTTTGTCATTGGGTCACTAGAAAACTAAATTTTTTAATCATTGAGTCCTTAAAAGAATTGGTGTTTCAGTCATCGTTCGAAATAGCTTCTTTTATCATTGATTAAGCATGTACCTTAGTTTTCTCTCATTTGGAGATTAAGTGGAATTGAAAAGAAAAATCTCTTTTCATTTCCTTATAGGGTGTTGTGTGTGAATTAGAATTAGAATAATTTCATTTAAGGAAATTTCAGTTGGCATATTGTTTGTTTCATTTTTTATGTTTCATAATATATTTTCTCTTCCGTCCTTTAGAGAGATTTTAACTAAAAAGGAAATTTTTATTTCATCATGCTAGCTTGCATTTTAGGATATTAAAGTGAAATCTACGGTGATCTATGAAACTGAAACCTAATTTAATATAAACATTAAAAATTATGGGATCAACCTAAGGATCATTTGTAACATTGACACAAACATTTAGAGGTATAGCTTAGAGACGTGTTCCGACCTATATAAACATAGGTGTTTTCATTTTTTTCAGCTTTGCATCTGGGGAATGATATCCCCTTCAATGATGTAAGTGAATCAAACCAGTTTACATGTATATTTGGGTATATTGGATGACACTCCATCCATTGAAATTATATGGGAATTCTCTCACTATATGATTACACATTAGAAAACAATGACACCGACTTCACTTCCACATACTGTCGAGTATATTTTGGACGTCCACCATAGGTTGGTATCCTCGGCATAGGTAACTTAGTCGGGCACCTTTTATATTGTGATACACAAAACACAAAATCCAAGAAGATTACATTCCCATACATGAATCCCTGGTTTTCCGAGATTGTATATTGTAGTTCAAAATTTCTTAGTAAACCTTTATGGCTAGTTTACCCATTTTTTATTCAATATTGTGTTAATTATTAAAATTTATTAATACAACGTGGAAGAACAATGCCCTGCCCTATGCCCTTATCATAGAATGAAAAATAAGCCTCCTCTTCCATGAGAGGAAATTCCTAGTCGTTTTCATAAGAATAAGATGTTTTTATCAGGAACCTAGTGGACTACTTCTAGTCCTCCTCCTAAAATTGATCCAATAGAATCATCCTTCCCTATTAGTACTAAACTCAATATTACTTCTCTTTTTTTTGGTGAATTTGATATGGTCGAAAGAGAAGCACCTGATACTTGACTACTTGAGGTTATTGAGCCAAAATTTATTGAATTAGAGACCATACAACCTGAGGTTATACAGCCTAAGGTACCTCAAATATATTTACCATTTCTTTTAGGACCTTCCTCTTCTCTTCCTCTCTCTCAAAAAAAACAAAAAAATATCTATATTGGACCTAATAGTGAACCAATTACACCTGTTCTTATTATTATTTAAGAGATCACACATGAATAACCTTGTCTCTCTTATCCTATTCATTTGATAGCTCTTCATATTTATCATGTTTATCCTCTTCCTCCTCCTCAAAGTCCATTGAAAGCTCCTTTTCCTGACTATTTTCCCCTCAATTCACCCATGATTTTCTCATGGAAATCATCTTTCGGATAGTTAATGATCGATTGAATCCCCTATGGTTTCCTAGCCTATATCTCCTACAATGGTTGAGACAACCAATGTTTGTACCTCATATATGTTTGCGACATCGCCAGAGACACATTTGTATGGTGGACAGTCTATCCCACCTGGTTATCAATCATTGTCTGGTGCAACATCAATTCCATGGACCTCTCCTGTGTCATCTACTTCTCGAATTCTATCTGACACTTCTTAAATGAACACTAGACATTTTTCTCTTTCTCCTCCACCTACACCTATAGTTGGACCACAATCTAACCCTTATTATAGTAGGCATGGATACCTACAACAAACCAATTCTCCTTATGTTGGGTACCCTCTTCATGGGGGTAGTTACCTCCATCATCCCCTCCTCCTTTCATAGGGGAAACCTATGCGGGTGTACCATACATTAGTGCTAAAACAAATTTGAATCCTCCATATCCTAGGATGGTTGCTAATGTTTGGAAACCTACTTTTCCCATACAACCTAGTTCGATTGTGGATCCATTATTAAATTCTTAACCTATTATTTTTGCATCCAAAATTCCTACCTATCAATCTACACCTCAATAAGCTCAAATCAATGTAAGCCGAGCATTAGAGGATGTATTTATGACTCAATCGAGCCCATCGGTATTTGGTATCTCCCACATCCCACTTACCCAACCTTTATAGGGAAACTTATAGTCTCCACTGCTGGGGCATGGAATTCCTCAAATTCTGGTAGGACTAGTTGCATATGGTTTTACACAGCCACCACTAGATCCACCTTATGTTGGGATGATGAAAAATACCACAGGGAAAAAACATCAACCTTATCAAGGTATCCCTTAAGTGATTTATCAAGGCAAGCAAATCCAAACACATATAGTCCAACAGTTGCAAGGTTATTTGAGATATGGATGACAAATATATCCATATTCTTGTCATCAAAATCCTCTCTATTCTAGTACCCAAGTTCCTCTTTATTAGAACCCTGCTTATCATGGAGTGCAGATACATGTTTCTTAGGTTATCTCATATTATCTAGGTTATGGGGGCTTCACTCAGTGAACCTATAGCTTATCACATTCGATCATAGCATATTAAATAATACCCTTAATTTTAGTACATATTGGAAAATAGCTCGAAAAGTCACATTATTTAACCCCCTACCAATATAAATCCAATACACCTTCCCAATTTAAAATCCCCTACTTTCGCTATATATTGTAGGTATCCATTTTTTCATTAAATTTTTTTATACCCCTTTATATTTTTTCATTAACTTTGAGCTCCATTTTTTATGCTTTCCAGTATAAAAACCCTTTACCCCCTATATATTGATGAATATATTATCTATTTTTTTCCTCATTATATATCCCCCAATATGTACTCATGTGCTATGGTATTTCTCCCGTAGTGAAGCCCCCATGATCTAGGGTATCCTCCTGAGTATTTCAATAGGAAGTTTTCATTTGTGGAAACTCTTGAATTTCCATATTTTACTTGGTTCACCAATGATCTCATTTCTCATTCTTCTTGGTGGCCAATAATTCCCATGAAATTGACTTCGGATATCTCCAATTTCAATGGGAATCATGGAGAAGACCCATCCATGCATGCCATGACTTATAATTTTTGGTGTTCTTCAAACTCCCTCAATGATGATTCTATTCTTTTACATATTTTGCAATATACACTTACCAGTTCAACAACTAAATGATATATTGAATTACCTAAGGCTTTGTAACTTCATATCCATAGCCACTACATCCCTAACACATTTTTTTAGTTACACATACAGTATGAGACTGGAATAGAAATTTTAACTAATTTAAAAAAAAAAAATAGTTCTACTCACATTTTCGATCATATTCATGAGTGGCGACGCAATCATCAATTCCTCAAAACGTATGTTCCTGATCAATTGTTAGTGGAATGGTTCATTAAATATTTATTACTATCCATCGCATAGGATGTAGATGAGGGTAGAGTTGTGACTAAAGAGCGATTAATTTCTCCTTCCCAGTATTTAGTTATCATTTATACCCAATATGGCATGCTTTATGAGAAAATAGTAAATTCTTTGAGACCCTGCAACACTATTTCTCAAAGTCCTGGTAAAATATCACATGGTGTTGATGTCGTGATTGATTTTTCCATCTCAAAGTTGAAGCATGAACCATATAGTTCCGCTCTTGTCATGACAACCAAAAACCCTCCATTCACTCCTCGTGTGGATTCTACTTTCGATATCAATTCCATTCAATCCAATAGAGGCAGATCTCAAGAGAAAAGAGGAAGTAGGAAAAAAGGAAAAGGTAAGAAGAAGAAAGATTATCCTACGGATGATAAACAAAACAATAAGTCTTATGATGAAAAACATAAACCTCATTCTCCATATTTTATCTATAATTTGAAGAACTTCAGACGCGACTATCCCAATCATGTGGAAGTGAACCGATTCCTAAAATAGTCTACTTCACCCATTATGTTGACAGATCTATTTCCAAATCAGGAGACTCATATGGTTGCTCAACACCCTACTTCCTATAAATCAGTTTTAATGCTTCCCTCTACTAAGTCAAAATATGATTTTATGGTAACCACCTGAAGTAAATACTATGGTAATGTGAATCCCTTGAATGGTCAGGCCATAAATCAACCTACTGGTTTGATTGCCTACAATTCCTAGGGAATTAACCATCAAGCATCTAAAATGAATTATCAATAAATATTCTTTAAACCCCCGTGTGAGAGCACCTAAAAAATATAATGTAGTTGAGGACCTCCATTCATTTTAATAACATCCATTTTTCTATTATGGACAAGGGAGCCTCAACCTATATTATGTCCTTATCTTGCTGGAAAGTCATTTCTTCTCCTCACTTAAGTTAGTAACCTACCACCTTGAAGGCTTTTGATGGAAGAAATTATAAACATTGTGGAAATTTGACTTCATTACAAATATAAGTAGGAATTAAATATCTAAACATATAATTCGAAGGAACTCTACACTCTAATCTTCTATTGGGTCACACGTGGGTTTATGAAATGGCTACTGTTGTTTAAACATATTTTTGAATGACTGCTTTTCCCATAAAGGCAATATAGTAACCATGGATAAACTCACTTTATTTTCCTCCAGTTCTCAATTTACTATAAGTGTCCTGATAATAGGGGAAACTCTACTCCTATATCAAGTTGTTGGGGTTGGATTTCATAAAGACTCATCTCTCATGGGAACATTTTCCCTTCCTCCTCATTCACTTCCTGAAATATCTCCTTCGGTTTCCTATATCAATATGATATATTCTTCTACTATTCCAACTGATCCTTGGATAGTGTGAGGTTATACTAGTGTCAATCTCTTTTGTGACCATATGCTGCCTAGCCCCATCGAGCTTAATTATGAAGCCATTTATTCAACTTGTGCTGCTTGTTGTGATATCTCATTTTTTATCATTTGGTTTGATCATTCATTGCATTAATTCACATCCTTTGATCGTTTCTATGGAATATTTCTTACCGTTCAAAGCATCATGGAGATCATGATTCCAAAATATGCATCGTGGGAAGATCATCACCATAATTCCTCTTTACCAGTTTCTGTTGAGGATAATATAAGTGAACTATATCAGCTAATATCATTGAAATATCCACGAATTTCACATCCATTCATGAAGTCAATTCTGAGAAGAACTTGTTGAATATTGAATAAATTTTCCCTCTCAATATCTCAGTCAAACTCTACATTGTCGTGAATATACAAATGAGTGCGTATTTCTCTCCAGATGAGATTAAGACTTATAAAGACATATTCCAAGAATTTTGAGATGTATTCGCCTGGTATTATGAGGAAACATGAGGTATTGATCCAAATATCATGGTGGATGAAATCAAAACTCATCTTGATGCAAAATAAGTTCAGTACTACCTCCGTCCATTCCATCCCAAGAAGGTTGTTGCGATTAAAGCTAAAGTTGAAAAAATTCTACAAGTTGGTTTCATATACCTAGTACCTTTAACTTATTGGGTGTAAAATATTGTTCCTATCATGAAGAAATAAGAAACAATTCATGTGTGTCTCAACTACCAGGATGTAAATCATGCTTTTAGAAATGACAATCATCCCAGCCCGTTCATCAAAAAAAGTGTTGATGACTATACTGGCTATGGGATATATATTTTTTATGGATGGTTTCTCTACATATAATGATATCTAAATTATCGTAGCAGACCAATCTAAAACTGCGTTCATTTATCCCTCGGGAACATTTTCATACTGGAAAATCCCTTTTGTATTAAAGAATTTTGGGGCTAATTTTAAGAGGGAAATGGATTATTCCTTCCATGAAACCATATTTGGATGATATTCATGCTCACTCAAAACATCAATTTGATCAACTGATGCATATTAAGGACATTTTTTACGATATCAATATTATAATATTCGATGAAATCCTCAGAAATGTGTGTCTTCTCTTAGTTTTGGTCTGTTTCTTGGTTTTTTCTTTCAAAGCATGGAATTATTATCGATCACTTGAATGTTCAAGAAATCATACATCTTCCTGCTACTTCTTCCCTCAAATTCAATGACTCTAAGGGAAGGCTAACTTTGTATGGAGGTTTCCATAACTATGCCAAATTAACCAAAGGATTCACTCATCTGCTAAAGAAAGAGGTTTCCTTCCATTGGGGCAAAACTTCTCAAAAAAAATTTGATGGCTTGAAAAATGTATTTTTTCGAGCATATTTATTATATCCACCAGATTGATAATGTTGTGGATGGAAGGAATTCAAATCTGAACGCTACAAGGCATACCCTCATGCATGACCTAATTCCTCTATCCCTCTGCAACTCCTGCCTCTCGCTACTGCAGGCTCTACCCCTATAGACGTACCATAACAGTCCAGTGACTCTTACCATTGGCTCCAACTATGGAGGAGAATGGAGGCCTAAAGGCTCCATCCTTTAGGAATCAGGTCGCTTGGACCCATCTTTCACCGGACCTCTCCTTCTTCACGCATTTAATCAATTCTTATGCCTCCCCTCGGTCTGATCAGGAGCTCTACCCCAGCTCCCCTCACCTATAATAGGACAAAGCAGATCCTCTTTCATAGAGGTATAGCTCTTACAATCGCCCCAAAGGGACTGCTCTCGATCCGACGCACATGCCGCATCATTCCAAGAACTCTGAAGGGAGTAACCCTGATGCCACAGTGCAGGTTCAGGACACTTCTTACAAGGCGAACACATGCAACCCAAAAGATGCGAAGATCCCTAAAATAGTTATTCAGGAACCTCACATCTGCGTCTACAGAGAATATATGAGAGAACAAGCCATAATTTTCAAATTTATGGGCATATGGCTATTAGAAAAATCTATCAAAGGGTGGATACAAGTGAAATGGAACCCAAAAGGTGCAATAAAACACCAACTTATATCAAAAGGATTCTTCACCGTTGTCTTTTCTCTCCTGGAAGACAGTGACAAAATATTTAAGGGGGGGGAGCGTATATTTTCAACTCTGCTAGACTCTACATGAGATATTGGAAGGAAAAATTCACTCTAGAAAGAGAATACTTCACTCAAGTATCTGTATGGATTAGAATATACTCTCTCCCTACGGACTATTGGGCACCATCAGTTCTCAAAGCCATTGGAAATGAACTAGGAGAATACATCAAGATGTATGAAGGTACAAAGAATGGTCATTACATTTCATATGCTAGTATATGTGCATATATTGATGTCTCTGGAGCTCTTCCAGAAGCCATCAAACTGAACTTCAGAGATGAAATATCGACCCAAACGGTGGACTAGGAAAATATACCTTTCCGATATCGGAAATTCCATGAACATGGACATCTCTTCAGAGATTTCCCATAGAGTCAGCCACCCCTAAAATACAACCAAGCAAGAAGAAAGGACAAGCAAGGATTCATCAAGGTGAGAAACAAAAGTAGGCAAGGCAAAAGGACCAACACAGGGAGAGAAATTCTTGAGACCGCACAACAAAACAAATTTGACATCCTCCCCTCTATAACAAAGGAAAAAGGACAACATAGTAACAACAAAGAGTAGCTCCCTGAGCAGGAAAAAAACCTTGCACACCATGGATACAGAAATGGAGAACATAACCATTCTCTCTCAAGAAGAACAGACAGCACAAGAAGACAATGATATGGACTTCATCCAGGACATACCAACGTCAGAGGAAAAGGTGATTGAAGACATCCTCATGGGCATGGAATTGGAACACAAAAGGTATTGAGGGAATACCACAGGATTACATACAAAGAATTGAGGAAGCATACATTCTACAACAAATCCTACAAAAGCAGAGAGAACACCAAAATAAAGGGAAAAACGAGGCCAACGGAATCAAAGCGAACCTCAAGGCCAACCACCAAATCACCAAAGGGCAGACAAAGAGAAGGGGGCGGAAGACCAACAATTAGCACCTCCAAGAGCCTGGTATTCACCTCATCAATGAAGGCAAGGTAAGAGTGCTGTCTCTCTCCCCCAATTCCTTATTATGATTTTTACATCCTGGAATATAAGAGGACAAAATATTCCCGCAAAAAAAAGGATCCTAAAATCCAAAGTTACCTCAGGAAAGACTGATATTCCATTGCTGCAAGAAACAAAGAGTAGTCTATCTAAAATGGAAAACATTCAGCGGGCCTAGTTCAGAAAAAAATATAGCTACCTGGCCATCACTGCCTCCAACATGGAAGGAGGTATAGCAACGTTCTGGAAAGACTCTAAGTTCCATATAATTGACTCCTTTGCATCAAAGAACACCCTAACTACGGTCCTCCAAATAACTGGAACTAAAGGAAAGTTGTGCATTACCAAATTTTATGGTCCCCACGTGGTTTCTGAATGCATCGCATGGCTCAACTATCTCAATAATCAACTTCGGCCTCTCAACCATCCTTATCGTCTTCTTGCAGGAGATTTTAACATGATTTTAAATCTCGGGGAAAAAAGGGGTGCCATCCACATATTGGACTTGGAATCTCAGGCCTTTCAGAATATGATAGATGACCTGTCCATCATTGATACCCCTACCAAACATGGCATCTACACTTGGAACAACAGAAGAGGGGGCGATCGTCAGATAGTGTCAAGACTTGATCGCTTTCTCCTGTCAGAAGAACTCTTCCTTTCATATTTGGAAATGGAAGCCAGTATAGCTCCTCAAGCCGGTTCTGATCACTGGCCGATCATTTTGACTATCGAAATATCTGAAAGAGTAAAGAGCGAACACTTCAGGTTTGAAGAGTTTTGGATCTCTCACCCAGATTTTCAGGAAAGAATCAAGGAATGGTGGTCCATCTCACTTCCCCATCATGGCAGCAAAATGCACGGCTTCCAACAAAGACTAAAAATCATTAAACAAGAATTAAAAAAATAAAATCAGCAAACCTTCGGAGACATCACAATTGATAAACGATGATTGAATTAAAAATAAAGGCACTTCAACAAAGTATCATTCACAATGTTCTGACAAAAGAAACCAAACAAGAAGAAAGCGAACTTTAGAAATAATGTGAATAAAGAGCCTCTCAAAAAGAAACCCTATGGAGACAAAAATACAGGATCACCTGGCTCAAAGACAGGGAAAAAAATACAACCTTCTTTCACAAATCTATGATCCATCATTGCAAACTAAACATGATTCTCAACCTCAAAAATAATCAGGGTCTCACTCTAAGCACTCATAAGGAAATTGAGGAAGAACTGCACCAATACTTTTCAAATATCCTCAAGGAAAGAAATTAGGTGAATGAGGATCACATAAAGCATATCACCAACAACATTCCCACCATCTTAACCAAGGAACATAATCATATGCTTATCAAAAAAATAACCATGGAGGAAGTGGAAGCAATGGTCTAATCAATGCCTAATGGAAACGCTCCGGGGCCTAATGGTTTCAATATAGACTTATATAAAGCTTGCTAGCCCCTGATTAAGGAGGATTTCTACGACATCATTGAGTAATCAAGGATGAATAAAACCATATTTCCTTCCCTAAACACCACTTTTCTTGCTCTCATACCCAAATATAATAGGGCAGACTCTCTTGATCATTTCATACCAATTTCTCTCTGTAATGTAATCTACAAGATTATCTCCAAATCTATATCCAACTGCATAAAATCCCTCCCACCTCTCCTCATCTCGCCCAATAAAAAAGGTTATGTTGAGGTAGGAAAATTCTATACAACATCGTTCTCTCTTAGTAAGTTATCCACTCCCTGAATGATCAAGGCAAACAAGGTATGTTGATTCAACTTGACATGTCCAAATATTTTGATAAAATTAATTGGAACTACATCAGACATATGTTAGCTGCCTTCGGTTTAAGTTCAGACTGCATTAAATGGATCATAGCTTTGGTTAAGGGGGCTTTCTTCTCCATCCTCCTCAATGGCTCTCCCTCCTCCATCATCAACCCCTTATGAGGCATCAGACAAGAGACCCTCTCTCCCCCTTCCTCTTCGTCATTATGGCTGAAGGCCTTGGTAGGTCTATTTCTGCTGCCTCTTCTAGAGCTCTCATCTCTGGCCTCAATATTTATCCTTCTAACCCTCCCAACTCCCATCAACAGTTTTTGGATGATACTCTCCTCATTGTAGAAATTATATACAATATGCATGTATATATCTGGACTCTCCTGATATAAAAATATTTATCTTCTTGCTAAATATAGAATCCTTCCACTATAATTCTTGCAGAAATTTAATCAACAATTGAAAAACACATGAAGAAATCAAAACACACATAACACAGTTGCTTAATGGGAAAGCCTGAAGCTAAAAACCCCAACTATCATATTATGTATCATGGAGATCATGTAACAATCTCATACAAAGCTTAGTACATCAAGCTCTCAGTACAATCAATTGTCACACACTAACATAGAAGAAATCTACAAATCCATGCACCAATCTCTGCCTCCTACTCGCCTGCCTCCACTGCACAATCCAAGATGATTACAGAGACCAATTCGATGCAATCACACTCTCCTTGACTACGTGATTATCATTGGAAACTCCAGTGTATATATAGGTGCAATTCATGCATCACTATGGTCACAACAGATAGTCCATCTTGCCCTTTCACCTATCTCTGCACTGGGTCTCCACTGGATCTGACATGCACTATAGTTAACTGTTGTATTTGTTCATTTGATTAATGAGTTACTATTTTTGAATTAATTAACTAATTAATTCACTCCACTCTCAGTAGTGTATCATTCAGTTAGATTAGATACAACTAGCTCAACTGGGTCTAACTGAGTTAAACTGAATACAACTCCATGAACTACTCTTCCAACTCTGTCATAACTTTTCCACTTCAGTTCTAACTGAGTCCTCCATGCATGAACTCCAGTAAACCCTTAGAAATTGTGTAATTCCTTCAGCCCACTGATTTTACAAATTTGTATATTGAAATTAGGTGCTCCAAGTTAATAAGTTGTTGTTTAGAGTCTGATTATTATTAAGAGATAATAATAATAGACATGTATCTATTTTTAGATTGACGATCTATAAATATATTTCACCCAATCTTCTAAAAATAGAATTTCATCTATTTTTCACATTTGACCAACCATCTACAAATAGCCTCCTGCTACATATATAATATGCTCACCGTGTCTAAAAATAGACATACACCTAAAAATAGCTTTTGTGGGCCCCACCTAGTTTAGGTGATTATTTTCCAACTAGGATCAAGGATGATGTTTGAGGATTCCTCCTTCATTGTTTCTTGTTGCAAAGTTCAACACTCCCTCTCAACAAGAAAGGATTGTCTTTTCATGCGACATGCAACTCCATGCATTCACCATGCAGCCTTTGCAAGCAACACTTCCGAAACTGAAAGGCTCCAAACAACTCAATCAGTCTAATGCATCTATGATCAAAGTCTTCGATTTATGTTTAACTACAACACATTTTTCAAGAACCGCTGCATTGTTGAACTCTGCACCCATGCACTCTACACTTTCTGTCAACTCTTAACCATGCTCCAGTATTCGACATTGTCACTTTGATCTGCTTGCATCAATCCAACTGATCATGCTACTATTGCTTTGTGGGCACCTCATAGCTAGGTTCAATTCATGAGATCCACACCATCTCCATGAATCCTACCCAGAAATATCCTCTTGGGATTAGTCATGCATGTCGCCCCACCTCTCACCTAGTGGTATAGCTGCATGTACTCCCTCTGTCCATCTGGCACGTAATTTCTCTGCATGAGTGGTTTCTCCCACTCCATGATCCTCATCTTGTGGCTGCTCTACATCTTTGAGGTTCACTCTTACCTGCATGCAAATATTTTTCCCTCTCAAGCTTCAATTGCATGTCTTTCTTGAACTTCCCAACAGTAGGAAGCTCCGTAGAAATCACATCTACTTCAAATCTATAAAGATTCTTCTGCATCTCCAGTTGTGGCTACTCCACAACCTTCTGAGACTTCTTCTTAGGCTGCATGTTGAGAGGCTCCCTCTCAACCACCAATTCACTAACCTCTACTTTTCTCCTCAAAGCTTTGCATGCATCTTGTACCTCAGTGCATGTAGATTCTTGGCTCGCGCACATTGTAATTGTCCCGCCGTCGCAAAATTTTCTAGCAAAAGAGATGATTTTAAATCGATGATATCTCCCTCATCTGAGCTCTGATTTGACCGATTTTTTTTTCAATTTGGGTATTTTTTCGCAAGGAATCCAAATATGCTTTTTTTTTTGAAAATATTTCACCAAAAATTTTGGATATTCTTTGCAAACTCGCGGACCCAAAAATTTATGCTCTCTTTCCATGTAGAAAATATATAACATAGCTTTGATACCATGTAGAAATTATATACAATATGCATGTATATATCCAGACTCTCCTGATATGACAATATTTATCTTCTTTCTAAATACAATATCCTTCCACTATAATTCTTGCCGAAATTTAATCAACAATTGCAGAACACATGAAGCAATAAAAACACACATAACACAGTTGTTTAACGGGAAATCCTAAAGATGAAAACCCCAAATATCATATTATGTATCATGGAGATGATGCAAAAATATCATACAAAGCTTAGTACATCAAGCTCTCAGTACAATCAATTGTCAAACACTAACATAGAAGAAATCTACAAATCCATTCACCAATCTCTGCCTTCTACTAGCCTGCCTCCACTGCATAATCCAAGCTGATTAAAAATACCAATTCGATGCAATCTCACTCTCCTTTACTGCGTGATTATCATTGGCAACTCCAATGTATATATAGATGCAATTCATGCATCACTATGGTCACAACAAATAGTCCATCTTGCCCTTTCACCTATCTCTGCACTGGGTCTCCATTGGATCTGACATGCACTATAGTTAACTGTTGTATTTGTTCAGTTGATTAATGAGTTATTATTTGTGAATTAATTAAATAATTAATTCACTCCACTCTCACTAGTGTATCATTAAATTAGATTAGATACAATAAGCTCAACAGAGTCTAACTGAGTTAAACTGAATACAACTCCATGAACTACTCTTCCAACTCTGTCATAACTTTGCCACTTCAGTTCTAAATGAGTCCTCCATGCATGAACTCAAGTAAACCCTTAGGAATTGTGTAATTTCTTCAGCCAAGTGATTTTAAAAATCTGTATACTGAAATTAAGTGCTCCAAGAGAATAAGTCGATGTTTAGAGTCTAATTATTATTAAGAGCTAATAATAATCGACATGCATATATTTTTATATCAACAATCTATAAATAGACTTCGCCCAATCTTATAAAAATAGAATTTCATCTATTTTTCACATTTCACCAACCATCTACAAATAGCCTCCTGCTACATATAGAATATGCTCACCATGTCTAAAAATAGACATTCACCTAAAAATAGCTTGTGTGGGCCCCACCTAGTTTAGTTGATTATTTTCCAACTAGGATCAAAGATGATGTTCCAGGATGCCTCCTTCACTATTTCTTCTTGCAAACTTCAACACTCATGGGTACCTCCACAGACAAAGAAGCCAATTCCATTTGCAAAATTCTTGATGACTTTGCTTTGGCCTCGGTATCCTCTGTCAACTATTCAAAGTCCAAATTATTTTTTCTCAACACTCCCATAGCCATTCAACGCCATATCACCAGAATCTTGGGATTCCAGAAAAGTAGCTTCCCATAAAAATATTTGGGCATTCCCCTCACGAACAAACCCTTAGCCATCTCGAACTGGGAACCCCTTACGTCCAAGCTAAAAAAAAAATCTCCAACTGGAACTTCCGCTTCCTCAATTTCGCTGGCAGATTGGTCCTTGCTCGTTTTGTTCTTCAAGCAATTCCCCTATACCAGATCTCGACCATAGCTTCTCCCTAATCCATATCAAAACATATAAGAGTCATTCAAAGATATTTCCTCTAGAAAGGAATAGCCAGCAACAGAAAAATGGGCTCTGGTGGCTTGGGACAAAGTTTGTATGCCCAAGAAACTGGGCGGTCTTGGGCTTAGGGACCCGGATCTCGTAGGAAATGTCATGGGAGACAAGACTTGGTGGCATTGGATCACAAATCCTACCAACCCTTGGGCCACACTCTGGAAAGCCAAATATGACCCCTCGCAGCCCTCAGATTCTCTAATCATACTCTTCGGAAATCTCATAGGGTCGCCTATTTGGAATTAATCTTGGGAAAATCGATCAATCATTCAAAAATACATCTTCTAGGAGATATGAAATGGTGATAATGCCTTGTTCTGGGAGGATTATTGGGAGAAATTTACTAAATGCGACTTGGAGATATTTCTTCCAATCAGAAGGCAGATGGAAATTTTAAACAAACACAAGGTCAGGGACTTCTGGAAAACTTCGAAAAACTCAGAGTGGAGGGAATGGGTGGAAATCAATGAAATGGTTCAAATTCCTGGCCACCATTCCATGGACATCCTTGCAAAGGAGCTAAGAAAAAAACAAATCCAAAGAGAAGACAGATCAGACAAATTGTGGTGGGGAACCAATGCGGCGGGGAGATTCAACATCAAAGAGGCCTACAATATCCTGCAAAGTCCTACTCCTAAACATCACAAAAGAAAGTGGTAGCAGCTTTGGAGTAGGAAACACTAGCTGAAAAACACTCTCTTTCTATGGCTATTCATCCACAAGAAAATTCTCACTTGGGACAATTTGCAGAAAAAGGGCTTCACAGGACCCACCGAGTGCATGCTGTGTCACTCGAACTCGGAAACCGTCAATCATATCCTCAACACTTGTCCCTTCGCCTCTAAATTGTGGACCTAGTTACATCATATCTTTAAAGTCTCTGATCGCACTCCTGATTCCATTCTCACCTCCCTGGAGAATTGGCACCCTGCCTTCTCTACCTAGCCCCTCATCAACTTGGCTTGGAACCTCCTACCTGGTATCATATGATGGGCCCTTTGGAAGGAGAGGAAATCCTGCATTTTCAAAGACAAGGCCTTGAAGGAAGAACAAATTCTCTAGAGGATCAAAAGCACTCTGCGGGAATCTGTCTCTACCGCCAAACTCCCGGACCCCTCTTCCCCACCATCTATTGAAGCCTATAGAATATTCTCCCTTCTCAACCTCCCTTCCCCCAATCACACCCCTTCCCCTGTCGCCTTTCCACCTTACCTCCCTCTGTCCATTTGGCATACTCCAGATCATAATTTCACCAAGCTCAACTATGATGGTGTGTCCAAAAAAAACCCTAGAATGGCAGGATTTGGTAGGGTCTTTCTTAATTCTCAAGGCTCAATCCTATGGATTTACTATGGAAATATTGGTCATACTACCAAAAATGCAGTGGAGCTCCAAGCACTTGCTCACGGCCTGGAAATTTCCAGAATCAAAAAATTTTGGCTCCTTCTGGTAGAAGGTGACTCCAATGTTGCTACCCAAGATTGTAAGAAACTACAGCAAGGGCACAGTGTCGGGCAAGTTTTCGACTGCTGGTGCATCAATAAAATTCTTCATAAAATCAAAGACTGCATCGCGGAGGAAAGAGGGGTTTCCTTTATGACAGTTAGGAGAGAAGCTAATAAGTTGGCGGATTTCCTTTTAAATCAAGCAGCGACGGCCTCCAAAAGACTCCTCTCTCATGATTGGGACTCACTTGGGGCATCAACGATAAAATCGGCATGCACCAGCATTAACAATCAATATCTTCAGAAGGCTTCAACCTTTTCATCACCTCCCACAACCATCAGTCATCATGACCTGGTACCGCATACCCAATCTCACGATTGAGCACTTTGGTGGCTCTCCCTTGGTTTGCACACAGTTGTACATCACCACCCCTAGCAATTACTCCTGGCCAACTCCCAATAACTCTCCCCGCATGTGATCCAATTGTTCCTTCACTCTTCTGTCTCTCTGGCCAGCCACCTTATATTCCTCTTGCTTCGCCTTCATCCCTCACAGCCCACCCTTGTTTGGCATTCCCATTTTCACGCGCAGTAGCTTCATACTCTCGCTCTCGGCCCTTGTCTTCAGTCCCCATCTCATACCACCTCCCATGGCCCCTTTTCATTGTAATCTGCCCCCCTAGCCTCACAAAGGTCGCCATGCCTATTGGGAAAAGCCCTCCTGCCAGCTAGTCATAAGGGCGGAAACCTCTGCAAGGAATGCCACCCATATCTTTGCTAACAGCATTCCGATGTCGGTGCAAGAGAATTTGTCTATTTTAGAAGTGGAGGCTCACTCCATTCACATAACCACCCCCTCGGAATTGGTAGAAAATGCCTTTCATTGGATTTCTCATCCCAATGTCATGAGAAACCATGAAAATATGTATAGCCATGTAATTGACCTGCACTGGCACACCAAAACAATGCTAGCTATTGAGATTTAGGAGTAGAGCAACGTCAGCAAGGATTTGGAGAAGAAAATCAAATTTTTGTTTGACCAATTTGTGGCCTATGTGAAGGAGGTTGACCACCTTCGCTTCTTCTATCACTCCTACCCCATTACAAACTGTTGAAGCGTTGCTCGGTGAAGCATCACCAACAGGGGACAACGATCAAGGAGGAAGATCATGTAAAAGATGATGCTCTGGAAGCCGGGTTGTCTTCACTCCACCACCATTCTATCAACTTGGAGGAGGGTACCTTGTACCACCCGATCAGCGTGGATGATTACCTCAATGATGAAGAAGACGTGCAGTGCCCCTCGTGTCCTTCAATTCTCTTAGCTCCTCCTTGTTTTTTTTTTTTTTGGATGTATCTCACACAGAACATGAGACCTACTGGTCTTTTTTCCAGCACTCAGGGTGCTTGGGTTTATTGTATTCGTTTCTCTTATTTTCTCACCCCCTTAGATTTTCTCCCATGTAAAATCCATCCCTCAGGGTGGGCCTGTTATAGCGATCATGTATGTCTCTAGCCACCAGCCTCATGAGAATGTCATGTATACTATGGTTTTATAATTAATGTGAATAGTTCCTCCTAATTTACAAAAAAAAAAAATTATATCCCCCAGATTACCAATGCGATTATTTCATGTATCTCACTATTGCAGTTACTACCATCACAATGGTATTGGTCTAGGAAGATGATATGGCGACTGAGCATCCTATATATTACTTGAGTATAACCTTAATGATATAGATATCAAGTGCAGTCACATCAGAAATTTAGCTTTCGCAGTTGTCCAAGCTATCCAAAGATTTTGCCACTATATCGTTCTCCATAAAACTATGGTTGTTTGATATTGAAACCCTATGACATACATTTTGTCACAAAAAATAAATGGGGGGGAGGGGAACACTCCAAATGCATCATTATCCTACAATATTTTGATTTTGAATTGACAAAATAAAACTCAAATAAATTGTTAGTATTTTTTCAGTTGATTTGTGACCTTTTCACTGCTAAATATGAATCAAAGTCTGTAAATTCCATTGCAAACAAGCCGTTGTTTCTGATCGCATCATTTGATTGATGGTAAGGACATATTCTTATATATATCTAGACCCATAATTTATGGTATGATACCTCTCACTTCGAGAAGTTAGGTATTTGATATCAAGCCAACAATTACATCATCATTTGGAGACACCCTCTATCGCTGTGGTATCGATACAATTTTCCAAAGGTGCCTGACACATGAGGAGTTCGAGAAAGTCTTGAATAAATGCCACTATGGGTCATGTGCCAGTCGTTTATCTAGTTATGGAATTACATAGAAGATCTTGCGTGATTTTTAATTTTGGCGTACCATATATCGTGACTGTTGTATTCTCACTATCCAAAAGTGTCATGCATGCTAGATTTATGACCGTAAGACGTGTGCTCTTCCCACTTCTTTGCATCTTGTTATAACCTTAGTTCCTTTTATAAAATGGGGTATTGATTTCATGATATTTAACCCTCAATCTTCTATGGGTTACAGATATATCCTCATAGTGGTAGATTAATTTACCAAATGGGTCGAGCTGATGCCTACATTTAACAATACTGGAAAAACAAATTCTTCCTTTTTATTTAATCATGTCATTGTAGGGTTTGCTATTTCACAAGCCATAGTTATGGATCATGGAAATTATTTTCATAATCACATGATTTCCAAACTAACTTACATGTTGGGACTCCCTCATGAAATTTCCACTCCCTATTACCCTTAGACAAACGAATAATTTGAGGCTATTAATAAATTTCTCAAAATTATGCTTCAACGTATGGTAGCAATCCATAGATTAGACTGTCATTTGAATCTTTATGATTGATTGTGGGAATACAAAAATTTTGTTAGGATTCCTGCTTGATTTATACCATTCTAATTAGTTTATGTTATGGAAGATATCCTTCTGATTAAATGTAAAATTTTGTCACATAAACTTGTTGTACAAATTCTTCATGTCAATTTTGTAGAAGAGGAACGTTTCTTACATCTGGTGCACTTATATGAGACTCAACATAATTCCACCATGGCTAATGAATCCCATATTAAATGTGTCAAGGCGCAATATGACAATAATTTCAAGCCTCATGTCTTCTCGGAAGGAGACATTTTCCTATTATACAACCAAGAGTTTGATAAATTAGGATCAGGAAAGTTCGAGCCCATGTGGCTAGTTCCATATATTTTCAAACATGTTCTCACTGAAGGGGCCTATGAGCTACTCTATTTTGATGGAGTTTGACTACTTCAACCTAGAAATTGGATGTATCTTAAGAAATACTATGTTTTATTTTTTCATAGTGCATTATCTCTATGCTATATATAGGTGTGTATAGTATGCTTGTGATGTGTCACTTCATAGTTTCCTATGTTTTCTATTCATGCCATTTACATTTGGTTTGTAGATGCGACATCCCTTGAACCATATGTTGGTTATGTTGATGGCGCTAGTCATAGAAATCATAATCTATCCTACGCAACATGGGCTATATTTGGTCCAAATGGAAAGTTAGTGAGTCAACAAGGGATTTGTATTGGTTTCTCTACGAATAAAATCGTAGAGTATAGCGCAGTGCTAGAGTTATAGTCTTATGTTATTTCACCTTATATCCATAGTATGGTCATCGAACTTGACTCAAATATTTTAGTACTACAACCTACTAATGTCGATTTAGTTAGAGGTCCAACTGTAGTCTGTATTTTCTTAAGGGTTCATCTTCTAGAAATATACTTTGATTTCATCCAATATCAAAAAATATTTAGAAATCTAAACACATTGACAAATGCATTGATTAATTATCTTTTGTAGATATAAATTTGTGACATATGTATACACATACCATCCATTGAAAGAGATAATATAAACATAAGAAATATTGAACATATTTGTAAATTTTTTCCCTGAAACACATATGGGCACACAACCTATCATATCCAAGAACATACATGCAAATATGACTATAATCGTCATAGTATACAAATCATAATGCTCATGGTAAGAGGCTAAAACATGAGCTATATTGCGCAGTAGTTGAATGATGCTACCAGTAATTCCAATAGTGTGTCGCTACAATCTCATAGGAAGTTGGTCGACCATGGTCTCAAATCTTCCATGTTTCAACCCCTCCATACGATTTTCTACCTCTTCTAGCATCCCAACAACATTGAGATCCTATAGCACATATCTTCCTATTAAAAAACGTATACTGGTATCGATGCCTATGGTTGGTGTCCTGAATGCTGGATATATGAGGAAACCATGGGTTGAATGGGTCCAATATCTCCATGTAAAAATCCATTTTTTAGTCTCGGATACATAAAAAAAAAAAAATGTAAAACTGAAGAATAAAAAAATGGTCAAGATATCTTACCTATAACACCCAATCACTCACCACTTCGAAGCACAAGATCAAGGTCTCCAAAAAAATACATCCCTACATATGGATAATCCTCTATCATTATGAGTTGAATATGAAACCCTCTGAATAATACTAGTGTGAAACTAATCATCAATAGAACTACATGTTGGACATGAGATCCAATAACCTCCTCTTCAGATCAGTGGCCTTGATTGAGATATGTTGAGGTTGTAGCAATGGAATTTGTTTTCAATCAAAGAATAATATCAGGATTGAACAATAGAAAAAATTCTTCAATCGTCCATATTTTTTCTTACTCATATTTTCTTTCAAGTTGGCCAACAATCCCTAAATTCAGTTGTAAATTGATGGTTCTATACAACCTAGAGTGCACTGCATATATGAACTATTGGCCATGTGTAGTGTAGAGCTATCATCCATGCTAGAAATAAGGAATAGGATCATCCTTAAAGGAATTCAGACCACGTATTTTATGTTGATCATCCCATCCTTAGCAAATTGGGATCAAGGTCTACAATAAGCAATGACAAAATATTTAAATGTCTCTCCACCCCTTCTCAAGCCTAAGAAAGAGACGGGGGAACCTCTCCTAGATAAAAAAGTCAAGAAATGTATGTCCTCGACTTGTATTTCAAGCATATGTTCTCCTAGTATAAATGTTGGAGCTTGAATGTCCCATGCATGCACAAGATATTCTAGTAGCTCCATGTATTTCCCCATTCCAAGAAGTGAGAAGAATTTCAGTAATCCAAAATCTATTAATGCCTTGGTGGCGGCAAGTTTGTTTGGTGCATTGTTATCTTGTTCTTCATGTTCTCTTTTCCTCCATATTAAATCCATTTTGTTCTAATGATGTCAATAAAAATCACAAGGAGACTCATTAGGAACTATTTCATGCAAAAAAATCTAAATTTGTCTAGAGGAACTAGTGAAAAAATGTTGGTATTTTCACTCAATGCACTCCCTCAATGGAAGATAGTGCATTAAAACACTACCCCCAGTGTAAATGATCCCATATCAGCACTCCTTTCAATCTCCATGGGGTGAATTGATATTGGGGTGAATTGATATTGGGGTGAGGAATTAGAGTCCTAGGTCCATCACTAAAGAACTTTTGAGGTCTAAAATGTGCCCCCCTAAGAAAAATGTAGAACCAAAATAAAGTTTATAATAACTAGTAGGATTCAAGATGATGATGTCAACCGTGCGAGGTGATTCATCATTTTCAGGGTAAAGAAGTAAAAATATTAAAAAATAATAAATAATAAAACTAAATTTTCAACTTATATTTTAATCTTATCTCTCTAAGGTTTTACTCAAATTTTAAGTAGGAGTACTAGTTGGATGTAGCATTTAATTCCTCATCAAAGGAATACCCATGTTGCATACTTGTGGTGGACCTTCTACACAAAAATTGAGAAATACATGAAAAAATGTGATTGCAATCACATTTTTCATGTGTTTCTCATTTTTCATGCAGCAGAGCTCATAAAAAGTATGAAACATGGGTACTCCTTGAATGAGGAATCAAATTATGCATCCAATGAGTGTTCCTGCCTGAAATTTGAGTAAACCAATGGGGATATAAGTTGAAAATACGAGCTTAAAAAGTAGTTTTTCTTTTTTCCCTCTAAAATTTGATGATGCAATATAATATTATTTTATAATTTCCTTAGGAGGCCCATTTTATACCTCAAAATTCCCCTAATGAAAAAACTTAAGAAAATGTTCATGCAATAAAAAAATGCAACCATGAAATGGAAGAGAAAGGTTTTAGCTCATACCAGGATGTGATGGTAACTGAAATGATCCATCGGATTGACCACAATCAGTTGTGAAAGATCGAGGGAAGAAAGTGCTCAGAACTATACGATAAAAGGGTAAATATGAAATGGTAAAAATTAAATGTCATTTTCTATATATGGTCATTCTCATCATTCTTTAATTAATATTTAATGTTTTGAACTAGTTATGATTTATTTTTATCGTGACATAGGTATTTTTTATCTTTTGTTGGTGTTATGAATAGGTCAAATGTTGTTTAATGGATTTTTCCATGGTATGAATTAAATTATATCATTTTCACCAAAGAGAACACTTTTATCACTTTTTGAGGTTTTCAAAATGATCCGGGTCCGTCAGCTTCTAGATTTACACATGATATTTTACTTCTATGATGTGGTTATAATTTCACTGAATAGAGAATTAAAAGAACACATATTCATGTTTTATGAAAGAGGAAACAAACCAACAATAAGAAAAATAAGCACACGAGACATTGACAACAGAGTGCACCTAGTGTGGGTTACATCTCCGAGCCCTGTTTCAAGATGCGGTAGGTCGCTTCAAATAATGTTGGAAATGGTGATGATACACATGGACTTGGTTTTCTGTCCTACAAGGATATATTCCCTCAACATGAGTGGCTTTTCTATCGACGATATGTTCCGCTATAGGAACTCTTACACACAATAGGCCTCCTATCAACATGACATAATCTCACACAAGGTTACAATGAGGATCCCTTGAACAAGGCTACATAGGGATCATAACAATCCATGGAGAATACATGTCACATGTAGTATAAACATAGATCCCACAACATAAATCAATAAAGGATCTAAAAAACATATCACATCTCAAATTAAATGATAAATGAGGTACATGACATCAATACTGCATATACCTCAACCCGTGATGTTGGCTAAAGAAGTGCATGCTCAGTTGCTGAATCTGGCGGTGCCATAAAATTCATGGTGTCGAGAGGCATAAACTTGATTTTCCACACTTGGTAACCTGACATCCTCACTCCAATATGGAAAATGGCTAAAACATGGGAAGCGCTACTACTGAAACAAAAACCACCATTGGACTCGTGTCATCGAGAAGTGTAAAATTGACATAAAATTTGTCGAAGTGTAAAATTGACATAAAATTTGTCCCACAAGTCCTACCACATGTCATCCATATAGCATGTTTAGTCAATTTAATGTCTTAAATTACTATCATAAATCATCAATCGAGGTTAGTAGTTTGATGAAGTGTGGTGCATTATATATGCTTATTTAACCTTATTTCTTACTTCGTTGTGTATGTTTTTATATTGTTTTTGGGGTTTTTGTTTCTTTATTTCTAAAGGAATTAATATAAGAAATGAAAATTATTTCAATGATCAACTAAATCTAATCAATTTTAATGTTAAAAAATACTTTTGAAAGAAGGAAGAAATGGAAATGTTCTTTAACTATTTGAAATTGCATAAAAATGAATCAAACTTTCAATGGCTAGAACTTGATTTAAAGAACATAACATTTATTCTAATGAATTTGGCCTTATGTAATTAAAGCTAAATTCTATTCTATCTTAATCTAATTCTACTCCATGGACTAAAAGCATAAATCCTATGATTTAAGAATTGAGATGACAATGCTAATCTAAAGGGAAAGAAAATTCAAAGAAATTGAAAGGTAACTATGATCTACTACATGACCAAATACTTCAGATATCATTCAATTGTAAGATGATAAAGTCACCTTCTTGAGATGATTAATCAAGTACATAATTATACACTTAATCTATGAAAGCAGTTTAAAATCATGTAAAAGGAAACTAACTACTGTATGATCAAATACTCAAATATCATTCAATTTTGGAAAATGACAAAGCCATCTTCTTGAGATGATTTAACAAGAATATGATTATACATTTAATTGAAAACTTAATCTAAAAAATAAATTAAAAATCAGTGAAACAAAACTAAACTATTGTATGACCAAATACTCAAATATCGCTCATTTTTGGAGAAATGGAAAAGCCATCTTCTTGAGATTATTTAACAAGGATTTTATTATATACTTAATTAAAAATTTAATGTAGGAAAGTGTTGTAAAAACATGTAAAAGAAAACTAAGATAATTGTATGCTCTAATTCTTCAAACACAATCCAATTTGGAAAATAGAAATAACTAATTTCTTGAGATGCTTCGATAAGAATAAGTTTACACAGGTAACTTAAAAATAATTATAAGAAAGCATTCATGAATTTAATCTATGAAACAATAAGAAATTTAATCTAAGATTCAAATATAATTTAAGTATAAAAGTAATGCAAATTTAACTATGAATTGACAAAACAGAGCTAACAAAATTCAAACTAAAACACTAATCAAACCTCTTTTCTGTGTAGGGGCCCTCTGCAATAGAATGAGTTCAAATCCTAGCAGACTATGCATGCATCAAGAAGGATTTGTAACAAACAAAGTCTTCTTTGTATCAAAAATAAATTTTTAAGGCATACATGGAATTCACAATAATTAAGACTGTTTTCGGGTTTCAAAACAGTCGGTATTTAAACAAATTTTAATGTAGCTGTCTTGAGGTATTTCCGCCTACAAATGGAAATTATAACTGAAATACAGAAGAAAAGTCTATGTAGCTAACTCTCACTTTGATATCTCAGAGCAAATCGAGAGTCTCTTGTTCTCGGATGACATCCTTTGACCGAACTTTGACCGCGGGAATAAACACCTTTTTCTGTCGAATTCAAATAGGTGGATAGGATGGGATCCATGTGCGGATCATTCAAAAGATGCCCATGTGGCTCATTCCTTCATTCACTCCTCAAAACATGTCAAACTAGCACAGTAGCTATGGAAACAACAATTAGCTACAAAATAGCACATGTTCTGTAGTTGAGTTACAACAATTAATTTAAATAACAAGAAACATAAAAATATAAAATAGAGACCATTAAAATGAATTCTCTGAGATAGAATATGTCATTTATCATTGATTGGAGTTATGGATTTAGGAATAGGGAGGAATAAGTAATGAAAAATGGTTTCAAAGAAAGAACAATTTTGAGGTTCAACATAACCTCACTAAGAAGCCATTGCATGTCCTCATGAAATTACCAAAAATGTGGACTTTCTTCTCCTACCGAATTTGTTCAGATACCTTTTGCTAATACATCCATTTTTCTCTTCTTTATTTTCATTGAGGTGACTGCCATCCTAGGCTTCCTCATGAGGAGTTTGTACTTAAGATTGATGAATGCCCTATTCAGAAATTTGTTCTTTTTCTTTAGCTTTCTATTCTTTTTGTACCACTGTCCCAAAGGTAGGATGGCGTTATCAATGATGAATTTCTCCAAGTGGTTCTATTTTTTTAAAGCTTCATTCTCCTTTTTAATGTTCCTATTCAGTAACTCTAGATCATAGATTTATTGGTTGAGGGGTTTAACAAGCAGTTATTGTGGACAAATAGGTTGTTCTTGCACACTTGGATTCACTTCTCTATTTATTTTCTCCAATGACTCCATATATTCATATATCTCTTGCTATGCTGGGTCAATGCCTAGATATTTTTTGTTTGGAATGCCTTGAACATTATGTATTGGAGAATATGTAGAACTATGTGGAGGAGACACATTTATGGGTGATGGTGCTTGAGGTTCCTCACCTAAATTCACAAACTCTGTTCATTGTGATGGTGTCTTCTTCATGGATCTTCGGAGTCTAGAGCTTCTCCTTAACTTTTGAGGTTTTAATTTTTATTCACATGTAACCTTGCTCTTCTGCTATGTTTTACCTCTTGTCCTGACTCAACCATGTTTCTTATTTTTCATCAATTCTGCAAGGGTGAGTTCCTCTTCCTTTTTTTGTACTGGAGGTGAAGGTTTGTTCTCAATTCTTTTATTGATATTGCTTCTTATAATTTTTCTAGCCTTGTCTTCCTTAGGTTGTTATGGCTGATCTTGGAAATGGTTTCTGATTAGGAAACTATCCCAAGAGTATCCTATACTTTTCAAATCGAATTCAAGTAGTATTTTTATCAACCAATGATGGTGCATAGTGTTTTCTATGAACTGAAACCTTATATGTACATTTGCAAAAATTATTCTTAAGTTATTTAGTAGAAATAAAGGTAGGTTTATTTCTCCATCCTCTAAAAACTTCATTAAAAACCGAGCATGGTAAAAAAAACATGTCGCCAAATCTACCTTCACAAGTGATAAAAATCTATAAAATTGAAAGCATATTTATCCATTTGTTCTTGAGGGCTGAGCTAGGAATACCTTTCCTAAAAACATAAGTGTCCATACCTGGATTCTTGAGGAAAAATTTCAATGCTTCATGGTGAAATTGTTTGTTTTTAAACCATCTCTTGCCAATTCTTGGGAGCTTTGTAGCTTTAGCTATGAATGCCTCGGTCACTGAAAATTTTATGTGTCCTATTTCAACCATTGTTTCATCAAAAGACCTGGCAAAAGACTTAGTGATATCCTTATGGAATCTTTCAAATGTTTCTATAAACTTGATCCATTTAACCTTATGTAGCATCTCTTTGATCTGAGGATAACCCTCCATGAATTCTTCTCCCACTGGATAAGTCCTCCATATCAAACCCATATCTCTGTGTGAAATGAATTGGGTTGCAGATCTGGTTAAGGAAGTCGATGGTTTGTAGGAAAATATGAATGAAATGAATACTTGATGGGGTTTTTAAGAAAAGTGGATGAATGGGTTACGAAAGTAGGATATGACCATTTTATCATAAGGCGGAAAATCTGTTATGGATTGTTATGAGATACAATACAGATGATGTGGTCGGTTTATGAAATGATGTGAGTCCAAATCAAATGAAATGATGACATATCGAGGCAACATGTGATCATCTACATTATATATGATAATTTTTTGATCTCATTATTTAAAAAAAAATTGTAACATACCTTTAGAAATAACCTTTTTTGTTGCTATTTCCTTGGTGTTAATTCTTCAGGTATCCTTTAGCATGATATTCAAATAGATTCTTGTGTTCAATATGCTTGCTTCAGTAGGCTGCATGAAAATGTAACAAAGCTGTAGAATGTGATATTAGTTGCAGAATAGAATGACAATTGCATAATGGAATGACAACTGCAGAATGGAAGTAGTTCTGTAGATACTTATTTGATTTCTTTAGAAAAAGAAAGGAAACAAATATTTTTGGGATTTTTAGAATGGGATAGAAAATATAAGATGCGAGAACTCTGATTTTCATCTTATATTTTATGTATAAGGATGCCAATCATTGATTGGTTTTCACATTTACACAATTATTTTTTTATTTTTATTTTGAATATATATATATATATGTATATGTATATGTATATGTATATGTATATGTATATGTATATGTATATATTATTTATTTTATTATTTTCTCTCTTTTTTTTAAGATATGAAAAATAAAAAGAAGACTAAGTTGGGGAAGAAGAAGGATTATTCTTCACCAACTTCTTATCAGTATTATCTTGGAAATTTTTGATAAGCTCCTCCTTTGTAATTGGCTAATGATAGACTTTTAATCGATGTCCGCTCACAAGAAGAGGTACCTTTTCTTCATCAATTGTCCTTTTCCTGAGTGCTCCATTTTCAAAAACTTTTTCAATCTCATAAGACCCAAGCCAATGAGTTTGAAAATTTCCTTGAAACTCTTTGAAATTTGAATTGAATGAAAGTGCCCCATCTCCTACTTGAAATTTATTTCCTTCATATATTTATCATGTCATTTGGACCTTTGTTGCTGGACTAGACTAGTTCTTTGAACTGCATCTTGCCTGATCTCATCAAGCTCATTCAGTTGGTCCATTCTGTGCTTTTGGGATTCTGATAAATCAAGCCCAAATTTGACTGCCAAATTGAGGTTTTTAATCTGAAATTATATAGGAAATAGGACTTTCTTCCAATAAACAATTTCATATGAAGTATTTCATGTTATATTCCTCCATGTAGTCTGGTAGGCTCATAAGGCTTCAGGAAGCCTATCTACCCAATCCTTCCTATGTAGATGTAAAGTCTGTGAGGATTTCTTCGATCACTTGATTGGTAGACTCCACATGACCATTTTCTTGTGGATGATATGGAGTGGATTTTCTATGTCTAATCTTGTATTCATCCAAAAGCCTCTGTACCATCTTGGATGTAAACTGAGATCCCTAATCTGTCACAATTTCTCTTGGGACACCAAAAGGAGTGAAAATATCCTCAAAGATAAAATCAACTAAATATTTTTCATTAGCTAAAGAAAGTGCTTTAGCTTCCACCCATCTAGTGACATAATCAGTACAAACTGGAATATATTTATTTTTATTTGATGGTGGATTGATCGGTCAAACAAAATCGAGGGTCCAGTTTTCAAATGGTTCGATGAGTACCTGAGGTTGTAAGGTAATTTCATCTGTAAGAACATGTTTCCCCATTCTTTGAGAGCTATCACACATTTTGACATACTCCTTAGCATATATAAATATGGGTGACCAATAATATCATAAATGAAGGATTTTATAAGCAGTCCTCTTATCAGCAAAGAGTCCACCACAGGGTTCATCGTGACATGGCATGAGAATCTCAGGCATTTCATCTTCATTTACACACCTTCTAATGATGATATATGGAACTTTTTTATACAATTCATCATTAACCCATGATTACAATGCAATTTTTTGAATAATTTTCCTTTTCTCTCTATTTTAGTGAAGTTTTCTACAAATATTCTATAATACATTTTAGTGATGTAAGAACATGTTTCCCCATTCTTTGAGAGCTATCACACATTTTGACATACTCCTTAGCATCTATAAATATGGGTGACCAATAATATCATAAATGAAGGATTTTATAAGCAGTCCTCTTATCAGCAAAGAGTCCACCACAGGGTTCATCGTGACATGGCATGAGAATCTCAGGCATTTCATCTTCATTTACACACCTTCTAATGATGATATATGGACCTTTTTTATACAATTCATCATTAACCCATGATTACAATGCACTTTTTTGAATAATTTTCCTTTTCTCTCTATTTTAGTGAAGTTTTCTACAAATATTCTATAATACCATGTGAATCCTAGAAAACTTCTAACATCCTTTTCAAAACCTGGAACTGATAATTTGGAGATGAATTCAACCTTATATGACTAAACTTTAATTCCATATCCCGAGATATGATTTCCTAAAACAATTCTTTCAGTGAACACCATAAAACACCTTTCATGAATTAATAAAATATTTTCTTCTTTACATCTCTTAAGAACCTTTTCCAAGTTTTCAAGAGCTTCTTCAAATGAATTCCCACAAACTGTAAAATCATCCATATAAAATTCCACACAATCATGTATTATATCAGAGAAAATTCCTAATACTACCCTTTGGAATGTTGCAAGTGCATTATACAATCCAAAAGGAAGTACTCGATAGGCAAAGGTTCCCCACAGATAGGTGAATGTGGTTTTCTCTTGATCTTTAGGTGATACCTGAATTTGATTATAACCACTAAAACCATCCAAGAATGAGAAATACTTCTTCTATGCTAATGTATCCAATACTTGATCTATGAAACATACTGGAAAATAATATTTTAGAGTAGCTTTATTCAATTCTTGATAATCAATGCATACCCTCCATTTACCATTATTTTTAGGTACAATCACTAAGGGAGAAACCCACTGACTGTCTGAAATTGGATAAATGAAGTTTACGTTCAACAATTTTTGCAGTTCTTCTTTCACAATTTCCCTAAGATTTGGATTCATACTTCTTTGACGTTGTCTGATAGGTTTAAACTTTTCCTCATTGTGGATATGAACTGTACAAGTCTTAGGAGTAATTCCTTTCATGTAAGTGTATTCCCATTCCTATGCAAAATAATGTTGTTGTAATGTTTTGATTAACTTTTTTGGTTTTAATTTTACCAAGTTTTCGTTTATGTTCAATGTTTTTCTCTGAAATATTTCAGCTGTAGAGTTACCAAATTCTTCCCTTTAATATAAAGACATTTGTCTAGATGAAAAGTATTCAATATTGCATTGTTCTTGAAAACTATGATTATTCTAATATTTTGAGGATGATTCAAATTTTTGTATTGAATTTAAGATTTGAATCTATTCACTAGTACAATAAATAGTAAAGAGAGGTTGTATATCAGTGTCATCATCAATCCATTCTTCATTTTCTTTTTTCTATGATTGTTCTTACTGGAGGATATAAAGTGGATTTATTTGTTGAATTACCATCAGAAATGTACATGTCACCAAATATATAACTATTAAGAGCATCAAATGTAGCCAACCAAGGTATTCCTAATATTAGTGGATGTCCTCTTAGATTTTTCTTGGGAGTTAAAATCATAAAGTCAACCAGATACTCCCACAAATCTAAGGATACTGATATATCTTCTAATACACCATCTGGCTTGATTACTACTATGTATACTAGTTTCAGTAATGTAGGTGTATAGTGAAGGTTTGGAAGCCTGAGTTTTTCCATGGTTTGTTTGGTAGTGATGTTTATGGATACTCCTAAATCAGAAATTTTATTTGGAATTTCAATACCATTGATGTGTGTTTTTACAACTAGACTTCCTGGTTCTAAATATTTTTGTATGGATATTTTTCCCATCATAATAGCTGCAATTTTCCCTACTAAGTGAATTCTTTTTATTTCATTTTTTTTTATCCCTGATTTCTTTATGCTCAACTCTCTTATTTTTTTGGCTAGAATTAGAATCTCTTTAATGTCTTGTAGAAAAGGAATTTTAATAGAGACATTTTTCAATTCATCTAGAAAATCATAGTTGGCCAACAATATTCATTTTTCTACCCCTCTATCAACTTGTAATCTTCTAGCTTAATGAGGGTTAGAAATAGCTATTGATGGTTTCTCTATGATAGGAGTTCAGTTTATTGGATTTTCTTGTTTTTGATTTTTATAATTCTGGTTGTGTTGAAGAGATGTCCCTTCTTCAGAACTTTTATTTTTTTGTAGAGATATTTCTTCATCAAAGTCATCTTGTTCTTGAATAAAAATAGAAGTGTTTTTCCTTTCTAATATTCTACCAGATCTAAGTTGAAAATCATTAAGATCAAATGGAGTAATTATGTAAGTTGGAAATTGATGTCATTCTATGTTGTAAGCATTTTGAGAATTTTAATTATTTGGGTTTGGAAATGGCTGGGTAGGTAGTTTATTTGGTCTTTGTGTAAATGGTAATGAAAATTGTGGGTTTTGATTTTGGATTCGGGGTTTTTTATTTTGTTGTGGAAATCATTGGGGAGGATAGTTTGGATAGGATTGTGGATATTGGTAGTATTGAAAATATCGACCATAGGGATTTTACATTTCTTGTGTCCAAGGTTAAGGTTGGGACCAAGGTTGTTGCCAAGAATTGAAATTGTTTGGTGGCAGCTGAGCATACATTTGGTTGTTAAAAATTTTAGTTTGTGGCCCCTACCATGCCCTTCTAGAGACAAAGAAAATAGGTTCTACTGGATTTGGAGTTACTTCTTCTTGGAAAACAACCTTAAGACCTGGAATAGAAGGGTAACGTTTAGTTTCATGATTTTTTGAGAAAATGACACAGGTCTCTATGACTTTTAAATAAAGAGGAAATTCTCTTAAGCCATGCTTCTTTCTGCATTTAGGACAGAAAATAGTGAAGGCATCAATTTCAATATTCTGCTTGTTTTGTAATTTATCACTAAGACTCCATAAGATATATGTTTTAAATTCAACAAGCATACTTCCAATGTCTGCCCTACTTACTTTTCTAGTTGCAGATTTATTCACTCTAGAGAGAATAAGATCTCTTGTGTTTTTCCCAACTCTTGAATTTTCTCTTGAGAGATGAATGCATAATTCACCGATTTTAGGTAATGTGAGTTGAGAGATGTCTCCCTTCCCCATCATGTTGAGAATTTCTATCCATTCATCTCTAATGGCTTTTAATAAGAGATATTTTAAAGTATATTTATCTAAGTTTTCCATTCTAGCTCTTTTTACATTGTAATTGAATATTTCAATTAGATATTCCATGTTCTCATCCCCTTTTTGCATCATATTGAATACTTTATCCTTCCAATTAATGGGTATGAAATAATCCAAATATATTTGTAAAAGTGCACTTTCTATATCCTTACATGTCCCAATAGATTGTGTGGTTAAAGCCATGAACCATTTTAAAGTTGTTCCTTTAAGTGTTGCAGGAAATAGCTTTAGATTTTTAGAGTCTTGTAAGTAGTCATAAGATCTACACAAAACTTCAAATTCAAACAAAATGGTTTCAGGATCTTCATTATTTAATCCATGGAAATTGGGAAGAATGGAAGCTGAAATATTTTTCATTATGCATTTTGTATCCTCATCAACTATAGGAAATCCAAAAGAATTATAATCTTCCTTATTTCTTTTGTTTTATTCACCTCCTCCTCTATTCCCTCTACCTCGCCCTCCACCCCTTCCTCCTCCAATTCCTACATTTTCTCCATTTATAATTTCTCCTCCTCCTTATCTTGCCATTGTAGATTCCTCGGAGCTAATATAAGGTTCTAACTATAAAGTTAATTGATCTTCATTTGATTCTTCTATCAATGGGATATTTAAGAAAATTTCTTCTTCTTCTTCTCCACTAGGAATTTCTAACTCTTCATCTAGAATATGTTCTCCTGTAGAGGTGAAAAAGGTTACTCATTCTGTTAGAGATCTATGCTTTTCTTCCTCTAAGATTGCCTCAATGGTTTTATTTGGATATTCTCTTGGTTGGATTTCTGACCATAATACTTTAGGGAGTCTATGTCTAGTGAAATATGGAATATGAGTTTGATATGGTGGTGTAGCACTTCGTGGTCTAATTGGGGTGAGTGGTGTTGTTGGAATAAAACTTTTGCTTCTAGCTATGAATCTACCCCTATAATCTCTATCTCTACACATATAATTTTTTTTTAGATGTAAGAAATAAGGCTTCCTAATTACACTTTCCCGGAAATGACGCCAAATTTTTTAGTAAATTTAGTGTCTTAAATTACTATCATAAATCATCAACCAAGGTTAGTAATCTGATGAAGTGTGATGCACTATATATGCTTAGTTAACCTTCTTTCTCACTTTGTTGTGTATGTTTTTATATTATTTTGGGGGGTTTTGTTTGTTTATGTCCAAATGAATTAATATAAGAAATGAAAAATATTTTAATGATCAACTAAATCTAATGAATTTTAATGTTAAAAGCTAATTTTGAAATAAGGAAGAAAAGGAAATGTTCTTTAACTATTTTAAATTTCATAAAAATGAATCAAACTTTGAATGGTTACAACCTGATTTAAAAAACAGATCATTTATTATAACGACTTTGATCTTATGGAATTAACGCTAAATTCTATTCTATATTAATCTAATTCTACTCCATGGATTAAAAGCAGAAATCCTATGATTTAAGAATTGAAATGACAATGCTAATCTAAATGGAAATCAAATTCAAAGAAATTGAAAGGAAACTATGATCTAATACATGAAAAAATACTTCACATATCATTTAATTAGAAGATGATAAAGTCACCTTCTTGAGATGAATAATCAAGCACATGATTATACACTTAATCTAAGAAAGCAGTTAAAAAGCATGTAAAAGGAAACTAGCTACTGTATGACCAAATACTCAAATATCATTCAATTTTCAAAAATGATGAAGCCATATTCTTGAGATGATTTAACAAGCATCTTTTTATACATTTAATTGAAAATTTAATCTAAGAAATAAATTAAAAAGCATGTGAAAAGGAAACTAAACTATTGTATTACCAAATACTCAAATATCATTCAATTTTGGAAAATGACAAAGCCATCTTCTTGAGATGATTTAAAAAGAATTTGATTATACATTTAATTGAAAATTTAATATAGGAAAGTTTTGTAAAAACATGTAAAATAAAACTAAGATAACTATATTGTTTAATGCTTCAAACACAATCTAATTTGGAAAATAGAAAAAACTACTTTCTTGATATTCTTCGATAAGCATAAGATTACACAGTTAGTTTAAAACTAATTCTAAGAAAGAATTTATGAATCAAATCTATGAAACAGTAAGAAATTTAATCTAAGAATCAAATGTAATTGAACTATAAAAGCAATGAAAATTTAACTACGAATTCACAAAATAGACCTAATAAGGAAAACTATAACAACTAATGAAACCTCCTTTCTATGCAGGGGCCCTCTGCAACAGAACGATTTGAAATCCTAGCAGACTATGTGCACATCGAGAAGGATCTAGAACAAATTAACATGGTCTTCATATTATCATAAACAGAGTTTTAAGGCACACATAGAATTCACGATAATTAAGAATGTTTTCTGGTTTCAAAATGACCAGTATTTAAACAAATTTTAATGTAACTGTCTCGAGGTATTTACACCTAGACATGGAAATTAGAACTGAAATACAGAAGAAAAATCTAAGCAGCTAACTCTATTTTTTTTACGTTAGAGAAAATCGAGAGTCTTTCGTTCTCGGATCACATCCTTTGACTGAACTTTGACCGCGGGCATAGGCACCTTTTTCTGTCGAATTGAAAGAGGTGGAAAGGATGTAATCCATGTGTGGATCATTCCAAATATTCCCATGTGACTCATTCCTTCATTTTCTCCTCAAAACCTATCAAACCATCATTGCGGAAACAAAAATTAGCTACAGAATAGCACACGTTCTTTATCTGAGTTACAAAAACTCATTTAAGTAAAAAAAAACATCAAAATATAAAATAGAGACCATTCAAATGCATTCTCTGAGATATAATATGTCATTTATCATTGATTGGAGTTATGGATTTATGAAAATGTAGGAAGAAGTAATGAAAAAGGGTATTAGAGAAAGAACAATTTTGAGGTTCAACACGGCTCGCCACATGGAAAAATGTTGACTTTGAATTTTTTTTTCTTCTCTTTGGTAGAAAATTCTAACTGCAATAAATTTCTCATACATACTTGGATTTTAATGTCATTCATGTCATTGGAATCTGGGTGACAGGCACTACAATATTGTCATGGTTTGAAATAATTTTGAAAACTTGGACTTTTGACCATTTATGAGCACTCTTAGTCTCCTAGGGGTTTCTAGAGCCACTTGGACCAATCCTACCCACTGAGGTGCTTTTGGCGCACCAAAAGAATGAAAATAATCTGTAATAGCTTTGTACCTCATATACACCACAAGTGTCCTAAAGGTTCACCCTTCATTCTCCTTTACCTTTGCTTTGCGAAGCCATAAGATATGAGACAACACCTACATCCTCTGCAAACATGTAGTACAATATTCTTACAAATTCCATGCTTAATTACATGAACAATTATGATCCAAGCATCCCATTTTTTCCATGAGTTCATAACACACACTCTGTGGTCAATTTTACATCAAACTGGAAATCAATAGCCCAGATACAAGGCCAAAACACCATTTTCACTTAATAAATGATAGAAAACACATAATCACTTTTAAATTTTAAATTGCAACACATGATTTACAAAGTAAGGCCAAAAAAAGGTAACACATCCAGAAAATCCATCTCTCACTTATCAGACTGAATAGGTTATTTTCATGTGGCAAATTTCCATGTCGAACAATTATCTCATCTGGTTCATGTACAGACACTTTGTCCTTGATAAATTTCTCTGGATGGAGCCTCCAACACGTGCTTCTTTGATGGCCACTTCTATCGCAATGAATATACTGGGTCTTATTCCTCCATAACTATTTTACATTCTTCTTTCCCTAGTGTGGAGAAGGCCTTTCACGCCTCATCCCCTTTCGGGCTACCATTATTTTCGACACTCACCAGATACATGGTTATGTAATCCAAAAAAACTACATTTTTTCTTATGCCATGATCTATGTTCATTGTTAGCAACAATCTTGTAGTCAAAATGAACACTAGAATATCAAGACTTGTTATACCTTTCTCGGTTGTCTTTGGTGCGATCATGGTGATGAGATTTTTCCTAAAATATTTCTCTACAATGCACGTTGTCATAGGATGGTGGTAAAGTGTTCCCATAATTTTCTTTCCCCAATGGTTTCAACCATGTATTGGAAGCTTCTCACACCTTTGAGAACTATCCTTTAGTGTATCCCAAACATGTGAATCGAGGTCTCTGCACAACCTCCAATGGTTGATTTATTCCTTGTCCATTCACACCAAGTCCTCCTCCTTTGTATGCCATTTTGGTAAGAGGTCTCATGCAAGTTCCTGTAATGCGTATCTCCATGTTTTCAATAGAAATAATAGCATGTGAAGTTGAAACTGAAGATAAATAAACATTTTTTACCTCAACTATTGATTCAGACGTAGGTGATGATGACCTCTTTAAGTCTTCGTTGCACTTCAACTTCTCCAAGGCCTGTTCTGTGGCCCGCAACTGAAGCTGCAATATCTACTTTTATTGTTTCTCTTCTCATATTAGCCTCCTTAATTCAAGATTATCTTCTTGAAGAAACTCATTGATCTTCTCATTTGAATTATGAGAAGACAATGAAGGTGACAAAGAATATGCACAAGCACAGGAAGATGTGGATGGATCATCGTTCTCTAATCTTTATTTCACCTCTTCCTCTATTATCTTCTCATAAGCTTCACACATTATGTCCACCATTTTGGACATCCTTAGCATGGCCTCGTACATGTATTTTTCATCCCTTATTTCCACACGTTCAATTTTTTTCATGCTAGCACTTCGCATCAACAAAAAGACCGCTCTGATACCACTTGATCTAGTTCCGTAAGCTTCCATATTTACCCATGATCTTTTACTTCTGTGATGTGGATAGAATTTCACTGAAAAGAGGATTAAAACAAAACCTATGCACGATATAAGAAAGAGGAAACAAGAAAAAAATCAACAACATAAGAACATAAGACATTGATAACAAAGTTCACCCAGTGTGGGTTTCGTCTTTGGGCCCGGTGTCAAGATGGGGTGGGTCGCTTCATATAGTGTTGGAAATGGTGATGATGTCCATGGAATAGGTTTTCTGTAATATAAGGATATATTCCCTCAACATGAGTGGCTTGTCTCTCCACCAGATGTTCCTTTATAGGAACTCTCACTCAAAATAGGACTCCTATCAACATGACATAATCTCACACAAGGTGATAATGAGGATCCCTTTAACAAGGTTACATAGGGATCATAAAAATCCATGGTGACTACATCTCACATGAAGTAGAAACATAGAGCCTGATACATACATCAAGCAAGGATATAGAAAACATATTACACCTTACAAAAAATGATAAAAGAGGCACATTACATCAATAATGCATATACATCGACCCCTGAAGTTGGCTAAGGAAGTGGATGCTTAGCTGTTAAATTTGGCTACACCATCACATTTTTGGCATCAAGACGCATAAAATAGATTTTCGACACTTGGGAATCTGACACCATCACTCCAATATGGAAAATGGCTGAAAAAAATGGAAAGCTCTGCTTCTGAAACAGACATATCCATTAGATTCTTGTTGCCTAGAGGTGTAAAATCGACATAAATTTTTTCAAATTATGACTACGAAAAGGTCAGGACCTCAAGGAATATTTATGATGCCCCTTAAGGTTTCGTAGGCAAGATTCCTCCCCTCTAGCTGCTCATGGTTCATCGCCTGCAGTTAAAAAATATTATTCATTGAAGAATGCGTCGGTCTGCTCCACATTCTTCCTCCTCTTTTCCCATGTCTCCATTGACTTCCTTGTGCTCTCATCTCTCATGTATTCTCCATCATTATCCACGGTGTCCTTCAACCATTTGAATGAAATTTTATAACAAAGTGTGAGGGTGAATAAGACAAAGTGTGAGGTTGGCACATTGGTTGGCATAATCATATTAAGATACTTTTTGTTGGAAGGCTTTGGGTTCAAATCCATTGACTCCTCATATTATTTTAAATCAAAATTTTATTTTTAATATATTTTTTTAAAACTATATAATATATGGAATTCTTATGTCCATATTGTAACGAATCGCAAAAACATGACAATAAGACAAAAAATGGAAGTTGCACCATCCAAGGCCACTTGGGCCTAATTTGAGGTGCCATTTGGCACCATTTGACTGGGCCATGTGGAAAGCCCTCATTGGTTCACATCATATGCCACCTCTACCACCTATTTTGCATGTGTCGACTTGTGGTGCTGCCACATCACCTTTTTGTGTGTCCACCTGATTTGTTGACTAGGGTTCCACATTAGCTTTGTGAATCCCAATAGGCCTACCACATATCATCCATGTTGATTTTCACATGGCATAATGTTGATTTTGACTTTTTTTTTTGTTATTTGATACAAACTTCAAACTGCGATAACTTTCTCATAGAGACTCGGATTTGATTTCCATTCACGCCATTGGAATCAAGGCAATGAGCACTACAATATTGTTCCAGTTAAAAATAATTCCAACCACTTTTAATTTTCACCATTTCTGAATCCTCTTGGTCTCTTGATAGTGTCTGGAGCCATCTGGAATAGTAAAATCAGGGAACAGGAAAATTATAGAGTCCTCTTTGAATTCTTTTCACACTCCAAAACATATGAAAATATTGTCAAGCACTTGTCTTTTTGAACTCCTTAAAGTAAATGAAGAGACATCTACTCAATATAAGTTAAACCCTTTTTTGGAATAGGATAGAATATTATGAAAAGGAGATACCAGAGTCAATCATGGGTAAGAGATTCTCTAGGGTATCATTTTCTACCTTTTCATACTCAAGGAACTTGCTATGAAAGTGAACATTTGGAGTTTTTTTTTTCGCCTCTTTTTCAAACTCTCTAAACATGAAAAATAAATCAAGTTTTCACCCTCACTTGAATCGTAAAAAAATTAAATAGTGATGGACTCATCAGTCATGAGGTATAGATCCGCTCCTTCTCAACATTTATTAAACATACTTAGAGGGAATCATCTGAGGGAGGAACTTACATATCAAGCATATGTTATACTCCTAAAACTTTTTAAAAAATAAAGAGGTACCGACCAATAGTGGTTGGGGAAATTGAGAAAACATGGTACTCTACATTTTTATGGCAGTGAGTCACTCTTAAACATAAAACTCTTCCACTTCATCAACTTGTTTACTAGGTTAAGAAATCTTCCTGTCTTTTGGTTCATCAAACTCATTCAAAAAATCCACTATCAATTTTCGGTCAATGTTGTCAACTCCATTTAGCATCGTTGATATGTTCACAAGAATTCATTCAGTCGATATATGCCAAAATACTCTTAAGCCATAATTTCCTGTCTTTCATTCCTAATCCAATTCGGTATCCACATAATTATGTCTCAAATCATGATACTCATTTCATATTGTTGATGGCAGATACATCAAGGCATTCCTCCGACATGTCGCTTCCTATTGACATCAATTCATTATCAATGAAGTTGAATTAGAAACTCCATTCAGTACCTTGGGGCTTTCATACATCAACAACAATTTTCCTCTCTCTCAGCGACATGTTTCCATCATTGGCCTTCAATTGACAGATATTGTGTGGTGTTTGACTTCAACTGATTCATTCACATCATATGGATTGTACTGTTATACCTTGATATCAATTAACATCATTGGTGGTTTCTCTCGCATACGTTAATGGATTACATCATTGGCTTGTAATTAGATCAAGACTCCAATGTTTGAATTCAACTCACTAATTAGATGGTTATACTGATGCATTGGATGAATGAGTGAATGAGATAGAAGACCCCAGATCTAGTTTCATCCATCTGGGGTGCAAACTCAGGATTAACAGAAAATTACAAAATATGATGGAAATGATAATAATAATTGTCATCCAATCATGTGTCCACCTTTTTTTTATCTGTGGAAATGACATTTTCATCATTGTATATGTAATTTGATATTATGTGTTGAGCATGGGTAGGCCTCCCTCAACAAAGATATCATGATGTAAATGTATTTTACTAAATGATGATCTCAACCAGTTGTTCTTGATCTAAAATTTTCACAAAGTAAAGGACTTTAGTCATCAAACATTGTTTCTAAATTTGTGCTTTATGGGGAAATCTGTTATAGGCCATTTTGTCACATCAAATCCATATGCCTGTAAACTCGATCAATCAACATCCATGAATACCTAGTCATCATCCCTACACAAATCCCTAAATATGAGTCTCCCAAATCCCTCAATTTATGAGATTAATTGCTTCATGTCAATGCTTTTAAGGCCCAATGCACCCGGCCCCTTTAGGAACCTGCATTCCATGCATGTTACTCCATTATTCACATGTACTAATTATTAGCAGGTTTTCCCTTGCTAGAAGTGTGCTGATTCTAGAAATTTTGGAAAAATAAAAATAATCTCGAAGCTTTATCTTCCACAAGCTTCTAGGAGTTATTTCAACCATTTACATTAGATAAGGAATTCAAATCATATCTCATAGTTCCCTCGATATTTCACCTCTTATCTCTTGAGCTCATCCTCACACCAAGAGTGGATCTCAAGCCTAGATTGGTAAATGGACAAGAATTTCTAAACTAACATCTTCTCATATATATTTACTTCCATTCAGAAGCTACAAGTTTGATTTTTGATATTGATTATAAAATCATGCTACTTACCTGGGGAGAAGAGAGTCTTTATTCCATGCACTGAGGTGACATAGAGGTGTTGTAATATCCCTAGTTTTACTGCTTTTATTAGATAGTTGAACAGTCCTAAAGCGTCAAGTGGACCCAAGGGAAAAAAAAATATTGTGGACATATTTTATTATTTAAGTTGAATAAAAATGGAAATGGAATTAACTGTGGAAAGACTAGATTATAATTAGAGATCACGAATCCAAGTCCATGAGGATGGATAAGGTTCCAAATACTTTCCCAGTTCTCCAAAAATCCTTGGAGAAAATAAATTAAATATATATTATTGGATTAGAGATAAAAATATAAAAATATACCCCAGTAAAGAGGAAAGTTACTGGGAAGAGGTGGAATAAAAGTAGAAAGAGGAAAAATCTAGTTTTAAAGTAGTTTTGTGGAAGAAACAAAAGGAAAGCCTAGGTAAAAAGGAAAAAAACATCCTGATTAACTGGACACAGGTATGGAAATACGATGATGGGAAAGTAGGCATAAATTAGAAAATTCTGGGTTGAAAAGAGGTTGTCTACACTTGGAAGGACTGATCTCTGCTTGGGGGGAGATGTGGAGATATAGCTAAAAGGTTGGGTGGAAAATAGTTTGTCAGAATTGGTATGCACAAGTTAATTAATTCTTTCTTAATATTGTGTTATTATGCTAAAGTTTATAATTTGGCTGAAGCAAGTAGCCAAATCTGTGAAAGAGTATATTCTGTGTATGTAAGTAGTAGGACAATTTTTTGTTAGTTGTAAATTGTTTAGATCTATGCATTTAATAGAACGTACTACAATAGATATAGTGTAGTTCTGTATTGTTGAACAAATAATTTTAGTAATAGTACCAAATATCATAATGTTTAAACCTTTTAAGTAGGTTTAAATATGAGGTTAGGCATAAAATCTCACTTATACATACAAAAAATAAATATAAGAGAAGTAGAAATTATCTAACTAACTATGACACCTTGTTAATTAACATTATAAAGAATGAAAGAATTATGTTCTTGTATTTAGCATGAATCTAGGAAATTCAAATCCTATCTTCTGTTGTAACATAATTAGAAGATTGGGAATTTATATATAAGTCATAGTATTATACCAGAAATGAAGCAAAGCTTACAGAGAATATAAAATATGTTGAAAATTAAATATAATATCATTTCTGGAAATAGAGTATACTATATTATACTGAATAAAAATAAGTTGGGACACTTATACATATACATAAACTGTAAAAGTAATTACTGTCCAAAATTTATAGAGGTTTGGGGTTTTGTCGCATAAATTACAACTACATAATGCTTATGAAAATAATTCAGATTTCTATTAGGGGAAGTCCTAAAGGAAGATTTGGACAACCCTACACAATGAAACCCACTTCATTTTGTCACTGTATGACATACATAGTGATAACCATACTGTAAAATGAAACAACAAGGTAAAGGGTACCTGCACATAAAAGAAATTATAAGAATTAATAATCATGTTTAAATTCAATAAAGTAGTGAATATCAAAATAATAGATAGTAACAAAGTAACATGTAATTATTACTTTGTTGACTCTAATAGAGTTGGAAAATAAATCTGTATGTAAAAGAGATTTTAGGACCAGTCAAATTAAGAATGAGAGGAAAAAAATAGCAGAAAAAAATATTAATTAGAATAAGGAAATTTATTACCTAAACCTCTTTCTACAGCATACTAATTCAACTTTGAGGAACTATGGAATTATGAAATTTCTATACAAATTAGGGAATAATGATATTAGACCTTGTTCTATAAAAATTTATTTCAATTCAATTAAAATTTAGAATTATTACAGGCTATTAATTCTAATCCAAGTATGGGGAAAGCTTAGTATAAATAAACAATTTGACATTTAAACTCATACACTTAATGAACAAGTGAAAAATTAGAAATTAAAAAGATTCTCCAATTTCTTCCAATTTTAACGATGATGTGGATAGACTCAGGAAAACGAGAATTGTGAAGAGAGAATAATGTTAAGAGGAATATGATTTTAACCCTAATTCGAAGTGAAAGAACACTGTGAGCTTCCATCAAACATAACCGAGTTCAATTAACTCTGAGGAATTGAAATTGCATATTTTTTAACACAAATTAACTAATAGCCAAAATTACAATCTCAAACAGAGATTTTGTGGACTAGAAATGGAGTAAGGTAAATGTATTGATAAATTTAGATAATACGTAACCCTATGTTTATTCAACGAGGGAACATATGCAAAGGATGACATTGGTTACTCTAAATAGAGAAGAGCCAGGAATAAAAATGAAGAGCATCATTTAATAAAATACCATAACTGCATTTACGAACCGATGGTTAAAAATATGCCAAGGTCATAGTAAGAGGCATAACGCATACGTGGAGAGGAAAAGTAATGCCGAGAGGAAAAAATGAAGTGGACCGGTTTGAATTTACAGCGTGTGAGAGAGGGCTTCGTTCTCATGAAGGGAATCCTCCATCTGCGTCCAAATAAAGCAAAGTATTAGGAAATCACAATAAGAATCTGAAGGAATTTAATTTTTTGGATAGAGATAAATAAGAAATTTATTCATATATAAAAATGCTAGAACATAATTCCTAACGCAAAAACAAATAGTGATATCCTTGTATACAATGATGTGACAGTAAGATAGAGTTATGTTAACCGAGTAAGATTTTACTCCATGTGCTTGAGGGACAATTACAATTTTATTTGCGAGGGCATGAAACGAGAATGAAATTGGCATTCTATGAATTACGTAGAGTTCTTGGGATAAACTCAATGTTGCAACCATATTTATTAAATACATATCAGTTGCAGAGAAAATTGGTTAATGGAAATTAAAAATTCAAAAACCCAAAATCCTCAGAGACCTTCAATTTCTAAACTATGCAATAAAACTGAATCATTACCTGAAAGGCATCTTGCAAATGACCAACTAGTAACCTCTACATCATAAGCTGGGATCTACATCACGAGTTAACCAAAATCTCTTTGAATCAGAGTGACTGCAAGAGAACCAGAGATGAACAATGATGCCAAAAAGAGGAATAGAACTAAAATATGACGGAGAATGAATAACCCTAATCATTGATATGATAAAATCTCAACCATCCACTTGCAATACATCAAACAGAGGAGATTAACAAAGTAGATGAGACATTAAATCGATATCTCAGATCCATTTTATGAATGTAATGGATAAGGTACAGCTAATAAATGTCATAAATCTCGAGGAGATAACCACAATCAAAACATTAGACTTTAAACCATACGGATCCAGATTTCATTACTAAAGTCATAAATTCAGATCTGATTTATGTACCAGGCTGATACGTCACATAGAGGATTGCGTGGTAACCCTATGAGAGCCTCCAAACTTACGTTAACCCCAAAGGAAATTTTACCTAATTTGCCTCCACAGTATGATATCAGTCCACGTAGGAATAAGGAAGATAAGGCAGAAGGTTCAATTTCAACTAATGTATTCTCATACAAAGATTTTTAAAATTGAAACAAATGATCATATATAAAACATGTTGGATGAAGGTTGTAGTTACATATGGTATAACGTAGAAACTAAATAAGTGTAATAAATATGAAAAAAATTCTGAAATTACTTGAATTGACAAATAGACCACTTATGGCCAGAACATGGGCAAGTGAGTAAATTAGAAAATAAATCATATAGTGAAGGTTAAAGACTATAACCTTAATCAAAGGTATAATTATTAATTGAGGGAAATTGATAATATAAAATTAAGAAAATAAAAAAATAAAAGGATAAGGTAAATAGAGATGAGCATAATTAAATCTTTTTCTATTATTAAAAGAAGGTAATTCCAATGGTTCAAGTATAATATAAAAATATTGTTCTGCTAGAAACTATATAAGAGGCCTTGAGCATATTATAGTGACATAAGGTGGTAAGAAATGTCACTAACATTAACTTATAATAAAGTTGTGTGATGAAAATTGTTGAACTTGAATTCGAAAAGAATTAGACAAGAGTAAAGCAAACATTAAACCTACTAGATGTTTCATCAAAATGTGATGAAATACATTAATGCAGTTGTATATATTTATTGTTTAACCTATAAATAGAAAAAAAAATTGTGGAAGCAAAGTTGTTACAAATGGTATCAGAGCCCATGTTAAAAAACTGGGCCTACATGTGTGCTCACACCAGAAATTAAAAATCCAAGAATTATGATATTGTAATTTTTATTTTTTTAAACAAATTCACACTAATATCATTCTGTGTACAGTGAATTAATGCAGAAAAGTACAGCTGAAAATATGAGTGAAGGGGATGAGTTGTATGTAGATCTAGGTAGTGTAGAAAATCCACCAGATCTAAATACTCAGTTTTTGGCCATGATACATTAGATGAAAAGAGAAATGGTGCAGCTGAGAACCAAAAATTAGAGATTATCACTAGCGAGTGAAGTGAAATAAATTTTAATCAGGGAAATAACCTCCAAGACCAGTCACAAAGGTGAAGGTTCTGGCAGAAAGAGAAAGGAAGCTAAAAAACACTAAGAAGGATCTGAGGATGGTGAAACCTCTGGACAAGAGTCCAGAAGGGAAAAGGAATTGAAAGGAGAATTCTAAAAAATAAAACCTCCCACTTATGATGGTGAGAAGGGGGAAGATGCAAAATCTTGGCTTCTAAACATGGTGAAATAATTCCAAGTTTACAAATATGGAAGTAACTTGAAAGCCAAGTTGGCTATTTACCAACTACAAGGTAAGGCTACCTTGTGGTGGGAAGAAACCAAAATGGTACATGTACTAGATGAGAAAAATGTCACTTGGGAATATTTCTGAGCTAAATTTAAATCTAGATATCTGAATGAAAGATACTATGATGAAAAAGCCAAAGAGTTTCATGAGTTGAGAATGGGGAAGCTTACCATAGATGAGTTTATTACCAAATTTACAAATCTTCTTTGCTATGTACCTTATATTAGGGAAGAGAAGGATAAGGTACAACAATTTTTAAATGTTTTGCCTACTATATACAAGGAGAAGATAGAATTTGATAATCCCAATACAATGGATGCAGTTGTGCACAATGAAATACTATGTTATGAACAGTTTAAAGGCAGAAATGATCAAGTGAAAAACTGACAGAACAAATAAAAAGGAAAAGATGACTCTAGTGGAAAAAGAGTAAAACCAACATACTTGAAGAACTTTGGGGAAAATCATCAAAGGAAGAAGTTTAACAAAACTGGAGAAAATCAACCAACCTAGTCACAAATAGGATCTAAACAGATAGATGTAAACAGTAAGAGAGATGGAATTGTAAAAATGAGGGAACGACTAAAGTGCTGGGGTTGTGGAGAACCTCATTTGTTATGAGATTTTCCTCACCAAACCATTCAGAACATTCAAGTGCTGAGAGAGGAAACTACTATAAATGACATGGCAAGAAACATTCCCAGAATAAGTGATGCACTGGAATATCGTCAAGTTGAACACTAATCAACCATGGTTGAAATAGAAGGTATGGTATTTGAACAACATGTTTCCATTTTGATAGATCTAGGCGCAATTTTAAGTTATATAATTTTGCTAATGGTGGAAAAGTGCAAATTAAAGTCAAAAAAAATTCGGCAAGCATGGTTAGTTCAGTTAGCTACATGAACAAAAATAAAAGTGACCCATAAATTACCAAAGGTTGCTGTAAATTTAAATGGCTATGAAACTAAACTGAATTTGAATATTTTTCCTCTAGGTTCCTGTTATGTATTAGTGGTGTTAGCCACCTATAATATTTTGGTATACCAAAAGGTGGCTAAATATGTTTTGAGCCTTCAAGGAAAAATTTTTCATTACTAAAATTTGTTGGCTCTCGAAGACTCCTTGTAGGCCTCATGCCTCTGTCCAAAATCTTCATCACTTTCCCTATTAATTCTGCTGATTTCCTGTAAGAAACTGGTGAAGAAACCATCATTTTTCCCCTTTCTCCCACTCATAACTAACCTTCATTTTCTCCCCCTTTTCTCCGTATTATTTCCCTACTTTTCATAAGTTTCTCCCTCCATTCGTCAAAATCCTCCTGACATGGTTTAAAACTTCTGGTTGAGCTGTGCCGAACCCCCAGAATCCCCTTTAAAATCTTTCCCCTAACCTCTGTTGGCCATTTTCCTCCCTTACCCCTCTATCGTTCCTTTCCTCGGCCTTCAAATTCCATTTAAAAAGGCCAAAACCCACTTTCCGACCTTAATATAGGCATAAGCCCCCTCCCGCTAGCCCCTTTCAAACCACTTCCCCGCACATGCCCCGACGCTGGGACCAAGCGCTTAAGTCCCAAGCGCTAATCGCAATCGGAAGTCGGGCGGGTGCACAAATCCTTTGTAAATAGTCAAAACTCCGATGTGATTTATTTATAACAATAAGTCTGGCAATGCGTTCCGCACCGTTGATCTTCCGCGGAGATCTGATGGTGGAGCGCTAATCACAGCCCCCCGCCCGATCGCAATCGCAATGCTTCAAATATGCCCTCCGATCAATCGTAGTCCTTACCTCCGATTCATTCCCCGCCGTCGATCTGGTCCTCAGATCAACGGCCAGCGCTTAATCGCACTGGAAGTTCAATCGCATCCCCTTTTGTGCCACCCCCGATTGAGACCCTCCAATTAGATCTGGACCGTCCACGTGTCCAAATCGGACGGTCCAAAACTGCTCCTCCTTATTCTTCTCCCGCTATCCTTTTTTCCTTTCTATGCAGATCTCCACCGTTGTTTGCCCTCATCCGACGGCTACGCTCCTCCCCCGCCATCTGAAGAAGTTTAAACCTATTTCCGCAGGATTTCTTAACTGTTGTTGTGTTTTGCAGGTGTTTTAATGGTTTTCCATTATAGAATGAAGGAAAACTGAGGGATGGGAAAGAATTTTCCTGTGCCTTCAGGCTATCTTAAGGAGGCCATTCACGGGGTTCTATTCCATGTCTTGTCAATACTCTATGAGTATTGATGCCGTAAAGCCTAGTGCGGGTCTGCACATCGACAAGACACTGTTTTAAATCAAACACAGTTAAAGAGTATCAGTTTTGAGAATAAAGCACAGCAGATGAAGATTGAAGACAATTTTTATGGGGATTACGGCTAAGACAGTTATCAAAAGCCTAATCCCCAATCTAAAACATAGTTTAAAGGAAAAACCTAAAGTGTTTTATCAGAAAAAAATCCTCCACCGCCACATCTGAGGCAAATTGATTCCTCAGCTACCACCGAGCCACCTGTTGCCTCGACCATTCAGAACAGAGGCCGAAGTTATTGCTCAAAGAAATATCTACCTCCAGCATTGCCAAGAGGTTATTTCTGCAAGGAAACCAATGAATAAATATCTGCAGAGTTATTCCAAAACAGACACAGAGCCTCAAAGTCAAACAAAGCTTCCCCCGAGCTTTGATATTTATTGTGAAACAGTTAATGTAGTGATCCACCTGTAAATTTTTCCCTCGAGCCTCTCAAAGGGCCAAGAAGTCTTCACTCTGCATTAACTGTCCTTGAGATATTTTGTTAAAATCTCACCTCCTCATCTTCCTATAAGTAATTCTACATAAGATGAGGAGTTGTTGGTTGCAGAACTTTGAAATACACTTGAGCTTGAGACTTCTTTTTGTACATAGTATTCACTGGCCCTTGAAGCTCTGTTTGTGCTAGAGTAGTTAGGTTGAATAGTGAAGATGGTTGCTGAACTGAAACATTGGACTTGAAGTTTGTAGCTGGTTTGACATCAATATAAAAGCTGTTTCATGGGATCCCGATCTATATTGACGGTGATGTTATTCTCATTTGTAACTTGTTGTTTTATTTCTGTTTTCATGTTGTTTCATTCTCCACTGTAAAGAACAGTTTAAACAGGGTTAGGACCTGCTGTATATCAGTAACCTTCTCTGGCTGAGAAATATTTATTTGAATGTTTTCTTCCAATATGTGTTATTCAGGAATGACTTAATTCAGTTTAGGCATGAGAATGCTGGCGTTCCCTCATTTTATCGTCTTAGCTGAATATTATTTCTGAACGTTACTTTCAGTATATGTTATGTGATGATGAAATGAAGGAAGATATGGTTAGCCCTGGTCCCAGACTTGTCTACATAACTAACAGATTGTTTCCCTTGGAATGTGTTAAAAGCTGGCTAGTTTAGAAGCACTTGCTATATCTTAGACCATTCTGTGTTATCGTTGTGTTTCCCCTTGTTTTGTATGTTTTCTATTGGAAGTGTGTCAAAGGCTGGTTGGTTTAAAAGTACTTACCAGATCCTAGTCTGCTTTCATGTCCTTCTTAAAGTGTTTGTCAAAGGCTTACTGGTTTAAAAGTACTTATCAGATCCTAGGCTGCTCTTCGTTCTGCATCTGTTTAATTCCCCTTCTTGATGTATCACTCCATTCCATAAATAAAAATTTAAAGAGATCCTTAGACATAGATGACTAGCCCCTTGGATCACACTTGATGTTGTTGTTCAACTAAAGCCCATATATGACTTCATAGCCCAATGGACTAAAAACCAGCGTTATATCTATCTATCTGCCAAAACTGTTCTATTTGCTTGCAACTTCTCACTTTTGAAACTTTGCACTTAGGACTTTCCCCTCAAGTAACATTTCATGCTCAACCATCCAAAACAAAACAAAACCCTTGGCCTTCATAACTAGCCTAATATCATTACCTTAAGCTTTTCAAAGACAATATCCATCTTTGCACATATTGGAGAGATCCCTCTCCGGATTCAGGAGGGCTAGATTCTAGAATCCCAAAGTTTGGTTGAAATGATGTTAACTCTGTGATTGGACTCTCCCAATCTTGCTAATAAATTACAGAGACCTAACATTTCTGGCGACTCCGCTGGGGAAACTTTAACCCAGAATCTTTGGTTCCATGACAATTGTTTTATTTTGCAGCTGAGCCACCAGAAGCTAACATTTCTGGCGACTCCGCTGGGTACCCTTACCTAGAATCTTCATAACATTTTGAGAGTCAAAAGCAGCCTTTTCAAGCACTACCAAGAAATGGTAATTAAGATGAAACTCAATTGAATCAGTGACAAACTAGGTCAGTCCTAGGATTCTTTCGAGTTTTTATCTAACCTTGGAAAATCAGCTAGCTTAGCCATAAGGGTAGACTATCTTTGTTTCATAACCGTAGCTAATTTTTGAGGCAAAGTTAGGATATTCTTCCGAACCACAAATAAAAGCAATTTAGAAAATACCAAAAACATTTCAGATTGGTAGTAAAACACTAGTTTTGATATCTTTTGTACGTCTTTGATGTGTTTTAATTTATACTCTTAGACAGAGTCTGGAAAGGGCTAGGTAGCCTCCGGGTCTCATCCTCTTTTGGGGGTGACATATCTGGTGAATGCCCTCCCAGTCAACCTCTGGTTAGAGTTTGTTGTGTTTTGAGATATCCTTGAAAGGAATGTTTCACAAACACCGTGGTGGACAGTGTACTCCTTTGAAAAAACTCTGAACTTTCCACCTGGCGACTCCACAATCCTGAACAGACCTTAAGACTCCACTGGGAAGAACCCTTATCATTATAAAATCATTCAAACTCAGTTAGAGGACTGTGGGATTTGAAATCGTAAAACAGATTGGTGAACCTCTCTAAGATTGTCATATCTGGTTGAACTTCTCTTGTTTTAGGTCTAAACAACATAGCATAGTGGCTTCTAAAAATATTCACACTAGAGCCCATCCAGACCCTAACCCACCTGAGATAGTTGATAATCCAGAAAGTATCCTTTGGAAGTCTCCTAAGGTTAAATTATTAACTGTTTTCAGATCACCCTTGAGAGCTAATTCAGTCCTCGAAAATCTTTCAGCTCTGCAACAATCACAAACTGACTTAGTGAACCCATTTAGGACTAGGCCATTTGATGATATAATCCAGTTAGACTCTGAATCTTCACTTTCATCTCCTGAAACAAGTGAACATTCTGGTAGCAGGGAAACAACACCTCCTGATTTACATTTCCTTCACAATTTAGGTGTCTCTCATCCAAGATCATCTCAACAGTCTACTCCTGGTCCATCCACTTCTACTCACCCTACATCCATTGTTCAAACCACTTCACCTCAGCCCACTTTCCCTTCTGTAAATCCACCTCCACCTCCTGCCATGGCAACATGGTATGCTCCCTTAGTCCTTCCTGTACCATTAGTCAATCTTCCACAGGACTATCAGTCCAAAATTCCATTATATGATGCTAGTAATACCATAACAGCATCTCAACATGTGGAAAAGATGAATGACTACTTTGACAGAAATGAAATTGATAATGACTCTGTCAAGTTGAGATTATTTGATCAAAGTTTGGGGGGAGAAGTAAGAAAATGGTTTAAAGGTTTAACCCCCCATAGTATTAACGATCTCCAAGCCTTCCATCAAGCATTCTTAAACAAATGGGAAGTGAGGAAGAATCCTCTCCAAGTCCTTGCTGACTACAACAATCTCCATAGGAACCCTGGGGAAAGTGTACAATCTTATTGTACCAGATTTAACAGCGTCTATAATGCACTTTCCCCTGAACTAAAACCTCCTCAGGGCTCAACTTTAAACAAATTTCTTGAAGGGTTTGATCCAGACATGATATATTCACTTAGAGAAAGAGTCTTTGCAACTCTTGAAGACATGCAAAGGGGTGCTCTTTCTGTGGAAGTAAACTTGATGGAGAAAAGAGCAAGAATGAAGAGCGAGAAGAGAGTATCTTTTAGAGAGGAATCCACCCCTTCCACTTCAAGCTCAAAGATGGAGAGAATGATGGAAGAAATGATGAAAGAGATGAGCATAATTAAGAGAGCACAAGCAAATCAAAATCAAACTGCTCCTCAAAATAGGAACCAGAATCAGAATGTTAGAAGGAACCAACCTCCAAATAGACCCAGGGAAGATGATCAACAGATCACTCCTCCCTTTCATCAAAACTATGTAAGTGAGGTTGAACAAACAGGAGAAATAGCAGAGGAAGAGGATATCAACATGTTTGGGGAAGAGGATGATGAATTTGAGGTTCATTATGATAATAAACAAGGTCTTTACACACCTTACGACGACAAAAGAAATGATAATGAAAATTATTATCGGGACGTGGAAAATGTCGTCATAGAACCTCAAAGAGAATATGACCTTAGAAGCAAGACCAGTCAACAAGCCCCCAACACCAAAACCTCTGACAAATCCTCTCAAAGCAGCACCGCAGCTAAACCCAAAACAGCCAAACAAAAAGACAAAACATTGGCTGTTAATTCTGATAAGGATAAGGAGAAAAACACTCAAAATTCTGAAAAACAGAGTGAAGACATCAGCAGTACTAACACTTCAGCTAGTACTCCTTCTACAATAGTTGTGTCAAATAAAACAAATCAGCAAGCTGTAATTGTTGATAGAGTGACAACTAATAAGGTTGAAACAAGTGCTTCAAAGAATCAAACCCCTTTCAGCCTGGAACAGGAAATCTTAAAGATCAAAATCTCTGTTCCATTAACTGAGTTAGCTACCCAACATGTATATAGGAACCAAATTTTGAAGGCTTTAAATATAGAGGAAAATGGAGATACAGTTAATCTTAGTGACGACCTACCAGAGTTTATTTTTGGCCCTAAGATTGAAGGGAAGTTTCAAGAAGGACCAGTTCCTCCCTTTTATGTGAGTTTGAACATTCATGACAAAATTCTACACAACGCTATGCATGATTCCGGGGCTTCTCATAATTTAATGCCTAAAGTTGTGATGGAGAGCCTTGGTTTAGAAATTACCAGACCCTACAAAGACCTATACTCCTTTGACTCAAACAGAGTAAAATGTCTAGGATTGATCAAAGACCTATGTGTTAACCTAGCCCAGATTCCAGCCAAATGTTTACTCATGGACATTGTTGTGGCTGATGTTCCCCCAAAGTATGGAACGCTTTTATCAAGATCTTGGGGAGCTAAGTTACAGGGGACTATGCAGATGGACATGACATATGCGACCATCCCGGTTTTCAATCAGACCATAAGACTTTACAGGGAGTCTCATATGCAATACACGGTTACAAGTCAAGACAGACCACGAAACTCTCCTATATATTCTGTCAATACAGGCCTTGATTCTTTTATCATGTTTAATAATGAAACTCCTAGTGAACAAGTCACTTCAATAGAATTAAAGGCTGACAGGGAAGAAGAGTATAATAACGCAGAAGTGTCCAAACAGTTTGCCACATGTGAAAGCATTAGTAAACAAAGCATAGGTCTTGATTTGCCGGTTATGAGCCCATTGTTGTTGGGACTTAACAACCCAGAAAATACCCCTAACATTTCCGGCAACATCCCTCAATCTATTGAAGAATTTGAGGAGTCAAAACAAATTCAATTGGGTGCTGCTAATCATGAACAGTCAGAAGGCACCATAGTTAAAAAGGACAATCGCCAAACAGACGAAACCGAAGACAGTCCTTTATGGAGTATGTATTTTGATGGGTCATGCACTAGAAATAATGCTGGTGCAGGGGTTTGGATCATTAACACCGAAAACAACCACACAGAATGCATCTCATGAAAATTAAACTTTCAGTGTTCCAACAACATAGCAGAATATGAATCCCTTCTCTTAGGCTTACATCTCTTGAAGAAATTAGGAGCCAGAAGAATTAATGTGTACGGGGATTCTGAGTTAATCATTAGGCAAGTCAATGGGGAGTATAATGCGAATCATCCCATACTTAGAGCCTATCGGAATGATGTCATGGATCTGTTGACAACATTTGAGGAGTCAAACCTGAGTTTCATCCCAAGGAAAAAGAACATTATGGCCCACAATTTAGCCTTTGCGGCCAGAACATGTCTAACGCCATATGAGACTGGAGACAACACAACTCCGATAAAATTTAGACCGGTAGTGCCTGATAACGAAAAATATTGGCAAGTGTTTGACAATGACAAACAAATAGAAGACTTCATGCAATTCAGAAATGAGTTTGAACTGCACAGTTCAGATTCAGATTATGATACAGACTGCAGTGAAGAAAACTTTCTTGGTGAAGAAGAATCCTCTCCTCAACCTGCCAATATTAACCTATTGTCTAGCGAACTTAGGAACAAAACAGAATTAAGTGCAGAGTTAGAAACGGAAGAATTACAAACTCTGCAGTCTAAAGATGAAAATTTGCCGAGTGGTCTAATGCCTTTAGAGGAGTTGTTCGATTTTAACGATGTGGCCAATAAACCAAAACTGGAACCTGTAGAGACTGAAGTAGAGGAGTGCAATATAGGCAGTGAGGAAAAACCGAAAATGATCAAACTATCCAAAACTTTGCCAGCTCACATTAAACTCAAATACATAGAGCTGTTCCAAGAATTTTCTGATGTTTTTGCTTGGAGTTACGAAGATATCAAATCCTATGACACTGAAATAATACAGCATAAAATCCCTCTTAAAGAAAACCAAAAACCATTTAAACAGAAACTGCGCAGAATAAACCCTGTCCAGTTGCCATTGGTTCAGAAGGAGATCATGAAAATGTATGATGCTAGCATTATTGTCCCTATTAGATATTCTGAGTGGGTATCTAATCTGGTGTCCGTTAGGAAGAAGACTGGAGAAATCAGGCTTTGTATAGACTTTAGAGACTTAAACAAAGCTTCGTTGAAGGATAACTACCCTTTACCAAAAATGGATCACATTTTACAGAGGGTGGTGGGGTCTAAAAGGATTTCGTTGCTTGATGGCTATTTAGGATATAATCAGATTTTAGTTCACCCGGCCGATCAATTAAAGACAACTTTCACTACTCCATGGGGCACTTTCATGTATGTGAAGATGCCTTTTGGTCTAATGAACGCTGGAGCAACCTTTCAGAGAGCCATGGACATAGCATTCTCGGAAGAATTAGGCTTCTTCATCATTATCTATCTAGATGATGTCACTGTGTTTTCAAAAACAGATGAAGAACATTTAGAACATTTGAGAAAAGTTTTCGAGAAGTGCAAAAGGTTTGGAATATCTTTAAACCCTAAGAATACACTATTTGGTCTCCAAGAAGGTAAGCTTCTTGGACACATTATTTCAGAAGAGGGTATAAAGATAGATCCAAAGAGGATTGAGGCTATATTGCAAATCTCTCATCCTCAAAATATCAAAGAGTTGCAGTCTTTCATTGGAAAGATTAACTTTTTGAGAAGGTTCATCCCTAACTTGGCAGAGCTCCTTAGAAATATCACAAACATGTTGAAGAAGGAGCAAGGGATAAAATGGACCTTGGAAGCAAAGACATCCTTTAAGCTGGTGAAACAAGCATTAACCAAAACACCGGTTCTCATAAGCCCTGATTTTTCAAAAGATTTTTATATCTTCTCATTTGCATCAGAACATACCATTGCTGCTGTCCTTTTACAGAAAAATCCACAAGGACAAGAGCAGCCTATTGCATTCTTTAGCAAGGCATTAAGGGATGCCCCTTTGAAGTATAATATTATGGAAAAGCAAGCTTTTGCTTTGGTTAAAGCATTGAAAGACTTCAGAGTATACATCCTTCACTCACACATCATTGCCTTTGTCCCTAATTCGGTTGTTAAAGACATTCTAACACAGGACCCATATGGTAAGAGAGGTAAGTGGATTGCTGTTATTCTCGAATATGATTTAGAGATAAAACCCACTAAACTCATCAAAGGCCAAGGTCTAGCTAGATTAATGGATGAATCCAATTTTGAAGTTCTTGATATTAATGTGATTAATGCTTTGGACAGCCAAGAAGAATTCTCAACTCCCATTATTGAAAACCATTTTCTGAATTCTCCTTGGTATGCTGATATCGTTTATGTTTTGCTTAATTTAAACACGCCTCCTGGTTTATCGAAAACGAAGGCAAGGTTCTTAAAACTGAAAGCAGTAAACTATTGCATTATAGACAGGTGTCTTTATTGGAAAAATGCTAGTGGTATATTGCTTAAATGTTTGCCTGAGTTTGATGCAGAGAAGATTAAGCAGGAATTTCATGAAGGAGAGTGTGGAGGCCATTTGTACTGGAAGTCAACAGCCAACAAAATTTTGAGGGTTGGTTTCTTTTGGCCCACCCTTTTTCCTGATGTTCACAAAATGACAACTACTTGCCATAAATGCCAATTTTTTGAGGGCAAGAGAAAATTATTACCCCTTCCTCTACATCCAATCACTGTTGAAGCTCCTTTTCAACAGTGGGGACTTGACTTCATAGGTGAAATCCATCCCTCATCTTCTGCCCAGCATAGATGGATCCTTACTGCCACAGACTATTTCACTAAATGGATAGAAGTCATTCCTTGTAGGCAAGCCAATGATTCAGTTATTATAAAGTTCATAGAAACCAATATCCTTTCCAGATTTGGCTGCCCTACCAAGATCATCACGGATAATGCAGCAGCATTTAGAAGCAAGAAAATGGTTGACTTCTGTCATAAATACCAGATAACACTAGGGCATTCCACAGCCTATTACCCTCAAGGTAATGGAATTGCAGAGTCCTCCAACAAAAGCTTAGTGAACATAATGAAGAAACTGTTGGAAGACAATAAGAAGTCTTGGCACATGAAGCTGATCCATGCACTGTGGGCTAACATATTAACATTGAAAAATTCCATTGGTATGTCACCCTTCCAGCTTGTATATGGTACAAATGCAATTTTTCCTAACAGCCTTGGTGTACCAGTTATGAAGTTAATTCAAGAGTTGCAGACTGAAGATAATGACATGATCAGAAGAATAAATCAGACCATTCATCTTCAGCAAATCAAAGAGGAAGTGTACAACAAAACATTGCAGAAACAGGACAGCATTAAGAAGCTTTTTGACAGAAGAACAAAGGCCAGCAATTTCAAGATTGGGGACAAAGTTTTAAAGTGGGACTCAAAGAGAGAAGACAAGGGAAAGCATGGTAAATTTGGCAATCTATGGCTTGGCCCTTACTCTATTCATTCAGTTGCTGGAAACAATGCATTCTTCTTACAAGAGCTGGATGGAACAGATTTGTTTGGGGGTCCTGTCAATGGCAGGATGCTCAAGCATTACTTCTCTTGATTCATGATATGTTTTTAAGCCTTCTTTTTTCTTTTTTATGATGAATATTTCATCCACCATTGCATTCAAAGTTATGAAAAATCAAAAAATACAAAAACAAAGAAAGAAAGAAAAGAGGGCAGAAATGAAGAACAAGAAAGGCACAGCCCCATGCCAAAAAGAGAAATAAATTTGAAAGTGTGCAAGCTTAAAATGCCACTCCTACAAAACACACTTCTAGTTAGTCAAACTGTTTAATCTTGACTAATTAGCTTTCAATTTTCTGCTGATAGGGTAGTGAATTTGATTTTCCAAACTGTTTAATCTTGGCTTATCAGTAGATAGATTAGGATAGAAATTAAAGGTTCAAACATGTTCAAAATCTAAACCAAAGTCTCCAAAGAGAGATGACTCAAAACTGTGTTATTTTTCTGAGTCATAAAAGAGAAAAACTGGTTCTAATTTGCCCAAAATCTGAATCAAATATCAAGAAAGAGAGAGCTCAAAACAAAATTAAAAACAGAGCTGTAAAGAAAAGAAGGCCATAATGAGAAACTTTCAAATCTTAAGCCTTCCATTTTGATTTAATTTTCTGCAAATAATAATCTATGAGAAGCTTGTTTTTATGCCATAGATCATAGCAAGTCGAACAGCTCAATCTTGACTTGACTATTTTTAAATTTCTGTTGTAGAATTTAGAGAATGAAAGTTTGTTGGACTGTTTAATCCCAACAAACAATAGACTAGGTAGAGAAATATCTGAGCTCAATTGTTTAATCTGAGTTCAGGGAGAAATAAGGATTAGAAATAGATTAGATTTCCTACTTTCAAAAGAATAAAATGTTGTGAATAGAGTTTTCCAATCCAAGTGCACTCTGATGAAGAAAAAATGCTAGATCTGTAGGATTGGGTAGGTAGCAAGCTTGTTGATAAAGGTCCATTGCTTTCATGGCTGCCAAATATGTTTTTAGAGAAGATCATTCAATCACAGAAGGATAGCCTAATGGATGAGGCAACTAGTCAGCCTCCCAGAAGTCAAGTCTGAATTCTTGATGCCTTCAAGAAGGCACCATCCCCAAGTGGAGCCACTGTTAGCCACCTATAATATTTTGTTATACCAAAAGGTGGCTAAATCTGTTTTGAGCCTTCAAGGAACAATTTTTCATTACTAAAAATTTGTTGGCTCTTGAAGACTCCTTGTAGGCCTCATGCCTCTGTCCAAAATCTTCATTACTTTTCCTATTAATTCTGCTGATTTCCTGTAAGAAACTGCTGAAGAAACCATCATTTTTCCCCTTTCTCCCACTCATAACTAACCTTCATTTGCTCCCCCTTTTCTCCGTATTATTTCCCTACTTTTCATAAGTTTCTCCCTCCATTCATGAAAATCCTCCTGACATGGTTTAAAACTTCTGGTTGAGCTGTGCCGAACCCCCAGAATCCCCTTTAAAATCTTTCCCCTAACCTCTGTTGGCCATTTTCCTCCCTTACCCCTCTATCGTTCCTTTCCTCGGCCTTCAAATTCCATTTAAAAAGGCCAAAACCCACTTTCCAACCTTAATATAGGCATAAGCCCCCTCCCGCTAGCCCCTTTCAAACCACTTCCCCGCACATGCCCCGGCGCTGGGACCAAGCGCTTAAGTCCCAAGCGCTAATCGCAATCGGAGGTCGGGCGGGTGCACAAATCCTTTGTAAAAATTCAAAACTCCGATGCGATTTATTTATAACAATAAGTCTGGCGATGCGTTCCGCACCGTTGATCTTCCGCGGAGATCTGATAGTGGAGCGCTAATCGCAGCCCCCGCCCAATCGCAATCGCAATGCTTCAAATGTGCCCTCCGATCAATCGCAGTCCATACCTCCGATTTTTTCCCCGCCGTCGATCTGGTCCTCAAATCAACGGCCAGCGCTTAATCGCACTGGAAATTCAATCGCATCCCCTTTTGTGCCACCCCCGATTGAGACCCTCCGATTAGATCTGGACCGTTCACGTGTCCAGATCGGACGGTCCAAAACTGCTCCTCCTTATTCTTCTCCCGCTATCCTTTTTGCCTTTCTATGCAGATCTCCACCGTTGGTTGCCCTCATCCGACGGCTATGCTCCTCCCCCGCCATCTGAAGCAGTTTAAACCTATTTCCGCAGGATTTCTTAACTGTTGTTGTGTTTTGCAGGCGTTTTAATGGTTTTCCATTATAGAATGAACGAAAACCGAGGGATGGGAAAGAAGTTTCCTGTGCCTTCGAGCTATCTTAAGGAGGCCATTCACGGGGTTCTATTCCATGTCTCGTCAGTACTCTATGAGTATTGATGCCGTAAAGCCCAGTGCGGGTCTGCACATCGACAAGACACTGTTTTAAATCAAACACAGTTAAAGAGTATCAGTTTTGAGAATAAAGCACAACAAATGAAGATTGAAGACAACTTTTATGGGGATTACGGCTAAGACAGTTATCAAAAGCCTAATCCCCAATCTAAAACACAGTTTAAAGGAAAAACCTAAAGTGTTTTATCAGACAAAAAGCCTCCACCGCCACATCTGAGGCAAATTGATTCCTCAGCTACCACCGAGCCACCTGTTGCCTCGAACCATTCAGAATAGAGGCCGAAGTTATTTCTCGAGGAAATATCTGCCTCCAGCATTGCCAAGAGGTTATTTCTGCAAGGAAACCAATGAATAAATATCTGCAGAGTTATTCCAAAACAGACACAGAGCCTCAAAGTCAAACAAAGCTTTCCCCGAGCTTTGATATTTATTGTGAAACAGTTAATGTAGTGATCCACTTGTAAATTTTTCCCTCGAGCCTCTCAAAGGGCCGAGAAGTCTTCACTCTGCATTAACTGTCCTTGAGATATTTTGTTAAAATCTCACCTCCTCATCTTCCTATAAGTACTTCTACATAAGATGAGGAGTGGTTGGTTGCAGAACTTTGAAATACACTTGAGCTTGAGACTTCTTTTTGTACATAGTATTCACTGGCCCTTGAAGCTCTGTTTGTGCTAGAGTAGTTAGGTTGAATAGTGAAGATGATTGTTGAACTAAAACATTGGACTTGAAGTTTGTAGCTGGTTTGACATCAATATAAAAGCTGTTTCATGGGATCCTAATCTATATTGACAGTGATGTTATTCTCATTTGTAACTTGTTGTTTTATTTCTGTTTTCATGTTGTTTCATTCTCCACTGTAAAGAACAGTTTAAACAGGGTTAGGACCTGCTGTATATCAGTAACCTTCTCTGGCTGAGAAATCTTTATTTGAATGTTTTCTTCCAATCTGTGTTATTTAGGAATGACTTAATTCAGTTTAGGCATGAGAATGCTGGCGTTCCCTCATTTTATCGTCTTAGCTGAATATTATTTCTGAATGTTACTTTCAGTATGTGTTATGTGATGATGAACTGAAGGAAGATATGGTTAGCCCTGGTCCCAGACTTGTCTGCATAACTAACAGATTGTTTCCCTTGGAATGTGTTAAAAGCTGGCTAGTTTAGAAGCACTTGCTAGATCTTAGACCATTCTGTGTTATCGTTGTGTTTCCCCTTGTTTTGTATGTTTTCTATTGGAAGTGTGTCAAAGGCTGGTTGGTTTAAAAGTACTTACCAAATCCTAGTCTGCTTTCACGTCCTTCTTAAAGTGTTTTTCAAAGGCTGACTGGTTTAAAAGTACTTATTAGATCCTAGGCTGCTCTTCGTTCTGCATCTGTTTAATTCCCCTTCTTGATGTATCACTCCATTCCATAAATCAAAATTTAAAGAGATCCTTAGACATAGATGACTAGCCCCTTGGATCACACTTGATGTTGTTGATTCAATTAAAGCCCATATATGACTCCATAGCCCAATGGACTAAAAACCAGCGTTATATCTATCTATCTGCCAAAACTGTTCTATTTGCTTGCAACTTCTCACTTTTGAAACTTTGCACTTAGGACTTTCCCCTCAAGTAACATTTCATGCCCAACCATCCAAAACAAAACAAAACCCTTGGCCTTCATAACTAGCCTAATATCATTACCTTAAGCTTTTCAAAGACAATATCCATCTTTGCACATATTGGAGAGATCCCTCTCCGGATTCAGGAGGGCTAGATCCTAGAATCCCAAAGTTTGGTTGAAACGATGTTAACTCTGTGATTGGACTCTCCCAATCTTGCTAATAAATTACAGAGACCTAACAAGTGGGAATGGATTGGTTAGAAAAACATAAACAAATACTTAATTGTTTAGATAAAAAATTACACTGTATAGATGGTGACAGAAAATGAGTGATAGTGAAAGGGAAACCCAAAACAATATTAGTTAGACAGATTTGAGCACTATAGTTAAAGAGGACAACAAGAAAAGGCTGTCAAGTGTATGATGTACAAGTGGAAGAGTTGGGAAAACAACCTGAAGAAAAAAAAAACTGTAGAAAAATTACCAGTAATCAGATAATTCAAGGATGTGTTTCCAGGTTAAATTCCTCAACTACCACCTAAAACAAATTGATTTTTACATTCAGTTAATACCAGGAGCTACACCAGTCTCTAGAGAATCATAGAGAATGAGTACCCCAGATTTGTTAGAATGAAAAATGTAGCTACAAGAGTTGTTGGACCAAGGCTATATTAAGCCAAGTGTGTGCCCATGGGGAGTTCTGATACTATTTGTTAAAATGAAATATAGTACATTCAGAATGTGTATAGACTATAGAAAATTGATTGAACTAACTATCAAGAATAGATATCCTCTACCCAGGATAGATGATTTATTTGACCAAGTGAGAGGAGCACATTCTTTTCAAAGATTGATTTAAGAATCGGCTATTATCAAATGATAATTAAATATGAAGACATAAATAGAATTGAATTCAGAATTAGATACACACTTAAGTTTTTAGTTCTACCTTTTGGGTTGACTAATGCACCTACTACCTTTATGTGTCTGTTGTGAAACCAGCTCCAAAAATAGAAGAAAAGAGATATCAACGCCTTAGAAATAAGCCACTTTGAGGGGGCAACCTCCGATACATTACATGAATGAATAATTCTTGGATGATACAAATTAAAAAACCTCCTTTCTATAGATAGGAGTCCATGGGGCCACAATGTAATCCTAGTGGGGCCCAATGTAATCCTAGCCGACCAAACAATAATAATTCAAGGGCACAATAATAACAATATGGGGGTTACAGGGGTACAATAATAACAATAAGGGGGTTACAATAACAAAAATAAGGAACTATACTAGTAATATAGGGACCTAACATGCCCCTCCTTCAAAAAAGTGTTGTCCTCAACGCTTGAGTAGCTTTCAGTGCTTCTATATAAAATTCTCATCCTCCCATGTAGAATTTTCAGTGGGTAAGTTCTTCCACTTGATGAGATACTCTGAAATTGATCGATTCCGTAGCTGTCAAGTTCTTGTTTCCGTGACCGCTTCAGGTTCCAATATGATTTTTCCTTCCTCATCAAGTTCTAGAAATATTTTTTGAACTGGAATATTTTCACCTATAACCTTCTTTAAGCAATGAAACGTGGGAAACTGAATGCACTCGTGAAGAAGTAGGAAGCTCCAATTTGTATGCCATAGTACCAATATTTTGCAACACCTTGTAAGGACCATAGTACTTTGGCGATAATTTATTATCCTTCTTAGCTTTCTTGAGGGAAATTTGTTTGTATTGTTGTAGTCTCCTACATCAAAACTTCTCTCGCTACGATGTTGATCTGCCTGTTGTTTCATTCGATTTTGTGCCAAATTCAGGTTATCCTTTAAGAGTTGGAGAACTTCTTGTTGATGCTCGATGTGATCTTCCACTACTTTAACCTTTGAATTTTCTCTTAAAGATGATGTGATGTATGGTGCATGATATACATAAAGTTCCATAAAGGGGGTCATTTTTGCTGTAGTATTGAAGGAAGTGTTATACCACCATTCAGCGAGAGGTAACCACTTGACCCATTGTGTTTGTTTATCCGAAACAAAACAACGAAGATATCCTTCCAAACATTTATTTACTATCTCAGTTTTTCCATCGGATTGAGGATGATAAGATGAGCTATGAGTTAATTGGGTACCCAAACAAGTAAATAACTCCATCCAAAAATTTCCAGTAAAAATGGGATCTCTGTTGCTCACAATAACCCTTGGGTTCCCATGTAGCTTTTGAATTGTGTCCATAAATGTAGTAGCAAATGTACTTGCTTTAAATGGATAAGATAATCAAAAAAGTGTGCATACTTGGTAATTCTATCAACTACCACCATGATGACACTCTTTCCTTCGGACTTAGGTAAACCTGTGATAAAATCCATTGAAATATCCTCCCAACGTTGACTTGGAATGGATAAAGGTTGTAGAAGACCCGGGGTCTTAATTGTCTCAACTTAATTCTGCTGGCAAAATAAACATTCCGCCACAAACTTTTGAACATCAGATTTAAGGCCATCCCAAACAAATTATTTCTTCACCTTGTGGTAAGTTTTCAAAAATCTTGAGTGTCCTCCTAAAGGAGAAGTGTGCAATTCCAAAAGAATCTTTTGTTTTAGTTGGGAATTCTTGTAAAGATATAAGTGATATTTGTACCATAAGGAATCATTTTTCCAACTAAATGTATCAAATTTACTAGGATCTTGCTGCAAATTTTAAATGAGTGTCCACACTTCTTCGTCCTTCTTCCATTCATCTCTTGCTTCAATTATCCAATCCAGTTGGATAATATAAATGGTAGAAAGCAATGCTTCCACCTCTTCATTCTTTCTTGAGAGTGCATCTGCAACAACATTTAGCTTCCCTTTTTTCTAGATTATTTCAAAGTCATAACCCAACATCTTTGTGACCCATTTTTGCTACTCTTCGGAAGACAGTCTTTGTTCCAGAAGGTGTTTAAGACTATCATGATCAATTTTTACCTTGAAGTGTCTTCCCATTAGGTAAGTTCGCCATTTATTTAGTGCATGTAGTATTGCTAACATTTCCTTCTAATAAATAGGTTTCTGTAAATACTTTCCTTTGATTGGATGACTTTCAAAAGAAATGGGTTGTCCTACTTGCATTAAAATAGCACCAATTCAATTTCCTGAGGCATCACATTCCATAATAAAGGTTTTTGTGAAGTCTGGCGTAGCTAAGACCGGTGCTAGGCACATTACCTCTTTAAGATGTTCAAAGGCCTTAGTTGCTTCAGGAGTCCATGAAAATGCATCTTTATTCAATAATGTTGTTAGAGGTGTTGCTATTCTCCCATAATTATTAATAAACATGTGATAATACCCTATTAACCCGATAAATCCTCACAGCTGATTTATGGTTGTGGGGACTTTCCATTCCTTAATGTCTTTAATTTTTTTAGGGTCTGCCTTAACACCCTCGTGAGATAAAATATGACCCAGATATTCCTCCTCTTGTACTCCAAAGAAAAATTTGGATGTTTTTGCATATAATTGTTTCTCCTAAAATAGTTTGAGCACCTTGTCAACATGTTGAACATGATCCTTCCAAGACTTGTTGTAGATTAGTATATCATCAAAAAATACTAGCACAAATTTTCTAAGGAAGGGTTTGAAAATGGAATTCATCAACCCTTCAAATGTAGAAGGCGCATTTGTAAGGCCAAAATGCATGACCAAAAATTCGTAATGACCCTCATGAGTTTGAAATGTTGTTTTTGGAATATCTTCAATCTTGATTCTAGTTTGATGATATCCTGAACGAAGATCCAACTTGGTAAAATAAATTTCTCCATGTAATTCATACAATAATTCATCAATCACAGGAATGGGAAATTTATCTTTAATGGTGAGCTTATTGAGCTCCCTATAATCTAGACACATGTGCCATCATCCATCCTTCTTGTGTACCAATACTACAGGAGGAGATAAAGAACTTTGACTAGGTTGAATTATACCCACCTCTAACATTTCGGAAATCATGGGTTCAATTTCTCTCTTTTGGACATAAGGATATCTATAAGGCCTGATGTTTGGAGGAACATTTCCTGGAATCATATGAATAGCATGATCATGATCACGAACAGGTGGGAGCCCTTTGGGAGTTTCAAATACCTTGGAATGATTGTCCAAGACTTTTTGGAGATCTGCAGAAATAGATGATTTTGATGTTGGAACTTCTAGTGAGCATAATTGTGCAATTACGCCTCATTGTTCTTTATTTATAAGTTTTGCCAAGAAATTAGAGCTTATTATCTTTCTCGGCTTCCCTGCAATACCCCGTAATTTCACTTCCTTTCCTTCTGAAAAAAATTTCAAGAAAATTTCTTGAAAATTAAAAGCTACCGTCCCCAAAGATTGTAACCATTGTACTCCTACTACAACATCAACACCTCACATAGGAATGGAAAGCATTGGACTATTCAATAGATATTCCCCCATGGCTAGCTTGATATTATGGCATTTTCCAGAGAAATTTATAGTTCCTCCATTTGCAACCATCACTTGACATTCTGGTGTTGGGTATTGGAAACAATTCAATTCCTTGGCTACCTTACAATGAATAAAATTATGGGTGCTATCTAAAACAATCAACACTATTAGCTTTTTCTTCTTGATATGTCCTTCTATATTAAGATTTTGAGGAGTGGTAATTCCTACCAATGCATTGTAAGATATGGTCAGAATCATTTCTTCCTCTTCTAGGGCTAGTTATTGGTGTATATCCTCTTCTTTTTCATTTTCTTCTTCCTATTCATAATCTATGTAAAATAATTTCTTCTCAGCACATTTATGACCTTTAGTGTATTTTCTATCACAAATGTAGCAAATCCCTTTTGCTCTTTTTTCTTCCAATTGTTGTGGTGTCAACCTTGTTGGTTGTGGAAATCTTGGAGTAGCATCACTTCCATCTTTATAGAAGTGAGTGATAGGCTTCCTTGTCGCCATAATTTTACATTCAATTTTTCTTTCCAACGTCAATGTCTTCTCCAATGAATCTGGTTCCAAAACGCAAACTTCATGTTGGATGTTATCCCTTAAAGTACCTAGGAAGAGATCAATCTTGTGTTCCTCTGAAATATCAGTTACCCTTATATTAAATCTTTGGAAGTCCTCAATCTGCTCCCCCACTGAACACTTTTGTTTGAGATTTATCAATTGGCTAAAGAAATTTTTGCTCTATGTATCCTCATAATGTGCTATCATTTCCTCTGTAAAAATTTACCAAGTGACAATTTTTTTATGGGAGCAAAGCCATCGATACCATACAAATGTATTTTGTTCTAAATTTAAAGTTGCAATGCGTACCTTTTGTTTGTTTTGCACATTATTGAGACCAAAATATTACTCTATCTGTAGTATCCATGTTACAGGATCCTTTCCATCAAAATTCCTCATATCCATTTTTAGAATATGGTGGTTCTTCCCTCCAACATTTGAGTTTATGAAATCATGATTAAAATGTATTTTGTTCTCATGATGAGTTTCCTCTACTATATTTTCACCATTAGGAAACACATTTCTTGTATCAACTTTTTCAAACCTTCCATGTCTACTTTTAGATCATTCTTCATGTTTTCCATCTTAGCTTTCATGTCATCCATATTAGATTCCATGCCAGCTTCGATGCCATCCATCTTAGCTTCCATGTCATTCTTCAAACCATCCATATTAGATTCCACGCCTTTCTTCAAACCATCCATCTTAGTTTCCATGCCTTTCTTCAAAACTTCCATGTCATTTTTTTTTGCTCTTTGCGAGAGAAAAATTTGTTGCTCTTGCTCTTGTAATTTGGATATGTCATGTTGCCATTATTCATCTTCATGATTCATAGTAGAGCCTTCTAAAGGCTTAATGGTTATTGAATTATTTTTAGGGGCCATTTGAGAATCCAATACTGATATCTATTCTATAATATGCCCTTGAAATCAATTCAACTTGATTCTTCAAACAATACTTATGCAATTCGGAAAAGAAAATACACACCTTTTACTTGCTTTTGAGGAGCTCCATATAGAAATTGACTTATATATATATTTGCATATCCTCAATATATTAAATTCGGCCCTGTAGTATTCCTCTAAAGCTTCTTTCAAATTCCACAGTTCTGACTTGATTGGGATTCTTGAAGGAAAATTTATGTCCAATCTCCCACAATGACCTAATTATGGACTGGTTCAATAGAGCGAAATTGTACGACTTGCCACATGTCATTGTTTGCTCCTTTGGCTCTCAAATTTATAGAAAAGAAACTAAAATCCATGTACTTCACATCACTTTTTATAGAATTCCAATCTGATGCTCGGAGAGAGAGTTATGAACCTTTTCTCACAATCACCTCTTTGAGATGAAATTTGGGAGCCTAAAAATGACCTAACTTCCACAGATCATATCTCCAAAAGTATTGTGAACCAAGATCTTAAATTTGGAAAATATGTTTCTCTGGATGTCAACTTCGCACTCCAAAATTTTTAGCTTTTGAACCTTTTTAGAAAAAAAGTTATAGCAAAAATTTTGTGATGAATTTTTTAAGAGAAATTCAGGAGCCTAAAAAAAGGCCTAACTTCCACAGATCATATCTCCTAATATATTGCAAACCAAGCTTTGACATTTTCTGAAAATGTGCCTCAGGATTTTGGCTTCACACTCTAAAAATTTCAGCTTCTGAACCTTTGTAGAAAAAAAATTCCACGATGATTTGTTTGGAGCAACGAAACCCTACAATCCAAAGCTCTGATACCAAATGTTGTGAAACCAGCTCCAAAAATAGCAGAAAGGATATATTTGTTAGAAAATTAAATGTTATGGAGCAATGCAACACATAAAATATGTAGAAAATACAAGCACACAAAACACATAAAACCAAAGAGACACAAATATATGTGGTTCACCCAGTTTGGGCTACGTCCACCCCGAACAGCCAGTCCTTCCTTTCTATTATCTAGAAAAGTGAATAGACAAAACCTATAGTAGATTCACTATAATATCCTCTGTTCTCTCTCATAGTCTCCCTATCTGTTTCCCGCTCAGAGAATACACATGTAATACATAACCACAATACAATACCCTCATACAAAGAGTGGGGGTTGCCTTCTAGGGAAAAATACCCTAAACTAAACATAGCTTCTACCGTCAGATCATCTGCCTCATGAATGGCAGAGATTCACTAGAAATTACTATACTTTTACAAGGAAATTTTACATCTATTTTTAGCTTTGTGGGCATTGCCCCCGAAACCCCTGCTGGGGGATCGCTAGCCCTCGGACACCCCATCCGACCCCCGCCACCCTCCCCCCCCCGAGACCCCGCTGGGGGAAATTTCCCTCCCACTACAAGGGTGTACAGTTTTCCTAGGGTATACATCTAGCTGAAACAAGGATCTCTGAATTAGGAGGAAAATCAAGCTCCACATCCAACAATCTCCCACTTGGAGACTGATTGTAGCAACTCCACCACTACTTCATTTTTTTGACAATGACTCCTCTTTGGACCTGGCTATTTCTCATCTTCATCATCATCCTTTAAGACTAATTGAAACTGAGCACATTCTCAGTTTCTCCCTGGTTACAACTTTTGTTAGCATATCTGCAGGATTCTAGCTAGTGTGTATCTTTTCTAGCTTCAACTCTCCATCTTCCAGTAATGACCGTATGAAATGGTACTTGAGATGTATGTGTTTAGTCCTGGAATGAAATGCTGAATTCTTTGCAAGCTGAATGGAACTTTGGCTATCACTGTGTAACGTGCCCATATCATGCTTCTTACCCAATTCATCCATAAACCTTTGTAACCAAATCATTTCTTTACTAGCCTCTATAGCAGTAACATACTCTGCTTCTGTTGTTCAAAGTGCAACAACACTTTGGATTTTTGAAACCCAACTGACATCTATTCCACCTACAGTAAATACATATCGTGTATTGCTCCTCCTGTTATCTCTGTCACCTACCATATCTGCATCAACATATCCTTGTAGAGCAATGTTTGAACCACCAAAGAGTAATGCTTGATTTGTGGTACCTCTCAAATATTTGAGAATCCATTTTACTTCCATCCAATGTTCTTTTCCCGGATTATTCATGTACCTGCTTACAACACCCATTGCATGTGCAATATCAGGCCTTGTGCAGACCATTGCATACATTAAGCTTCCAAGTGCTGATGCATATGGAACTTTAGACATGTAATCCATGTCTTCTTGGGTCTTTGGGCACATCTCCTTACTAAGTTTGAAATGGCTAGCAAAAGGTGTACTAACTGGTTTTTCATTGTGCATATTAAATCTTTTCAAAACCTTTTGTATGTACTCATTCTGAGACAGCGTTAATTTTTTATTTTTCCTATCTCTGGTTATTTTCATACCAAGGATCTATTTTCCAGCTCCCAAATCCTTCATTGCAAATGAATTTTCCAATCTTTGTTTGAGCACATTTATTTCCTGCCTGTTAGACCCTGCAACAAGCATGTCATCTACATACAATAACGGTATAATATAGTAGCCATCATTTTGCTTTTTCTGTTAAACAAAATGATCAGAGTGACATCTAGTATAACCTTGTTCAGACATAAAATTGTCAAATTTTAGATACCACTGCCTTGGAGCCTGTTTTAAGCCATACAAGCTCTTCTTTAACATGCACACCAATTTTTATTTTCCTTTGACCTCATATCCTTCTGGTTGCTGCATGTATATCTATTCCTCCAAATCTCCATGGAGGAATGTTTTCTTTACATCTAACTGTTCAAGATGTAAATCTTCCACTACTACAAGACATAAGATAGTTCTGATTCAAGTCATCTTAACAATAGGAGAAAATATTGCATCAAAATCAATACCTTTCTTCTGTGCAAACCCCTTCACCACAAGTCTAGCTTTGTACCTATGTTTTCCTCCATATTCTTCCTTCATCCTGTAAACCCATTCATTCTGCAATGTATTTTTACCTGCAAGAAACCTGACTAAGTCCCAAGTATGGTTATGCATTAAGGATTCCATCTCTTCTTCCATGGCTAGCTCCCACTTCCTCTTGCTTTCAACCTGCATTGCTTCTTCATAACATTCGGGTTCACCAGAATCAGTCAGTGATAGATAATATAATGAAGGAGAATACCGTTCAGGGGGTCTACTTATCCTGGTAGATCTTCTAACACCACTTTCAGGTGTTTGAGGTGCCTGTTGCTATTGTGGTGGTTGCTGCTGCTGTGGTTGTTGATTATTATTATTTTCAGGCACCTTTACTTTTTCAGTTATCTCATCAAGAACTGTGTTTTCCTTACTTTCTTTTTCTTCTTTATTTTCCTGCAACTGATTCTTATACAAGACCTTTTCATTTAATATTACATCTTTTCTCCTAATTATTTTTTTATTTTCATAATCATATAAGCGATAACCAAAATCATTAACACCATATCCAATAAAAGTACATTTCTTTGATTTTTCCTGAAGCTTTGTTCTATTTTCTTTATTAATATGGACAAAGGCCTCACAACCAAAAGGCTTTAAAAAAGAGTAGTTTACCTTTTTACCTGTCCATGCTTCCTCTAGAATACCACCATCTAAGGAAGTTGAAGGCCCTCTGTTATTAGATAAAAAGAAGTATCTACAGCATCTACTCAAAATTGTAAAGGCAATCTTACATGCAATCTCATGCACCTTGCACGCTCCATGATTGTTCTGTTCATCCTTTCTGACACACCATTTTCTTGTGGTGTTCTTGGAACTATCTTCTCTCTACGAATTCCATGCTCTGAACAGTACTTATCAAACTCTTTGCTGCAATATTCAACTCCATTTTCTGATCTGAGACACTTCAACTTCTTTCCTGTCTCAATCTCAACCAAAGCTTTCCATTTCTTGAAAGTATCAAATAAATCAGATTTATTTTGAATACAATAAATCCAATTTTTTCTAGTTGCATCATCAATAAACGTAACATAATAGCGAGAGCCACCGAGAGATGATACCTGAGCAGGGCCCCGTACATTTGTATGCACAAGATCCAATTTTTCGCTCTTCTTTTCTTTCCCAACTCTGAGAAATTTGAATCTCTTTTATTTCCATAAATGAAATTTTCACAGAAATCCAAATCAACATTATTCAAACCTAGCAACAAATTTCTTGAGTGAGGAATCCTGATCCCCTTTTCACTTGTGTGTCCAAGCCTATGATGCCATAATGTTGCATCTTCTCCTTTGGAAGTTAAAGCATTAACAGAGTTAGAAATACCATTTCATAAATACAATGTACCAACCTCTTCGCCTTTTGCTATTACTAGGGCTCCTTTGGTGACCTTCCAAGCTTTATCTGTGAAAGTTGTCACGCAACCTTCCCTGTTGAAATCAGAATTTTCTTCAGATCTGGAACATGCCTTACCTCCTTTAGTAGCCATTGGTTTCCATTTTGTTGTTTTACAATAAATTTACCCATTCTAAAAATTTTACAGGGTTATCATCACCCAAACAAACTTGTCCAAAATCTCCTTGAACATAGTCATGAAAATATTTCTTATCAGGTGTGGCATGGAATGAAGCCCTTGAATCTACAACCCAATAATCAGTAACACTTTAAAAAGAAATAATCAAAGCATATTGTAACACATCACCTGTCACATTTGCTTCATGATTGTTTTCTTGTTGCGCGTCCCCTTCTTTTCCCTTCCGAGATCTACAGTATTTCTTTATGTGTCCTTTCTTTCTGCATTTCTAGCACACTATCCCTAATTTGGACTTGGATCTGCCTTTTCTTGATTTACTGCGATATCCTGAGCTCTTTCCTCTTTCAATTATCCTTCCCATAGAATCTGCACTCAAAGAATTACCTGATGTCTCACCGAAGCTTTTCCATCGCATTTCCTCGCTAAGGATAGCACCGACAACATCATCAAACTTTAAAGTACTAGATCCAGAGACAGAGTTACTAATGGCCATTAATAAACCATTCCAACTCTCTGGCAATGATCACAAGAATAACAGAGCTCTAACTTCATCATCAAATTTTACCCCTACAGAACTTAACTGACTGGTAACTGTATTAAAATCATTTAAATGGTCTGCAAGAGATCCACCTTCCGACATCTTCATATTAAATAGTCATTTAATAAGAAATACATTGTTTGAGGATAAGGGTTTTTCATATAGTTTTTCCAATGTTTGCATGAAACCCTCTGTTTTTGTTTCCTTCGAAATATTGAAGGTGACTGATGCCGCAAGGCAGAACCGTACTGTTCTAAGTGCCTTTCTATCGAGAATGTTCCATTCCACGTCTGTCATGGCCGCTGGCTTCTTTTTTTTTTCCACTCAATGGTAGGTAATGATCTTTCTGATATAGATAATCTTCCATCTGCATCTTCCACAGCGGATTAATCTAAATTTCTTGACCCTAAACTTACCATCTTCCGCCATTACTCCCACTCATACCAGGAACCCTTATTTCCTGCAATTTTATTAGCCAAATATATCTTTGGCTCCAATACCAGTTGTTAGAAAATTAAATATTACGAAGCAATGCAACACATAAAATATGTGGAAAATACAAGCACACAAAACACATAAAACCAGAGAGACATAGATATACATGGTCCACCCAGTTTGGGCTATGTCCACCCCGAACAGCCAGTCCTTCATTTCTATTATCCAGTAAAATGAATAGACAAAATGTACAACAGATCCGCTCTAATATCCTCTGTTCTCTCTCATAGTCTCCCTATCTATTTCCTGCTCATAGAATACACATGTAATACACAGCCGCAATACAATACCCTCATCCAAAGAGAGGGGGTTGTCTTCTAGGGAAAAAAACCCTAAACTAAAGATAACTTCTACTATCATATCATCTTCCTAATGAACAGCCTAGATTGACTGGAAATTACTATACTTTTACAAGGCAATTTTACATCTATTTTTAGCTTCAGGGGCGCTGCCCCCGAAACCCCTGCCGGGGGACCATTGGCCCACGGACCCCCTAGCCAGGGGTTCAGACCCTACGGACATTACATGAAATAAGCCACTTCGAGGGGGCAACCTCCAATACATTACATGAATTAATAATTCTTAGATGATACAAATTACAAAACATCCTTTCTATATATAGGATGCCATGGGGCCACAATGTACTCCTAGTGGGGCCCAATGTAATCCTAGCCGACCTAACAATAATAATTTAAGGGCACAATAATAACAATATGGGGGTTACAAGGGTACAATAATAACAATAAGGGGGTTACAATAACAACAATAAGGGACTATACTAGTAATATAGGGACCTAACAGTGTCTAATGAAAAATGTCTTAAGTAAGTATCTAGACAAATTTGTTCTAGTGTTTATTGATGACATTCTAGTATAGTCTAAGAATGATGCTTAACATAAAGAACATATTAGAATTGTCTTACAAACACTTAGAGAAAATAAGTTATATGGTAAACTTAGAAAATGTGAATTTTATAAAGATAAAATTCAGTGCTTGTGTCATGTAATTTTAGAAAGAGGATTAGCAGTGGACCCAGAAACATACAAGATATGATGAATTGGCCTGTGCCTACTGATGTTTTATCCATAATATCATTCATGGGAATTTCAGGATACTATACGAGGTTTGTAGAAATATTTCTAGCCTTAGAATATCCTATTACCTCTCTACAGAAGAAAGGAGTGAATTTTGAGTGGACAGAAAGATGTCAACATAGTTTTGAATAGTGAAAACTTAAACTAACAACTGCTCCTATTTTGAAGACTGCTGATCCAAATGAAGAATTTGTAGTATGTACAGATGCTTGTGTAGAAGGATTAGGAGGGGTATTATTGCAAGAAAACTCAGTCATAACATATGAGTCAAGAAAATCAAATAAAATGAACATAATTAAACTATGAATGACTTAGATTTAGCTGTTGTAATACATGCTTTGAAGATGTTGAGACATTACCTGTTAAGGATGTTAGCTCCTTGTAATCAGCAAGATTGGCAAAGTCCGATCTCAGGGAGAAACATCATTTCAACCACTTTGGGATTCTAGGATCTAGCCCTCCTGAATCCGGAGAGGGATCTCTCCAATAAGTGCAAAGATGGATTTGTCTTTGAAGTTTGGGGTTATGATATTAGGCTAGTTATGAAGGCCAAAAGTTTTGTTTGTTTTTGGATGGTTGAGAATGAATACTTCTTGAGGTGGAAAGTCCTAAGTGCAAAGAGTTTCAAAGGTGAGAATTTGCAAGTGAATGGAACAACTAGGCTAAAAAGATAGATATAACACTGGTTTTAGTCTATTGGGCTATGGAGTCATAACAGGGCTTTAATCGAATAACAACATCAAGAGTGATCCAAGGGGCAAGTCATCTACATCACAAAATTATTGAGATTATAATGATGGAATGGGAACAATAAAGTGTTGGAGAGGTGGAAAATGATAATAATTTCACAAAGGATTTATAGATAGTCCAAAAAAGAAAATCCTCTTAAGTAACTGTTTAAAACCAACCAAGTTCAGGGCTAACCATTGACTTCTTGGGAAAGTTTGTATTAAAGCAGCTTAATTGACAAACAATCCAGTAATCCACATAATTACCTTCAGAAAGTATGAAAACATATAAGAGAAGACAGAGTGTAAACTTAAGATCAAATAAAGTACTTTTAAACCTAGTCTGCTTTTAGTCAACACCAAGGGAAACTTTCAAAATCTGCCTTTGGAGAAAAGAAACTAGAAACAGGGCAAACCATCACTTTTATAGTATAACTTTAATAAGCAAATAAGGAAAATAACTTTCAAGAACAATGTTTAAAGAAAATAGTAGGACGAGGGAACTCCAACATTCCTAACTGATTAAACTGTATTAAATCGTTCTTAAATAAACAAATTGGAGGAAAACATTGAGATAAATATTTTTAGTCAGAGAAGGTTACTGATATACAGTAGGTCCTAACTCTATAAATGTTGTTTTTTATCAGAGAATATTGAAAAATATGACATACATAGAAGGAAAAAAAATAACAAAGAAAGGGGCACTTCACCAGTGATATAGACCAGGATCCCAAGAAACAACTTGCTTATTGATGTCAAACCAGTTACAGTACTCAGGTCCAATGTTTCAGTTCAGCAATCATCTTCACTATCCATCCTAACTAATCTAACACAAATAGAGCTTCAAGGGCCAGTGAACACTATTTACAGATAGAAGTCTCAAGCTCAATTTACATTACAATGTCCAGCAACCTAATCAACCAAGCCCTCACTCATCTTCTGCAGAAGTATATATAGAATAATGAGGAGGTGAGATCTGATAAAATATCTCCAATTACAATTAATAAAGACTTAGTGGCTTCTTGGCCTTCGAGGGGCTCAATGAATAAACTTACATGGGTGCACTCTGTATTAAATGTTTTACATAAAGTTTAAGCTCGGTGGGAAATTTTGTTGACCTTTGAGGCTCTGTGTGGCATCGAAGTAACTCTGCAGATGTTTGTCATTAATTAACTTGGCAGAGTTTCCTTTTTGGCTGCATTTTGAGACAAATATCTAATCCTGATCAATAAATTAGGCCTCTGATTGAATAATTTCAGGCACAAGTGGCATCGTGATAGCTAAAGGGATCAATTTTCCTCATTTGTGGTGGTGGAGGCGGTCCTGTTGATAAAACACTTTAAGATCTTCTTTAAACTGTGTTTTAAATTGGGGATTATGCTTTTGATACACATTATTAGCCGTGATCCCCACAAATATGTCTTCCATCCTCTGTTTTTGGTAAATTTTGGTCTTCGTCACTGATACTCTTCTTACTGTGCCCGATTCATGGTTTTTACTTATGTACAGGGAAACGCAGGGGCGACATGGCATTAATTCCTAAAGAAATACTGATGAAACGTGAATCTCGATCTTGCGAAGGATTTTCTTTGCTGAATTGGGGCAGTGTTAAGAATCTGTAATTTTAGCAGATTGGTGAGACTAAAATTGCAGAAGCAACATTATTTCAACCAACTATGGGATTCTAGGATCTAGCCCTCCTGAATCCGGAGAGGGATCTCTCCAATAAGTACAAAGATGGATTTGTCTTTGAAGTTTTGGGTTATGATATTAGGCTAGTTATGAAGGCCAAGGGTTTGTTTGTTTTTTGGATGGTTGAGCATGAATATTACTTGAGGGGAAAGTTAAAAATTCAAAACAATTTCAAAAGTGAGAAGTTGCAAGTGAATATAATATCTTAGGCTAAAAAGATAGATATAACGCTAGTTTTTAGTCCATTGGGCTATGGAGTCATAACAGGGATTTAATTGAGTAACAAAATCAAGAGTGATCCAAGGGGCAAGTCATCTATATCACAATATTATTTGAGATTAGAGTGATGGAAAGGAAACAATAAAGTGTTGGAGATGGGGAAAACTGATAATAATTTCACAAAGGATTTATAATCAGTCCAAACAAGAAAAGCCTCTTAAGTAACTGTTTAAAACCAACCAAGAACAGGGCTAACCATAAAATTTCTTGGGCAAGTCTGTATTAAATCAGCTTAATTGAAAAACAATCCGATAATCCACATAATTACCTTCAGAAAGTATGAAAAAACATAAGAGAAACAAAGTGCAACTTAAGATCAGATAAATTACTTTTAAACCTATTCTGCTTTTAGTCAATCACCAAGGGAAACTTTCGGAATCTGATTTTGGAGAAAAACTAGGACCAGGGCACACCATATCTTCCAATTCATCTTTAATAAGCAAAATAAGGAAAATAACTTTCAAGAACAACGTTTAAAGAAAACAGTAGGACGAAGGAACTCCAGCATTCCTAACTGCTTCAACTGTATTAAATCATTCTTAAATAAACAAATTAGAGGAAAACATTGAGATAAAGCTTCTCAGTTAGAGAAGGTTACTGATATACAGTAGGTCCTAACTCTATAAATGTTGTTCTTTATCAGAGAAAGTGAACAATATGACATATATAGAAGGGAAACAATAACAAAGAAAGGAGCACTTCATCAGTGATATAGACCAGGATCCCAAGAAATAGCTTGTTCATTGATGTCAAACCAGATACAGTACTCAGGTACAATATTTCAGTTCAGCAATCATCTTCACTATCCAGCCTAACTAATCTATCATAGGAAGAGCTCCAAGGGCCAGTGAATACTATTTACAATCCGAATTTTTTTGCTCAAATATATTTCCAAGTTCTGCAACCATCCCATCACTCATCTTCTGCAGAAGTATATATAGAAGGATGAGCAGGTGAGATCTGATAAAAGATCTCAATTTACAATTAATACAGACTTAATGACCTCTTGGCCTTTGAGGGGCTCAATGAAGAAACTTGCATACATATCCTCTGTATTAAATGATTTACATAATGATTAAGCTTTGTGGGAGCTTTTGTTGACTTTGAGGCTCTGTGTGATGTCGAAGTAACTCCGCAGATGTTCTTTGAATTGAGTTTCCTGGCAGAAATAACTTTCTGGCTGTGCTGAGACAAATATCTGATCCTGATCAATAAATTCAGCCTCTGATTGAATTCTTTGAGGCACAGGTGGCGTCGTGGTAGCTAGAGGGATCAATTTGCCTCAATTTGTGGCGGTGGAGGGTTTCTTGTCGATAAAACAGTTCATATTTTCCTTTAATTGTGTTGTAATTTGGGGGATTAGGCTTTTGATAATAATTCTTAGCCGTGATCCCCATAATTATGTATTCCATCCTCTGTTCTGGTTCATTTTGATATTTTTCACTGATACTCTATGATTTGTGATTGACTTGCTGTGTTTTTGCTGATGTGCTGGGCCGTGCAGGTTTGAAAGGCATCAATGCCTTCGCAGATCATTGATAAACGTGGAGTCAAAAACCTGTGATGATTTTCTTTGGTGAATCGGAGGCAAGAGGATCGTCACCCTCTGTCTCTGAAACTTCTTTGAGTTATGGTGGAGAGAACATCGAAACCCTACAAAATACAAAAAACTATTATAAAATCCTGCTTATATAGATTTACTGCTACGGAGGCATGTGGAGGAGGCGTGGCCGTTGGATGGCATCATCCAACGGTCAGGATTAATTGGAGAAGGCAGAAGAAAGATTGAATCAGATCCGTCCATTGCGCAGAGATCGACGGTCGGGAGCAAGGGGGAAAGTCAAAAACGGAGAATCATTGACTAGGCGACGGAATCAGGGCGATGGAATATGGATCGTCGATCTGTAGATTAGATCCATGACGGAGATTAATCTGGATGGCGCGTCGTAGCCATGTTAACTATCAGACATCTTTGACGAGCGATAGACGTTGGATGGCCCGCCCCAGATCGGATAGAGCACGACAATATCGTTGGGCATCCACGTATGAACGATAACGCGTGATGAGCAAGCGGTTTTGAAAAATTATAGGAGACGCATGTCACACGATGTATGGAATCGCTGGCGATCGGGGAAAAACCGCCTTTTCCCAAAGGCGGTGCGATGGAAACCGTGTGGTTTCGGCAATCAGCTAGTGGATGGCGGGGACCACCAGGGAGATGTACTCCGCACCATATGATCTGTAGATCAGATCAACAGTGGGGGTTAAACTGAAAATCAAACCGGCGGAAAAGTTTATAATTTAATTAAAAACCAAAGAATTAAAATAATCAAAGGTTTTAATACTTCGACGGAGAAATATTTAAAGGTTTGGCACTCGACTACGGGGCCAAGGGTCATATGAAGGGTCATATGACCAGGGATTTATGTAGGAAGGGGCTAAGACCCATATATGTACAAAAATGTGGGTTTTTATGGTTTTCCAATGGTTTTCAAGGGAAATTGAGGGTTTCGATAAGGCTTAAAAGTGGGTTTTAAACATTATAAAAATGGATTTTCATGAATGGAAGAAGGGAACTCATGAAAAATAGAGGAATTTTATGGAGAAATAGGGAGGAAAATGAAGGTTAGTTTTGAAGTGGGAGGAGGGAAAAAAGGCCTTTGCAGTAGTAATCTGGCTTGGAAATTAGCAGGATTTCTGATTTCTGAAGGGAAATAACAGTGAAGTTTTGGACAGAGTAAAGGCACGAGGCCTTCAAGAGTCTTCAAGAGCCAACACTTTTTAGTAATAAAATTTGTTCCTTGAAGGCTCAAAAAAGTCTTAGCCACCTTTTGTTATTAACAAATATTATAGGTGGCTAACAGTGGCTTCACTTGGGGATGATGCCTTCTTGAAGGCATCAAGAACTTCAGACTTGCATTCTGGGAGGCTGACCTGTGCCACATCAATTATGTACTTCTGGGAGGTTGACCTGTGCCTAATCCATTGGGATGCCCTTCCTTTATTGGGATGATCTTCTCTGAAAACATATTAGCAGCTATGAAAAAAATCGACCTTCATTAATACAAACTTTCTACCTACCCAATCCTACTGATCTAGCATTTTTTCTTCATCAAAGTGCACTTGGATTGGCAAACTCTTTTCACAACATTTTATTCTTTTGAAAGCAGGAAACATAATCTATTTCTACTCCTTATTTCTCCATGGACTCAGATTAAACAATTGAGTCCATATAATTCTCTACCTAATCTGCCATCTGTTGGGATTGAACTGTCCAACATATTTTTTATTCTCTAAATTCTACAACAGAAAATTAAAAAGAATTCAAGTCAGGATTAAACAGTCTAACTTGATGCTGATTTATGGCATAAAAACAAGCTGCACATAGATTATTATTTGCAGAAAATTAAAACAAAATGATGAAGGCTTAAGATCTGAAAGTTTTTCATCATGGCCTTCTCTTTTTACAGCTCTGTTTTGACTCATGTTTGAGTTATTTCTTCTTTTTTCTCTGGTTCAGATTTTGATATTGTTTGAACCTTTAATTTCTATCCTAAACTATCTACTGATAAGCCAATATTTAACAGTTTGGAAAATTGCATTCACTATCCTATCGGCAGAAAATTTAAAGCTAATTAGTCAAGTTTAGGCTATTTGACTAACTAGAAGTGTGTTATTCAGGAGTGGCATTTAAGCTTGCACACTTTCAGACTTTGTTTCTCTTTTTTGGTATGGGGCTATACCTTTCTTGTTTTCATAATCTTCCCTCTTTTCTTTGTTTTCGTATTTTTTAATTTTTTATTTTTCTTCAAAGAAGAAAACAACAACTAACTACATGCTCAGAACTGAGCTTTATTGACATTCCTATCTAACCTATTCTAAACATGGAGTATTTAAATTTATCATATGATACAAAAATGCCAATGCAGCCAACTGAGTAATGTCAAGAAGAAGTAGAAACTCTGGCTGCTAGTCAGAGGTATCCATAGAACATATTGAAGATTAACCTTCAATATCAAGGCTATCACAGAAGGTGACAACTTTTCATGTCTCTGGCTCATGCAAAGGATAGTTGATTGATAATTTGAGCCAGTTGGGATTTTCACACATTCTTCCATAGGATAAATAAAGAAAATATGAAGATTCTCTTCTTTTTGGTCCTCTATGTCTGGTAGATTGTCTGCTTCCAAGACTTCAGCTTTGAGGAGCTTATCTTTAGAAAGTTTTTTGGAAGCATCATTATCTGAACTGGAGGACTCATCATATTTGGAATTGTTGTCCTCTTTTAGCCCTAGTATGCTCTGGTTTAGTGGACTGTACTCTATGAGGAGGTTATTATATTCTTGAGCAAGGGTATGTTTAATTGCTTCCTCTTTTTCAAGAGAAAGCTCCTTGATTTCCACCTGCCAAAAAATTTATTTGTTTCTTTCCTCCTCATCCTTTGAGCTGAAAACCTGTTTATTCCCAATCACATGGAAACTATTACTGATGATCTGAAATGAATCGGAGCAAAGATCCAATGAATCTTCACTCACTTCTAGGCTTTGAAAAATTTCATCATCAGTATCATAAATAGTCTGCACTGGCTCATTACTTCTTTGAAGGAACTGATCTTCCTCCCATAAATCTGCTAATGATGATCCTGCAAAATTAACTTCTGTTTGGGAAGCATCATCACTAGATAGATCAAAGTTAGGAGAATCACAAATATAAGTAATACTACCAATCAAACATACTGGGTTATCAGTAGGTCCTTTTTCATTCTGATCTACAAAAGAACTTTCTAAATCTGTACAACAAAGTTCTCTATGTGAATGGGCAAGAGTGTTTGTTTTGTAAAAAGTTTCAGAGACTAGCTGTTTATTAAAAGTCTGATCTATCTCTTTTTCTGTCAAAGGGGAAGATGTTTCTATGTTCCTTTGAAAAGGAGTACAACAGTTCCCTGTCTCTTGCGAAGATTGATTTTGAGGCTGGATGTCTTCTTGAGCCTCGACTATAAGGGATGATGAATCAATATTTTAGTTTTCAGGGATATCTTGAGGAACGTCCATTATTTCTTGGATCATCTCTTCCTCAACTGATTCATCTATATTCTTAAAATTTTTCAATAGGAGATTAAACTCATGAATGGTTGTTAAAAGATATTCAGGATGCATCTCTTCCAAAGATTCCTCATTATCTATAATGTGTTGGGTGATGTTTTGTGATGGATCATAATATATTGCACCCAATTCTAATGATGTAGTGTTTTATTTATAGTTCTCATAGAACACATATTCAAGGTCTCTTAAAGAAAACAAACTACTAGATCTTAATCATTCATACCAATCCCTAGCTTTTCCTTCTAATGTTAACATGAACATTTTCATTAGGCAATCTTCATGCCATTCAACTTTCAACCTCCATACATGTATGTGAAATTTGATAAGATGTAATAAAGGGTCATCAAACTTTTCACCTTGAAAAATAGGCAGGTTTTCATCCCAATTCACCTGGGGCATCTTATGTGAAAACCCAAGGATATGCTCTCTACTCATTGGGGCATATCTTCGTTGTATTCTTGGAATCATGTTTGTAAATAAAAAAAAGAGGTCACTGTGTGTGGTCAATTAGTTCAGGGTCTTCTACCAGTGGCGTCATTTGGCCTTCTGGGAGTTTCAGAGTGTGGAGTCGCCAAGTGGAAGATTTTTAGCTCCTAGGGAGGTAAAATGTTTTAATAGTTCCACCACCATGTGTTTCTTGTAGAGCTGCAAGGTTTTTAGGAAATGAATTAGCTCTCAAGGGTGATCTAAAAATAGTTGATAATTTTATCTTAGGATACTTCCTAAGAATACCTTCTGGGTTATCAACTACTTTAGGTGGATCAGGGTCAGGATAGGCTCTAGTGTGAATCTTTCTAGGAGCCACTATGCTGTGTTTTTTAGACCCAAATAAACAAGAAAAGTTCAACCAGATATGACTATCTTTGAGAGGTTAACTAGTTTGTTTACACAAATTTTAATCCTACATTCCTCTAACTGAGTTTGAATGATATTATAATGATAAGGGTTCCTCCCAGTGGAGTCTTAAGGTCTGCTCAGGATTGTGGAGCGTGGAGTCGCCAGGTGGAAGATTTTTTAACTCCTAAGGAGGTAAAAGGTTTAATGATCCACCACCATGTTTATTGGATACCAATCTAACTAGATATTCTGGGTTCGATCCCCAACAGAGTCGCCAGAAATGTTAGGAATCTGTAACTTTAGCAGATTGGTGAGACTAAAACTGCAAAAGCAACATTATTTCAACCAACTTTGGGATTCTAGGATCTAGCCCTCCTGAATCCGGAGAGGGATCTATCCAATAAGTACAAAGATGGATTTGTCTTTGAAGTTTGGGGATATGATATTAGGCTAGTTATGAAGGCCAAGGGTTGGTTTGTATTTTGGATGGTTGGGCATGAATATTACTCGAGGGGAAAGTTCAAAATGAAAAACAGTTTCAAAAGTGAGAAGTTGCAAGTGAATAGAATAGCTTAGGCTAAAAAGATAGATATAATGCTGGTTTTAGTCCATTGGGCTATGGAGTCATAACAGGGCTTTAATTGAGCAACAACATCAAGAGTGATCCAAGGGGCAAGTCATCTATATCACAAGATTATTTGAGATTAGAGTGATGGAATGGAAACAATAAAGTGTTGGAAATGGCGGGAACTGATAATAATTTCACAAAGGATTTATAGTTAGTCCAAACAAGAAAAGCCTCTTAAGTAACTGTTTAAAACCAACCAAGAATAGGGCTAACCATAAACTTTCTCGGGAAAGTTTGTATTAAAGCACCTTAATTGAAAAACAATCTTGTAATCCACATAATTACCTTCAGAAAGTATGAAAAAACATAAGAGAAATAAAGTGTAACTTAAGATCAGATAAAGTACTTTTAAACCTATTATGCTTTCATTCAATCACCAAGGGAAACTTTGAGAATCTGCTTTTGGAGAAAAACTAGGACCAGGGCACACCATATCTTCCATAGTCATCTTTAATAAGAAAAATAAAGAAAATAAATTTCCAGAACAATGTTTAAATAAAACAGTAGGACGAGGGAACTCCAGCATTCCTAACTGCTTCAACTGTATTAAATCATTCTTAAATAAACAAATTAGAGGAAAAAATTGAGATAAAGATTTTCAGTTAGAGAATGTTACTGATATACAATAGGTCCTAACTCTATAAATGCTATTCTTTATTAGAGAAAGTGAAAAATATGACATACATAGAAGGGAAACAATAACAAAGAAAGGAGCACTTCACCAGTGATATAGACCAGGATCCCAAGAAACATCTTGTTTATTAATGTCAAACCAGTTACAGTACTCAGGTCCAATATTTCAGTTCAGCAATCATCTTAACTATCCAGCCTAACTAATCTATCACAAGCAAAGCTCCAAGGGCCAGTGAATACTATTGAAAATCAGAAGTTTTTTGCTCAAATATATTTCCAAGTTCTGCAACCAACCCCTCACTCATCTTTTGCAGAAGTATATATAGAAGGATGAGGAGGTGAGATCTGATAAAAGATCTCAATTTACAATTAATACAGACTTAATGACTTCTTGGCCTTTGAGGGGCTCAATGAAGAAATTTACATACATATCCTCTGTATTAAATGATTTACATACTGATTAAGCTTTGTGGGAGCTTTTGTTGACTTTGAGGCTCTGTGTGATGTCGAAGTAACTCCATAGATGTTCTTTCCATTGGGTTTCCTTGCAGAAATAACTTTCTGGCTGTGCTAAGACAAATATATGATCTTGATCAATAAATTCAGCCTCTGATTGAATACTTTGAGGCATAGGTGGTGTCGTGGTAGCTAGAGGGATCAATTTGCCTCAATTTGTGGCGGTGGAGGGTTTCCTGTCAATAAAACACTTCAGATTTTCCTTTAATTGTGTTTTAATTTGGGGGATTAGGCTTTTGATAATCATTCTTAGCCGTGATACCCATAATTATGTCTTCCATCCTCTGTTCTAGTTCATTTTAATCTTCGTCACTGATACTCTGTGATTTTTGATTGAATTGCTGTGTTTTTGCTGATGTGCAGGGCCATGCAGAGTTGGAAAGGCATCAATGCCTTTGCAGATCATTGATAAACGTGGATTCAAAACCCTGTGATGATTTTATTTGGTGAATCAGAGGCAAGAGGATCGTCATCCTCTGTCTCTGAAACTTCCTTGAGTTATGGCAGAGAGAACGTCGAAACCCTGCAAAATACAAAAAACTATTATAAAATCTTGCTTATATAGGTTTACTGCTACAGAGGCGTGTGGAGGAGGCATGGCCATTAGATGGCATCATCCAACTGTCAGGATTAATCGGAGAAGGTAGAAGAAATATTGAATCAGAGCCGTCAATCGCGCAGAGATCGACGGTCGGGAGCAAGGGGGAAAGTAAAAAACGGAGAATCATTGACTGGGCGATGGAATTAGGGCGATGGAATATGGACCGTCGATATGCATATCAGATCGACGACAAAGATTAATCTGGATGGCGTGCCGTAGCCCAGTTAACTATCGGGCATCTTCATTGAGCGATAGTCGTTGGATGGCCCGCCCCAGATCGGATGGCGCACGACAATATCGTTGGGCATCCACGTACGAACGATAACGCGCGATGAGCAAGTGGTTTTGAAAAAGTACAGGAGACGTGTGTCATGCGATGTATGGAATCTCTGGCGATCGAAGAAAATCCGCCTTTGCCCAAAGGCGGTGTGATGGAAACCGCGCGGTTTCGGCAATCGGCTAGTGGATGGCAGGGACCACCAGGGAGACGTACTCTGCACCGTACGATCTGTAGATTAGATCAACAGTGGGGGTTAAACTGAAAATCAAACTGGTGGAAAGTTTTATAATTTAATTAAAAACCAAAGAATTAAAATAATCAAAGGTTTTAATACTCCGGCGGAGAAATACTTAAAGGTTTGGCACCCGACTGTGGGGCCGAGGGTCACATGAAGGGTCATACGACCAGGGATCTATGCGGGAAGGGGCTAAGACCCATATATGTACAAAAATGTGGGTTTTTATGGTTTTCCAATGGTTTTCAAGGGAAATTGAGGGTTCCGATAAGCCTTAAAAGTGGGTTTTAAACCTTATAAAAATAGATTTTCATGAATGGAACAAGGGAACTCATGAAAAATAGAGGAATTTTAGGGAGAAATAGGGAGGCAAATGAAGGTTAGTTTTGAAGTGGGAGGACAGAGAAAAGGCCTTTGCAGTAGTAATTTGGCTTGGAAATCAGTAGGATTTCTTAGTTCTGAAGGGAAACAACAGTGAAGTTTTGGACAGAGGAAAGGCATGAGGCCTTCAAGAGTCTTCAAGAGCCAACAATTTTTAGTAATAAAATTTGTTCCTTGAAGGCTCAAAAAAGTCTTAGCCACCTTTTTCTATTAACAAATATTATAGGTGGCTAACAGGCGGGAGGATCGTCACTTTCCACCTTTGAAATTTCCTGAGTTATGGCGAAAAAACCATAGAAAACCCTACACAATACAAAAACTATTAGAAAATCCTGCATATATAGGTTTATTGCTACAAAGGACATGTGGGGGAAGCGTGGCCGTTGGATGGAATCATCCAACGGTCAGGATTTATCGGGAGAAGGTGTAGTGAAGGCGGAAGAAAATTTTGAATCAGGGCCATCGATCGCGCAAAGATCGACGGTCGAGAGCAGAAAATGGAAAGAAAAAAACAGGAAATGTTGACTCTGCGACGAATGTGGGTGATGAAATATGAACCGTCGATCTGCAGATCAGATCGACGACGAAGATTAGTTGGATTCCATGTCTTGGCCCAGTTAACTGTTGGGCATCTTCGGTGAGAGATAGTCGTTGGATGCCCCACCGCAAATCGGATGGTGTATAGCAATATCACACCGAGTTTGTTGCCGAACCTTAATGCGTGATGGGGGGGTGGTTTTCAAATAGTACACGGGACACGCATCGGCCAGTGTATGGAATCGCTGTCGATCGGGAGAAAACCACCATTGCCCAAAAGGTGGTGCGATGGATACTGCGTGGTTTTGTAATCGGTTAGTGGATGGCGGGGACCACTGGGGTGATAGGCTCCATGCCGTCGATCTACAGATCAGATCGACGGTGGAGATTGATTGGGGTTTGAACCAGCTGAAAACTTTAGAAAATAATTAAAAACCCAAAGTTGAAAATAACACAAGGTTTTAATATTTTCGGGGGGAGCGGAATATATATATAACATGAGCAGGCACCCGGCTGCGGGGCCTTTGGGTGCGTGGAAAATTATATGACCGAGGGTCAAAGGGAAAAAGGGCAAGGACCCATATATGTCCAAAATGTCGGTTTTTATGGTTTTTCAATGGATTTCCAAGGAAATTGAGGGTTCCAATATAGTTTAAAAATGAGTTTTAAACCATGTAAAGAGGATTTTCAAAAAAGGGAGAAAAGGAATCATAAAAATATTGGAGGTTTTTGGAGAAAGAGGGGGGAAAATGAGGGTTAGATTTGGAAGAAGGGGAAAGGGAAAAGGTGCTTGCAGCAGTATTCAGGCTTGGAAATCAGCAGGATTTCTAAGTGTAAAATGGGAATAGTAGTGAATTTCGAACAGAGGATAGGCATGAGGCCTTTAACAGTCTTCAAGAGCCAAAAATTTTTAGCAATGAAATTTGTTCCTTGAAAGCTTAAAAAGTCTTAGCCACCTTTTTCTATAACAAATTTTATAGGTGGCTAACAAAGGAAAAATTTTGTATTGATGACAAACCACATAATTTTGAAATACTTTTTCACACAACCTGATTTAAACGTTATACAAGCTAGATGGTTTTCCTTCCTTAGTGAGTTTGACATGGAGATCAAACACATCAAAGGAAAGTAAAATAAGATTGTAGATGCTTTAAGTAGGAATTCTCTTCAAAATTTAAATAGTGTTGGGAGTAGTGCAAATTTTGACATTGAAGGATTGATCCAAGAAGTAATGAGTGAAGATTGAAACTATGAAACTCCTATGCTTGAGGGAAGAATACAATTCTATTTTCCAGGGCATGAAACGAGAATTGCAGTGGCATTCTGTGAAAAACGTAGATATCCTGAGATAAAATCATTGTTGTGACCATATTAATTAAATATGCAACAGTTGCAGAGAAAATTGGTTAATGGAAATGAAAAATTCAAAAACCCAAAATCCTTAGACACCTTCGATTTCTAAAGTATGTTATAAAACTAAATCATTACCTGAAAGACATCTTGACAATGAAAAACTCGTAACCTTTGCGTCACAAGCTTGGCTCTACATCATCAGTTAACTAAAATAACTTTGAAGCGGAGTGACAACGGTAGAACCAAACGGGAATAACGATTCCAAAAGTAGGAACAAAGCTAAAGTATGGTGGAGAACGAATAAACATAATCATGGATACAATGAAATATGAATTTTCCATTTGAAATACATCAAACGGAGGAGATTAACCAAGTATATGAGAATTAAATCGATAGATCAGAGCCATGTGATGAATTTAATGGATATGGTACAAATAATAAATGCCGGAAATCATGAGGAGATAACCACAATCAAAACATTGGAATTGAAACCATACATATCCATATTTCATTACTAAAGTAATAAATTCATATCTGATTTATGTGGCAGGTGGATACATCACGTAAAGGATTGCGTGTTAGCCCTATGAGAGTCTGCAAACTTATGTTAACCCCAAAGGAAATTTTACGTAATGTGCCTCCATAGTATGATATCAGTCCACATAGGACTAAGGAAGATGACGTGGAAGATTCAATTTCAACGAAGGTATTCTCATACAAAGAGTTTTAAACTCGAAACAAATGTTCATATATAAAATATGTTGGAGGAAGACTGTAGTTACATACGGTATAACGTAGAAATTAAATAATTTTAATAAATATGAAAAAAAAGTCTGAAATTAGTTGAATTGAAAAATGGACCACTAATGGCTAGAACATGGGTAAGTAAGTAAATTAGAAAAGAAATCATATAGTAAATGTTAAAGAGTATAACCTTAATCAAAGGTATAATTATAAATTGAGGGAAATTGATAATATAAATGTATGAAAATAAAAAAATAAAAGGATAAGGTATATAGAGACCAACAAAATTATATCTTTTTCTATTATTAAAAGAAAGGAATTCCAATGGTTCGAGTATAATATAAAAATCTTGTTATGAAAGAAACTGTATAAGAGGCCTTGAGCATATTATAGTGACATAAGGTGGTAAAAAATGTCGTTTTTATTAACTTATAATAAAGTTGATTGATGAAAATTGTTGAACTTGAATTCGACGATAATTAGACAAGAGTAAAGAAAACATTAAAGTTGCTAGATGGTTTCGTAAAAAGCGACGTAATACATTAATGCAGTTGTATGTATTTATTATTTAACCTATAAATAGAAAAAAAATATTGTGGAAGCAGAGTTGTTACAAGTGTGATTTATGGAAAGGAAGTAAAATTCAAGTTTGGTAGTTCTCTACAAGACCAACATATATATTTTGTTTTAACTCTCTTCATTTCTATTAATACATAGAGTACATTGTTTTCCTTTATATTTACATTCATATATTTCAATGCTTTATTTATATGTTGAATAGAGTGATTGTATAATGCTACATAGACATTGTTAATATTTGGCTTGTTATGATTCTATGTCCAGGTTATAATTATAGAAATAAGAGATAGGATGGAGCATACAAGCCAAGAATATAGTGAATCTTCTGATGGATTACAGGTAAGCCTCGTATCATTATTCGATTAGTTTAAGGGAAACCTTATATTATTTTCCTTTTTTTGTTTTATACTAGGACACTAGGTCAAAGGAAGATACTTCTTTATGAAGTTGTAGATTTTACACAACATGAATAGTTATGTGACTCATGACCTTGAGTTGTAAACTATTATTGATTCATTAAAGAAGTGGAGACATTATGTCCTTGGCAGGAAGTTCATTTTGATGAGTGATCATAGTGGACTGAGGTACTTGTTTGACCAAACTATGCTAAATGTAAGGAAATCTACATGGTTTCTTCTCTAAATGAGTTTGACACTGAAATTGAGCATATCAAAGACAAAGAGAACCAAGTTACGAATGCACTCAATAAGAGAGTGCAAGTACACCATATTTCAGACATGAGATCTTATGGGAAAAATTTAAAGGAGTAGATCCTACATGAAGGGTAGCGCGATGAAAATTACCAACATGTGAAGTAGAGATTGCAGTAGCAACATAATAGTGATAAGGATGAGGAGTGTCACCTCACAGTGTATGGCTTGGTTAGTTTCAATAGCAGGATCTATGTGACTATTAGTAGTGAGTTGAAGAAGCTTCTTTTGAGACAATTTCATGTCAAGCCATATTCAGGCCATTGAGGATACTGAAATACTTTGAAAATTGTTATGAAGTTATACAATCATCCTACTTTGAAGAAATAGGTCATTGAATTTATTTGCAAGTGTTTGGACTCTCAACAGGTGAAATTTGAATGTAATCATCCACTTGGTATGATGCAATCTATTCTAATTTTGCAATGGACATGTGAGGTCAATTACATGTTTTTCATTACATGATTATCGAGGACATAAGGGAAGCACAATTCCATCATGCTTGTGGTTGATCGTTTGAGCAAGGTAGTTCACTTCATTGTAGTGAAGTTTACTAATTCAACAAGAGAAGTGGCTAAAATGCTCATTAACAAGATAGTGAGGTTGCATGGATTTACCAAGAGGATTATATTAGATAGAGATGCCATGTTCACTTCCATGTTTTGGAAGGAGTTATTTGGGTTTATTAACAGTCGTATGGGAAAAAAATAGAGGATTGACAAGATCCTTGAGGATATATGTCATGCATCAGTAAAATAAGTGGGAGAAGTTTCTTCCACTGGTGGAGTTTTATTATAATAATGGGTATCATGAATCCTTAAATATGAGTCCATTTAAGGCTCTCTATGGGAGGAGTGTAATACTCCTATCAACTGTAGTGATCTAATGAATAGGGTATTAATTTGACTTGATATGTTACAAGAGATGGAGTAAGAAATGCAGGTTATCAAAAATAATTTAAAGGTAACCCTGAATAGGAAGAAGAGCTACGTAGATCAACATAGAAGACTCAAGGATCTTTGTGTTGGAGAGAATGTGTAATTGTGTATAAATCCCAATAATATCTCCTTGAGGATTGGATCATGTGATAAGTTGGTACGTAAGTATTGTAGGCCTTTTGATATCCTTGAGAGGATTGGACAAGTGGCCTACAAACCATTTTTTTCCCTCGTCAATGAAATTCCATGATGTTTTGCATGTTTCATTGCTTAAAAGATATGCCCAGTATGTTGGTCATGTGGTTGATTGGTCCATATTACAGGTGGAATCAGATGGATAGTTATAAATAAAGCCTCAATGCATCTTAAAGAAGAAAGAAGTCATGCTCCAGAACCAAGCAATAGAGCAAGTTAAAAATGCAACGGAAGCACTTTAGGCTGAGTGAAGCTAAATGGGAGATGCCTAATAATATGTGGCCATTTTATCCCTATTTATTTGTTGGTTGAATAAAATGTGTCTATATATATTTATATATATCTCATTGTAAAAGACACAGTATGTTTGTCATGATTTCAGTAGTTTTGTAAATACTAAATCAAGGTATGTTTATAAAGCTCCATAATTAGTATGTGTGTGATGGTTTCAACAGTTTTTTCTTGTCAAAAGAATAAAAAAACACATAGGACAGTGTTCCCCAAAATGGATGGGTTTGTAACAACCCCAGGTTAAAGTTTCATGTAGATAAAAGGGAATTATAAAGGAAAAAATCAAACCAAGTTCTTGGGACATGTATTCCAAGATGAATGAGGGGTTAAAAATTACATTGGGCATCACTTGTTGTTAATTATTTATTAGTTATTGAAATGGGCACCGTCACTGTCATTTGAAAAGGGAAACATCAATAAATGGAAAATTAATTCCAGAAATAAAGGAAAATAAAATGAATGGAAGATGAAGATAATATAATATGGATGCAACGTAAAATGAATAAAAAAAGGAAAAGAAATGAAAAAAAAAAGAGGGAGAGAACATCCTAACAAACTCTTGGACATTTTACCATTGTTAACTTGCAGGAAAATATGAGACAGGACATTGGGAAACAAGGAAGACACAAGCAAGAAAAAAAGGAACAAAAAAGAAAAAGCAAGGGAGCGCAAGAGGAATTGTACAACAATAAGAAAGGGAAGAAATAAAGAAAAGAAATAATAGTCAACAAGAGGATTTTGTAGCTAGCAGGTTTCATGTGTGATTATATTGTTAGGATGTGAATGCATGGTTCATGCATCTAGTTTATTTGTTATTTTTTTTTCATTGGCATGGGATTTTCCTAGATTGAGAGTGGTGTACAACCTTTCCTATTTCATTTTCTAGATAGCCTTCATGCAGTGGCTTCTCTATTTGGTTAAGGTTTGTATTGATGGAAGATTTTGGATCCTAGTTGAGTTTGTCTCAGGAAAATCCTAGGGGTTAGGATGGAGATAAGAAATATCCTCTAGGTATGGTGAATAAATTACGAGGCATCCAAGCTTATGTTGGTTTCAGTGATCTCTAGACCCATTTAGGTGAGATCACTATCGCTTGAGGGTGGAGTAGATTTAACCTTTGCATTACCTATTTGGTTATGATTTGGTTTATCCCTTGAAATCTCGCAATAAAGCTCAGAATATGCACATGGGTGACTAGTTGATGGAGAGATTTGGTTCAGCTCAATCTATGGTCAGGTGGTACATGGAAGTCCCTGACTTAGCTGGTATTATGCATAAAGTTAAGATGTGTTATTATTTATTCATGGTAAATGAGAATAATTATTGTTTATATGACTAGTTTTTCATGGCCTCATTCTAAATAAATGTCAGTTACATGCATGGTATATTTCTTATTATATGATGTTCTCTTGATCTATATCTAATTCATGCTTTGATGGCTCATAGTTGATTTATATGAATGCATGTACTAGTATATGGTTTATTCCAACTAGTAAGAGAGGGAAACAAGCAACAATATCAGATGAACTAATGAAATTTATGATCAAAATACACATTCATGACCCAAAAGTACCACAGTCACAAACTGTTTCTATAAATGAAAATTTTGGACCACCAAATTCCCAAGGTTATAACTTTGGCATACAATATCTGTTTGGCTATCATAATATTTCATTTAGAAGATCTCCACAAGGATGAACAAAATAAAATTTTTGAACTAAATTTTGGCACTTTTTCAGTTTATTGATTTTCCCTATAAAAAAAATGTATTCCCTCAAAACAACCTCAAAATTTTTGGACACGAAAAATTGGAAAAAATAAAAAGTTTTGTTAAATTTAAGGAAACGAAACTAAAATGAAACAATATTGGCTCAAGTTAGGATGATAGCAATGTGATCATGTGTCACTATGTGTTTAAAATTAGTTTATATATGTGGACCCCATTTTCCATAAGTGAATATTGGAAATCGAGTCATGCATAGTGACTCTCATTTCATCTTTACCCTGGTGAGTGGGCTAAAGTGGGTAAATGTGGGGTGGGGTGTTGCAAATAGAAACATTTCTTGTTTTTGAAGATATTCTTCTAGGTATCTTCTTATTTGACTCTATTTTAGCTTGTTTCACTTTTCTTTGTGTTCCAAAAAAAAAATTATATATATCAAACAAAAAAAATCAGAAGGAAAAGAAAATCCAAAGGCCAAAGAATTACAATATTGAATATTGATTAATATATAATGGTGGATTAAGATGCACTATTTAAATCTTGATGCAGACGTAAGTTTTAATCAAGTGGGTCTCTATATCAATGTCAGAAACACCAAAGTCATAATGTTAAATATCGTTTATGTTTTCGGGAGCAATGAAGAATGGGAGCGGGGCCCATTGAATGGAAAACAACTGACAACACTACATGACCGATGATTAGCTCTCTGAGTGACTCCGCATAGAATTTTTAAGATATTTTCTTACCACAAATCAACAGTTCAAAATGGTTATGGGGGGACTAAATCAAATTTTCTCAATACAAGAGTATGCCCGCGTATTACATCGACAAGCGAGCACGAGCGTCGTGTAGTCATTTTTCCACTACTCTGTCATCACCTATCATCATACCCCTCTACCACCTCATCGTCCACATAATCCCCTAGCTCATAAACCATCTTCTGACCATGTCATTTTTCAAATTTCCCACATTCGCATTTAATTGTAATTTTTCCCACCCGTTTTTCTATTTACTCTATAAAATATCATTCTTTTTACTCATTTTATTTACCATTATCCTATGCTCTTGCTTCTGTGGATATTATTTGTAAAAGGTTACAACTCCACTTATCATCACTTACTATTAATCACATATTTGCATGAAATATCTAACATTGAAATTATCAAAATGTTAAAGAAAGTTGTTTTAGCAGGTTCTTCTTCCCACATTCTATTAATGGGCGCTATGAAATATATATTTGAGCCAATTTTATGCTTAATTATATGGAGATTTACTAGGTCATCCTTCTTAACCGAGCTAAGTCCCCCATATATGCTTCTACTATTGGGTTAGGTGTTTTGGCTTAGATGATTACTCAAATCAATATGTTCCTACAATTCATACATTGGCTGGTGTCTACCCTCTATCCTCAATTTTTTTTTTTCATGAACATGTTAGGTCAAAATTTTCTCTAAGTATCTTCCCTTTTTATTCAACAAGCATTATGTTTTCCCTCTATAATCTCTTGTACATTCTTTTTGAAAGAATTTTTTTTTTGTCTTTCAACACTTGTGTCGGTCGAATTATGCTCAAATATATTTATTTTTGATGCCTATCGAGAAGAATTTAACTTTTGAGAATTCTCACTTTCCTTTGGAAAATTTTGTCGAGGAGGTTAGACCTATTCTGCAAATTTTTGTCAGTATTTTAGGAAGAGAAGATACAAATATAATTGACAGAGCTATCATGGGAATGTTTAGTTTGATGATGAAGCCTCAAATTATTTTTGATATACCTGCTTTCTAGGAGAAGATAGTCCATTCTCCATTAGTGGATCTCTCCCTCACTGGATTTTTAGATCCCTATTTGATTAATTATCTACTGTTATACACTCATGTTGAAATATTTATTCACCTAGGATTGAATATTATGGACCCTCACAAGAACAAATAGTTAGTGTTATTCGGGGATAATGTAGTAAGGAGTACTGCAAATAATGAGGGCTTGATGCACTTTGTTACTTCCTTTTTATCAATTTCTTAATCAATCATAAAAAATTATCCTCCACCTTTCATATTACCAAAGGATCACTCTTTTCTTCACTTCAGTAAGGATGTTAAAGTAGGTGATTGGTTTCTACCTGAGGATTATGCATAAATTAGATTATATGGAGCAAAACTTTCCCACTACAAGTTCCTTACATTTGTGCCTATGAGACTGTTTTCGCTGGAATTGATCAGGAAGATTTTGAATGTGGATCAAGTACATTTTTTTCTAGAAAATAAGGGGAATCTATTTAGATTTCCAAGGATAGTGGGAACTTTCATTGTGAATAACATGTAAGCTATAGGAGAAGTACATAAAAATCTTGAAGATATGAATTTGCAGCTGGGTGAAAAATGGGCAGATGACTCCCTTCATATTATTTCAAATATGAGAGTGGAAAAGGATTATGCTTCCTATGAAAATGAAGGTTTACAAAATATTGATAAGTTAGCAGATGTAGGACAACCCAATTTTTCAAGAGGGATGGAGTTAAAAACTCATCTTCAAAGTGAAAACAATTTAAAGAGAGTTAGTGAAGATGTCATTGATTAGGAAGAGGAAATAGACATAAGTAACGAAAGGGTAAAGTTATCTTAGTGGGGCAACTTATAATCTACATAAGGTTATCACTTACATTTAGGAGAAATTATTTGTACACCATATTCTCATGTTTTAGAAGAGACTCACCAGAGCTCTGTCTCAATGATAAAACTAATGTCTTATCATATTTTAAGAAAACAACAAGAATTTTAAAGAAAGCATTGAGTCCGAATTGGAGGCTTAGTTTATTTTAGATTACTATAATAGACTTCTTTCTGCTATGGATTTGGAGAGAAATCAGCTCAAACTACCTTTTTCTCACACCTTTGGTTTAACATGTTCTTCTCCATCAGGTTTCAAGACTTTCAACTAGACATTAGATGCTAGAGAGATCCCACTGCCTCATAAAATCAACTTACATAGGTATAATGGTGATCTTCTTTACAGTGATTTGAGAAATACTTCCTAGGCTACTGGAAAAGTTGAAGCTTTGTCACAGAAATTGCTTGTTGGGTATGTGTTATATTCTTTCCACGATTAGTCGCATGGACCCTATTTTTCAGTGGGTAGACCCGCCGATGGTTGTTTTCATGGGTTTGCACATGGTTTTTGGGCATGATGGTTTTCGTCCCGTGGTATTTTCTAGATATAGTCAATGGAACTATGGTTAAGTTCTAATATAGGGTTAATGGATTGGGGTTTATGAATGATTCAACATGTGTGTATATATGTGTTGTAACACTAAAAGGAATATAAAAAATCAAGCTGGTAGTCCTGATTTGGAATCGAGGGGAAAATCTCTATGTATATTTGTTTTATGTTTTATTCTCTCTGTTTTTTTTATTTTTTGTTTTTAAGATTCGTTTGCAGATAGTTTTTTATAGGGTTAAAACCTACATTTGTTAACTAATTGAGATTAGAAAAATAAAAATTAAAAGCTTTAACCACTCAGAATGAAGAATTAAAGAAAATGATTGTTAGAACTGGGGTCAATACAGAGGATAGAAGTTTTGCTCAAATTTTTTTACAGGGAAGTTGAAACAGCAGTCCAGGTGCCGAGGAAGAAATATAAGATTCCCTCCATAGAACATCCAATTTCTTAAGAAGTGGGATAGGTGGAAAAATAAAAATAAGAACTGAGTGGTGAGTTTATGCATAGAAATGATGAAAAAACGAAGTTGAAGAAAATAAATTTTGTTTTGCAATAGGAATTTGATTATCATCTTTTTACTATGTTACTACAAGTAGATTTTGAAGACCTAGCTGATAAGTTAAGTCACGTCATGAATTAATTTCATATTTATGAAAATGAAATCAAAAATATTTGAAGAGATTTTGAGAGTGAAATGAATATTATAAAATCCACTAAAAAGGACTTGGACATGGCCAAGCAGAATGCTAAGAAGTACAAAAATTATTTTTAGACTGCTTCTTAAGAAATTAAGGAGCTAAAGGAGAAAGTGAAAGGGAATAAATCCCCTAGTCAAGAAAAATAAATACATTGGAATTTTATCATCCATACCATAAGGAACATTTAGGAATTATTAACTATAGTTGAGGAGGCGAAAATCATTGGCAGATACCTTGAAGAATTCATCATTGCCAATAAGAAAAATTTTATAATAAATAGCTTAGTTTGGAAAGAAAATGATTGATTTCCTCACCTGAAGATATTTTTAGTAGTTAAGGTAATTAGGAGTTGACGATGGGACTATGTATGTAATAGAAATGAATAAAATGATCCTGAAAAATCTGTACAGGAAAAATGGAGCGAAGAGATTGTCAGTGGTTAAGGAAGAATTAATGAGATTATGTACTAATTTTGACAAGAGGACTAGAGTTGGGTTGCCTTCATGTCGGGATAAACTGGTCAACATTTTGCCATGGGAAACTAATGAAATTTTTTTGGTTGAGGCCAAGAGAAAAATCAGTTCTACTCATGAGAAAAAAATAGTTCTTAAAGGAGCAACAATTGTCAACTACTTTCACAAATATTTCAACTTGTTATGGTTAATAATAAGCATGCTCATTGGAAAAACAAAATACAAAAAAATAACAAATTTTACGATGGCACACATTATGTTTTTAAAAATTCAAATTCTAGATATAGTAATTTGGAAAAAGTGCAGGGAATAGATGTCACTAGTAGCAGTGAGTTCATAAGTTGGACCTTCAAATACACACGAGTCTTAGATCATCTAGTGAATAAATTCCACTTTTCATCTACCAAAATTTTAATGTTTGTTAGATGTTGTATTTATGTTTTCTTTTCAAATTTAATGATCACATGGAAAATGGATTTTGAATTAGTATAAGAGGTTAGTAGTTTTGGTAGTTGACTATTGTATAACATTCACTTTTTGAAACTTTGTATAAATACCATGTTGGAATCACGATTGTGGTTAGACCAAAACCCACAGTCTTTAGTATTCACTACAGTCGCCAGAGTTAGGATCCAGGAGAGGTGGTTATTCCATGTCGCGAAACACATGAGGAGCGTTGAACCCAATGTCCAACAATATCCCCACCAACTCAAGCCAGGTGAGTTTCGAACTCGAGACCTGTCACTCTGATACCACTTTTTGGAATCATGATTTTCGTTAGACCAAAACCCGCAGGCTTTAGTCCTCGCTACAATCGCCAGAGTTAGAATCCATGAGAGGTGGTTAGTCCATGTTTCAAAACACACGGGGAGCGTTCAACCCAATGTCCAATATACAAATTTCGAATGAGAAGTGGGGGTTCCGAGTTTTTGGGCCTCAAAAGGAGAAACTATTTTGTATTTTCAATATTCATGTATATATGAATAAATATTTTAAGTGATTCCAGAATTTGTTGAGTATGATATGTTTTTCCTGTTACATCTCATTTTATATTATTCTTCTTTAGAAAAGAGTAATTAAGGTACTAGTCTTTAATTTTATAGTTCTGAAAAGTTTGATTCCTATAAATTAAAGTTCAAATCCTTAATGATGTGCTTCTCCTTTATGTATTTCGCTTCATGATAATTACATTTTTCTTCTAAAGTTCGAAATAAATAATTTTTCATAAAGTAGCCTATTCTTAAGGACATTCCAACATCACTTCTTCCTGTTCTATATTTTCAATTATATTCTACATCAGAAGGTCACTCTAAAATATTTCTCTCACATTAAATACTAATAAGAATTAAAATATCCGGGGTTTCAAAAATGATGGGACATCAAACTTTTTTATTATGGTTCTTAATAGATATATTGGGAACTTACCTCTTCTCAACCAAAGGTTATCTCTTAAGGTAATTTTTTTTTTTGTCTCTATTAATAGGGAATGGAGATATGAAGTTATTTTTCTGTTGATTTTTCTTAATAGTAATTTCTTCGTTTTATGAGTAAAAAAAGTTATTAGGATGAGTCTCTAACAAGGACAATAGAACTAACTCTGAATAATCTGCACACAAGGTCTAATACCTCACAGTAGAAAGCTCCCATTCTTTCTAATCAAGAGAAATTAATTTCTCAAATATTTTAGAAAGAAAAGTCCCGAGAAACTCCAAACCCTACTTTTGTCTACTCTTGGTACCACTTATGTTCCGAAATTTATGGGTTTTCATTCAGAAGCAGTTGTAAGAAATCCTGATTTTTCTCAAGAAAGCTCATTTTCTTCTCAAAATATTTTCGCAGAGCCTACATTGAAAGGAAATTTTTTTTACTAAGTGTCATTTAATTTTCCAGAAATTGAAGAGATTAAAATAGTTGATTTTTCAGTTTCACATAAGACCGTTTCTTCCATAAATCAGTCGGTTCCTATTTTTTTTGTCCCTCCTTAATAATTTGTATTTAGAGTAGGAAAATATTTAGTATTACACTTAAATTCAGACATGGCTATTCCAAAATTCCTTTTAAACAAATGCACACCTTTAAAACTTTCTCAGCTGATGAATTCTTTGCCACATGATTATCTTAAATTTTTTCCCAAGTTTACAGGAGAATATGAAGTAAAAACATAGAAATATGTTTCCTTTTTCTATTCTTTTGCTGAGAATTTGAATATATATGGATGTAGTGATAGGATTATTTGTGAAGTCACTTCATGGAGAAGAAAGGAAGTGGTTTTCAAAAAAATTCTTGCAAATTCTGTTAATACTTGTGAAGAATTAGAGAATGTGTTCACACAAATATGGGGTGAGAAAAACGAACGTAATTATTTTTCTGACTGAATTCAATCAAATTAAAGGAAAGAAAAAATATAATGTAAATGAAACTATTAAAAGATTTAATAAATTGTATAATAGTCTCCCAACAGAAATAAATCCCCCACCTACAGGAGAAAAGGTGGTGTTTTTAGGATCATTAGAATTTGACTTTGTTTTTACATTGAGGGAGAGGATATCTCTTACTTTAGATCAAATCCAGAATAATGCATTAAAAATTGAGGCAACTTTATCTGATTGAGATAAAATAAAGTCAAAGAAACAAGTTGAATATAAGGGAAAAGGAAAATAAGAAGTAAAGGCTGCTAGTTAGCCTAAAGATTCTCATGAGAAAAATATGGATGAAATCACTAAAGTGATTAATAATCTATGAAATAAATTGGTGAAGTTAGAGTTAGAAATAAAAAACTCTCCAAGGAAAATTCAATAAGGTAGGAACATAAATTTCAATCCTCAGTTTAGGAGGAAACCACTGCATATTATGGAAAGGGATGGAAAGGACGAATATCAAATACAACGACCTTTGTATATTGAAGATGAGCCAAAGGAAGAAATGGAGGAAACCCTTAAAGAATAGAAAAATCAAATTTCTACTTTGTATGAGGAGGAAAGAGAAGAATTCATAGGCGAATATTCAAATTTGTAATTTCAGGTCTCCCTCGGTGAAGAATAAATCGAATAATATTGTAATAAATTTACACATTTTATGTAGGAATATTTTCAGAAAGTGTATGATATTAGATCGAGGAAGAGAATAGGGGTTCAAGACTATGTACAGGAGATAACAGATCATACATTGTAAAAAAAACCATCAAAATAATTTGATAAAAGAAAAAAATAGATCAACACAGACCCAAAAGTTATAGTTCACCAAGGGGAAAGGTCCAAGAGTAAGAAGGACTCAAGGGTGTTGCACAAATCTGTTCAAAAACATTTATTCGGTTCTAAAAATGTCTCACATCGAAATTTAAATGAAGAGGATGACTTAAAAACAATATAGGAGGGTCATTCTTATAATTTATCAAAAGAATTAGAAAAAATTAAAGTTCCAATTCCTTTAATTGAGTTAATGAAGACCCCTACTTACAAAAAGCATGTTTCTGATTTTATAAATATTTTAGGATATAATCATTCAACATATAGAATAATTTATAGGAGGAAAGGCAAGTAGTTATGTGTTTCCATGAGGTCGAATAACTAGATTCATCCACACCTCCTTTCTATATGTATTTGTTGATGCATACCTTTATTCCCCATAATTGTATGTTGGCTTCAAAATCCTCTCATAATCAAATTCCACTTTTAGTTATGAAGCAATTAAAATTGCATATTAAAAATTATAAAAAGGTCAAATGTGTGGGATTGATTAAGTATTTGGTGGTCTCATTGGCTCAAATTCCACACAAAAAAATTTTAATGGACGTGTTTGTTGCTAATATACCAGGTTTTTTTGGAATTTTTCTCTCTATATCTTGGGGAGATAAACTTAGAGGAGTATTAAAACTGTATTTCACTTATGTTGTTACTCCAAATTTTGGTGAAGAAGAAGGAGGTTTTATCGAGAGGTGAGGTTTGAAAGCACTATCACGAAGGAGGGTTCAAGTAATTCTTATGTTTATCATTTGGAAAAATATGGTTTTTCCTATTTTATGTTACAATAATCACTAGAAATTTCTAAATACAAGTAATTATAACTCCCTTTAACAATTAAAAGCAAGGAGGTGGTAGTCAGTGGAGTGTGGAAGTTGTATTTTGATGGTGCCTATTCGAATGAAGTGAATGTGGCTGGATTTCTTCTAATTTCTCCGAAAGGTCATAATATTCCCTCTTCTTATAAATTAGAATTCGACTCAATAAATAATATTAGTGAAAATGAAGCTTTGAGTCTTCGTTTACAAGCTGAAAAAAATGAGGAATACAATATATTTCCATTTTTGGACATTGAGAGTTAGTGTTTAAAAAAATCATGAATCAATGTCAAGATAAACATCCAAGGATGAAAAAATATAGGAATTAAGTGTGGGAATTGTTGTATAACTTCATATTTTCTTTTAATATACAGTTTATACCTAGTGAAGGAAATATACTTGTTGATTCATTAGCAGTTGCAACTAGCACTTTTAAGCCTCCATCAAATCCCAGGCTTAGGTATGAGGTAGAAATCAGAAACAAACCATCTATTCCTGATAATATAAAATATTGGCATGTGTTTGAATATGAAGAAAAGATTGAAATTTTCCTGGAAATGTTAGGTGAATTTTCAAATTTGGATATTGATCAGGAAAATGAAGCTCAAGAATTTAAAGAAGATAAATCAATCCAAAAATTGCCTCTAAAGGATTCTATAGTAGCTTAGAAGATTATGAAGCTAAATAAAAGTACGATACCTAAAGGTTTTGTACCCATGGAGAGACTGTTTAATGCTAACAATCTTGTTGTCTATAAAAATACAGATTTAGAAGATGATCTTGAAGACTATAACCTTGGAACAGAACAATAGCCAAAGATGGTGAAATTGGTGAATGATGTTCCAAAAGATTTTAAGCAGAGGTATGTATATATTTTCAACAAATTTGTTGATACATTTCCATGGTCTTAGGAATACCTAAAGACTTATGATAACAACATCATTCAACATAAAATTCCTCTAAAACCAGGTGTTCATAGGGGAATTTTGTGGTCTAAAATGGGCCTCCTAAGAAAAATGTACAACCAAAATAAACTTTATAAGAACCAACGGGATTCAAGATGATGATGTCAACCATGGGGGATGATTCACCATTTTTGGAGTAAAAAAGTAAAAAGAATAAAAAATAATAAAATAATAAAACTACTTTTTCAACCCATCTTTTCAGCTTATCTCCCTAAGTTTTTACTCAAATTTTGAGCGAAGTACTCTTTGGATGCATAATTTAATTCCTCATCCAAGGAGTACCCATGTTGCATACTTTCGATGGACTTAACTATAGGAAAAATAGGAAATACATGAGAAACATGATTGCAATCACGTTTTTCATGTATTTCTCATTTTTTGTGTAGTGAGGTCCATCGAAAGTATGCAACATCGGTACTCCTTGAATGAGGAATTAAATTCTATATCTAAAAAGTACTCTCGCTCGAAATTTGAGTAAAAACTTAGGGAGTTAAGTTGAAAATACAGGATGAAAAAGTAGTTTTATTATTTTATTATTTTTTATTCTCTTTACTTTTGTTTTTTCCCTCCAAAATTTGATGATGTAATCTAATGTTATTTTATTATTTCCATTATTATTTTATAATTTCCTTAGGAGGCCCATTTTAGACCTCAAAACTCCCCTAACGAAACCATATGACCATAAATTTAGGTAGATCCTTTTTTGTTGCCATCAATTGAGAAGGAAGTGAAGAAATTATTACATTCTAAAATAATTGTCCCTATGAGATATTCTTATTGGTTGGATAATTTAGTACCTGTGAGGAAGAAGAATGGGGAAATTTTGTCATCTATTGACTTCCTAAATTTGAATAGGTCATTTCTAAAGGATAATTAACATCTTCCTAAAATGGATCACATATTGGAAAGAGTAACATGATCTTATAGAATAGGAATGATTGATGCATGTTTAGGTTATAATCAAATTTCAGTACAACCATAAGATCAGAAAATTAAAGTGTTTAAAACTCCATGGGGAAATTTTATGTATGCTAATATTCCTTTTGGATTAATGAATGTTGGTACTATTTTCCAAAGGGCTATGCATATAGCCTTTACAATTGAAAAAGGGGAGTTCATGGTAATTGAGGAGCATTTGAAGCATTTCCAACAAACTTTGGAAAAATGCAGAAGGTAAGGTTTATCCTTAAACAATAAGAAATATCGTTTTTCTTTGAAGGAAGGAAAATTTCTTGGTAATATTATATCTAAAGAAGGGGTAAATATAGATCCAAAAAAAGTAGAATAAATAAAAAAAATATCTCTTCCAAAGAGAAAAAAGGAGATTCCGTCTTTTTTGGGAAAAATAATGTTCTAAGAAGGTTTGTCCCAAATTATGCAGAAATTGTTAAGGAATTTCCTGACATGTTGAAAAAGGATGTACAGGTCAGGTGGACCATAGCTTCTAGGGAATATTTTTCTAGGATCAAGGAAGCTTTTCAAGAAGCCCCTATATTGGTGAGATTTAATTATGAAAATCCTTTTTATAACTTTTCATTTGCCTCTCCTTTCACTCTTGCAGCAGTGACTTTGCAAAGAAATCAAGAGAATAGGAAACAACATGTACCATTATTCAGCAAGGTTTTAAGGGATGCGGAGCTAATATATAAAATTTTTGAAAAATAATATTATGCTTTAGTCAAAACACTGAAGGAATTTAGGGTTTATATTCTTCAATATCATAGTATTTCTTATGTTGTTGGTGTTATTATTAAAGATGCGTTGACTCAGAGTGATAGTGATGGAAAACAGGGAAAGTGGATTGCAAAGATACAAGAATATGATATGGAAATGATTCCAACTAATCTAGTGAAGGGACAATGATTAGAAAATATTAACATAAGATAATTATCAAGATATGGGAATCAATTTGTTAGCTGAAGTTGATGAATCCAAAATGGAAGAAGAAAAAAGTATGAATAAAGAGTCTGATAACAAAATTCAATATAAGTATATTTATTCTCAGTGGTATAGAGATATTTTCCATTATTTATGTTTCCTTAGATGTCCTTCTTCTTTAAATTGAACAAAATATAAAGCTCTTAGAGTCAAAACTCAAAAGTATGTAATAGAAAATAGAAATTTGTATTGGAGAGATATAGATGGTATTTTACTATTATGTTTAATAGAAGGAGAAACTATAGAAGATGTAAATAAATATAATGGAAGCCTTTGTGGTGGTCATTACAGTTGGAAGGTCACAACACATCAAATTTTGAAGGCTTGTTTCTTTTTTTCCTCTCTATTATATGATGTTTATAGACTTATGAGAAGTTGCGAAAAATTCCAAATGTTTTTTTAAATGAAGAAATTAGCACCATTACCATCAATTCATGTGTTTGTGGAAGAACCCTTTAGACAATGGGTGTGGATTTTATAGGAGAGATAGATCTTCCCTCTAGTGGAAAACATGGATGGATTTTGATAGGTACATACTATTTTACTAAATGGGTAGAAGTTATTCCAACAAGGAGGACTGATGATTCAGTGGTAATTAAAATTTTGGAAGAAAATATTTTAAACAGGTTTGGTTGTAAAAAAACGTTTGTAGCTGATAATTCTCAGGTTTTCTGATCTACAAAATTGATTGAATTCTACCAAAAATATAATGTGATCCTTTCTCATTCTACCACATATCACCCCAGGGGAATGGGCTGGAATAATATTCAAATAAATCCCTAGCGAATATACTTAATAAAACCATTGTAGAAAATCAGAAAAATGAGGATTCAAAGCTGAAGTTTTCCTTATGGGCAGTCTAAGTTACTGCTAGAAGGTCAACTCGGAAATCCCCCTTTGAGTTAGTATATGGAGGAGGTGCTTTATTTCCTAGCTAGTTAGTAAAACCTGTTATGGCACTTGTCTAAGATTCTCAGCAAGAACCCAATGTACTCATGAGAATGATTCAATTGGTGGAATTGAACGAAAGAATGGAGAAAGTAATGGATAATCTCATTAGCTACCAAGAGAAGATGAAAATGATATTTCACAGAAAATCCCGAAATATTATTTTCCAACCTGGAGATTTGGTTCTTCGGTGGGATGTGAGGAGAGAACATAAAGGGAAACACAAAAAACTTGATTCTCTCTGGTTTGGTCCTTTCATAATAGCAGAATTCGGAACCAATAACACTTTCATTCTACAAAATTTGGATGGTGAGATCATACGACTTCCAATTAATGGGTATTTTTTGAAGCACTACTTTCAACACTAACTTCATTTCTTTTCTCATTGTATATAGCAGTTTGATCATTTCGAATATTTATTTAGCTCTTCATTGTAATGTTTCAAGCCATAATTTCGACTCCATGCTTGAGGTAAAGGTACTAATATGAATTTCTTAGTGTTTTATTTCAAAATGATATCCTAGGGTGGAGCCAGATGTTGTAGCTCATTTCAATTTTCTCTGTGTTAAAAAATAAAATTTACGTATATAAAAAAAATCAAAAGAAATGGAAAATAACAAAGCCAAATAATTTTGATCTTGAATTTTGATTGATATATAATTGTGGATTAAGGTGCACTAATTAAATCTTAATGTAGACTTAAGTTTTAATTAGGTGGGTCCCTATATGAAAGTCATGAACACCAAAGTGGGAATGTTAAATTTCAATTATTCTTTAGAGCACGATCAAGGATGGGTGCAGGACCCATCGAATGGAGGAAACTTGATGGCACTACATGCTAGTTGGTTCACTCTTTGAGGTCCTCCACAAAAACTTGTAAAGATTTTTTTTTACTAAAATTCAATGGCTCAAAATGGTGATCAGGGGAATCCATCAGACTTCCTCCGTACATGATTCGTCCTTCTTATTATGCCGATGAGTGAGTGTGAGCATGATGTAGTCATTTTTCCACTACTCTGTCATCAGCTGTCACCATACCCCTCTAAAACCTTATCATCCACATCATCCTCCAACTCATCAACCATATTTTCACCATGTCATCATTCACATTTCTCACATTCACATTTAATTTTGTTTTTTACCACCCATTGTTCCATTTACTCTATAAAATCTCATTATTTTTACTCATTTCATTTAAAATGATCTTATGCTCTTGCTTTCTTTGTTACACGTGTGCCACGTTGCAGCTCCAGTCATCATCACCCGCTATTACTTAGGAATTTTCATGATATATCTAACACTCAAATTATCAAAATGTCGAAGAAAGTTTCTTTACGAGGTTATTATTCCCACATTCCATTAATGGAAACTTAGAAAGATATATTTTACCCACTTTGCTGCATTATTTATATGGAAATTTAGCAGCTCATCCATCTAAACCAAGTTGATTCCCCCATATATGGTGTTACTATTAGGTAAAGTGTTTTTCCTTTAATGATTATTCAAACCCATATCTTCCTAGATTTAAAACATTGGCTCGTCTCTGCCCTTTAACCTCAAAAGTGTTTTTTCATGAATAAGTTAGGTTAAAATATTTTCTAATTGTCTTCCCTTTTAATTCAAAAAACATTATGTTTTCCCTTTGAAAGATATTATACTCCTTTCTCGAAAGAAAATTTGTGTTCTTCATTTCAAGACATTTCTAGGTCAAATTATGCTCAAATATTTTTCTTTTTAATGCATTCCAAGAAGCATTTACCTTTGGAGCCTTCCCATTTTCCTTTCGACACTTTTGTCAAGGAGGTTAGAAATATTGTGAAAATTTTGGCTAGTATTTTAGGAAGATAAGGTACAAATATAATTGAGAGAGTTATCCTGTGAATGTTTAGTTTAATGATGAAGCCTGAAACTATTTTTTATATATCTTCTTCTGGGAGAAGATAGCTAATTCCTAATTAATGGATCTCTCCCTCACTAGATGTTTCATATTTCCCTCTTTCAGTACTTGTCTCTTTTTATATACTCATGTTGAAATATTTATGCACTCAGGATAGAATATTATGGACCCTCACAAGAACAAAAAATCAGTGATATTTTGGATAAATTTTGTTATAAGTACTACAAATAATCAGGGCTTGATGCACTTTGTTACTTCTTTTTCATCGTTTTCTTACTAAATCATAGAAAGTTCTCCTCCACCTTGAATATTAAAAAAGGCTTGGAATTTTCTTCACCTCTGGAAGGATGTTAATGTAGGTTATTGTTTTCTATTTGAAGATTATGCAAAAATTAGATTATACGGAATAGATTTTTCCCCTACAGGTTGCCAAGATTTGTGGCAATGAGTCTGTTTTCACTGGAATTAATGAGGCAGAGTTTGAATGTTGATCATGTACATTTTGTTTCACCAAAGAAGGGGCATATATTTAAATTTCCAAGGATAGTGGGAACTTTCATTGTGAATAATAGGAAAGCTATAGGAGAATTATAGAAATCTCTTGAAGATATGAATTTTCTGTTGGGTGACAAATGGGCATATAACCCCTGTAATATTATTTGAAACAGGAGAGCAGAAAATGCTTATGCTCCCTATGTAAATTAAGCTCGACTAGATGTTGAGAAATTAGAAAATGGAGGACAAGCTAGTTTGTCACAATGGATGGAGTTTGAAACTCCTCTTCAAAGTGGAAATAATTTAAGCAGAGAAAATGAAGATGCCATTGATTGGAAGAGGAAATAGACAAAAGTACTAAAAGTTTTAATCTACCTCAGTCGAGGGGGGAAGTTCATCATCTCCATCAAGTTTTCATTTAGAGTTAGGAGCACTTATTTGTACGTCATCTTCTCTTGTTCCAGAAGAGATTCATTAGAGCTCTGTTTCAATGATAAAACATATGTATTCTTAGATTTAAGAAAAGAATATGAATATTAAAGAAAGAATCGATTCCCAAATGGAGGATCAGTTTATTTTAGATTACAAAATTAGGCTTCTTTATGCCATGGATTTGGAGAAAAATAAGCTAAAACTAGATTTTTGTCACATATGTGCTTTAACGGTGTCTTGTTCATCATGTTTCAAGACTGTGAGGTTGACAGTAAATGCTATAGAGATCCCACTACCTAATAAAATCAACTTAGATAGGAATAATGGTGAACATATTTATAGTGATTTGAAAAGTACTTCCTTGGCTACTAGCAAATTTAAAGCTTTTTTACAAAAATTGGTTAACCAATTGAAATTGGAAAAAGAAAACTATAGATATTTAACAACTCATAATGACAAATTAAAGAAATTATTGTTAAAATTGGGGTCAATCCACTGCAAGGAAAAGACCCTCTAGCTGATGTTTTTGTGAAACCCTTATAAAAATAGCCCAAACATCCGTTTTTAGTAGAGGTTACTAGAGGAGGTTGGCAGGTAGAGATTTTTGCTGATGGTTTTTATCCGGTGCGTTTCTCATTCTACACCACACCAGTGCGTTCCACTAGAAAAGAACCGGTGTGTACTACAAATTTGCACAGCAGGGCATAGTTCTCTTCGTACAAACCCGCTCGATGCATCTACTTACTGTAGCACACCGGTGTTCTACACAGATTTATCCCAGAAGCATCATAAAAATTTGTGCTAAAAGTAAAACAACCTGGTGCCATTAGGAGAAACTGCTCAGTGCACCTCGAAAAACAGTGCACCAGAACAAGGTTAAAAAAAAATTGCGGTAAAAAATCCGCATTTTTCACTTTTCAGTGCTCTAGAGCTCTCAAGCACCAATTAAAATTTACCTTCTGTGGGGTGCCCTATCATCGGTGCTCACATTGCACACAATATTGTTGTCCATTGCCCACCATCTCCATTTTGAAGTTTTCAAAACGGTGGAGAGATTAATTTTTGCAAATTCTATAGAAAATATGCCTCCTTGATGCCCAAATGTACAAGTATTTTACTTGTTTTTCCACAATTAAACTTTTTAGCATATTAGTTTTGTAAAATAACTTAAAATTTATCATTTAAAAAAACAAAAAAATACTGTGCAGTGTGCTCGAGCCGTTCGGCTCACACCAATTCGTAGTGCTATCTGTAAATTTACAGTCGCACTGCAACTGGTGCTAATGGTATCTGCACCAGTTCTAGTGTGGTATCAAAAAAGTGCACCATGCATTTTGAAAATTACAGAAATTACAGTGCGGTCGGTTACCCGACCACACCGTTGCCCATGTCGAAGCTTGGGAGGGAAGTGCATTGACCGAAATATGGGTCCTGGGGCAGATATTTTTGTCAGCGCACTGCCCTCCTAAACTTGGACATAGTCAATGGTGCGTTCATGTAAATTACCACACCGTTGACCATGTACTCATGTCAGGAGGGTAATGCGCTGCCTAAACTATACGCTCTAGGGTATATAGTTTGGTTAGCCCACCTCCCTCCCGATACTAGTACATAGTCAATGGTGTAGTCAATTATAACAGTGCACCGTTGACCATGTAATGATTCCAAGAGGGCAGTGCACTATCGAAACTATCTGCCCCAGGGCAAGTAGTTTGGTCAATGCAACACCCTCCAGAATTTTTACATAGTCAATGGTATAATTGGTTAAAGAACTGCACCGTTGACCATTAGCTGAAGTTTGGCAGTGCACTGATAGTGTTATCTACCCTGGGATGGGTATTTTCGTTAATGCACTACTTGAGAAATTACAGGTCATGATGTGTGGTGCGCTGGAAATTTCTAGATGCACCACAATCGGTACGAGATAAAAACAGACGCACGGGTACCAATGCATGCCTAATTTTTTAAGCGCATCGACTATTTTTTTTTCTAAAAAAATTATATATATATATATATAGATTTGTAAACACATGTCCCATTTTATAAGAAAATTTCATTTAATATGTGAATCATTCAACGATGTCAAAGGAGAGAAGAGAGGGAACAACAACGACATAAGGTCAACCAGTATAATGTGGTTCACCTATGGGAGGCATGAGAGTGGGAGAGAGATATGTACCCTCAGCCTATTACAATAGCCACCCAGGAACTCGTAAGGGAGGTAGGCCTCCTCAAGTTCTGTGAGGAGGCTACATTCCTGAAGGGCCATGGCAGGTTATTGAGACAACTTATCTTCAAGTGGAATTCCCATCAATAGGCTTTCTGGGTTTGTCCTAACTAGTGGTACGCACCCATTGAGGAGAACATCTATTTTATTACTGGCCTATTGAGGATAGGGCTAGATTTTCCCTCGTTCCTAGAGGTCCCCGTCGGCTATGCAGTAGGGAGTCAGTTTGTGTACTTGCAAACATACATTAGCACTAATATATTGTCTTCTACAAATTTTCAGGTCTCTAGTGGCTAGTTACGGATTGCTTCATTTGCTAGAGAGGAGGTAAAGTTCTCTTCATTACTGATTTTTACCATTTCACACCATACTAGTGACGAGAAACGCATTATTTTGCCACTTTTATTTTATGTTGATTCTTTATTACATGCTCCAGGACTTGTGAGGTGGTCTACGATTTTTTTATGCTAGTTCTATACAAATTTAGATAGATGTCGCTCTCAGGCACAAGGGATGATGAACTTCCCTTTTTCTTTAGAGCTATTTTGTTTATTTTTTTACAGGTTTCTAGAGACAAGGCCTACTTTTTCTCGGCATCCTCGTAGGCCGATGTTGCATGTACGGATGCAGATGTGGGGAAATATGATGCCCAAGAGGGGTGAGTCGGAATTTTCTGCAAGGATATCGCATGACGCACTAGAGTTGCTAGCCAACGTTGATGAGCATTCCTTCCTTCTGGTCCCTTGTCCGTATGCTGGTTTGGATGGGCAAGGGTGTGCCAACATTCTCTTCATAGATGATGAGCTACAATATGATAGAGGTAATATTAGTGTATTCTTTCAATTTATTCTAACATGTTCTTTATCTTCATTTTATTAAAATGTTTAATGAAATTGTCTAATTATTGTTGTGTACTTATATATATTTTGTAAAAATTGGGTCATTTGATGGTGATGACATGCAACCACCACAAAATGATCCAGGTGTAGATCCTGATGAGGATCGGGAGATGGCATATGCTGAGAATCAAGACAGTGCAGACATACCTGATCCTCACGTTGCGAAGGTATCAGCTGGTGTGTGGTGTAGGCCTGAAACTAGATTTAGGATGGAGTTGGGAAACCAACTTTGTCGACTGCTTATGGAGGAGGGAGTCAGGTTGGACACTATCAGAGGCATACATGCCGATGATAGGCTGATTGCGATGTGGAGAGGCATTCCACGTGATATGTTGACCTTGATGAGACATGTTGTAGGAGATACCATCTTAGTGGCGTGGTTGAGGAGGGTCATTCGACATAGCCATGGTCAAGATGCAATACGTAGAAATTTGAGCAGCCACACATCATCTAATGATCACGATCAGGGGAGTGATCATCGTTCACCTCACGTTTTAGATGAGTAGCCTGCACCATCAACCAAGAATCATGATCATGAGCAGGCTGGACCATCCATGTCGATTCAGCCTTCTCATCCTGCAGCATCGAGCAGTCATGATCATGGGAAGGCTGGACCATCCACATCGAGTCATCATGATCAACACCCTATAGCATCTAGCAGTACTCATGATCATGAGCAGCCTAGACCATCGATGCCGAGTCATCATTAGCAAGCAGTTTATCCTGATCAACATGAGGGACCACCAGATCAATAGGCACATGATGATCGACATCCATCTAAGCTTGTCAAGGTTGCACCATTGACTAAGTAGGCCTCAACTAGCACTACTATTGATGATGTACCACCAGCTGATATTTGACATTTATATTACATTTGTATATTTTGGACATTATATATATATGTGGTCCATGTATTTTATTTTTGTGTTGCAGGTTTACTTAATTTACATGTTGGTGATCATCATCATGTGTATATTGTTAGGTCATGTTAGATATGTTCATTTAATGTGCAGCTTGCCGATAGATGTGTATATGATAGATGTTATTTGACATGACATGTATATTTGATGTTTGTGTTGTGATGATGTTATACAATGCTTTTGTTCTGTTTGATGATCATGATCACGATGATGTCAGAGAATTTGAATGTGTTTTTTAGTCGAATATGATGTTTGTATGATGGTTATCATGATCATGATCATGATGTTTATTTTAATATCAAATCATGATATTAATTAAATATTATGTCGTGATTGTAATTGAAATTTTAATCTTAATTGTATGTAAAATTGTAAAATTGTAAATAATTGTAAAATAATAAATCTATAATAATATGAATTTTTGTAACATAATAAATTTTAGAAAATAATGCAAATAAATTCATATACTTTAGAATTATCATTATTTTATTATGATCTTACATACCAAAAAAAAAAAAAAAAATTATACAGTATGCCATTTTTTTCGAGATCAACATAATTACAAATTATGAAGTGAAATGATTTTAACATTAACACAATGCAAATTACCAATTAATTCAAAATACATATTATAATGTTTCGAAAAAAATAGTCTTAGTTATAAGTTAATTAACTCCTCTTCTTTATAAAAACTCATCTTGAAAAGTATAGATGATGAAGTAATACATGTACCATATCACTCTTGGTTCTCATAATCACCCTTATTATCTTCCAACTCACTTGGCATGATAACACTATTGTTCTCAAAAATATGTTTTGATCTAGGGCCATGTCTCAATACAAACCATGAATCCCTATCCAACACATCTAGGTAAAAAAACACCTGGTTGTAGTGTTTGGGGAAAACATAGTGCTCCTTAGCTCCATCCAACATCTTTCTAGAGTTGATACATATCAACCTACTACTGCGATCTTCCTTTAAATAATTCCGATGAAAGGTGTCCCACCACTTGCACCAAAAAATAGTACATTGGAAAGAAGAGAAATCCACTTCAATGATCTCTTGTATCTTTCCGACGTAAACTAACGTCCCTCGTACTAGGATTTGATCATGATGGCTAGATCGACTAGATTTATAGAACTCAACTTCCACTCCACAATCTTGTATCATGTGTCCATCATCGACCTTTTCTATGCAAAAATGGTGTCCATATGCCCCCATATGTCATATTATCATGTGTATTATAATAACCCAACATTTAAAATATGAAATATAGATGTAATTACATTTGAAATGTGCATTATTAAGTTTCAAATGTACATAATTAAATATATTATTACCGATTGGGTGCACCTAGTTCCTACGTTTAGCGCATCGTCTTCAACATGGGGGTAATGATCGATTGCACCGCATTTCTCTTTGACTTGGTCAGCAACCAAAATATTGGGGCATATTTTTGTCATACTTTCTTTAAAATGATCAGGGTAAGGCACACTTATACCATTCAACCGTCTGAATTATTTCCTCTCACTATCCCATTTCATCCTCTTTTGTTCGTATAATGTGACCCATGGTTTTATCTCTTCATAATTGTAAAGCACAAATTTATCGATTGCTTCAATTTTTTCATTAGTTGATGAAATCAAACTGACATATAGTACATATGAGATCCAAATATACGTTATATCGAAGTTCAAAATGAATATTTACTTTGTGTAAATTTAAAAAATTATAAGTCGCTTACTCTTTATCAAGCGCCTTTTTCCATTCATTTGGAGTAACTCCCCTTATCCTTTGTCTTCATCCCTTTCATCGTCCCAAATCACTGCACCTAGTCTGTTGCCAATCTACTTGATGTACTCACTAGCATAATAGAAAGACTCATACGATCTGTACCCCTCTGTTATAGGCCGCTCGGGTTTTTCCCTTTGTCAAATAAAACCTTTCAATTTATTTATGTACCTCTCTAAGAATAACATCCAACAACAAGAAACCACCCCAACTAGTTCAACCTCATCTACTATGTCAATTAGAATATGAACCTGCAAGTCCATGAAACTTGTTGGCATTTCCTTCTCAAACATACAAACATTCTCAACTATCTCTTGATGCCACTGTGAAAAGCTAGCTGCATGAATCCTTTAACATGATCCAACATACAAATGTAGATAATTTAGATATGGAATGTCCTAGATCTTTGGAAATTCATGTTTCACACACCGACACACGAACAAAGGATAATGACACTACAAAGTTATAAACACGTGCAATAATATACAAAATTAGTTATGTTTTATGATCACTGCATGGGATAAAATTTATTAATATAACAAATAATAAAATCATTCTTCTGACATTATACGTACTCTTAGAAGATTCAAATGGTCATTTGATTTCAACCCCGAAAAATGGTCATCCACGGTGAAGAAATGTCGTAGTGAAGACCCGTATGAAGATGGCACCTTCACACCCATTATAACTTTGTTTGCCAAAGAAGGATATTTTTTTTTTAAATCCATGGGACATCACCTTCTTTGAAATACCATTAATTAGAGGGACCAGCGCCTGCCTCCGATGCTATACTTTCTAATCGTCTTGGCCAATGTGTCATTTTAGTTTTTGTAGTAATAAGATATTTCCTAATAGCGAATGTGTCACTTTGTTCGATGATATGTGACTTCATAAAGAAGATGCAACATTTTTAAATATATGCATTGGATCTAATAAGTGGGTATTATTAATATGCTCCCAATATGGGAGGTTAGAAAAGATAGATTTCCTTTTCATCCCAATGGGGAGTTTCTAACCATAGGTGTCCAATCATTCTGGATCATCGAACATAGGCTCCCCATTTCAATCAAACATTTCTATGAAATCCTTTTCCTTCTCTCTCTCATATTGTCTAAGCCATTCAGCTGGTGTCGTTATTGGATGCATGTGGGTTCTCTCTCATTGACCATTGAAAGTGGATGCTGCTCTTCTGTAAGGGTGGTCTTCTCGGAGGAATACGCTGGAGTAGTCATACACTGGCTTTCTTAGGTTGTTGGACCATATAGCTTTCAAATAAGGTCCACAACATTTACATCTAAAATACCCTTTGTTACAAGACCTGCGAGATTATTGTATACAATTTATATGAATGACACGTTAAAGAATATCATGAAGATCAGAAAAATTACATTGAATTAAATAACTAATATGTGAAATAATAGTGTTACATATATAAACAAATCAATAAACATGTAATTTACCAGAGAAAAATCCTAAGCATGCATAATCATGTGTCATGTAAGCACATATTCCATACAATGTCAAACTCCTCTATGTTGCGATGTGTCTTGATACATCATATACATTTATCCCATCCTATAATTCCTTCAATTCATCTACCAGTGGTTGTAATTAGACATCCATATCCTTCACTTGTCTTCTACCAAAGACTATGAGAGCCAACATAAATTTTTCGTTCTTCACAAAAAACCTTGGGGGGGATATTTTTATTGATCACTACTACAGGCCAAATAGAATAGTTAGTGTTCTGGAAGGAATATCAGTTAATGTCATCCATGGCTATGCTAAGTCGTAGATTTCATACTTCATCCTTAAATTTTTCAGGCCATGTATCCTGTTTATGCTTCTTAGCTATTGAATCTGTTTGGATTCACATAAATCACAACTCACTTTTGTGTCAGGCATGCCATCCTTGCAACATAGATAATTCCTTGCAACAAAATAACCTTTTAATCCTTGGAATTATAAGCATGTGCCTCGATATATTAAAAGGAGGAACACATGATTTACCCTTCTTTTTTTATTTATCATACCTTTCATGCCCACATTTCAAACATATTTCTTTATTTGCATATTCTCCTCTATATAGAATACAATCATTTGGACATGCATGATATGATATGTACTCAACACCCAACATTTTCAACAATTTATTTGCCTCTTCACAACTACCGGGAAAGAAATTATCACTCGAAAGAACATTGTTTTTGAATAACCTATAGTTGGTTATCATGGACAATATTAAATGTACATTAATGCCGATATAATTATTAACGTTCGTAAAATTGACCATTTTTAATGCTCATTGTGTGATTATATTTCTCAAAATATAAGGGACGACTTTATGGTTATAACTTACCTCAAAATTTCTGAGAAACATGAATTTGACGAGCCAAACTTTGCTTTCAAGTTGTATAGAATAATTGATGTCCCCAACTGGGTAGACTTTGACTAACTCCCAAGCCCAAAGAGAGGGGTGGTGGAAGCATATTTAAGGCTTTCGAAAAAGGTGTCAGCGATATGAGCATCATACCCTAGCTGATCATCATTATAGAATGCGTCTAACAACATTGTCTCCATGGAAGTCATGTCCCTTAAGTAATAATCCATAAAAACTGCTATCTGATTGCCTCCATTGCGAGCTTGTGAAGAAATACTATTCCTATATTGATCCCTAATTAGTGAATATGAACGTAGTGGGAATGGAATAGGTGGTTTATTCAACCATTCTTGGTATCGTTCCTCTCTGATTTTTTCTCTTAATTCAACATTCTATCCATTTGACATTGTCATGGGGTGAAACAAAAGATGGTAGGTAGGTCTCTCATCATCACTATAATCCTAATAATTTCAAAAAATATATTTGAGCATGAATAGTAAAAAACATATGACATCAATTAGTAAGCGCATTAACAATGCATGATCAATTGGTTTGACGTTGAAATAATTACATTAACATCCTAAACAATTATTATTACCATCATTGTCCCAGGATTGTGGCTATAAGACACAATATTGTTACAATTGGCAGGGGGAAGTAGATGTCCATTTTCATCTACCAAATGCGCCTTGTAGTATGCTCCTCTTCTTAAGAGCTTCCAACGTTTTGGAGTTGTTTGAATATTTTTTGCATCCGAACTCGATTCTGAATTATCAGCATGAACATACAAATTTGTATACATTAATTATAAATTTTATAAAGCTGATTGACATGGATAAAAAACATAAATTTAGTTACATAATGAAAATATAAATAAAATCTAAAGTAAATATTACGTCTCAAGATGGATAGGGAGAAATCAGTGACATAATTTTAGAAATATTATGGAACGAGTTAGATTTTGAAGAATTTTCCATTCGATACAATTATGATATTTTTGCCCTGCATTTGAGAAAAATAAACAATAAATATTGGTGTACACATAAAATTAAATTCGGGGCCTTAAAAATTGACTTATTTTTATCAGTGCTAATGCAAAGATAATTGCACCAGTGTGTTTTAGTTATTGTGCATCGGTGTAGTGTTATTAATTGACACACTAGAGTCGAATAACTGCAAATAAAAAAAGTGACCCTCACACAACTCGACCCAAAAGCATTTCATTTGGCGCCCTCACACTATCCGACCCAAATGCATTTCATTGGGCATCCTCTCACGGCGCGACACGATGCGCCTGACCGAATGGAATTATTGTTATCAGTGGTAATGTACAGATAACCATGCTGGTGCGTTTTAGTTATTGTGCATCCGTGCAGTCTTATTAATTGACGCACCGAAGCCAAATATCCGCAGTTAAAAAAAGCACAACTATATTTTTTTAAAGTGAACAAAAAGTGGTAAATTGAAAAATGAACGAAAAAATATTTTTGAAAATCTAATTTCGTAAAATAATTCTTTAAATAGTAAACATTTTTCATTATTTCATTATTTTTGCAAAACAATTCAAGGAGATATTTTCACGAGTCATACCTGGAGGAGCAAGAGAGCGTGAGTACACTGCGGAGCAGTGAAATAACTTCGAACATAATTATTCAAACAATCATAATTGCAAACCTCTGGTGCTTCAAACCCCATTAGCATAGAATTTCAAACAAGGTGATTAATTTATTTTTTTCACATTTTCTGCAGTATTTTTTACACAGTAAATAAAAAATTTAAATATATTGTTCATTTTTATAAAAAAATAAAATAAAAATAAAAATAAAATAAAATAAAAATTCCATTTTACTCTAAACCCTTCATTCTTTTTGTTTCTTCCCTTGATTCTTCCAGTTTCTATGATTTCAGAATTAGGGATTTTCATTTAAGATTTATAGTGTTTGTATTGCTATATATATATATATATATATAGTCCTATGACGTCTAACCCATGGGATGACTTGCATAATCAGATCCCAATCCATGTCGGCCTTTGCAATTTTTTTTTAAAAACTAATTTTTTTTATGTAAACAAGCACACTGGTGTGTTGTTTTAACATAGAGCACCATGCACATAGTTTTTGATTAAAAATAATAATAATAATTAATCCATGTGTCATATGTAAAATAGGGCATGGGTGCGCTATTCCATTATAGCGCATTACGAATGTACTATTTCACAAAATATATATATATATATATATATATATATATATATATATATATATTTTATGTCCATGTTAATCATTGCATCGTTTAAACTATAACACACCCAGTCACCTTGCTGGTAGAGAGCACCATATGGTGGTCCCCTATTTGCGCAGTGTGTTTATAATAATATGCCAAACCGCCCCCTCCACAACATCATATGTTACAAAATTAAAACTAGACTATTTTTATTAACTTTCCTATGTTAATCGGTGCGATGTTAAAATATAACACACCCATGCTCCTTGTTGACATAGAGCACCATACATTGTTTCTAATTTTTGTGGTGTGTTTATAAGAAAACATCACACCGATGTCGGTGCGTACATCATTAAAGGCGCACTAGTTTCTTGATATTTTTTTTCCTTAAAATTTTATGATTTATTTATAAAATATATTAATGAATGTTATGGTATAGGTTTCTTATTGATAAATAAATGGCTAACAAGAGATCAAGTAACAAAAATGCTGATAGCACATCAAGAAAAGAAGAAAAGGCAAGTTCGTTATAAATTCTTTACAAAAATTATAATTTTGAACTATATGTAAGTTTAACTAATATACATTGTTTACTATGTATCATGTAGAGCCCCAAAATGATGAAGCTTGATAAGATTATTTATGATCTATGAACATAAGAGCGTAAAATCTTGATGGAAAAATTGCGAAAGGATGAATCAAGTGAATGAAAAAATACTATTTATCGAATATGAGTTTCTTTTTTTGATTTCACTAAAATATAATTAAAATTATTAGATAAAATATTTCAAACAATCTATTAATTCACATATGTTTAAAGTTCTACAGGGACCAACAACTCAGAAAAAATTTTTTTTGTAAGAAAATAAAAAAAAGTAGAACATGAAAATGAAAACGAATTGCTCCTTAGCTCATCTGGAGTGGTTCTAGAGGTTAACGAAAGGGGGAAATGTTTTTACAAAATTCTGAGGGATCTAGTGGAATGAATGTATAGACGTTATTTCCACTTACAATACAAAAATCAATCCAATGATTCCAAGAACCAAAATTTATCTAAACTACAAGAAGATTTTCCATAGAATTGGTCAATGAGACATGTCAAACTTTTAATAGCTAAAACATAAAACAACAAAAAAGAATGAATGAAAAAGTAATATTCCTTTAAATATTTTTCTAGAATTATATGTATATTTTACAAGAAAGCAATCATTTATAAATATCATTTTTCTTATATTTACTTTTCATATATCAATATAAAAATTAATTAGTTTATTGTCATGTTACATTTTCAAAAATATTATGAAAATATCAAAAGATGAACTAGCTGATATTATAAATATGCCAATAGGAATGTCCAAAAAGGTGTAACACCACTGATTATTTTCTCCATTGTCGTTGTGAAATGTAACACCACTGATTAAATATATGGATGATTAAATTTATAATGAAGAGATCTGAAATCTAATGATATGATATAACAAATTAATCCAAACATCACATTCAAATGCACTAATAAACATTTAAGTGATATGAATACTATTATAAGATATGTGTCATCTTTTGATGAATAATGAATTTAAAAAAATCACAATAATTATGATACGATGTAACAAATTAATCCAAACATCACATTCAAAAGCGCTAATAAAAATTTAATTTATATGAATATTGTTATAAGGTATGTGTCAAACTTTGATGAATAATGAATTTTAAAAATCACAATAATTGCATTGTCACAGGTCGATGTTTCTAAAAAATAAAAAATGAACACTGGTGCATGTCATTTAATGTGGATCGGTGTTTTTTTAGTCTAATGCACACCGGTGCTTTTCTATGACCTATGGTCACCGCAAAAATCCCAATACCAATTAGAATAGTCGATGTGTTTGTATAATACTCTACACCGGTGCATTGATACGAACTATGGGCATCGTAAAAATCCCAATACCAATTAGAATGATCGGTGTGTTTGTGTGATATTGCACGCTGGTGCCTTTGTATAATACTACACACCAGTGCATTGATACGACCTATGGGCACCGCACAAATCCCAATACTAATTAGAAAAATTGGTGCATTATATCACCTACAGTGCACCCGATGAAGTTGTTGACGTTAATGTCTCGGTGCATTCACCTTTGACTTCCCCAGGGTGACTTCCTGGATGACACACACTGAGACGTTGTTCAACATCCTGGGGCATCCTATATTTTTTTTCATCTCAGTTCCTGTTTTTCGTCACTTTAAAACACATCAGTGCGTTGACACTTGATTAGCGCACCTATGACAAAAGTATTCATAATAACATCTGACCTACCAGTTCTTTTTAGTGGTGTTGAAATTCCACTAGATGCTCCGCCAAAACCTCTTTTACCGAAAATGGATGTTGTAGGAAATGTTTTTTTGAGAATTTTGTCCGATTTTATAACACTAAAAACCTCCTTTATAACCTCCTCTAGAGTGTATTTTCATTGTAGTGATCCAAGGATAGAAGTGTTGTTCAAAATTTTTTGTAGGGAGCTGAAATAGAACTCCAGGTTCTAGGAAGAAATTGAGGATGCCCTCCATAGAACATCGAATGGCTTTCGAAGTGGCACAGGTGGAAAAATAAAAATACGCAAATACTAATGAGATTATACAGATAAATGATGAGATCACCAATCTGAAGAAAATAAATTCTATTTTTCCATAGAAAATTGATTCTTGTGTTTATACTATCTTAGTACAAGAAAATTCTGAAGACCCAACTGATAAGTTAACTTGAGTCATGACTGAATCAGAGATTTCTTAAAATGAAATGAAAAATTTTTAAAGATATTTTGAGATTGAAATGAAGAATATAAAATCCACTTAAAAGGAATTGGACATGGTCCAGAATAATGATGTGAAGTATAGAAATTATTTTCAGACCGATTCTCAAGAACTTTAGGAGCTAAAGGAGAAAGTGAAGGGGAATATGTCCCTTATTCAATAAAGATAAATCCCGTGGAATGATATCATCTATACTATAAGGAACATTTTGGTATTCTTGACTATCGTTGAGGAGGATAAATTCATTGTGAGAGACATAGAAGAATTAAACATTTCCAATAAGAAAATATTACAACAGAGAGCTCAGTTTGAAAAGAAAATGATTAATTTCCACAACAAAAGATATTTTCAGAATTCAAGGTAATTAGGATTTGAAGACCAAACTGAGGATTTCATAGAAATAAATAAAATGATCATGAAAAATATATACAAGAAAATGGCAGAGAATAAATTGATAGTGGTTAAGGAAGCCATAATAAAGTCCATTACTGATTTTCACAAGATAATTAGAGCAAGCTTTCCTTCATGTTGGGATCAACGGGAAAAATTGTTACCCCGAGAGACCTACAAAACCTTACTGGTTGAGGCCAACAGAAAAAATAGTTCTCATAATGAGAAAACAGTAATTATTAAAGGAGAAATTATTTTTAACTACTTGTACTGAGATTTCCAGTTATTATTGTTAATAACAGCCCTTTTAATTGACAAACCAACATACAACATAATTAAATATTTTAGGATGGCACACACTAGGTTTTTCAGAAGACCAATTTCACATACATCCATTTGGAAAAAGTACAGTGAATGGATGTGTTATAGTGAATTAGTTTATTGTGATGTTACATTTTCAAAAATATTATGAAAATATCAAAAGATGAACTAGCTGATTTAGAAATATGCCAATAGGAATGTCCAAAAAGGTGTAACACCACTGATTGTCCTAAGTGTCATCCTTTGTATCGTTCATGTAGCAAACATTGTGAAGTGACAAAATATGTATCAACTTGCTCATCCTGGATAACATTATTGAGATATACCCAAAGAACTAAAAGAGAAATTCCTTGAAGATTTTATGCAAAAGTTTGTAAAAAACCTTATTTTACAAGTCAATATTTTTTCTTCCCTTAATAGAATCATTCTTTTCACCCTGTCCCTAACATATGAACAACACTGCCACCGTGGGTAATTCAGTAGTAAATTTGTGTTGGTCCTCTTCATGTACGTTCTCCAAAAATGGAGCAGAAGCTTCAACCTCAATAATTCTTGAGACAAATTTCTTGTACTTGTTCTGTAATATTCTTAATTAGCTTTCAGCTATTTGGAATATTATTTTTTGATTTTTATAAAAGGATAGGTAAATAAGTGGGTAGGGAGAACCATAAATCTCTTTAGTAGGAATAAAACCACTTCTTATATGAATGTGGATCATTGTATTAGCTGAATAAATCACCTTTAGGTGTGAACACGGGCTAAATCATGTGGACAAGGTCAAATTTGACCAAATCAACAACGTTTTTATGGAGATAGTGGAGGATTAATGGAGGACAGCACAATCATAGAGGAGGAGTGTATTCATGATGGTAGCTTATTTATTGAGGGTCCGAGGGTGAGGAAGCTCACCAAGAATATAAGGAAGAGGATGGAATCCATAGAAAAAATTTAGAATATTGATATTATATTGGTCTTTTATGAATTTTTTCATCCTTCATTTGTTTAGCTAAGATTGTTGTGTTTTTTAGCACAAGGGTGTTTCTGAGCGGAAATCCCACCCTCATCCTTGGGGGACTTTGAGTGCCTACTCAGGAGAGGTTCATTGAGCATCATTTCCACTATCCATCTTTGGTCCAAGCTTCAAACTTCATTCATAGTGCAGTCTCCTCTAGGACTATTTTGTTTACACGGTAGTAGCAGTGGAGGGTTGATAGACCCAATTTCTGAGCTTGTTTCCCAGTGGAGGGAGTAGCTCTTCATTTGGGAGGCTAGTGATGAGGTTTTTAGAGATTTATTCCACCATTTAGCATCAATATAAGAAGAAACATTCACCCATAGTGCAGTCTCCTCTAAAAACTGTGTTATTTTGTAGTGAAGCTACAGTGGGAGGTCAAGTACCCAAGTTCTTGACCCTGTTTTGCAGTGAGGGGATCAACTCTTCATCTAGAAAGGTTGCAATGAGGGATATTTTCCATTTTCATATCAGATAAACCACCTCCCAATAGTGTTCTAGTTGCAGAGTGCTATTGAGCCCTAGGGCCACATTTTTATATTTTTCATTTTGAGTATTTCCGAAAACCATTCCTGGGTTGTCTTGGAATAGTGCTGAAAACCCTAGATCTTTGATGCTCACATTTTCTAAGCACCATATCAGAAAAAACACATGTTTATGTTTACAGCAGCAGTAAACCCTAGTAAAAACTACAATATCTTAGCCTCTGGCATTCTTGTATAGTATTTTTTCTTCATATTTTATGTGTTGGGTCTCTAGAGGATTGTTTTGCCTAACTTGAGTGTCTTTTTCCTCAAGATCTTGTACACATTTTCTTCTATATTGTTTAATAAGAAGGATATATGATCTGCTCTCATATTTATGTGTTAATGTATCACTACATTTTCTAGTTAGGTTCTATATTCTTGTATTTTCCTATTTTGGGATATTATAGTGGTATAAAAGCATGATCTTTGTCTCATCTTATGGGAAATTCATCTTATGACACAAGAGTAAGACATCCATAATGATGAAGAGATTGATTTTTTCCTCATTTATTTTTAGATCTATGCAGGATCTCTCCAAGGAGGTCAAAAAAATGAGAAGGGAGATGCACAAGGAGACCTCAAGAGGGTTTCAAGATGATGAAGGTCCAAGCACCTCATATTAGTAGTAGAAGAAACCTGTATTGCATAGAGCTTCAAAACAATCTAGTATGTCTACTTTCTTGGAAGAGGAAGGTGAATGGTATGCAAATGGAAGAAAACTATATCATGAGACTCTAAGTGATTATCTTTCAGAGTAAAAATCTCAATCAAGGGCTTTCAAGGAGAATCTAACTCTCTAACAGTCTATCCAAATCAAAGAAGAATGGAGACCCTGCAACAATAGTAGAAGGAAATGACATAATAGATTTCTATTGTCTATGTTTGATGGGTCATCTACAAGCACAAAAAAGGCTTGGAGGAAGAAGTTATATACATCCTTCTCACCAAATATAGTAGCAGAAAGAGAAGTTGTTGAGATTGCAGTGCTGCAACTTGAGGGTGAAGCAAAGGATTGGTGGTTCATCCATTTGAAACATGCAAGGCTGTCTGCTCATGTAGATTTTACTCAAAGACTGATCAAGAAGTTTTCTGGAAGGAAACCAGAGGTAATTCCTATTGAGAAATTTCTCGAAATTGATGAGAAAGCATATGAGGAGCCAAGGGAAGATGTCAACATTAGCACTCCAAGAGAGGAGAAACTTCCACTACCATCAGTTGCAAAAGTACTTGTGTGAGGAGAGGGAACACTTGCATCTTTGCAAGATGCTCTTGATCTCTTGACATTAGGAGTCCCATGCATGATCCGGGAGATTCATGAGGAAGAGGAGACATCTACCAGCACTGGTGCAGCAGTAGAAGAGAAACCATCACCATCAACAACAATTGGAGAAAAAATTACACCAGTAGGAGGAGCCCTTGTAGCTGTACAAAATGTTACCAAGGATTAGCTTATCCAACGTATGCAAACATTTCCATGCCATATTATTTCATCACATCAAATGGAGATTTGTGGGGACATGCCATTAGGGAAATTGCATGACCAAGCATTAAAGCACATTGTTGATTTGAATCAATAGATTATCACTGTGCATAGGACCCTTGATTGGTTCAAGGAGGATATGCATAACCATCATGGTCTTTCATTATTGAGTTGCACACAACATTTTGGTCTGGAGTGTAGTGTTTCGAAGGATAGGGTGAGCATAATCATAATCAATACAATGTCGAACTGTGTGTTCTGCATTGTGTATGACCTTGAGACAACATATGCACCATCATGGGGACCAGCAGTGCCGTCACTGATCAGTAGTGATGAGTTGGGGGCCCAAATATTATTGAAGCATTCCTATTACCATTCCACTTGTGTAGAATTGGATAGGTAGATGGTTGATGAGAGACATCTTATGATGGGTACATCTCCCATTATTAAGATAGATCCTTCTTGATGAGCACCTCACAACTCAAAGATAAGTTTCTACCTACAACTTATTGGGAACCTTATGGGTTCTACCAGGTCATTGATGAGTGGTATTCATATAGTGATCTCTAGGAGGTTGCACTTCAACATATCATGGAGTTTAAAGATAGACATTAGATTCGGGAGGATGGTATTCTCCATTAGGTGGATGCCAATTTAGATCATGATGGGAGTCACCCACATGTGGATGGATGGGTGAGGATCATTTGCAACGGGTTGGTCAGCCATTTGCAGATCTATGACATAGGTCAGCAGGAGGCATGGTTATGATGGAAACTCTTGAGAGATTTTGGCCAACACATGTCATATCCTATGCCAAAGGGTGTGTTATGGTTTGAAAAATTACATGGCACTCATGTGATATGGCATCAGAGAGCTTGGTAGTATCGGACATTCTACAAGTCTACCATCATGATCTTACTCCATGACTTGTATGATGATCAGATGAGGGGGCAACAAGATTCATTGTTTCTTTGGTTACTCTTAAGAGAGTATGGGTTGACTTTCCCCCATAACTTGCATTATGTTTTAGGAGTAGATGGTGCCACATTCATGGTGCAACGGGGCTACTCATAGCCATTGAGGATTAGAATATACTTCTAGATAGGAAGGATTCTTCCATATAGGGTAGAGGGTTGTTGGCACTCAAGCATGATTTGGCCAAATTTGGGAATTTTTAGATGTGCAAGGCCTTTCACCTCAAAAAAATTCATTTTTTTTCTAAGAAGAAGTGGCTGCAAGGGAGGCAGCAACAGTGGGATAACAACATTTCGACATGTCACTTTGGGATTGAAAATGTCAAGAGGGGAGCTATGAGATGATAGTTGCCTTATCACAAAGGACAACAGTGTTGTCACTTGGGAGTATAGATCCATATTGGGAGTCTTAGCCATTGATGGAGTGTTCCAAGGATCACTTCACATATGAGGTACTTGATGGGAAAGTAGAAGATGAGAGGTATAGAGTGGTCGATGGAGTCATCCACTAGTAAGATAGTATCTTCTTGACTAGGAATTCCAAGCTCAGGAAGAAGTCTCTACATGCAGCATATGATTCATTCCTTTCCAGTCATCAAGGTCTCATGGAGAGATATCAAACCATTATGGAGATATTCTCATGGGAGGGCTCATCCATGGACCTCATCACTAGCTTCCTCACACTACATGGTAAGGGTTGTGCCCTTGTACTTATTTATCATCTAAAAAATTATGTGCATTCCCTTGCCATTTATATACAGTGCATTTATCCACAAGAGGGAAAGCCTCTCCTTGGACTTCATGGTGTTTCTAAGACGCACATTAGTGATGGAGATGGCCATTTATTGTATGGATTTGGGAAAGTATTGTTATATTTTTGGTATTCTCAGTCAATATACAATTCCATTTACTACTTTCCAGTAGATGAGAGAACATGCACAACTATAAAGTGGTTGGGAGACATCTTGCTACATTATGTTCAGGGGTAGCAATTAGCAAAACTGCGTCGTTTCCACTTGGGGAACTATTGTCACCATCCAGCATTTCATATGATACACAATATATTTCTCATTTTGATTCCATATTTTGATGATGTTTTATTCACTATATGTGGAATGGCATTGGCAAGCGAGGTTTATAGAACCAAAGAATGGATCCTTGAGAGTTTAGTTGCCTTTTGGCCTCTTGAGGGAAACATTATTGCGCCCAAAATCAGTAGCAGCTCTATACATATCATAAATGGAGAGAGAGGCAATGTGGGATGGACAATTTGGTCTATCATGATCAGTCATACAACCCATATACATTGCAAGAGCAAGAGACGAAGGAGTTTTCCTATGAGCTACCATTTTAGAGGGTGATCCATTTTGTTTGGATGATAGCATGGGGATTGGAGACTCTCATGAGGATTAAGGTCCCAACATTTTTCAGATTCCATGCATCAAGAAAGTCTCTAGACAACATGTAGTTGCCTCCATGGATATTCCCCTTCTTCATGATGAGAGCCATTTGGTTTTGTCACCAAAGGCTAACTTGTACACTTGGGAGGACCAAATAGGGGATAGATTGACTAGAGAACATCTTTTTCAGTGCAGGAGTTTATCATATGAGGATCCTACATGAGAAGGAGAGGAGGATGTGCAGTATCCATCCTTGCAGTCACTTGAGGACAAGAAACATTTGGGAAGGGAGGACTATAATATTCCTAATTAACTTTCAGCTAATTGGAATATTAATTTTTTCTATTGATAAAAATAAGGTGAATAAGTGGGTAGGGAGACCCATAAATATCTTTAGTAGGAATAAAAACACTTCTCATGTGAATTTTTATCATTGTATTAGCTGAATAAAGCACCTTTATTTGTGAACAGGGACTAAATCATGTGGACAGCGTCAAAGTTGACCAAATCAACAACATTATTATGGAGATAGTGGAGGATTAATGGAGGACAACGTAGTGATAGAGGAGGAATGTATGAATGAGAGTAGCCTCTTAATTGAGTGGGACCCAGGGTGAGGAAGATCAAAAATCATATAAGGAAGAGGGTGATAGCCATAGAAAGTATTTAGAATATTGATATTTTATTGGTATTTTATGATTCTTTGCATGCTTCAGTTGTTTAGAGAAGCCTATTATGCTTTTTTTCACAAGGGTGTTTCTGAGCACAAATCCCATACTCATCCTCAGGGGCCTTCGAGTGCCTACTAATGAGAGGTTCATTGAGCATCATTTATACTATCTAGATCTGGGCAAATATTTATCCTTCATTCATAGTGAAGTATCCTCCAGTATTGTGTTTTTTAAGGGGTAGCAGCCGTGGAGGAATGATAGACCCAAATTCTGAGCTTGTTTTCCAGTAGAGGGAGCATACCTTCATCTGGGAGGCTAGTGACGAGGTTATTAGAGCTTTATTCCACCATTATGCATCAGGACAAGTAGCATAATTCACCCATAATGCAGTCTCCTCCAGAAAATGCTTTATTTTGTAGTGCATATGCAATGGGAGGTCAAGTAACCAAGTTCTTGACCCTGTTTTCCAGTGAAGGGATTAGCCCTTCATCAAGAAAGGTTGTGAGGAGGGATACCAGCCATTGTCATATCATATCAGCCACCTCCCACTAGTGTTCTACTTTTAGAGCCTTATTTATACCTACGGCCACATTTATGTATTCTGCATTTTGAGTATTTCTGGAAACGCTTCATGGGTTGTCTTGGAATAGTGCTAGAAAAGCCTAGATATTTGATCCCAACATTTTATAACCACCATATCAGCAGATCCATGTGTTTATATTTATAGCAATAGTAAACCCCACCAAAAATTGTGTTGTATTAGCCCCTGGTATTCTTTTATAGTAGTTGTTCTTCATATTTTATGTACAGGGTCTCTAGAGGCTTGTTTTGCCTAACTTGAGTGTCTTTTTCCTCAAGATCTTGTACAATTTTTATGCTATATTGTTTAATAAGAAGGCTGTATGATCCTCTCTCATATTTATGTGTTGATGTATCACTTTATTTTCCAGTTATGTTCTATATTCCTGTATTTTCCTATTTTGGGATATTACATGTTGGTTGAGGATATGGTCGAATACTCCCATTTTTTACCCTTGATATTATCTCCACATATTTTCCCCTTTTACATAAGACCTTTCCCCCTCATTAGGGGATCCATAAGCTCTCGAGCTCTGTTATAAAAGGGTGCCATGCTAGTGAGTCTTGGTTGGTCATTGTTAGTTTCAATTCTTCTTCCTAATTGCAACTATATGTTGTCAATTTTTCGAGCAAGGAGAAGAGATTTAGAAGATATTATTGGACTTGTATTTCCACTTTGAAGGAGGCCTCCATAAATCAAGGCAATAGTTGTACGCTTCCATTTTTTCATCTAATAATAAAAATTATGCTTTGCTTCCCATGAATTTGTTAATATTAATTGATTTAGCATGATACTCTTTGATCTTCCATTTGGTTTTATTTGGAATATATATATGATACATGTCTTTCTTCCTATGATTTTCTTTACAGGTATTCAAAAGTAGAAACATAACAAGGAACGAGAGTAAAAGTGAAAGGATCGATATTGACATCGAGGAAATGACTGCATAAGGGTAGAGGTAGGCCATCTCCCTCTCTCATATTACTTCTATGTTAAACTAGGAAAGGTTGTATTCTTTGTCACGATTTTTACTAGACCATCTCATTGGGCAAGAGGCATCACCTCTTTCCAAAGAATGGATTTTCATGCATAATAGGATGTCTCCAATTGCAGTGAGTTCAGAAGCTAGACCTTCAAATGCACTTGAGTCTCAAATCACAGTGAATAGATGCCACTTGCCATCCACCAACCTTTTAATGTTTATCATATTTTGTATTTATGTTTTCTTTTCAAAATTTAATGTATCAAAGGAACAATTTATTCCAAAATAGTTTAGAAGGTTAGAATTTTTGGTTTTCAAGAGCTTTGTAATTGTCCCTTTTTGAAATTTGGTACAAAAATCAATCCAGAATGAGAAGTGGGGGTTTTTAGTTTTTGACCTCAGAAGGAGAATTTATTTTGTATTTTCAATCTTCACATGGATATGAATAAATCTTTCAAGTGATTCTATAATTTGTTGAGTATGATATGTTTTTCCTATTGCATATCATTTTATGTTATTATTCCTCAGAAAAGAGTAATGAAGCTGCTAGTCTTTAATTTTACAGTTCTGTAAAGTTTGATTTGTGTAAATTAAAGTTAAAATCCTTATTCATGCACTCCTCTTTTCTATATTTCACTTCATGATAATTACATATTTTTTCTAAAGTTGAAGAAAGAGGTTCTCCATAAATAACTATATTATTAAATACTTTCCACTATCCCTTCTTTATGTTATATATTTTAAATTGTATTCAATATTAGAAGGCCACTTTTAAAGAATTTTTTCACATTGAATACTAATAAGAATTAAAGTCTCTAGGGTTTTAAAAAAAACGATACAAAAAAATCATTTTATTATGGTTCTTAATATATGTCTTGCGCACTAACCTCTTCTCAGTTAGAGGTTTTATGTCAAGGTGCAAAACTTTTTGGCATCGTTTCTGAGGAACGGAGACACAAAGTTATTTTTCCCTCATTTTTTCTTAATAGTGATTTATTTGTCTAATGATCAAACAAACTGATTATGTTGAGTGTCTCACCAAGGTAATAGCCCTGCCTCCAAAAAATACCCACAGAAGGTATGATAGCTCACATCAGAAAGATCCCAGCCTTTTTTGTTTAGAGAAATGAATATATCAAAGAGTTTGGAAAGAAAATCTCCTAGCAACCCTAAACCCTACTTTATATGCTCCTGCTATGAGTTCCGTTCAACATTTTCTGGGTTTTTATTTAGAAGAAGTTATACGAAATCCTTTCTTTTCTCAAGAGATCTCATTTTCTCCTTAAAATATTTTCCCAAAGTCTGCATTGGATGGAGAATCATTTTACTCAGTGTCATTATATTTTCCAGAAATTGAAGAGATTAAAAAATTTGATTTTTCAGTTTCATATCATACAATTTCTTCCATTAATCAGTTATTTCCTATTTACGTTGTCCCTCCTCGATCATTTGCATCTCAGGTAGGGAGATTTTTTTTTTTCTACCAAAATTCAGACATTTTTATTCCATCATTCCTCTCAAACAAGTATGCACCTTTAAATATTCCTTATCCGATGAATTATTTTCCACAAGATTATCTAAAATTATTACTCAGATTTGCAAGAGAAAATGGAGTAACAACAGAGAAAAATGCTTCTTGTTTTTGTGCTTCTGCTGAGAATTTGAATGCTAAACATATGGATGTGCTGATGACAATAATTTTGCAGTCACTTGATGGAGAATCAAGGAAGTGGTTCAAAACAATTTCTACAAATTCTATTAATACTTGGGAGGAATTAGAGAATGTGTTCACAAAATGAAGGGGTGAGAAAAAGGATCATAGTTGTTTTATGATTGAATTAAATACAATTAAAATAAAATTTGAAGAGGACGTAAATGAATAAATATTTAATAAAGTGTATAATAGTCTGGCAGCAAAAATGAAGCCCCCACCTACAGGAACGAAGGTGGTGTTTCTGGGGGCATTTGAATTTGACTTTGGTTTTACACTAAGAGAGAGGATATATCCTACTTTAGACAAAATCGATACTCATAAATTATAAATTGAGGCCAATTTATATGCTGCATAAAAAAATAAGTCAAAGAAACAATTTAAAAAGAAGGGAAAAGGTAAAGAAGAAGTAAGGGATGTCAGCCAGCCTAGAGATTCTCATGATAATTTTTTTGATGAAATGACTAAAATGATTAGGAACATGTCCAATAAAATGGTGAAAATGGTGTTATAAATAAAATATCTTCCAAGACATATTTAACAAGGGTAGAACATAATTTGCAATCCTCAATTTAAGAGGCAGCCACTGCAAATTATGGAAAGGGATAGAAAGGAGAAAGATCAGATACAACCACCTTTATATATTGAAGACGAGACAGAGGAATCAGTGGAGGAAAATATTAATGTATAATAAATTAATATTTCTACATTTTATGAGGAGGAAGGAGAAGAAGCCATAGGTGAAGATTCAAATTTGGAATTTCAGGTCTCTCTCGGTGACGAATAAATTGAATAATATTGTAAGAAATTTACATATTTTATGTAGAAGGATTTGCATAAATTTATGATCTTAGATCGAGGAATATATCATGGGTTCAATATCGTGTAGAGGATAAAACATATCATACATTCCAACAACAACCTGCAAAAAAAGTTGATAAAGTAAAAGAACGTATCAACACTAGTCTCAATAGTTACAGTTCAATAAGGGGAAAGTTCCAAGAGTAAGAAGGACTCAGGGTTGTTGGAAAAATATATTAAACAACTTGTAGTCATTTAAAAAAATGTCTCACATCATAAGTTAAAGGAAAAATAACAATTGAAAACAATATAAGAGGGTCATTCTTTTAATTTATTAAAAGAACTAGAAAAAATAAAGTTCCAATTCCTTTAATTGAGTTACTGAAGACTCCTACTTACAAAAAGAACGTTTATGATTTTATAAATCTTTCACAGGATAATCATTCAATAGATAAAGTTGATTTGTAGGACGAAAGGCCAATATTGATGTTTGGCTCTCATGTGGAAGAACTAGATTAATCCACACCTCCTTTCTATATTTATTTTCTTATGCATACCTTCATTCTTCATAAATGTATGTTCGATTCAGGAGACTATCATAATATGATGCCACTTTCAGTTATGAAGAAATTAAACTTGCATATTATAAACCCTTATAAAAATATTTATTCTTTTTATTTTAAAAAGGTCAAATGTGTGGGATTTATTAAGGATTTGGTGGTTTCATTGGGTCAAATTCCAGCCAAAAGAATTATAATGGATGTGGTTGTTGCAGATATACCGACCTATTTTGGAATGTTGATCTTTAGATCTTGTGGAGCCAAACTTGGAGGAGTGATCAAACTAGATTTCACTTATATTATTATACTAGTTTTTGGTGGATAAGAAATGAGGTTGTATCAAGGGACTAGGTTTGTAAAGACTATCGCAAAGGAGGGTTCAAGTAATTATCTTTTTATGGTCAGGAACATGATGATTTTTCATGTTTTATGTTCAGGAACATAAATCACAAGAAATTGTCGAAGACACAAAGTAAAACTCCCTTCACAAATGAAAATTAAGGAGTGAGTAGCTAGTGGAGTCTGGAAGTTGTATTTTCATGGTGCCTATTTGAAAGAAGGGAATGGGGCTGGTGTTCATCTTCTTTCTACAAAATTTCATATTATTCACTTCTCTTATAAATTAGAATTTGAATCTACAAACAATATTACTGAATATGAAGCTGCAAAAAATTTAGGAATACGATGTATTTCTTTTTTTGGAGATTCAAAGTTAGTGGTTAAAAAAATCAAGAATTAATGTCAAGCTAAACATCCAAGGCTGAAAACATATAGGAATGAAGTGTCAAATTTGGTGTTCCACTTCTTCTTTGATTTTAAAATACAATTTATACCTAGGGAAGTAAATATACTTGTTGATTTATTAACAATTGCAATCAACACTTATAAGCCTCCATTAAATCCCAGGCTTAGGTATGAAGTCGAAATAAAAAACAAACCTTCTATTCCAGATAATATAAAATATTGGAAAGTGTTTGAAGATGAAGAAAATATTAATTTTTTTTTGGAAATGGTAGGTGAATTTTCAAATTTGGAGATTGACCAATAAGATGAAGCGGAAGAAGTTGAAGAAGATGAATCAAGAAGGAAATTGTATTTAACGGATTCTATAGCAAATCAAAAGATTATGCAGCTAAAGAAAAAAGTGATACGTAAAGGTTCCATACCCTTGAAGAGAATTTTTGGTGCTAGTGATGTTGTTTTAAATACAATGAAAACATATTCAAAAGATGATCTTGAATACTGTAATCTTCGAACAAAGCAACAACTAGAGATGGTGAAATTGGCAATGGATGTTCCAAAAGATTTTAAGCAATGGTATTTAGATATTTTCAGGAACTTTTTTTGATACAATTTCATGGTGTTATGAAGACCTGAAGGATTATGATACTATTATCATTCAGCATAAAATTCCTCTAAAACTAGGGGTTAAACCACATAAGCAGAAATTTAGGTGGATTAATAATTTATTGTTGCCATCAATTGAGAAGGCAGTCAAAAAATTATTACAGGCTAAAACAATTGTTCCTCTAAGATATTATAATTGGGTGGATAATTTAGTACCCATGAAGAAAAATAATAGGGAAATTTGGTTATGTATTTACTTCCAAAACTTGAATAGGTCTTTGTTGTGTAACCAATTCCAAAAAGAGAAGAAAAGAGATATAAACGCCTTAGAAATGAGCCACTTCGAGGGGGCAACCTCCAATACATTACATAAATGAACAATTCTTGGATGATACAATTCACAAAACCTCCTTTCTATATATAGGAGTCCATGGGGCCATAATGTAATCCTAGTGGGCCACAATGTAATCCTAGCCGACCTAACAATAATAACTTAAGGGCACAATAATAACAAAATGGGGGTTACAAGGGTACAATAATAACAATAAGGGGTTTACACTAACAATAATAAGGGACTATACTAGTGATATAGGGACCTAACATGCCCCTCTCCTTCAAAACAAGTGTTGTCCTCAACGCTTGAGTAGCTCTGGGTGCTTTTGTATAAAATTCTCATCCTCCCATGTAGAATCTTCAGTGGGTAAGTTCTTCCACTTGATGAGATACTCTAAAATTGATCGATTCCGTAGTTGTCGAGTTCTTGTTTCCGTGACCGCTTCAGGTTCCAATATGATTTTTCCTTCCTCATCAAGTTCTGGCAATATTGTTTGAACTGGAAGATTTTCACCTATAACCTTCTTTAAGCATGAAACATGGAAAATCGGATGCACTCGTGAAGAAGCAGGAAGCTCCAATTTGTATGCCATAGTACCAATCTTTTGCAACACCTTGTAAGGACCATAGTACTTTAGCGATAATTTATTATCCTTCTTAGCTTGCTTGAGGGACATTTGTTTGTATGGTTGTAGCCGTAAAAATACCCAATCTCTTACATCAAAACTTCTCTCGCTGCGATGTTGATCTGCCTGTTGTTTCATTCGATTTTGTGCCAAATTCAGGTTATCCTTTAAGAGTTGGAGAACTTCTTGCTGATGCTCGATGTGATCTTCCACTGCTTGAACCTTTGAATTTCCCCTTAAAGATGATGTGATGGATGGTGGATGATATCCATAAAGTGCCATAAATGGGGTCATTTTTGCTGCAGTATGGAAGGAAGTGTTATACCACCATTCAGCAAGAGGTAACCACTTGACCCATTGTGTTTGTTTATCAGATACAAAACAACGAAGATATCCTTCCAAACATTTATTTACTATCTCAGTTTGACCATCATATTGAGGATGATAAGAAGAGCTATGAGCTAATTGAGTACCCAAACAAGAAAATAACTCCGTCCAAAATTTCCAGTAAAAATGGGATCTCTGTCGCTCACAATAACCCTTGGGCTTCCATGTAGCTTTTGAATTCTATCCATAAATGTAGTAGCAACTGTACTTGCTTTAAATGGATGAGATAATGCACAAAGTGTGCATACTTGGTAAGTCTATCAACTACCACCATGATGACACTCTTTCCTTCAGACTTAGGTAAACCTGTGATAAAATCCATTGAAATCTCCTCCCACCATTGACTTGGAATGGATAAAGGTTGTAGAAGTCCTGGGGTCTTAATTGTTTCCACTTTATTCTGCTGGCAAACCAAACATTCCGCCACAAACTTTTGAATATCCGATTTAAGGCCATCCCAAAAAAATTATTTCTTCACCCTGTGGTAAGTTTTTAAAAATCTTGAGTGTCCTCCTAAAGGAGAAGTGTGCAATTCCAGAAGAATCTTTTGTTTTAGTTGGGAATTCTTACAAAGATATAAGCGATCTTTGTACCATAAGGAATCATTTTTCCAACTAAATGTATCAGATGTACTAGGATCTTGCTGCAACTTTTGAATGAGTGTCCATACATCTTTGTCCTTTTTCCATTCATCTCTTGCTTCGGTTATCCAATCTGGTTGGATAATAGAAATGGCACAAAGCAATGCTTCCACCTCTTCATTCTTTCTTGAGAGTGCATCTGCAACAACATTAAGCTTTCCTTTTTTGTAGATTATTTCAAAGTCATAACCCAACATCTTTGTGACCCATTTTTGTTGTTCTTCTAACGATAGTCTTTGTTCCAAAAAGTGTTTAAGACTATCATGATCAGTTTTTACCTTGAAGTGTCTTCCCATTAGGTAAGTTCGCCATTTCTTTAGTGCATGTAGTATTACTAACATTTCCTTCTCATAAATAGGTTTCTGTAAATACTTTCCTTTGATTGGACGACTTTCAAAAGCAATGGGTCTTCCTTCCTGCATTAAAACTACACCAATTCCATTTCCTGAGGCATCACATTCCACAATAAAGGTTTTTGTGAAGTCTGGCGTAGCTAATACCGGTGCTAGGCACATTGCCTCTTTAAGATGTTCAAAGGCCTTAGTTGCTTCACGAGTCCATGAAAATGCATCTTTCTTCAATAATGTTGTTAGAGGTGCTGCTATTCTCCCATAATTCTTAACAAACTTGCGATAATACCCTGTTAACCCGAGAAATCCTCGCAACTGCTTTATGGTTGTGGGGACTTTCCATTCCTTAATGGCTTTAATTTTGTTAGGGTCTACTTTAACACCCTCGTGAGATACGATATGACCCAGATATTCCACCTCTTGTACTCCAAAGAAACATTTGGATGTTTTTGCATATAATTGTTTCTCCTGCAATAGTTTGAGCACCTTATCAACATGTTCAACATGATCCTTCCAAGACCTGCTGTAGATTAGTATATCATCAAAAAATACTAGCACAAATTTTCTAAGGAAGGGTTTGAAAATGGAATTCATCAACCCTTGAAATGTAGAATGTGCATTGGTAAGGCCAAAAGGCATGACCAAATATTCATAATGACCCTCATGAGTTCGAAATGTTGTTTTTGGAATATCTTCAGTCTTCATTCTAATTTGATGATATCCTGAACGAAGATCCAACTTGGTAAAATAAATTGCCCCATGTAATTCATCCAATAATTCATAAATCACAGGAATGGGAAATTTATCTTTAATGGTGAGCTTATTGAGCTCCCTATAATCCATACACATTCACCATGATCCATCCTTCTTGTGTACCAATACTACAGGAGCAGAGAAGGAACTTTGACTAGGTTGAATTATACCCGCCTCTAACATTTCTGCAATCATACGTTCAATTTCGCTCTTTTGGAAGTAAGGATATCTATAAGGCCTGATGTTTGGAGGAACACTTCCTGGAATCAAATGGATAGCATGATCATGATCACGAATAGGTGGGAGTCCTTTGGGAGTTTCAAACACCTTGGAATGATTGTCCAAGACTTGTTGGAGATCTACAGAAATAGATGATTTTGATGTTGGAACTTCTAGTGAGCATAATTATGCAATTACGCCTCGTTGTTATTTCTTTAGAAGCTTTGTCATGACATTAGAGCTTATTATCTTTCCTGGATTCCCTGCAATACCCCGTAATTCGACTTCCTTTCCTTCTGAAAAAAATTTCAAGAAAAGTTCTTGAAAATTAAAAGCTACCGTCCCCAAAGATTGTAACCATTGTACTCCTAGTACAACATCATCACCTCCCATAGGAATGGAAAGAATTGGACTAGTCGATACATATTCCCCCATGGTTAGCTTGATATTATGGCATTTTCCAGAGCAATTTATAGTTCCTCCATTTGCAACCATCACTTGACATTCTGGTGCTGGGTATAGGAAACAATTTAATTGCTTGGCTACCTTATAATGAATAAAATTATGGGTGCTACCTGAATCAATCAACACTATTACCCTTTTCTTCTTTATATGTCCTTCTATCTTGAGAGTTTGAGGAGTGGTAATTCCTGCCAGTGCAGTACACGATATGGTCGGATTCATTTCTTCCTCTTCTAGGGGTGGTTCCTGGTGTATATCCTCTTCTTGTTCATTTTCTTCTTCTTCTTCACAATCTATGTAAAATAATTTCTTCTCAGCACACTTATGACCTTTAGTGTATTTCCTATCACAACTGTAGCAAAGCCCTTTTGCTCTTTTTTCTTCCAATTGTTGTGGTGTCAACCTTGTAGGTTGTGGAAATCTAGGCGTAGCAACACTTTCTTCTTTATAGAATTGAGTGGTAGGCTTCCTTGTCGCCATAATTTTACATTCAACTTTTCTTGCCAACCTGAATGCCTTCTCCAATGAATCAGGTTCCAAAACGCGAACTTCATGTTGGATGTTATCCTTTAGAGTACCTATGAAGAGATCAATCATGTGTTCCTCTGGAATATCAGTTACCCTTATATTCAATTTTGGAAGTCCTCAATGTGCTGCCCCACTAAACCCTTTTGTTTGAGATTTATCAATTGGCTAAAGAAGGTGTTGCTCTTTGTATCCTCATAATGTGCTATCATTTCCTCCGTAAAAATTGACCAAGTGACAATTTTTTTACGGGAACAAAGCCATCGATACCATACAAATGTATTTTGTTCTAAATGTAAAGTTGCAATGCGTACCTTTTGTATGTTTTGCACGTTATGGAGATCAAAATATTGCTCCATCTGTAGTATCCATGTTACAGGATCCTTTCCATCAAACTTCCTCATATCCATCTTTGGAATATGGTGGTTCTTCCCGCCAACATTAGAGTTTATGAAATCACAATTAACATTTATTTTGTTCTCATCATGAGGTTCTTATACTATCTTTAGCCATTAAGAATCATTTTTTATTTTAAGTTTTTCATGTTACATGTATAGTTTTAGATCATTTTTTCTGTGTTTTCCATGTTGTCTTTGTATCATCCTGCTTCCTTTGTATTTCATCCTCTTAGCTTCTTCTTTCTTATTGTCCATCTTCTTCCATGCCTTTCTTCAAAAATTCCATTTCATTTTTTTTTTGCTCTTTACGAGAGTGGCTTGTTGCACTTGGTCTTGTAATTTTGATATGTCATGTTGCCATTCTTCGTCTTCATGAGTCATAGTAGAGCCTTCTAAAGGCTTAATGGGAGTTGAATTCTTTTTAGGGGCCATTTTAGAATCAAATACTGATATCTATTCTACAATATTCCCTTGGAATCAATTCAACTTGATTCTTCAAACAAGACTTATGCAATTGGAAAAAAATACACACCTTTTACTTGCTTTTTAGGAGCTCTGTATTGAAATTGAATTATATCTGTAATTGAAAATCTTCAATATCTGAAATTCAGACCTGTAGTAGCCCTCTGAAGCTTCTTTCAAATGCCACAGGTCTGACTTGATTTTGATGCTCCAAGACAAAGTTGTGTCCAATCTCCCACAATGACCTAATTCTGGACTGGTTCAGTAGAGCGAACTTGTACGACTTGCCACGTGTCACTGTTTTGTCCTTTGTCTCTGAAATAGATAGCGAAGAAACTACAGGCTGTGTACTTGTGACCACTTTTGACGGCACTCCAATCCAATCTTCAGAGAGAGAGTTATTGAACTTTTCCCACGATCACTTCTTTGAGATGAAATTCAGGAGCCTGAAAAAGCACTACCTTCCACAGATCATATCTCCAAAAATATTGCGAACCAAGCTCTGAAATTTTTTGACGAATTTCCTCAGGATTTCAGCTTCGTACCATATGAATTTCAGACTCTGAAACTTCGTACAAAAAAATTTAGAGCGCAATTTCCACGATGACCTTTTTATGAGCCTGAAAAAATACCTAACTTCCACAGATGATATCTCCTCAAATATTGCGAACCAAGATCTGAAATTTTTAGACAACCTTCCTCAAGATTTCAGCTTCGCACCCTAAAAATTTCAGCTTCGGAAGCTTCGTAGAAAAAAATTTATAGCGAAAATGCCACGATGACCTGTTTGGAGCAGCGAAACCCTAGAATCCAAAGCTCTGATACCAAATGTTGTGTAACCAGCTCCAAAAATAGAAGAAAAGAGATATGAACGCCTTAGAAATAAGCCACTTCGAGGGGGCAACCTCCAATACATTACATAAATGAACAATTTTTGGATGATACAATTCACAAAACCTCCTTTCTATATATAGGAGTCCATGGGGCCATAATGTAATCCTAGTGGGCCACAATGTAATCCTAGCCGACCTAACAATAATAATTTAAGGGCACAATAATAACAAAATGGGGGTTACAAGGGTACAATAATAACAAAAATGGGTTTACACTAACAATAATAAGGGACTATACTAGTGATATAGGGACCTAACAGTCTTCTTTGAAGGATAATTATCCTCTTCCTAAAATGGATCACATATTACAAAGAGTAACAAGCTCAGAAAAAAATAGTGTTTGCGACACCATGGGGCACTTTTATGTATGCTAAGATGCATTTTGGATTAATGAACGATATAGCGCTTATAAGTGAAAAATGGAAGTTCATGGCAATTTATTTGGATGAGATCACATATTTTTCCTGATCAGATGAGGAGCATATGAAGCAATTACAGCGAAATTTTGAGAAATGTAGAAGGTATGGCTTATCCTTAAACCCCAAGAAATATCAATTTGCATTGAAAGAAGGAAATTTGCTTGGTAATATTTCTTCTAAATAAGGGGTCAAGGTAGATCCAAAAAGAGTGGAAGCAATTAAAAACATAACTATTCCAAGAATTAAAAAGGATATTCAATGTTTTTTTGAAAAATTATTTTTTCTAAGAGTATTGGTCCCAAATTATGTAGAAATTTTTAAGGAAATTACACACATGTTGAAAAAGGATGTAGAATTCACATGGACCACCGCTATCAGGGAATATATTTTGAGGATCAAGGAAGCTTTTCAAGAAGCCCTTAAATTTTTGAGTCTGAATTATAGTTTTTTTAGATAAAGGCATTCACCTCTCCTTTTACTCTGGCAGCAGTGCTTTTGCAAAGGAATCAAGAGAATAGGGAAAAACCTGTAGAATTATTCAAAAAGGTGTTAAGGGATGCAGAGCTAAAATATAACATTTTGGAAAAAAAAATATTATGCTTTATTCAAAGAACTAAAGACCTTTAGACTTTATATTCTTCAATCTCATATTATCTCTTAAGTTCCTATTGTTGTTGTGAAAGATGTGTTGACTCGGGGAGATACTATTGCAAAATGAGGAAATTTTATTGCAATGATCCAAGAATACTATATCGACATAAATCCAACTAAGCTAGGGAAGGGACAAGGATTATAAAAAATATTAACAAAAGCTAATTATTAATCTATGGGAATCAATTTGTTGGTTGAAGTTGCAGAGTCAAAAACTAAAGAAAAACAAGGTAGGAATAAAGAGCATGATAACATAATTCAATATAAGTATCTTTCTTCTCAGTGGTATAAAGATATTGTCCATTATATATATTTACTCAGTTGTCTTTCTTCTTTAAATAGAACAAAATATAAAACTCCCATGATAAAATCGCGAAAGTATGTAATAGAAAAGAGAAAGTTGTATTCGAGAGATCCAGGTGGTATTTTGTGGCTATGTTTAATAGAAGTTGAAACTATAGAAGTAGTAAATTAATATTAGGGAAGCCTCTATGGTGGTCATTATAGTTGGAAGGTCACAACACATAAGATTTTGAATGATGCTTTCTTTTGGCCCTCTCTATTTTATGATGTTCATAGACTTCTAATAAGCTGTGAAAAATACCAAATGTTTCCTCGAAGGAATAAATTAGCACCATTTCCATTGATTCCCATGTTTTTGGTAGAACCATTTATACAGTGGGGTCTCCATTTTATAAGAGAGATAAACATGTCCTCTAGCGGACAACATAGATGGATTTTTACATGCACATATTATTTTACTAAAACCGTAGAAGTTGTTCCAATAAGGAGGGCTAATGATTCAATGGTAATTAAATTTTTGGAAGGAAATATTTTAAGTAGGTTTGGATGTCCAAAAACATTGGTATTAGATAATTCTCAGGTTTTTTGACCTACAAAAATTGAATAACTTCTGCCAAAAATACAATTTAATACTTTCTCATTCTACCACCTATGACCCCCGGGGGAATGGGCTGGAAGAATATTCAAATAAATCCATGGTGAAGATACATAACAAAATAATTGCAGAGAATCTGAAAATATGGGATTCAAAGTTGAATTTCTTGTTATGAGAAAAAAGGGTTACTATTAGAATTTCAAATGGAAAGCAACCTTTTGAGTTAATATATGGAGAAGTTTCTTTATTTCACAGGCAATTAGTAAAAGATGTTGTGGAACTTATCGAAGGTGCTCAAGAAGAACCATATTGAATCACAAGGAGAATGAATAAATTTTTTGAATTGAATGAAAATATGGAGAAAGTAATAGAAAATATCATAAATGACCAAGAGAATATGAAATTAATATTTGACAAAAAAGGCAGAAAAAATTTCTGTCAACCTCGAGTTTTGGTTCTTCGGTTGGATGCAAGGAGAGAAGATAAATGAAAAAATGTAAATTTTTATTCTCTATGGTTTATTCCTTTTAGGATAGATGAAGTCAGGACCAATAACACATTCATTAAAGAAAATTTGGATGGTTAACTCCTACAATTGTCACTTAATGGGTAGTATTCTAAGCACTAATTTTAGCACTGAATTCATTTCTTTTCTTCCTTGTATTTACTCGTTTGATCATTTTGAATATTCGGTGAGCTATTCATGGTAATGTTTCAAGCTATAATTTTGACTCCATGCCCGAGTTGAAGGCACTAATATTTGGTTCTTAGTGTTTTGGTTCATAACACTATCCCCAGGTGGAGCCAAATGTTATAGCTCATTTTATTTTTATCTATGTTAAAAAATAAAATAAAATTCATATATATATATATATATATATATATATATATATATATATATATATATATATATATATATATATATATATATATATATATATATATATATATATATATATATATAATCAAAAGAAAAATAAAGTCACAATTCAAAAGAATTTGAATCTTGAATTTTTATTGATCTGTAATGGTGGATTAGGCTGCACTAATTAAATAGTAATGCAGATTTAAGGTTTAAGTAGGTGGGTCATGATGTCCAAGTTGACTACACCAAAGTCGAAATGATAAATATTTTTTATTTCTTTGGGCACGATTAATAATGGGAGAGGGACCCATCAGATGGAGTAAACTTGAAAACAATACATGCTAGACAATTATCTCTCTCATGAGTGCCTCCGCATAGAATTTTTAAGATCTATTTTCACTACAAATTAACAGTTCACAATGGTTATGAGGGGACTTCATCGTATTTCCTCCATACAGGAGTCTTCCCCCATATTACATAAGCAAGTGAGTGGGGGTGTCACGTAGCCATTTTTCCACTACTTTGTCATCACCTATCATCATACCCCTCGTCCACTTCATCTTCCACGTTATTTTCCATCTCTTCAACCATCTTGTCACAATGTCATCATTCAAATGTCTTGCATTTGCATTTAGTTCTATTTTTCCCACCAGTTGTTCTATTTACTCTATAAAATCTCGTTCTTTTTACTCATTTCATTTGCCATTGTCCTCTGGCTTTTCTTTCATGGATGGACTTGTACAAAGTTGCAACTCAAGTCAACATCACCCACTATTACTCAGGTATTTGCATGAAATATATGACATTCAAATTATCAAAAATTCAAAGAAATTCGTTTTAGCAGGTTCTTCCTACATTCCATTAATGGACATCCAGAAAGATATATTTGACCCAATTTGCTCCATTAATTATATGGAAATTTGCCATCTCATCCTTCTTAACGAGGCTAACTCCCCCGTATATCCTACTACTATTACGTTAGTTGTTTTGGCTACAATGATTCCTCAAACCCATCTATTCCCAGAGTTCATACATTGGTTGGTCCCTTCCCTCTATCCTTAAGAATTTTTTGTGATGAATAACTTAGGCGAAAATATTTTCCAAGTTTCTTCCCTTTTAATTCAACAAGTATTATGCTTTCCCTCTACAAGCTCTTATACTCATTTCTCAGAAGAAACTTCATTATTTTCCTTTCAAGACTTACCTAGGTCGAATTATGCTAAGATATCTGTTACACCATTTTTTGGTCATCTAACTCTTCATCATTAGATGGACCCAAGTACACCATGTAAGACCAGTTTTACCCCAAGTAAAACTGCTTTCACTATGTTAATTAGGAAACCCCAAAAGGAATAATTAATTAAACCATAATTTAATTATTATTCCCAGTCATGTTTAACCCAAAAACAAAGAAATTAATGAGATAACCCCATAGTTATCTTATTATTTTCTAGGAATAATTATTTAATAATATTCCTTGTTAAATATGACCAAATCAACCACCATTAATCAAATAAATCATTATTTATTTGATTATATCCCAACCACTTCCTTAAAAAGATAAATAAATCATTTATTTATTTATTTTTCACTACTCAAGGGATTTGACCCAAGTCAAACACCCTTTCCCTCCAACAAATAATAATAAAATATTCCATAGAGGTGGATCTAGTTGTGATTAACATTATTTTAATCATGCACCAAGATCTAGAAAGACCCAATATTTTGTTATAAATAGGAGGGTTTTCCCCTTCATTCTTCACCTTTTGTTGCATACTAGATCACTCTGGATCTATACACTTGGTCTCATTTTCTGCCATTTTGCTCCCATTGAGCTCTACCTTCTACATTGGGTTTTCTACATCTACAAGAGAGAGAAAGCTTAGATCTGAAGTGCCGAGGACTACAAAGAACCCATCCCATTGAGGAGATCTGGATACACCTTCTTGTTTCCTCCCAGGTGCCCTGTAATATAAAAATTCATTCAAAAATCGTGTTCTTGTCTTGTCTATTGGATGCATGGAGCAAACTCTTTACTTTACTGCTTAATATCTTTCCATTTATAGATCTGTTTGTTGCAGCACTTTAACTACTAATTGCAGATCTGAAGATGTTTTGCAGCCATTATTGTTGTTAGGGCTATTAGTTATGCGTAGCTAAAGTGGGTCTTTTTCGTACACTTCGACAAAGAATCCATACTAACAATATCTTTAATTTTTACGCCTTCTGGGAAGAATTTACCTTTTGAGCCTTCTCATTTTCTTTGGACACTTTTTTCGAGGAGGTTAGACCTATTCTAAAAATTTTGGCCAAGCTTTTAGGAAGAGAAGATATACATATAATTGACAGAGCTATCATGGGAATGATTATTTTGATGATGAATGTTGAAATTGTTTTTGATATACCTGATTTCTAGGAGAAAATATTCAATTATCAATTAATAAATCACTCCCTCACTGGATGTTTCAAAATTCCCTCTTTGATTACTTATCTCTTTTTATACACTCATTTTGAAATATTTATGTGCCTGGGATTGAATATTATGGATTTTCAGAAGCAGAAGTAGTCAGTTGTATTTTGCACTAATATGGTAAGAAGTACTAGAAATAATTACTGTTTGATGCACTTTGTTACATCTTTTTTATCAATTTCTTACTCAAACATAAAAATTTCTCCTTGACCTTGCATATTACGAAAGGCTTAGTATTTTATTCACCCCAGTAAGGATGTTAAAGAAGGTGATTCATTTATATTCAAAGATTATGCAGAAATTGGATTATATGGAGCAGGATTTCCCCTACAGGTTGCCTACATTTTTTCCCGTGAGACTATTTTCACTATAATTCATGAGGAAGAGGTTGTGTCGATCAAGTACATTTTTTTCCAGCAAATAAGGGGACCTTTCCTTGTTAATAACAAGCGCTATAGGAGACATTCAAAAAGATAAGATAAGAATTTGTAGGTGGGTGGAAAATGGAAATATGACACCCATCATATTATCTCAAAGAGGAGAGTGGAAAATTCTTGTGCTTCCTATGTAGATGAAGCTCGACCAAATGTTGAGAAGGTAGCAAATGGAGGTCAAACTAGTTTTTTAGGATGGATTGAGGTTGAAACTCCTCTTCAAAGTCAAAATAATTTAAAGAGGGGCAGTGAATATGTCATTAATTTGTAAGAGGAAAGAGATATAGGTACTAAAAGAGTTAAGCTGTCTGAGGGGGGTCAATTCATCATCTGCATCAAGTTTTCAGTTACAGTTAGGAGAAGTTATTTGTACACCATCTTGTCCGATTCCCAAAGAGATTGGCCAGAGATTTGCTCCAATGATTAAAAAAAATGTATTCTCACATAGAAGAAAAGAACATTAAGGTTAAATAAACCATGGAGACACATTTGGAGGCTTATTTTATTTCAGATTACCAAAATAGACTGCTTACTACTATGCATTTAGAGAGAAATAAACTCAAACTAGATTTTTCTCACACCTTTTATTTAACTATGTCTTCCTCATCAAGTTTCAAGACTATCAACTTCACTATAGATTCTAGAGAGATCCCACTACATTATAAAATCAACTTACATAGGCAGACTGGTGAACTAATTTACGGTGATTTAAAAAATACTTCCTTGGTTGCTAGAAATGTTGAAGCTTTGTTAGAGAAAGTCCTTAACCAATTGAAATTAGAAAAAGAAAAATTTTAATCTTTAACCACTAATAATTAAGAATTAAATAAAATTATTATGAAAATTGAGGTCAATCTAGAGGATGTAATTGTTTTTCAAAATTTGGTGCAGGAAGATGAAACAGGAGTCTAAGTGTCAAGGAGGAAATTGAAGATGCCCTCCATAGAACATCTAGTCCCTTCATAAGTGGTAGAGGTGGAAAAATAGAAAGAAGAATTGACTAGTGAGCTTATATAGAAAAATGATGAAATTTCCAAGCTGAAGAAAATAAATTCTATTTTGCAACATAAAATCGATTCTCATGTTTGTATTATTTTAGTACAAGAAGATTCTGAATACCCAACTAATAAGTTAACTTGAGTCATGACTGAATTGCAGATTTTTGAAAATGAAAAGAAAAATATTTTAAGAGATTTTGAGAGTGCAATGAAGATTATAAAATCCACTATAAAGGGCCAAGAAAAATGCTGAGAAGTACAAAAATTATTTTCAAATTGATTCTTAAGAAGCTAAGGAGATAAATGAGAATGTGAAGGGGAATCAATCCCTTATTCAAGCAAGAGAAATCCCATGGAATGATATCATCCATGATGGAACGGAAATTTTGGAATTATTGACTAAATTTGAGGGGGATAAAATCATTGTCAGAGGCATAGAAGAATTAAGAATTTCCAATAAGAAAAAATTACAATAGAGATCTCATTTTGCAAAGAAATCAATTGATTTCCTCAGATAGATATATTTTCAGAAGTTAAGTGAATTAGGAGTTGAAGACATAACTAAGTATGTCATAAAAATAAAAAGAATCATCATTAAAAATCTATACAGGAAAATGGAATAGATGAAATTGATAGTGGCTAAGGAAGAAGTAGTGAATTTCAGTATTGATTTTGACAAGAGGACTAGAGTAGGTTTTCCTTCATGCTAAGATCAAGGTGGAAACTTGTTACCCTCAGTGACCGATGAAACCTTAGTAGTTATGGCCAAGAGAAAATTTATTTCTAATAATGAGAAAACAACAATGCTTAGAGGAGAAATGATTTTTATCTAATTGCACAAATATTTCTAGCTATTATGGTTAATAAGATCCATTTTCATTGAAAAACCAACATACAACATAATTACATATTTTAGGATGGCACACGCTAGGTTTGTGAAAATTCGATTTCTAGATACAAGAATTTGGAAAAAAATCATGGAATGGATGTCACGAGCAATAGTGAGTTTAGAACCTGGACCTTCAAATGGACCCGAGTCTAAGATCACCATTGAACATATGCCACTTGTCATCCACTAACAATTTAATGTTTATCAGATGTTGTATTTACTTGTTCTTTTCAAAATGTAATGCTCAAAGGAATAATTGATTTCCCTTTTTCAAATTTTGTATAAAAATAAATTCAGAATAATAAGTGGGGGTTTTGAGTTCTTGGACCTCAGAAGAAGAAACAATTTTTTATTTTCAATCTTCATGTGGATATGAATAAATATTTCAAGATATTCCTGAATGTATTGAGTATGATATGTTCTTATTATTACATCTAATTTTATGTTATTCTTCTTTAGTGAAGAGTAATGAAGTTGTTGGTCTTTAATTTTAGAGATCCAAGATGTTTGATTCCTATAGATTAAAGATAAAATCCTTAATCATACGGTACTTTTTTCTGTATTTCACTTCATGATAATTACATATTTCTTATCAAGTTGGAAACAAGAGATTCTACATGAAGAAACATATTCTTAAAGACACTCCACCATCAATTATTTTTTTCTATATTTTCAATTGTATCCAACATAAGAAGGCCACTCTGAAAGATTGTTCTCACATTGACGACCAATATGAATTAAAATCTCTAGGTTTTCAAAAATGATGGGAAAATAGACTTATTTTATTATGGTTCTTAATAAATTTCTTTGGCACCGACCTCTTCTCATCCAGAGGTTGTGTCTCAAGGTAAAACAGACTCAAAACTGATAATATCCATACTTTAAGTCCTTGTTGAAGTAATTTTCTTGGTGCAATTGATTCGACATATCATGAATTCTAGGTAGTGGGTACTTTTTCTTCAGCATACCTTTGTTCAATGCTATTTAATGTATACCCATTTGTGAATTTCCATCCTTCTTTTGCACAATGATGATAGGTGACCCACAAGGTGATGTATTATTTTAAACTACACCATGTTCCAATAGCTACTGCAATTTCTTCTTCACCTCACTTTCTTCTATAACATACTACATGTACATCACCATATTTTTCAATGGTGAGTGGAACAATAGCTAGAGCTACTGCTCTAATTTTCACTTGGGTGGTATCCCTTTAGACTCTTGTAACACATCTACATAGTATTAGAAACTCTTATAGCCCTTGTTTAAATTTCCTAGTATAGAACTTCAAGGATGTTTTTCCTTTACTAACTCTTCTACAGATTAATTTTGTACTTTCCCTTGTGTGTGTAGATGGTGAAGTATTTTCCATGTTTTATTTAGTGTACTAGTTTCATTGTTTCATGAATATTACATCACACATGTACATATAGGGACTTACAAATACCACACGACATACATCAAGGGTAACTACATCTACTTCAACTTCATTAATAAAATCTACTTTGATAGGAAATCTAGTTTTGCACTCTTTATTATATTTATCCATGCATCGTTATTTACCTATCCCAATGGATATGAGCTTGGATAATCATAAACATATAGTTCCAATTTTTTTACCAGCTCTACTACAATGATATTTTCCTTTGATCCCGAGTCAAACATAGAATCAATATTTTTCATCTTGACCTATATTTTTATATGGAACAATGTGGTTTTTTTTTTTGGCAATATGATGCAATATGTTGTCCTTGATGGAAACCTACTTGATGAAGTTGTACTTGATGGAAACCTACTTGATGAGTTACTTTTTGATAGAAACCTATTTGTTAAATATGTAAAAATGATGTTTCTACAAGTCAGTTCAGATGTGACAGAGAAAGGAATTCCAGTAAGTGCCAGAAAAATGAAACAAGAAGTATTTCTCAATGTATATGCAGGTTTGATAAAGGTAACCCACGTATGAAGGAAATGTATTGGCTACTTGGTATACAGGCAACCCACGTATACATATATAATTAGTATATACATATTTTTGATGAAGAGAAGTCATGTATACATGCGAGTACGAAGAATCAAAGTCACGTATGCCATATGCGCTCTAAAATTATGATACCAAGGGGCATTACCATGGTATTAGCCCATAGTATTGAGCATTGTATCATCTATTTGATTTCCTCTAAGGATACCATTAACACTTGTGTGTTTTTGGCTCATGGTATTGATAAAGGTTAATCCTATATAAGGAGAGGAAGATCATAGTGCAAGGGTGTGCATTTGGAAGGGTAGTTACTAAATACTTCTCTCTGAAGTATATCTGCATGGGATGAACTCTATTTTATTGGTGGATCTGAATCTATGATACACCCTTGGATACAATGATGTATCAAGATCTCTAGACCTAAAATGACTATGTACTTGATGTATTGAAGATATGATTAGATATGTGACCTGGTACATGTTTGCTAAAGTGAAGTGAAGAAATCTAGGTAAGACTATAGATATGAAACATTCTGCAGAATTAATATTTACAGATCTATACGCTAGTTCATCTCTGTGAAAGCATGTATATACGTGGTTTTGTCTCAGAAAAGGCATGTATGGAAGTCAAGGTTTTCTAAAGCTGACTACAGAGGTTATATATTTATTCCTGCTATATTTCTGTTGTCTGTCAATGAAGTCTTCATGTAGATCTCAGTTTCTTCAATACTGTATATTCTGCTAATTTGAATATGTACAAATCTAATCAATGAGTGAGTAAATATGTGTAATGATGACTGACTAATTAAGGGTTCTACAATACTGAAAAAGATTTATGACTGAGATCCTCTGATCTGGTTTTGAGACTAACCATATTCTGTAAGATCAGTATTCTCAGATCTGTACACAGGTTGTTGTGAAGGAAAACACGTATACACGTGACCTCAGTAAAGAAAAGTAGCGTATGCATTTTGAGATAACGAATGATTAGGGTTGAGATTGTTTCTACATGTTGATTCTGAATTTTTGGTTTATTCCTGTGTTTTGGTTACAATAATCTCACTATTCTAATTGAAGTTTGGGTTAAGTATATTATTGATGATCTTTATGACGAGTTGTGTTGAATTTGTGGGATCCAGTGTGAAAATTGATGAAACAAATTATGCAGTGGTTCTGAGGGTTGAAGCCTTCAGTGTGGAAGTAGAATTTTCCTGCCAGTAGAAGATGGTGTTATGATCAGGGGGTTGAAGCTCCCTTCCAATAGTGGGCAGTAAATGAAATCAGGGGGTTGTATCTCCCTTCCAGTAGCAGCTGGAGAACGAGAGGAGGTTGCAGCCTTCTGCGGGTAGATGCCTACATAATGATATGACTCTGCATCAGTACAATATTGTAAACAATTTTCCATAAAATAAATATTGAAGATAGAGACGAAAACAACAGTGGTTTTCTCCCGAATTAGGTTTCCACCATAAATCTTGGTGTTCATGTGTGATGTTCTTGTGTGATGATTTATTCTGCTGTTGCTGCACATATTTACTTCTTAACTATCAAATGCATAACTGATAAGCTAAGTTCAATATTGTTTTTGAAAGTTTATATAACAATAAAGTTAGCTCATTATACGCAATTTTTTGTTGGTATATCCACATGTATATGGGAGTTGGGTTCATTAAAATCACGTATAGAATTCAGTAAAGAAAAAGTAAAAGTTTTTAGTGAGCCATAAATACTGATTCACCCTGCCCCCCCAGTATTTTTCCCAACAATTGGTATCAAAGCAAGTCCTTCTAAAGAAGCTTAATCGCTAGAAGGAAGATAAGCTAAGATGAGAAATCAATATGGGACAACATCTATCAGGCATCCTCTCTTCAATGAAAAAAATTTAATATTATGGAAAATAAGGACAAGATCTTATCTTCAGTCTCTTGGAGCAGATGTATGGGTGATAGTTGAAGGAGTTTATCAATATCTATCTTTAGTTGGAACAAATCCAGCAACAATAAATAAGTATGAAACGAATGCAAAGGAGGTCAATGAATTATTGGGAAGTTTGACTGAATCTAAATTTGTCAAAGTCATGCAGTTGAATACAGTGAAGGAGATATGGGACAAAATCATTCTGAGCTATGAAGGTGATGCCAAGGTAAAAAGTGCTAAAATCCAAACTCTCAGAATTTAATATGAAAAACTCAGAATGCATAGTCAGGAAAGCATTGCTTGTTTCTTTTTATGTCTAGATGATACTGTAAATCGTATGAGAAATATGGGTGAAACCATAATTGAGACTACTCTATTAGAAAAGGTTTTGAAATCTCCAACTCCCAAATTCAAGTCAAAAGTGTCTGCTATTGAAGAGAAGCAATATCTACAAACTCTTACAATTGTTCAACTTCATGGGATTCTGACTGCATGTAAAATGAGGAAAGGAGGTCCATCTGAAGTCAAAGAAGTTGTCTTTAGAGTTGCTAAAAAAGGAAAAGAAGTAGAAGAACAAGAAGGATCATTGTATGTTTCAGAAGAAGATGATATAAATTTTGTAAAGAAGCTACAACTTTGCACTTTAAGGAACTCAGAGGTAAGATTCCTTTTCAATGTTTTGCTTGTGGAAGAGTTGGTCATTATGCTGCTAAATGTCCCCATAAAGATAACTATGAAAAGGGAAAGGAAGTGGCAAAATGAAATAAGAAACGGTTTATCATTAGAAAAATCTATTATACTCATGAAGATAGTGATGGTCTATCAAATAGTGAAAAAGGAGAATCTGATCAAGATATTAGACTGCTCATGGCTTTTGAAAAAGACACTAGTGAGGCTAAAGATACTTTTATTGATGCAATAGAATAAAATTATTTTATTGAAGAAATAAATCATCTCAAAATGTGTCTAGAAGAAAAAACAATTTCCATATATACTCTAAAGAATCAACTTATATAAAAGGAGAGGCGCGATGAGAAATTAGAATGTGAAATAGTAAGTCTAAGAAAGTAAATTAAGAAAGTGAAAACTTTAAATCTTAGATTTGCTAAAGGATATGAAACCTTAGATGAAATTATCAAGGTACAACGCTCTCCTCTTGTAAAGACAGGTCTTGGATATATTGGGGAATCCTCTCAGTCTTCAGCACTAACCTATCTTAATGTAGCTAAAGCCAGCCAACAACATTTTTTCACTCAGAAAAAGAACAAAGAGACCACCCAGGTAAAATATGACCACTTCAATTCAAGGAAGAACAATACCAGAAATATCAATCAGCTGGTAAACATAAGTTGAAGGTTTCATGATGAAATAAATTTCCTCTTTAACGGACAGTTTTTCTCATGTCATAATTTTGGTCATAAAGTTGCTCAATGTGTTGCATACAAAACCATCATGACCAGAGTAGCAAGAAAGAAAAAGAAATGAGAATGGAATAAATCAGAATACTTATAAAAACTTTTCTCCTCTTCAAAATGAAATTGAATGTTCTTATTGCAATAGCTTTGGACATGAAGAATCTGAATGCAGGAGAAAACTTCAGCTAAAAGAGCATATACCTTCAAATTCCAAGGTACGGAGAAATAAGGACTTACAAGTTGAAAACTATGGCATAACTTTATTTGAAAAAGGCGAATAAAATCAATGGTACATTGATAGCGGATGCTAAAAAAACATGACAGGTGATAAAAATAAACTCCTTTCATACAACGCTCTAGAGAAGGAAAAGAATGTTACCTTTGGAAATGACTCTCCTGCTGTCCTTAAAAGAAAAGGTTATATTTTTCTAAAAGAAAAGGTGAAAGCTAACAATGTTATGTATGTGGATGTATTAAAGCATAACCTATTAAGTGTGAGTCAAATCTATGATCAAGGAAATGAAGTTGTCTTTAGTTCAAAAGAATGTGTATTACGTGAACTTGACACAGGAAAAACGACAATAAAAGGAACTAGAACACCAAACAATCTGTATGTATTGAAAGGTGGCCAAGAGCAATGATACTTAGGTAAATCTTCATAAAATTGGCTATGGCATAGAATATTGGGAAATTTCAGCTTCTATCAAGTAAGAAAATATAACAGAGTCGAAGTTGTTTGTGATCTTCCCATCATCACTCACCCTGAAAGTACCATATGAAAATCATGCCAATTCGGTAAGAAAACCAGGGTTCAATTCAATGCCAAAGAAGGATCAGTAGGTAAGCCTCTTGAACTTATACATACTGATTTATGTGGATCTGTAAGGAAAAATTCACCTCATGGAGAACAATACTATATTCTATTTATTGATGACTTCTCTAGAATGTGTTGGATCGGTTTACTAAAACATAAATATGAAGCATTTGAAAAATTTAAGATCCTCAAAGCTCATGTTGAAATGAATTAGATCTAAAAATAAAATGTCTTGGGTCTGATCGAGGAAGAGAATATATTTCAGATGAATTCTTAGATTTCTGTGAACATCACGGCATAAAAAGATATTTTTCTGTAGCTGGGACCCCACAACAAAATGGTGTGGCAGAAAGAATGAATAGAACAGTTCAACAGATGGCTCATGCTATGCTTGATGAATCTGGGACTTTGGATACCTTTTGGGGAGAAGTAGCGCATGCCTCTTTAAATATTACTAACAAGGCTCATATTCGTGTAAACAATGATAAAACTTCTTATGAGCTATGGTATGGTAATCTTCCCACTGTAAAGCATTTTAGAGTTTTAGGAAGAAATTTTTTTATCAAGAACAATGATGAAAAACTTGTTAAGTTTGAGCCTATAGCAGATGAAGGAATATTTCTTGGGTACTCTTCTAGAAGTAAAGCTTATAAATGTTACAGTAAAATACATTTGAAGATTTTTGAATGTATTGATGTTGTAATTGATGAGTCTCTCGCAGCTCCTAAAAGGGAAATAACAACAACAAATGAAGATGATGATGATGTATGTTATCCTTCATCAAATAGAAGGAGAGCTCAATGAATCACTAGAATAAGATATATCTGAAAAATCTCCATCCAAGTATGTTCAAAAGAATCATCCAGAATATCAAATTCTGGGAGAAAAGGCATCAGGTGTCCAAACAAGAAGAACTATTGTAGGATCCCCTAGCTATCTGAAATTATTATCCACTATTAAATCAAAAAATGTAAATCAAGCTAGTAAAGATGAATGTTCAATTCAAGCCATGAATGAAGAACTTGATCAGATTGAAAAGAATCACACTTGGGAATTGGTTCCAAGACATCATGATAAAAATGTTATTCGAACAAAATGGATATTCAAAAACAAGTTAAACGAAAATGGAGATGTTATTAGAAACAAAGCTAGACTTGTTTGTAAAGGGTATGCTCAACAACAAGGTATAGAATTTAAAGAAACATTAGCTCCTGTAGCCAGACTTGAAGCCATAATAATTTTTCTTTATTTTTCAAGTTTTCAACAATTCAAAGTTGATCAAATGGATGTAAAATATGCTTTCCTCAATGGTTATCTAGAAGAAGAATTTTATATAGAAAAACTAGAAGGATTCATTCTGGGAAATGATGAAAAACTTATTTGTAAACTCAAAAAGGATTTTTATGGTCCCAAACAAGCTCCTTGGGTATGCTACTATCATCTTGACAAATATCTTCAACAACAAGGTTTCACAAAGGGATCTACTGATAGTAACTTATACTAAAAATTTGAAAATTATAGACTATTGATTATTGTTGTTTATGTCTATGACATCATTTTTGGAAGTAATGAAGTGTCCACGAGTCATAAATTTTCTTCTGTTATGCAACAATAATTTTAAATGTCATTACTTGGGGAACTAACATATTTTCTTATCTTACAAGTGAATCAAGCAACACATGGCATATTTCTATCACAAGAAAAATATCTTAAGAAAATCATGAAGAACTATGGGATGGAAGAATGAAAATTAGTGAGTACTCCAATGGTAACTTCTAACCTCAGTTCTCATGATGACTCTCCCATGGTGAATCAACCAGATTATAGATCCATGATTGGAAGTTTTCTTTATCTAACTGGGACAAGACCAGACGTTATGCATGCAGTTGGGATTGTTGGAAGATTCCAAGCGAATCCAAAAGAGTATCACCTTCATGATGTGAAAGGAATATTCAAATATCTACAAGGGACTCAAGAATTTTTTCTATCGTATCCAGAGAATGTTGATCTTAATCTTCATGCTTACACATATGCAGATTGTGCTAGAAAAGTTGAATATCAAAAAAGCACTAGTGGTGGTGCATTATATATGGGGCCTCGATTAATATCTCAGTTCAGCAAGAAACAAAGTTTTATTTCCTTATCTACAGTTGAAGCAAAATATGTGGTTGCCACATCTTGTTGCACACAACTTCTTTGGATGATGCAAACATTACAGGATATTCAAATCAAATGTTCACCTCCCATCTCCATTCTATGTGATAATACAAGTGCCATTATTATCTCGAAAAATATTGTTATGCATTCCAAGAACAAGCACATTCCTACCAAGTATCACCTCGTACGCAAACAAGTGCTTGAACAAAAGGTTAAATTGGAGTATGTTCCCTCCAAAGAACAAGTTGCAGATATATTTAATAAACCTCTTCCTAGGGAAGCATTCAAATATCTTAGACAGAACATGGGAGTTGTCTCTGCCTCTCTTATCAAATCTACTTAATTTCAGAAGGTTAAATTTTGTACGTTGGTTTTATAAAGGCGAATCACGTATATATGCGAATTTCTGTGCATAAAACTGCATATGGTTTTTGCTAACATAAATTCTCTAGGTCAGATTTCAGAACAGTTTGTGGTGATGTTGGGTAATCTCTGTTGTTGTTCTAGTATTCATCTTATTATACCTCTCTTTGATATTTATCTCCATGATGAATATGGTTTGATGAATTGGTTGTTGAAGGTGTTTAGGATGAACAATATTAGGGAGGAGCACCTACCTTGTTGAAAAGGATGCATTGTTGGCATTCTGATTGGTTTCTGATTTATGATCTCTCTCTTGAGATATTTTGGTCCTGGTTATAAAAAGTCATATCTGTAATTTGATGAAAATTTCATGTTGAGACCTATGACGTAAAATTTTTATATTCATTCATGTAAGGACTTGTTCAAATTTGCAAACCCACTTGGTTGGGTAGTTGAGTCAAATATGTAATTCCACTTGGATCATTGATGTAAGTATAATTCCTTGGTGATAGGAAAGGTCATACTCAATTGATTTTTAGAGTCATGTACTTCATTGAAAAAAATTTCTGAAGATTCAACATGAACTTAGGGGGAGCATGGTTAATATAGTGCACATCAAATCTGCAGAGCTCTTCCTTATATAAGGAAAGAGAAAACTTGTTACAATATTGATCCAAAATTTCCCTTGATGTGAAAGGCGGGGAGTATTTTGGTGTTTGAATAATGGTTATGATTAATCTATCTATTTGTTGTGGTGATCAAACACCATCATGGTTTCCATCAAGTCCAAAGGGGGAGATTGTTGGAAATATGATATAATATGATGTCCTTGATGGCAACCTACTTGATGAAGTTTTCCTTGATGGAAAGTTAATTGATGATTTTCCTTTTGATAGGAACCTATTTGTTAAATATTTAAAATGATGTTTCTACAGGTCAGTTCAGATGTGATAGAGAAAGGAATTCTAGTAAGTGCCAGAAAAATTAAACAGAAAATATTTCTCAATGTATATGCAAGTTTGATGAAGGCAACCTACGTATGAAGGCAATGTATATGCTACTTGGTATACACACAACCCATGTATACATCCAAAATTAGTATATACATAGTTTTTATGAAGATAAGTCGCGTATACATGCGAGTACGAAGAAGCAAAGTCATGTATGCCTTTTGCGCTCTAAAATTATGATACCAAGGGGCTTTACCATGGTATTATCCCAAAGTATTGGGAATTGTATCATATATTTGATTTCGTCCAAGAATACCATCGACACTTGTGTGATTTTGGCTCATGGTATTGAAAAAGGTAATCCTATATAAGGAGAGGAATATTGTAGTGCAAGGGTGTGCATGTGGAAGGGAAGTTACTGAATACTTCTCTCTGAAATATATCTACATGTGATGAACTATGTTTTATTGGTAGATATGAATCTATGATGTACCCTTTGATACAATGATGGATCAAGACATCTAGAGCTAAAATGACTATGTACTTGATCTATTGAAGATATGATTAGATATGTGACCTGGTGCATGTTTGTTGAAGTGAAGTGAATAAATCTAGGTAAGTCTATAGATCTAAAACATTCTAAAAAATTAATATTTACATATCTACCAAACATGTATATATGCGGCTTTGTCTGAGAAAAAGCGCGTATGGAAGTTATGGTTTTCTGAAGGTTACTACAGAGGTTATATATTTATTGGTGCTATATTTCTGTTGTTTTCCATTGAAGTCTTCATGTAGATCTGAGTTTCTTGAATACTGTATATGCTACTAAATTGAATATGAACAAATCTGATCAATGAGTCAGTAAACATGTTTAATGATGACTAACTGATTAAGGATTTTGCAATACTGAAAAAGATATGTAACTGAAATCCTTAGATATGGTTCTGAGACTTACCATATTCTGGAAGATCAATATTCTCATATCCGTACATAGGTTGGTGTAAAGGAAGGCATGTATACACGCAGGCTCAGTAAGAAAAGTAGCGTATACATTTTAAGATAATGAATGATCAGGGTTAAGATTGTTTCCACATGCTGATTCTAAAATTTGGGTTTATTAATGTGTTATGTTTATAGTAATCTCATTATTCTAATTGAATTTTGGGTTAAGTATATTATTACTAATCTTTATGATGAGTTGTGTTGAAGTTGTGGGATCCAATGTGAAAATTGATGACACGTGGTCTACAGTGGTTTTGAGGGTTGAAGCCTCTAGTGTGGAACTAGAAGCTTCCTTCCAGTATAAGCTGGTGTTCTGATTAGGGGGTTGAAGCTCCCTTCCAGTAATGGTTGGTAAATCATATCAGAGGGTTGTAGCTCCCTTCCAGCAGTAGTTGGAGAAAGAGAGAAGGTTGCAGCCTTCTACAATTAGATTCCTGCGTACTGATATGAGTGTACATCAGTACAATATTGTAAGAATTTTTTGATAAAATAAATATTTTAGACAGAGACGACATCAATGGTGGTTTTCTCCCCAATCGGGGTTCCACCTTATATTTTGGTTTTCATGTGTGATACTATTGTGTGATGATTTATTTTGCTGTTACTGCACATATTTATTGCTTAACTATCTGATGCACAACTGATAAGTTGAGTTAAATATTTTTTCTGAAAGTTTATATAACAATAAATTTATCTTAGTCTACACAACTTTATGTTGGTATATCTACTTGTATACGCGAGTTTGGTTCATTAAACTTGCATATAGAATTCAGTAAAGAAAAGGTAAAAGTTTTCGGTGAGCTATAAATATTAATTCACCCACCAACCCCTCCCCCCACCACCCCCCCTGCTCCCCCAACACTCTCTTAGTATTTTTCCCAAAATTTTCATTCTGTTCATGATTGTGAAAGCTACTTCAATGCACCTCCTTCTACAATAATGAAGAAATGATATTCTCACCTGCTTCTGAGCTTCATTCAAACTGGTTTACAAAATCAATGGGCATATGTTCTTCTTCTTCACAATTTCCAACTTTTTTTCATGTTAAGATAGGGTTGGAAAATCCAAGAATTATGTTATGTATGAAAATAAATCTTACATGTGTTGCAGTGGTTTCTAGGATATCTACAGTAGTGTGCTATGGATAGAACATTTTTTTCCATTCCCCCTTTCGAATTCTTCTTCCCCTCCTTATAAGAGTGTTAGTTCTCCTTCAACTACAATACACTTGATATACCTTTATTCTAGCATACGTTCTCTAGGTACTATGCTTATACACAAGCCCTTTCCACTAATATAGGATTAAACAACATCACATAATTTCATATATGGCGATGTATAACCCTATATGGCTAAGGATTATGTATGAGATATTTGGGGAGATAACCCATCTTATGGATATATTTCTCAAATATGTGTTGTCCTACTCTACACTCTATGCATGCTTCTACCTCAAGTGATTCCATTGGATCCACTCACCCTATACATACATGATAGGGAAATACTATGAATTCATGAGGGGTTTTCAATCCTCCCACTTATTCGCTGGAGGATATCCCTTGAAACGGAATTTCTCCTTGGGCATTGTGCCAAGGTCAAGGACTAGCCCTCTAATTGAGCTAGGAAAATGAAATATTATGTTATTCCTTTATATTATTGACACTAAAATCATCTTCTAATTATTGCATCCAGTATTTTAGCTTCACAACATCAACTCACCTTGAATGAGTTGTTCACAATACTTGAATTGGGCTAGCCATTTCAAGTTTCTTTCATCACCTCCATCTTTATTTTTTCTAATGTCTTCATCTCACCTCTTAACATACCTCCATGTTAGAACCATCATCCTATCTTAATATCTGAATCATATTATTAAGGGTTTCCATGATGATAATAAAATTATGGTTTATATGTATAGCTTGTGCTTCGAATCACGAAAACCACCTCTCTTTGAGATTAAGAGGTTTATCAACAAATTCTTTGGCCAGACTAGGGTTTTGTGATATTTGTTCTTAGCCAATATATATCTCTTGAACATCCTGACGATATTCCTATAAGAAACATTCTCTAATACCAATATGATCTATAAGATGTTATGGATATTTCATTGGAAGATTCCTCACAACATATCTACCAAAATATATTAGAAAATATTAAATCTATACTATGAGGGCTTAAATTCCTTAAATTTATTAAATTTTCAATTACATTTTATTAAATATGCATGAAAATTAGAATCATAAGAAAATAGTGAACAATGAAATAACAACTCACAAACCATAATTGACACAAGATATATTCTAGGAAACCATTTCACCATAAAACCCAAGTGGAATTTTAGGTCACTTTGCTCTTTTTCTCTAACTAGAAAATTGATGCAAGTAAAAAGAAGTAATGCATATGGCTTGTGGGATACTACAATTCACAAATCCTTTCACTATGATATCTCTCCATCACTCTTGGCTACTATGTTCATCAACGGAAAAAGATGCACTAAAAGGGAATGAAACAAAGTTTCCTTCTAGTGGTCTGGTTATAACACTATTTGATATCCCACTAGTGGTTAGGTTTGACTACTTCATCATGATCACATGGATATCCCATTCTGCATAATTAATTGGGCTTTACCTTGCATCCTCCTGAACTATGGTGGTCAAAATAAGAAGGATAACTTTTGAGTAGCATAAATTTTCATACAAACTCAAATTGAGGTGATTCTCGCATTGCTAAAAATGTACATGCATGTATAATACTAAAAAATGGGGTCGAATTCAAGTGGAAAGGTTTTACCCCAAAAACATGCCATTTCATTCCCCAAATTTCTCAATAAATTTTTTATGCCACAATTTTCCAAACTGGGTCACGTAAGCAAAAATGGTCTTCTGACTTTATTCCTCCACTTTTTCCACTCTTAAAGCATTTCGATAGATAAGAAACATTATAATGATCCAATTTAGATCGCACCTGTACATTTTTGGGATGATTTTGGTCCCATTTTTTTTTAATAAATCAAGTCAGGAAATTTTTCCTCCACCTTCTCTTGCATGTACCATTTAACCTTACCTATATGTTATCTTGTCAACAGAATATACCAAAGGTCATAGTTCCCATGCAATATTATTTTGGACCTCTTCTACAAAATCGTATATGTTGTTAACTCTTCTCAAGCATCTGGTTCCAAATATTATAAATAAGGTAGGACAAGTTCCTCTTCCTGATCTAACATTGAAGGCTCATAGAGTTTCTTATTTTCTACATTCACCACTGAGTAAATATACATGTGTGGGGCTAGACTACATTTATAGGTTTGGTATCCAAAATTTTCCATTATCTCAAAGGAACCATATCCTAGAGCCTTGATTTTCTTACCAAAACCTTGTAGCCTCCCTCTCTTCAACTATAACCATATCCCATCTCCCACCTTAGTTCACTTCTTAGTTCTATATTGTTCATGCATGTCCTTGTATTTGTCATGTTACTATTGTAGTGTCTCCTGCACTCATATGTGAATATGCCTAATATTCTCAACAAAATTTTCTATCCTTAAGAGATCCCTTGTAGTATCCTCCCTCACTCCTCCTTGTTTCCCATATGAAATATCCAAAGGTGAAGGTGGAAAATACCTAAAAAAGTTCCAGATGGGGACCTACTATTATAATTGTGTATTTATTTTTTATGTGAGTGTTGTATGTATACAAGATTTTCATCCCACACCTTAAGATGCTTCCTATTGTAACCCATAAAAAGTTTCACCAATGTCATGTTGACCACTTCTACCTAATCATATATATTTAAATGGAATTTTGTAGAAATATTTAACTTTATGGCCATATTTTACCATAATGTAGTATCAAACTCACTGATAAATCTTGTAACCTTGTCTAAAAAAATTCTCTTTGGTATCCCAAAGTTCACCCAGATCTTCCCAAAGAATAAGTTTGTTTCTTCTTGATTGTCAATAGTATTCTTATATGGCATAAAAAAAAAACATCTTCATGAACCTATTAGCTACCATGAATAGGAATTCATGTTCCCAAAACTTCCAAGGAAATTATTTCACAAATATGAGTGAGTTTAATAAAGGAATTATATAGAACTTCTTTCATGTTACTAGGCTTTCTAGTACAACAAATCATACATCCTTTTATGAAACTAGCTATGTGTTGTTTCATGTTGAACTAACACACACACCTCTACAAGTTGGAAACTATCTTCCCTACACCAATTTTCCCTAAAACCTTAGAGATATTAGAATATTTAATTAATTATAATTTTCACCTTTTTGAATGCATAGCTTATGCATCTTGTATATTATCCCACCTTGGAGATGGTAGTGAATGATTATTTCACCATTGTGCAAATCTTTCTAGCTCAAGGAATACTTAAATACTTCCTTAAAGTACTCATAATTTTAACATGTCTCTATGTATAAATCATGGGTGGATGGCTCCAAGTGTAATATAGTTCTCAAAGCTATGGCATTTCATGTAGGTGGCCTTGAAAGTATATTTACAAACATTTTTGTGTTATTTTTCTTGTACTTGATCACTTATTTTAATGGATATAAAACACTATCCACTTGCAATTTGTGGGATCTTGTAGCTTACAATGGTCCTATAGATATTGTAGTAGTTTATGATTTCTATGGATCAATGTCTCCTTTCCCAATCAAATAGTACTTCTATTTCTTCAAAAATTTCACTAAGGTGTAGAGATCCTTATCATAGGTGGTGTAGTGAAGAACTACCCCATGAAATAGTTCAGAATGGTAGCATGCATACCTTCTTCCCTGCATTAAGATCATTCCAATAGCACATAAACTCACATTTATCATTTTCGAAAGGATATCACAAGATCATATTCGCCATGATGATGTTTCTTTTGAGTAGGACAAAATTGTAAATACTGTAATGAGTTGGGTTCTAAAGCTTCAAAGGATTTATTTTTTTTCTTTCACCAGTTTTGGTGGTTGCAAGCATCATATAACACTGAGGACAATGTTCCACTCAGGGGTTGGGGGAGGGGGGGGGGGGGGGGGGGGTATGTAACAAACCCAGGTTAAAATTTCATGTAATAAAATTTAATAAAGGAAAAAAAATACCATGGTCAAGGAAAACTTATTCGAAGCTCAATGTTGGGAAAAATATCCTACTGGGCATCACTTGATGTGTTTATGAATAAGGGGAAATTGGAAAAGAAAATGGCAAAGGATTTGAAGAGGAAAAAATGTGTTTTGGCATTTTATTTATGAAAATAATGGAAATTAGCAGAAAAGGGAGGTGGAAGGTCGCAGGTTGCATGTGAGGAGGAAAATGAAGGAAAATAATGGGAAAATGAGGAAATTAGAGGCATCATTAATAAAAATATGACATTTCATCAGTTGGTAGTCTTTTGCAAGTTCTATTTTGGTATTATTCTCAAAGAGGAAAATAGCACCAATAGGAGAAGGAAAAGAAGAAAGAAAAGAGAGGATGAGGAAAGAAAAAGAAGGAAAAAGAAATTAAAGGAAATCAAGGATCAAAAAATTGGAATTTGGATGAAGTAAATTCAATGGGAATACTTGTAGGTAATAGTTTCAATGTATGAATTCCTAACTGGTTTTGACATGCATTGTATGTTCATGTTCGTGTTTGGTTGTTTTGTTGTCAATGGTATGGGTTTTGTCGGGTTTGATAGTTGATTTTAGCCTTGCCTTGCTATTTCCGAATAACCATGGTGTGATGGGGTTTTTCTTTATTTGGGTTCTGTATTTCTAGAAGGTTTCAGATCTCAGTAAGGTGGTCTTAGAAAAATTCCCATAGGCCTAGGAATATCTTGGCTCGTAATGGCGAGATACATGGTAAAGCATCACGGTGGAGACGAGAAGATTCCTCAAGGTATTAGATAAGAAATTTTGAGAGTTCCAAGCTTGGTTTGGTTTTTTCATGTTAGTGCCTACTTAGGAAAGGTCAAAATATGGTTAGGGTGTAGGTGGTTTAACCTCTGGATTCCCTTGGTTTTATTTTGATTGATTTATCCCATGAGATCCCATATTCATGCTTCGAATATGGCACATGGATGATTAGCTGAAACAAATATTTGGTTCATCCAATCTATGCTCGGGTTGTACGTGGAAGTCATAGATCTGGGGGGATTTTTCCTATGTCTAATAAGAGCTAAGGTTAATTTTATTTTGATGAGTAAATGTACTTTTTATTATGTGGCTTTAATGGTTGTAACATATTTTTTATTTACCAGGTTATGTGTTGGTTATACCCATGGTTATTTGACAAATCTTAGTCATGGATATCTTCATGATTTTACTTGTAACTAAATGACTAATTGGTGTTGTGATACCTAATGTGAGAAGGCATTGATCTTTCATGTTAAACTTGAGATAATTTTGAGTTCCTTATGTTCAAAATTGCATTCCTGACCTCTAGGTTTCATGTTTACCATGTATTTGACAGAATGTCAGTCCCGGTTGGGGAAGGTTAGGTTGAGTCTTAGTTCTATTTTCTATTTACAATATTTGTTTCTATGTCATTTATCATCTTTGAAAATTTCACTATTTTTTGGGTAGAGGCCTAAGTCATGTCCATTTAAAGGTGGCTCAAAATTCAATGTCATTGGGATATAACTGACTAGAAAAATCCACAGCAGATGACAGATAGGCCTATGGGAGCAACTAGAGATTCACTCGCATGCCTTCAAAAGGTAGTGAATGAGGCTCTATATTAGTGAAAATGATAGGTATCATAGGGGTTGGACACCTAGAGGTGTTAGGTTGCTCGAGGAGGCCTTGTAACTCTTGAGGAAAGTTAGTAAGGTCTTGAGTTGTAAACTCCATTTCCTTAAGGTCATATAGGAGTTCGATTCTTATCATAGTGACCATTAGCTGATGTTTACCCCAATAAAGCTAGTGAAAATGGGTAAATGTGGGAGGAGTGCATTAAAATCCTTACTAATCCCAAACTTAGCTAAATTCCAAAAATTTCCTTCCTCAACAACTTGACTTTACTCATAATTCTTCAACTTCACAATGTGCAGTATTAGCCCTCAAGCTCAAACCTCACATGCTGGAATTATGTAATGCAAAAATCCTTCCTGCTAGAAGTAGACACTATGCATTCTCATTGATTAGTGTTAACCCTTGAGATCTAGACCTACGTAGTCCCTGCCTCCAATCACCCTCTTTTGGACATTTCATAGCATCAAGAAACAATACTCAACCTTGAACTCTTTAACTACACAAATATACAAGATTTAGGTCTTTATCCCTCAATAACTACGCAATGGGAAGCTTCAAGCCTCAAGCGTGAATCCTCAAGATTGTACCCTTAAACCCCTCAATCATGCCTCAATTGTGTAGTTGTATTGCCCTGGTTTGCACTCTCAAGGTTTAGTCCTCTTCATTGACCTCTTGACATATGAAATTGTGCAATACTTGAGTTATTGTCTCAGCCTATCACCTGGTTACAATTGAAAGAATGGTTGTAATGAAGCATGTTAGACTACGGTCTCTAAGTCTAATTCCATATTGTCATGAGTGGGTATTAGTTGTAGGTGTTTGTGCTCAACCTAGTCTCCTAAATTGAGTTCATTAATTGTCAACCAGGGTTGGTAAACTGCTGAAGTGTGGTGCACTATATGTGCCTAGGTATTTGTTTCACACTACGTTGTGTCTAGTGTTTTAATGATGTTTTTGGTTTTTTATGGTTTTATGTTCACAAAGGAAAGAATTAAATGCTGGTGAGAAGAAGATATTGGTTAAAAACAGAGTGAAGCCTAAATTATGGATGGAAAATGACAAATGCAAATACTAAAACAGAACAAAGCCTAACTATGGCTAGAAAACAACAAATACAAATCTTGATAATGACTTCAAGGAAATAAATCACAACATGAGCTTAAACTTGTCCAATTCATTCATTAACAATGTTTTGGAAGAGCTTGAGAAATGGACAGTTAAGTGTAAATGAAGTTTTCCTAACTAAACAACCAGAAAATCAACTTACAATGTTACAACATCTCATCCATGATTAAAGGTCTATTGGAATATATGTGGAAAAGAACATTTGTAGCACCATAAGATTTCTATTCTAAACTAGCTTCTAATTCTGTTCTGCAACTCAATCTAGCACCACTAGGCCTTACTCAAAAGTTATAGTCTTTCTCTTTTTAAAATAGTCTTTGAGAAAAGGCTTGTTTGTGAAATGGTAAAAAGGTTGAAAAATACTCTAGGTCTTAGACTGATACCAACTCCTGTCCAAATGATTATGTATTAATATGAGGTTGGAACAAAAGAAGTTTTGTAAATAATGAAGACAGTGGTATTTAAATTTAACAACTAATATGATTTAAAATGCAATGGATGGCAACTAAACTGGAGTGCTAATACAGCGAGCTAAAACTAAACTAGAGTGCCACTAGTCTATTTGAATTACAGTGAACAATGTTAGACTGAAAATTCATTATCAAACTGGAAATGAAATGACAGAGCTGAATCACATGCATTCTACCTCTGGAGTGCTATAGCTAAGTTAACATGCAACTAACCTAAGGAATTCTACAGCCCATCTCATTCAGTATGAATGATATTTTGGAAGAGTTTGGGAGAAAAATTATGGTTGTATTATTCCAAGAAATTGAACATAAAAACAAGAGTGAAAGAAAATACAAATAAAATCTAAGACACCACGGCTACTTCTTACTCATTGTTATGATATTTTGGAAGAGCTTTGTAAGAGTAAGTCCAACTGTGATAATTAACGAAAGAAAATGCAATAAAAACCTACAATACCACAGTTATGCCTTATTCATCATAATGATATTTTGGAAGAGCTTATTAGAGTAATTCCAACTGTGATAATTAACGAAAACAAGTATGAACATAAACTTCGGAAACTTGCCTAAACTAGAAATAAAAACAAGACTAAAATACTTATCTACTGTATAAACAAGGCCGCTCTGGAGGCAGGGGCCCTCTACCACCAGAGTAGCACAAAATATAGTTCAAGATCGACTCAACGCGTTCAAGGAAATGATGATTATTTCATTAAAGAGGAATCACTTCAAAAAAGAGTATTCTCGGACTTCAAAGATCTAGCAGTCAACCATAAAATCTAACAAAAATCTAACCTAAATCTAACTAACGTTTTTTGGTCTCCTGAGTCATATTTATATCAAGATTACACAACTAATCTGGAGAAAATAAAGGGATAAGTCTCTTTCCCACTTCTAATCAAATTAAAACTCTTATTGATAGCCTCGTTCTTCATTGCGGACATCTGTAGAGTCTTTGTTTTAATAGGAAACTGCCTCTTAGTTTTAATCTCTTCCACGTGCATAACCACTTGGAGATTCAAACTCAGACTTCGTGGAGAGCAACGAATGATGAGGGAGTTCTGTAGAATTTGCCCATATCCATTTTTTATTCAGACGACACCTGTAACCCATTTAAACTCTAAAATAGCTGCGGAACGGATGATCAGCTACGGAACGCGTGATCAGCTACGGAATGCCTGTATTCTGTAGCTATTTTGCAGAAAATTATTAAAACAGCAAAAATCATGAAAATACAATATGTTAATCAATTTCATGTAACCTTTAAGCAATCCTAATAATTCTTCATTGATTTTAGGCTTATGAAGTGATAAAATAATGATGAAATGAAGTGAAGGTTTGTAAAAGAGAAGGCAATTATAGGGCTCAACATACCCCCACTGCAAGACTATTGCATGTCCTCATGCAATTTCATCAAAACTTATTCCATGTGCTATGAAACCTCTGTTAAAAAATCCAACTTTATCTTTCTGCTTCTTTTTGCCCTAATCTATTTTCTAATCTCTGTTAACTTTTTAGAAATTAGTTCTTCATCTTCCTCTTGTAGTGGAGTGTCAAGTTTATTTTCAATAACCATGTCAGATTTTCTTCTTCTGCTCCTCAAAAGATTTGGCAAAAGATTTTGTAATCTCCTTATCAAAGCCATCAAATTTCTCTATAAAATTTAACCTCCCTGCTTGTTGCAGTAGCTCCTTGACTTGTGGATATCCTTCCAAATACTTGACTCCAACTGGTTCCGTCCTGACAATTAGCCACATTCCTCCTTTGTGTAGATTATCTTCCTTTCAGAATTACTTTTCTATGCTTGAAGCTAGATTGACTACAGAGTCTAATGCTTTATTTTGAAACTGTATCTCTGTGTCTGAAGATGGATTGGTTGAAGAATGATGCTTCACCCTTAGAATTATCTTTCTGCACTTAGAGATGGATTGGCTGCAAAGTGTAATGGAAGTGAATGGATGGAGGTAATTAAGCTATAAGGGAAATGAAGTGGCTATGGATATGATGGAGGGTGAAATAAGTGAATGATACAATCTTAAGGAGATGTGGAATAGTAGGTTGGAATGTTGGATAAGGGATATGGCCAAGATATGTTAATCAATTCGAATGATAGGTTGTTTTAGGAAACATATGATTATACACATTGTATCTATTTCATGTTTTAACTTTTTTCTATTAAAATAATTTTCACAATTTAACTCAGAATTTTGACCTTGTTAATTGCTGTTCTTAATGTTGTTCCTTTGGTCCCCTTTTAACATGTTGATCTTCAAAATAGAATCCTTCAATTTCCTGTAATCATCATCTCTTTGTAGGCTATACAACTGTGTCAGAACTGTTGAATAAGATGTGGCTGCAACATGCAATCTGTAAAAAGAAATGATATATGGCTATGGAATATGGATGTGAAATGTAATGGAGTGAAATTGAAATATGACTTGTGAAATGGAATGAAAATGGCGTGAGATGGAGTGAAAGTGGAGTGAGATGGAGTGGAATTGTAGAATGAAATGAATTTTGCAATTTCTATCAAATGGTACATCAGAATTCCCTAAAATTTTCTGAGGTTGTTACCAATATTATTATGCATCTTCCGACGAAAAATCTCTGCCATTGGTTGCACGGATCTCCCAAAAAATGAGAAATGGCTGTAGGTGAAAGTGGCTAATTTCTTGAAAAATACACACTAAAATTTTCTGAAATTTTCTGTGCTTATTCACCCTACCTCAATTCATTTACCATAAAAATTTCAGGACCAACAGATGCACGGTTTGAAAGTTATGATAAAATCAATTTCTGCCCTGTTTCACCCTTCATTTTGCCCAATGTTGCAACAAAAAAGTATGCCACGAACTCATTTTAAGGCCGAATTGAGTGATTCAAAAGAGAAACTATGTATTTTTACCTTCTCTACTGCCACATGCTTCCAAAATTTCATTTTGATTAAGAAAAGGCGCTGTTGTGCAAAAATACTCAAATCTGTCCTATTCTGTCCATAATGCTGAAAATTGAAAATCTGCCTGAAAAACCCTTCTGAAATGCCCTTAAAAATTGCTTTTTTCCAAATTCTTTCTGCGTCTTACTCAATTTATCATATTCTTAGAAAACCGAGAAGCTCAGAATTTTTTATTTCTGCTTCAATCTCTTGCAACATTTGGGCCAAAACTGCCTTCTGGAAAAAGTTGCAAAAAACAAAAACAGGCTCCTACAGCAATAGCTGCAGAAACTGCCACTTTCCGCAGTTGTTATTGAATTGAAAAAAAAATATGAACATGTTGCTACAAGAAACTAATAAAATGTACTGCTGCAAGTTGTTTTTGATTCCATAAAACCATTAGTCTTCATCAAGGCCAACATTCATGGTACAATTCTTACCATGCGAATAAATGTGTCAAAGTCGAGCATGGGAAGAAATCATTGGATTACCAATCAATAATGAAAATCGTTAACCAATGCGAGACAACTCACTGATAATGTAAATGAGTGTCAAGGTACCTCAATGCATCTTGACAGGGACGAATGAATGTGTCGAAGTCGAGTCGCCTGCAAGATTTGACAATCAAGAGACATTGTTGTATTCCCATTGTTATCAACGAGGAGGCTTGCCATTGATGAATGAAAGCTCCAAGGCACTTCAAATAATCTCTAATCCTGATCCCAGATAAAGTGTCGAGATCAATGGGACAAGATCTATTGGAAGGTGGACCTTAAGGAATTCCACATCATCCAACTCGAGCATAGAACCAAGATTGATTTGAAGAACCATGAAAGATTGAAACCATCATGAAATTGCTGAACTTATTGTGAACTTTTTCTCGCCAATTGCCTGGTTTTCAAGCAAAGCTCATGTCCAATTGCGCCAACAAGCTGGTTTTCACAATAGGACTTATTTTTCTCTTTACCTTTTTTTTTTTCTCTTTTTTTTTTATGTCCTACTCTACTTGAAAAAGAAAATCTTGTCCAAGTATATGATTACTTCCAATGGAACCATTTCTGTAACAAGATGATAGATAAACTCATATGCAGGTTTGAAAGACACTCTTTGATATGTACCTGTATATGAGATGCCAACTGTCTTGATTTAGATGATCTCAGAAGATATTGAATAATTGAGCATTGGGATTCAATGACTGACTTGAACCAAGATTCAATGTAATCTTGTCTTTCTTGTCTTTCCTCTATCATGAAATGAAAGTCTTCAGAGATGTGATCTTCATTCATAGAATCTAGTGATAGGCATGGATGAGAATTTTCAATCTCTGGTTCCAATATCTCCTCTTTATCAATAGACATCCATGATTCTTGGACCTTATCTGAGTCTTCTTCTTCTGGTTGTTGTTCTTCAATGATAGTTGGTGAATCATTTTGCAATACCTCAAAATTGTAAGTTGATTGAGGTGTTTTATTGTTGGGGATACGAAATGGTTGTGGAGGTAGTGGAGTGGGAATGAATTTTTGGGGTGCTTGTGTGGATGATAATGGGAAAGGTTGAATTGAGGTCAAATGAGGGTGATATTAATGTTGTGGTGGAGGAAAATGGTATGAATAACATTGATTATGATATTGAGGATAGAGAGGGAAAGATTGAGGATATGGTGGATTTCCTTTATAGGGCCTTTGCCAACTTTGTTGCCAATATTGGTTTTGAGGTTTGGATTGAGATGGCCAAGGTTTCCAAGGCAAGGGTGTTTTCCAATTACCTTGAGATTGTTGTGCATAACCTTGATACTGTGCATAAGGATATTGCATCATATTGGGTTGATGAGGCTGCCATAGTCCTCTTGGAGCTACAAAACAAAGCTGCTCTTGTGCTTGATTTGCTTCATTATCCTTCTGGTAAATTGCCTTCAACCCTGGTAATGATGGGAAATCTTCAGTAGTATGTGATCCTGCACAAATTTTGCATATTTTAATGTTATCAAGTGGACATTCATGCAAAGCATGTTTCTTTCTACATTTAGGGCAAAACATAAATGAAGCAAATTTTTGCTTGTTTTGCATTCTTAGCATGTCAGTTTGTTCATTTAAATTACCAAAAATGTTTAGCAAATTGTTAGGTTTTGTTTGACTTACCAATCCTGATGCTGACTTACTTACTTTTGCCATAAATGGATCTTAAGGGGATCTTACACACTTTGCTTTTCCTCTTGATATGTTCTTGCATAGTTCACAAATTTCTTGAAATGGTAATTGATAGACATCTCCTTTTCCCACAAGATTAAGAAGATCAATCCATTCATCCTTTATAGCATTTAGTAGGAGATTTTTTAATGCATCTGATCCTAAATTATGCAATTTAGATCTTTTGATATTATAAGTAAATATCTCTACTAAATCTTCTAGGCTTTCATCCTCTTTTTGGTTCATCTTAAAGACTTCATTTCTAAGGTCATGGTGCATGCAATAAACTTTATATTTTTCCAAAAATACTCTTTTCATATCACCCCATGTCCTTATAGAATTTTTTCCTAAATTCATGAACCATCTAAGAGCTCTATCCCTCAATGTTGCCGGAAACAAATTCAATTTTTGCATGTGCAATGAGTAGCCATAAGACCTACAATTTATTTCAAATTCAAAAAGAAAGGTTTCCGGGTCTTGTTATATCATACCTTTGAAGTTAGGAAGTACAGATGGATGGATGTTCTTCATTTGAATGTTGATATTAGTTTCTTGAATGGGAAATCCAAAAGGATCTTCCTCATTGTCATCATCTCCATCCATTTCTTCAACCTCCTTTGTCACCTCTTCTTCTACCTGCAAAAATATGAATTCATGATGTGGATGTGTGGCTCTTACTGCACCACATGATATAGTGGGTGTGGTGGGTGATTGAAGTTTTTGTTTTTGTTTTTTTTTTTTTTTTTGTTTTTTTTTTGGATGTAAGAAATAAGGTTACCTAGTTACACTTCCCTGGCAATGGCGCCAAAATGTTTGTGCTCAACCTAGTCTCCTAAATTGAGTTCATTAATTGTCAACCAAGGTTCGTAAACTGCTGAAGTGTGGTGCACTATATGTGCCTAGGTATTTGTTTCTCACTACGTTGTGTCTAGTGTTTTTATGGTGTTTTTGGTTTTTTATGGTTTTATGTTCATAAAGGAAAGAACTAAATTTTGGTGAGAAGAAGCTATTGGTTAAAAACAGAGTGAAGCCTAAATTATGGATGGCAAATGACAAATGCAAATACTAAAATAGAACAAAGCCTAACTATGGCTAGCAAACAACAAATACAAAACTTGATAATGACTTCAAGGAAATAAATCACAACATGAGCTTAAACTTGTCCAATTCATTCATTAACGATGTTTTGGAAGAGCTTGAGAAATGGACTGTTAAGTGTAAATGAAGTTTTCCTAACTAAACAACCATAAAATCAACTTACAATGTTACAACATCTCATCCATGATTAAAGGTCTATTGGAATATATGTGGAAAATAAAATTTGTAGCACCATAAGATTTCTATTCTAAAATAGCTTCTAATTCTGTTATGAAACTCAATCTAGCAGCACTAGGCCTTACTCAAAAGTTATAGTCTTTCCCTTTTTAAAATAGTCTTTGAGAAAAGGCTTGTTTGTGAAATGGTAAAAAGGTTGCAAAATACTCTAGGTGTTAGACTGATACCAACTCCTGTCCAAATTATTATGTATTAATATGAGGTTGGAACAAAAGAAGTTTTGTAAATAATGAAGACAGTGGTATTTAAATTTAACAACTAATATGATTTAAAATGCAATGGATGGCAACTAAACTGGAGTGCTAATACAGCGAGCTAAAACTAAACTAGAGTGCCACTAGTCTATTTGAATTACAGTGAACAATGTTAGACTGAAAATCCATTATCAAACTGGAAATGAAATGAAAGAGCTGAATCACATGCATTCTACCTCCGGAGTGCTATAGCTAAGTTGACATGCAACTAACCCGAGGAATTCTACAGCCCATCTCGTTCAGTATGAGTGATATTTTGGAAGAGTTTGGGAGAAAAATTATGGCTGTACTATTCCAAGCAATTGAACATAAACACAAGACTGAAAGCAAATACAACTAAAATCTAAGACACCACAGCTACTTCTTACTCATTGTTATGATATTTTGGAAGAGCTTTGTAAGAGTAAGTCCAACTGTGATAATTAATGAAAGAAAATGCAATAAAAACCTACAATACCACAGCTATGCCTTATTCATCATAATGATATTTTGGAAGAGCTTATTAGAGTAAGTCCAACTGTGATAATTAACGAAAACAAGTATGAACATAAACTTCAGAAACTTGCCTAAACTAGAAATAAAAACAAGACTAAAATACTTATCTACTATATAAACAAGGCCGCTCAGGAGGCAGGGGCCCTCTACCACCAGCGTAGCATGAAATCTAGTTCAAGATCGACTCAACGCGTTCAAGGAAATGTTGCTTCTTTCATTAAAGAGGAATCACTTCAAAACAGAGTATTCTCGAACTTCAAAGATCTCGCAATCAAACATAAAATCTAACAAAAATATAACCTAAATCTAACTAACGTTGCTCGGTCTCCTGAGTCATATTTATATCAAGATTACATAACTAATCTGGAGAAAATAAAGGGATAAGTGTCTTTCCCACTTCTAATCAAATTCAAACTCTTATTGACAGCCTCGTTCTTCATTGCAGACATCTGTAGAGTTTGTGTTTTAATAGGAAACCGCCTCTTAGTTTTAATCTCTTCCACGTGCATAACCACTTGGAGATTCGAACTCAGACTTCGTGGAGAGAAAGGAATGATGAGGGAGTGCTGTAGAATTTGGCCATATGCGTTTTTTCTTCAGACGACACCTGTAACCCATTTAAACTCTAAAACAGCTGCAGAATGTGTTATCAGCTACGGAATGCCTGGATTCTGTAGCTATTTTGTAGAAAATTATTAAAACAACAAAAATCAAGAAAATACAATATGTTAATCAATTTCATGTAACCTTTAAGCAATCCTAATCATTCTCCATTGATTTTAGGCTTATGAAGTGATAAAATAATGATGAAATGAAGTGAAGGTTTGTAAAAGAGAAAGCAATTCTAGGGCTCAATAGTAGGTATTATATCATATTATGACAAGATGATGATGACCCTGCAAAGAAATAGAAATGTTTTTAAAGAATCAAGATATTATCATGTTATATCTTAATTTTAAAATAATATTTGTGTATCTTTGCTATCTCTAAATATTACTCAAGTTTTTATAATCTTAGAAAATATTTTATTGTAAATATAACTTAAAGAATATGAAAATATTTTTCTGGAATAATCTATTTCAAAATCTTGTGTTATGTAAAGTTATGTAAGTGATGAGGTTCTTTGTTAAAATTTTCCATCAAACATATGTATTATAGTAGGTGCTAGGGTGGTTACACCTAGAGGCTAAGCTCAAACTTGTGTCACACAACTAAGAGCCTAACATAATTATCAAATCGCCTTGGATAGGAAAAAGAGAAAAACAAAAAACTGAAAAAGAAAAACTGTTAAAATGACTTGGATTTAATTCTATGGGAGGAAGATGTGCTATGATAGGGTTTTGAAGAGGTTTTGAATATTACATAGAGTTAGATCTGAATCATTTATTTGTCTCCATCATAGTTAGAGAACTCTAATTGGTTTCATGACTATTCTGAAAGGGAGGGGAGAGATCCCCTCCTATCGTAGTGTAGCAACTAGAGAATTGAGCGAAAAAATGGTGCATTTGCAACACTAAAATTTGGATATGGAGTTAATGAAGGTCCGGTCATGGGGGATCATTCATAGGTGTTGCATAGGAGGTAATGACTTCCCAGGGAAACAAAGAAGCCACTATTTTTTATCACAAAAATTAAGTTGTAAAACTAAAGGAAATTTATGAAAGACAATGCATTTAACTGTAAATTTATTGGGATATTTTTATTTGAGAGGGATTTGCTAAAATGGATTCATTTGAAATGGAAACTGAAGCGACATATTGATTTAAAATTGGGAGCCAGAGGCTTTTTGAAAGTTATTTTCACAAGGCTGGAAGATAAGGATAGGATTTTTTAAAATGGCCCTTACTTTTGTTACAAAATTATATATTACAGAGAAATGAAACACATAAAAATATGCAGAAATACAAACACATAAAACATATAAAACAAGAGAGATGCATATATATGTGGTTCACCAAACTTGGGCTATGTCCATGGAGAAACAACAAGTCCTTACTTTATATTATCCAACAAATTGAATAGGAACAACCTACAATAGATCTATTGTAATATCCTCTACTTTCTCACATTCTCTACTTTCTCACATAGTACCCCTTTCTCTTTCTCACTCAGAATACACACACCACACACAACTGAAATAATATTCCCTCACAGGAAATAGGGGTGTCATTCTAGGGGAAAAAAACCATAAATTAAACATAACTTCTACTCTTAGATCATCCTCTTAATGAATGACCCATATTGACTATCGAATTACAAAATTTTACAAGAAAATTTTATATCTATTTTTACCATCGAGGGTGCTTCCACTGAACCCCCACCAAGGCACCACTAGCCCCTAGAAACCCCAGTCGATTGTTATCATCACCCCCACCCCCCAAATCTCCTCAAGGGGGTGGGGGGGACAATTCCCCCCCACATGGAGGGTTTTACAGTCTTCCTATGGTATACATCCAGCTGAAAGAAAAACCTATAAATGAAGATGATAATCAGAATCCACACCCAACAAATTTGATTATAATGTAATTCTATTTATGAGCTTCTAAGAAGAATGGTATAACCCAAATCAAGAACAATTTATGGCAGCACAAATATGGGTGCACATTTTTTCTTTACCATTATATTTATAGGATTGTGACATCTTGGAAGGAACTGGAAACTACATTAAATGATTGGAAACTGCATTAGATGATTTTACAAGGTTGCTGAATCAACCCATCGAGAGAGATACACATCCTTTCCTCCAACATGGATCTCCATGAACATAAATGATCAATTTCCTAAATTTTTAGAGCTGGAATACCAGGATCAAGTATGGAAGAAACCACTCAAGTATGAACACATTTAATTTCATTGTAGACGGTTCCATGAATATGGCCATCTATAAAAAGCCAACCCACTCAACTAAATGGTGATATAAGAAAAAAAAGCTTCATCAGAATCTAGACAATCATAGGAGGATAGAAAAGGTTTCTAGGAAGTATCGTACACAAAAAAATCAATGAAACATCCCTAGGAAAACACGAATCCAGAGGAGCAGAGAAATATGAATAACAATAATACATTTGGAGATATAAACGATAAAGGGGAAACTTCAAAGGCGAGAGAGAAACAATACGATTCATCATCTATGGCTCTACCCAAAATAATCCCCAAGACAAAATGAAAAGGGTAAGAGGAGACTGTGGAAAAGGAGGGACGAGATCTGACTAAAGGGGAAATCACTATGGATATCGATGGATCAAAGGAGGATTTAAGTACAAAAGAACAATTTTTGAAAATATTACTAAATGAATGGAGAAATTTTGGTGAGTGATTTATAATAGAGGATCACAAAAATCTAAACAGTAAGGCATTTCAAGAATATCAATCTCAATAAAGTCAAAAACCACCAAATCCTCCCAATCCAAGAGGATCCGAAATGGGTAGCCTTTGAGGAAAAAAAGGCCATGGTAAAGGAGGAAAAAAGTGAGGAAGAAAGAATCTACAATACTCAATACAGATCATAGGGGATTTGCTACTAAACTCTGGAAGGGTGGTACTACTCTTTCTGATTTTCCACCAACTCAATAAGTCTTCTCAATGATTTTTCTCTCTTAGAATGTAAGAGCCCTCAATAGAAAATGCAAAGAAAGATAGTTAAGAGACAATATAAAGAAGGAAAATTCGAGCATGAGGATGCTTCAGGAAACTAAGATATTTGAGGCAAGGCTTAAGGAAATTACTAGGAGAATGAAACTAAAATATGAAGTAATGTATATTTATTCTTTAGGCAGTGCTAGAGGGGTGGTCGTCCTTTAGAGCCCATCCAAGAAAACCTTCGACTCTTAGGTGAGTATGCCTCAAATCATCTCAAGACTATTTCAACATATTGGTACTAGAGACTAGGCTATAATCTCTATGATCTATGGCCGCAAAATTCCAGGTGAGAAAAAAGACTTCCTTCAGAATATATTTATGCTTAAGTAGATTTTTTAAGAAACTTTATGAATAATTCAGGGTGACTTCAATATCCTTTCCTCACTAGAAGAGAAAAGAGGAGCCATTAGAAGGCAAGATCCTGAAATAGAGGCATTTATATACCTATTCACACACCTAAAATTAGTATATATACCCAAAAAATAATGTAGTGTACATGTGGAATGATATATTCGAGGGTCAACACTAGATTTCCACTCGCTTGCACCTCTTCCTTGTATTTGAAGGTATCATAAGTAGAGATACATTCTTTGAAGAAACAATCCTTTCATGCTTAGTTTCATATCACTCTCCAATTCATTTGGAAATGGACATGAAGATAGCTCCCAAAAATTGACATTTTCAATTTGAGGACTTTTGGCTTCGTAACCAGAAATTTCTTTAAAATGTAGAAAGTTTGTGGAAGGCTAGCAAGGTAGAAGGATGGAACTGCATGCATACCTTCCAACTTCGGCTGAGATATCTCAAACAACAGATCAAAAAGTGTAATAAATTGGAGTTTGGAAATATTATAAAATATCAACTCAATATTCAAGAGAGGATGAAGAATATTGAACAACATGTGATTATATAAGGTTGCTTAGAATCCTTGGAGGCAAAGGAAAGAAGTATCCTCACTCAGATAGAAGAAAAGTGTCAAAAAGAGGAAATAATCGTGAAACAAAAATCTCGCATCCAGCAGTTAAGAGAAGGAGAAAAAAATACTTGGTTCTTCCATAAAGACATGATTCAATATCGTCAACAAAACCATATCTTCTCGTTCAAATATCACAGAGGAAATCGACTCTTCAATCGTGAGGAAATGTGAAACCTTTTGGTAAATCGTTTTCATAATCTACCCTTTGAACATGATCAGGATCGATCAAAGGCTATTTAGAAAATTACTTGCCATGTCCTTCATTTTGGGAACAGAGATAAACATGTGGCCCTAATGCATACAGATACCCTAGAGGATGTGGAATATGTTGTCAGAGAGTTATTCAGAAATAAATATCGTTGTCCAGATGGATTCGTGACAAATTTCTTTCATGAAGCTTGACCATTCATGGGTCAGGATATACTAGCTATTGTGGAGGAATCACGCAAGTCTCAGAAGCTAAATCCAAACTGCAAATCATCCTTTATTTATTTAATTCCTAAATATTTTCAATCTGAGGAACCCAAATTTTTCCACCCAATTTATCTTAGTAATTTCATATACACAATCATATCCACTCTGATGGAGAACAGACTAAAACCTCTCTTACCTTTTTTAATCTCTCCTGAAAAAATTAGTTTTGTCCAAGGGCTTAAAATCCTTGATGGTGTCCTTTCCCCATACATTAGAGGAAATTTCACCCTAAAAGTGGCCTATTAACGAAAAGTAATAAAATAATAGTTAAAATTATATAGAATAGTTATAAATTTTCGAGGGAAAAGAAGAAAACTTCTTTTTTTTTAATTGTATTTTTAGCTTATCTCCTTATAGGTTTACTCAAATTTCAAGTGTAGACACTTATTAGATGTAGAATTAAATTCCACATCCAACGAGTATCCATTATGAATTATTTAGAGAAGACCCATGTTCATAAAAATGAAGATACGTTAAAAAAAAGTGTGCTTAACACGCTTTTTTAATGTATCTGCATTTTTTATCAATGTATGTATTATTGAAAGTATGCACAACGGGTACTCATTCGATGCGGAATTAATTCCATGTCTAGCGAGTGCTTACACATGAATTTTGAGAAAACCTATAAGGAGATTAGCCAAAAATATTTAAAACATAGTTTTTCTTCTTTTCCCTTCAAAATATTTACATGTACCTCCTTTTAAATTTAAAGGATTTTGATTTTTTTACATATTATGACATGGAAATTACATGAAAAATTCATGGGCACTTTTAGGAATAAATTTGCGATAATGGGAAGTTGTTCACTCCCTTAAGTAGATGAAAGTGAAGGGCATGATGATCAAGATTGATCTTTCCAAATCCTATGATTGTCTTAACTACCCTTTCCTTCTAGCCATTCTGCAAGCCTTTGGTTTTAACTCTACATGGATAGCATGGCTTTCATCTTTAATCGCCTCTGCGGTAATATATATTCTCGTCAACGACTCCTAAACGAGAAACTTCAATCCTTCATGAGTATTTCGCCAAGGAGACCCTCTCTCCCCTTTCATTTTCATTCTCGTAACAGAAGGGTTAGGGAGCTATAATAAATTGGTTGTTCAATAATGAAATATAAAAGGAATCCATCTATGGGATAATGATCTTCCTCTCATTCATCAACAATTTGTTGATGACATTATGTTGTTCTGCCAAATCTCTCTCAGAGGAGACAGAGTATTAAAGGAAATTCTCCATGACTTCATGCAAGCTTTTGGAACTGTGATTAATAATGACAAATCAAACATATTTTTATTTAACACCCTTTCCCCTACTCAGGCCTTCCTCACCAGGATTATGGGGTTCAACATAGGGTCCTTCCTTCCAAATTTTTAGGAATTCCTCTAGTTTATAACTCCCTTAGAATTGCATGCTCTAAATATCTTAAGAATTAGACTCAATAAAGGTTTCATCAATGTTCCATTAGAGTCCTTAATATTTCTAGTCAAGTGGTCCTTCTTAAGGCGATCGTCCAATCTATTTTGATTTACCAACTATTCGGTCTTGTTTCTCTAAAGTATGTTTCTCTAACATGGTTGGAAATTTTAAGAAGTTTCTCTAGAGATGAGCTTGGGAAGCTAAGAAATATGACCGAGTTGCCTGGGATCTCATCACTAAAAAAAAACTGTCTGGGGTACTTCGTCTCCATGACTCATGTATCCTAAATCAAGTTATTGGAGTGAAGATATTGTGACCATGCATATAAGGGGGATCGTATTTATATAAGACAATATGGACGAAAAAATATCAAATTTCCTATTCTGCATAATTCACTTTAGGGAGTCAGAACACACCAAAAGGTTAATCAGTATGGAATCTTGCAGTGACAGAAAATACCACATTAGGTTGCACACCTTTTGGGAAATCGGCCGTAATGGTAGAAGGGTGCTCTTTTGGCAGGATTCCTAGAAACAACACCCTAAACTCTTTTTTCATCACGATCTTGTTGAAATTTTCCTATTCACAAAAAGACAATATTATAAAGTGGTGGAGCATTTTTTGAAGTTGTCTCAAAACATAGTCTAGAGAAAATGAAAAGAAACTCATGATTGGCCCGATGCCCAAGATTCAAATAAATGGGAAGTATTCCAAGTAGAGATTTAATCTAGAAAATTTGAAACCTTGGACGGATGGTATATTATAATATGGGGGTATACACCATGAGGGATATTCAAATTCAAGGAGGCCTACAATTTAGTTATGGAGGAGCCTACGGACCATGGAAATCTGATATCGAGGAAAATATGGACATGAAAATTATGGATGAATTTAACCTATTTCTTTTTTTTGGTGTGTCGGAAACTAACTTTAACCTGGGATAAACTCCAAAAAAGGGGAATCCATGGTCCCTCGTTGTGCTACATGTGTGAGTATAATGGTGAAGATATGGATCACCTTCTTAATTTATGCCCCTTTGGAGAGCAGTTATAGAGAAATATATGGAAACTCTTTGGGGATATCTAGACTTAAATAGCATAAAAATGTCTATTGAGTTATGGAGGAATGGCATTTACTCTAGCCCAGTCCTCAAAAAGGCATGGAATATTACCCTGGGTTTCCTCCTTTGAGCGATATGGAAAGAAAGGAATAGAAGGGTGTTCAAAGACAAACGACTTACTCACGTGGAGATTTGGGTTGGAATAACCCAAAGCATAAGGGAAACTATTTTAGAAAATAAATGACATCCTGATGACTTGTAGGTAGTGCCACATGAAGCTCAGATCCTATCTTATCTGAACCTATCCCCTCAAATGCTTGCTTTGTCATCCTAGAAACCTATGGCTTCCCCTCGATCATCACCATCCAAATTGCTCCCCCCTCCTAATGGATTTCTCAAGTTGAATTTCGATGGTGATTCTAAAGGAAATCCAACAGATGAAACTTATGGAGGGTTGTTTAGAAATTATTAGAGCTAATATATCCACCTTTATGTAGAAAACAGTTGATTTTCCGCCAACAATGAGACAAAATTCAATGCGATCAAACAGGGAATCCTCATAACAATAAGGGAACAGATAAAAAATTTGGTGATTGAGGGTGATTACAACATTGTAATCGAAGTCATCAAGAAATTTGATCATGGTGCTCGATGGGATAATATTATTAATAGTTGGAGGATACCTCACCTAGTCTAGGATATCATTGAAATCATCCCCTATTTTGAGTATATTATCTTGTCCCATGTTCTATGAAATGGTAAAAAAGTGGTTTATTTTCTAGCCAATTGGGGATTTCAACATAGAGAGGAGTCTATTGACACTCAATGGTTGATCATTGAGTATTGGGAGGATTTAGAACCCCCTCAAATCATTATAGAGAAGGAAATACCTTAGGCCCATGAATTGGAGATGGGAGATTATCAGGGTCTTTGATTAGAGTGAGAGTCTAACAATAATTATCCTTAGGATTCGTATGATGGAGGAATTTATGGTTGTAAAGGTCGTAAGGTTGCCAAAATTCACTTTTTACATGCGTGATCGGAGGAAAGTTAAGGCACATGACACACAAAAGATTAATGGTGAAGGTGCTCAAAATAAGGTACATTTCATGCAGGCGGATGAGTGGGTGAGAGCCCTATCTGCAGGTATTTTGGTTCTGTATTGGGTTACCTAGAGAAGCTAGTATCATTGGGTCATCATAGATAGGTTGGGGAGCGCGAGGTGGAAACGTTGTTCTCAGGCCGCATTCTATCCTTCTTGGTTGATCAATATCATATAAAGGTATGTATATTTCCTTAAACCACCTCTTTATCTGCAGAATAATTTCTATAGATTGGTTTGTAGTCGCAAAATGGATTGGAAAGGAATGGATAGGTTTGGAGGATGACTATATGGAAATTTTTTGAAGCTTGAACTCTTTATGATGTTTTTTTTTCTATTTTGATTTTTGTTTTCTATTGAATTTTATTATCTCGCATGGGAATGATTGCCCATTTATAGTGTAGATGAGGTAGGAATAAATTATATAAAATTGACAGCGGAAGTTTGTTTTATTTGATGTTATTTCTTCTTAATGATATGTACATAAAATCTTTGTTTTTGCTTTAAAATGTCTATGGTTTTGGTTTTATGAGACCTCGACCTAGATATTTGATCTTTGGTGTAATTGATGTAAAAATTCTATATAGTCTCAAAATTTGTTTTCATTCTGTTGTTCTAACAATAAGGTGCCTCATAGGGGATATGAATGGTGGTGCAGATCATCTCGCTCAAAATTTCTTCTTGTTCTCTGGCTCAATCATAACTATGTCTCACTCTTGCTCCTTTTTACTGTAATTTAGTAGGTCCTCCTAAACTGTGTTTTTGTTGTGACCATGTGAACAACACTAGATATTTATATGTGACTCGTTATATTCATCATGCCATTAGTATATTTATTGAAAAAAGGATAATTTTGATGGATCGGGGTGCTAGCTCGTCAAGAAATTATGACTAGGGAAATGGCCCAGACTAGGGAAAAGCTCCACGAGAGATTTTTAATCTACATGACATTAGAAGAGGAGTGGTTGTTGAAAAAATGCTCAGATCCTATAGTAGGAGGTTTAGGCTTATAATTTAGGAACTCCAGTTGATGTTAAGAAAATGATTTCATCATGGGAGGCAGAGCTCAATCAATGAGCAGCACCACAAGTGCAGCTAGATGATTGGCAGGATCTTATTCCGGATTTGGATCATAATCAAAGTCACACCCCTCAGATTAATTATTTGAAACATGATATGTGTTTCCAGGAAACTCAAAATTAGTTTCAGCTGATCCAAATCCATATTCATCAGCATAACGAAACATATACCATGCCTCCCTCAATAAGAACTTCTTGATTCTAGTTCAAAGGACCCAGCTCCTATGGAGTCCTCACATGATTAGATGTTTTTTAAGTCTATTTATGGTTTTTTTTTAGTTTACTTTATGGTCGTATATGTCAATTAGTACTGAATATTATAGTTCTTTAGATAGAAACTAGTGGATAGTGATTCAAGCCTATAAGGTCTTGCTTGACAGACTTAAAATTTTCATATTTTGGATGGATTACAATTTGTTTCGGTGGCCAACATACCTAGTTTCCCATTGGAAGGTTGAGGACCTTGAACATATTTTATGGATGTAACATGATTTTACAATGAATGAATGAAGAAGGACCTATCAATATTATAAAAAACAAACTATTATTTCAAATTGATTTAATCGATGATGATGACAAGGAGGATTAATATCCACTAAACTCCATATCGTTTACTAGAGCATGTAAGATATTACTATGAGGTCTTTAACATATTATTTCTATTTTATAAAAGAACTAATATTAGGATTCAGAGATCACCATATTTTTTTTAACTTAAAACGTTAACATGGTTGATTGTGTGATAAAAAATTTAAAATTAAATCACATGTGAGGATAATATGTAAAATCTAAAAAAAAAAAATTACTTTAACCCTTTTGGTGTCCCTAATGTTACAAATTTTTTCATCCCACAATGTTTTAGGAATTGAAAAATTTCAACCTTCACTTGGAACAATCCATTACGATGGTTGGATAGAAGTCCAAGAGACATTTTGCAAAGATGAAAACCAAGGGTCAAGGAAATGTGTTAATATGTAAACTTCATTAATTAAAAAGAAATATCACATTCCATCTAATTGCAACCTATCCTTGTGTGTGATTTTAACATTGTACTAAACTTGGTTTAGGTCAAAATAGCTTTGCAAACATGTTCTTGGGTAAATCCTTCCTTTCACGCATGTTTCTTTTCCATATGCATCACCCCTAAAATCCATCGGTATCCATTTTTGGGAACCCTTCCTTCTACTTTGTTTCTTTGGTTTTATTAAATATGCACCACCATTATCTTTAGTATGATTCTTTTTCCTTTTTTAGGTAAATCCTCTCTCTATCTCCTTGGTTTTTAGGATTTAAGGTTTATCATAGCTAGGTACTGAGGATAATGAAATCATATATTAGCTTTAATGACAAATAAATTCACAAGAATATCCATAAAAAAAATAAGAATTAATTTTGAATCAGAGCCCACCTCTATGATAAAGGTGAGAATATAGATGAAATGTGTTAGAACCAAACATTTTAAAAGTGAAATTCTTGTAAATGAGATTTTCTAGAGTCCCAATATGAAAGAAAATAAGTAAAGGTTGAAGAACTAAGTAAAATATCCAAAATAAAATCCAGGGGATGAATCAAACACTTAGACTCATGATGGCTAATGAGCTGATCAAAGTGGAAAGGCCAACGCATGGAAAATGGCACACTGCACTTATAGATAAATCATGGAGATGAGTGTTGAAGAATAATGTGATAAGCACCTAGTGGTTTTTTTGAAATAAATTTAACTAAATTATTATTAGTCCTTTCCTTCAACAGGACTATAGAGATTGCTTGATCCTTGAATGCCAATTAGTTCATTTTTGACCAAATTTTTTTCTTGTCTATGTGAATTTAACAAAAGTTTTAATGTGTGTAATTTCATTCATCTCTATTTTAAGTAATGTTTTTGGGTGTTGAAACGTTCCACTTATTATTAAAAACTTCACATGCCCCAATGCATCAAGGTTGAGGAAATGTTATTTTATCCAAAGTCAAGTTGTCGGAATGATTTCTAATATCCAAAGTTTCCCATATCCAAATTTTGATATGGGAAAGGTTTTTTTATATAATCTAAATTTATTTCCACATGGCTATCTACATGCATGCCTCTAAGGTTATATCTACATTCATGCATCTCTAGTATTTTAAATGATGCATTTCAAGTAGAAATTTCTAGGTCTACCTAGAGAGCTATGATCTAAAGAGAGAAATTGGAAATCTGACCAGAGCCATTCAGGCAAATAAGGGGAGTTTACTGTACGAATAGCGAGGTTTCATCAACAAAAAAAGAAGTGGATTCATCAACAAAAAAACCATAAACAAAGAAAGTAACTTCCAACTTATTTCCATCATCACAAGCTTATTTCCCTAATTATCACAAGCATCAAACACAAATTTGATAAAAAAAACTTGTTGAATGATTTCCATTCATACTGTAGTTGGTTTACAATACCAAAAAATGCTACAATATTAAAAGAATGCTATTGATTCAAATATTTATTTATTATTCCAATTCCTACTAGAATACAATTTAGGGATTTAATAGATTTATGTTAAGGTTTTTTAACACTAATTTGCTTTCTTTATCACTGGTTTTTTTACCATTCTTATGTGTTTCTTACTTCCTTATGTGTACACAACACGGGTTTCGGGTTTATTTATTTATTGATAGTTTAAGACCCTCGAGATTGAAAAATTAATGAAGAATTAGTAAAATAAATACAAATGTGGGAATTAAATAAGCAATAGTTTTCCCGGATTAGTTTAATGGGCCTGAAATTACAGTTTTAAGTTTTTTTCAAGAAGTAGGCTTCCTCACTCCTCCCCCTCCTATTTTTCAGTTTCTATTGCTATGAATACTATATTTCTAGTTTCAAGTTAATTCAAACGAATAGGAACGACCAAAATATCGTGGAACTCCTAGAAAATCCCAACATGTAAAGAAAAACACACCCAACCAGTAGAATTCCCACGCACCCATTGATAGAATGGTAGGAAGAAAAGGAGGGATCAATTATGACTCCCATATTTGAATGAATTCGTGCGATAAAGGGCTTCATTATACCCCTCCTCATCCCTGTATATTGGGAATGGGACCTCACTCCTGGATATAAGCGTATATGGTAATCTCATTTGTTAGTTATGGATTATCCAGATGGAGTAATATGCATGTTACTGTTGAACCTCAAAACTGTTCTTAGATTGACACCCATTTTCCTCATTTCGTCCTTACATTTTAACAAATTCATGACTCCAACCTATGATAATTGAAATATTCCATAACAAAGAAATAATTTAATGCTCTCTACTTTATATAATGATGTTTCTTGTAATTTGAATGAATTTCTGTAACTAGCTACAGAATGTGAGCAATTCTGTAGCTAATCATTGTTTCTATAGCTACTGTTATGGTTTCACATGTTTTGAGAATAAAATAATGGAATGGATCACATGGGAATCTCTAGAATGATCTACACATGGATCGTATCCCATCCACCTGTTCGAATTTGAAAAAAAAAACGTACTTATGCTCGCGGTCAAAGTCAGTCAAGGAGCGTGATCTGCGAACAAGATACTCTCGGTTTTCTCTGACGTAGCAAATCGAGAGATATCAACTAAGAATTTTCTTCTATATATGCATCTAAATTTTAGTTCTTATTGTTATTTGTAAGAGGAAACACCTCAAATAGTTCAATCCGAAACTTGTTTAAATACCGATAGTTTCGAAAGAGGAAACAATCCTAATTTTTTATAATACAATGTATGCCTTTGAAACTCTATTTTTGATAATAATAAAACTAGTTCTAGATCATTTGATATGCATGTAGTCCATTATATTTTCAACTCATTCTATTGCAAAGGGCCCCTGCATGGAAATGAGGTTTTTAGTACTTTTGTAGCTTGAATTTTGTTATTTCATTTCCTGTTAATTATTATTTCTGTTCTTGTCAATTTCATAGTTAAATTCGTATTGATCTCATAGTTAATTTCTTGTCAATTCATAGTTTAAATTTTTTACTTCTTTGTAGATTAATTTTATTAATGCTTTCTTAGATTAAATTTCCAATTAGATGTGTAATCTTGTGCTCGCTAAGTCATCGCAAGAAGGTGGCTATGTCATTTTCCAATTGGACCAGATTTGGGTGTTCGGTCATACAATAGTCATGGTTTCATGCTTTGTACTTTCTTTCAATTCGAATTCAGTACTGTCATTTCAATTCTCAGTAATAGGATTTATGCTTTCAATCCATGGTATAAAATTAGCTTAAGTCAAGATCGAATTAAATTATAGTTATATTCTTTTTTCATCATATTATAAGCTTTCAATGGATAAGGTAGGAATTGATTTCATCTTGTCATTTGAATGAAATTATATTTAGAATAATGCTCTATTTTAAAACTAGTTAGATATTTTTCATAGATGTTTTTCTGGCCTACTAACATCATTCAAAGTTTGATTCATTTTTATGAAATTTAGATTAGTTAATAAACATTTCCTTTTCTTCCTTATTTTAGATTTCATGTTACATTAAAAAATAGTTTATAATTCAATTTCTTTCTTTAGAATAAAAGAAACATTTCCTTTTCTTCCTTATTTAAGAATTAGTTTTCATCATTAAAATTCATTTAGATTTCACTATTCACTAGCATTAAGAGACTTCAACACTTGGACCAATTTTAGAAATAAGATACAAAATTCCAAAAAACAACATAAACATACAAAACTATGTAAGAAAAAAAAGTTACCTAAGCACATATAGTGCACGTCCCTTCATGAAATTACTAACCTCGATCGATAATTCATGATAGCAATTTGAGACATCAAATTGACTAAACATTTTGGCATGGTTCCTGGGAAAGTTAAATTAGGAAGCCTTATTTCTTAATTTATATATATATATATATATATATATATATATATATATATATATATATATATATATATATATATATATATATATATATATATATATATATATATATATATATATATATATATATATATATATATAGATAGAGAGAGAGAGAGAGAGAGAGAGAGAGAGAGAGAATCTAGGGGTAGATTCATACCTAGAGGTAGAAGTTTGATTCCTACAACACCACTCACCCCACCAAGACCACGTAGTGCCACAGCACCATCTCAAACTCATATCCCATTTTTCACCTGAAGACATAGACTTCCTAAAGTTTTAAGATCAGAAATAAAACCAGGAGATTCTCCAACTTCATCTGCTAAGGCAGTCTTAAAAGAAGAAGATCCTAGATGTCTAACAAAAGGAGTAACCTTTTTCACCTCTACAGGAGAACATATTCTAGCTCAAGAGTTAGAAATCCCTAGTGAAGAAGAATAAGAATAAAATTTCTTCAATATTCCATTGATAGAAGAACCAAAGGAAGAATAATTAACCCTACATTTAGAACCTTACATTAGCTCTGAGGAATCTACAATTGCAGATGAAGAAGGCCATGGAGAAATTCTGAATGGAGATGCCTTAAGAGGAGGAGGAAGAGGTTGAGGACGTGTTGGAGGAAGAGATGGAGGAAGAGGTAGAGGCAAAGGAGATCCTAACTCTGTTGGACTTCCTATAGTTGATGAGGATAAAAAATTTACAATGAAAAATATTTTATCTTCCGTCCTTCCCAATTTCCATGGATTAAGAATTGAGGATCCTCAAACATTTTATTTGAATTTGAAGTCTTATGTAGATCTTATGAATACTTACAAGACTCTCAAAAATTGATGTTGTTCCTTGCAACGATCAAGGTTGTAGCTCTAAAATGGTTTATGGGTTTGATAACACAATCTATTAGGACATGGGATGAGATGAAAAGGGAATCTTCTCAAAGATATATGGATTATTTGACACCTAGTAATAGGAAGGCTGAAGTATTTAAGATTATGGAGAGAGAGGATGAAAAATTAGAAGATCTAATTGAGAGATTCAATTATAATATCAAGAGAGCTAAGATGGAAAATATATAACAAGGTACTTTAAAATCTCTCTTACTGAAAGCCACTAGAGATGAATGGATAGATATCCTTAACATGATGGGAAAAGGATATATCTATAAATTATCATTACCTGAAATTATTGAATTATGAATTCATCTCTCTAGAGGAAAATAAAAAATGGGAAAAATACAAGGTATCATATTCTCTCTAGAATAAATAAATCTGCAATTGGAACAGTGAGTAGGGAAGAAATTGGAAATATTCTTGATGAATTTAAGATAGACATCTTAGGGAGTTTTAGTGAATAAATAGAAACCCTTAAATTACAAAAAAAACAGAAAGTTGAAATTATTTCCTTAACTATTTTCTATCCTAAATGCCGAAAGAAATAGGCTTTAAGAGAATGTCCTCTTGATGTGAAAGTTATAGAGAATTGTGTTATTTGTGTAGAAAATCATGAAACAAAAAAATTTCCCTCTATATAAAGTCTTAAGGCTATCTTTCAAGAATAAGAAGAAACTCCATATTTAGTAGATACTCTTTGTTTTGTCTCTAGAAGACCATGGAAGGGGCCACAAACTCAAGGTTTCAATAACCAAATGTATAATCAACCCCCATCAAATAATCGGATTTCATCATGGAAAAAAACTTGGTCCGAGCCTCAACCTTGGTCACAAGGGATGAAAAATCCTTATGGCATATAATCTCGTATCACCAATATCCACAACCCTATGTAAAATATCCTTTCCAACATTTTCCACAACAAAATCAACCACCCCAAATCCAAAATCAGAATCCTCAACTATCATTACCATATTCACAAAGAACAAATCAACTACCTACAAAGGCATTACCAAAACCAAACAACAAAAATTCTCAAAATTCCTACAACATAGAAGGACAAAACTTTCCAACTTACATGATTACCCCACTAGATCTTAACGATGTCCAACTTAGATCTGGTAGAATATGAGAAATGGAAAATCTTGTTGTTGTTATTCAAGAAAATGATGATTTTGATGAAAAAATTTCACTATAGCAAAATAAAAGTTATAAAGAAGGGACATTTCTTCAACATAACCAATTCTGAAAATGAAAAAAAAAGGTCCAATACTCTCAACTCCTATAATATAGCAACCTTTAATATTTGTTTCTAACCCTCCTTTTCATGAAATATTACAAATTGATAGAGGGATAGAAAAACAAATTATTTTTCGCAATTATAATTTTCTAGATGAATTGAAAAATTTTTGTATCAAAATTAATTTTTTACATGCTATTAATGAGATTCATATTCTAGCCAAAACAATAAGAGAGTTGAGGATGAAAAAATCAGGAAGGAAAATAAAAGAAATAAAAATGATTCGACTAGGAGGAAAAATTTCTAACACTATGATGGGAAAAATAACCATACAAAAATATTTGGATCGAGGGATTCCAATTGTAAGAACACACATTAATGGCATTGAGATTCAAAATACATTTATTGACTTAGGAGAAGCCATTAACATCATGAGAAAATAGACTATGGAACAATTTAGGCTTCCAAACCTTCATTATACACCAACATTACTGCAATTAGCAGATACAGTGGTAATCAAGCCAGATGGTGTCATAGAAGATATATTTACGTCTTTAGATTATTGGGATGATCCAATTTTCTTCATGATCCTAACTCCCAAGAATAACCTATGGGGACATCCATTACTTTTAGGGAGACCTTGGTTAGCTACAACTGGAGCTTTCATTAAATGTAGATCTAGTGATATGTTTATTTCTGATGGAAATTCAAAAAATAAATTTAATTTATATTCTCCAACTAAAACAATCACATAAATAGGAGATGAAGAATGGATAGATAATGAGAATGAAGAATGTGAAGAAATTCAAATCTTAAATTCAATAGAAAAATTTGAAACATCCTCACAATCTGAAGATGACTATAGCAATCAAGAACAATGCAATATTGAATACTTGTCATCTAGAAAGATGTATTTATATTTTATGGAAGAAATTGGTAACGCTACAATTGAAATCTTTCCAGGGAAATCCTTAAACATAAAAAAAAAACATGAAAAAATTCCAACAAGAAGAGTTAATCAAACTATTACAAAAAAATTATTCATCATATGCATGGGAGTACATTGACATGAAAGGGATTAGTTATGAGAATTGTATATATCATGTCTACATTGAGGAAAACTCTAGGCCTATTAGACAACTGCAAAGAAGGATTGATCCATATCTTAGGGAAATTATGAAAGAAGAATTGTAGAAATTGTTGAATGTAAACTTCATCTATCCAATTTCAGATATTCAATGGGTTTATCCCCTAGTGATTGTACATAACAAAATGGTAAATGGAGGGTATCCATTGATTATCAAAAGTTGAATAAGGACACTTTAAAAGGTCATTTTCCATTGCCTTTCATAGATCAATTATTGGATACATTAGCAGGAAAGAAGTATTTCTCATTTCCGGATGGTTTTAGTGGTTACAACAAAATTCAACTAGCACCTGAATACCAAGACAAAACCACATCCACCTGTCCATGGGGATCCTATGTTTATCAAGTACTTCCTTTTGGATTTCGCAATGCACCTGCAACATTCCAGAGGTTATTATTAGGAATTTTCTCTGATCTAATACGTGATTGTGTGGAAGTATATATGGATGATTTTACAGTTTATGGAAATTCATTTGAAGAGGCTCTTGAAAACTTGGAAAAGGTTCTTAAAATATGAAAAGAAGCAAATATTTCATTAATTCATGAAAAATTATTTATGATGTTTACTAAAGGAATTGTTTTAAGACATCACATTTCAGGGGATGGAATTAAAGTAGACTCATCTAAAGTGGAATTCATCTCCAAATTATCAATTCCAAGTTGCCAAAAGGATGTTAGAATTTTTATAGGATTTACAGGGTACTATACAATATTTATAGAAAAATTCATGAAAATAGCATCTCCACTCTTCAAACTGCTTACCAAAGATTGTGAATTCAGTTGGAATCCTAGTTGCCAATTGGCATTTGAAACCTTAAAAGAAAACATTTCCTAAGCACCCATCTTGGGAGGTCCAAATTGGAAACTACCTTTTCATATTTCAACAGATGGTTTAGATACAGCTCTGGGAGCTGTACTAGGTCAAAAATATTTGATATCCTATGCCATCTATTACACAAGTAAAAATTTGACTCCTACTGAGTTAAGTTGCACTGTAAGTGAAAAATAACTTCTAGTTTTTTTCCATGCTATCAAAAAATTTAGACACTACATCACCAACTATGAAACCTTTATTCACACAGAAGATTCTGCAATTAGGTTCTTAATGAATAAATATATCAATAATAGAAAAATCCCAAGATCGTTATTACTCCTGGAAGAATTTAACATCACCATTCTAGACCGCCCTGGAAAAAAAAACACAGTTGGTGATTCCTTGTCTATAGTTAAAAATAAAAATAATGATACTCTATTAGAGGATAATTTTCCTGACGAATATCGCTTTGCAATAAATACTAAATCTCCATGGTTTTCAGATATTGATAACTACTTATCTACAGGAGAATTACCATCATACTTGTTTCCTAGAGATAAAAGAAGAATTACTCAAACAAGTGCATTATACTCATGGGTTAATGATTAATTTTATAAAACATCTCTAGATCTCATCATCAGAAGGTGTGTGTTTGAGAATATGCAATGCCTAAAATATTGAAGGCATGCCGCGATGAACCCTATGGTGGACACTTTGCTGATAAGAGGACTGACTGTAAAATCATTCATTTAGGATATTATTTATTCATCCATATTTAAAGGTACCAAGAAGTATGTCGAAAGGTGTGATAGTTGTAAAAGAATAGGGAAACTTGTTCCTACAGATGAAATTCCCTTACAACCTCGGGTACTCACTGAACCATTTGAAAAATGGGCCCCTAATTTTCTTGGAAAAGTCAATCCACCATCAAGAAAAAAGAGGTACATTCTTGTTTGCAATGATTATGTCACTAAATGGATAGAGGCTAAAGCATTTTCTAATGCTACTGAAGATGTTGTAGTTTCATTTCTCTTTTAGGATATTTTCACTCGTTTCAGTGTCCCAAGGGAAATTGTGTCAAATCAGGGATCTTAGTTTACATCTAAGATGGTGTGGAAGATTGTGGAGGAATACAAGGTTAAACATAGAAAATCCAATTCTTATCATCCACAAGAAAATGGTCAAGTCAAGTCCACCACTAAAGTGATCGAACCAATCCTCACAAAGACTGTACATCTACATAGGAGGGATTGGGGAGATAGACTTCCTGAAGCCTTATGGGCCTATAGGACTACATGGAGGAATACAATAGGAAATACTCCCTATCAAATTATTTATGCGAAGAAAGTCCTATTTACTATAGAATTTCAGATCAAAACCTTCAAGATCGCAGTCAGATTGGGACTTGATTTATCAGAAGCCCAAAAGCACAGAATGGAGAAAATTAATGAGCTTGATGAGATAAAGTAAGATTCAGTTCAAAGAAACATTATAATCCAACAACAAAGGTCCAGATGGCGTGATAAGTACATAAAATAAATAATGTTCCAAGAAGGAGATTTGACATTTTTTTTCGATTCAAAGTTGAAAGGTTTTCAAGGAAAATTTCAGACTCATTGGCTCGGGCCTTATGAGATCAAAAAAGTTGTTGACAATGGAGAAGTCAGAATAAGGAAAATTTATGAAGAAAAGTTACCTCTTCTTGTGAATGGACATCAATTAAAAGTATCTCATATTCCAGTTACAAAGGAGGAATTTATCATAAAGATTCAAGACAATACTTATATGAAGTTGGTGAAGAAGAATCTATCTTCTTCCCCAACTTAGTATTCTTTTTATTTTCATATATATATATATATATATATATATATATATATATATATATATATATATATATATATATATTATTTAAAAAAAGAATTTTATATGTATGAAAACAAATCTATGATTGGCATCCTTATAAAAAAATATAAGATGAGGATCAGATTTCTGACATCTTATATTTTCTCCCGTTCTAAAAAATATGAAATTCTGTGTTCCCTTTCTTTCTCTGAAGCAATAAAAGAATTAGCTATATAATTTTATAATTCTGCCGCTCTCAGGAGATTCTATTACATTTTATTATAGTCTACTAAAGAAAACATAAGAAATTAAGGACTCCATTGAAGATCATGCTGAAAGGATACTTGAAGAATCAACACAAATAAAAGATAAACAAAGGTTAGTTCAAAACGTATGTTACAATTTTTTTTTAAATAATAAGACCAAAAACATTAGCATATATAATGTAGGTGATCATATGCTGCCTCAATATGTCATCATTAGATTTTATTCGGAATCACATCACAAATTTAAATTCCATCCATAACATCTGTATCATATCTATAATAATTCGTAACTTTTTTTCCTATTAATTATTTAATGGTCATGTCTTACTTCCGTAACCCACTCATCCACGTTCCTTTAAAACCTCATGGAATATCTATTTCACCTTTACTTCTCTACAAACCCTCAACATCCTTAACCCTGATCCGCAACCTCGACTCATTCAATCAAAGAAGAACAATTATGTAGGTAAAACTCCTCATGACAAAGACATGGATCTCATAGTGAGAACTGAACCTGTGGGAGAGAAATTCATGGAGGGTTATCCTCAGGTAAAGGAAATGCTGTAGAAAGTGAAATTTCTACGGTTTATATAGAATTTTGACGTATTCCATAAGGAGGTTACCAAGTCTTTTGCAAGATATTTCGAGGCGACGGAGGTCGAAATCAGAGATATAAAATTCTTACTGATAGAAGCCTTTGTGGCCGAAGCTATAGAACTCCCAAGAACTAGCAAAAGGTGGTTTAAACAAAATGAAATTCACAATGAAGAATGAAAATTTTTTCTGAATAATGCAGGTATGGACACTTCTATTTAAAAGAAAGGATCACAGTTTAGCACTCAAAAATAAATGGAGAAATATGCTTTTAATTTCACAAAAGTTTGTTACATGTGAGGGAAGATTTGGCTACATGTTTTTTTGTCATGGCCGACTACTAATGAAATTTTTGGAGGATGGAAGAATAGACATCCCTTACTTCTTGTTAAATAGTATAAAGAAAATGTCAAAAAATGTACAAAAAAGAGTCCAATTCATAGATAAAACCATGCACCATCATGGACTTATAAAAATAGTTGTTTAATTACATCTAAAAAGTGTAGGAGACTCCTGGGAAAGTTTCCTAATCAAAAATCACTTTTAAGATGAGCCAGAGCAGCATAAGGATGAAAAAACTAGAAAATGTAGAAGGAGAAAAGCTGATACATGCATTTAAAATGAATCCTCACGTCAACCTTAGGAAGAAGAGGAAGAACTCACCATTGCAGAGCTAATGAAAAATGAGAAACAAAGTAGAGTAAAAAAGAGAGGAAGTGAAGAGAAAAAGAGTAGATTTACATAAGACCTAAACCCTCCACAGCCAAGGAGAAACTCCAAACTCCATAAAACCCTCAAGAAAACACCATTACAAGAGGAATAATTTGTCAATTTAGATGAGGAGCCCCAAGCGCCATCGCCCATCACTATCTCTCCTACACACAGTACTATACATTCTCCTGCACATAGTTCTGCACAGATTCCAAGTAGGAAATCCCCCGAAATTGATCTAGCACAACAGGATATATATGAATATATTGAGTCATTGGAGAAGAGACATGTATAATAAAATCCAAGTGTAGAGGAGCAGCATGTCAGTCAAAAATAACCTCTGGTAAACACCCTCAAGCAAGAAATTTATGAGATGGAGATACAGAACATGCACATTAAACAGGAAAATTAGACCTTGAAAGAAAATAATCACTTGGAGAAGGTCATCACTAGTATCACCATGTTAAATTTGGGGTTGTGGTATAAAAGGAATAAGGAAATGAAGAAAAAGAACAAATCTTTAAACAAGAAAGTAATTGGCCTGAAATACAAACTCCTTATGAGAAAACCTAGAATGGAAGTCACTGCAATGAAAGGAAAGAAGAGGAAGCTGGATGTATTAGTAGAGGTATTAGAACAAATTCAATAGGAGGTGAAGACCCACATTTTTTGGAAATTGCATGAGGACATGCAATGGTTTCTTAGTGGGGGTATGTTGAACCTCAAAATTGTTCTTACTTTGACACCCTTTTTCATCATTTCTTCCTTCCATTTTCACAAATTCACCACTCCAATCAATGATAATTGACATATTCCATACTAGAGAAATAATTTAATGATATATACTTTATATTATGATGTTTCTTGTTATTTGCATGAATTTTTGTAACTAGCTACAAAATGTGTGCAATTTTGTAGCTAGTCGTTGTTTCTACAGCTAATGTTATGGTTCGATAGTTTTTGAGAATAAAATAAGGGAATGGGTCACATGGGAATCTTTGTAATGATCCAAACATGGATCAAATCCCATCCACATGTTCTAATTCGAAAATAAAACGTGCCTATGCTCATGTTCCAAGTCAGTCAAGGAGCGTGACCTATGAACGAGATACTCTCGATTTTGTCTGACGTAGAAAATTGAGAGACAACCAATAAGAATTTTCTTGTTTTTATACTTCTAAAATTCAGTTCTAATTTTTATTTATAAGTGGGAATGCCTCAAACAATGGAATCTGAAACATGTTTAAATACCGATTGTTTTGAAACTAGAAGCAGTCCTAATTTTTGATAATACACTGTACGCCTTTGAAACTATGTTTTTGATAACAAGAGGATTAGTTACAGATCATTTGATGTGCATGTATTCCATTAAATTTTGAACTCATTCTATTGCAGAGGGCCCCTACACGAAAAGGATGTCTTTAGCTGTTTTGTAGTCTGAATTTCGTTATTTCATTTCCTGTTAATTGTTATTTCTATTCTTCTTAATTTCATAGTTAAATTCACATTACTTCATAGTTAATTTCTTGTCAATTCATATTTTAGTTTGTTTAATGCTTTTTAGATTAACTTTATGAATGGTTTCTTAGATTAAATTTCCAATTAGCTATGTAATATTGTGCTCACTAAGTCGTCGCAAGATGGTGGCTATGAAATTTTCCAACTGGACCATATTTGGGTATTTGGTCACATAGCAATCATAGTTTCATGCTTTGTACTTGCTTTCAATTCTAATTCAGCATGATCATTTGAATTCTTATTAATAGGATTTATGCTTTCAATCCATGGAATAGAATTAAATTAAGTCAAGTTTGAATTAAATTACAGTTGTGTTCTGTTTTCATCATATTAGAAGCTTTCAATGGGTAAAGTAGGAAATTATTTCATCTTGTCATTTGAATACAATTATATTTAGAACATTTATGTGTCCTAAACCTAGTTATATGTTTTTCATAGATGTTTTTCCAGCCTACTAACATCATTCAAAGTTTGATTCATTTCTTTTGAAATTTAGATTAGTTAATAAAAATTTCCTTTCTTCCTTCTTTTAGATTTCATGTTACATTAAAAATAGTTTTTAATTCAATTTATTTCTTCAAAATAAAAATAAAATTTCCTTTTCTTCTTTAAGAATTAGTTTTCATCATTAAAATTCATTTAGATTTTACTATTCACTAGCATTAAGAGATTTCAACCCTTAGTCCAATTTTAGAGATAAGATACAAAATTCCCAAAAGCAACATAAACATACACAACAAAGTAAGAAAACAAGGTTACCTAAGCACATATAGTGCACCTCACTTCATCACATTACTCACCTCGGTTGATAATTCATGATAGAAATTTGATGCATCAAATTGACTAAACAATTACCATGTATCAATTCATGATAGAAATTTGATACATCAAATTGACTAAAAAGTTACCATGTATCACATCATGTAATTAGGTTGTAAATAAATCACTTAACTCGATTAAGATATTGAAATGTCACCTCTTACAGGGGAGAGAGAAATAAAATAAAAAAATTACCTATGGAATGTCAATGTACAGAGTATAGGAAGGGTCATTTAAATAACCAAAAACTAATTACAATGTCTATGCTTGGAAGTTATCTCATGGTAAGTATGTTTGGAAATTGTCTCATGGTAAGGATATTTGGAAGCGTGTGGAGAAAACAGTGAATTAGAATAGGTGACACTTTAAATATATGATAAAATAGGTGGAAAAAGAATGATGAATAGGTGTCAACATAGTCATTTATTTTTTTTATTATATTTATTTTTCACAATTGATGTCATTTTTGAAATGGATCATATTTATAGATAAATTATTTTCGAAGAAACCAAAAGTGAGAACTACACAGACCTAATTTTTTTAAAGACAAGATGAAAAAATACAACTTATCTAATATAATGTTTCAATATTGTTTGAACTTAAAGTTGGGATAAATGATAAATATATTCATTCAAGACAAAACCAAAACTACCATACTGAAAAAAATAAAAAACAAAACTAGCATGCTAAAAAAAAAATACACTCTAGTATCATCTAACCTCTTCTTTTCTTTCCAATTTCATAGAACAACCCACGTCCCTTTCAGCAATGTTGTGAGTACACATCGTGCATTAAATTGCAAGTTCAAAACCCACATTAAAACATTTTCCAACACAAAAAATACCAAGAAAAGAGATTCCACTAAGGGAAACAAAATATTTCATTGATCCTAAAACATCCAGAGAAGGAATGAAGGGCTTAAAGCCCCTAGCACAAGCATATACTTTTTTGAATATTCTGAATCAAGGTTGAAATCTTAGCATATGAGTTTCTCGAGATGTTTTTGTTTGACTATCATGGTTTTTGAACATATAGGAATGAATCGATGGGTCTTTTGAAAATAATTGAGAAATTGAAAAGTAAACCGGAGCAGAGAATTCCTCTTCACAATATTACGAATATATTAAATAGATTACATTGGAAACATCAGAAATAAATAACTGGAGATAAACTCGACTAAAATGGACTCACTCAAACTGACCTATGACACTTGGACTGACGGTTTCGACACCTAGCAGGTGGTTGAGATTTACGTTCTTTAACACTCCCCTTTAATTTCAACCACATAAAAAAATTCAATTAAGATACCCGTTGGTCTATGTCTCAGCGAGACTTACAATTTAAAAAAAAACTTGACTTCAACTAGATTTGATTTTCTTCTTCTCTTTCTCCAGATTCTGTAGCCTTTGAATTATTTCAGATTTTTCACTTTGTTTTATTTTTCAAAGCTCAGTTTCTTGATTTGCTGGTGCAGGTCTTTTACTATTCCAGGCTGTCTAAGCATGTCCTAGACTTCTTCGAAAATTGACTTGAATGTGGGTTGCTGCCACATATTGTCTTATGTTATGCGTTGATCATCATCAATCTGCTGCAATATAGGATTAGAATAATATCATATTTCTTCAAAACTCCAATGCATGAAAACTTCATTGAAATGTTCATCATGCATGTCATCTCCAACATTCACCTCAAATAGACATGGTGTTGCTAGCCATGTTTCAATAAAATTTAGCTCTTCTTCATAATCAATCTGTGTACTTGCACACTGAAAATCAATGTTAGAATTAAAAATATTTTCAGAACGACATTCGTTCTCGTCTTTCTGCTCTTGTTGCACTTCTTATTTCTTTGTCTCTCTTTCCCTTTGCTCTGCAGTGGAAACTTTATCCTCTTATTTTTCCTTCTCTGCTTCAGCATATTTCTCCGGTTGCACTTCCTTTTCTGATTTCACCTCTTCCTTCTCTACTTCTGCTTCTATATTTGTTTCTTCTTTCTCCTTGCAGATTGTCTTTATCTTTGTTTCTGTCTCTGTATTTTCTTCACTAACATGTGCTGCTGCAAATAGGTTGTATTCCATTAACTAAAGTGGGATTGTCTCACCAAATAGCATCATGTCGATATCATATTTTTGTTTCATCATCTGCAACCAATCATCATAAGCCAAAACTTCATTATCAAAGTTTACATCAACCATCAAATTTTCATCAACAAGTTGTGTTGCTGGAATCAACAAGTCATCATCAAAAAACTGTCTTGCTGGAATCATCAAGTCTTCAACAAACTCTGTTGCTGGAATCAACATATCATCAACAAGTTCTGTTGCTGGAATCATCACATATTCGTCAGCATGCTCTGTTGCTGGTATCATCAAATCTTCGTCCACATGTAGATGTGTACAGTGGGGTTCAAAAGAATCTTCGTGCTCTCTCTCTGCTTCTTCTGCACTTACTTCATCCACTTATGGCTGAGCACATTTGGATTCAACAAAATCTTCATCTGGATGTAGATATGCTCCTACAGATCCACCTTCATCTTCAACTTCAATGCTCCATTTTTCACCAAAACATCTCTCAAGGGTCTCCCATTCTTCCTTGGCTATCTCGGCATCTGAGATCAGAGGGAGAATGCTATCATTGACAGATTCTTCTATGCATTTTAATGCATAGGCATCTTTTTTCCTTCTTATTTCTAGATCTAAAAATATCTTGAACATCTTCTGTTCTTGCTTTAACCTCTTGAATTTTCCCATGACCTCGTTGCTTGGCTTCCACAAACAGATGAGTCAACATATGCATCAAATAAATTTCTTCTGAAAATTTCCTTTCCTTAGAAAATATCTTTCTACAAATTCACTTTCACAAGGCTCTCACAATGCTCCATTGAAAAAAAATTCCTTTTAAACTTTGGCTTTCACTTTCTCACATCACAACTTTAAGTTTTTTTTTTTTTAAAGAAACTCCCAAAAAAAAAAAAAAATCTTCTCTCCTTTCAAATGTTTTAAAATCCTTGCTTTATGTTTGAATGAAATACTTAAATCATCGTAAATCACCGTAAATCACCGTAAATACTTAATCTCAGTTTACTTTAGTAAATCATCGTAAGATGAAACCCTTTCACATTTTACGTTTTTTTTTTTATAGGAAAAAAAACTTAAAAAAAAAAACGTTCACTTAAGATTTGTAACCTTCGTATAAAGCTTTACCTCCTTTTTTATTTTTTTGGAGACTGGCATGGTCTTGATACTAAACAAATGCGACTAAATGAAAATAACTCAAGGAAAAAAAATGGCGTGGGTATGGCTTGTATTCTCATTCCAATCCTTTGTTTTGGTGCGTTGGCACGAGTATTACCCTAACAATCGCACCAACAAACTTCTCCTCTCTACTGCTCCTTCTTGGCTCTGTTGCTGCTCTCCAGGGAGGCTTATGCAAGCTAGCTCCGATACCATGAAAATAATTGAGAAACTGAAAAGTAATTTTGAGCAGAGAATTTCTCTTCACAATATTACGAATAGATTAAATAGATTACATTGGAAACATCAGCAATAAATAACTGGAGATAAACTCAACTAAACTGGACTCACTCAAACTGACCTATGACACTTGAACTAATTGTTTCGACACCTAGCAGGTGGTTGAGATTACGTTCTTTAACATCTTGAGAAGATTACAGAAAAAGGAGGATGCACCTCCAATAAATCCTACCATCATCCAATGAATTTGTGCTTCCTGTTTTAGTTTCCATCGCACACTTTACTAGAGTTTTGTGCTTCTACCATTCTGTTCATGAATATTGTTGACCACTAGTGTGAGGCTAACAAAATCAACTTCTCTAGCTCCATTCATCTTCGTTGTTGGTAGAACTATTAGAATGGGTGGTGCTTATTATACCTTGACTAGTTTCGCTGCTAATGGTGGTGAAACATGTTGAAACTAGTGATGCTACTTCCTCTTAATCTAAAGGATATGAATCAGGTTGGTTGGATATTCTCCATGGACCTTAAGAAGGTTGATCAATTCAACTTTGTTTCTTTATTGATATGATTCGATCCACCACTTTTGAGATAATGAGAGAAAAAATACACTTGGGATAGTCGGTTGAATAATGAAGAAAATTTTGAATTGGGCATGGGTCCCCAAGTTATGGGATAATAAGAGAAAAAATACACTTTGAATATTTAGTGGAACAACGAAGAAATTTGACTTAGGCATGACACAATATCAAGACAAGTAATAGGGATACGAGGAATAATGAGATATCATTGTCCTTCGTGAACATGCATGGTTGATATTACATGAGTGTAGACAAATAGTGAACATACTAAGGACACGTGTAATTCCACTCAGTGAACATATATTATATTGAAAGTAAATTTTTAATGCACACATGATTATATATCAACACCAAGACTTATCTTAGGAAAAACAAAATTAATACGAGTTTTGTAAGATCAATAAATATCGTTAGAAGATTTATTTTTTTTCTCCTTACCCCTATAATTATGGCGGGCTAAGATGGTTAGAACATTATGTAGTTACTCTACTAAGTCTCAAGTAAATCATGGTAGTGGGGCTACGTGTTTATAAAAGAGTTGTTTTTAGTGTGATTTTTTGGAGTTTCGGGTGTCGGAATCAGGTCAAAAAATTTGTGGTAAATTCTTGGTTTTTGTTATTTAAAATGGTTTTTTGACTCTATATATGGATTCAACACCCTCAAAAACCCCTAGGGCACTTTTATTGTGCAAATTTAGCAATCAACCTTCTCTTTTCAATAAATTCCTGTTGTATTTTAAAGAAATTACACCGTAAAAACCTTAAAAAAATCGCACTAAACACTACTCAGTTTCGAACCCCGTGCCAATGTAATTTTGTCACAAGTAATAAAATACTTAACAAAAATTTAAGGTGTATACGAAGTAGTAAGACAAATGTAGCATTAGTTTTACTACTAGTAATTGCACCATATGTTGCAAAGGAAACATCGTAAGTATATAGCATATGAAGGAGTAGAATATATGAAGACATATATGATATGTTACAATTTGAGTGAGATAAATCTTAATTCTATTCAACAAGGTCTTCAAATCCAATGTTAAAAAAGTTGCAATGTAAGTGATGACGTGATTTAATCATTTTAAATAATCTTATTTATACATGCAAACATCCAACATATAAGGAGGATTTTAACATAAATGGACAACTAAATGAAAAACTCTCTCCTGTCAAAATAAAAAAAGGGAGAAATCCAATTCTAAAACTTCTAAAATTCGATATTATAGCTTCTTGAGTAAAGATTTGATTTTTAAAAATTTCTTACCCAAAATGATACAAAAGAAAAACATGATTAAGGTTTGAAAAGAACTCCTTATCACATCCAAGAGAATCTAGAGTTTGTTGAACAAACTAGATGTCAATGCAATAAATATTGGATGGGATTCAATGCACTAGAATGCAATGTCCAAAAATGGTTTATTCGCCAAAAAGAAATAAACACCCCAAGTTGAGAGTCAACATTGAGTGTAAGAGTCACCAAATTATATGGTGGTACATTCTTAATGCAATTGTTACTCTATGATCTCACACATTGTATCCATATGTACACTTGTTTATTTCCAGTTCTTAAATTTTATATGTATACATAGGTTTTTGACACAATATGATGTGATTTCATCATTTTAAATCATGTTATTTATACATACAAACATCAACATATAAGGAGTATTTTAACATAAATGGATAACTAAATGAAAAAATATCTCCAATCAAAATAATAAAAGGGAGAGATCCAATTCTAAAAATTCTAAAATTTGATCTAATAGCTTCTTGATTAAACAATATATTTTTATAAGTTGTTTACCCAAAATGATACAAAAGAAAAATGTGTTTAATTTTTGAACAAAACTCCTCTACCACGAATTCCCTTTGTGGTTGGACCTGTCAATCAACATTGAATTATAATTATTTTACCTATTATAGTTTAGGAACCCAACATATATTTTCTGCATATCCATCTATACCATCTAGAATTATATGGATTTCTTTCCAATTAATTAAATTCTCTGAATCATAGAAATATTTCATTAATAAGGAAACGTGAAAGCCATTATGGACTTTTATGTGGCTGCGAAGAGAAAGTTGATAAGCTATAGGGCCTATTATTTCCAATACCTGGAAATTTCCATATTAGTAGAGTGCTAGATTAGCACACCCATCACACTATAAGGTACTTATTTTAGGTTTAATTCGCACATAGAGATGATTTCCCACCTGAAATTCCTTGAAAGTTATTTTCTTATATCCATACATTTTTTGTATATTTTGGGCAACCTTTAAATTATTCCTAACCCTCTTGACTTCCTGCTCCATTTCTGCTAATCTATCTGGTCATAGTATCATCTTGTCCTCCATATCACTCCAGTTAGTATATGTTCGACACCTTCTACCATAAAACACCTCATAAAGACTCATCTTTAATGATTCATGTTAGTTGTTTTTGTATGCTGATTCGACTAGGTGAATATAATCTTCCCATTTAGTTGGTCAATTCATCACATACATACACAGCATATCTTCCACCACTTGATTCACTCATTCCATCTTCCCAAAATTTTGAGGGTGATAGATGATACTGAACTGAATCTAGGTACCCAATCTAGCAAAAAGGGCTTTCCAAAATGTAGAGGTAAATTTCACATCTCTGTTTGAGATCGCTACCTTCAGTATGCCATGATATCCAAATATCTCTCATCTACAATATCCATGAATTTATAAGTAGTTTTGATAGGAATAAATTGAGCATACATACTCAATTTATCCACCACCACCATGATGGAATCTTGTTTTTTCCTTGTTTTTGGTAATCCCATTTTGAAATCCAAAGTAATCGCTTCCCATTTTCATTAAGGGATGGGTAAATTTTGGAGTAAGCCAGCAGGGTGTTGGTGCTCTACCTTAAATATTTGACACTTCATACACTTGGATGTATAGTCAGTTATATCCTTCCTCATACTTGGCTAAAAGTTATATTTATTAATTTCTCAAAACAACTTTTGGCGCCTAGGGTTAACAACGTACGGACTACGATGAAATTCATCCAAAAATATTTTTTTAATATACACTTAATTAGGAACATAAAATATACATCTAAATATTAATAATTCTTTATTATCTAACTTATATTGAGTTTTATTACCCATAGTCGGTGCTTTCTTAGCTTGATGGCACAAAAAATCATATTTAGGGTCTTTACGAGAAGCCTCTTTATGTTGTTCTGATACATCCAACTCAAGATGATAGTATTGAATTTCGTATACACAACGCGCCTTCCTACTCAAAGCATCAGCTACGTCATTTTCCTTTCCCTTCATATGCCTTATATCAAAATTGAATTCACTCAAAAATGAAGTCCACCTTGCCTGACATGTGTTCAAAATGGGTTGTTTAAAGAAGGTTGTTAAATTGATATGATCTGTCGAACACAAGAACCTCTTTCCCAATATATATTGGAGCCAAAATTTTAAGGCATCTACCATGGCTATAAGTTTCAAATCATATGATGAATATTTATTTTCATGCTCTTTTAAGTTACATGATTCATATGCTCTCATATTTCCTTCCTGCATAAGGACTCCTACCATTCCCTCATGAAATGCATCAATGCATACCAAAAAATCCTTTTCTAGATCAACAACTTTCAGTATTGGAGTTGTGGTTAACAAATACTTTAATTGATCAAAACTATGTTGGCAGTCTAAGGTCCATTTAAAGATCCACATTTTCTTTTGTAAGGATGTTATGGAATAAGAAATCCTAGAAAATCCTTCGATAAATATGTGGTAATAACCTGCCAACCCCTTGAAGGACTGGATGTCAGCAACATTTTTAGGAATGAACCAATTCATGATTGTGTTGATCTTCCTGGGTCGAAAACTATACCGCTGAATGAGACAACATGACCCAAATACTGGATCCGATTCTTAAAGAAGTCACACTTGCTGAATTTAGCATATAATTGATGTTCCCTCAACGTTTGCAACACTATTCCCTAAATTCTGAAAATTCTTTTGTTCTTTCCTCTAAGACCAATTTTTACTAGTGTCTCCTTTATGTTTTGTTTGTTGGTAACCTATTCATGCCTTTCATATTGCTCCCTCCATGGTTTTTGGACTATCAAACTCTATTCATTCCTTCATGGAACTTTTTTAACTACTTAGAAAGCAGTGTACTTTAGCTTTATCCTACCAAAGGTAAGGTACATATCATAATAAAGAAGTAAATTGTGTTATGTATTCATCCATGGTCAGTTACCTAAGTGTCAATTCATGGAATTCTTTATCTTTCCCATCATAAAATAGATTTCTCAGGTGTTTATTCATAAATTGATTCTAAAATTCATCCCAGGTAACATCAAAATCCCCTATGACATGTATTGATTTGAACTCCTCCCACCATAAGGTGGCTCTTCCTTGAAGTTGATAAATAGATAATATAGCCTTCAAGTTACTTTTTTATTCGTACACCTGGAAATACTTATTCATATTGTTAAACCATGCCTCTGCAGCTTCCTTTGCTTCTCCATTAAAAAATGGAGGTTCTATGTTTCTAAACTCCCCTTCCTACTCCAATTTATGTTTCTTGTATTTTTTTGCTCTAAAGCATATTTTGATTCTTCTTCATTATCGCCCCTGTCTCTATTACTTCTCTGTGTATGGCTTCCTTCTGGGAAATCCACAGTAAATTTTCATTGTTCCCCTTCATTATGGGTTCCATACTCATGACTGGGTTGATAAGTTCTATAATTCTTCCTATCCAAGAGATTCTTCAAGATTCTTTCCTACTCATGACTCATTATTTTGTATATGTCCTTAGTCATCCCATTTTTTCTTGCAGTTGTCACATAGTTTCAAGTAACCTATTTGTTTGGTGTTGTTCTTCCACACCTAGCTGTACCCACACCTCTCATGTGCTTCCAGATTTGACATGTTTCCAATCGATATGGTGTGAAATTATCCTCCAACTCCCCTTCTCGTCATAACCAAGTGATTTTTTACCTCTATGTTCTTACTGTGCACAGTTCAACACAGTTTATCAGAAATGTTAGTGACCAATTAGGCCATAGTGTAGAAACATGTTTTGTTCTGATACCACTTGTCACAAGTACTAAACTACTTAACACAAATTTAATGGGGATACAAAGTAATAAGACAAGTGCAACATTCGTTTTAATAATAGGACCTAGCTATATACTAACTTCTCCAAGTCACGTTTATTGAATTATAACGATATCATATTAGATGACAATGGGTACATTAAAGTATGTCATGTTTAACAACTGTAAGGTGAAGGAAAATTTATGTTTTTATTAAATTTTTAACAATGTGAACCATGACCCTCGTTACCTGATTTTGCCAGGATCTGACCCTTAACTGGTCATCATAGACAGTTCAAAACGTTGCAAGGAAGCTTCTCAAAACTGCGTTCACTTGCTGCTGTCGGTTAGCAGGGTCACATGTGTACAGATCTTGGTCATTGATTTCATGGGTCTCGATCTAAAGATGGAGGCATTAGGGGAATTTTTAGTTCTAAATTGGACCTCCTAAGAAAAATGTATGAAAAAAATGAACTTTATAAGAACCGATAGGATTCAAGATGATGACGTCAACCATGGGGGATAATTCACCATTTTTAAGTAAAAGGGTAAAAAGATTTAAAAATAATAAAATAACAAAACTATTTTTTCAACTCGTATTTTCAATTTATCTCCCAAATTTTTTACTCAAATTTTGAGTGGGAGTACTCATTGGATGAAAAATTTAATTCCTCATCCAAGGAGTACCCATGTTGCATACATTTTATGGATCTTGCTACACAAAAAATGAGAAATACATTTATTTCAAGCCATTGGCGATGCAACTCTACAAGTTGGAATGGCTCATTTCTATTAACAGGGTTTGATATTACCACAATCCCCTTACCAGGTATGTCCCTGACTCAAATTCATAACTTATACAATAATATGTAAGTAATTGTGTTACTCGATTACTTATTTAGGCCATTCACTGCGCATGGGCACCGACATTGACCCTGTTTCATTATGTGTTTTAATCGGGCTTAATGCTTCACAGTTCAATATTTTTTCTCCAACAAAGTTCTTATTCTACTATATTCAATTCCAGGTAAAATTTCCATGTGAAGAGCATGTTTTCTATGGTTTCCCTTCCTTAATTTGGGCAGAGATTCTTTCGGTCAACTTACTCCTTCCACTTATATTTTCCATTTCTAGGTTGTTTCAGGCTTCCAAAGAGACTGAAGGCTTTCTCAACATGTAGCATAACCATATAAGCTGCAGGTAGGCTCCCTTACTTTCCTATTGTTTTTCTTCTCATTTCATTGGAAAAGGAAAAATCCCCACTAAATTTTTCTTGTTATTTTTGCAGGGGTTATGGTTGCAGTTTTCATTTAAACGCGTTACGAGTTCACCACATCAATATCCTATAGATATAAGGCTAGTTTTATTCTATTTTAAGCCCATTTATGATCTAAAATCGACCTTTGAGAGTAGTTAATTTTCGATTTTTTTCGAGTTGAGGATTATAATTGTTTATGTCATAGGGTTGATTTTGGTATGTAAATTTTTGGTAAATATTGAGGTCGGCTAAGTTGTGCTCACCTGAAGCCATGGTGTCTCAGCCTAATATTAAATTATTTCATAAATTTAATATTGGTTTTTGTAATTATACGTTCTCTTTGATTGCTACATTTACATACATTTCCTTTTCTAAGTTGCAATAATTTCCTGGGTTTTATTGGATAAGAGGGATTTCAACCGTTAGCATAAAAAAATATTTGTTTTCTTTATTGGAAAGTTACAGGTCTCTTACATTCAAATATGGAATAACACCCACATGTTTGTATGTAAGCTATTTTTTTCAACAATTATTGTTTTTGGGGTGCACTCGTTGTCATCGTTGTCTACAAGAAGAGTTTGGAGGAAACAATTTCTCTCTTGTAATTTATTATGCACAATATGTTTTCAAGGATTTCTAATTATGCAAAACATAATGCATTATCTATGTACAGATTTTTTTTTTTTATAATTATATTTTAGACTGAACATATTACATCCATACATGCACCATTGTAGTTTATGTTGTCTATTTAACTACTTTAAATGAAATTCTCGTACCTGTCACCTAGATGAATTAAAATATTGTTCATGTAAATTCATTCAATAAACACACCCAAATTCTACCAATAATAACTGACACGCGTGATAGGATAATTATCTCAATATTTCAAGATTACTCTCATCCACCCAATTTTTAAGAAGGGTGGTTACGTCCTCTTCTCACCCCCAAGCTCCTCACCGAGCAATAAACTGTAGTATTGGATCAAAAAAATTAGCAGGCATCAAGAATTCCATCCATCCTGAACCTATGAGTCTGTACTCGAGTTCTACTGGAACACTAGCAACTTTGGAAACTCTTAGGCAACGTCTTTCCTTGCTCCACACCTCATTATTTTTCTTATTTTTTTCCCCTAGAAAGAACACATAACCCATTTTCCTCCCTAAGATTTCGTTTTTAATCTCATGAGGAAAGGTAATTATTTCTTGAATTGCTATAACTTCTCTATATTTGGAATTCATTATTTTCGAGACATTCTTCCAATTTCTGATATTCAAAAACAATTTTTTTTTTTAAACAAAATGTCTAAAAATTATTTTACTGAATATTTAACAGTTTTACCATAACTAAATTAAATGAATTTAAAGATAAATGTCCTTGGGCATGATAAAGTGTTTCTAATTGTATTAGCCATCCCTAATCATACATAATTATTGTTTATGAATATTTCTTATATTTTATGTTTGTTTCCTAAACTGACCCTCCTCGTGTGTTAATATGAGACGTTGCCCACGGGGGTCTTATCCCGGATTATGGAGTTCCTTTGATGGAACTTGGTTGGACTGGAATGTCTATATAGTTGAAATCCATGGTAAGCTATTTCTTATGACAATTGGATTGTACTCACGGTAAATATATTATTCCCTATAAAAGTAAAGATGTATTTCACTATGATGAACACATGATTATCTACATTTTACTATGTTTGGTAATTGGTATTTTCCACAAAGCTTGGGTTCTTCCTGTGCACTAATTTGACACTTTATTTATCCATTTAGGATATCTAAAATGTGCCATTTATATATATTGTGTGTGCTTTTATTTCAACCACAATGATTGTTGGCCTCTATTATTTTGACAACAAAGTGCCATCTCAACTTGGTCAACAAAAGGAATTTGAATTGAAAAAACCATCTCATTTCCATTATGATCTACGTCTTATTATGAAGGATGGAGGACATGTACATTTTTATGTCATCAATGAAGGAAGTGGAGGGAGTTTAAAATCTAGGTACTATCTCTTGGTGTGAACGAGGCATGAAAGACATATTACCTTTCACCTTCCCATACTTCAAGTTCATATCTAAGGTATACAGGTGGTTTGATAGATCCTGTTATGTGGAATTATAGATTACAGATAAAACACAATCCCTAAATATGGTGCTATGCATTTAGAACAATAGATGAAAGACTTTGTAGATACATTTCCTAATATTAAATGGACACATAGAAAAATGGAGAAACTTACTTGGATTCCAATCACTTCCTATTCTCCTTTTGTCGCTCTTGTTGTAGCTTCCAATCCATGCGAGATCGCCAGAATCGTTCTTGCAAATATAAACATTGAACAACAAAGATATTTCAACATATAGATGGCTATTCACTTTAATCAGTTAAAACAATGAAACATGAAACATATACATCATATAAGAATCCATAATATGAAAGGAAAAAGCTTATACATATACATATTTCAGAAAGTAAAAAACAATATTTATTAATGGATAGAAGGGGGGTTACTGTTGAGCCTCAAAATGGTGCTTTCTTTCATCTTATTTTACCCCATTTTCCCTTGTCCATTGCTATCCTAGACCCAATTGATCAATGAATTTAGTTGAAATTACTTTTAGAATGATTTACATGACTGACTTGCTAATTTTTGTGATTTTTGCCATTGTAAAGCATTTTGACCAGAACTAGCTGCAGAATGCAGACATTCTATAGCTAACCAGTGATTCTGCAGCTATCTTCACGTTTGAGTATGTTCCAGGTGGCCTCTCAAGAAAAACCGCATATGGGCATAATCCACGTCACTTCTACATGGTTCATTGCTCATCATGGAGGAAGAAATGAATTCTGGGTATGGTTTTGGAACGTGGGAACACATTTAGGACGGAAGACTTCTATTAGGACTGTCTCAGTCCAGATGTCTTTTCCTTTTCACGCAGCCACTTCAAGAGTCCTAATGTGATTCCGATAAGGAAAGACAGTGTTCCTGAATTGTTGCAAATCATGTTATTTACATTTGTTATATAAACACTTGGGAAACTGAGAGCTAGGTTAGATTTGATGCTAGATTTTGCTTAGATTCTGTGCTACATTTCTGAAGACGCAGATTGCTATGTTCAAGTTATTTCATCTTTAATGAAGCAGATAGTGTTGTTTTGGAAGCGTTGATTTAATTTGGAGTTGAATTCTGTCAGGTGGTAGAGGGCCCCTGCCTCTTGCACGGATTTATTTGCGTAAATTAGATAAGTATTCTAGTTGCCTTTACGATTTTGAAGTTGAATTAGTAGTTGTTTTAATTACCTAATGTAGTTGTACCCATTCTAACTCTTCCACAAGAAGAAGCTCTTCCAAAATATTATAATGATGAATGGGAAATGGCTATAGTATTGTAGGATTAGAAGTTGAATTCATAGTTTTTTTTAATTAGCTACTGTAGTTATACTCATTCTAACTCTTCCACAAGAAGAAGCTCTTCCAAAAGATTATAATGATGAATGGGAAATGGCTATAGTATTGTAGGATTTAGTTGTAATTTTTTTTGTTCACTATCACAGTTACACTTGTTCTAATCACTCTTCCATAAGAAGAAACTCTTCCAATAAATTCTTAAGGAGTCCAAGACATGACCGTGATAATGAATGATTTAGTTGTGTGTTTGCACTAAGTACCATCTCTGTTCTTGCTCTTAAACGCTTGTCCAAAATATCATAATGATGAGTGGGATATAGATATGATATCTTAGTTTTTCATTGCTTTCAGTCCTTTATGTTTGCATTTGCACTCAATTACACAGTCAGAATTGTTCTAACTCTTCCAAAAGAAGGAACTCTTCCAAAATATCAACAATGATGGACAAACAGACTGTATAATTTCATAGAATAATGCATGATAGTATAGTTAGGATACTCCAGAGTTTCATTGCACTTAATTCATGTTCAGTTATTTTATTTAGGGTTTGATAATGACTTGCAGTTTACCACTGTTTTAGGCTAGTGACATTTTAGGTTTGGTTGTAGCTGAATTCATTGCATTTGCACTCCATATTCAGTTGTCAGTCACTGCATACTAGATTACTTCAGTTGTTAAACTTAACAAAACAGCCTTCATTATTCACAAATCTCTTCTTGTTCTAAAATCCATAATTGACTCATCACTACATGAACAGAAGACCATATCACTTTAAGGCCTGAAGTACTTCTACAATTTTCTTATCATTTCATAAACAGAGCCCTCTCTCAAAAGACTACTTTGAAAAAGAAATTAATAACTCTTGAGCTAGGTTTTGTGACATTCAATTGAATTGCAGAATAGAGTTAGAAAACCAGTCCTCGAATAGAAGATCTTATGATGATATCAATGTTTTATTCCAAAGATACTTCAACAAATCTCTAACCAAGGATAAAATGCTACATCATTATAAGTTAGTTGTTTAAACTGTTTAGTTAGGAAGATTTGCATGTTTAGTTGATCATTTCTCAAGTTGAGTTTATGTTTTTAATCATTTCCTTAGAAGTCATTATCAAGCTCTGTTTTTGCTTAGTCATAGTTTAGATTTGATTCTATTTCAGTGTTTACAATTGCATTTGTCATTTGTCATCAATCAATTAGGTCTCACTCTGTTTTTAATCATTAGCTTCCTTCCATCAGTTTTCTAGTCATTTTTCTTGTGAACATAAAATCACCAAAAGACCAAAAACATCATAAATCATCACAAAAGACCAAAAACATCACAAAACACTACACACAACGCATTAGGAAACAAGCACCTAGGTACATACGGTACACTTCACTTCAGCAGTTTACAAATCCTGGTTGACAATTAAATGAGCTCAGTTTAGGAGACTAGATTGAGACCAAACATTTTGGCGCCGTTGTTGGGGAAGTGAAAACTAGGTAACCTTTGTTTCTTAGCATCCAAAAACAATTTTATGCATATAGAGAGAGATTCAAGAGGAAGATTTATAAGTAGCAGAGGTAGAAGTTTGATTTCTAGAACACCACTTGTTTCATCTAGATCCAGAGCTAGTACACCTTCAACTCAAACCCATCTTCCATCCTTTACTGATCCGGGACTCCTAGAAGATTTAAGGTCAACTATTCCATTTGAGAAACCTTCCACTTCATCCACTGAACCTGCCATAGAAGAAAATCTAAAAACTCTTGTTGGGGACACAAACCTTTCCACTTCCACAGGAGAGTCAACCATGGCAGAAGAAGGAGGAGGAGGAGTTTTTAATGGAGAAAACACACTATTTGGAGGTAGAGGTAGAGGTAGAGGAGAAGGAGGTAGAGGAGAAGGAGGTAGAGGTGCAAATGGAGGAAGAGGTAGAATAGGAAGCTCTTTTGGTTTCCCTATACTTGATGAAGAAACCAATACAACCATGAAAAAAATTTCACCCTCTGTCCTTCCAAACTTCTATGGACTTAAAACTGAAGATCCTGAAACTTTCTTATTCGAATTTGAAGTGCTGTGTAGAACTTATGAATACCTACAAGATGCTCAAAAAATGAAATTATTTCCTTCAACTTTGAAGGGAGCAGCATTGAAGTGGTTTATGAGTCTAATCAGTAGTTCTATTAGAACATGGGAAGACATGAAACAAGCATTTCTAGAGAGATACTTGGATTATTGTATGCCGGTTAATCATAAGGAAGAAGTATTCAAGATGTTACAAAAAGAAGATGAAAACTTAGAAGACTTGTTGGAAATATTTAATTACAACATCAAAAGGGCAAAAATGGAAAATCTAGATCAAGACACCTTAAAAGCTCTTTTGTTGAAAACTATTAGGGGTGAATGGTTGGATATTCTTAACATGATGGGAAAAGGGGATATATCACAACTCACATTGCCTGAAATATCTGAGTTATGTATCAACCTTTCAAGAGGGAAATCTAAAACTGTCAAAGGTCCAAGAGATCCTGCTCTTGCAAGGGCAAGTAAATCTGCTTCTCGGATAGTAAGTAGATCAGAAATAGGACACATGCTTGATGATTTTAAATCTGACATCTTAGGGAGTCTTAGTGAACAAATAGACACCCTTAAGATACAAAACAAGCAAAAGGTTGAATCTGATGCTTTGGCAATCTTTTGTCCCAAATGTAGAAAGAAACATGCCTTGAGAGAGTGTGCTTTGGATGTAAAAGCTGTAGAGACCTGTGTCATTTGTTCTGAAAAACATGAGACCAAGAATTTTCCTTCTCTTCCTGGTCTCAAAGTTGTCTTTCAGGAAGAAACTCCTACAGACTCCACAAAATCTCTTAACTTTGTATCTAGAAGACCTTGGCAGGGACCTCAGACACAAGGATTCCATGATCAAATGTATAATCAACCTCCACCTTGGAATTCTTGGCAGCAACCTTGGCCCCAATTTCAAAATCAATCTCAATCTTGGGCACAAGGATCACAAAGTCCCTATGGAAGATACTCTCCATATTACTAGTATCCACCATCCTATCCACCATATCCACATTTTTATCCTCAAAATCCTCAACAAAATTTTCCTCAAAATCTTCCACAAAATTTTCAACAAAATCCTCAACAACATCATCAGAACCAACCACATCAAAATCAACCACTTCCATTACCATTCCCTCAAAAATCCAATCAATTTCCAGCTCAGCCCATACCAAACCCCAATAATAAGAACCCTCAAAATACATACATGATAGAAGGTCAACAGTTCCCAACTTATTTAATTACTCCTCTAGACCTTAGTGATGTTCAACTTAGGTCTGGAAAGATAATTGAAAAGAGGAAACCTTCTGTGATCATACAAGAACAAGATAATTCTGAGGAAGACTCCCTACGGGTGAATAAAAGTCTTGAGGAAGACACATCCTTTCAAGACCCACACATTGAAAAACTAAAACAAAAAGATCCAATAAATCCAACTCCCGTATTAGAGCAACCATCCACATCTACTTCTATACCTCCCTTTCCGGAAAGATTACAAATTGATAGAGGTGTAGAAAAACAAATCATGGTGCCTAATTATGATTTCTTAGATGAATTGAGAAATGTTTGCATTAAAATTCCATTATTGCAAGCCATCAAGGAAATCCCAATTTAAGCCAAAACAATAAAGGATTTGAGTATGAAGACAACAAGAAAAATAATAAGAGAAACCAAGAAAATTCAACTGGTAGGACAAATAGCAGACATTATGATGGGCAAGATTTCTATTCCAAAGTATCTTGACCCAGGAAATCCAGTTGTCAAAATTCACATCAATGGAATTGAAATTCAAAACACACTCATTGACTTAGGAGCAGCAATAAATATCATGAGTAGACAAATCATGGACAAACTGAAACTTCCTAATGTTCTCTTTACACCCACACTATTACAATTAGTAGATAGATCTGTGATCAAACCAGATGGGGTAATAGAAGACATTCCAGTGTCCCTAGATTCTTGGGAGTACCCTGTGGATTTCATGATCCTAACTCCTAAGAATAATCTAGGAGGCCATCCTGTTATATTAGGAAGACCTTGGTTGGCTACGGCTGATGCTTTTATTAGTTGTAGGTCCGGTGATATGTATATTTCTGATGGTAGTTCAACTAAGAAATTCACTTTATATCCTCCAGCTAGGACAATTACAGATCTAGATGACACTCAATGGATAGAGGATGAAGAATATTTACAACCACTCTTCACAATTTCAGAAATTAGTGAAGATAATCAAATTATGAATACTCTAGAAAACTTTGAATCTTCTCCAGAACACAAACAAGAATCATTTCAAGAGAGATCCAATATTGAATTCTTGTCATCTAGGCAGATGTCTCTTCATTCTATGGACAAATTTGGCGGCTCTACAAGTGAAATTTTTCCAGGCAAAACCTTGAACATAAACAAAAACCTAGAAAAATCTCAACAAGAAGAGTTAGTCAAAGTATTACAGAGACATTCATCTGCATATGCATGGGAATACACTGACATGAAAGGGATAAGTCCCAAGACTTGTACTCATCATATCTATATAGAGGCAAATTGCAAACCAATCAGACAGCCTCAAAGACGGATGAATCCAAATCTTAGGGAAATTGTTAAAGAGGAATTGCAAAAATTATTAAATGTTAATTTCATCTATCCTATTTCAGATAGTCAGTGGGTTTCTCCTTTGGTAATTGTGCCAAAGAAAAATGGAAAATGGAGGGTGTGTGTTGACTACCGAGAATTGAATAAAGCTACTCTTAAAGACCATTTTCCCTTACCTTTCATAGATCAAGTATTAGATACATTAGCTGGCAAAAATTACTTTTCATTCCTAGATGGGTTTAGTGGTTACAATCAAATCCAAGTAGCCCTTGAAGACCAAGAAAAAACCAAATTCACCTGTCCTTGGGATACCTATGCCTACCGAGTATTTCCATTTGGATTATGCAATGCACCTGCAACATTCCAAAGGGAAGTATTAGGAATTTTTTCGGATCTAATACATGACTGTGTAGAGGTGTACATGGATGATTTCATAGTTTATGGGGACACATTTGAAGAGGCTTTAGAAAACTTGGAAAAAGTATTAAAAAGATGTCAAGAAGCAAACCTTTCACTTAGTCATGAAAAATGTTTTATGATGTTTACTGAAGGTATTGTTTTAGGGCACCACATTTCAGGGGATGGGATTAGAGTTGATGAGGCAAAATTTGAAGTCATTTCTAACCTATCCATTCCTAGTTGTCAAAGAGATGTTAGAATTTTTCTAGGATTCACAGGGTATTATCGGAGATTTATAGAAAACTTCACCAGAATAGCATCTCCACTCTTCAAATTACTCACCAGATATTGTGAATTTAAGTGGACTTCTGATTGCGAGTTAGCTTTTGAAACCCTGAAAACCAAAATTTCTGAAGCAACTATATTAAGGGGACCTAACTGGAAGTTACCTTTTCATATCTCGACATATGCTTCCGATACAGCTCTAGGAGCAGTATTGGGACAGAAAGACTTGATTCCCTATGCCATCTATTATACCAGTAAAAATTTGACTCCTGCAGAGTTAAACTATACTGTAACTGAAAAAGAGTTTTTAGCTGTTGTTCATGCCATAAACAAATTTAGACACTATATAACAGGCTATGAAACTTTTTTTCATACTGATCATTCTGCAATTAGATACTTAATGAACAAATCAATCACTAATGGCAAAGTTATAAGATGGTTGTTGCTCTTACAAGAATTCAACATTACTATTCTAGATAGGCCTGGAAAACAAAACACAGTGGCTGATTTCCTATCTAGACTCCAAAATATCAAAGATGACACTCCGGTTGAAGATCAATTTCCTGATGAATATCTTTTTTCAATCTCTACTCAAACTCCATGGTTTTCCGATATTGCTAATTATTTAGTTTCAGGAAAATTTCCTTCAATTATGAATGCAAGGGATAAAAGAAAAATCATTAATGATAGTGCAAATTATTCATGGGTCGCTAATGAGTTGTACAAGACAGGTCCATATTTGATCATTAGAAGGTGTGTTCGTGAAGATGAGATGCCCGAGATTCTCAAGGCATGTCATGACGAACCTTGTGGCGGGCACTTTGCAGATAAGAGGACAGCCTATAATATCCTTAATCTAGGATATTATTGGCCATCCTTGTTTAAAGATGCTAAGGAGTATGTCAAAAGGTGTGACAGTTGCTAAAGGGTAGGGAAACCTTCTCCTTCAGGTGAGATGCCATTACAACCTCAGGTACACATTGAACCTTTTGAAAAATGGGCTTTGGATTTTGTAGGACCTATTAGTCCTCCATCAAGACAAAAGAAATATATATTAGTTTGCATTGATTATGTTACTAAATGGGTAGAAGCTAAGCCATTACTTGTTGCTAATGAATCATCTGTAGTTAATTTTCTTTTTGAGGATATTTTTACTCGTTTTGGTGTCCCAAGGGAAATTGTTACAGATCAAGGAGCTCAATTTACATCAAGGCTAGTGGAGCAAATGATGGAGAAGTACAAAATCAGACATTGAAAAACTACTCCTTATCATCCACAAGAAAATGGTCAAGTGGAATCTACTAATAAGCTAGGACTTGATTTAACGGAGGCACAAAAGCATAGACTGGAGCAAATTAATGAATTGGATGAGATCAGACAAGATGCAGTTCAGAAACCAAGTCTAGTCCAACAACAAAGGGCTAGATGGCACGACAAATACATCAAAGAGAAGAAATTCAAAGAGGGTGACTGGGCTCTCTTGTTTGATTCAAAATTCAAGGATTTTCAAGGGAAATTTCAGACACATTGGCTTGGGCCATATGAAATTGTTCGAATTTTTGATAATGGGGCAGTAAAAATCAGAACTATAGATGAAGAAGAGGTCACTTTTCTTGTGAATGGTCATAGACTGAAGCTATACCACAAGCCACTCTCAAGAGAAGAGTTTTTCAAGAAGTTCCAAGAAGGCAATGATGTGAAGTTAATGAAGAAGAGTCTCTCTTCTTCATCAACTTGATTAAATTTTCTGAAGCATTTCTTTTTGAAAATAAATAAATAAATAAAAAATAAATAAATAAAATAAAGGTATAAACATGAAAACCAATCATTGATTGGCATTTTTATACAGAAAAGATAGGGTGAAAATCAGAGTCTCTCTGACACTCTAACTTTTGCCATTTTTGTTTTTACAAGCAGCTATTACAAAAAACATAAGTTCAGATCCATAGTGCTTATGATCCATCTCATTTCATTTCACTCCATTCACTTATTCATCCATACTCCATTTCATTCCATCATTCATATTTCAATTCATTCCACATATCATTCATCTCATTCCATACTCCATCCATCTCATTTTCATGACAAAATTCCAAATTTGATATTTTGCTGTAAATGAATAAAACATGTCATGGATTGCAGGGCAGTTCTTATGTTCTTTCACTCCATTTCATAAACTGAATCCATTCCATTTCATCATCCACTTCATATACATCATGTCTCATCATCCATCTTCATTCATACCATAAAACATTTCACCTATATTCCAAAAACACTCTGTTCCATGATTAAAATGCTCTACAGGAACATTCTGCAGCTCAACAGACATTCTGCAGCTGATCAGCCTTTCTGCAGCCAGACAGTCTTTCCGCAGCTACAAACCTTGAAGGCATCAATCAGCAGACATTAGAATTGCAACAAAATGACCCAGTGTATCCATGAATCAAAAGCATGAAGAAAATTATGAAGACTCTTCCAAAGGTGAACAAAGAAGACAAAGACTACAAAAATCAAATGAAAGGCAGAGGTAACAAGTTTAAAATTATAATGGCATTTCATTAAAGTTTAGCATAGTTTTAGTTATGGATTGTTCGAAAAGGTTGTTTTAATTATTTTTATTGATCAAGACCAATAAACCCTCCACAGACTTTGGATTAAAATCTCTCATTTCAAATTCCATATCCGACATCATTTAAGCGGTTAAAATGGTCGAGGTATTTGAATTCTTCACATCTCCTAACCAAATCATTCAATGATGATTCTCTTTGTCGTTGTAAAAATCTCCACCGTCTCTTCAATCATTAATTCATTCCCTCCACCTCACTCCACTACTTCATTCTGTGACCACTGCCATCACTCCATTCTGTAGTCGGCATTTCATTCCGTAGACAGAGATATTCTTATCACCGAGAGGAGAGCAAAAGGATATCAGTTTGAATAGCATTGAGCATTATCATTGTAAATGCAGAGTAGAGAAAAAGGGTAAATTCAGAGGTACAGCAGCGTGAGAATTTGAAGCCATTTGATTCTGTGGGCAGACAAAGTATCACTGAGGGCAGAGATTGAGCATTATCACTATAAACACATAGGTATAGCAGAGAAGAATTTGAAGTCATTTGTCACCGGGAGACAGAGGTATAGCATTGAAGAATTTGAAGCCATTTGTTACCAAGAGACAGAGATATAGCAGTATGGGAATTTGAAGCTATTTGCCACCGAGAGACAGAGGTATAGTAGTGTGGGAAATTTGAAGCCATTTGTCACTGTCAAACGGAGGCATATCAGTCCAAAGTTCAATTGTCAACAGAGGCATATCAGCCCGAAGTTTTGAAGCTGTTTTCATTATCAACCAGGGGTATATCAGCTCGAAGTTTGAAGACATTTGTCATTGTCAACCAGAGGTATGTCATTCCGAAGTTTGAAGCCATTTTCATTAAGAACTTTAATCCATTTCAATTCGAAGGTGAAAGTCATTGTTTTTGTGGGTAGAAGAGTGTTAATTTGAACATTGAAGAAGCAATTATGCGTTTCATTGTAAGAACTGAACCAGTGGGTTCAAAATATTTAGAAGGCTACCCTCAATGAAAAGAAATGTTACAACAAATAGGATGGCTTCAATATTTGGAGAAATTTAATGGCTTCCACAAGGAAGTCACTAAAACATTTGCAAGATCATTTCAAGGAACTGAAGTTGAAGTGGGAGATGTCAAATTTACTGTCACTGAAGTTTTCATTGCAGAAGCTACAGGGTTGCTCAAAAATAGGGAGAGATGGTTCAAAAATAGAGAATTCCACAATGAATCCTGGAAGCAAATTTTAAAATCACCAGGTATGGATGTCACTATATTTAAGAAAGGAATTCCCAGTTCTGCATTGAAAAATAAATGGAGGAACATACTACTTCTTCTGCAAAAATTTATTACATGTGAGGGTAGATATGGGACATTTTATGTCTACCACATTAGACTAATAATGCATTTTCTGGGGGAAGACCTAAACCTACCTTACTTCTTGCTTCAAAGCTTGAAAAAGATGGCTTCCTGTGTTCAAAGAAGGGTTCAATTTTTAGAGACAACTTTATATCATCATGGGTTGGTTAAAATTTTGATTGAAAATCATTTAACCAAAACAAATGATACATGGGACGATTTCTTGATAAGAAATCATTTTTAAGAGCCAAAAGAACCCACACCTGAACCACAGCCTACAAGGAGAAGCAGGAAATGGAGGGCTTCAAAAGTTGAAATTGACAAAACAGTCCAAGAGAGTAGCGAGGAAATCATTTTAGAGAAGTTTACTCAAATCAAGAGGCAACTTAAGAAAGAGAAGGTAATCAAGAAATTTGCCACAGAGAAAGGAGAGGGATCCTCTCAGCCTAGAAGAAGCCACAGACTAAAGGGGAAACTGAAGAAAACACTAATCAAACAGACAGGGGTAATTAATATAGAAGATGAAGAAACATCCATTGAATAAGATGTTGAAGAGGATTTTAATGAAGGAACCCCTGAAATTGACCCTGCTCAACAAGAAATTTATGACTATGTGGAAACTTTGGAGAGGAGAGCTTCAGAAAGCAGAGAGAGAACCCCCAGTCCTCCACTGTCTGAAATATATGTATTAAGAAGGGATAGGTATGAGTTGGAATTACTGAATAGAAACATCAAAAATGAGAATGAAATTCTCAAGGATCAAGTCAAGCTCAAAACTGATATGAACTCAACCTTATCCCTCCATATAGACAAAGTGGAGAAGACCAATGAGAAGTTGAAGAAAAGGAACAAGAAGCTAATCAGGGCACTTACCAACCTAAGGTTCAAACTTGTTATCAGAAAACCTAGAAGATCTATAGCTTCCAGACAAAGGATAAGGAGAGGATTAGATGTTCTTGCAGAAGCCTCTGAGTTCATAGGATAATTTGCATGAGGACATGCAAGCAGATAGCAGTGGGGGTATGTTGAGCCTCAAAATGGTGCTTTCTTTCATCTTATTTTACCCCATTTTCCCTTTTCCATTGCTATCCTAGACCCAATTGATCAATGAATTTAGTTGAAATTACTTTTAGAATGATTTACATGACTGACTTGCTAAGTTTTGTGATTTTTTCCATTGTAAAGAATTCTGACCGGAACTAGCTGCAGAATGCAGACATTCCGTAGCTAACCGGCGATTCTGCAGCTGTCTTCACGTTTGAGTATGTTCCAGGTGGCCTCTCAAGAAAAACCACATATGGGCATAATCCACGTCATGTCTACATGGTTCGTTGCTCATCATGGAGGAAGAAACGAATTCTGGGTATGGTTTTGGAACGTGGGAACACATTTAGGAAGGAAGACTTCTATTAGGACTGTCTCAGTCCAGATGTCTTTTCCTTTTCACGCAGCCACTTCAAGAGTCCTAATGTGATTCCGACAAGGAAAGACAGTGTTCCTGAATTGTTGCAAATCTTGTTATTTACATTTGTTATATAAACACTTGGGAAACCGAGAGCTAGGTTAGATTTGATGCTATATTTTGCTTAGATTCTGTGCTACATTTCTGAAGACGCAGATTGCTATGTTCAAGTTATTTCATCTTTAATGTAGCAGACAGTGTTGTTTTGGAAGCGTTGATTTAATTTGGAGTTGAATTCCGTCAGGTGGTAGAGGGCCCCTGCCTCTTGCACGGATTTATTTGCGTAAATTAGATAAGTATTCTAGCTGCCTTTACGATTTTGAAGTTGAATTAGTAGTTGTTTTAATTAGCTACTGTAGTTATACTCATTCTAACTCTTCCACAAGAAGAAGCTCTTCCAAAAGATTATAATGATGAATGGGAAATGGCTACAGTATTGTAGGATTAGAAGTGGAATTCATAGTTGTTTTTAATTAGCTACTGTAGTTATACTCATTCTAACTCTTCCACAAGAAGAAGCTCTTCCAAAAGATTATAATGATGAATGGGAAATAGCTATAGTATTGTAGGATTTAGTTGTAATTTTTGTTGTTCACTATCACAGTTACACTTGTTCTAATCACTCTTCCACAAGAAGAAACTCTTCCAATAAATTCTTAAGGAGTCCAAGACATGACTGTGATAATGAATGATTTAGTTGTGTGTTTGCACTAAGTACCATCTCTGTTCTTGCTCTTAAACGCTTGTCCAAAATATCATAATGATGAGTGGGATATGGATATGATATCTTATTTTTTCATTGCTTTCAGTCCTTTATGTTTGCATTTGCACTCAATTACAAAGTCAGAATTGTTCTAACTCTTCCAAAAGAAGGAACTCTTCAAAAATATCAACAATGATGGACAAACAGACTGTATAATTTCATAGAATAATGCGTGATAGTATAGTTAGGATACTCCGGAGTTTCATTGCACTTAATTCATGTTCAGTTATTTTATTTAGGGTTTGATAATGACTTGTAGTTTAACACTGTTTTAGGCTAGTGACATTTTAGGTTTGGTTGTAGCTCAATTCATTGCATTTGCACTCCATATTCAGTTGTCAGTCACTGCATACTAGATTACTTCAGTTGTTAAACTTAACAAAACAGCCTTCATTATTCACAAATCTCTTCTTGTTCTAAAATCCATAATTGACTCATCACTACATGAACAGAAGACCATATCACTTTAAGGCCTGAAGTACTTTTGCAATTTTCTTATCATTTCATAAACAAAGCCCTCTCTCAAAAGACTAATTTGAGAAAGAAATTAATAACTCTTGAGCCAGGTTATGTGACATTCAATTGAATTGCAGAATAGAGTTAGAAAACTAGTCCTAGAATAGAATATCTTATGATGATATCAATGTTTTATTCCAAACATACTTCAACAAATCTCTAACCAAGGATAAAATGCTGCATCATTATAAGTTAGTTGTTTAAACTGTTTAGTTAGGAAGATTTGCATGTTTAGTTGATCATTTCTCAAGTTGAGTTTATGTTTTTAATCATTTCCTTAGAAGTCATTATCAAGCTCTGTTTTTGCTTAGTCATAGTTTAGATTTGATTCTATTTCAGTGTTTACAATTGAATTTGTCATTTGTCATCAATCAATTAGGTCTCACTCTGTTTTTAATCATTAGCTTCCTTCCATCAGTTTTCTAGTCATTTTTCTTGTGAACATAAAATCACCAAAAGACCAAAAACATCATAAATCATCACAAAAGACCAAAAACATCACAAAACACTACACACAATGAATTAAGAAACAAGCACCTAGGTACATACAGTACACTTCACTTCAGCAGTTTACAAATCCTGGTTGACAATTAAATGAGCTCAGTTTAGGAGACTAGATTGAGACCAAACAGTTACAACCAGTGATTTATTTGATGTCATCAACTCCAACACCATCCCAGCCTCATCACAATGAATACCTCTCCAACAACATATCACTCAAATAAAACGCTCAATTGAGATTCTAACAACATTTCTCTACCAAATTTATTCCTTCACAAGCACTAGGATCTGTGCTCAATTTATAGAACAACTGAAGGTAGTTTCATAATAAATGAATTTCTGATAATATGCAAGACATGCTCCCAAGATCATAGGTGTTGAATGGAAACATGGATTCGAAATTTGACACATATGCACTCTTCTAAAAGGCACTGGCCATGTGGAGATTCCAGAACAATGAGAATTTCACTCCGAATTGACCAACGCACCCTTGAGTGTCGGAAATTGATTTACAGAGCACCCTTGTATGGAGGTAACTGCATATGCAAAGTAGTTAGTCCCTTGAGAGACTGTGTTGGTGAGCTCATAGGCGATATAACATGTACTTCAAATCTTGGAAACCTTGCAATGGAATTCATGGATGATTTGTTATTTTTCTTTGTTTTAGGGCAGGTAGAAACTAAAATGATAGGGGATGATAGACCCTATTCATTGGCTCTGGGGATGATGTCTAGTTTAACTAGGTCATTGGGAATGGTGCCAAAATTGAGCTAAAACAATTTCCCCTAAAGCATGAAGTCATAATAACAACAATATTTTTTGAATGATATGCTTTACACTGTGATGGGCTGGAGTTGAAGCAGAGTGGTGACCTGCACCAATGTTACAATAAATTACATCATGATATATCCTCTTGATCATGAATTGTTGAGGGAAGGTCTTCCCATGCTCAGCACATAAACTATCTAATAACATGTACATAGTGCAGAAAGTCGTCTGCATTGGAATGTTGCCCAATACAGAGATCCCTATAGATATAGGTCCATGTTCAGATGATGACCTGTATATAAGGTCACCGTACAGATGATGTGTACAAAAATCCTAGAATCACAGCCCCGATGGCTGAAATTAGATCTAGGGTCTTATTATCTTATTCACTCAATCGTTCAGGTACAATTATAGCCATGCGAATATATGATTTGTAATCGAACATGGTAAGACATTGTTTGATTACCAGCTAATGATGTGAGTTGTTAACAAATACAAGAGAACAACCATTAATTTCAATGGCCCTCAAGGTACTATAGTACATTTCGTAAGGCGTGAATATATGATTTGAGGTCAAATGCCAAATAAAATATTTCAGTCAAAAGTACAGAAACGAAGACCTTGTCAATGTTGTAACAAGCCTCATGGTACTGGAATATGATGTTTCTAAGTAAACTTCCTCGATGATGATTTGATCTCGACAGGAAGTCACTTTATTTCAAAACGAGATTTATTGATTTCGGAGACAAAGTATGACTTGATATAGCAATTTTCAGGGTTGACTGTCATGAGAATGAAGGATTATGAGTATTGCACAAAGATGAGTATTCATTGGATGACTTCTCTTGAACATATCAGCAACACTGAGATGAGTTGGTAGCATTGACCCAAAACTGAAGTGAAGGTATGATGAACCATAGGTATGAATGAACCGTCAAGAATATTACCCAACCCAAACAGTCACGATGATGGAGTGAAGTGTCATGTTCAAGAGTGACCTACTACTGTAAAAAGTTCTATTCACTTTCCCAAATTTTCCCTGGTCATTTTTCAACTAGTGCCTCTTTATTTTTTAACAAGATTGAGGAGGATAAGATATGCCTGATCTATATTTCAACCCTTCGGGAAAATAATGTATCTCTATTTAATAATTTAAGGAGTTTAGTGATGAATGAAACTCGATTCTTGACATGATCGACAAGCCCATCACTATTTTATGTTTCAACAAGCTTAATGACGATGAAAGCCCGATCCTTTTTCGTATATAGAGAGTCTGAAAAAGAGGACGAAAGACAACTCCATCAGTATTTTTTCGTAAACTTGTCCCTCAGATCCAAAAGAGTGTAAAATAATATCTAAGAGAACCTCCTATCCATGTTTGACTAAGGCATTCCTTTTTCATAAATAATCTATCTGAGTCCTAAAAAGGGTTTAACTTATATTGATTAGATACCAATTCATTTACTTTTACGAGCTCGAAAAGGCAAGTCCTCGGAAATATTTTCACATTATCGAAGTCTAAAAAGAGCTAAAAGAAGACTCCAAGGGTTCTTTTTTCATTGTTATTGACGCTCAAAAAAGAGATAAAAGTGCGCTTCAAGTCCTTTTACATTTTTAACAAAGATTGAAAAAAAAGAATAAAAGTATGCCTTGTGGTCACATCATTCTTCAAATAAATCTACAGGACTAATATGTTCATCAGTTGCAAAACATGTTCAGAACAACATGAAATGGATTAAAAATACCTGTTTCATGATAAAAATAAAATAAAACCATAGTCACAAAAATAAATATGATTTGAAAATAATCAAATGAGTAATAAAAAAAATTTACTATTCAGCTTTACCATTTGAACATTACCACTTTCATTTTGGAGCTCTGAACCTGTTTCTGCCCCAGAACTTCAGCCGTTGATTGCGATCAATTATGTGCACAGTTTTCATCGTCATTTGATCCAGGTTCGTTATAGGTCAATTTCGGCACCATTCCTAATGACCTGGTTAACTGGGCATCATATCCAATACTGATGATCAAAGGGTCTATCATTCCCTATCATTTCAGTTGCTACATGCCCTAAGACAAGAAACAAGATAAATCAAGAAAGACTTTCATCAAGCAAAGGTTTCCATGGTTTGAAGCATATTGTATAGCATATGATAGCTCACCAACATAAGCTCTAAGGGACCTAAGTGCATTTCATATGCAGGTAGCCCCATTCAAGGCTTCTCTACAAATCACTTCTTGACATTCACAGGTGTGTTGGTCACATTGGGAGAAAAATTCTCATTGTTCCGGAATCTTCACTTGGCCAGTGCCCTCTAGAAGAGTTCACATGTGTCAAGATTTAGATCTAAGTGTCCATTTGACATCTACATGACTGGAAACATGTCTTGCCTATTTTTGGAAAGCTATTGATTGCAAAACAACCTACAGTTCATCTATAAATTGAACACAGATCTAAGTGTTTGAGAAGGAAGAATTTGAGTAGAGAAATGCTAGAGAATTTTCAATTGAGAGCTTGGTTTGTAGAGCTACTGCTGGAGAGATTTATGCTGTGATGAGACTTGGAAACTTTGCTGGAAGGTCACTTCAAATTAGTCACTAGGTTGTAACCTCTCCTTATATCATGAATAAAGAGTACTTCTTGCTTTTCCCTAGATGCATCTATGTTAACTTTGATTTTCCATATTGTAAGATCTTGGTTGATGAATGTAGTTTATGCTTAACTGATTTAGCTAAATATCTTGAATAGATATCTATATTATTTCATCTTATGTTGTTTCAGTGTTCTTTCTTGCAGGAATCATTCAGCTAAAGAACCGCTTGAATTTAAAGCTGTAGCAGAAGCAATAGAAGGAGTCATTTGGAAGCGACTGAAACAAGTAAGCCTCCAATCCTCTCTGTATATCTGTTCTGAGTTAGGATAAATGGTAATATAGTCTTTCACCTGTTGTTCTAGATTAACACATGTATAGGGAAGTGTAATTTCTCTGTAGATTACAATTCTGGCCCAATAAACCGGCGACTCTATTGGGGAGAATTTCTCTTAGTTTTAGGCGTTTTAGTCTCTGATTTGCTTTGATTATCCACCCAGTAGCTGCTACACATAAAGATTAGACTTTTTCAGAATTTAATTTGCAAATACAATGAGCGAAATAGTAGTATTTTTCCATGCCTATTGTGCCCAACGCACCCTTAGTCAGGGCACAGTGCTTCGCAAAGAGTTGTCTCCCTTACAAGCCTACGTTGCAAAGCACTTTCTCCCCTTGGAGACTGCATTGACTCCTGAAAGGGACCAAATTCCCTTGAAATTGAATTTGCAAGTTTCTTAAGTTTTGTTTGTTGCTCTATTCTGAAAATTTTGACGCTTAATTGACCAGTGTCTCTATATACTTCTTCCTCCTTTGGCTGAAAATTTGTTCAATGTTTGTTTAGAAAATTTTTTCTTTATCATTGAAAATTTGATTTCAAAGTATTTTTTATGGTCGCATTAAGAATCATTTGCTTTCGAAATAGGAAATTGTTGTAAAATATTCATTTCCTTGATAGGATAAATTGTTGTTGAAATCCTGATTTTTCCTTCAAAAGAGAAATTGTTGTTTGTATTCTTCATTTCTAAAAAGTAAAAAGAATTTTCATCATTGATCTAGTGCACCTAGTTTCTTTTCTGCTTTCATAACATTAAGGAAAATGAAAATAAAAACTTGCATTTTCATATAGGATTGTGTGTTTTTTGCAAAAGGAACATTAGGAAATATGCATTTAGTCTGTGATTCATTGATTTTGTTTTTGTTCATTGATTTGTTTGCTCACAAATTATTTTCTCTCTTTCAAACAAACTAGCGTTATCTTCCCTTAGTAGCTAGGTTCTTCTTTGAAAAATCTGAAAGTGAAAGTTTGTTTATCATTCTTAGCTTGCATTTTAGGAATTTCATATACATCATCGTGGTGAACCTGAAAGGAAAATTGTTAAGCAAGATCAACATAAAATAAATCTCAATTTACTTAACAATGCATTGGAACCATACTGATAACATTTAGAAGGTCTAGGCTAGAGATGTGTTCTGGTATCGTAAAACATAGTAGCTGTCATTAACTTGTATGCGATACATTCCAAGTGTGATACCTCACTCCACGTATATAAGTATATCGTAGCTCTTCTGCGTACTCTCGGGTATATCGGGCGGTGTTACAGTACGATAAGTATAAAGGGGTGCTCTCAATGTGCGGTTTCGCATCAGATAGTGCTCATACGGACTTGGGCCTCCACATACCTTTGGGTATATTTGGGAGGACAAATTTTAGGTGCTATCCATCCATAGTGAACTGACTCAGCTGCCCTGAAATTGTGAGACACCGAACACAGCATTCTGGGAGATTACCTGCTCATACTTCTTGGTTCACTAGAAGGTATTTTACAGTTCACAGTTTCTTGGTAAACCCTTTTGCCTATTATTAGCCTCTTTTTGTTTATTTTTTTTTTATAAAATAAATCAGTATTGTGGAAGAACACAATCCTACCCCCCGTCGTTCACGTAGATTATCTTTAAAACCACCTTTACCACCAGAAGATACTTCTGGTAGGCGAAGGTGATCACAATTTTCCGAATCAAGTACAATTCGTACCTCTGGCGAAATATCATCATTTAAACTAGAGTTAGCTCAAATTGTTTCCACACTTCCTGGTTCATTTACTATTGTTGAAATGGAGTCTTCACAGCTACTCGTGGTCACGATCCATTCAATTTCTGAGACCATACCTCTTGGACCCGACGTTGCTCAATCACAAATTGATCTAGATCATGTCTCTTCTTTGCCAAAAAATCTTAATCCTAAACAACTGGAAGTTATTCCTACCTTGGTCACTCCACAAATATCTATAGCCATTGAAACTCCTATATCTCAAAATCAACCGTCCGAAATATATTTTGGGCCTAACGATCAAGTTCTTCCTCCTGGTTTAATTGCGATTGAAGAAATCCCACAACCTGATACACGTTTAAGTCCAACCCATTTTTGGGAAGACCTTTACCTGTACCAGTCTTTTCCTTAATCATTTCCATCTGCTTTTGTTGATCCCATTGCCATTCAATCTCCCGTTGATTTCAGAGAGTACACATTTAGTCATACAACCATGTCTGAACCAACATCTCCAGTTGGGTCCATTGTTTCAATTACATCAGTTCCTACCCTCACTACTCTGTCGATGTTCACATCCTCGCCAGAGTCATATTTGCACGGTGGCCCTTCGGTCCCAATAGGTTACAAATCATTATCTAACACTTTCTCTAGTACATCTTCAAGACCGTGGTCTTTACCAATGTCATCATCTGGTGTTTTAACTGGTAGTCCTATATTCAGTACTGAACGACTTGATACATTACACACATCATCATGGAAATATCAACTCGGTCTTTATGGGTCAATTCCTTTAAGTACCATATCAACTAGATTCCCAGCATTCAAGCAATGATATTTTCCGTCTTATTATCCTCCTTATGCTGGGGGGCAACCTATGGTCACCCAATATGAAAATACTCAGTCACATTTTGGTCAAACTAATGTTGACATGAATTTTTGTCAATGGCAGCCCACTCTGCCTATCCAACCACAAACGATTGTACATTCGTATCAACCAATTCAACCTGTTACACCCACTTCAATACCGCTTGTTAATACATTTATACCCGAATTTCAGAATCAAAATATTGTACATCAAACTTATCATGGATGTTCTTTGACTCAATATCATCAAATTTTGGGTCAACAGACTCAAAATCCTTTGGTTAATTTACAACAACCTGTATCAGGGATCATTTATTCACAAGCTGGTGTACCATTTTATGGGATGTCACAAACGCAACCTGGTTATACATATCAACTACATCCAGCTTACACTAATTTGGGTTATAAAATTGGTGGACAGACCCTTTGGAAGCCACAGGCGCAAATGCCTAAAACTTCATTTCAACAAGTATCATATCCAGGTTTTGGTCAACAGAATTCTCAAGCGTTTGCTATGCAAAAAAACCCCTATCTGGGTTATCAGCAGCAAATTCCATATGCCGGTGCTCAAAGACCTGTTGCCCAAGAAATTCCATCTTATCCTGGCTATGTTCAACCTGATCTTAGTAGACAATTTCCCCTTGTTGCAACCTTGGAATTACCAGATTTAAACCGGTTAACCAATGATCCTATTAATTATGCTCCTTGGTGGCAAGTGATACTTCATAAATTACCCTCCGACATTCCTGAATTCAATGGAAACCCTGGAGAATATCCAGCAACTCATGTTTTGACTTATCATTTATGGTGTTCATCAAATTCCATAAATGATGATTTTGTTCAATTACGTCTTTTCCAGCGAACGCTCATAGGTCCGGCACCTAAATGGTACATTGAATTACCTAGATCTTATTTCGATAATTTCACTTCCTTAGCTACTATCTTTTTGACCCATTTCTAGTTACCGATCAGATACGAAATTGGAATGTAACTCTTGAACAACTTCAAAAAAACTAATGCTACTCACATTTCTGATCATATTCATGAGTGGCATCATTGTTGATGAATGGTTAAGACATTTGTTCCCGATCAGCTCCTTGCTGAATGGTTCATTAAGTCCCTGTTACCATCTATAACTAAGGATGTGGCTAAAGGTGGGGTCGTCACAGAAGAGCAATTTATCGCTCATGCCTAATATTTACACTTGATTTATACTCAGTCTGACATGCTCTATGAAAAATACCAAATGCGTCGTGATCTAATTTCAATGTTCCTCCTCAAATAAAGGACTCTCATGCCAGAAACGGCTTAATAGGAAGTGAAAACACACACCACCCTACTGCATCTGATCCTACTCCTACTTCCAAAATTAATTTCGTGCCCTTTGACAAATGAAAAAGTGATAAGCAACCAAGAGGTAAGAAAAAGGGGAAATCAAAGAAAAAGAAAACTTCTAACCTGCGGAAACGATCATCCGATCTACCGTCTGGAATATTATCACTCAGATTTTCCTTGAAGTTGTTGGGAAGAGGAAATAGGTCCGAGGTAACCACACACCAATATTTTAGGTACAAAATCTAGCCAATCTGTACCCAAAGAGGGCTCTCTCTGTAAAATTTAGCTTTGTTTTGGAAAATTTTAGGATAGTTATAAAGTCCAGGGGTTTTGTTTGAATTTAGGTGGTGGAATTCAATAGTTGAGGGCAATATTGAGTAGTTCGGGCCATTGGGCTATGGTTTCAAAAGATGGCTTCACTGGATTAAGTTTCTAGACAAAAGATGGTTTTACAGGGCAAGATAATCAAACAAAGAACAATTATAAATCTTAAATGAATGGAATGGATTTAGATGGATGAAAGGCAATTAAGAATATTTAAACACATTCATAAGAGGGAAAATTGAGTGATTTTTAACAAAGAGAAATTAAGTATTCTTTATTAAATAACCAAAATGCTTAAAACTAGAAAAACAGGAGCAATTAAGGATTCCTTGCTTAAACCAGTTTAGAAGAAAACATTTAGAATAACAATGATTAAAATCAGATTACACTTAAGTACTTTCTGATTTAATCCTTTTCATTAATCATTCATAAATGAAACACAGTGATATAATAAATAGATATAAAGACTTTAAAACACAAGAGAAAGATGACTTATTGATCCGTAGTCTGACACATGAATCCTGTAAAAAGTCTTTCGCTTCAATTCATCATCCAACTTAGGCACAAAAATTTCTCCAATAGCACTTTATTCCAAATAGTCAATGTTACAGCAAATTATAAAAAATCCACCCCAAAATACTTCCAAGAGTGAAGTATTTATACAAATTCTAAACTAAAATATCTTGAAAAAATATCAAGATTAGTTCACAAATCTCTCCAACTATTTTACATAAATAGAACTTAAGTAAAGGACACTCAAAATAATGCATCTATTTGGAACTATTTTGTATGGATAGGTGATGACAAAGAGGAGAATTCGAATTTGATCCAACTCTTAGTTGATGATGAGGCATCCAAGTCACTAACTGCTTCCTTTCTTTGTGCATTCTGCTCCAACAATTCTGCAAACTTGGGGTCCAATGACATATTTTTATTTCTCAATCCGTAATAGATATGTAAAATGTGAAAGAGGTTATTGTATATAAATATGTTTCTGAGATAAATGTCTTTCATTTTTCTAAAATTCCTCTCCAGATGTGCACAATAGGTTCTGCAAAAAGATGTGTAAAATAGAGTTTTACAGAATCTGAAAAATAGCCTTTAAAGATGTGCATGTATCTCTGATTCTGAAATCACTGTGCAAAAAGTGAGATAGGTTTTTGTAGATAGGTCTCTTAGGAACAAAAAATCCCTTCAGTTTTGTATGATGTATTTTGTATTGGCCACAATATTCTCTGCAAAATGATGACTTAACTGGAATTTTCTGCAAGGAGTGCTTTCCAACATTGTTTAATATCTCCAAAACCATAATAGATGTTAGAAAAGTGAGAGAGGTTTTTGTATATGGTCCTATTAAGAACATAAACCTCCTTCAGTTTTGCAAAATTTATCTTGGATTGATCACAATAGTTTCTGCAAACAATGACTAAAGCATGAAATTTCTGCAAAAATGTTCCTTCTTGTTGTGTTTTTCATCTTTTCACCTTTTTGTTCTTTTAACTGTTTTACTTTCACTTTAGATAAACTTCAATGTTGGTGAAAGTATTTTCATCTCTTTTTACCATTTTACTGCCTCTGTAATTACTTTTACTGTTTACCTTTGACTGCTCTGTAACTTCATTTTAACTTTCACTCTGACTTTTACCTGATACACTTTAACCACTGATACTCTTTAACTGTTATGCTCTTTAACCTTTGTTTATCCTTTTATCCTCCTTTATCATGACTTACTATAGTACATAATCAAAAATTCATGTAAGGATAATTTTACAAAATTTCAAACATTTCTTTCCACCATTTAGCTTCTGGTATTCTGGTTCTTTGCAACGGCAAAAAGTTAGAAGAGGATTTTCACTGAGAACAAGGTTTTTAATTTGGAAATCCCTATCTACTAGAGGTAGATAATCTAAATCTATGTGAGGGGAATTCAGGGGTGTGACATTCAAAGCCACGGGAATTTCCATTTCTGGTTCTTGTGGATTCAGAAATGAATTGTGGGTTTTGACGAAAAACGAGCACAGTCACAGGTTGGGGAAGACAATTGCAATTGAGGAATGAACTAAAGACCAGTCTTAAAATCTGCTTCAGTTTTTTTTGTAGAATTTAAAACAAAAGCCAAGTTTTTACAGAGTTTAATGGGAACTAGGGTAAATACCTGTATTCCGGGAAATAAACAGTGACTAAACAGGTGTTGTCTATCACGGATGAACTCTGGATTACTCGACTGCAATTTTCTTCAGCAAGGTAACGATTGGTAAAATTTGACAGTTGATTTCGAATTTCATTGCATGGGACACTGGTCACTACGTGAAATAATGAAAATGACGTGGGTTCTTTGTTTTATTCACAAAGTCAAAAAGGTTATGATTTTTAATTTTAGTTTGAGCTGCACGTCTAGCACTATGAGGTCGTCAAAGAGCTAGGCAAAAGACTGTACCATCGCACCGCTTTTGGGGAGGATTGGTTTTGAGTGGAGGGCGAGTGACTCCATACGATGCACGACGTGTGGCACTGTACAATCCAGAAAACCGCTTGGCCATCACGCGTTATCGTTCGGACGTGGATATCTAGCGATATCAGTAATAACCATAGATTTGAGAGGAGTTGATCGGACGGTCCTCGGGAAAGGAAGATGGCGGAAAGATAACAGGGTGGGCCCAATGTGATTTAATATATTTAATCATATCGGGGGTGATTCTATTGGTGGGACAGGTTATTAATTAATCATGAGGATTAATTAATCCCTTTTATATGGCGGGAGGACACGCTTGTTGATTAATCAAAAATTTAACTAATAAATCATAATTCACAAATTAATATGGTTATTTTTCAACCAAAAGGTGCGGGATAATAATTATTTGAGAATTTTATTAAAATAATACCGGAAAAGGGCGAATTTGATATGGGGATTTAAATAATAAAATTAAAAATTAATATGAAAAAATGAACGGAAGCACTAAGTAAAAAACATTGGTTTAATGTATTTAACTTATGCTTGCATGAATAGGGTTTTTGTGAAATATTGTATGATTTCTCTAAGTAAAATGGGATTTTACTTAGGAAAAGCTTTCTTAGAGGTGAATGAATGTTATGATGAATGATTTTAAGAACTTAGGTTTCTCCAATTATTGGGCCGAGGGTCCGGTCCCTCCAAAAGTCAAGGAAATGCCTTGAGCCCCTCTAATCTTTAAATACCTTAGTACTTAGGAGAAATTAGTGAAATTTTTAGGGAAAAATGAGAAGGGAAGTTAATAATCTGACTTTTCTTTTCTTGAAATTTTTCTAGTGTATTGTCTGCATTTTCACTTGTAATGAAAGTAAAAGATTTAACACATCTAGGGTCATCATCCATCACATGTAATTCTACGACAACATCTACCTACCCTACCTAATTTACCCTACCATTTTTTCTTTTTTATTAGGGTGCACTTAAACTGGCAAACCCTTATCACACTTTTTCTTTTACATATGGAAATCTATCTAATTTTAACCTTATTACATTCAAGGGCTCAGATTAAATTGTTGAGCTCCTTTTATTTACTCTACCTATCTACTTATATGCCAAGATTAAATAGTTTGGTCAGATTTTATTCTCTATCTCTAAAGCATAAAATTGAAAGATGAACTAGTGAAGCTTAAACTGTTTGACTGTTCATAAATTGTGGCATAAAATACAAGTTGCACAAAATTTTATTTATTACAAAAGAGCAAAAAGTAGTGGCATTTAGACTTGCACACTTTCCTTGGCCTTTCTTTTGGTGGGGTTCATTTTATTTTACTTTTTTGGCCATTTTTATTCTTTTCACCCTTTGATTTTTCTTTTAGGGTATACCCTCTTTACATTTTTTAAACTTTTTTATTTTTTGATAATATGGAAAACCTTTGCAACAAGAAAAGGTATGAACATATTACATAGTCCATCAAGTCAATCATGAAATATGACACCTATTGGTATAGGATTCTAATGCTGGCTCCACTTGGCGATGGCTTTTCCTGGTGAAAAGTCAAGAACAGCAGGTCAGTTGCCCTCAAAATGATTTTGGTTGAACCATGGAATCTTCTTCTACTTGTATGTATGACAGTAATAATTCTGAAGCTTAGGGCCTTCTCCTCGGGCTTCAACTCCAGTAAGTTACTATCCACTTAAAACTTTTTTTCCCAGTTGGAAATCTTCTACCTTGGTCCAATCTCAAACATGCATTTGTTGTGGCTGAAAATCTTGAATTGAATATAGTCCTTTTTCTGCAACCTGAAATCTGATCTGAAACTAAAACAACACATAAAAATTTTCAAACCAACTTAATGAAAAACTAGCTGGAAATTGATAACTAAAAAAGGAAAAATTCTCAAAATCCTGAGCTTGTTAGCACTCATATACCTACTCAATCTACTAAAAATCTTATTGAATCAAGTAATACAAAAATGCCAATGAAGCCAATCAAGTAGCTGTAAAAATAAATGGATAACTTGATTGCTTGTGATCAAAATTGGGAGTATATTATGATCATGTGCCTTTATAATCAATGATAAGATGTGAAATGGCCATTGCTGATCCTCATAGATAAAAAAATGTTTGCAGATTTGAGCTAGAAATATTCTCCATATAATTTGCTATAGGATCATTAAAAGCATAATGTATGATTTGTGTTTCTAGGCCTTCAATGACTAGTTGCTCAATTGTATTCTGAATATTAATCCTTGAAACTATTTCTTCAGTCTTGTGTTTGAAAGAATAATCATCCTCAATATGGAAGTCAAAAGATAGTACAATTTCCTCTTGCTTAGGAGAAGGAACATTTTCAAAGAATTCTTTAGGATTTCGGAAATTGTATGACTGAATTTGAGAATGCAAAAGTTTGATTTCATTTTCATAATTTTCAGAAATTATCTTGACAACACATATTTTCAGTTTAGGAGAATATTTTCTTGATTTAAAAATAAGAAAGAAATCTCTTAGAAAATCCTTATCAAGCTGAAGTTCTAATATCTCATCCCTCAAAATAGCTAGTGATTGTTCTGGGAAATTATCTTGAATTGGGAGAACATAATTATCATTATACTGATCATATTTAGGCAAATTTTCAGAAGAAGGAATGTCATCAATTATAAACAATGGATCAGCAGATTTTTCTTCCAACAATCCTAATATATCTTGATTAGATTGGTTGCATTCTATTTGAAAATCATTGTTTTGTTCAATAGGTGTGATATCAAGCAATGCGCCTTTTTGGGAGGGTAGAATAACATGAGCATCAACTTGTTCTTCTGCCCCTTCATGGATAAAAACTTTTGTACATTCATCAAAATTAGAAGAAGTAGGAACAATTTCTTCATTATGTAAATATTTTGAGGATGGTTGCATGTTTAGAAGCAAATTGATTTCTTCTTTGGTGAGGGGGGGTGGGAATCTCTGAATTTTTAGATTGAAATGACAATTTTTTTTTCCCTTATCTAAAAGTTGATCATGAGGTTGATTATTTTATTTAACTCCATTTAAAACATTAAATGAAACATCATTTGTTAATACAGAGGGGTTTTGTGGATCTTTATTTATATCCTGATTTATTTCATCTTTGTTTAACTCCTCTTGATTATTATGAAATTTAACTTGAGAATGAAAGTTTTGGACTTCTTCTAATAAATCTTTAGGAAACCAATTTCCAAAATCTTCATCAATATTTTTAAGGTAATGTATAAGATCTTCAGCTTGATCACAACAATTTTTAGCTAATGATAAAGATGGAAAATATTCTTTGTAATGCTCATAAAATACCTTATGAAAATATTTTAGAGAAAACAAACTTGCAGGTTTGAGAGCTTCATACCATTCCCTTGCTTTTCCTTCTAAGGTTACCATGAATATTTTCATGAGGAAATCTTCATGCCAATCACCCTTCAATCTCGATGAGTGTGTATGAAATTTAATGAGATGTAATAAAGGATCATCAATGTTCTCATATTGAAATTTGGGTAGATTTTCACTCCAATTTACCTTTGGTAGTTTGTGTGGAAATCTAGGTATGTGATCTCTGCTCATGGGAGCATATCTTTGTTTTATTCTTGGATCATCTTGAAAATCAGCCATAATGAAAGGGCACGGTATCTTTACAACCAAGTTAGATCCTTATATAAAATACAATACATATTGAAAAACGTTCTTAACGTGAAAGAACATAAGGTCTTGGGTTAAGATCCAAGTTGAAACCCTGATCTTTCCATATTGTTATTCTAGGTTCATTCCTCCAGTAGAGTCTTGATTTTGAAATGGATTTGGAGTCGCCAGGTGGATTATTTTAACCTTTGTGTGTCTGATCATTGTCCACCATCATAGATAAGATCTGAACCTGTAAAATATTTCTGAAGAAAAAGGTTTAAATGGAATAAATAATACAACTTCAACAATCTCTTTAAGAAGTTTCTGATATTGGATTTAAATTTTCTTAAAGATTTATTTAACTAGAGGAACTGATTAAATGTTTGAAACCAAAGTTCAGTTCATAAACTAGACCGGAGATAGACTGAAGTATCATTTATTTACTATGCAATTGCAGAGCAAAAGCAGTTCAAAGGCTACCTGGCTAACTTCAGCCTCCGTCTGTAGTTTACAAAGTAAACAATAGTAACAATAAAATTATTCAGGTCCCCAGTATGGTCACCACTATTTTATCACTCAGATTTTCCTTGAAGTTGTTGGGAAGAGGAAAGAGGTCCAAGGTAACCACTAACCAATCTTTTAGGTACAGAATCTAGCCAATCTGTACCTAGAGAGGGCTCTCTCTGTAAAATTTAGCTTTGTTTTGGAAAATGTTAGGCTAGTTATAAAGTCCAGGGGTTTTGTTTGAATTTAGGTGGTGGAATTCAATAGCTGAGGGCAAGATTCATTAGTTCAGGCCATTGGGCTATGGAGTCAAAATATGGCTTCACTGAATTAAGTTTCTAGACAAAAGATGGTTTTACAGGGCAAGATAATCAAATAGGGAACAATTATAAATCTTAAATGAATGGAATGGATTTATATGGATGAAAGGAAATTAATAATCTTTCAACACATTCATGAGAGGGAAAATTAAGTGATTATCAACAAAGAGCAATTAAGTATTCTTTATTAAATAACCAAAATGCTTAAAACTAGAAAAACAGGAGCAATTAAGAATTCCTTGCTTAAACGAGTTTAGAAGAAAACATTTAGAATAACAATGATTAAAATAAGATTACACTTAAGTACTTTTTGATTTACTACTTTTCATTAATCATTCATAAATGAAACACAGTGATATAATAAACAGATATAAATACTTTAAAACACAAGAGAAAGATGATTTATTGATCCGTAGTCTGACACATGAATCCTGTAAAAAGTCTTTCACTTCAATTCATCATCCAGCTTAGCCAAAAAAAATTCTCCAATAGCACTTTATTCCAAATAGTCAATTTTACAGCAAAGTCTAAAAAATCCACCCCAAAATACTTCCAAGAGTAAAGTATTTATAGAAATTCTAAACTAAAATATCTTGAAAAAATATCAAGATTAGTTCACAAATCTCTCCAACTATTTTACATAAATAGAAATTAAGTAAAGGAAACTCAAACCAATGCATCTATTTGGAACTATTTTTTATGGATAGGTGATTAGAAAGAGGAGAATTCAAATTTTATCCAATTCTTAGTTGATGATGAGGCATCCAAGTCACTAACTGCTTCCTTTCTTTGTGCATTCTGCTCCAACAATTCTTCAAACTTTGGGTCCAATGATATCTTTTTATTTCTCAATCCGTAATATATATGTAAAAATTGAAAGATTTTATTTTGGGATAACATTTTTTTTAGATAAACCTCTTTTGTTTTCCTAAAATTCCTCTCCAGCTGTGCACAATAGGCTCTGCAAAAAGATGTGTATAACAGAGTTTTACAGAATCTGAAAAATAACTTTAAAGATGTGCATGTATCTTTGATTCTGAAATCACTGTGAAAAGAGTGAGAAAGGTTTTTGTAGATAGGTCTCTTAGGAACAAAAAAATCCTTCAGTTTGTTATTATGTATTTCAGATTGGCCACAATATTCTCTGTAAAATGATGACTTAACTGGAATTTTCTACAAAGAGTGCTTTTCAACATTGTTTAATATTTCCAAAACCATAATAGCTGTTAGAAACGTGAGAGAGGTTTTTGTAGATGGTCCTCTTAAGAACATAAACGTCCTTCCATTTTTAAAAATTCATCTTGGATTTATCCCAATAGTTTCTGCAAAACAATGACTGAAGCATGAAATTTTTGCAAAAATGTTCCTTCTTGTTGTGTTTTTCATCTTTTTACCTTTTTGTTGTTTTAACTATTTTACTTTCACTTTAGATAAAATTCAATGTTGGTGAAAGTATTTTCATCTCTTTTTACCATTTAATTTCCTCTGTAATTACTTTTACTGTTTACCTTTGATTGCTCTGTAACTTCATTTTAACTTTCACTCTGACTTTTACCTGATACACTTTAACCACTGATACTCTTTAACTATTATTCTCTCTAACCTTTGTTTATCCTTTTATCCTCCTTTATGATGACTTACTATAGTACATAACCAAAAATTCATGTAAGGATAATTTTACAAAAGTTCAAACATTTCTTTCCATCATTTAGCTTCCGGTATTCTGGTTCTTTGCAGCGACAAAAAGTTCGAAGAGGATTTTCACTCAGAACAAGGTTTTTAATTTGGAAATGCCTATCTACTAGAGGTAGATATTCTAAATCTATGAGAGGGGAATTTAGGGGTGCGACATTCAAAGCCATGGGAATTTCCATTTCTGGTTCTTGTGGATTCAGAAATGAATTGCGGGTTTTGACGAAAAACGAGCACAGTCACAAGTTAGGGAAGGAAATTGCAATTTAGGAATGAACTAAAGACTAGTCTTAAACTCTGCTTTAGTTTTTTGTGTAGAATTTAAAATAAAAACCAGCATTTTACAGAGTTTGATGGGAACTAGGGTAAATACCTATTTTCTGGGAAATAAACAGTGACTAAATAGGTGCTGGCTATGGCAGATGAACTTTGGATTACTCAACTGCAATTTTCTTCAGCAAGGTAATGGTTGGCAAACTTTGATAGTTGATTTTGAAATTCGTTGCATGGGACACTGGTCACTGCGTGAAATAATGAAAGTAATGTGAGTTCTTTGTTTTATTCACAAAGTCAAAAGGTTGGTGGGTTTCTAATTTTTTAATGGATGACGTCAGCAGGTATGGAGGCTTCGTCAGGGGAGGTAGGCGATAAGCGGTTTCCATCGCACCGCTTTTGAGGAGGACTGGTTTTGAGCGGAGGGAAAGCGATTCCATACGATGCATGATGCGTGGCACTGTATGATCCAAAAAACTGCTTGGCCATCGCGTGTTATCGTTTGGACATGGATGGCTAGCGATATGAGTAATAACCGTAGATATGAGAGGAGTTGATCAGACGGTCCTTGGGAAAGGAAGATGGCGGAAAGATAACAGGGCGGGCACAATGTGATTTAATATATTTAATCATATCGGGGGTGATTCTATTGCTGGGACACGTTATCAATTAATCATGAGGATTAATTAACCCCTTTTGTATGGCGGGAGGACGCGCTTTTCGATTAATCAGAAATTTAACTAATCAATCATAATTCACAAATTAATATGGTTATTTTTCAACCAAAAGGGGCGGGATATTAATTATTTGAGAATTTTATTAAAATAATACGGGAAAAGGGAGAATTTGATATGGGGATTTAAATAATAAAATTAAACATTAATATGAAAAAATGAACGGAAGTGCTAAGTAAAAAACATTGGTTTAATGTATTTAACTTATGCTAGCATGAATAGGGGTTTTGTGAAATATTGTATGATTTCTCTAAGTAAAATGGGATTTTACTTAGGAAAATATTTCTTAGAGGTGAATGAATGTTATGATGAATGATTTTAAGCACTTAGATTTCTCCAATTATTGGGCCGAGGGTTCGGTCCCTCCAAAAGTCAAGGAAATGCCTTGAGCCCCTCTAATCTTTAAATACCTTAGTACTTAGGGGAAATTAGTGAAATTTTTAGGGAAAAATGAGAAGGGAAGTTAATAATCTGACTTTTCTTTGCTTGAAATTTTTCCAGTGTATTGTCTGCCTTTGCACTTGTGATGAAAGTAAAATATTTAACACATCTAGAGTCATCATCCATCACATGTGATTCTGCAACAACATCTACCTACCCTACCTACTTTACCCTACCATCTTTTATTCTTTATTAGGGTGCACTTAAACTGGCAAACCCTTATCACCCTTTTTATTTTACATATGGAAATCTATCTAATTCTAACCTTATTACATCCAAGGGCTCAGATTAAACTGTTGAGCTCCTTTTATTTACTCTACCTATCTACTTATTTGCCAAGATTAAACAGTTTGGTTAGATTTTATTCTCTATCTCTAAAGCATAAAATTGAAAGATGAACTAGCCAAGCTTAAACTGTTTGACTGTTCATAAATTGTGGCATAAAATACAAGTTGCACACATTTTTATTTATTACAAAAGAGAAAAAAGTAGTGGCATTTAGACTTGCACACTTTCTTTGGCCTTTATTTTGGTGGGGTTCATTTTCTTTTACTTTTTTGGCCATTTTTATTCTTTTCACCCTTTGATTTTTCTTTTAGGGTATACCCTCTTTACATTTTTTAAATTTTTTGATTTTTTGATAATATCGAAAACATTTGCAACAAGAAAAGGTATGAACATATTACATAGTCCATCAAGTCAATCATGAAATATGACACCTATTGGTATATGAGTCTAACATGGACCACGGAAACCTCGTTATCCATGCATAATCAATAACGAGGAACATTTTGTTAGGGATTGTCCTCACCATGTTGAATTCTCAACAATAATTAAGAATTCTCATGCATCATCTATGTTGACAGACCCATTTCCAAATCCAGACACAAATTTGGTTGCTACGGATCCAGCTCCTAGTTCCCAAGTGTTAATTTTATCCACTACAAATCCTTCACAAGATATTTTGTTGTTGACATGGAATAAATACTATGGTAATCTAGCCACTGATCAACCCACTACCTCGACAACAAATCCATCTAATGAATTGGTACCACCTCCTGTTATTCTTGAATTGATGATTAAGCCACCAAAGGGAGTAATTCATAAATCGACATATAATCCTCGAGCAAGAGCTGCACAAAATTATAATATCGTTGAATATTTTTCTCAATCCCCTTCAGCTATGTCTGTTGTTGAGGTATTAAAAAAATTTCCCTCCCAGAAGCAGGCTTTATTCTCAGTCATTGGTGAAATTGATCTGACTGGTTCTAATCTTGTCGTCTTTAATCATACAGGCTATGTGCCATAGTTACCAATATAATTGGCATTCTCTAACCAAGTAAATGTTCTCGATAACCTTGTTCATCGCACTATTATTGATGAGGGAGCATCTACATGCATTATGTCTCTAAACTATTGGAAGTCACTTGGCTCGCCGTGATTATCGCAATCATCAACAACATTGAACTCGTTTGATGGAAGAAGATATAAACCTTGTGGTATTGTTAATAACCTACAAGTTGAATTAGGGGGAAAAACAGTAAGTATTGATGCTGAGGTTGTTGATAGACCCCTTGACTATAATATTTTACTGGGAAGACCATGGGTATATGCAATGATTACCATTGTTTCTACATACTTTAGAATGATTGCCTTTCCACATAAAGGTACAATCACAGTCATTAATCAATTATCCTTTTTTTCCTCCACTTTGCAGGTAACTAGAATCATTCTGTATATTCACTTACCCCAACTAGAAATACAGAACATTGGCGTAGGACGACTAAGGGATTCCACTCTTATGGGAACCTTTGCATTACTGCCGCCCACGACGTTCGCAGAAATTGGAAGAATAGAGACCTCCTACATGATCTCTTCCACTCTATCTGGATTAAGGAAGAGTACGGGTGATTCTGATATTTCTACGTTCAATGATGTTTTACCGCTCAGGCCTATTGAGCTACAATAGCAATGAATCGATTTCACTTGGGCGGAAAATCACAAATTAGCGTAGCCGAATGTTTGCGTTGATCGTTCATTAGATTTTGGTACTCCATCTAATCAATTTTCCTCGAAATTTTTGACAGATGAAAATATTTTGGAAGCTATGATGGTAGAAGGAGAACCATGGGAAGATTATCATTATCATTCCCATCTTCTAGATTATGAAGAAAATAATCTTAGTGAACTATATCACCCATCCATTCAAAATTTCTTTTCGAATTCTTTTCCAATTAATGGAATTGAATCTGAGAAAAAATTATCTAATATCGAAGAAACGATTTCTATCGATATTTCGACTAAAGTTGGAGTTGTATAAAATATTCATGTCAGTGTATCTTGTTCTCCATCAGAACTTGATTCATATTTCTCTCTTTTTCATGAATTTCATGACGTATTCGCTTGGTCTTAAGAGGAAATGCTAGGCATAGATAATAGTATAGTTTAACGCACTATTAATATGTATCCTGATGTCAAACCAGTGCATCAACGGGTTCATCCTATTCATCCAAAGAAGGCCACTGCGATCAAGCAAAAGTTCAAAATTTTTTGCGTGCTGGTTTCATTTACCCTGTTCCACTAACTAAGTGGGTTTCCAATATCATTCCTGTTATGAAAAAACAAGGAACCATTAGAGTGTGTGTCGATTATTGGGATGTCAATCAGGCTTGTCCAAAAGACAACTATCCTACTCCCTTTATCAACCAAATTATTGAAGATTGTGCTGGATGCGATATTTTTCCATTCATGGATGGATTTTCTGGCTACAATCAAATCAATATCATTCCAAATGGCCAACATAAGACAACATTCATCTTTCCCTGGGGCACATTTGCATATAGGAAACTTCAGTTTGGTTTAAAGAACACTGGGGAAAATTTTTAGAGAGCAATGGATTATGCTTTCAACAACATCAAGCACATTGTTCAACCATATCTAGATGATTTACCAGCACATTCATGAAATTGGACTGATCACTCGATGCATTTGAGAGCCATTTTCGTACGCTGCTGACACTACAAGATACACCTCAATCTGCACAAATGTGTGTTTTGTGTTGGTTCTGGTCGATTTCTCGGATTCATAGTCTCAAAAGAAGGAATTCAAATTGACCCACTAAAGGTACAGGCCATTCTTGATTTGCCTACACCATCAAACCTACTTCAGATACAAAAACTTCAAGGAAATTCTAACTTTTTGAGAAGGTTCATTCCAAACTACGCCGAAATGGCTATAGGATTTACTCGATTATTTAAAAAAGGAGTTCCCTTTCATTGGGACCAAGTTTCCCAAGCTTATTTTGATGTTTTCAAGGACAATCTTGTCCGAGCGTCATTAATGTATCCTCCTAATTATCAAAATTATTATTTCCTATATATTGTTGTGGCTGAAATGACCATCGCTGTGGTTTTGGTCCAAGTAGAAGATGGAATTGAACATCCAATCTATTATTTGAGTCGTAATCTCAATGACACGAAAGTTAAGTATTCATATGTAGAAAAGCTAGCCTTGGCAGCCATTCAAGCTATCCAAATATTTCGCCATTATATCCTGCTCCGAAAAACAACAATAGTTTTGGATTGCAAGCAACCCAATGACTTACATATTATCACATCAATTGCTGGGGGGAAAATATTTAAAATGGATTGTCATTTTACAGGAATTTGAATTTGAATTCATCAAATCCAAGTCAAATAAGTCTTTAGTTTTGGCTGAGCTTCTCTGTGACCTTCCCTCTGATAGTAATGCAACTACGTTAGAACCATCTATTCCAGAAGAGTCTCTGTTTCCGATCGGATCATCTGATCCCTGGTATGGAGATTTCATCATTTATCTCCAAACCCAAAATTTTTGACTTAATACCTCTCACTCTGATCAGCAATGTATTCGATACCAAGCCAAATATTATCTGATTGTTGGCGATACAATTTATCGTCGTGGTGTTGATACCATTTTAAGGAGGTGCCTCACTCATGAGGAGGCTAAAAAAGTATTAAATGATTGTCATGATGGGGCTTGTGGTGGACGTTTATCTGGATATGCTACCGCGCAGAAGATACTCCGTGTCGGTTACTTTTGGCCTACTATTTTTCAATATTATATCCTCGCAGTCAGAAGTTGTCATGCATGCCAGATTTTTTACTGTAAAATCCCCAAACCACTAGCACCGATGCATCCTATTATCTCTGCGAGACCATTTACAAAATGTGGTATCGACTTCATGAACTGTAAACATCCTTCGTCCGGGGGGCATGGTTATATTATTGTCGCAATCGAATATTTTACCAAATGGGCCGAATTGATGCCTACATTCAAGAACACATGACAAACAGCTACATTGTTCTTCTTTAACTACATTATTGCATGGTTTGGGGTCCCACAGGCTATAGTTACGGATCATGGGAAGAATTTTTGCAACCATATGATGTCTGAATTGACAACCAAGTTAGGATCGTCACATGATAATTCTACTCCTTATTATCCAAAATCAAATGGAGAAGTTGAGGCTATTAACAAAATTCTTAAATAAATGCTTCAACGAATGATTGGAGTCCGTAAAAGAAACTCGCACTTGATCCTACACTCTGCCTTGTGGGTGTATCGAACCTCTGTGAGAAACGCGACTGGATTTACCCCTTTTCAATTGGTGTATGGTCTGGAAGCTATCTTACCAATCCAATGTGAAATATCATCGTTAAAACTCGCGATAGACTTGTTACCTGATAGCTCAGAAGAAGAAGTGTGTCTCCTTAACCTCATCCATCTAAATGAAATGTGTCATGAAGCCCAATTGGCCAACAAAGCGCATAAGAGACATATAAATGCGCAATACGACAAAAATGTCCAGCCTTGAATCTACTCAAAGGGCGACTTGGTCCTTATTTATGATCCAGAAGCTGATGTTATAGGTACAGAGAAATTCGAACCATTATGGCATGGCTCGTATATTTTCAAAAGAGTTCTTGCTAAGAGTGCCTACCAGTTAGTTGATTATGATGGAATTCCATTGGCACAGCCTAGAAATGGGTTGTATTTGGAACGTTACTATGCTTAATCATGAGCATAGTAATTTTTTGTATTATATTGTTTATATGTTGTTGATTTGCATTCACTATCTTAATTTATTTTTTAGAGTTTTGTTGAAGTTAGTAATCTGCTTTACATTTTATGGCAGATGTCTGAATCTTCGAAACCATTTGTTGTGTATGCTGATGGTGCTAGTCGTAGTACGCATAATCTATCCTCTGTAGCGTGGGCCATTTTTTTCTCCAAACAACGAGTTAGTGAGTTTTCAAGGGATTTTTATTGGTAGATCGACGAATAATATCGTTGAATATCATGCGTTGATCTAAATTCTCTCTAATTCCATTTCATTTGGTATTAACCGCATAGTCATAACGTTAGACTCACAACTTGTGGTACTACAACTTACTAGTATTTATTCTGTTAGAAATCCAACACTTCTTAGACTGTTCCTAAGAGTTCGAATTTTGGAGAGACATTTTGATTTCATTCAATATTAACACATTTCCAGAAATCTGAACACTTCAACTGATTCATTAGCTAATCAAGTTTTAGACAGACATTTGCGACATAGATAAAGAAAACATTCACATCATTGAATTGGATTGCACATTAAACATAGGAAAAACTCTGAAAACACATAGATAATAGTTATAGGTTTTTAAAAAATCTATGCCCAAGACACGTTGGTCATATGACCTCAAAATGTATGCAAAAAATCACAAGTAAACTAGTGGTGCTCGTGGTAACACACTATAGATCTAGAAATCCTACGGAGCAACTGCATCCAATGGTTTGGAACCCCAATAATGTGTCGTTGCAGTCGCATGGGTAACTCCTCGAGCCGGAAATCTGGAATCCTGAAGGTCAATCCCTCTATGTGCTGTTGAAGCTCAGCTAGAGTCTCATCCATATCAGGGTCCTAAAGGAATTCTCTCCCGACAACCCTCTCTGCTGGCGCATCTGCCTCGCACTCTGGTTCCTCTACTAGTTGAAAGCGACCAATATCTGCATTACATTAAAAATTCAGTTTAGTCTTGGAAAGAAATAAAAACACAAAAACATTGTATAAACCTTATAAAAATAAAAAAACATGGTCAAATCATTCTTACCCATTGCACCCCACCGAGCGCCTTCTGGTAATACTAGATCTGGATCTCCTCGAAAGTCGACGCCTGTGTATGCATATTCATCGATGGCGATGATCTGTCGCTGAAACCAGGCGAAGAATGCAGTCGAGAACACAATGATCAATTGGCTTGCATGCTGACCCATGATTTCTACCCATCTCTGCATTCGAGGATCTCTAGGACTAGATATATCCAATGTTACATGTTGTGGTTGCATCAGTGGAATCTGTTCCAAAGCGAAGGAGATGAGGATGTAACCATAACTGAAATTTTTCTTCCTTTCTCCCTTTGCTTTACTTAGTTGTTCCTTTATCTGAGATAGAACAGCTTCAGACTAGTTGAATATTGTTGGCTCTAAACACTCTAGTGCATACTCCATATACGATCGGTTCACTACATGGAGTGTAACGGTGTCATCAAGTTTAGTGATCACGAAAAGGATAGTTCTCAAAGGAAAATCCCTGACATCCTGGATGTTTATTTTTCCATCTTTTCTAGGTTCTGACCCTGGATAGTAATACTGCATAACATATTCCCTCATTGTCTCTCCTCCAATGGTAGACCCTATGAGAGAAATGGAAAAACCTCTCCTCGACAAACCTGTGAGAAAATACACATCCCCAACTGTTATGGACAAAACTTGATTTTTTATGCAAAATTCCTCTATCGTTGGATCCCATGCTCGATCTAAGAACTCCAAGAGTTCTGTTTGTTGCCTCATTCCCGACAATTTGAAGTACTTAAGTAGCCCGCAATCTCTTAAGGCTCTTAGAGTACCTGGATCATTCAAGGAAATCATATCTTCTTATTTATGTTCTCTTTCTCTCCATGTAATCATCATTATAATCTGATGGAAACCTGAAAATCAACTATAAGATCCATTAGATACCATTCATTGTAGAAAACTAGGCAAATTTTGGACACAACATGGAAACCAAAAACTTCAACTACACCCAACGCACTCCTTGGGCTGAGAAAATGCATTACACATGTAGGTACACTTCACTGTACCTACTATGCAACACATATTTCAATATTCAGGGGTCCGTTGCCCTCATTTTGGGCATAATTTACCCTAGGGGCCACAAAACCCTAAAAAACTACAAGGAATGGTAATGAAATTAATACTAAAAGAAAGAGGAGGTTCATTGCACTAACATGGATCAAACGACAATGAAATCCATCCGTAGAAATGACCACAATCGACGACCGAAGTTCGGGGGCAAAATCAGGTTCAGAGCTCCAAAATGCAAATGGTAACTATGGAATGGAAAAAATGAATAGTGAAACTACTTTTTATAGTAATTTAATTGTTTGTAGGTTAAATTTATTGCTGTGAATATCGTTTTATTATGTTTTTTATCATGAAACAGGTATTTTTAATCCATTTGATGTTGTTTTGAATAGGAAATACAACTGATGAACAGATTAGTCATGCAGATTTATTCAAAGAATGACTTGACCACAAAGCATACTTTTTCTCCTTATTTTTCAAGCTTTGTTAAAAACGAAAAAGGATTTGAAGCACACTTTTGTCTCTTTTTCGAGCTTCAATAACAGCGATAAAGGAACCACTGGAGTCTTTTTTCAGCTCTTTTTAGACTCCGATAATGTGAAAATATTGTTGATCACTTGTCTTTTCGAGCTCGTTAAAGTAAATGAATTGATATCTACTCAGTATAAGTTTAACTCTTTTTCAAACTAAGATGGATTATTTACGATAAAGGAATACCTTGGTTAAACATGACCAAAGAGGTTCTCTCAGATATAATTTTACACTTTTTTAGATCTGAGTGAAAAATTTACGAAAAGTACTTTTGGAGTTCTCTTTCGTCCTCTTTTTTAGACTCTCTAAATATGAAAAAGGACCGGGATATCACTATCGCTAAGCTCGCTAAAACATAAAATAGTGACGGGCTTGTCGATCATGGCAAGGATCAAGTTTAATTCATCGCTAGACTCCTTAAATTATTAAATAGTGATACTTTATTCACCCGAAAGGGTTGAATTATAGATCAAGAAAATGTTATCCTCCTCAAGATTGTTAAAAAATAAAGAGGTACTAGTCGACAAATGACCGGGGAAAATTTGGGAAAAGTAAGTAAAGTTTCTTTTTGGTAGCAAGTCATTCTTGAACATGACACTTCTTTCACTCCATGTCCATGATTTTTTGGGTTGGGTAATCATATTGACGGTTCATTCACACCCATGGTTCATCATACCTTCACTTCGGTTTTGGGTCAATGTTGCCAACTCATCACAGTGTCACTGATATGTTCAAGAGAAGTCATCCAGTGATTAAAAACTCATCCATCTGAAATACTCATAAACCTTCATTTTCATGACCGTCATCGCTGAGAATTGTTATATCAAGTCATACCCTTGTCTCTGAAATTAGTAACTCCTGTTTTGCAATAAGGTGACTTCCTGTCGACAAAAAATCAATATGCAGGAATCTCACTTACAAACATCAAATTCCAGTACCATGAGGCTTGTTACAGCATCGACAAGATCATCGCTTCCAGACCTTTGACTGAAAGATTTTGTTTGGCGTTCGACATCAACTCATTTATTCACGCCTTACGAAATGTACTGTAGTACCTTGAGGGTCATTTTCATTAATGGTGGTTCTCTCACGTTTGTTAACAGCTCACATCATTGGATGGTAATCAAATGATGTCTTTCCATGTTCGACGACAAATCATATATTTTCATGGCTAGAATTGTACCCGAATGATCGAGTGAACGAGATAAGAAGACCCTGGATCTAGTTTCATCCATCCAAGCTGTGATTTTAGGATTGTTGTACACATCATCTGTACTGTGACCTTACATATAGATTGTCATCCATACATGGGCCTATATCTGTAGGTGTGTCTACATCTGGGAAACACTCCAACGTAGACGACTTTCTGAATTATGTACATGTTATTAGATTGTTTTATGTGCTGACTATGGGAATGCCTACCTCAACAATTATGATCAATGGAGGATATATCATGATGAAATGTATAGTAATATTGATGCAAGTGACCATTCCACTTCATTTCCAGGCTCATCACAGTGTAAATCATCTCAATCAAATGTTCTTATTATTTGGATCTCATGCTTTAGGGGGCAATTTTTATAGGTTAATTTGGGCACCATTCCCAATGACCTGGTTAACTGGGCATCATCTCTAGGACCGATGATCAAAGGGTCTATCATTCCCTATCATTTCAGTTTCTCCATGCCCTAAGACAAGAAACAAGATAAATCAAGCAAGACTTTCATGAAGCAAAGGTTTCCATCATTTGAAGCTTATTGTATAGCATATGAGAGCTCACCAATGCAGGCTCTAAGGGGCCTAAGTGCATTGCATATGTAGGTAGCCCCATTCAAGGCTGATCTGCAAATAAATTCTCGACATTCACAGGTGTGTTGGTCACATTAGGAGTGAAATTCTCACTATTCCAGAATCTCCACTTGGTCATTGCCTTCTAGAAGAGTTCACATGTGTCAAGCTTCGGATCCAAGTGTCCATTTGACATCTACATGAGTGGAAACATGTCTTGCCTATTTTTTGAAATATATTGATTGAAAAACAACCTACAATTCATCTATAAATTGAACACAGATCTAAGTGTTTGAGAAGGAATAATTTGAGTAGAGAAATGATGGATAATTTTCAATTGAGAGCTTGGTTTGTAGAGCTACTGTTGGAGAGATTTATGCTGTGATGAGACTTGGAAAATTTGCTAGAAGTTCAATTCAAATCAGTCATTAGGTTGTAACATCTCCTTCTATCATCAGTAAAGAGTACTTCTTGTTTTTCCTTACATGCATCTATGTTAACTTTGATTTTCCATATTGTAAGATCTTGGTTGATGAATGCAGTTTTTGCTTAACTGATTTAGCTAATTAGCTTGAATAGACATCTATATTATTTCAACTTCTATTGTTTCAGTGTTCTTTCTTGCAAGAAGTATTCATCCAACAAAACACTTGAATTTGAAGCTGTAGCAGAAGTGACAGAAGGAGCCAGTTGGAAGCAACTAAAATAAGTAAGCCTCCAATCCTCTTTGTATATTTGTTCTGAGTTAGGAGAAATGGTAGTATAGTCTTTCACCTGTTGTTTTAGATAAACACCTATATAGGGAAGCATAATTTATCTATATATTACATTTTTTTCCCAACAAGGTTGGTGCCATGAACCCTCTCTTTCTTTCAGTAGTTAATTCAATTCCTTTCATTGAAAACTTTTAGGCATTTATGCCCCTTATGGTAAATTCATTTTCCAAATAGTGCAACACACTCTTGAGCATCGAAAACTACATTTTGGAGCACCTAAATTGAAGCCTAGGTGTATATGAAATGCATTGTCCCTGGTTCAAGACTACATTGAGCGCAATTCACATATTTATTCTTGAAATGTACCCAAAATGTGCCTAATTTGTTGCATGAAAAAGAGTTGAATGGGTCTTATGGTTATGTTTCAAGATTCCAACAGACTGGAATGATGATTACTTGGAGAGAAAGAGAGCATGAAGAACAAAATATGGTTACCCTAAATGATCCGGGTACAGTAAGAGCCCTAAGAGATTGTGGGTTGATAATGTACTTCAGTTTGTTAGGATGAGACAACAAATAGAACTCTTGGAGTTTCTAGTTCAAGCATGTGATCCAACTATTGAGGCATTTCACATTAGGAACAAAGTGTTTCCTATTATAGTGGAGGATGTATAGTTTCTTACAGGCTTTTCAAGGAGAGGCTTGCCTATTTCCGTCTCAGGGTCTCCTCTTGGAGGAGAGACTCTGAGAGATTATGTTTTACAATATTTCTATCTAGGGGCAAAGCCAAGCAAGGATGGGAAAATAAACATTTATGACATTCAACATTTTCCTTTGAGAACCATTCTTTTCATGATCGCAAAATTTTTTGGCACTGTTACACTACATGTAGCGAATAGATCATATATGCAGTATGCACTAGAGTGCATAAAGCCAATAGTATTCAACTGGTCTGAAGCTGTACTTTCTCAGATAAAATAAGAACTGAACAAGGCAAAGGGAGGAAGGAATAAAAACTTCAGTTAAGGTTCAATCCTCATTTCATTTTCCTTAGAGAAAATTCCACTAATGCAACCTCAACATGTGACACTAGGTGTGCCTAACCCTAGATATCCACAGATGAAGAGATGGGTAGAAATAATGGCTAGGCATGTAGGTCAATCATCCATTGTGTTCTCGTCTGTGTTCTTCACCTGGTTCAGGTGACTAGTTGTAGCCATCGAGGAGTATGCATACGGAGGCGTCGATTTCCGAGGATATCCAGACTTAGCTTTACTAGAAGGCACTCAGTGGGGTGCAATAGGTAAGAATTTTTTGAGCATTATTTTTATTTTTCTAAGGTTTTTACAATTTTTTTGTACTTTTTTGTTTTACCAAGACCAAAATAAAGTTTTAATGTAATGCATATGTTGGTTGAGTTCAACCGGTGGATGAACTAGAGCATGGAGCAAATGAGCCTGTAGAGATGGTTGTTGGTAGAGCAATCCTCTAGGATTTAGACATGGCCAACACCTTGTCTATGCCTCGACAGCACATAGAGGGGTTGACCTTTGGTATTCCAGATTTTTGAATCGAAGAGTTACCCATGCGACTTCAGTTCCACACTATAGGCGTTCCTAACCACTGGATGTGGTTACTATGTAGGATAGCTAGATCTATAACATGTACCATGAGCATCACTAGTTTAATTTTGACATGTTGCATACATTTTGAGACCAATGTGTCTTAGGAACATTTTTTTGTAAAAACCTATAACTATCTATCTATTTGATTTCAGTGTTTTTCTATGTTTATTGTGTAATCCTATTCAATTATGTAAATGCATCTTTGCATGTGTTGCAATTTTCTATCTAAAACCTGATTAGCCAAAGAATCAGTCAATGTGTTCAAGTTTTTAGAAATGTGTTGATATTGAATAAAATCAAACTGTCTTTCCAAAAGTGGAACTCTTAGGAAAAAATGATGTCGTGTTGGATTTCTAATAGTATAAACACTAGTAAGTTGTATACCACAAGTTGTGAGTCTAACCTTATGATGATGCGGTTAATACCAAGTGAAATGGAATCAGAGAGAAGTTTTATCAATGCGCTATACTCAACGATATTGTTTGTCGATCTACCGATACAAATCCCTTGAAAACTCAGTAACTCGTTGTCCGGAGCGAAAATTTCCCACGCTGTAGAGGATAGATTCTACGTACTATGACTAGCACCATCGACATATCCAACAAATGGTTCCAAATATTTAGACATATGAGATGAAATTTAAAGTGGATTACTAACATCAAGAAAGCTCTAAAAGACAAACTAAGACAATGAATGCAAATCAACAACATATATAAACAATATAATACAAAAAATTACTACACTCATGATTAAGAATAGTAATGTTTTAGATACAACCAATTTCGGGGCTACGCTAATGGAATTCCATCGTAATCCACCAACACATAGGCACCCTTAGCAAGAAATATTTTGAAAATATAGAGGCGATGCCATAATGGCTCAAATTTCCCTTTACCTATTACAATAGCTTCTTGATCATAAAGAAGGACCAAGTTGCCCTCTCAGAAAATGTGAGGCTGGACAATTTTCTCGCATTATGCCTTTATACGTCTCTTATGCACTTCGTTGGCCAATTGGGCTTCACAACGCATTTCATCAAGATGGACGAGGTTAAAAATACACACTTATTCTTCTAAGGTTTCGTGGTAACAAGTCTATTGCGAGTTTTAACGATGATATTTCACATTGGATTGGAAAGATAGCTTCTAGACCATAAACCAATTGAAAGGGAGTAAATCCAATTGCATTTCTTACCGAGGTTCGGTACGCCCACAAGGCTGAGTACAGGATCAAATTCCAGTTTCTTTTACAAACTCCTATCATTTGGTGAAGCATACATTTAAGAATATTGTTGATAGATTCAACTTGTCCATTTTCTTGTGGATAATAAGGAGTAGAATTATCATTTGACAATCCTAACTTGGAATTCAATTCAGTCATCATATGGTTGTGAAAATTCTTCCCATGATCTGTAACTATAGTGTGTGGGACCCCAAACTATGCAATGACATGATTAAAGAAAAAAAATGTAGTTGTTTGTCCTGTATTTTTGAATGTAGGCATCACTTTGGCCCGCTTGGTAAAGTGGTCTACTGCAACAATAATATAACCATTCCCCCCAGATGAAGGAGGGCTATGGGTCATGAAGTCAATACCCCATTTTGACAATGGTCCAATAGACACAACAAGATGCATTGGTGCTGGCAGTTTGCGAATTTTACGATCAAATATCTGGCACACATTACAACTTATGTCCGTGAATATGAATTCGTGAAATACGGTCGACCAAAAGTAACCAGCGCATAGTATATTCTGCCCAGTAATGTATCCAGACAAGTTTCCACCACAAGCCCCAACATGACAATAATTTAAAACATTTTCGGCCTCCTCATGAATGAGTCACCTTCTAAAAATTGTATCGACACCATGATGATAAAGTGTATCACCAACGATTAGATAATATTTGGCTTGGTATCGAATATGTCACTGGTCAGAGTGAGAGGTATTAGGCCGAAAATTTTGGTTTTGGAGATAAATGTTAAAATACTGATACGAAGGATCAGATGATCTGATTAGAAACAGAGGCTCGTCAAGAATATATGGTTCCAATGTAGTAGTAGTACTATAAGAGGGAAGGTTACAGAGAAGCTCAGCCAAAACTAAAGACTTTCTTGACTTGGATTCGATGAATTCCTAATCAAATTTGTGCAAAATGACAATCCCTTTTGAATACTTTCCCCCCATTAGTTGACGTGATAAGATATAGCTCATGGGGTTGCAATCCAAAATTAAAATGGTCTTCCGGAACAGGATATAGTGGTGAAATATTGGGACAACTTAAACAACTGATGAGGTAAGATTTTCTACATACGAATACTTCACTTTCGTATCATTGATATTAAGACTTAAATAATAGATCGGATGTTCAATCCTGTTTTCAACTTAGAAAAATACCATAGCAATGGTCTTATTAGCTGCGACAATATATAAGAAATAATCACTTTGATAATTTGGGGGGGGGGGGGGTACATTAATGACATCCGGACAACAGTATCCTTGACAACATAAAAAGAATCTTGTGCAACTTCATCCCTATTAGGGTCCTCTAATAATAGGGTTCATAATTTTTGAATTAAAATTGATAGTATTGTAAATATGTATATACCATGCTTTCTGCAAGTTGTTTTCCCATATTTGAAAATAATAATAATAAATTAAAATAGGGTAAAAGTCCTAAAATAAATATCAAAGGACTTAGAAAAGAATAGACCCCAAAAGAAAAAGAGATAGAATAAGACATGAAAGTGAGCAAGTCAAAATGCCACTACTATTTACTTTCACTGCAAGAATAATGATTATGTGTAAATTGTCCAAAATTCCATAATCCATGATTAGTTAAATAGTTTAAACTTAACTTTTCATGCTTTCAATTTCATGTTTTAGATAGAGAAAAAAAGATATGTCAAACAGTTTAAATTTGATAAATCAGTAGATACTTAGAGAATAAATGAGAAGCTCAACAGTTTAATCTGAGCACTCAGATGAAATAATGTTTGAATTAGATAGATTTATTGCTTTAAAAGAAAAATGGATTTAGGTTTTCAAGCTTATATGCACCCATGAAAATGAAGTAAAAAATGTTAGAATAATGATGGGTAGGTAGAAAGCAGTTGTGCAACACATGTAATAAAGCATCATCGGGCAAACATTACTAATTTCCTCCCCCCCACAATGACCCAGTATTGTAAACCTTTATTCAAAGAGGCTCAAAGAATTTCTCTTACTTCTATTGGGACTGGACCGAAGCCTAAATGACTGATTGGTTAAAAATATTGGATTCCCTACATGAAAACCCATTTCATCATCATATTCACCCTTTTCCAAGAAATACAAACCCTTTTCCTAAGTAAAATACATGTTTGCTTAGAAAAGTAAAAACCCCCTTCATTAAGTTCATTTTCATTCAAAAAACACTCAAAAAACCTACGAAATGAATTTAATCCTAAGTTCACGTGTAAAAAATCAAAATGGGACAAAATTATGCTTAATTACCTATTTTACATTTTACTTAGTTTACATACTATGTATTTTAATTCATTTCATTCATTATATTTCCATTTCATATTAATTTGTAACCTAAAGTATTAATCCCCTATATAATAACCCTTCCTGTATATTATTAATTTCTTTATATGTAAATATCCCAAAAAACCCACTTATTTTAAGTTAAACCTATGGTCTATTTATCCCACATATTAAATAAACCCTTGCTCTTTTCCCCCATAGGTTTAAACGTATCTTATGTTATAATCCAGTGCCGTATGGTTTTAAAACACATATAAATGTTTTATTTACCATATAATATATATACTTCCAATTGAATAAAGCAACGTTTTTTCATTATAAATATACATTTGTAACGTTAAATACCATACCCATGCCCTTGGTTATTAACATTCGTTCAATTTTTTTTATTTTAAACATTATATATATATATATATATATATATATATATATATATATATATATATAACATTTAAATCAACCCCGTCGCATAATACAAGCCTGCACCCCACCTCCTATTGACAAGCAACTTTCACATTAAATCTCAGTTGTTTGCATTAGCCCTCCCAGATTCGACGATCAAAAGGCCATATTGCAAATTAAACTACGTGACAGTACCCATATTAAACTATGTGAAATAGGTTGTTTTTCACCTTTCTCCCTCCTCCACGTGGCCAAATACTATTGGATCACATTCGATCAAGTAATACCACATACCGCCCAAATCCAACATGATAAACTGTCGATGTTTTTTTCCTTTTGAAGACCAAAACATCCATCCATGCGATGTGACTGCCATTTAATGTAGACTAGTTTACACCTAAAACGTTCAATAAACTTCTAAACTGCACAATTAAGCCCTTTTCCTGCACCATTTGACTATATTCATCCTCCAGATTGAGAAGAACAGACACTGTACACTATTATACGCCCATAAAAGCAGAAAAAGACTGCATTTTCTGTCAAAGATTGTTGGAAGTCCTAGATTGCTTCAAGAAAGCACCAAAGACCTCTCCAAACAACTCAAAACTTGTTTAAAATACCCATAACTATGAAAACAGGTATTTTCATATAAAAACAAGTATGTTATCATTTGAAAAGAATTTGTGAAAGGAATTAAGCCTAGTAAAAGAAAATTTATCTAAATAAACCTTATAGTTCCACCAAAAAAGAGTTAAAACCCTGTCAAAATTCGATACAAACCCTATTTTAAATATTGCATTCAGATTTAAAGGAAAAATTAAGTTTATTTCAGTCTTTACAGACCTTATAATACTCCTAAATTACCCAGAAATCCTCTACAAGTAACCCCAATCCTCTGCGTCCAATTTCAATCAATTTTAGCCCAATATTCACTGAAAAAGGTATAAGAAACCCTTGTTTCTTATTTCATAAACTTGTGAGAGTCTGAAATCCCATTGAAAACCAAAATTGAAGGTTGAAATCCAAGGAAAGAACCAAGTTGTGCTTATTTTATCCAAATAACCACTGTTAAAGTAAAAAACACTTCTGTAAACCATTTAATCTTATAGAAGAATCCAGAAAGCCTAAAAACAGAGTTTTGGTTATCCAGTAAGCCTAAAAATGTCAAAATCAAATCCATCTATGTCCTCCAAGATTGAAATCATTGTAAATCCTCTACAACCTCTTGTTGTAGACATTGAACACACCTTTATCTGATGTGGACTATAAAATAGAAGATCCAGTTGTTGAATTTAATTTGTTAGACCTCCACTACTTGAGTTATGGAAAGTCCTTAGATCAGGTTGAAGAAGTCCAAATTTTGGAATCAAACCTACCAAAATATGTTTTTCCAGTCACTCATCAATGCCGAGAGGTTATTAGGTTGTGTCAGAGCTATTATTCACCTGAAAATAGAGCAATAATGAATGAAAACAAAGAGATATTGTTTACAAATACTGTTGAGACAACAACTGAGACAAGGTTTAAAATTAGATACAATAAAAAGCTTAAAGTAAATTCAGTTGATAAAGGAAAAGTGACCATATAAGTAGAAGACACAGATGTTTCAGTCACAAATAAGGATGCTGCTACAGTCAATACAAATGAGGAAGCAACAAATATTTTAAATGAAGGAAATCATGATAATTTAAACACTCAAGTCATAGAGAAACAATAAAATTTTGAGGCATCTTCTTCACAGATAGCAGAAGAAAAAGATCTTCATATCAAGGAAAAATATAAGCAGATTAAGACAAAAAATGAGGAAATCAAGAATGAGATGTATTCTCAGTATTTGAAGAAAACACTAGGCATTCAAAACATACTTTTGTTAGCTTTTGATTACTCAAACAAAAAGTTTATTATGTCAGTGCTACAACCAACAAACAAGACTCCTAAGGTAGTTGTAGACTACAAGAAAATTGACCTTGAAGTACCAACAAAAATCATTCATGCACTAGATCAAATTGAATTTCATAGGAAAATTTCAGAGTTGTTATATTCTACCATAAATACCAAGGCTATGAGTGTAAAAAAACTTCAAAATACCATAATAAACATGAGGGATAAAATGAAGGTTGACAAAGCTTCCTCATATGCTGAAGATATTAGGATTAAGTCTTTAGAAGAGTTGGTTATTCGAGTAGGATATGATCTTGCAAATGTTAAAGTAGCAGAACAGTTAGTGAAGAAAATGAATGAGGACATTGCAGCATTGAGGAAACAGCTTAAGCTTCCACCAACTGAAAATCCACAAGCCAAAGAAATAGTACAAGAGAAAAATAAGAAATATGACGTGATGAACTTTATTTTTCAATTAACAGAAAAGATAAAAGAGATGGAGATCCAAATGGACAAGCTTGTCCATGAAAGAGAAACTAAAAAAACATAGGAAAATCCTACAATAATTCCCATGGTTACTATTGTTGTGCCTTTAACTCTGGCAGAAGAGTTGGCACAAAAAGAAATACTCGCTACTGCAGTGCCAGTGACATCATCAACAACTTCAGCCACATAATCATCTACTACAGCAGCTCAACATTCTGATGACGCTAGTAAACTAGTGAAAGCCATGGAAGAAATGCCACTTCAAACAAATGAGATTAATAGATTGAAGAAAGTTATTAACAATCTTCAAGACACCAAAAATATAGCTCAAATCAATGCTAAAACTCATGAACAAAGGGCTAACAAGTTAAATACTAAGTTGAATAATCTACAAAAAGGTTTGACCTTGAAAGAGCCAATTTATTATGTAAAGAATTAGTTATGGAGTAAAATCATTGAAGCCATCAATGATTTTTGGCCATAAATTCAAGTAATATATGAGTAGAGCGATTTACTGAAGGCAGCACGAGCAGAGATTCAGAAAACAAAAGATGAGCTCAGTGAAAAACCTGATCAAGCCATATAATTGATAAAGTTTCTCAATAGTAAAAACATGCAAGAATTGGAAGAAATAGAAATCACTCATAGGACAGAGACAATCCTTGAAATAAGAAAAGTCATTTCAAAGAAGAATCTGATGAAACAACTTGAAGGGAAATGTGAAAACATGAATATATCCCTAACCAAGTTTATGGATAAATTTGAAAATTTGAGGCAGAGAAGTTTGTCTAACATTTTGGTCGTTAATGATAAACTCATGCCATAGGAGGAATACAATAAGAAAATTAGAGAGTATGCAAAAGAGGAGGTGGACAAGATAGATGGAAAAGGTATTCCTACAAGGAAGGTCTTACTTAGAAGTTTTGAAGACTTGTTTTATTTGCAACATGAGATAAAACATTTATTTGTCATAAAACCAACATTTTCTAGATATACTAAGGCAGATGAAAACTCCAGGAGGCTGAAAAATATACAAATTCCTAATGATGAAGCTTGGAAATCACTCACTGACTTACTATAAAAGTCAAATTGCAGAGAGAAAAGGATAAAAAAGTTGGCTGATTTTTTCACAGTCAAAACAGAATTTATTTACAACGGTAAGGCAGTTTTTACAGAGGTTAAAGAATATCACACTTAAAGAGTATCACGGTTAAAGAGAATCAGAGTGAAAGAGTATAAGATAAAGAAGAAAATATTTCAAAACAGATTTGAAATATCTTTGCCAGCAAAAAGGACACCAAGGCACCCAACTGCACCTAATCCATAAACAGTTTTCTATTTTATTTGGATAAATAGGACAGGTTGTTGATTTGTTAAGCATCTATCACTATTCTGTTTTAAAGATATTTTATTTTTCCTTATATAATTCCTAGAAGCATTCTAGGATATTTTGTAAACATTTTTGTATAAATAATTCACTCTTTGAAGTATTAGTATGGAATAAATTGTTTAAGATTTCTATAGTCATTTTTGTTGTACTTGAAGGCTTTTTGTTGCAAGTTGAAGTAGAAGACTAGATCAAATCATCTAGCATCATATTTCAGGATTCATGTGATGAGACATTGAAGTGAAGTAATTTCTACTTGTCATTGTTTATCTTGTCATGTTTTGATTTATCCATTATGTATTCTAAATTTGAATGATAAAATAGGAGTATCATTTCATGATTTGTTAAAAGCACCATGTCTTTACTATTTATCATTTCTATGTTTTCTACTGATTTCCTGAGTAAGGAACCCTTAATTTCTCCCTCTTTCAAATGACATTTGAGTACTCCTTCCTTATCCGGATCAAAGAATCATGTATTTCTCTTTATCCCTATCAAACCACTTCACCAAAAAATCCTTTCAAGATCTTCAGAGACTCATCTATCTTGCCCTGAAAGCATTTGACTTTTTGACCTTGATCCAAGTTTTGTCTGCTTGAATTTTGACTCCTTAGCCCAATGGAAAGCCATATTTCTCACTATCCATCTCATTAAGTGATTTTTCCCACCAAATCAAACCAAATAAAAACCAAATTGCATAGTCATAACTAGCCTAATATCTTATAATCAAAACAAAGTTAAATATTAAAGAGAGATCCCTCTCTGAACCCTAGGAAGGCTAGTTCCTAGAGTTTAAAAGTTGGTCTATGTTTACCTTTAATTTTCTTAGATTTTAATTCAAAATCTCACAACTTAAGAATTATTCGAGTGATAATAGTCCCAATGGAAGGGAATCCCTTTTTTCAAGAGTCGAGTAAATCCTTTAGCCAATTCGGCGTAGTTGGGTATGAACCTCCTTAGGAAGTTAGCCTTTCCTTGAAGTTTCTGTATCTGAAGTAAATGTAAGTTTAGTAGATCAAGAACCAAAGGTCACCACTCACAAACAGATCACAGATCAGTACACCAGTATAATCACGTGGTTAAAACCCTCAAAGAGGGAAACAATCCACGCCCTGAGCCAACGCAACCACTTCACGGAATTTATTAATATAAAAAAGAAAAGTTACATATGTTTCTCTCATAAACGGTTACCGGAAAAATGACCCTCCATGCTCTTTAAATAGAGATTATGGACCAGTCGAGTGCTAAGCCACGGATCAAGTGTCGTGAATACCGAGGTGAGAGATAACTGTCGGATCAAGACAAATTTTGATCATCAAATTCTAAGTTACAAATGTACATGGTAAAGAAACACACTTTACCTAACTCTACACTAGACTAAGTTATTCTTAACTATTTCGTATGTGTCGGAATATCCTAACATCCCCCCTTAAGAACAACTTGGGATAGGATTGAAGTATTTACAAAGGTGACACAAAATGAGCCTATTTCCTATGTGTCGAAATATCCTAACATCCCCCCTTAAGAACAAATTGGGATAGGTTTGACGGATTTACAAAAGTGACATGATAGGAGAAGGAAGGAGGCATTAGAGCCTATTCCCCTTAATGAAAAATTTCCTGAAATCCAATCATGGATCGAAGTTTGGTAAACTTCACTTCTGTGAGAGCCTCTGTAAAGATATCAGCTACTTGATAATTTGTTGGATAGTACTATACTTCAAGAACACAATCATGAATGAGCTTTCTGATGAAGTGTATGTGGAATTCAATGTGTTTCATACGTTTATGTTGAACTAGTTCTTTACATAGTTGAATGACACTTTGATTATCACACCAAAGTGTAGTTGGATGCTACTGATGAAGACCAAATTCAGATAGAATCTGATGAAGCCACATGGCTTCCGTGCTGGCTTCAACTGCACCATGATACTCTTCTTCTGCTGAAGAAAGGGAGATGGCACTTTGTTTCTTACAAGACCAAGTAATAGGTCCTGAACCAAGAGTGAATACATATCCTACAGTGGACTTTCGATCATCAGGGTCACCAGCCTAATCAGAGTCAGTGAAACCAATCAACAAGGGAGATGCTCCTACACTGTAATGAATCCCGAACTGAACTGTACCTCGAATATATTAGAGTATTCTTTTAGCTTCTTTCCAATGACTTTCATGAGGCTGGTGCATAAACTGAGCAACAAGACCACTGATAAAGGAAAGGTCAGGACGACTATGGGTTAGATACAAGAGTTTACCAACAATTTGATGGTATAAGGTAGCATCAAATTCAGGGGTAGTACAGTTGACTGAAAGCTTGAATCTAGACTGAAATGGAGAAGGGGTAGGCTTATAGTATTCCATGTGAAAGTGGTGTAGAATATCACAGGCATACTTGGACTGAGAGAGGGTAATGCCTTCCTTGGATTGCAAGAGTTAAAGACCAAGGAAATAATGCAAGTGTCCTAAGTATGTCATTTCAAACTTCTTTTTGAGGCTAGACTTTACATGGTTTATATGGTTTGGATCACTACCAGTAAGGATAAGATCATCAACATAAAGAACAAGGATAGTGAAGGAATTACCCACTTTCTTGGTGTAGACAGTGTTGTCAGAATGACACCTAGAAAAGCCATTATCTAAGAGAAATCTATCCATTTTGGCATACAAATCCCAAGGAGATTTTTTGAGACCATAGAGAGACTTCCTAAGGCGACAAACAAGGCTAGAGTATTTTTTGATAAATCCAGGGGGTTGTTCCATGTAGATTTCTTCATGCAAATCTCCATGTAATAAGGCATATTTAACATCCATCTGATGGACTTCCCATTTAAAGGTGGCATCAAGGGAAAGAACAAGGCAGATAGAATTCATTTTGGCAATAGGGGAGAAGGTTTCAGTATAGCCAATGCTTTCAACTTGTGAAAATCCTTTAGCAACAAGACTAGTTTTATGTCTGTCCACTTTTCCATCTGGTCCAAACTTGGTTTTTTAAACCCATCTGCATCTGAAAAGTTTTCTTCCTTTTGGAAGAGGAACAAGATCCCAAGTATTATTTGCCAATAAGGAACGATACTCTTCATTCATAGCTTCATCCAAATCTGGATGACCCGAGGCTTATTCAAAGGTTTCTAGATCAAGTTTTTCTGGAGCTTGAGCTAATAAGGAAGAGGCTATTTTGAACTGAGAACATGTATGCCATCGATCAGGAGGGTCACCTGCAAGAGAACTGGTTGCATCTCGAGTAGAGCAGACCCATCTTGGAAGTGGTGGAGTATAAGGAACAATTTCACAAGTTGGAGGAGGATTTTCATCCTCGCTGTCATCATCTGAACTAGAAGGAATGCTATTAAAAATAGAAGAGAGAGAAAGAGGTGGCACATATGCTGAATCAGGCTCGCAAGACAAAGGTGGCACACTTGTCAAACTAGGCTCGCAGGTCGATATATTTTCATCAAATTTTACATCTCTTATAATGATAATATTTTTGGATTTTGGTTGAAGAATTCTATATCCTTTGAAATCTTCAGAATATCCAACAAAATACAATTTTCACTCTTAGGTTCTAAGGCTTTATGTTTCACATCTGGAATATGGTCCCAAGCATCACTTCCAAAAACATGAAAGTGACTTACATCTGGTTTGATTGAGCTTCAAGCTTCTTCTACAGTTATATTCTTTAAAACCTTAGTAGGAGTGCGATTTACTATGTAATTTGCATAGTTAATGGCTTCTGCCCAAAATTGAGACCAAGTCCTTTAGATTGAAGCATACAATTAGCCATTTCTTTTAAGGTGTGATTCTTCCTTTCAGCTACACCATTTTGTTGTGGAGTATATGGAACAATATAATGTGATTGAATTCCATGCTCAGTGCAAAAGTTGATAAATTTGTTGTTAACATATTCTCCACCATTGTCTAATCTTAACTTAAGAATTTGATGTTCAAATTGTTTCTTAACAAAGGCCTTAAAGGCCAAGAACATGTTAAAAACTTCATCCTTGATTTTTAAGAAATATACCCAAGTGCGTCTAGAAAAATCATCAATGAAAGATAAGAAGTACCTACAACCAAAGAAAGAAACAATAGGAAGTGGACCACATAAATCACTATGCACAAGCTGCAAAGGGGCTGAAGCATTCCAAGAGGCACGTTTGTCAAAACTATCCCGATGTTGTTTTCCGAGTACACATCTAGAGCAAACACCATCTCAACAAGATACCATAGGAAGGCCCGTCACCATATTTTCCTTACATAGAGTTTGAAGAGAGCGATAGTTTAAGTGACCAAATCGCTCAAGCCAAAGTTTTATCACATCATCATTATGAGAAACAAAAATAGAGGGAAGAGATGATGACCCAAAGTTGTCAAACTTATACAACTTTGTGGAATCATTAGCAATGCCAATAGCTAAAATATGTTTAAGATATTTGAGGTCCTTGATTACAACATCATGAGGTGAGAATTCTACTATTTTCGCTTCACCTGAATGAGTTATATGATAAACAGATAGAAGGTTACATGATAAGGTAGGAACACATAGTACATCATTAAACTGAGCATTATCTAGATGAATGGTTCCATATCCTACAACACTAAGAGATATGTCATCAACAACATAAATATGTTTGGTGTTATAGTCATTTAAAGAAGAAAACATGGATTTATTTTTAGCCATGTGATAGGAAGCTCCAAAATCAATGAGCCACTCATGAGAAGGAGAAGAATAAGATACATTTAATGCATAACCAGATCTTGATGCTTGACAACCACAAGCAGAAAGTGACATGTCAAAAGATGAAGGTGAAGAGTGCTCCAAATTGATGTTGTGCTTCTTCATTGCTGCTTCTAAGGCTTCCATCTTCTTAAAACATTTTGACTCTATATGGCCATCTCGACTACAAAAGTTGCAATGTCTATCTATCTTCTTCCCTTTGTCTGGATTTGCCTTATTATTTTGGTGATTTGACTTTTGAGTTTGCGGCTAAAATTGCTTAGGGCCCTTGTTTGGTTTAGGACCATATTTTTTAAAATACTGCTTCTTGGAATTCTTTTGATATGGTTGTTTTTGGGCTGCTAACACTTTCTTAGAAGCGTTTCCAGCAGTGATAAGACCAAGGTGTAAAAAAATTTCTTCTTCTCTTATCAAAGAGTCATAAAAGGCATTAAAAGAGGGATTCTTGTAGGTGGTTCCTGAAGAAATGATGGCTTCTCTGGTGGAATGGAAGGCAGAAACAAATATAGAGTATGCAGGACCAAGCTTAGCAAGAATGCAATATATGAGGCTACCATTGTCCTTTTTGATCTTACAACCTTCTAAAAGAATTCCGAGGATCTTAAATTTGGACAAAAAATCTTCAATGGAGGAGAAATTACTAGGGTCCAAAGTAAGAAACTCCTTTTCAAGCTGGTGGGCTCGGATTTGATTTTGAATGCCAAAAATGTTTTTTTATCTTTTCTAGGGCCTCATCAGGGGTGTCAATTCCAAGGATATGAAATCGCAGATCTTGATCAATGGACATTCCTATCAACCCTCGTGCTTGATCTTGTTTATTTTCCCATTTAGCAGCTTTATCATCATCAGAAGGTTTAGTTTCTTGTCCTATGGTTATTATATAGATCCCTTTACTTCTAAGCATATCAACCATGTGATGTAGCCATTGGAAATAATTGTTGCTATTAAGAATAACTGGACATGCACTTTCCATTTAAAAAAAAAAAAACTAAAGTTGATAAAAGCTAAAACTAACTACTCCAATGGAAAGGTCTTGAAAAATTAGGCCGTTTAAAAAAAACGGCTCGAAAAACAGCTTCCGGATGAAAAAGTTATGCCTTTTGAAAAATATAAGTTGTAGATGTCGAATAGTTATGGGAACGGGATAAAGTGCAGCTTTTTATAATAATAAAAAATCTGCCCTTTGAACAATTTTTTTTTTAAAAGAAGCTTGAGAAAGAGACTTGAACCCAAGACCTCTATTCTCATAAACTAACCCCTCACCAAGTGAGATAATAAAAGGATCACGTTATTGTATGAAATTAGGAAGGATTTTTTTTTTTGGCCAATGTGTGTGCCTTTTCCTGTACAAAAAAACACAAAAACCAAGAAAAAAAATGAAATGAAAAGCCTTACAGAAGAATTTTAGATTTTCGGTTAGCCTTACCAACAACTATCACTTTTTTCACTATTTGTGATTTCCCGACATCGCACAAAGACTCGGGGAAAGAGCATACGTAGCAAAAAAAGCCCTTTTCCTGTTTCTGATTTGCCGAGATCGCACGGAGCGCAAAAAAAAGAACATACACAGAGAAGAGGGTATAGATCCGAAAAATAAATAAAAGCTTAATACCGAAAACAAATAGAAAAAAAACTGAAATAAGAAGAACTATTAACAAATATAACTACAAAATAGATGCTTTATACCTCCAGATCTAAACTGACATAACTTGGGCAGACAGAAACCTTTTCGCATGAAAAGAAAGGTGTTCCTCACTGTAAAAGACACTCCAGACACAACCAAGAAGTTCTCCAAGCTCAAAAATTTTCAGAAATAGTAGATCTACAAAATGGCATTCGCATGCAGTCAAGCCGGCTTCGGATTTTGATCAACAATGGATGCGGCCCTCAAAATAGCTCTAATACCATGTGGGAATTTTCAGGGTAAGTTTCGTAGATCAAGAACCAAAGGTAACCGCTCACAAACAAATCATAAATCAATACACCAGTATAATCACATGGTTAAAACCCTGAAAGAGGGAAACAGTCCACACCTTGAGCCAACGCGGCCACTTCAGGGAATTTATTAATATAAAAAGAAAAGTTACATTTGTTTTTCTCATAAAAAATTACCCGAAAAATGACCCTCCATGCTCTTTAAATAGATATCATGGACCAATCGAGTGTGAAGCCACAGATCAAGTGTCATTAATATCGAGGTGAGAGATAACCATCGGATCACTACAAATCGTGACCGTCAGATTATAATTTACAAATGTAAATGGTAAAGAAACACACTTTACCTAACTCTACACTAGACTAAGTTATTCTTAACTATTTCCTATGTGTCTGAATATCCTAACATCCCCCCTTAAGAACAACTTGGGATAGGATTTAAGGATTTACAAAGGTGACACAAAAGGAGCCTATTTTCTATGTGTCGAAATATCCTAACATCCCCCCTTAAGAACAAATTGGGATAGGATTGAAGGATTTACAAAAGTGACACAATAGGAGAATGAAGGAGGCATTAGACCCTATCCCCCCTTAATGAAAAATTTCCTGAACTATAAATTTGATGGTGGAGGCAAATCAAGAATGCTCTGAACCTTCAATGGGTCGATTCGAATTCCTTCTTTCGAGATGGCGAATACAAGAAAACGACCAGAACCAACACAAAACACACATTTATGTGGATTGAGGCATAATTTTTAGTGTCGGAAACGTAAGCATATGGCTCTCAAATTCATCGGATGATTAGTCTGATTTCGTGAATGCATGGGTAAATCATTTAGATAGGGTTGAACAATGTGCTTCATTTCATTGAAAGCATAATCCATTGCTCTCTGAAAAGTTGCCCCATCGTTCTTTAAACCAAACGGTAGTTTCCAATAAGTGAATGTGCCCCAGGGACAGATGAATGTTGTCTTATATTGATCCTCTGGGTGGATATTGATTTGATTGTAGCCAGAAAATCCATCCATGAACGAAAATATTTTTCATCGAGCACAATCATCAATAATTTGGTCGATAAAGGGAGTAGGATAGTTGTCTTTTGCACAAGCAAGGTTGACATCCCAAGAATCGATGAACACTCTGATGGTTCCTTGTTTTTTCATGACAAGAAAGATGTTGGGAACCCACTCAGTTAGCAGAATAGGGTAAATGAAACCAACATGCATAGGTATCTCAACTTCTACTTTAATGGAAACGACCTTATTTGGATGAATAGGACAAAGGCGTTGACGTACCAACTTGACATCAGGGTACATATTAATAGTGTGTTCAACGATACTAGTATCTATGCTTGGCATTTCCTCGTAAGACCAAGAAAATACATCACAGAATTCACGAAAGAGAGAGCGATATGTTTTGAGTTCTGATGGGAAACAAGATATGCCGATATGAATATTTTATACAATTCTAGGTATGGTCAAAATATCAAGAAAATGGTTTCTTCAATATTTGAAAAATTTCGCTCGGAATCGATTACATTAATAGGTAAAGAATTCGAAAATAAATTTTTGATCGATTGGTGATATAGTTCACTAAGATTATTTTCTTCATAATCAGAAAGATGGGAATGATGATGATAATATTCCCATGGTTCTCCTAATTCTGACATCATCGTTTCCAAAATATTCTCATCTGTCAATAAAGTTGAGGAAAAATGATTAGAGGGAGTACTAAAATCTAAGGAACGATCAACCCAAACAACTGGCGATGATGATTTTGGATTCATTGACAAAGCCTGATATATCGATTGTTATGCCAGCTCATTAGGGCTAGGCGGAAGAAACTCATCCAACGTAACAATTTCAGAATCACCCGTACTCTTCCTTAAGCCAGACAGAGTTGAAGAGATCATGTAGCAAGTCTTTGTACTTGCAATTTATGCTAATGTCGCAGGTGGCAGTAATGCAAAGGTTCCCATAAGAGTGTAATCTTTTATTATTCTTACACCAATGTTTTGAAGTGCAAGTTGGGGTGCGTGAACAAATGGAACACTTCTAGTTACTTACAAAGCAGAGGAAAAGAAGGATAGTTGATTAATCACTGTGATGGCACCTATATATGGAAAGGAAATCATTCTAAAATATGTAGAAACAATTACAGTCATAGCATATACTGATGGCCTTCCAAGTATGATATTATATTCAAGGGGTTCGTCAACAACCTCAACATGAACATTCAATTTTTTCCCCCTAGTTCAACATCCAGGTTATTAATAATACCACAAGGCTTATATGTACGTCCGTTAGAAGCCTTAAACATCGTTGATGAGTGAGATAGGCACGGCAAGCCAAGTGACTTCCAACAGTCTAGAGACATAATGCACATAGATGCTCCCTCATCAATAATAGTACAACGAACAAGGTGATTGATAACACTTACTTGTATGGAGAATGCCAATTCTGCTGCTAACTATGGCACATAGCCCATATGATTAAACACTATGTAATTAGAATCAGTCAGATCAATTCCACCAATAGTTGACAATAAAGCTTGTTTCTAGGAGGGAAAATTTTGTAATACCTGAAGAGCTGACATAGCTGAAGGGGATTGAGCAAAATCTTCAACTATATTATAATTTTAAGTAGCTCTTGCTCGAGGATTATATGTTGATTTATGAACAACTCCGCTCGATGGTTTGATTTTCAATTTAGGAATAGCAGTAGGCAGTACTGATTCCATAAACGGATTCATGGTAGAGGTAGTGGGTTGATCAGTGGCTTGAATACCATAATATTTATTATGCGTTGACACCAAAATGGTTTTTGAAGGTTTTGTGATAGACAACATAAGCACTTGGGAACTAGAAGTTGGATCCGCAGCAAACAAATTTGTGTTTCGATTAGGAAACGGATCTGTCAACATAGTTGACGCGTGTGAAGTCTTAACCATTTTTTAGACTTCAGCGCAGTGAGGAAAATCCAAAAAAAATTGTTACTCATTACATATTATGCATGGTTAACGAGGTTTCCTATTTCCAGACTCTTGATCAAATGATCTTTCCTGCAGATTAGAATTTTTCTTTTTCTTAGTTTTCCCTTTTTTCTTACTTTCGTGTTGCTTGTTACTTTTTCCTTTGTCATATGACGTGGCATTAATTTCAGAATAAGGTGCAAGATCAGATGCAGTAGTATGATGTGTGCTTTTAGTACTAATAAAACTATCTCTGACATCATAGTCCTTTAATTGAGGAGGAATAGTAAAATTAGATCGCGCTGCATTAGGAATTGTTTCATAGAGTGTGCCAGACTGAGTATAAATCAATTCTAAAAATTGGGCATAAGAAATGAATTTCTCTTTAGTGATGGCATGACCCTTAGCCACATCCTTAGTTATATATGGTAACAGGGACTTAATGAACCACTCAACAAGAAGTTGATAAGGAAGAAATGTCCTAACCATTCTACGACAATGACGCGACTCATGAATATGATCAGAAATATGAGTAGCATTAGTCTGTTTAAAATTAGAAGAGTTTCATTCCAGTTTCATATCATATGGGTAACTAGAAGTGAGTCATAAAGACAGTATCTATGGTAGTGAAATTACCAAAATAATCTCTAGGTAACTCAATGTCCCATTTTTCAGTCGGACCAGTGAGTGTACGTTGGAAAAGATGTAGACGAACAGAATCATAATTCAGGGAGTTTGGTGAACACCACAAATGATAAGTCATAAAATGAGTGGAAAGGTCTTCCCCAAGGTTTCCATTGAACTTAGGAATATCCGAGGGTAATTTATGGGGTATCATCAGCCACCAAGGCTCATAGTAGATTGGACCATTGGTGAGCCGATTTAAATCTGGTAACTCTAAAGTTGCAAAAAAGGGTAACTGTCGATTAAGGTTAGGTTTAGCATAGCCAGGGTATGGTGGAACTACTTGGGAAATATTCCTTTGAGCACTAGCATAAGGAATCTATTGCAGGTAACCTAGATAGGGGTTGTTCTGATAAGCAAATGCTTAAGGATTCTGTTGACCAAAACTTGGGTACGATACTTTTTGAAATGAAGGTTGAGGAATTTGTGCTTGAGGCTACCAAGGGTTCTTTCCACCAATGTTATAACCCAAATTAGGATAAATTGGAATCAGTTTAGGATAGGTACAACCTAGTTGTGGTTGCGACATCACATAATATGGTAATACAACTTGTGAAATAATGATTTCGGGTATAGGTTGTTGTTGTAAAGTAGCCAGAGGAGTTGGATTATGAGGACCCAATACTTAAGGGTATTGAGCTGAAGGACCCACCTGAAATAGTTGTTGTATAATATTTTGAGTCTGTAACAGGGGTAAAGATGTATTAACAAGTGGAATTGATGTGGGTTCAATAGGCTGAACTAGTTGATACGAGTGTACAACCGTTTGTGATTAGATAGGCGGAGTGGGTTTCCATTGACAAAAGTTAATTTTGACATTAGGTTGACCAAAAAATGATGGAGTACTGTCAAAGTGGGTGACCAAAGGTTTCCCCCCAGCATGAAGAGGATAATAAGATGGAAACAATTGTTCTCCAAATGCAGGGAGTCGAGTTGATATGGTATTGGATGGACTAGACCCAAAAGGACCAGCTTGATATTTCCCTCATGATGTATATTATGAATCAATTCATTCAGTACTCACTATAGGTTTTCTAGTTAGAATATTAGACGATGACATTGGTAAAGTCTGTGTGTTTGAATATGCACCAGAGAAAATTCTAGATAAAGTTTTATAACCTAATGGGACCAAAGGGCCACCATGAAAATATGACTATGTTGAAGTTATGAACATTTATGGTGTAGCAAGAGCATGTGATTACACAATTAGAACAAATGGTCCAACCGAAGATGTTGGTTCATGCATGGTTACTTGACCAAATGTATAGCCTTTTGAATCAACGGGAATTTGAATAGGAATAGGATCAAAAGAAAAGGTTGGTGATTATGGAAAAGACTCGTACAGGTAAAGATACTCCCCAAAATGGGTTGGAGTAAAAGGTGTCTCATGTTGTGGGATCTCTTCAATCGAAATTAAACCAGGTGGAAGGATTCCACCATCAAGCCCAAACTATATTTCAAGAGGTTGAATGTGTGATATGGGAGACTTAATGGCTATAATAGATTGTGGGGAAACCGATACACAAAAAACTTCCGGTTTTTTGACTTTGGGATGTATATGTTCTGGAAAAAAAGAGATAGTATTTGGATCAAATTCCATTTAAACAATGTCGAGTTCGGGAGGTATGGTCTCACTGATTGGATGGATCATGACCACAGGTAGTTGTGAGGACTCCGTCTCGAAAAGAGTAGATGAAACAGGATTTGTAGAAGCAACTTGTGCCGACTCTGGTATATGTTAAGATGATGCTTCACCAGAGGTACTAATGGTACTGGTTTCGATAGAGCGATGTCACCTTCGCTGACTAGAAGTGACTTATGGTGGTAAAGGTGGTTTCAAAGCAAGTCTATGCAAACGATGGGGAAAGGGATTTTTCTCTTCCATAATGACTAATTTATTTTATGGCCAAAAATAAATAAACAAAATAAAAGGGTAATGCTAGGGAAAAGGTTTACTAAGAAACTGTGAACTATAGAATACCTCCTGGCGAACAAAGAAGTACGGGCAGGAAATCTCCTCGAATGTTGTGTTCGGTGTATCACAATTTACAAGGCGGCCAAATCAGTTCAATATGGATGGATAGCAACCTAATTTTTTCCTCCCAAATATACCCGAAGGTACGTGGAGGCCCAATTACATATTACTGTTGTCTGATGCAAAACCACACAATGAGAGCACCGCTTCATACATTTCGTACTATAACACCACCTGATATACCCGAAGGTGCATGGAAGAGCTATGATATACTTGCATACGTGGAGTGATGTATCCCACTCTGATTGTATTGTAGGCAATTAATGACAACTACTATGTTTTATGACAACGGAGCATGTCTCTAGCCTAGACCTTCTAAATGTTATCGTTATGGTTCCAACGCTTTGTTAGGTAAATTGATGTAAATTTTAAGTTGATATTTTTTATAAATTTTCCTTTCAAGGTTCACCATGATGATGTGATGGAAATTCCTAAAATGAAAACTAAAATCACAAGAAAACTTTTCAATTTTAGCTTTTTCAATGAAAATCATAGCTATTAAAGGAAAAGAGAAATTATTTTTGAGAGCAAACAACAAAGACCACAAACTAATACACAACTTTCCTAATTGTTCCTATGCAAAACATACAATCCACTATATGAAAATGCAGGTTTTTATTTTCAGTCCCCTTAATGTAAATGAGAAAAGGAAACCAAATTCATCAAATCAACAAAAACAAATGTTTTCCTCTTTTAGAAACAATGAATTTAACAACAATTTCTCTTTTAGAGAAAAATGAAGAATGGAACTGCAATTTTTCCTACAGGAAACAAAGAATTTAAAGACAATTTCCTTTACTAAAAAAAATAGATCTAATGCAGCAATAAAATACTTTGAATTTTATTTGTCAATGATAAAGAAAAACACATAAAGAGACATTCAACAAACTTACTTTTTAAAGGAGGAAGAGTTAGGTAAATTCACTGGTCTCTATGAGGCATCAGACAGTTGAAAACATAGTAAAACAATGGCTGAAAGTAATGGAAATGAAAAATTCAAAGGGAATTTGGTTGGCTTAGGGGGCAATGTAGTCTATAACAGGAGACAGTGTGTTGCAAAGCACTCCTGAGTGGGAGATACTGCTATGTAAAGCACTGTGTCTTCACCAACAGTCCGTTGGGCGTAACAGAGAACAAAAAAGGCAAGCTACTGACACACTTCTAATGTAATTATTAGTTTCAAAATCCTAATAATTGAGATTAGATGCTACTGGGTTGATAAGAAGAGGCACAATACACCAAGGATGAAGGTAAACTCCCCAACGGAGTTGCCAGTTTGTTATGCAGAATTATGGATTAAGGATAAAACACATTCCCTAAATGTGGTTCTATGAATTTATAACAATAGATCAAAGAGTTTGCAGATACTTTTCCTAATAGTAAATAGACACACAAAAAGATGGATAAACTTACTTGGAGTCCAAGAACTTCCTATTCTCCTTCTGTCGCTCTTTTTATAGCTTCCAATCCAAGCTCGATCACCAAACTAGTTCCTACAAATATAAAAACTGAACAACAAAGAGATTGAAATATAGAGATGGCTATTCACTTTAATCAGTTAAATTAATGAAACATGAAACATATAAATCAGATAAAAATACATAATATGAAATACTTAAGCTTATACAGACACATATGTGGGAAAGTAAACAACAATCTTTATTAATGGATAGAAGGGGAGGTTACAACCAACGACTGATTTGATGTCACCAACTCCAACATCATCCTAGCCCCATCACAATGAAAATATTTCCAACATCATATCACTCAAATCAAATCCTCAATTTAAATTCCAACAACATTTCTCTACAAAATTTCTTCCTTCACAAGCATTAGGATTTGTGCTCAATTTATAGAACAGATGAAGGTAGTTTCACAATCAATGACTTTCTAATAATAGGCAAGACATGTTCCCAAGCTCAAAGGTCTTGAATGGACACATGGAATCAAATTTTGACACATATGCACTCTTCTATAAGGCACTGGACATGCGGAGATTTTGGAACAATGAGAATTTCACTCCCAATTAACCAACACACACTTGAGTGTCAGGAAGTGCTTTTCAAAGCAACCTTGTATGGAGGTAACTACATATGCAAAGAAGTTAGTCCCTTGAGAGACTGCATTGGTGAGCTCATAGGTGATATAACATGTACTTCAAATCTTGGAAACCTTGAAATGGAAGTCATGGATGATTTTTTCTTGTTCTTTGTCTTAGGGCATGCAGCAACTAAAATGATAGGGGATAGTAGAGCCTATTCATTGTTTCTGGGGATGATGTCCATTTTAACCAGTTCATTGAGAATGGTGCCCAAATTGATGTAAAACAGACCCTTACCTGGGTTTTCAAATTATTCTCAAGCTATATGCCAAAGGAAGGAATGCCTAGTAAGGAGTAGATCCAACCTAGTCTGTACAATATCTAATACCAAACAACTAGTTTGGTAATTGTGGAGTGGTTTTGGTCGATCAAAAAATCTCTTCAAACGTGCATATTTTAATAAGAAAAGATTGGTTTTTTAGGGTTCCAACAGATCAGATATGTATGGTTCATATTTGGTTAATAACTTTTATTTTCCAATAAGTAACTCAAATGTATACCTTCCTTAAAGTTTTTTCCTTCCAATAAGTAAAGGGTTTATAGCATTCCTCCCCTACGTGTTCTTAGCTTCATCAATGGGTGCCCGATTGGGGAATGAGGAAGTTGTAGGGTAAGGCCCAACCCGATAAGAAAAACCAACACATTTTATTATTTTTGGAAAATAAAATGATACAAAACTTTTTTCCATGCTGCTGGAATGATTTTCAATATGTGAGATAAGATCTTCCATATAAAAAAACCATGTAAATACATTTATTAATGATATTGAAATAAATTACAAGTAATTATTAGCTATGAAAGGGGAGTATGAAATTTCCCTTTTGCTAGATATATATACTATTATTCTAACATTTTTCTTATCTTTAGATAGATGCATAGTTATCCTAAAATTTTTGTTATCTTTCAATATATAACTAAGATGTGATGCCTATCCAACTTGCCTCTGAATATAAATTTAATACATGGTAGGCTCTGACAAGTATATGAATTTTTTTAATTTTCATCAGTTATGCAATGGATTAGGACTTGTAGGAACAGGTCTCTTATGATATCCATAGCTCATATCCCTTTCATATGTTGCACGTTTGCATGATATCTGAGAACAATATTGTATTGTAGCATCTGGTGCATGTGAGGACTCAATGTTATTATAGGCTTCATTGAGACTAATCTTTGTAGCATCTAGAGCATGATAGGACTGAATGTTCTTATAGGCTTCATTGAGAATAATCTCTTCGACATAATTAACTGGTAAGATTAAAAAAAAATACACAATAATAATGAAAGAAAGTGTTTCTCCCATATTCTAAATATTCAAAACATTCACCACTGAATACTCTAGATTAAAATGCACTCAGAACTGCTGCTCATCACAGTTTCAGGTTTTTCTTTTACCTTGCTGGTTTGCACATAAGAAAATTGTAGAATCGGAAATGACCTCTGCTCTTTTAGCCAGTTGATAAACGGAGATAATTGTAACATATAAAAACAATGAAATATAATAAAACACACACCAGTGAGCTAAAACTGTAAATATCATATTGCATCAAGTATGTAAATACATTTCTTTATAATAAACCTATTACTAATATTATTATCTATCAACTATTAAGTATCTACTGACACTACCAATCATTCTGAGCACTGGCCATCCTAATAATTTGCAGCACTATTTTTTTTAATAACATAACTAGAGAGAATCACAAAATCTGGTGACTAATGTTAGCAATTACATGGTGAGATTTAAGAATTGTTCTCAACACTCCCCATTAATTCTTAATGAGGTCTTACTAACTTATCTTGCAGTGTGAAAAAATGAGCTTTTTCAATTTCTTTGGTGAAGATATCTGCTACCTGATACTCATTATTTATGTGCTTCAATTCAACATCATTCATCTCCACCAAATCCCGAATGAAGTGATATGTCATGTCAAAATTATTTTTCCTGCTGTGATGAACGAGATTTGTTACTAACTTGATGGTACTTACATTATCACAATAAATCACTATAGGCTGAATTTTCTTCTCTCCAATTTCTTCCAAAATTTTTCTTAGCCAAAGAGCTTGTGTGGCTGCTGAGATAATTGCAACAGACCCCATTTCTGTGGATGAGAGGGAAACAATTCTAATTTTTTTTTGAGCTCTAGGTAACCAAACCAGAACCAGAAGAGAAATAATTTCCAGATGTGGGCTTACGGTCATGCATACTACATCCCCAATCTGAATCACTAAATCCAACAAGATTGAACTTTTCAGAAGAGTAGTAATGAATACCAAAATTTAGAGTTTCTTTCACATACCTTAAAATTCTCTTCACTTCCTTCATATGTATTCCAGATGGATTTTACATATATCTTGACAAAAGTGAATTGAAAATGTGATATCAGGTGTTGTGTGGGTTATAAATATCAAGCTCCCCACAATACTTCTGTAAGTTGTCTCATCAACTAAATCAACACCATCATCTCTACATAATAAAAATCCATGAACACTTGGAGTAGGGGATGGAGTACAATAAATAATATCAAATTTCTTCAACATATCATGTACATACTTTGTCTTACAAATTAAATTCCCATCCTTACTTTTATGAACCTCCATTCCTAGAAAATATTTCATGAGATCTAGATGATTCATTTCAAATTCATTCATAATAGTAACTTTGAACTCATCATTCATTTTAGAACTACTAACCATATATAATAGGTCATCAACATAAAAATTATGAGTATAATATCAATACCTTCTTGTTTGCAGTTAAGGGGAGGATCACTCTTACTTCTCTGGAAGCCATTTTCCTAAATGTATCCATCAATCCTAGCAATACCACACTCTTGGTGCTTGCTTGAGACCATACAAAGCCTTATTCAACTTGCAGACATTATTCTCTTTTCCTTCCACTTCAAAACCTTGTGGCTACTCCACATATACACCCTCTTTTAAGCACCCATTCAATAAGTCACTTTTCACATCCATAAGATGTATGCTCCACATTTTCCGAGATGCTAATGAAATTAGCATTCTAATGGTCTCATGTCTTTCTATTGTTTCAAATGTATCTTCATAATCAATTCCATACTTATGTGTGAATGCTTTAGCATCTAATATTGCCTTGTGTCTTTCAACACTCCCATCACTGTTAAATTTTCTCTTGTAGACCCATTTGGTGTTAATATTTTTCTTGGAAGCTCTGTCAATTCCCAAGTGCCATTCCTATGAATTAAATCCATCTCTTCTTGCATGGCTTGCCCCCAAACCTCATTAATACATGCATATTCAAAACATGATGGTTCAAAATCAACATTGAAAAATAAACCAAAATTCACTGTCTCACCTATTGGGTTTCTTCATGTGTTTTATTTTCACTCCTCTAATATATATCACTCAATCTCTTTACCATCCTTGTAGAACTTGGACTTGATACTGAAGAAATTGATGAAGGGTTGTTTGGTGGAGTTAGAACACTAGATACAGAAGAATTAGTTGGCTTCTAAATATAAAAAATTATATCATCATTCAAAATATATTTTTTCTTCTCAACATTTCCTTTTTGATGACCATAAACTCCCCTTTCATAAAAAATTACATCTCTTGAGACAATAAGCTTGTTAGTGAGGGGATTATACAATTTATAAGCCTTTCTTGTCTCACTATAGCCAATGAAAATACATAACTCACTTTTTTCATCTAGTTTTTTTCTATTTTGATGAGGTACATGCACATAAGACAAACAAAAAAAAGCTTTGAAATAATTAAAATTAGGCCTTTTTCCATACCAATATTTACAAGGAGTCATATTTTCTAGTGCACTCGTGGGGCTATGGTTGAGGATGTACACTATTGTAGTGACTACGTCTCCCCAAAAATAATTTCTCAATCCCTTATTTTGTAACATGCACCTTGTGATTTCAACCACAGTACGATTCTTCCTTTCAGCTACACCATTATGTTGGGGCGTGTATGCATTAGTATGTTGCCTCTTTATGCCATACATATAACAATAACAATGGAAAGCTTTTGAGCAGAATTATCCTCCATGGTCAGTCCACAAACATTTAATTTTGTACCCTTTCTCATTTTCTACAAGTTATTTGAACTTATTGAATGTATCGAGGGCTTCACTTTTGGCCTTAAAAAAATATACCCAAAAATTTCTTGAGTAATCATCAATAAAAGTAACGAAATATGATGACTAACCCAAATGATTATTCCACCTAGGACCACATATGTCTGAATGAACAAGCTCAAGTGGGTGATGATCCCTCCATGGATTTCCCTTTGGGAACGTTTCCCTTACATGCTTGCCTTTAGCACATCCTTCACAAACCACGTTATGATCATCTACCTTGGGAAAACAAGAAATTAATGCATGTGAGGTTAGAAACTTCAAACTGTGAAAATTTAAATGCCCATACCTGAGATTTCATAGCCAACATGAATCCTCATAACCCATATTTTCAAGGCTTTTGGTTGTTATGTTCATAAAACCTCAAGGGAGGCATCCTATTTCTAGTCATAGGCATAACAATAATCACCCTATTTCCCTTATTCTTATCATAGATAGTACATGTATTATATTCAAAGACTACTTTATAATTTTTCTGACATAGCTACGCAACACTTAACAAAAATGTGCTTCAATTGTGGAGTATAATAAATATCATGAATACTCTTTATACCTTCTTTTTTTTTCACCTCCATAGCTCCTTTGGAAGCAACCTCCAATGGTTTATCATCACCAAGCTGGACCTTGGATTCAAAACTTCCATCCTTGTTTGAAAACAATTTCTCATTCCATGTCATATGGTTAGAGCATCTAGAATCTATGTACCAAACATATTTACTAGTATTTTCACCTTCGACATAAGATAAAAAAGTGATCTTGAGGACACTCACTACATTCTTTAGCATAGTTAGCACTTTTACCTTCGTTCAATCTGCATTCTCTTCCAAAGTGGCCATACCTATTACAACAGTAACATTGAACATTTCTCTTATAAAATATACCTCTACCTCTTCCTATAGAACTACCTCATCCTCTTGAACCACCTCTGCCTCTAACCCTAGAAATGTTTTGGCTTTTCCATTCACCTTGACCTTGATTGATTTTGGCACTACTCCTGCTTTCATCTTCATTCTATGTAATTTGTAATTTAGAGGAAAAATATTTCTCCAAACCTTCAAAAATGTATTTCAATATTTATTCATGACAAGTGAGAGATCAAAACAATTGATCAAAGTTTAGTTGTGTAAAATCCTTCATCTATTCTATGATTATGGAAACGTGATTCCATCTAGGTGTTAAATATCTCAACACCTTTTTTATTGAAACTTCATTACTTACATTTTCCCAAAGTGTATCCATTTTATTGACCAAATATTTGACTCTCACACAATAGTCACTTATACTTTCAGCTTCTTTCACCTTCAAATTCTCGAACACTCGCTTAAAATTCTGAAGCTTGTCCACCTTAACTTAATCACTACCTTGGTAAGCTTCTTGTAAAGTCTTCTAGGAATCTTTGGCAGTTGTTGTTCATGATATTCTTGGAAATAAACTCTTATAAAGAGAAATCTGAATGTGAAACAAAGCTTAATAATTCCTCTTCATTTCTTCCTTTCTTGTTGTTCTTTCATTTTCTGTAAGGGCATTACAATCATTTGGCTCGTCATAACCCAATTTGATAATCTCCCACAAATATTTTCTAATAAAAAAGGTCCACATCTTAATGCACCAATAATCATAATCATTGCCATCAAATCCTAGAACAAGCATGTTAGAATTTAACATTTTAACTTTGGAAAAATTCCAATAAAAAAATTTTAACCCAGAAAATTTTTACCTCCTCCGATACCAATTGTAGAATCTGAAATGGCCCCTGCTCTTTAAGACAACTCATAAACCAAGATAATTTATGATGATGATGATTATGTTTAACGTCCACTAAGACCAAACTTTGGTCTATCCGACCTAATGAAATGAATTATTTAGTTTGTTTTAAATTTGTACTCATATACTCAAATATGTTGGAGAGAAGCATGATGAGATTAGTGTAATTTTGACATGTTAAAAGGCTAGGAAGGTCGGTATTCCAACAAGGATTATGAAATTGAGATCTAATGTGCGTGTATGTAGGGAACTCTAAGAGGAAGTGACTTTCGTCCTCAATGTTCATATTCTCACACAGATGGCAGATCCTTTCCACCCATAGTGTTTTAGTAATTTACCAATGACCTGTTTCACTATGAAGCACATGTGAGTTCGCTCTAATATTGGCTATATTAATTATTAATAAATTAATTAAAGTTTTAAAATATACTTCCAAAATTGACATGCACATAAGAATAATACAAATTATTTAAAACTCAAATGAATTATATTTATACACTAGTTGATATTTATTCGAAACTTGGATTTTTAAAACTTTAAACAAGTCATACTTCTGAACAATTGGATCAATTGAACCCTTGGTTGAAGTGAATTTAGATTTGTTTACCTCCTTTTTAACATATGTTTTCATATTGTATTCATTTATTTGTTTTTTTTTTTTTAAGAATATATGTTTTGTTTTATTGAATTTTATTGTTATTTAAAATTAGGTTTATATATGTAATATTAAATTATATTTTTTTAAGATATTTTATTATTTTTTAATAAATTATAATAAAAAATGGAATATAACTTAAATATTTTTAAATTCAAACATTAATTTAATAAATCAACATATAATTACAGTAAAACATGTTAATACATAAATTAAAACAACATATTAATATATGAGAAGGAATTAAATGTTGAAAAAAAAACTCTAAACCTTTATGTCAAACAAATTAACTCATGAATAAGAATTAAAAATTATTTGTAAGAATTAAAAATTGAACAAACAAATTAAATCATGAATAAGAATTAAAAATTATTTGTAAGAATTAAAAATTGAACAACTATATTAATGAGTAAGAATTAAAAATTGAACCAACTATATTACTTTGTATAAATATGTCATTTATTTATATAAAATAAGAATTAAAAAATAATCTTCAATGTATTTGAGAAGAAATTTTAAGGCATCCAAGCTCAGTTTGATTTCCTGATCTTGGGTCTTGTTGACGGGAAAATTTGTCCAGCCAACAGTAAAGGGATCTCCTAGGTAAAATGTCTCGATTAGACTCTGAACTGTTTGTGATAGGGATCGCGTTCGGGGTGTGGGTTCGGCTACCGCTGAATAATCCTTCTCTTGGACACAAATGAGCCCTGCAGAGTCATAGGTATACAGTTATCAGATGATACAAGATGAAATATCGATGATTTTCAATGAGCATAAAACACTACAAATAGCAAGATAAAAAAGGAAACATGCAGCTAAAGTAGATGTTGTTAGCAACATATCATTAAGGCGTGTTTGTAAAATTTGTTTGAACCATAGAAGAAACAGTTCCACCTAGCAAGAACAAACTATTCTTACTTGGGCATTTTCATGAATAATATAGATGTCAATAATGAAGTTACAAATATCTCCTAGGTAAATAATATACCATCATTAACATGTTCAGTGAGCTGAAATGGATGAAGAGTATAATAGAAAATGTAGATCAATTAATCATAAGATATCAGACATATACAAAAAAAAATATTCATAGTATTAACACATTGATTCTCACTAGATCCAACAGTGGATTTAAGACAAATGCTTGTATTCATTCAAAAGAGGCTTTTCAATTCTTTAAAACTCTCTTCTCTCCTTTGGAGTCCCAAAAAAAATATCCTTTTACAATTCCATGAAGGGAGTATATATAAGATAAAAATGACCCTTGGGTGTCTCGACTTTTCACCTTCCCACCCGTTCATATGCTTTGCAACCTGAACGGAAAGTGCAACCTGTGACCTGACCATGGAATATGTGACCTATGACCTGTCCTATAGGTTGTGCCTTGCGATCTAATCATGGGAGTGTGTGTGTGATTGCGAGGTTGGGAACATCTACTTGTTGCTATTTAAGGAAATTTTTCCATGCACGATAATCTGCAGCAACTCGGGAGATCAGAGGAGTATCTTCCCTTAACTTGTGCAGGAATTCTAGGGTGTTCAGGATCAGATTTTCTCTCTTGATTGTGACCTGGTTGGATAAGGAAGCCAGTTTGGTGTAAATCCAAACAGGCGTCACGACGAACTTAACCAAGTTCTCCTGCGATGTTAGAAGATTAGGTGTAGCAGTGGCCTATCTAATAGGTTGCAGGAATGCCTGAATTTCATGATTTACCTATTCCCATGTCTTTTCTTCGCCCATTTTACCTAGAGAAGGAATATGGTGTAGCTCAACCATCGAGTCAATGCCACTGATCAAATGCTCATAGGCGGTCATCAGCTTCTCTAGGTCTTTGAATAAATTCTCCTTAGATTGCACCTTCATGTGAATTTGGACCTTCTCGTTCTAAGTGCAAATCCAATATTTCTTGGGAAAAGTTTTTGGAGCCTGTGGATATTTGTTTTTCCATTCTAACATTCTATCCAAGGCGGTGGAGGCTTCTTTTAGTTGCTCGTTCCTCTTCTTAGTTTATGCTTGAGCTCTCAGTAGAGGTGCAATTGTTTGCATTTCCTCGTATACCTTCCTCATGGTGGCTTCGCATGTCACAAACTCTCCGTGGACAGTAAGTGGTACTTCGTTAATAATGGTGTCATTATCTTGGAGTTGTTACACTTCTTCCCTTAGCGCTCTCTTTTCTTACTCCGACCTGGCTTCCCTTTGTTCTGAGTCTTGTAATATATTTTTTAGGGAGAGGATCTCCATACACATCCGGGTCACGTTTTCTTCTGTGGCTACAGCGAAAGCAGTGCTGACTGATGCTATCATTACTGGATTGGTCCTAGTATCTAGGACTATATCCATTTCCGTTGTGGCTGTGAATGGCGCGGCAGGGTTCCATGCTAGGAATATCCTCTTTTCATGCCTGATTTTGAATGTGAAATGGTCATATGTGAGTCTCGTTAGATTGAATACTTCCTCCTCCTATCCTTCTGAGGTACCTGGTTCTGAGAGAGCAAAACATGTGTTGATTGCAGGAAATTCGAAGGTCGGCAGCTCTGTCTGTACCCCTTTTACTGGAAGAGGTGTCTCGGTGTCTTTGGAAGAATTATCTTTCAATCTTCAATCTTCTTCCTCTTTTATCTTTTTTTCTTCTTCTTCTTCCAATAGCTTCTCTACCTCTGACTTATCTTGTTCTTCCTTTTGTCTACGCTCAGCTTCTGCCTTATCTAGTTCTATCTTGAGCTAATTCTCAGCCTCTGCTTTTTTTCCCTCTTCTTCCTTCCTTTTATGTTCAGCTTTCACCTTATATAATTCTATCTTGAGCTGAAGCTCAGCTTCAGTTTTCACCTCCTGCTCTTCCTTTATTTTGCAGGCGTCTTCCGCCCGTTTCTTCCTTTGTTCTGCCTTTAGGTTTTTTTATGTTTATCCGCATCCTCTTTTTCTTTCTTTTCAGCTTCCCGTTGAGCTTTTTCTTCCTTTTCTTTCCGTTGGACTGAAGAGCTATGGCATGTGCTAGTTCGACGCTTCTTGCCTTGTGAAGATGAGGCTCCTTCTAATTCGTGGATTCTCTATTCCAATGTTTGATCATCTTGGTCCTCTCAATCGGTCAATGTCTCCAGGGCGAGTTCCCTATCCTTATTGAACCAGTTTCTTACCCCATCTTCAGCTGGGTACTCATTATTTTGGTAGCTCCATTTAAACTTGGCCCATTCGTAATGGGTAGGAACTATCCTCTCGAGATCACATGTCCGGTGATCCAAAGGTGCCAGGAAGAATCCTATGATTTTCTCAGCATCCGCCTCCACTTCTCTGAAATCCTTGACTATATAAGCATTGATGGTGAGCGGAAATGTGGGACATGGATTGTTCTTACCTTTAGTAAGGACCTTCGATAAGTTGAAAGTCATCTGATAACATGTTTCCTGAAGTAGCAACCTGTCAGTGACGAACTGGGGCAGAGCATGGGGAGTCTAGAATGAACCGAAGACTCGGATGAAGGTGCCTTCTGCAAATGGAAACCAATGTGCCACCTTGATTATAATTTCCATGGCTCACCAGGACATCCATGGGGTATCCTGACCAAACAATTTCCCATAGAGTGCAGGGACGAAACTGTGTGCAAATTTATCTATATCCGACTTATATTTGGAGTCCCAGAATACCTGCAACTCCTTCTGGATTGGGCGTGCGCACTCCTGATCCCATTTGTGAGCCCATACCTCAACGTGGCACCTAGCACAAAATGCATCCAATAGATAGGAAGCCATGTAAAATTTGGACGAGTATCCCTCCTCAGGTGCTAGTGATGTAGATATGTTTGTTTTGAGGGTTGTTATCAGTAAGCTGGCCTAATTGAAACAAGTGCCATGTACGGTAACAAAGTACATAATGGATACCCAAGAACCGCTGAAATTGGTGGCATCGGGACGACCATACATTCTGCAAAGCATAGTTTTTATGAGCTTATAGACATTCATGAGGCCTGTTACTTGATACTCTTGGTACTTCTTGACTTTGAACTTCTCTAGTTCTTCCCACCATCCTCTCAAGGTGTCTGCTATGGGAACTACATGGGTAGTTGCCCATGCCTCTGTGAATGTATGCTCCCGTGTCGGAAGTGCGTAATAGAACTCCACATCCTGGCCTTTTAAATTTGCAAATACTTTCCCCTCGTGATCCCGAATCACCCACATCCTGGGGTCGACATTTTGTATGATCCATTCAATAATTTTGGCGCATGGGAATATAGATGGGTGGGCCCCTACGTAGTGAAGCTTTGACATCTTAACTTGCACATATACCTGCTGGTCTAGGAGGTCCTCTGGAAACTCAGGTTGTGAAAACTCTTGGTATACTTGATACCAACTCATGCTTTCTCCTTTGATAAATATACACATGGTGTCCCCATAGATAGGGGGAGGAGATATAGGTATTCCACTTTCTGTGATCTCTATCTCTGGGATCTTGTTTTTCCTACGAACTGGCGGAGGCCCAATGTCACTTGAGGCTGAAGAGACGGAGATGCACTCTAGCTTTGCTTTGAGTTTCCCTGACATGTTCATAAAACAGTCCCAGGATAAGACAAATGCCATATTACTGAATACTTAATAATGCTTTTAACTCTGCCCAACTAAGTTCAAGGAAGGGGTAAATCTACGACTTAGCGATCTATTCCTTGGGTCGCTGAGTCACACTGGTTTAAAAATTTAGAGGAGAGCGACCCTGCGACTTGGCGACCTGCTACTAGGTCGTGAGTTCGCTGAGTCGCATTGGTTTAAAATTTCATGAAGATGCGACCTTGCAACCTTGTGACTTGCAACCAGGTCGTGGGGTCGCTGACTCACAAGGTCACAATACTTTAGATTTTGAGCAATACACGCCTTGGTGACTTAGCAACTAGGGACCGAGGTCGCTGGGTCGCGAGGTTGAAGGGTTGCGGGGTTGGAGGTCGCACTACGACTGGGCGAACGATTTTGAATAGTGACGCGGTATTTTACTCAATTGTTAACATAAATAAATAAATGGAAACAGGGAGGAAAAAGCATAAATTAAAGAAGAATTGGTTATTAGAGGAAGAAACTGACACACGGGAGGCTGGTTGGCTTCATCTATAAGTTTGCATAAGAATGAGAAGGTCTGGAGGCTCAGAGAAGAATGCAGGTTCAAAGACGGTCTCAATGGAGGATAGATCATGGCTTAAAAGGGCTAAGATAAGGGGGATGGGGGAAATAGATAGAAAAATTGAAACAGGAGGAGGATTAGGCAACTTACTCGGAAAAAATGCGCTCCAATTGGCCTGTCAAAAGCATTTTTTCTCTCCATCGCGAGGGTGAAATGCGACCTATGTGACCTATCTATTTATAAAGGGGTCGCTCGTGTGGGAAATAAATGAGGTCATTGGGTCATGAAAGAACTACGTTGATGAGATGTGCGACCTCACGACCCTGCAACCTTGCGACCTGGGGGTCGCAGGGTCACTAGGTCGCAATTGTTTAAACTTGAATGCGATATGCGACTCAGAGACTTGGTGATCTGATAGGTTGCAAGGTCACTAGGTCGATGATTGGAGAAAATGACCTATTCTGCGACTTAGTGAATTAAGGCTTTTGAAAATATTTGAACTTCAGGTTTTTACTTCGCTTCTCGATGCTCGGGGGCTCAAAAAAATTTTAGAGGGTGAAATTTTTGGAAAGTGTTGTAGTGGCTACAACAAATGGCCATTCACTGGTAGGGTCCAGAATCTCTTCTAGTGTTTCATCTTGAGGGGGGTGGGAGGGCATAGCGCACTATTCCTTTCACCTCGTGGGTCCCCCTTCTTCCGTATTGAAGCCTTGTGCACTTTCTCTCCCTATCTGCCTACCCTTGGGTATTGGTTTACCTTGTTTTCATTCTTGGAGGACGGATGGAAAAGTTTGGAGTAACCTCAGGGATTTTTGGATCCAGTATAGTTTATTTGGTCCTCATTGTGTTGCTCCACAGCCAACGAACCAGATGGTCTCGGTGGAGTCACTGCCTAGGAATCATGAGCGTTGGTCTGCTACCAGCAAGCCTGGTCAGTACCCTGGTGGAGTCGCCGTATCGCCTCTCTGCATAGGAAGCCTTTCTCAATCCTTTACCCTTTATTCAAGTGCTTAATGCACTTATTAAAATGTGCTCAGGGAACTTATTTTTCATGCTCAGGGCACTTAGATTATTTGGAAATTATTGCCTGGGCGGAGGAGGGATCCCGACTTATTTTACTTGCAAGAGAGGTTGCTCCTGGTCTACATGAGGACTTGGTGTTTTCCTGGATTTCCATTCGTCACTTGAGGCTGAATCCTCCCTTTTCCAAATAGTAACCGATTTAACTGAACATTTCCTTTTGCACAGCAATCCCTTGGGCCAACATACCAGGTAAGATACTGTGTCTTGGTCCAAGGGCCTTAGTCATGTTCTTGCCATTGAGTGGCCATCACAGGTATGCTTACCTCTTTTACACTCTAGGAGGAGATAATACACCAGCTTAGATCCCGACTTAGTATGCCACTTGGGTAACTTCCATATCCCCTTTCAAAAATTTGGATGCCAAAGAAAATAAATGGTTAATGGGAGCCTGCGTGGAACAAGTGACTTATTGAAAACAAGAAAGGTAAAGAATGAAAAAACAAGACAAACTATGGTACAGGGTGTAGCGACGGCCTCTAGGGGTAGTCAGGTGAAATAGTGCTTAAGGTCGTGTCCATTCACAGGGAGGACCTCAATCCTCCCTTCAAGATTTTGTAACCTGTAAGTGTGGGAACCGACCTTCTCTATGATCTGTGTTAGCGCTCGATTCTGCCACAGGCTGAAGAAGGCAAAACTCGAGGCCACATCAAACCAACCTTAGCCTCGTAGCTAGCCCTACGAGGACAGGAGAGGGCTCTCTCCGGGTCTATCTCAGCAAAAGGTTTTCAGAAGGGCTGAGATGACCAAAAGCATAACTGATCTTAGGCTAGTAAACTGATAGAAAATGGTTTTTTTAAATAAATGGGGTTTTCTGGGCTGTGTGGGGCAAAGACAGTAAGAGCAGAGATCAAATGAAAAACACAGATTATCTCCTGAGGCAAGGTAAGCATGAAGTTTAACATCAAATTGAGATTAAATGGAATGGCTGGACTGCTGAGGAGTTGACAAGGGCATAGTAGATGAATCCTTGTCAAACAGAAGAAAACACTAAATTTGAACAAACTTAAAGGCAGAGCATATAAATTATGAATTCTACCTTAACACTTCATTTGTTCAAATGGAAACGATCATGAAATGACATAAACACATAACAGGATACATATGAAACAAAAGAAGACACAAATGTTAAATCTCATACCACAGGAATCTCAGGGGTCAGAGCTACATTTTTAATTAAAATCTCTGTCAAAATCTATACAATGAAGCTCTGTTCTCTTTCCTACACCTCTCAGAACTCTCTCCCCCTTTACAAATGATCTACAATGTATAAATAAACTCTTATGTTTAAAAACAAGTCGATCCAAAATGGGGAGCTGTTTCAACTGAAATGATGAAAATAGAAAGGAGAACAACATTCTCCATGAAATCCTCTGCTGATTAAACTAATAGACCAAATCTGGAGCATTCTCCTTCAATTCCTCTAATAACTAAACTAATAGACCAATATTAGAGCGCTGGTCCATTTAGATATTTAACTGAAGTCATTAATAGGAGATCGATCCTATTTTGTTGTGGTAAGTAGTCCTTGTTCAATGCGGGCTTGACTTCTGAAAACTTTCCTTTTACACTTTCTGTTTGAATCTGTCTTTTAATAGAATTAGGAATTGGAATTTCCCCTTTACCCATTCAAAACACCATTTAATTGTCATAGCAAAAGAAATAATCTATATCCATCAGTTCTTACATATGCGCCCTCATGAAAATGCCACCTGTTTTGACAATCAATTTCATGGTCTGCCCTCAACTTCTCCATCGTGACACGTAACTCAGCATTCACCTTAAGATCTCCAGCGCAATTCACCTTTTCTCCTTAGATCTCTTCAGATACGACTTTCTGCCTTTGACCCTTGTCAATTACAATTTGTTCGCCTGTTGTATGTTTGGAAAGGTTTTGAAGAAGAATCAATCTCGCCTTATTTATGACGACATTCCTGAAATGAAGACTTACTGAACCTTCCTCTAGCCTACCTCTGAAGACTAAACCCTGAACTCTAGAATTACTTTTTAATGACTGCAAATAAGGAGAAATGAACCTAGGTGAATTTGATTGCAGCAGACTGACAAGACGGAGTCTAACATTGGCTCCAATGGGGATGGTAGCTGCCGCTTCTGGGAGGTGCCAAGAACCGCAGAGCTTTGGGAGAGCAGACAGTGCCTCCGTCCATTGGGCTATGGAATCGTGATTAACTTATTAACTGAAAACTGACTGAAATGATTTGAAAAATTGACTTGGCAAACTTCAAACTAAAACTGCGATGAAACAATGCTGCCCTTGGCTGCTTATTTATTTACAAAATCTACCCTACTCTGCTGTACAAACAATAGATCAGGTAATACTGAAATTCCAGATTAACCATTCAAGTAAATCTGAGAAGAATGCTGCTTGAGAGTGCTCCAACCAGATCACAGATGTAATTGCTGGCAGCCCTTCATGCACATAACGAATCTGGCTATGTATAAGACAGCTTGACCTATCAATCAAACTGAAAAACGTTTCCATGTATGTTGCCATTGGATCGCGAAAGCCAGACTCTGTTGGCTGCCCCAACTCTGCAATACATACCTCCAGCTGCACACTGTCAATGCAAACATCTGTAGGAAAGTCTGTTATTTCTTGTTTCGATGGAGAAAGGATTTCCAAGAACTTTTTAGGGTCTTGGAAATCATATGACTGGATCTGCTCATCTAAACACTCAATCTCCTTCTCAATTCTTTCGACAACTAACTCACAGACACAAGTTTTAGCTTCAAGAGGAAACTTCGGAGATTTCAAACATTGAAGCAAGACATTGAAAAATTCTTCATTAATTTCAAAATCTGCTAACTGATCTCTAACCTCTTTTACAGCTTCACACAGTGCAGGGTTTGCCACATACCCTACCATTGCATGAATGAATCAGCGGGCACTGGAATCTCTGGATCGAGCTGGAGTCGCCGGGTGAAAGTTTCAGCCTTCATATGTGTCTGACTGCTGTCCACCATCAGCATCAGATCTGCAACTTGATTTCCTGCACTGGGGCAAGACAATCTACAAGTCGACTGTCACATCAACAGCAAACCATCTTCTCCAGTATGGTCGCCACTATGTTAGCACTCGATTCTGCCACAGGCTGAAGAAGGCAAAACTCGAGGCCACATCAAACCAACCTTAGCCTCGTAGCTAGCCCTACGAGGACAGGAGAGGGCTCTCTCCGGGTCTATCTCAGCAAAAGGTTTTTAGAAGGGCTGTGATGACCAAAAGCATAACTGATCTTAGGCTAGTAAAGAGATATAAAAAGGGTTTTTAATAAATGATGGGGTTTTCTGGGAAGCATGGGATTAAGAACAGCAAGAGCAGAGATCAAATGAAAAACACAGATTATCTCCTGAGGCAAGGTAAGCATGAAGTTTAACATCAAATTGAGATTAAATGGAATGGCTGGACTGCTGAGAAGTTGACAAGGGCATAGTAGATGAATCCTTGTCAAACAGAAGAAAACACTAAATTTGAACAAACTTAAAGGCAGAGCATATAAATTATGAATTCTACCTTAACACTTCATTTTTTCAAATGGAAACGATCATGAAATGACATAAACACATAACAGGCTACATATGAAACAAAAGAAGACACAAATGTTAAATCTCATACCACAGGAATCTCAGGGGTCAAAGCTGCATTTTTAATTAAAATCTCTGTCAAAATCTATACAATGAAGCTCTGTTCTCTTTCCTACACCTCTCAGAACTCTCTCCCCCTTTACAAATGATCTACAATGTATAAATAAACTCTTATGTTTAAAAACAGGTCGATCCAAAATGGGGAGTTGTTTCAACTGAAATGATGAAAATAGAAAGGAGAACAGCATTCTCCATGAAATCCTCTGCTGATTAAACTAATAGACCAAATCTGGAGCATTCTCCTTAAATTCCTCTAATAACTAAACTAATAGACCAATATTAGAGCGCTGGTCCATTTAGATATTAACTGAAGTCATTAATAGGAGATCGATCCTATTTTCTGCTGTGGTAAGTAGTCCTTGTTCAATCTGGGCTTGACTTCTCGCTTTCCTTTTACATTTCCTGTTTGAATCTGTCTTTTAATAGAATTAGGAATTGGAATTTCCCCTTTACCCATTCAAAACACCATTTAATTGTCATAGCAAAAGAAATAATCCATATCCATCAGTTCTTACATATGCGCCCTCATGAAAATGCCACCTGTTTTGACAATCAATTTCATGGTCTGCCCTCAACTTCTCCAGCGTGACACGTAACTCAGCATTCACCTTAAGATCTCCATCGCAATTCACCTTTTCTCCTTAGATCTCTTCAAATACGACTTTCTGCCTTTGACCCTTGTCAATTACAATTTGTTCGCCTGTTGTATGTTTGGAAAGGTTTTGAATGTGCTCCTGTAGCTTTTCGCATAGGCTCTGAATTTCACCATCGGATCCATATGCTTTGGATATGTCAGAAAGAGTTTTACAATGCCATTCTTCCTGAGTCAGTGACACAGGAGATATTGGTGGCTGGAGGAAACTATGTTCTAACAACTGAGGAATTCGTAACCGTTCATTTCGATTCCAAGCAAGACATTTTTTCATAATATCAAAAATCCATGGATTAGAGACAGGGCCATACGTGATCTTATGATCTCTGTTTGTTATTTCTTTGTATTTTGACCAAAATGTAGTAAAATATGCAAATGGTGTAGAATACATCCTAATGACCAAATATCAGAGGGTCGCCCACATTCAATTATCTTTCCATTTGGCACATACTCTACAACAAGTATTCGTTCCTGTTCATCTTCAAAATAGCCAAGGAATCTGACCAGATTGAGTTGTTCAACACTTGAAAATGTTCGAATCTCACTTTGGAATTCAACAAACAGATGTTTGTCTCATTTTCTTGACTGTCAATTATTGCAACGAACCCACGATTTTGGCAATATCCAAGCACTGTCCACTGCTGCGTTTTACAATTAGCAGAGATATTAAAACCTTTAACACCTGCGGGACCATTTTATGCAACTTGCAGAGCCTCAATCCTCTTAATAATGGCGTAGATATCTCCACAGATGTCTTCCACGATCACATCCATGTTTGCTTGTTGCCGAAGCAATTTGGCTGTTTAGTAGCTGCTGGAGTTGAAACTGGGCGCGCAAAACACAAATTTCTGAGTGATGTTTTAATTGGGTCGCATTTTCCCAAGTGGGTCGCTTTTTCCCAAGTGGGTCGCACGCGTTATAATTTGCACTGGAGAAAACGCCCAGGTGGGTCGCTTTTGCCCAAGTGGGCGCTTCTCGCCCAAGTGGGTCTCGCGCAACCCAAACTCTGTCAACACTCCTGAAATTCGTCTTCGGCCTCCAGAAACACGATTTTCGGCTTCTACCACCCCATTGAAGCACGAACAACAACTGCAACTATAGCTGATGTGAAAAAGACACGCCACATAAGCTGACTCCGCCACCAGGATGTAACTTCCTCAAGTGCCAACATACAGGAGCTCTTTTCCAATAAGAGAAGCAATACATGCTCCTGTGTGAACAAGAGGACCTTCTTTTCCAAGTGCCAAACCGCCTCCCACTGAACCAATGCTGCCAAAAATCTTTCCAATCAATGTTCTGAACAGAAAAAATCCAGGTGTATCAATACCATTCAAGTAGCCCTTAATTTCAAGGATGCCAGAGCCTGCTGCTGTAGGTGCAAGAATGTGTCACAATGTACACCGAAGAAAACACCAAAGCTAAGTTGAACAACATGTAAACCAAGAATCCAGCAAAGTAGGAATGTTTTATGATAGCAAATGTGGCAACAAATTTCCATCCATGCTATGCTTGGAGAAACCGCAAAAACATTTTCATCACATGCACCATAGAAGGAAACATAATCTCCCAAGTAAAATTTGCTATAAAATCTGAACGAGAAATATTTGGAAATTAAGCCTGCAGTGTAGATACATAAATGGCTTCTTGCACCATGACATCTAAAGCTAATCAAGCCTTCGTTTCCTCTGATATTTTAACCATAAAATTGATAACCCCATCTGCAATAAAATATTATACCAAAAAGGAAACTCTGTAATCCAGAATTTGTGGCTTATTCTCCAACTTTTCTTTGGGTATTGTGTTTCTGATCAACTGACATGATGGATTTCTGTTTGTCTCACAGGGTATAGAGCTGCTGAAGATGAAACAAGGCTGCCATTTGAAGAGCTGGAGAATTTTCAGCATTTTGACAAATTACATATTCATCATAAAAACATATTTGATGACTTCTTCTTCAAAACAGGGTTTTGAAGAAGAATCAATCTCGCCTTATTTATGATGACATTCCTGAAATGAAGACTTACTGAACCTTCCTCTAGCCTACCTCTGAAGACTAAACCCTGAACTCCAGAATTACTTTTTAATGACTGCAAATAAGGAGAAATGAACCTAGGTGAATTTGATTGCAGCAGACTGACAAGACGGAGTCTAACAATCTGGAAAGGGCCTATCCATAATGCCTGGAACTTGGAATGTTTCCCTTTATCTTCATGAGCTTTATCCCATTTGAAGACTAGGTCACCTACCTCGAAAACCTTGTTCCTGGCTGGCTTCTTTTCAAACCATCATTTTATCCATCCTTGGTGGATGGCGAATTTTTCCTTAGTTTTTTTCCTTTCCTCCTCAAGTTTCAACAGTGTGTATATTCGAGCTTGTAATGCAGGGAAAGGAGTGGCATGAGTCTCTTGAGATAATCAGAGGGCTGGGAGAGATAAGTTGGGAGGAAGGATAGCTTCTTTTCCGTATATGACGAAGAATGGGGAGGTTCCTAGGGAAGGTTTGGGTGTGACTCGATCTGCCTAAAGGGAATTGTGGAGTGCCCTGTGCCAATTTTGTTGTTGGGACAACAAAGTCTTCTTGATGATGCAGATTAGGTTCTTGTTGGTTGACTCGGCTAACCTGTTTCCTCGAGGATAATAGTTGGCAGAAATTTTATGTACGATACCATTTTCTAGAGAAAAATCATATAATTTCAACGATGAGAAATATGTTACATTATCTAAAACAAGAGAGGTTGGAACATCAAACCTGATCATGATGCCTTGGGTGTTGAAGGCTATTACCTCTTGATATTTCACTTGACGTAATGCTACCCCTTCAACCAACCTTGTGAAGTAGTTAGTGGCAGTGAGGATGTACCTATGTTTCTTGGAAGAGTGTGGCAGGATTTCCCCAATCACGTCTAGCCCCCATTATTGAAACGGTTCTTCCACTGCAATAGATTGTAACGGGGCCAAAGGCCATATATCTCTATTTGTGAAATTTTGGCACTGCTGGCATTTCCAGGCATATGCATGTGCATCTTTAAACAAAGTAGACCAATAGAAACTGGCACGCATGATCTTGTGAGAAGTGGTGTCTCCTACATAGTGCCTCCCTGTGGGGCCATTATGAAGTTCTACCAATAATTTACGTGCCTCATCCCATTCCGCATAGCACAACAAGACACCACTATGATGTTTGTGAAACGACTTACCCAGCACTAGCTGGTAGGATACAAATTTCAATCTCAATGCACGCTTCCTCTTTCCAGTTAAACAGGGGCCCATGTTGCCATGTTTCAGATATTGCAGGTGATCTACATACCAAGAGGAGGTATCTTGCGGGGTTGTGCAATCAATTTGATACATATGGATCTTGTGTTCCAAATTTTCTTCCTCGCTACCCCGTGAGTCTACTGCCTCCGTGGCCATGCGACACAATCCTTGGCCCTTTACAGTGTGTGCTGGCTTGAACTCTAGGTCATACTCTTGGAGGCATGTCATCCAGTTGCCTCGTCTCTCACCCATCTCTTGTTGTATGAAGAGTGAGCACACAGCCGGGTGAGGTACGGATATTGTGACATGATTCTTCAAGATGTATGGCATGAAGTATTTAACCACATTGTATACCACGTAAGCTTGTTTGTCAATAGCCGGGTAGTTTAGCTCAGCGCCTTCCAACCCAGTGCTCATAAATGATATAGGTCACTCATTTTTGTTGTCATCTTTCTGAGTGAGGATGGCTACTAAAGATGAGTCTGAGGGAAAGGTATGCAAGATAAAGCCTTTTTTGAATTCCAGACTGTGCAGGGTAGGTGCTTCTGTGATGGCCTGTTTGATGTTGTTAAATGCTTCTTTCTGAGGAGGATGCCACTTAAAATTTGCATTCTTCTTAATCATGCCTTGAAATGGTTTCACGATTTGGGAAAAATCAGATATAAACTTCCAGACGAAGTTGATTTTGTGGAGGAAGGACTACATAGCTTTTTTACCACTTGGAGGTGGTATCTGAGCAATGAATTTCGCATGTTCTGGGTCCACTACTATGTCGTCTCAAGTTATTATGTGTCCTAGTAGGTTTCCCTCAATAACGATGAAAATGATTTTCTTCGGGTTCAGGGAGATCCCGTACTTTCGACACCTTTCAAAAATATGCTTGAGGTGGTGTAGGTGGTTAGATCTGTGCTAGGAGAAAACAATAACTTCGTCAAGGTATACTACCACGTTTTTCCCAATGAGTCCTCTAAAGGTGATTTCCATAGCTCTTTGGAAGGTGGCACTGGAATTAATCAGGCCATAGGGAATACGTCTGAATGTGAAATTTCCCCATTTAGTTCTGAATGTGGTTTTGAGCCTATTGAGCTCAGCCACCAATACTTGATTATACCCTGAAAACCCATCCAATAGAGAGAAAATTTTCGATCCTAATAAAGTTTGAAGGATTTGATCCATAGGAGGGATTGGGTAGTTGTCCTTGTCAGAGGCTTTGTTTAAATTCCACAAATCCATGCACAGATGGATTTCACCAGATCTCTTGCATACAAGGACCAAGTTGGACACCCAGGTCGAATGTCTAACTTTGAAAATTATCCACGCATCCAAGAGCTTCTTTAGTTCCTTTTGGATTATTGGTTCTAGGGCAGGGTGTACTTTTCTCAGTTTCTGTTGAAAAGGCTTCAATCCTTCTTTCATGGGTATGACGTGCTAGATGATCCATGTATCATACATCTGAAGCTCATCATATGTCTAGGAAAATATATCTCGATACTTCTTGAATAACTTAGTGAATGCTTGTTCCTCCTGGGGGTGCACTTGTTACCTAGGTTGACGAGCTTGGGATCTTTGTCTATCTTGAGGTTAATTTTTCTATGAGCTAACATTTAAATTCGTACTTTCATGTTTGGAGGCCCCCGGAAGTAGTTCTGTAGGTCAAACATCTTTTCAAGTGACACAATTCCTTTGGGTATGGGATTTCCTTTCCGCTACTGTAGTGTTTCCTACAAAACCCGATCATGATCCTCTTCTTTAATGTTTGCGTCTTTGAATACGTCCACATTGAGCAGGAAATATAGTACCTATTGGTCATCATTGAAAATGCATAATTTAGTGACGTTGTCTGGCACGGATGGCCTGTAAATAACTTCAATAGAAAACCCATCCCTAAGTGGGGTGAACATAGCGGCAGTGTTAGCGAGTGTATCAGCTGTTGCATTATGCATTCTAGGTACAGATTTAATACCGAAAGCATCAAAAGTAGAAATTAAATGCCATACCTCTTGCTGATAACCTCTTCGATGTGGAGATAAGCAATGGATGGTATTACATACCTGTCGAGTGATAATCTCAGAATCGCAAATCACCTTTAAACAATGGACCTTTAGGTCTATGGTCTTTTTTAGTCGTAGTAGAAATGCCTCATACTCGGCTGCATTGTTCATGCATTGGGACTCTAATCGGTAGGAAAGCATAAATTTATTCTTCTCGGGGTCTAGAAAGATGCAGCCAGCACCAGCCCTGTCTTGGGTTTTGGAACTATCATAGTACAAGGTCCAGGTTTCATCTTTCAATTGAGTGAGGAAGTCTGAACGCATTGAGGAACTACCTAGGGTAGCAGTCCCTGATAGGTCCTTTGTTGAGGTAGAGGGGTTTTCACCGGACAGCAACAGCTCTGACTGGATGTATTGAGTGACCGGGGATTGGGTGGTTTGATAGCATCCCAGGATGGATACTAAAAAACACATACCAAGCTCTTCTTGCGTGAAACTGACTAGTTCATTAGTTGCATCTAGGTCGTTCATAGTATGTTTCATGTATGTTTCACTCTCGACCTGTATCTGGTTATTCTTACCTTTGTACGGAAGCCAAAGGTGGGACCAATCAATGGCAAAGTACCCTTGGAGCTTACTGGAACAATATCTACTAAATAAAAGGCCATAGGCGTTGGGAATATCCACAATTACTATGTAAATATAGTGATGGACTCTCAAGTCAGAGGATAGGTGGATGATGACATTGTTCAATTTGCCTACTACAGGGACTTGAGATCTATGAAGCTAGATGATTCTGGTGTCGGTTTCTTAGGGTAGATGTTTAACTTCTTGCACACGGAGAAGGGCATAACATTTGTGGATGCACCAGAATTGACGAGGCAATTGTGTACATTGAAGTTAAAGATATCAAAGGAGAGGAGGAAAGGTGGCGTGGTGCCCCTAGAGTTGGCGTTCACTGCATTCACGATGGATTGGGGACTAGCAACAGCTTGGGCAGACGTGATGTTTACGGGCTTGGTGGCTAGTAGATTGGAGAAGGTTTTGAGAATGAGATCTTGTTGGTTAGTAATGCGAGCGAGATCATAGAGAGAAATATTGGCCCGGGTCTTCTTCATATCCTTGATGATGATATACCCCAAATTTGTGTGTGAGGTGGGATTGGTGGCGTTCTTTGGGGAAACTAATGAAGCTTTAGCCTTGGCGCCTTCTTGGGGAGTAGTTGGAATAAATTTTTCAAGAGATTTGTCTTGGTTTTCTGCGTTCGGTGGCAGGATTTTCCTTAAGAAGGCTTTTCTCTTTGTTGAGATTGCAACAAGATGAAGAGCTTAGTGGAAAGAAGTCGCCTTCACTAAGTGGGCCCGCAGGCTATTTTTGGCGCAAAGTCTATTTTTAGACATATGGATCATGTTCTATGAGTTGCAAGATGCTATTTATGGATGGTTGGTCAAGTCAGAAAAAAATAGATGGACTTCTATTTTTAGACATATTGGGCGGAATCTATTTTTAGATTTCTAGTCTAAAAATAGATATGTCAAATATTATTAGCTCTTAATAATATTTAGACTCTAAACATTATCTTATTCTATTGGAGCACTTCATTTAAGTGCACAAATGTGGCACAGGAGCTGACAGAAGGAATTACCCTCTTCCTAAGGGTTAAGTGGAGCTATTGCATGGATACTTCAGTTAGAACTCATGTGACAGAGTTTGGTGGAGTTGATTGAGGAAGTTAATGGAGTTGTGTTCAGTTAACTAATCTAAACATAGTTGAGCTATTTGTATCCAGTTTAACTAATTGATACAATTAGTGAGAGTGGTGTTAATTAATTATTAATTAATTCACTAATTATAAACTCATTAATCAACTAAATAATGCACCATTTAACTTTAGTGCATGGACAGTTTCAGTGGAGACCAGTGCAGAAATAGGTGAAAGAATAGGTTAACTATCAGTTGTGACTATACTGTTGCTATTTGCAACACAAAGTGATTGGAGAAGCCCATGAGGATTACACAGTACAAGCCAGGTGGTTTATATTATTTAATGAGCCATCCCATAGCATTGATTATGCAATAGAGGCGGTCTATCAAGTGGCAAACGATTGGAGCATGTGTTTTGCTAGATCTAGCTTGATAGTGTGTAGAAATTTGAGGGTGTGCTGAGAGCTTGTGAGGAGCTTTGTAATATGATAGTTACATGATCTCGATGACATATAATATAAATATAGTTGGGGTTTTTAGCTTTAAGCTTTCCCATTAAATACTGTGTTCATATGTGTGATTGTTTATGGTTTTAATGTGTGCATGCAAATGATTTTATTTCCGCATGTGATGATCAATGGTAGAAGAGATTATGTATTGTGCATGAAGATAAAATAGTGTGTGATCAAGAGAATATTTATGGATAAAATATCAGTTATTCAAATTTATACATGGTATCAGAGTGATATTGATCATTGGAGCAATTGCAAAACATTGAAGCGGTTGAGTTTTGTTTTGGTGGAATTCGAATTTGCAGCAGTGTTTTCTTGGTGTCGAAGTTGAGATGTCTTTAAACGGATTTCGATTGGAGTATGCCCTTGAGGGAAGCTCAAATTATATTTCATGGAAGGACAGAATGGAGGTGGTGCTAGATGACAATGGGTTGAAGGAGTTCATAGATGCAGAAATTCCAAAACCTACTTCTAGTGATGCTGCCATACTTGATGCATGGAAAAAGAAGACAACAAAGTGTCGAAGGATTCTGTTGGAGGGCGTGAAGGATCACATAGTATCTAGCCTTCATGGTAAGGCTTCTTCATTCTTGATGTGGAAATCTTTGACAGATTTATTTCAAAGCAAGAGCGACTAGAGGAAGTTGGCACTCAAGGATAAACTCATAAACATAAAAATGGAGAAAGGTGACAGTATGCCCAAGTACCTCACGAATTTCATCCAATGTATGGATGAGCTGGGAAGTGTGGGGGTTACTATTGATGATGAGGAATTGGTGAGCTTGGCTCTCCTTGGGCTTCCAAAGAGTTGGCACTCCTATCAGGACTTTGTCAATGGTCGGGAGAAATTTCCAGGATGGGAGCGACTTTGGTCGGATCTTGTGCAAGAGGAGATAAGGCGAAGTACTAGGGATGGATCATCATCAAAGAACTATGATGAAGATAATTGCGCTTTGGCTACCAAAGAAAATAAGGGGAAGAGCAAGAAAGCTTCTCAATCTGGTGCGAAAGGAAGGAAGCAGGACATGTCCAAGGTGAAGTGCTTTCACTGTCACCAACATGAACTTTACGCCACTAATTGTCCACAGAAGAAGAAATATAAGCAGGCTGCTAGAACTATAGCTGGAGAGGCCTTAGCCTCGCATTTTGAGCTGTTTTTTTCATTGATCGCATGCTTGGTCTCAAGTGTGATGGGTTCAGTGTGGTTTCTTGACAGTGGTGCGTCTTTTCACATGACAGGAGATCGAGATTTGTTTATTGATCTAGATGAGAAAGATCTTGGAGTGCACATCGAGATGGGCGATGATGGTAGATACAGTGCGACCAGTATCGGTACCATTTCCTTTGAGAGGGAGTCTGGTAAACCCTTCATATTGAAGGAAGTGATGCATGTTCCAGGATTGAAGAAGAATGTTATCTCTGTGGTAATGTTAGAAGACAAGGGATATGATGTTGTCTTTAGTGAGGGAAAGGCTTTCCTGCATAGTAAGGCAAGCTGAGCATTGGGGCCGAAGGACCCGAGGTTTGAGGTTGATGATCTTTATCCGGGTAGCCGGTAGATGGCTGCGCGATGTGGGAAGGTAAGGCATATGAGGTGGTGGCGAACCGGGGATGATGGCGGAGGTTGTGGCACCGAAAGATTGGGCACACTATGGAAGCGAAGATACTACGGCAAATTTCTCTTTGAGCTTCCTGAGGTACTCTTGCACAGTCAGATCAGTGCAAGGGATGTGCCTTGGGAAAATTTGTGAAAGCCACCTTTCACGAGAAGGATAGTCGCGCCACGACGATCCTTGAGATAATTCACACAGACGTGTGTGGACCTTTCTCGGTAGCTTCGACAGCAAAGCACAGGTACTATGTGATCTTTGTTGATGATTTTTCTCGTAAGTGCTGGATCTTCTTCATGCAGAAGAAGATCGAGACATACTCAAAAGTACAGCAAGGTTCAAGAAGCACTAGTTGAGGAAAGGGTGGTAGCAGGGTGAAGGCTCTTAGGAGCGACAATGGTGGTGGAATCCCTTCTCTGATGAATTCCAAGGACCTTTGCGATTAACAGAAGAATTCGAAGAGCTCATGTACCTCATAACCCACAACGGAGAATGGGTTCTTTGAGTGGGAAAAACAAACGATCATGGACGTTCTTGCATAGGTAGTTTTGCGAGTCGGGCCTTCCCATACACTTGTGGGGGTACAAGGGCATGCTGTCTTTTGCATTATATTTGTAGAACTGTTGTCCTCATAGGACTCTTGGCATGAGTACACCCGAGGAGGCGTTCTATGGTAAGAAGCCTGATATTTCCCATTTGAGGATTTTTGGTTCACCTGTTTGCATTCATGTGACGAAGGATGGCAGGAAGAAGTTGGAGCTGACTGCAGAGGATGGGATATTTTTGGGGTACACTGATATGCCCCACAACTATCGTGTGTATTTTCCAGATATTCGCAAGACTGTTGTGCGACGGGATATAAAATTTCATGAGGAGAAATCCATGAAGTGTTTGCTTGAGAGGGAGCCACACTTGAATGCAGATGAAGAGATATTAGTTCCTGAGGATGAGCTTCAAGATGTGGATCAGCCATAAGAGGAAGTTCATAGAGTGGAAGAGACCACTCAAGCAGTGCCAACCATCAGAAGGCGGAAGCGCACTACATAAGCTGAGTGACTAGCTCAAGATGCAGAGAGGGTTGTAGGAGCACCTACATCACAATGCAGATAGAGACAGTCACCTGACCGATATACTGGATACATGGCTCTTATGAGCAAGTGTATCGTGATGGAGCCATCCTCTTTCGAGGAAGCTATGGAGGACCCCGCATGGGTAGATGCCATGGTGGAAGAGTATGATCCGATTGTCAGAAACAGTGCATGGGAGATTGTCCCGAGGCTGGAAGGGAAATCAGTGGTGGGTTCGAGATGGATCTACAAAGTGAAGCAAGTAGCTGACGAGAGTGTGGAGAAGTAAAAGGAAAGATTTGTTGCTCAAGGCTTTTCACAGATTAAGGGGATCGATTATGAGGAGACCTTTTCACCTGTCGCAAGGTATTCTTCCATACGAACGATTCTTGCTCTCTTAGCATAGATGGGTTGGCACATTCATCAGATGGATGTGAAGACGAAATTCCTCAATGGAGTCATTGAGGAGGAGGTGTACATAGAGAAGTTCGAAGGTTTCGAGATGTTCAGCAGCGAGTCGCATATGTGCAGGCTCAAGAGAGCGTTGTATGGGTTGAAACAAGCACCTAGTGCTTGGTACACACAGATAGACAGTTATTTCACCAGACTTGGATTCTCCAAGAGTGAGGCGGACCTAACCTATACCAGATTGTGGTGGAGGTTAAGTTGCTGATCATTGTACTTTATGTAGATGATTTGATTTTGACAGGTGATGAGCTGTTGATACTCTCATGCAAGGATGATCTTGCAAAAGAGTTTGAGATGAACGACTTGGGCCTCCTTCATTATTTCCTGGGATTTGAAATTTGGCAGCGCAGTGATGGACTATTTGTTTCTTAGGGTAAGTATGCTCGGGAGATACTGGATAAGTTCAACATGCATGGCTGCAGGCCTGTTGATACTCCTCTTCCTGGAGGTTGGAGGAAGGAGGATGCTACTTCGACAGAGGTAGTGGATGCCACTGTTTATCGACAGTTGGTGGGGTCGCTTATGTATCTGTAAATACATGACCCGAGATATGTTATGCTGTGAACCAGCTTTCACAAGCTATGGTTAAGCCAACCAAGCTCTTCTGGAAGGCAGGAAAGCATGTATTGAGATATCTCAGAGGCACATCAGGATATGGATTATGGTATAGACAGTTGGATGAGGTGAGTCTATGTGGCTTCACGGATGCAGATTGGGCAGGGAGCCTAATGAACAGAAAGAGCACATCTGGAGGGATTTTCAGTATTGGGTCGACAACATTTTCTTGGTACAACAGGAAGCAGAGATCCGTGGCACTCAGTTCAGCAGAGGCCGAGTATATGGCAACAAGTTTGGCTGCATGCGAGGCAATATGGATGAGGAAGATCCTGTTCGGGTTGTTCGGTTCACACTTAGATCCTACTGTGATTTATTGCAATAATCAGAGTTGCATTAAACTCTTGGTTAATCCAGTATTTCATGATAGATCTAAACACATTGACATTTGATATCATCATATCAGAGATTGTGTGCAGCAAAAGATCATGTTACTTTCATACATTCCTATGGAGGATCAGGATGATGATATCTTGACGAAGGTGCTCACAAGGAGAAAATTTGAATACCACAGGGGTAGGATAGGGGTTGCAGATAATCCTTATCTTGTTTAGAGGGAGTGTTGAGATTGCAACAAGATGAAGAGATTAGTAGAAAGAAGTTTCCTTCACTCAGTGGGTCCGCAGGCTATTTTTGGCGCAAAGTCTATTTTTAGACATATGGATCATGTTCTATGAGTTGTAGGATGCTATTTGTGGATGGTTGGTCAAGTCGGAAAAAAATAGATGGACTTCTATTTTTAGACATACTGGGCGGAATCTATTTTTAGATTGCCAGTCTAAAAATAGATATGTCGAATATTATTAGCTCTTAATAATATTTGGACTCTAAACATTATCTTATTCTCTTTGAGCACTTCAGTTAAGTGCACAGATGTGGCACAGGAGCTGACAGAAGGAATTATGCTATTCCTGAGGGTTATGTGGAGCTATTGCATGGATACTTCAGTTAGAACTCATGTGACAGAGTTTGGTGGAGTTGATTGAGGAAGTTAATGGAGTTGTGTTCAGTTTAACTAATCTAAACATAGTTGAGCTATTTGTATCCAGTTTAACTAATTGATACAATTAGTGAGAGTGTTGTGAATTAATTATTAATTAATTCACTAATTATAAACTCATTAATCAAGTAAATAATACATCAGTTAAATTCAGTGCATGGACAGTTTCAGTGGAGACTAATGCAGAAATAGGTGAAAGAGCGGGTCAACTATCAAAAATGACTATATTGTTGCTATTTGCAACACGCGGTGATTGAAGAAGCCCATGAGGATTACGCAGTACAAGCCAGGTGGTTTATGTTATTTAATGAGCCATCCCATAGCATTGATTACGTAATAGAGGCTGGCTATCAAGTGGCAAAATATTGGAGCATGTGTTTTGCTAGATATAGCTTGATAGTGTGTAGCAATTTGAGGGTGTGCTGAGAGCTTATGAGGAGCTTTGTACTATGATTGTTACATGATCTCCATGACATATAATATACAAATAGTTGGGGTTTTCAGCTTTAAGCTTTCCCATTAAATATTGTGTTCATATGTGTGATTGTTTATGGTTTTAATGTGTGCATGCAATTGATTTTATTTCTGCATGTGATGTCAATGGTAGAAGAGATTATGTATTGTGCATGAAGATAAAATAGTGTGTGATCAGGAGAATCTTGGTGGATAACAAATCAGTTATTCAAATTTCTACACTCTTCTCTTCGAAGGATTGATCAGGCATTGGACCTTTTCTCCTCAAGCCATAGTTTCAAGGGGGTTTAGATTTAGGTTCGTCAACTAGGTTTATCCTGGAGGCGGGAAGGGAAGACTCTCCACAAATGACCTTGAAAGCGAGGACAGTGTAGCGCATATGTTCATCTAGGGGGGGAATTTATTCATTTTCTGAAATAGCCTCCTCCTCCATATCCCCAGGGGTTTGATCTTCTAGAAGTTGGTTCACCACTGTGGTAATGCTATTAATCCACTGGGGGCAAGTATTCTCTGAGTGAGAGGCTTGATGAAAAGAACAAATTTTTTCTTTGCCGCTTTATTCAACATTGAAACCTGCACTCAAGCTTGACAAGGAGCAGTTGATGAAGGGATTATTATTTTTCCTGAAGAAAGGTTTCTGTGTTTTAACAGCTGGGCTACAATCGTTGTTCTTCCTCTTCTGATCAGAGACTTCATTGGTTAGCAATTTAAGGGATTTTTCGATACTTTCAAAATCAAAGGGGTCCTTATCTTTTTCCCTGAATTTATGACTTAAGGATTGGGCTCTCTTCGAGGTTGTTTTTTTATCATCCCGCCTTCCTTTCAATGGCACCTATGGATAGCATGTCCTTTTTGACAGCAAGGGCGGTGGTGTAAATAGCTGCCAAGGTAGCTCTAGCCTTGCATTTCACAAACATGGCAATATACCGTGGGAGGGCTCTGGTGTAGTAGTCAATGGTAATGGAATCATCTAAGGCCATGTTTGCAGGGAAATTATTCAATATAGTGGTGAAATGTTGATTGAAATCCTTGACCTTCTCCTTCTTCTGAAATTTAAGCGTGTTGAGCTCTGTGAGGAGCATCGAGGGGGTTTTATCTTCTGAGAATTTTTACAGGAATGTACGACGGAAGTGTCCCCACGAAGGGATAAAAGCAACAGGGAGTGACCGATACCACGTTGCATATTTATTTTCTAGATTATGAGGAAAAAGGTGACATGCTACGTCGTCATAATGCACTCTCATCATCTGTAAATACATGTAGAAGTTGTTGATGTGGTCTTCGGCCAACGTAGCTTTCTCGGGGTCGAACTTAGGGAGATGTTTTTCAAGGCGTTGGGGCATGTCATGGAGGGGATCTTGGATACATAAGGGGGACTAAGCCATCGAAGCCAAAGGTTTTATACGTCTGGCCTGTTGGTGGCGTGGTATGTATAAATGTCCCCTCTCACATTCAGATTCACTACCCATGCCAGACCCTGAGGCCTCGCCCTCATGGTGGGACTGCATGTCTTGGTTTTCTCCATGGTTTCCTGTATTTCTGATGTTTCTCTAGTTTTAAAGAAAAGGATAATTTTTCTGGTTTCAATGGGGGTGGTAGTCAGCATTTCAGCCTCTCCCATGGCCTCTGTTTCCCCTGCCTCTGTTACCTTGGCCTCTCCCGGCTCCTCCCCCGCGTGGGTCGTTAGCTTGCGTGTTATCATGTAAAGTATGGTCAGGTTGGGGGTCGGTGTTGGGTTTAGGTTCAATGATTATGGGGCCATATTCTTCCCCCTCCCTAGGGCTATCTAGGGGGCTTTGGAATTTCGCTCAACTGCATCTACATAATCTTGGATCATAAGACCCACAAGCTGAGGAAGGGAGTTGAGAAGGGTTCCTTGGCACGTATGATTAGCTATAAGAGTTCTAGGATTTTCGAAGGAACTAGTGACTGGGGATTGCTGTAAACCCCTGAAAAGGTTGTGGGCGATAGGGCGCAGGGCCCTTAGCTGGGCTAAAGTAACCTCGGAGAAAGGGGGTTCATCCTCCTAGGATTTTTCTAAAGGGGGAGGACTGGTATTGTCATGTATGGTCTCCCCTTGGGGAGTTTGTAATGGGATATTACTTGTGTGCTGGGAGGCTTCCATCAGGTCCTCCTTCTAGTGCCAAATCTATTGACGGGAAAATTTGTATGGCCAATATTAAGGGGATCTCCCCAGTAAAACATCTCGATAGGACTCTGAACTGTTTGTGATAGGGATCCCGTCTGGGGTGAGGGTCTAGCTACCGCTGAATAATCCTTCTCTTGGACACAAATGAGCCCTGCAGAGTCATATGTATACAACTATCATATGATACAAGATGAAATATTGTTGATTGTCAATGAGCATAAAACACTACAAATAGAAAGATAAAAAAGGAAACACGCAGCTGAAGGAGATGCTGTTAGAAACATATCATTAAAGTCGTGTTTGTAAAAGTTGTTCGAACCATAGAAGAAACAGTTCTTCCTGGGAAGAAAAACCTATGATTACTTGGGCGTTTTCATGAATAACATAGATGTCAAAAATTAACTTACAAACATCTCATAGGTAAACAACTTACCATCATTAACACGTTCAGTGAGCTGAAATGCATGAAGAGTATAAAAGAAAACGCAGATCAATTAATCATAAGATATCAGACATATACAAAAAAAATATTCATAGTATTAACACATTGATTCTCATCAGATACAATAGTGGATTTAAGACAAATGCTTGTATTCATTCAAAAGGGGCTTTTCAATTCTTTACAACTCTCTTCTCTCCTTTGGAGTCCCCAAAAAAAATTCTTTTACAAGTCCCTGAAGGGAGTATATATAAGATAAAAATGACCCTTGGGTGTCTTGACTTTTTGCCTTCCTGCCTGTTGATATGATTTGCAACCTTAATGGAAAGTGCAGCCTGCGACCTGACCGTGGAAGATGCGACCTGCGACCCCTCCTGTAGCCTGTGCCTTGCGATCTGATCATGGGAGCGTGTGTGTGATTGCGAGGTAGGGAAAATCTACTTGTTGCTCTTTAAGGAAACTTTTTCATGCACGATAATCTGCAGCAACTGGGGAGATTAGAGGAGTATCTTCTCTTAACCTTTGAAAGCATTCTAGGGCATTCGGGATCAGAGTTGTGACCTGGCTGGATAAGGAAGCCAGTTTGGTGTAAATCCAAACTGGCATCATGACAAACTTAACCAAGTTATCCTCCGATGCCGGAAGATCAGGTGTAGCAATGGCCTGTCTAACAGGTTGCAGGAATGCCTGAATTTCCTAATTTACCTGTTCCCATGTCTTTTCTTCACCCAGTGTACCTATAGAAGGAATATGGTGCATCTCAGCCATCAATTCAATGCCGTTGATCAAATTCTCATAGGTGGTCATCACCTTCTCTAGGTATTTGAATAAATTCTCCTTGGATTGCACCTTCATGCGAATTTGGACCTTGTTGTTTTGAGTGCGAATCCAATATTTCTTGGGAAAAGTTTCTAGAGCCTGTTGATATCTATTTTTCCATTCTAAAATTATATCCAAGGCGATTGAGGCTTCTTTCAGTTGCTCATTCCTCTTCTTAGTTTCTGCTTGAACTCTTAGTAGAGGTGTAACTATTTTCTTTATGGTGAACATTTCCTCGTATACCTACCTCATGGTGGCTTCCAATGTCACCAACTCTCTATGGAAAATAAGTGGTACTTCCTTAATAAAGGTTCTCTTATCTTGGAGCTATTGGAATTATTCCCTTAGTGCTTTCTTTTCTTGCTCCGACCTAGCTTCCCTTTGTTCGGAGTCTTGTAATCTATTTTCTAGGGAGAGGATTTCCATACTCATCCGGCTCTCGTTTTATTTTGTGGCTAAAATGAAAGAAGTGTCAGGTAATTCTATCATTACTGGATTGGTCCTAGTGTCCAGGAATATATCCTTTTTCATTGTGGCTGTGAATGGCGTGACAGGGTTCTGTGCTAGGCATATCCTCTTTTCCTGCCTGATTTTGAATGTGAACTGGTCATAAGTGAGTCTCGTCGGATTGAACACTTCCTCCTCCTGTCCTTTTAAGGTACCTAGTTCTGAGAGTGCAAAATGTGTATTGATTGTAGGAACTTCGAAGGCTGGAAACTCTGTCTGTATCCCTGAAACTTCAGAGGAGGTGTGTCGGTGTCTTTGGAAGAATTGTCTTTCGATCTTCGATCTTTTTCCTCTTTTCTCTTTTGTTCTGCTTCTTCTTCCAATAGCTGCTCCACCTCTACCTTATCTTGTTCTTCCTTTTGTCTGTGTTTAGCTTCTACCTTATCTAGTTCTATCTTGATCTGACACTCATCCTTTTCTTTTGTTTCCTCCTCTTCCTTCCTTTTGCGTTCAGCTTCCACCTTATCTAATTCTATCTTGAGCTAACGTTCAGCTTGTTCTTTCGCCTCCTACTGTTCCTTTCTTTTGCGGGCGTCTTCCACCTGTTTCTTCCTCTATTCTGCATTTAGGTATTTTTTACATTTACCCTCATCCTCTTTTACTTTCTTTTCAGCTTCCCGCTGAGCTTTTGCTTCCTTTTCTTTTTGTTGTGAAAAAGAGCTATGGCCTGTGTTAGTTCGGGGCTTCTTGGCCTAGGAAGATGAGGCGTTTCCTAATTCGTGGATTCTCTTTTCCAGAGTTTGATCATCTTGGTCCTCTCGATTGGTCAATGCCTCCGGGGTGAGTTCCCTATCCTTATTGTACCATTTTCTTACCCCATCTTTAGCTGGGCACTTATTATGTTGGTAGCTCCCTTTAAACTTGGCTCGTTTGTAATGGGCAGGGACTATCCTCTCAGGATCGTATGTGTAGTGATCTAAAGGTGCCAGGAAGAATCCTCTGATTTTCTCAGCTTCCACCTCCACTTCTCTGAAATCCTTGACTGTATAAGCACCGATGGTGAGCAGCAGTGTGGGCCATGGCTTCTTCTTACCTTTAGTGAGGACCTTCAAGAAGCTGGTATTCATCTGATAACATGTTTCCTAAAGTAGCAACCTATCAGTGACTAACCAGGGCAGAGCATGGGGAGTCTTGAATGAACCGAAGACTCAGATGAAGGTGGCTTCTGCAAATGGAAGACATTGTGCCACCTTGATTATCATTTCCATGGCTTCCTAGGACATGCATGGGGTATCCTAACCGAAAAATTTCCCATAGAGTGAAGGGATGAAACTGTGTGTGATTTTCTCTATATCCTACTTATATTTGGAGTCTCAGAATACCTGCAAATCCTTGTGGATTGGGTGTGTGCGCTCATGATCCCAGTTGTGATCCCATCTCTAAAAGCGACACTTGGCACAAACTGCATCCAATAGATAGGAAGCCATGTAAAATTAGGACGAGTATCCCTCCTCGCGTACTAGTGTTGCAGATATGTTTGTTTGGAGGGCTTCTATCAGTAAGTTGGCCCAATTGAAATGGGTGCCATATATAGTAACAAAGTACATAATGGATACCCAAGAACCTCTGAAAGTGGTGGCATCAAGACGACCATACATTTTACAAAGCATAGCTGCTACGAGCTTATAGACCTTCTTGAGGCCTGCTACTTGATACTCCTGGTACTTCTTGATTTTGAACTTCTCTGGTTCTTCCCACCATCCTCTCAGGGTGTCTACTCTGGGAACTACATGGGCAGTCGCCCATGCCTCTGTGAACGTCTACTCCTAGGTTGGAAGTGCGTAACAGAACTCCGCATCCTGGCCTTTTAAATTTGCAAAATCTTTCCCCTCGTGATCCTAAATCACCCACATCCTTGGGTCGATATTTTGTATGATCCATTCAATAATTTCGGCACATGGGAATATAGATGGGTGGGCCCCTGCATAGTGAATATTTGACCTCTTAACTTGCATATATACCTGCTATTCTGGGAGGTCCTCTGAAAACTCAGGTTGTGCGAACTCTTGGTATACTTGATACCAACTCATGGTTTCTCCTTTGCTAAATATACATGCAGTGTCCCCATAGATAGGGGCAAGAGACATAGGTATTTCACATTCTGTGATCTCTATCTCTTGGCTCTTTTTTTTCTTGTGAACTACCAGAGGCCCCATGTCACTTGAGGCTGAAGAGAAGGAGATTCACTCTAGCTCTGCTTCGAGCTTCCCTGGCATGTTCATAACATAGTCATAGGATAAGACAGATGCCATATTAATGAATGCTTAATAATGCTTTTAACTCTGCCCAACTAAGGTCAATAAAGGGGTAAATCTACGACTTAACGAACCATTCCTTGGGTTGCTGAGTCGCACTGGTTTAAAAGTTTAGAGGAGAGAAACCATGCATGTTTACGACCTGCAACTAGGTCATGAGGTTGCTAAGTCACATTAGTTTAAAATTTCATGAAGATGTGACCTTGTGACTTAGCGACTTCTGACTGAGTCACGGGGTCGTTGAGTCACAAGGTCGAAATGCTTCATATTTTGAGCAGTACGTGACTTAGCGACTTAGCGACCAGGGATCGACGTTGCTGGGTCGCGGGGTCGGAGGTCGTACTAGGGCTGAGAGGACGATTTTGAACAACGACGCGGCCTTTTAATCAACTTTTAACTTAAATCAATAAATGGAAATAGGGGGGAAAAGACATAAATTGAATAAGAACTAGTCATTAGAGGAAGAGACTAACACAGGGGAGGCTAGTTGGCTTCATCTATAAGTTTTCATAAGAATGACCGGGTCTGGAGGCTCATACAAGAACGCAGGTTCAAAGAGGGTCTGAATGGAGGATAGATGGTGGCTTAAAAGGGATAAGATAAGGGGGATGGGGGAAAAATATAGAAAAAATGGAAATAGCAAGAGGATTAGGCAACTTACCCGGAAAAATTGCGCTCCAGTTGGCCTGTCAGAAGCGTTTTTGCTCTCTGTCGCATGGGTGAAATTTGACGTATGCGACCCTTCTATTTATAAATGGGTCACACGTGTGGGAAATAAATGATGTTTTTGGGTCGCGAAAAAACTGCTTTGATGAGATGTGCGACCTCGCGACCCTGCAACCTTACAACATGGGGGTCGCAGGGTCTCAAGTTCGCTATGTCGCAATTGTTTAAACTTGAATGTGATATGTGACTGAGCAACTTGGCGACTTGATAGGTCGCAAGGTTTCTAGGTTTCTGATTGGAGAAAATGACCTATTTTGTGACTTAGTGACTTAAGGCTTTTGAAAATATTTGAACTTCAGGTTTTGAGTTTGTTTCTCGATGCTCGGGGGCTCAAAAAGTTTTAGAGGGTGAAATTTTTGGAGGGTTTTGTAGTGGCTACAACAGGGCCTTTTTAGGTGAGATTACAATATGGTGAGGGTGGAGGTGGTTTAACCTATTGATTCCTTTGGTTGTACTTTTATTGATTTATCCCATGAGATGTGACATTCATGCTTGGAATATGGCACGTGGGTGATTAGCTGAAAGAAATATTTGATTCATCCAATCTATGGTCTGGTCATACGTGGAAGTCTCGTACTTGGTTCGATTTTTCCTATGTCTAGTAAGAGTTAAGGTTATATTTATTTTGATGAGTAAATGTGCTTGTTATTATGTTTCTTAAATAGTTGTTCTGTCATGGTTATTTATCTCATTATATGTTGGTTATAAACATGGTTATTTGACAAATATTTGTGATGGCTCTCTTCATGTTTTTACTTTTAATTGAATCAATAATGAATGCATGACCTAATTGGTGCTATGATAGCCAATATTAGAAGGCATTGATAAAAATTTTTAAACCTCATATAATATTTCAGTACCGTATGTTCAAAATTGCATTCTTGACCTATAGGTTTCATGTTTACCAAGTGTTTGACGGAATGCCAGTCCCGGTAGGGGAAGGTCAAGTCAAGTCCTGGTTTTATTTTTTTCTTACAATATTTGTTTCCATGTAATTTATCATCCCTAAAAGTTTCACTAATTTCTTGGCATAGGCCTAAGTCAAAGCCCTAAAAAGATGGCTCAGAATTTGGTGTCATTGGGATAGAACTGATTAGAAAAGTCCAGAGTCACTAGAAGATAAGACAATGGGAGAAAATTGAGAGCTATAGTCGCTTGGATGCCTTGAAAAGGGATAAAATGAGGCTCTAGGTCAATGAACACGATAGGTATATTAGGGGTTGGACACCTAGAGGGGTTGGGTTGCTCTACAAGGTCTTATAGAAGCTAAGGGAAGTTAGTAAGGTATTGAGTTGCCAACTCCATTGAATTACAGTCATATAGGTGGTTTGGTCTTATCATAGTGACCCTTAGCTCGTTTTTTCCCCACGAAAGTTGGTGAAATTGGGTAAATGTGGGAGGAGTGCATTATAATCCTTACTAATCCGAAACTTAGAAAAATCCAGAAAATTTTCTTCCTAAGAAATTTGACCTGAGTTAGCCTTCCTGTTCTACGCATTGTGTAGTCTCAACCCTGATGATCACATATTTCCTCTTGGAACTATGTAATGCATAGATTCTGCCTTCTATAACTATGGTCTGTGCATTCTCAGTGCTTAGTCTAAACTCCTGAGATCCAAAACTACGTAGCCCCTACCTTCAATGACCTTGTTTTGGAAATTTCACAATCTCAAGCAAAAACTCTCAAATTTGAACTCTTGAACTACACAAATACAAAATATTTAGGCATTTGTCCCTCTAGAACTATGCATTGGGAAACTTCAAGCCTCAAGCTTCAATCCTGACACCTTGATCCCCTCAATCATTCCTCAATTGTGTAGTTGTCTTTCCTTGGTCTACCTTAACTACATATTGTGCAGTATCAAGGTTTAGTCCTGACCCCTGACCTCTTGAGCTACACAACCGTGAAATCACGGAGTTATTGTCTTAGCCTATCACCTAGTCACAACTAAGTCAGTGGTTGTCATGAAGCATGCTATACTAGGGGTTTCTCATACTAAGGTCATATTTTCATGATGGGATATTAGTTGTAGGTATTATATCATGTTAAGACAAGATGAGGATGACCCTGCAAAGAAATATAAAAGTTTTCAAATAATAAATATATTATGATGTTATATATTAATTTTAAAATACTAGTTATATATCTTTGCTATATATAAATATTACTCAATTTTTTTTAATATTAAAAAATGTTTGATTTTAAATATAACTTAAATAATAATAAAATAATTTTTTCGAATAATTTATCTCACAAGCTTGCGTTATGTAAAGTTATGTATGTGATGAGGTTCTTTGTTCAAATATTTTATCAAACATATGTATTGTAGTAGGTAGTAGGGTGGCTAAAACTAGAGGTTAAGATCAGCCTTGTGTCACACAACTAACAACCTAAGACAATTATCAAAGCCTCTTGGATAGGAAAAAAATAAAAAAGGAAAAACTAAAAAAGAAGAATAATATTAAAATGATTTCGATATTTTACATTAAAGAAAAAGGTTAAGTCGAAATTACTTTGAAAATGATTTCAAACTAACTGAATTTTAATTATATGGGAGAAAAATGTGCTCTTCTAGGGTTTTTAACAGGTTCTGAATATTGCACAAAGTCATATCTGAATCATTTTTTGTCTCCATATTAGTTAGAGGACTCTAACTAGGTGCATGAGTATTTCGTCAGGGAGGGGAGAGTTACCCTTCTCTCGTAGTATAGCATCTACAGAATCAGGCAGGAAAAATGGTGCATCTACAATAGAAAATTTTGGATCTGGTTCTAATTAACATTCGATCATGGCGGCTCAGTGGCAGGAGTGACATAGGAGGAAATGCCTTCCCAAGGCAACTAAGAAGCTGTGATTTGTGATCACAACAAATAAGTTGGAAAAGTACGGAAAATTTATGAAATATGATGCATTGATCTCTAAATTTGTTGTGATATGTTCGTATGAGAGATGTATGCTAAAATGGATTAATTTTAAATGGAAACCTAAGGGACATATTGATTTAAAATTGGGATCGAGGGGCTTCTCCATAGTTATTTTCGCAAGCCTGAAAGGTAAAGATATATTTTTTTAAATGGCCCTTATTTTTATACTAATGTAGGTCTATTTATGAGGTTATAAGAAGAATGTTATAACCTAGATCAAGAACCATTTATGGTGGTACCATTATGGGTGTGTCTTTTTATTTACAAGTATGTTTATGGGATCCTAACATCTTCAAAGGAATAGGAAACTCCATTGGAAATTTCTTCAAGGTTGTTGACTCAACTCGTCAAGAGAGATACACATACTTTCCTCGAATCTGCATCTTTATGAACATAATTAAGCCATTCATTCATTTGTAGAGTTGGAATACTAGGATGAAGTATGGAAATAACCATTCAAATATCAACACATATCATTTCATTAAAAATATTTTCATGAATATGGTCATCTATACAAAGCCTTCCAACTTAACCAAATGGAGATATGATAAAAATAATATTCATTAGAAGCCAGGAAATCACATGAGGTTACTGAGGGTTTTCAGGAAGTACTCTAGAAAAAAAATCAATGAAACCTCCCCAAGAAAATGTGCATCCACAGGTGTAGAGAAATATGGATAACCATAATATATTTGGAGTTTTGTAGGATAAATGGGAAAATTCAGAGGCGACAATGAAATAATATAATTCATAGGCTAGGGCTCTACCCAAAATAAGCCCTAAGCCAAAACTAAAAGCACAAGAGGAGCTTGTGGAAAAGGAGGGACCAGATCTGACTGAAGGGAAAATCACTGTGGAGATGGATGGATCAATGGAGGATTTAAGCACATAACAATTGGTTTTGAAAATATTACTAAATGAATGGAAAAATTTCGATGAGAAATTTATACCAAAGGATAAGAAAAATAGCCACAGTGAAACATTTCAGCAATATCAAGTGAAAGAAAGAGAAAAACTGCCAGATCTGCCCCATCCAAAGGGATCCCAAACAGGTAGCTCTGGAGAACAAAATGACACAGGTAAATGAGGAGAAAAGTGAGGAATAAAGAATCTACCAGAGTCAATACATATGGTTTTGGATTTTCTAGTGAACTTAGGAAGGGTGGTTTCGCACTCTGTGATTTTTCACCAACTCAATAAGTCTTCTCAATGATTTTCTCTCCTAGAATGTAAGAGGCCTCAAATAAAAAAGAAAAAAAATATACTTAAGAGATAAATGAAAGTAGGAAAAATCTAGCATCGTGATGCTTCAAGAAACTAAGATATCTAAGGCAAGGCTTAAGGAAATTACTAGGAGCATTAAATAATATATGAAATAATGGATATTTATGCTCGCGGTAGTGCTAGAGGTGTGATCATCCTTTGGAAGCCATCCAATATAACCTTTGACTATTGGGTGAGTATGCCTAAAATAATCTCGGGCATATTTCGACATATTAGTACCAAAGACTAGGCTATAATCTCTATCATTTATGGACCCAACGTTGTGAGAAAAATACCTTCCTTTAGACTATAGGAAGGCTTCAGTAGATTTTTTAGGATCAGTTATGGATAATTGGGAGTGATTTAAATATCATTGCCTCACTAGAAGAGAAAAAATGAGTTATTAGAAAAAAATATCCTGAAATGGATGCATTTAGAGGTCTAATATCAAACCTAAAATTAGTAGATATACCCACAGATAATGGAGTGTACACGTGGAACAAAACATGTTGGGGTCAGCACCAGATTTCCTATTGCTTGTACCTCTTCCTTATGTCTGAATGTCTCCTAAGTAGAGATATATTCTTTGAAGAAACAATCCTTTCATGCATAGGGTGAGATAATTGGCCAATCCATTTCGAAATGGACTTGAAGGTCACTCCCAAAAATCAAACTTTTCGCTTCGAGGCCTTTTGGGTTCGTAACGCAAAATTTGTTTGCAAGCCAGAAAATTGGTGGAAGGCTAACAAGGTATAAGGGCAGAACTTCATGCATACCTTCCAACTCTGGTTGAGATATCTTAGACAACATATATAAAAGAGGAATAAATTGGAGTTTGGACATATTATGAAAGAAAAAATCAATATTCAAGAATAGATGAAGAATATTTAACAACAGATGATTAAATAAGGTCACTTGAAGCCTTGGCCGTAGAGGAAGGAAGTATCCATATTCATCTAGAATAAAGGTGTAAACAAGAGGAAATAGTCTGGAAAGAAATTCTCGGATCGAGTGCTTAAGAATAGGAGAAAACAAATACTTGGTTATTCTATAAAGCCATGACTCAACATTGTTAGCACAACTGAATCTTATCCTTGAAAGATCCCATGGGAAATTGACTAGTCAATCATGAAGAAATGGAAACCATTTTGGTAAATAATTTTTCAAAATCTACTCTTTGAACCTCCTTAGGATCAATCAGATGAGATTCAACGAATCATCCACTAGATCCCTCATTTTGTGAACAAAGAGGAAAACATGGCCATAATACGTAGAGTTACACTAGAGGAGGTGGAATATATCATCAAAGAGATAGCCAGGAAGAAATTACCTGCTCTAGATTGCTTCATGACGGAGTTCTTTCAGGAAGCATCACCCTTCATGGGTCAGGATATACTAGTTGTAGTGGAGGAATCACACAAGTCTAAAAATATACATCCAACCCTCAACTCCTCCTTTATTTATTTAATTCTTAAATCTACTCAATCTAAGGAACCCCAAGGTTTCCACCCAATTTCTCTTTGTAATTTCATTTATAAAATCATATCCACTATGATGGTCAAGACAATAAAACCTCTCTTACCTCATGTAATGTCTCTCAAACAAACTAGGTTTGTTTAAGGGCTTCTATTCCTTGATTGTGTCATTACCACTTAGGAAGATGTTCACTCCCTTAAGAATATGAAAGAAAATCATATCATGATCAAGATTGATCATTCCAAAGCCTTTGATTGTCTCAGCTTCCCTTACCTTCTAGCCATTCCACAAGCCTTTGGTTTTTACTCTAGATGGATAACCTAAGTTTCATATTTAATCTCCTCTACGGTAATATCTATTCTCCTCAATGACTCCCCTACGAGAAACTTAAACACTTAATAATTAATTTACCAAGGAGACCCTATCTCCCCCTTCCTTTTCATTATGGTAGCGGAAGGGTTATGGATCTATATTTAAATCATTTTTTCAATTGAGAACTTTCAAAAGAATCTATATATGGGGGAATGATCTGCTTGTCACTCTTCAAAAATTTGTTGATGACATTATGTTGTTATACCAATTCTCTCTCATAGAAACCATAGTATTAAAAGCTGTTCTCCATTACTTCATGAAAACCTATGGAACTATAATTAACAATGATAAATCAAACATATTTTTCTTCTATACCCCAGCCCCTACTCAGGCCTTCCTCACTAGGTTTCTGGGTTTCAACATAGGGTCCTTTCCTTCAAAAATTTTAAGAATTACTGTGGTTTACAAATCCCTTAGAACCTCAGGCTAGAAATATCTTCTGAATCAGATTCAATAAATAATGCATCAATTTTCCTTTAGAATGCTTAATATTGATAGTCGGGTGGTCCTTCTTAAGGAGATCGTCCAATCTATGTTGAGTTACCAACCATCTGGTCTTCCTACTCTAAAATCTCTTTCTCTAACATGGTTGACATTTTAAAGAATTTTTTATGGAGAGGAGCCCAAGAAGCTAAGAAATGGGCCCTAGTTGCATGGGATCTCATCACTAAACCAAAATTTTCTGGTGGACTTTGTCTCTATGACTTTTGTATCATAAATCAGATTATGCGAGTGAAGCCATGGTGACGATGGATACAAGCGGGATCATATTTACGGAAGAAAATATCGACGAGAAAATATCAAATTCCCTCTTCTCTGGAAGCAATTTTAAGGAGTTATAACAAACCAAAAGAATCATCAATACAGAATCTTCTAGTGACAAACAAAGAACACATTAGGTCGCAAAACTTTTTGAAAATATGCAATGGAAAAAGGGAGCTCTTTTGGAACGATTCGTAGTAACAATGCCCTAAACTCGTTAGTCATGAGGATCTTGCTAAAATTTTCCTATTAGAAAAAAAAAATATTATATAGTTGTGGATAATTTTTGGAAGCCATCACAAAACACAATCTGGGGACAATGGAAAGAAACTCATGACTGTCCCAATGCCCTAGGTTCAAATCAATCGGAAGTATTCCGAAGAGAGCTTTCATATAGAAATTTGGAAACCTTGGAAGGAACAGATATTTTAATACGGGGGTGTACACCATGAGGGATTTTAAAAATCAAGGATGCCTACAGGTTAGCTATGGTGGAGCCTATGGACCATGGAAGTCTGATACAGAGGAAAATATGGACAGGAGAATTATGGCCGAAGGTAACCTATTTCCTACGGTTAGTGTGCCAGAAATGAATTTTAAGCTGGGATCAATTAAAAATTAGGGGAATCCATGGTACTTGATTGTGCTACATGTGTGACTTTAATATTGAAGATATGGAGCACCTACTTAATTTATGCTCCTTTTCAGAGCAATTATGGAGAAATATAGGGAAACTCTTTGCGAATCTCGATCAAGAATTAGCTAGCATAAAAATATCCATAGATTTATGGAGGAATGGGATTTAATATAGCCCAGTCCTTAAGAAATCGTGGAATCTTACCTTGGGTTTCCTCCTTTGGGAGTTATGGAAATAAATGAATAGAAGGGCGTTCAAAGAGAAACAACTTAGTCGGGTGGATATTTTGGATGGAATCATCCAAAACATAAGGGAAACTATTTTAGTAGATAAATGACATCTTGAGGACTGGAAGGTAGTGCCACATGAATATCAGGTCATATCTCATCCAAACCTATCCCGTCAAATGCTTGCTCCATCATCTTGTAAACCTATGTTTTCCCCTCAATCATTTCCAACCAAATTCCTTCCCCCTCTTGAGGGATTTCTCAAGTTGAATTTTGATGGTGCATCTAAATGAAATCTGGTAGATGAAGCTTATGGAGTATTTTTTAGAGATTCTCAGAGCCGATATATCCACCATTATGAAGTAGACTGTGGATTTTACACCAAAAATGAGGTGGAATTCAATGCGATCAAACATGGACTCCTCATATCAAGAAGGGAAACAATAAAAAAGTTAGTGATTGATGGGGACTCCAACATTGTAATCAAATTCATCAGGAAATTAAATAATGGTATTCAATGGGATAATATTAGTAACATTTGGAGGAAAACTCACCTAGTCCAGGATTTCAGTGAAATCCTCCCCTATTTTGATTATATTATCTCATCCAATGTTATTACAAATGGTAAGAAAGTGGTATATTTTATGGCCAATTGGGGATGTAAACATAGAGGGGAGTCTATTGAGACCCACTGGCTAATCATTCAAGATCGACACAATTTAGAATCCTTTATTCTCATTTCGGAGAAAGAATTCCCTTAGGCCTAGGAGTTGTAGGTGGGAGGTTAGCAGGGTCCTTGATCAAGGTGAGAGTTTGACAATAATCCTCCATGGGATTCGTGTAATGAAAGCGGCGACGGTTGTAAAGGCAGTGAGGTGCCCACAACTCATTATGCCCATGTGCAATCAAAAGAGAGTTAAGGCACATGGAATGGGGGAGATTAGTGGTGAAGGTGCTCGAAACAAGGTGCATTTCATTCAAGATGATCGGTTATTGATCATCCTATCTGTAAGTATTTGGGTTTTCTGGAGAAGGCAATGTTGTTGGGTCCTCACAGCTAGGTCGAGGAGCATGAGGTGGAGACGTTGTTCTCAGGTCGTGTTTGATCATTTTTTGTTGATGGAGAGCATAGAAATGTATGTATATTTCCTTAAACTACCTCCTTATCTGCGAAATACTTTCTATAGATTGTTTTGTAGCTAGGATGTCGGTTGCAAAGGAATGTATAGCTCTGCAGGATGACCATATGCATTTTTTTTGAAGATTCAATTCTTTATGATGTTTGTTGTTTCTATTCTGGTTTTTGTTGTCTATGAAGTTTTCTTATCTCACGTGGGAATGATTGTCCATTTACAGTGTAGACAAGGTAGGAATAGAGTTTGTACGCCTGACAAGGGAAGAAGTCCATTTTATTTGTTGCTAGTTATGCTTGAAGATATGTATGTAAAATATTTTTTTTTTACATTATAATGTCTATGGTGTGGGTCTTATGAGGCCTCGATCTGAAAATTTAATATTTGGTGTAATTAATGTAACGGTTCTATACAGTCTTATAAATTTGTGGTCAATCGGTCGTTCTGAGAATAAGATTCCGCACAAAACTCTAATAAAGAGTGTGATGTAAAATAATAATTAGTTCAATTATTTACAAATTTTTTTTCCTATGTATGCAAACTTAACCAAAATTTTAATGTTTTTAATTTCATTCATCTCAATTTTAACTAAAGTTTTTGGGCATTGAAAAAATCCACTTATTATTACAAAACTCAGATGCCCCAATGCAGCAAGATTGATGGAATGTTATTTTATCAAAGTCGGGTTGTGGTAAAGATTTCTAAGATTCAAAATTTGATAAATGAAAAGATTTTTATATAATCCAAAGTTAATGCCACATGGCTATCTATGGGCATGCCTCTATGGTTATATATGCAGGAATGCAACTCTAGTATTTTAAATGACACATTTCATGTAGAAATCTCCAGGCCTACCTACAGAACATTGATCTAAGAAGACCCATCAACGATCTAAGCAGATCCATCCGCGTGAATAAGGGGAATTTACCATACCCATACCCATGGTTCATAGGAACATTTCCTAGAGAACTCCCGTCTAATAACAGGGAAGAAGAAGTGGATTCATCAGCATCAAAGGAATAAAAAAAGTAAGTAGCTTCCAACTTATTTCCATCATCACATGCTTATTTCGTTAGTTATCACAAGAATCAAAATCAAATTTGATCCTAAAAAAACATTGGAATGATTTCCATGCATACTGTAGTGGGTTTACAATACTAAACAATGCTACAATGTTAAAAAAAAAGCTATCGATTTAAATATCTATTAGTAATTCCAATTCGAGCTAGCAGTAAATTTATGGGTTAAATGGTTTTATGTTAAGGTTTCTTAGCACTAAGTTTATTTCTTTATCACGGGTATATCGATCCTCCTTATGTGTTTCTTTCTTCCTAATGTGTACGAAACATGAGATTCAGGATTTTGTTTATTGATATATTAAGACCCTAGGAATTAATAAATTAATAACGAATTAGTAAAATAAATACAAATGTGGGAAGTAAAGAAGGGATAGTATTCATAGATTATTTTAATGGGCCTAAAATTAGATTTTTCATTTATTTTCAAGCAGTAGTCTTGGTCACTCCTCCCCCTGATATTTTTCAGTTTCTGTTGCAATGAATACTAACTTTCTGGTTTCGAGTTAAGTCAGTCGGACAGGAACAACCAAAATGGATTGGAACTCCTAGAAAATACCAACCTGTAACGAATAGCATGGCCAACCAGTAGAATTCCCACCCACTAATTGATAGAAGGACGGGAAGAATAGGATGGATCATTATGGCTCCCATGTGTGAATGAAGTGAGGTGAGAAATTTTTTCATCATACCCCCTCCTCAACCCTGTCTATTTGGAATGGGACCTCACTTCTGGCTCTATGCCTATATGGTAATCTCATTCGTTAGTTTATGTATTATCAAGATGTAGTAATATGCATATTACCATGTATCACATCATATAATTAGGTTGTAAATGAATCACTTAGCTCAATTAAGCTATTGAAAGGTCAACACTTCCAGGGGAGAGAGAAAGAAAATAGAAAAAATTACCTATAGAGTGGCCTGAAATCGCTCGTTGTCGATGTCTAGAATACATGAAGGGTCATTTCAATAGCCAAAAACTGATTATAATGCATCTAGTTGTAATTTGTCTCAGAGTAAGTGTGTTTGGAAATTTTCTCATGGTAACGATCTTTGGAGGTGTCTGGAGAAAGCGATGAAGAAGAATAGGTGACGCCTTGATGATCTGATGAAATAGGTACAAAAATCATGATGAATAGGTGTCAACATAATCATTTATTTTTATATTATATTGAGTGTTCACATTGGATGCAATATTTCAAATAGATGACATGTATAGATAAATGCTATAAGAGGTAGCCAAAAGTGAAAATTTCCCTAACCTATAGTTAAAACTTAGCTAATTTAAATTTTTAATATTGTTTGAACTCAAAGTTGGGAAAATTGATAAACGTATTCATTCAAAAAAAAACCAAAATTAGCATACTAAAAAAATAAAAATAAAATGAGCATTCAAAAAAAAATACACTCTACTAGCGTTTAACCTCTTCTTTTCTTGCCAATTTCACAGAACAGACCACGCCCCTTTCACCAATGCTACGAGTAAAAAATATGCATTAAATTGCGAGTAAAAAACCTGAATTAAAATATTTTCCAGTGCACAAAATCCCAAGAAAGTAGATTCCACCAAGGGAAACAAAATATTTCATTAGCCTTAAAACATCAAAAGCAGGGATGAGGAGCTTAAAGCCCCAAACTCAAGCATACCGTTTCAAGAATATTATGAATCAAGGTTGAAAAATGAGTTTCTCAAGATGTTTTTATTCCACTATCATGGTTTTCAAACATATATGAATGAATCGATGGGTCTTTACAAGATTAGAGAAAAAGGAGTCTGCACCTCCAATAAATCCTACTATCAACATATGAATTTGCGCCTCCTATTATTATTTTACATCACACTCTTTATTAGAGTTTTTTTCTTCTACCATTATGTTCCCTAATAGTGTTGACCGTCGGTGCGAGTCTAACAAAGTGAATTGCTCAAACCCCTTCACCTTCGCTGTTGGTTACACTATTAGAATGGGTGGTGCTTATTATACCTTAACTAGTTTCGCTGCTAATGGTCATGAAACATGCTGAAATGGGTGGCGCTACTTCCTATACATCTAAAGGATACAAAACAAGATGGCTAGATGTTCTCCCTCGCCCTTAGGAAGATTTAATAATTCAACTTCATTGCTTTATTGATGCGATTTTATCCACCACTTCTAAGATAATGAGAGAAAAAATACGCTTTGGATAGTCGGTTGAACAATGAATAATTTTTTTACCTGGGCATGGCTCCCCAAATTATGCGATAAGAAGAGAAAAAATGCACTTCGGATAGTCGGCTAAACAACCAAGAATTTTTTTACTTAGGCGTGGCACAATATCAAGACAGGTAACAGAGACACAAGGACGAACAAGATATCATTGCACTTCATGAACATGCACGGTGGATATTACATGAGTGTAGAAAAAGGGTGAACATACTATGGACACATGTAATTCCACTCGGTGAACACATATTATATTGAAAGTAATTTATTAACACAAACATGATTATATATCAACACCAAGACTTCTCTTAGGAACATGATTATATATCAACAATGACGGTGGGGCTACATGTTTCTAACCATGTGCCGATCTAAGTGTTTGTAATTGTAGTAGCCATCCCTAATTATATATAATGCTTGTTATGAATCCTTCGAGGATTTTACGTTTGTTTCTTAAACTGACGTCCGTGATGTGTTTATACGACAGGTTGGCTACGAAGAGTTATCCTGGATTATGAATTTCCTTTGATGGTACTTGTTTGTATTGGAGTGTCATATATAGCAGTTGTTTATGTTGCAGATGGAATTCCCAGGCGTCTGTATAGTCCTAATCCAGTAATCCAGGTAAATATATTATTCTCGATAAAAACGTGAACCAGATTAGAGTAGCTTTATTTTCACTATGATGAACACATAATTATCTACATCTTACTATGTTTGATATTTTGATTTTTCTGCAAAGCTTGAGTTCTTCCAGTTTTGTGCACTAATTTGAAACTTTATTTCTCCATTTAGGATATGTGGAATGTGCGATTGATATAGATTGTGGGTGCTTTTATTCTAGCCACAATGATTGTTGGCCTCTACTATTTGAACCACAACATGGCATCTCAACATGACCACCGACTTTAAAACACCATTTTTCCCCATATTTTGGGCTTCTTGGTAAGGGAGGAGTTTGTTATGAAGAATGCAGGACATGCACGTTTTTATGCCCTGAGTGAAAGAAGTGGGGGAGAGTTTCAAATCCAAGTACTATCTCTTGGTGTGAATGAGGCATCAAAGACATATTACCTTTCACCTTCCCCTACTTCAAGTTCATATCTAAGGCATGTAGGCAGTCTCAAATATCCTTACCCAAGTTTTCAAATTATTCTCAAGCTATAAGCCGAAGGAAGGAATGCCTAGTAAGGAATAGATTCCACCTAGTATGTAAAAAATTTGATACCCAATAGCTATTTTTGTAATTATGGAGTGGTTTTGGTGGATCAAAAAATTTCTTCAAACATTCCCATGCCCATTTTCATCAGAAAAGATTGGTTGTTAAGGGTTCCAACAGGTCACGTATGTATTGTTGGAAGATTAATCTCAACCACCACGTTTAAATTTATTGACAAAAGGCATACCTCAAGTAAATGTTTTACTGTAGATTTAGTTTGTAGGTTAAAAGAAATGCTTTGCTACATATTTAGTTTGTAGGTTAAAGGAAATGGTGTAAATGAAGTTATGAACAAAGTACAAACCCATTCCAAAATAGATTAAACTATTAAAGTCAAATGAAAATTTATCAATGGTTAGTAGAAAAGCATGGCCGAGATTTTACTACCCAACTTATTTAATGTCTGTAAAGTTGTGAATGTAAATCTTAGTAAGAATACTTGTTTTACTAGTGAAAGAGTCACAACCTCCATATGAATTATCTCTTGTGTTTTTGAATCATAATATAGAGTATTCTTAGTTGCGATATGGTTCTCGAAATGTGTGAATTTTACCGCCACTACTTTGTTTTACTATGTTTCACCGTTAGTAAAACTATCTTATTTTATTTTTTACCGCCACTACTTTGTTTTACTATGTTTCACCGTTAGTAAAACTATCTTATTTTATTTTCTCCATTATAGTTGAGATTTTAATCTTTGTCACTCTGTGTTAACATGAAGATTGATATGATTTTATTTCTGCAACTATGTTGTTTCGTTTAAGAAATTTCCGCAACTATGCATGAACTCTGTGTGTTGAGGAAAAATCATGTGTCTGTATTTAAACTTGTAACATGGTATGAGAGTAGGTTTGAAATTTTATTAAGAGGTATTTTTGTTACACTACAAGGAAAAGACTCTCTATAGGAGGTTATAAAGGCATTTTTAGTGTTATAAAATTGGCCAAAATTGTCAAAAATGCATTTGCTACAACATGTGGGCGACCGAAGGTTATTACGGATGTTTTTTTCATCGATGTGCTATGAAGGTTTCAACGCACCGGTGTGCGTCATCTAGAAGGTGGCCCGGGGTGGTTGAAGGTGCATGCACTGGGCCATCAACTTATAAAACTGCATCGAGCGCAGTGTTGGTGATACAATGCAGGGGGCCGTTCTAATTGGTCTTGGGATTTGTGCGATGCACATAGGTCGTCTTAACGCACCGAAACGTAGACTTATAGAAATGCACCAGTGAGATGTATCTGACAAACACAACGGGATTTATAATTGGTATTGGTATTTGTACGGTGCCCATAGTTCATACAAATGCACTGGTGTGTAATCTCACATAAACACACCGGTGTGCAGTATCTCACAAACACACCAATATTTCTAATTGTTTTTGGTATTTGTGCGGTGCCCATAGGTCATATAAATGCACGGTATGCTTCAGCATACAAACACACTAGTGTATAGCAACTGACACACACCAGTGTTAATTTTGTATTTTTTAGAAACATTGACCTGTGATAGTGCAATTATTGTCATTTTTTAAAATTCATTATTCATAAAAAGTTGACATATCTTATAACGATATTCATATTAATTAAATTTTTATTAATGCATTTAAATGTGATGTTTGGATTAATTTGTTAATTCATATCATAATTATTGTGATTTTTTAAAATTCATTATTCGTCAAAAGTTGACACATATATATCTTATAACAGTATTCATATGAATTAAATTTTTATTAGTGCATTTGAATGTGATGTTTGGATTAATTTGTTATATCATATCATTAAATTTCATATCTCTTCATTATAATATTTAACCATCCATAAATTTAATGAATGGTGTTACTTTTCACAACAACAATGGAGAACGCAATAGAATAAATTAAAACATATTTTATTATATATATATATATATATATATATATATATATATATGAATAAGACAACGTTTGTCATAAAAAATGTGAGAGTTATTGGTATCCCTTTGTCTTTCAATTCGGACACTATGTCCATTACATTAAGCAAAATGTCTGATTTCACAAAATTTCAAAAAATACAATGCCTTGCTTTGATATCCAAACATAGTGATCATCATTCTTCGCTTGAACTGCTATCACTGCTAGAGCTACTTCCATGACTTGGGTTTTTTTCAGGAATGTTTTGTTCATGGTGTTGATTAATTTCTTCTTCTTCACCTTCTATCTACAAAAATAATTAATAAACTGTAATGAGTGTATATACATTGGTGAGAATAATGAAAATTGTAATATTGAATAATATATATCAATGTAAATAAAAAAGAAATAGCGTACCATAGAAGCAATTCATTCATAAAATATACACATTTTTTCAAAACCATGTACCATGCTATCCTTCAAGGTTTCATCAGTTGGCGCAGTTCCATAATTTTTTTCTTGCAAGTTTTATACCCCATAACAAATCATATATTTAATATAAAATAAATTTTTTTTCTATTAATTATAGACGGAGCTAAGTAAAACAAGATTGATATATTCTTACAAATTCCACAATTAATTTCGGATATGCCCACATATACTCACAACCCATATTTAACCCAATTTCAATCAATTCGTCTGATGGTTCTTATTTGTATGTTAGCACCTGTTTGAAGACATTCAATGGTGATTTTTTAAAAGAACTTAAAAAATACAAAAATGAAATCTAGTTAGGTTGTTATAAAGAAGTAAAAATTACTCACAAACTTAGATATCAATCCTTTTCTTCCTTGTCATCATATTTTATGTGCTGAATGGGTTCCATTTTCTTTTCTTTTATGCAAGAAAATACTTAAAAATTAATATTTTATGCTAAATTGTTTATTTATTGTACCTAATGTTCGAAAAAATCAATGATTACATATTATATTTGAAGCACATTGTCGTTGAGATGGCTCCTACTGCGATGCAATGTTTTTCCATTTCTTTGCCCATCTCCTTGTACACCTTTTTGGACATTCCTATTGGCATATTTCTGATATCATCTCGTTCATCTTTTGAGATTTTCATAATCTTCCTAAAAATGTAACTTGAGAATAAACTATTTAACTTTTATATTGATATATGAAAAATAAATATAACAAAAGTGATATTTAGAAATAATTCTAGAAAAATATTACTTTTTCATTCCTTTTTTTTGTATGATTTTGTTATAAAATGTCTGACATGTCTCATTGACCAATTCTTTGGAAAATATTTCTATAGTTTAGATAAAATTTGGTTCTTGGAATCATTGGATTGATTTTTGTATTGTAAGTGGAAAGAAATTCTATACATTTGTTCCACTACATACCTCAAGCTTTTGTACAAGTTTTCCCCCCTTTCGTTAACCTTCAGCACCACTCCAGATGAGCTAAGGAGCAATTCATTTTCATTTGCATGTTTTATTTTTTTTCTTTTCTTAGAACAACATTCCTTTCTGAGTTGTTGGTCCTTGTAGAAAATTAAGGAGATCTAAATTAATATATTGTTTGACACATGTTATCTAATAATTTTAAGTATATTGTTAATGAAAATTAAAAAAAAGAAAGTCATTGGATCGATAGATTTTTTCATTCACCTGATTCATCCTTTTACAATTTTCCATCAATATTTTACGTTTTTCTGGTCCTAGATCAGAAATAATCTTATCGATCTTCATCATTTTTTGGCTCTGCATGATACACAGTAAACAATACATATTATTTAAACTTACATATAGTTCAAAAATAATATTTTTTGTAAATAATTTACAAAGAACTTGTCCTTTTTACTTTTCTTGATGTGTTATGAGTATTTTTGTTGCTTGATCTCTTGTTATTCATTTCTTTATTAATCTGAAACCTATACCATATCATTCATTAATATAATTATAAATAAATTATCAACTTTTCAGGTAAAAAAAAAATCTTAAGAAAACGGTGTACCATTCATGGTGTACGTACCGACATTGGTTCTTGGGTGTCTTATAAATGTACTGCACAAACAGTATTATAGACCATATGGTGCTCTATGTCCACAATGAGCACCGGTGCATTACATGTTAACCACCGCACCGATTAACATAGACAACATAATAAAAATCGTCCAATGTTAGTTTTTTAAGCATAAACTCCCCACGGAAACAAGGGACCACCATACAATACTCTTTGTCAAGTAGGATACCCAGTGTGGTGTGTTATATGTTACATTGTGCACCCATTAACATAATAATTTTTTTTTTATGAAATAGCACATTCGCAGTGCGACATAGTAAAATAATTCACCGGTGCCCTATTTTACATATGGCACACTGATTAAAAAAAATTGTATATAATTTTTATTACACAGTACCTGCGTGGCATGCTGGGATAATACCACGCACTGATGCACTAGGTTACGCAGGGTGCACCGATAAAAAGAAAAAAAAAATCAAAACTTCACCCAGAGGCCAACATGAATTGGGATCTAACTATGCAAGTTGTCCCGTGGTTTGGATGTCAATCTAAAATGAAAAGCCCTAATTTTTAAATCACAGAAATAGGGAGAAGTAAGGGCAGAAACAAAAAAACAATGAAGAGTTTAGGTTAAAAATGGATATTTTATTTATTTATTTTTTCTGAAAATGAAAAACAAATTGAAATATTTTTCTTACTTCGTAAAAAAACAATAGAAAAAGTAAAAAAAATAATCAAATTTAATCACAAGATTGTTTGAAATTCTATTGTACGAGGCTTTAATCAACATAGATTTGGAATTCTAATTGTCTGAATACTTATGTTCGAATGTATTGTGCTTCTCTACATTGTTCTCATGCTCTCTTTCTCTAGGTATGTCTCCTACAAATAATCTGGTAGAATTTTTTTGCAAAAAATAGTGAAATAATGAAAAGTGTTCAATATTTAAAGAATTGTTTTATGAAATTAGATTTTCAAAAATATTTTTCCACCCATTTTTCAATTACCGCTTTTTTTACTTAAAGAAAATACAGTTGTGTTTTTTTTATTTGCGGTTATTCATCACCAACAAATCACTTAATAACACCGCATTGGTATGTCCATTAGTAACATGACACCAGTTCACAGTAACTAAAACACATCAGTGCTTTTAAATGTATAGTAACACCGATTTGCGGTTAAGGCACCAAAATTAATTTTAGGTGTGTACATCAAAATTTAGTGAACTCCAACGATGGAAATTGAGAATTATAATTTTGTTTATTCCAGATGGAAATATGCAATTAGAATTAGAAATTTGTTTATTCTTGAGAATTCGAATTATAATTATAATTTAGAATTATATTTGGATAAATTCTTGATGGAAATAACTATTTTTCCAATGCATTTTGTTTATTGCAGCAGGTCCCCACTGATTATGTGGAGAGAATGCAATGTGGGGCATGTGAAGATGAAATACTATAGGGCCCAAGAGGGAAATTATGGAATGTGAGCTTGTGCTATGCTAAGACGTGGGCAGTTTTCACAAATGGTTGGGAAAGTTTTGTTTTTGAGCATTTTATTGAAGTTGGAGGTATTTTAGTTTTTAGACATGTTGGAAATGTACATTTTTCTGTGACAATATTTGGGCCATTTCTCTTCAAAACTTCACCTCTTATTCTTTCAGAAAAAGGAAATTGAACCTTTCCACAACCTGCGACAAGAAAAGGTCCCAATAGGAGCCTTTGCAATGCATATGTATTTCTGACATGCATATCCATTTCTTATGTTGAGGCCTTGAAGGAATTGATTATGGCTAGTCTACTTCGCTGACGAATCTGCCTAAATTTTCTTTGCTTCTACCAAAGGGTGAATTTACTAATAGATAAAGGTTTGTAAGTTCCCTCCAACCCTCATTAAATTGCAGAATATGGATAAAACTCCATAGAAATACCTATCATTTGCGTGAGATGCCTCAAAACACAAAATGGAGTGTTTTCTTTTTTGAAAGTTCTATGTTATTATGGTGCAAGAAATTATTCTTTCTATTTTGTGCTAATATGGTGAAGAAATGAAATAGTCCTCAAGTATGTGACAACAATCTTCAATCATACCCTCAAAATATATGCATTCTTTGTTAAATCCATAGCTACAAGATTCGGTCATATCGTTGCTAGGAAAAATTCAACTAAAATATCAATATGGTAGGGTCGGTACTATATACTATCCCATGAACCCATAAACCCCACAAAAAATCTCAAAAACCTTTTAATAAAATGCAAAATAGTCCTTTTTTTTTCACAATTACAGTTTTAGAATTTTACATACAATTAGAATTAGAATTACAATTTTACAGTTTTCCATATATACAAGTACAATTAAAGTTACAATTACAATCATTTCACCATAAATTAAATATTACAATTAAAATTAAAATTTTACAAATATTTTACATACAATTACAGTTAAAATTACAATTACAAATACAAATACAACATCAACATCATGATCATGATAACCAACGTACAAACATCATATTCGACTAAAAAACACATTCAAATTCGCTAACATCATCGTGATCATGATCATTTAAAAAAACACAATTAACATTATATAACATCATCGCAACACAAACATCAAATATACATCTCATGTCAAATAATTGTTATGACATACATAGCTATCGGAAAGCTGCACATTCAATGAACATATCAAACAAGGCCTAACAATATACACATCATGATGATCACCAACATGTAAATTAAGTACAACTGAAACATGAACGTAAAATACATGGACCATATATATAACTAAATAATGTAAAAAATATACAACTGTAATATAAATTTCATAGACCAGCTGGTGGTACATCATCAATAGTAGTACTATTTGAGCTTGACTCAATCAATGGTGTAGCCTCGACAAGCTCAAATACATGTTGATCATCACGTGCCTGTTGATCTGGTACTAGTGCCTCATGCTGATCAGGATCAATTGTCGATTGCTCATCGTGATGACTCAACATGGTCGATGGTACATCCTACTCATGATCACGAGTACTGTTGGATGCTACAAGCTGTTGATTTGACATGGTTGATGGTCCAACCTTCTCTCCATGATGACTATTTTTCGAATCTAGTGGAGGTTGCTCATCTGGCATGGTGCGAGATGAACGATCATGAGATGATGCATCTCTACTTACAGAATGTCAATCATGTGTTGCATCTCGACCACGTCTATAACGTGCAAAGGTCCTCCTCACGTAACTAAGGTCATAGCTCCTATGACATGACACATCACATTGTACATGTCACACGACATGCCTCTCCACATATGTAACAACCTACCATCGGCCTGTATGTCTCTCATAGTAGTTGGCCTGACTCCCGCCTCAACAATCAATGTAGTGAGTTATTTTCCCAACTCCATCCTGAATCTTCTATCAAGCCTATCATGCCTAGGAAAAGGTGGTATCGGTGCACCCACAGGAGCAAGTCTCTCTGCACCGACCTCCTAATGATCACCTCCTAATGATCCTTGGCATCTGGCATATCCTAATCATTATCAGGATTCACACCTGGATCATGTGGTGGTGCTGACATGTCCTCGCCATCAAAATACCGAATGTCTGCAAAATATATACAAGTACGCAATGATAATTAGACAATTTCATTATACAATTTAATAAAAAATAGTGAAAGAACATGTTAGAATAAATTTAAAATAAATTGTAATATTACCTCTATCATCCAACGGCTCATCATCTATGAAGAGGATGTTGGCACACCCTCACCAATCCAAACCATCATAATGAGAGGGGGCCATAATGAAGGGATGCTCTTCAACACTGGCTATCAACTCCAGTGTGTCATACAATATCCTCGCAAAAAACATAGTCTTGCCCCTCTTGGGTATCATTTGTCCCCACATGTGCATCCGTGCATTGAAGATCGGCCTACGAGGCTGTTGAGAAAAAGTAGGGCTCATCTATGGAAACCTCTAAAAAAACCAAAAAATCTCTGAAGAAAAAGGGAAGCTGACCCTCCCTTGTGCATAAGCACAACATCTATCTAAGGTTTTATAGAACTACCTCAAAAAAATGGCAGAACACCTAAAAATTCATGGCTCCTGTACTAAAGAATCAACAAAATATAGAAGAGAGCAACTAATTCATTTTATATCCCTGGTGTTATGTGAAATGGTTTAAATAAGAAGTGAGAGGCACCCAACCTCCTGACTACTAAATGAACCAATATGTAACTGGCCTACAGAGGCCTAAAAATATGAAGGAGACAGTATACCTGCAGTAATGTATCTCTGGGAGTACACTAACTGACTCCCTGCTACATAGCCAACTGGAACCTCTCAGAACGAGTGAAAATCCACCCCTCTCCTTTATAGCCTTGCAATGAAATATATGTCGTCCTTAGTGGGTGCATACCATAGGTTAGGACCAACCTAGAAAGCATGTCGATGGGCATTCCACCTGCGGATAAGATGTCTAAAAAACACACCATGGCCATTTAGGGAAGTAGCCTCCTCATAGAACTTGAGGAGGCCTACCTAACTTATTAACCCTTGGGTAGCTTATGTAATAGGGTGAGGGTACGGATCTCTCTCCATCTCCTATGCCTCCCACAGGCAAACCATGTTATACTGGTCTGTTTGATGTTGTTGTTGTTCCGCCTCTTCTCTCATTTCACATCTCTGAATTATTGACATATTAAATACAATTTTTTTATTAAATGAGACATGTATTTAGGAATATACATAAATAAATATTTTGGAAAAAAAAATAGTCGATGTGCCACAAAAAACAGGCATGCACCAGCACCGATGTGCCTTTTTTTGTTACACACGGATGGCAGTGCACTAGAAAATATTTAGTGCATCGGCAGTGATGCACCTAAAACTCTGACTATACTCTATGCCCCAGTGTGTATATTTCAGTCAACGCACTAACCTCCTGACATCATTACATATTCAATGGCACAATATTTTACTAGGCCTCACCGTTGACCCTGTCAAAATGTGAAATTTGGTGCGCTGAAAAAAATACCCGCCCCAGGGCGGATATTTAAGTCAACAAACTGCATTTTCGCTATTGCACATGGTCAACGGTGCGACCAGGTAACCGACTGCACCACACTTTTTTAAAAATTTTAAAATAACACGGTGGGCCTTTTGGTACTACCCGAAAACTGGTGTAGATACCTTTAGCACCGATTGTAGTGTGACCTGTAAATTTACAAGCAGCACCACGAATCGGTGCAAGCCGAATAGCTCGAGCGCACCACGCGACAATTTTTTTCTTTTAAATGGTTAATTTTAAGGTAATTTGAAATTCTAATATGCTAAAAGGATTCATTATGGAAAAACAAGAAACATACCTTTACATTTGGTCATTGAAGAGGCATATTGGCAGTATAATTTGGAAAAGAAAATATGCCCATCGTTTTGCAAAATTCAAGTTGGAGATTGGTGGGCAATGCATAGTAGCAGTGCATGCAATGGGTGCAACGGGAACACCAATGTAAGGGAGGCTCAGAAAAGGATAAATTGCACCGGTGCTTGAAAGCTCTAAAGCACTGAGAAAAGTGAAAAATGTGATTTTCTAGTTGTAAATTTTCTTTTATTTAACCGTATTCCGTTGCGCGGGGTTTTATAGGTGCATCAATGCAGTTTCTTAAGGCCGCACTGTGTGGTTTCTATTTTAGCGGGGGGTTTTATAATGCAATGGTGTGGAAGATTTGTAAAGCACCAGTGCGCTACAGTAAGAAGATGCACCGAGCGGGTGTCTACAGATCACACGGTGTCTTGTGCGCCAATTTTTTGTGCACATTGGTGCAGTTTAGGATGATAAGCGCACCAGACAAAAAAAATCTGAAAAAAACTCTTGCCAACCTCCTCTAGTAACCTTCACTAGAAACATATGTCTGGGGTATTTTATAAGGGGTTCCTCAAAAAAAATCAGCTAGAGGGTCTTTTCCTTGTAGTTTTATTGGGGAGTTATAAGTTGTTATGAGGAGCTTATTGACCAGCAGGGAGAGTTTTTTTTACATGGTGAAGATGGAAGCAACAAGCACAAGCTTGAATAATCCAAAAATACCATAGTTTAATGGAAACAACTATGATTATTGGGCTATTACAATGAGGTCTTTTTCCTCTTCTCGAGATATTTGGGAATTGGCAGAGAATGGTTTCCAAGAACCAACATACGCAGTAGCCTACAATGCTTTGACACAAGCACATAATGATTTTTTGAGGAACAATAGGAAGAAGGATTTCAAAGCCCTCTTCTACCTTTTTAAAGGAGTTGATGAAAGTATCTTCCCAAGGATTGTAGCAGTGACACCGTCAAAAAAATCTTGGGATACCCTCCAGACAGTCTAGCAACGCATGGAAAAGGTGAAGACAACAAAACTACAAATGTCAAGAACATATTTGGAGACAATTTGTATTAAAGAGTCTAAGAATGTAGACTCATTTTTTACACATGTAATTGGGATGGTTACTCAAATTAAATCTCATGGTGAGACACTCGAGGAAAGGAGAATAGTCTAGAAAGTTTTAAGAATTCTGGTAGCAAGATTTATGCCATAGTTTTGACCATAGAATAGACAATGGATCTCTCATAGTTTTCAGTGGATGAGCTTCATGCATCATTGGTTTATCATGAACATAGGTTGAACATAGAAGAAAACTCCTCATTGGAGCATTCTTTCAAGACACAAGTTTCATTTGGTCAAGGAAGAGGTCGAGGAAGATCAAATTATAGAGAAAGAGGTAGAAGCCCACACATAGGTGGAAGAAGAAACCCTTCAAATTAAAGTGCAAGGGGTAGCAATCCAAATCCAAGTCAAGGCTCAAACCAAAATCAAGCACAAGGTCAGAGGTATGATAAATCTCAATTTCAATGTCATTTTTGTAAGAAGTATGGTCAATATGCAAATGAAAGTAGAAATAAGAAATATTACATAAGTAAAAAAGAAAGTAAAAACTTCATAAATGAAAATAAATAATATGATATCATGTTTTTAGCTTGTAATGTAGCACAAGAAAAACATGGGGATGTATTGTTCTTAGATTCAAGGTGTAGTAACCATATGACTAGGAACATATAAATGTTTTAAAATCTAAATGAAAGTGTAAAATCTTAAGTGACATTAGGGACTAATAGCAAAGTCTTTGTCATCAGAAAATGAAGGGTCAAATTTCTAACAAAAAAGGTGGAGAAGAAATACATTTCAGATGCTTATTTTGTCCCTGGTTTGAAACATAACCTCATATCAGTTGGACAACTCATGCAAAAGGGCTATAATGACTTTTTCAAAAATGACGTGTGCACTATTTTAGATAAGTATCCAAATAGATAGATGGTTTCAAAATTTTAGATGTGTTGGGTATTTGTTATATTCTTTCGACGACTAGCCCCACGCGCTACACATTGTGTCGGGCGTAGCAGGGGGGTCACAAGGGGGGAGGTAGCCCCCACTGTTGGGGTCCGGGGCAACGCCCCAGCGAAAATTGTTTTGGTGTGCAGACCCACTCATAGGCGGACCCACCCATGTTTTGTGCATGAGTTTGCACATGGTTTTGGGGTACGATGGTTTTCGGCCCTTGGTATTTTGTAGATCTAGTCAAGGGAAATATGATTATGTTCTAATCTAGGGTTAATGGATTGGGGTTTATGTATGCTTCGACATGTATATATATGTGTTGAAACACTAAAAGGAATATAATGAAAAATCAAGCTGGTCGTCCCGATTTGGGATACAGGGGAAAATTTTTGTGTTTATCTGTTTTATGTTTTATGCTATCGTTATTGTTTATTTTCTATTATAATATTCGTGTCTAGATAATTTATGTTCAGGGTTAAAACCTACATTTGGTATCAGAGCTGTTTCAGCTTCAAGGGGACGCCTTTGTTGCTGAGGGTTTTTTTTCTCGGGCTTGAGGTAGACCCTGTTCAGTGGGAGATCTGCGGGATCGATTATTGCAGTGAAAGAATATGGCGAGCAGCAGAAAGATAGAGATTGATAAATTTAATGGTCAAATTTTTGAGTTGTGGAAGCGCAAGATGGAGGATCTGCCGGTGGATAAAGATTAGTGGATCGCGGTAGATCCAGGTACTAAACCAACGGCAATGTCAGATGAAGACTAGAAGAAACTGGATCAGAAGGCTAAGAGCACAATACGGTTGTGTGTCTCAGATTCAGTATTGTTGAATGTATCTGGGGAAGCTAAGGTGAAGAATTTGTGGGAAAAACTTGGGACTTTGTACAAATCTAAGTCTGAAACTGAATAGTATTCACTGCAGGCTGATTAGGCTACCATGTGAGGATGAAGGATGGAGACTCGGTGGCCAGAGCATGCAAAATGCTGTCTTGTGGTAAGTCAACTGTCATCTGTTGATATTAAAATCTCAGATGAAGATAAGTGCATCAGTTTATTGTGTTCTCTACCAGACTCGTGGGATAGTCTGGTTATTGCAATAGGTAGCAATACAACTACCTTGAATTTTGATGACATTGTCTCAGCCTTGCTGTCGAAGGAAATGAGACGGAGAAATATGAAGGGCCAGAATGGAGATGCCTTATCTGTACGAGGAAGGTCCCAAAACAGAAACAAGAATAATTTTTTGAGTGGGAGATCCAAATCTAGAGGGAGATCTAAATCTCCTAGAAATTTTGTAAAGGTATGTTGGAAATGCAGAAAGGAAGGGCACTACAAAAATGACTGCAGATCTAAAGCTCCTAAGAAAGGAAAGGGATCTGATGATGCTGCTTCTGCAGAGGAAAAAACCACCTCTGATGAAGGCCGGGATGTGTATTTTTATTCTTCTTCAAATACACATGTAGATCATGATTCATGGTTGATTGACTCAGGTGCATCCTTTCACTTCACTCCCCAAAGGGAGTGGTTCTACGAGTATGAAAAATATGATGGTGATGTCTTCCTAGGGGATGATAGGAAGGCTAGAATAATCGGACGTGGAAAGCTGAAGCTGCAAGGTGGAAGGATTAGAAAACTTCCTGGTGTTCTGCATATTCCTGCATTGGCCAGAAATCTGATTTCTGTAAGCAAGATGGATGATGCAGGTGTAAAAACAGTGTTCGAGAAAGATGCCTGCAAGATGGTTCGGGGAGCATTGGTATTAATGCGGGGAGTTTGGACTGGAACTCTGTACAAGCTACAAGGTAGCACTGTTATTGATGGGTGTAACAGTTCTGTGGTTCCTGAAAGTGGGACGGAAAGTCTAGCTGTCTCTGGAGAAAAGACCATGTTATGGCATCAAAGGCTTGGACATATTCGATATAAGGGCCTTCGGATACTGCATAGAAATGGTATGGTAGAAGGTATGTCTAATTTCTCTCTGGATTTCGATTTCTGTGAACATTGTGTATATGGGAAGTAGAATCGGGTGAGTTTTCCTTCTAGTGCTAAGAGGGCGAACAGGATATTAGAACTTGTGCATAGTGATGTGTTTGAACCTGTGTCAGTTCCATCACTGGGAAAGTATGTGTAGTATTTTTCATTTATAGATGACTTCTCAAGGAATACATGAATATATTTCTTGAGGAAGAAATTTGAAGCTTTTGATAGATTTAAAGAATTTAAGGCTCTAGTGGAAAACCAGACAGAGAAGAAGATAAAGGTGTTGAAGACAGATAATGGTGGGGAGTTCTGCAAGAAGGAATTCGAAGAGTTCTGTAAGAAGTGTGGTATAGCACGACAGAAGACTACTCCATACACACCTCAGCAAAATGGAGTTGCAGAAAGAATGAACAGAACAATAATGGAAAAGGCAAGAAGCATGCTCAGTGGTACCGGGTTAGGACAAGAATTCTTGGCAGAGGTAGTGGAGATTGCATGCTATCTAGTTAACAGATTACCTTCATCAGTGTTGGAGGATAAGGCTCCACATGAGGTATGGACTGGTAAGAAACCCTCTCTTTCACATCTAAGGGTATTTGGATGTGATGCATAAGTACATGTTCCAAAGGAGAAAAGGACCAAGTTGGATAATAAATCTGAAAGGTGCATATTTATTGGGTACAAGGATGGTTTAAAAGGTTACAATGTTTGGAACCCGGAAACAAGGAAGGTTGTGTACAGCCGAGATGTGGTGTTTAGAGAGGTGAAAGATGTTGTTAAACATGAAATCATACCAAAGGAACCTGGTAATATAGAGTTTGAGCTAAAGGAGTATGAATCAGACTCTACAGCAGAAGAAGATGAATGTAGAAGGCAAGGTGGAGAAATACAAAGCTCGGTTGGTAGCAAAAGGTTATTCCCAGGTGCCAGGAATTGATTTTTGTGATATTTTTTCTCCTGTTGCCAAGGTTACTTCTATTATATTACTTTTATCTGTTGCTGCTGCATCTGATTTTGACATAGAACAGATGGATGTGAAGACAACATTTCTTCATGGGGATCTAGAAGATGAGATCTACATGAAGCAACCTAAAGGCTTTATCGTGAAGGGTAAGAAAGAAATGGTATGTAGGTTGAAGATGTCTCTCTATGGGTTAAAACAGTCACCAAGGATGTGGTATGAGAAATTTGATACCTATATACGGGGACTTGGCTTCACGAGAAGCAAGCAGGATCACTATGTTTATTTTAAATTAATTGGTGACCGTGTTATTTATTTGGTCTTGTATGTGGATGATATGTTTTTGATTGGAAATGAAAAAGAAATTATCCAATATTTGAAGACCCAGCTGTTCTCCAAATTTGACATGAAGGATCTTGGTGCTGCAAACTATATTTTGGGCATGGAAATTAAGAGATATTGGGAAAAGAGGAAGCTCTGGTTAAACCAAAGGAAGTATGTCGAGACTATATTGCAGAGGTTCAATATGCAGGATAGCAAACCGGTGAATGCTCCTATTCTTGTAGGTGTAAAGCTATCTACCGAACAGTGTCCCAAGACACAAGAAGAAGAGGAGGATATGTCCCATGTTCCATATGCATGTGCAGTAGGTAGCCTGATGTATGCAATGGTTTGTACTAGGCCAGACATTACACATGCAGTGGGAGTATTGAGCAGGTTTATGTCAAACCCAGGGAAGCAACATTGGACAACAGTGAAGCAGGTTTTTAGATATTTACATGGCACTAGTGATTATGGCTTGTGCTACCAGGGAAGACCAGGATTGGAAAGAATGTTGGACATTCGTGGTTTTGTTGATGCAGACTGGGCTGGAGATCTGGACCAAAGAAGATCTACAAGTGGGTATGTGTTTAGCCTATTTGGAGGCGCAGTCAGTTGGATGAGTAAAAGACAGTCTATAGTGGCTCTTTCAACTATAGAAGTAGAATACATAGCAGCCACTCATGCAAGCAAGGAAGCAGTTTGGCTGCAAAGATTGTGTTCAAGTATGGGGTTGGTACAGCAAGCTATAAGGATAGACTGTGATAGCCAAAGTGCAATTTTCTTGGCTAAGAACCCTGCTTACCATTCAAAGACAAAGCGCATTGATGTTCAATATCACTTTGTTAGAGATATGGTTGAGGCTAAAAGGGTGTTGCTGGTAAAGGTGGACACTTTGAAGAATGTTGCAGATGCATTGACGAAGTCTGTGAGCACTCAGAAGTTCTCTTGGTGTAGAGAAACAATGGGTGTTGAAAAATTGGCCCAATGACTAAGCTCTCCTGTGGCCCCCTGTGGAAAGAAAACAACAAGTGGGAGAATGTTGGGTATGTGTTATATTCTTTCCACGACTAGCCCCACGCACTGTATGTTGCGTTGGGCGTAGAAGGGGGGTCACAAGGGGGGAGGCAGCCCCCACTATTGGGGTCCGAGGCAGCGCCCCGACAAAAATTGTTTTGGTGTGCGGACCCACTCATAAGCGGACCCACCCATGTTTTGTTCATGAGTTTTCACATGGTTTTGGGGTACGATGGTTTTCGGCCCTTGGTATTTTATAGATCCAGTCAAGGGAACTATGGTTATGTTCTAATCCAGGGTTAATGGATTGGGGTTTATGTATGCTTCGGCATGTATATATATGTGTTGTAACACTAAAAGGAATATAATTGAAAATGAAGCTGGTCGTCCCGATTTGGGATCCAGGGGAAAATCTCTGTGTTTATCTGTTTTATGTTTTATGCTCTTGCTATTGTTTATTTTTTGTTATACGATTCGTGTCTAGATAATTCCTTTTCAGGGTTAAAACCTAGAAGATGACAAACAATAGAATGTTTCTTCTTGAAATAAAATCATATTTGAAGGAATAAGGTGCTCAAGAAAAACTATCAATGAATTGCAAGGGAATGAAAGAAAAGTTGGAGCTGTCATAGAAGTAGACTTTCAAGAAGAGGTCAAAGATGAAAATGGGTTATGGCATTTGAGATTTGGTCATCTAAAATTTTGAGCTTTGAACTTGTTTCATAGGAAAGGCATGGTGAAAGGATTGACGCTCATATAAAAACTAGACAACTAATGTGAAGGATGCATCTTGGTAAACCAACATAGAGAGTCATTTCCAACAGGAAATTCAATAAGGGAAAATGCACCCTTGGATATTTTCAATTCATATTTATGTGGACCAATGAAGACAAAATTTATTGGTGGAAGCTATTATATTTTTACCTTCATAGATGAATACACAAGGAAGACATGGATCTACTTCTTAACATGGAAAAGTGAAGTGTTTGGGCGCTTCAATCAAGACAAAGCTCTTGTTGAGAAAAAAATTTCACACTACATCAAAATGTTTAGGACTGACACAGGTGGTGAATACATCTCAAATGACTTCCTACGTTTTTGCCAGAAGCGTGGAATTCACAAGAAATTTAAAACAAGGTATACACCTCAGCAAAATGGTGTTGCATAAAGAAAGAATAGGACCACTACCAAAATGTCAAGGAGTACCTTGAAGGAAAATTATTTCCCAAATCATTATTAGGTTGAGGTTTTCTCTTGTGCAATGTATATCATTAATAGGTGTCCAACCAAGAGTGTCAAGAACACAGTTCTTGAAGAGGCATGGAGTGGAAGAAAGCATAGTGTCACTCACATGAGATTTTTTGGATGTGTGGCAGATGCACATTTCCCAGATGAGTTGATGATGAAGTTGGACAACAAGGGGTGGGGCGGAATGTATATTTGTTGGATGCAGTGATGAATCCATGATCCGAATGGAAAATGGCATCAACCCATGGCAGTCATCTACCCATGTTATCCATCGACCCAAGGAATTTACCCATGGTATTGTAAATGGCATCGACCCTTGGTATTCATCCACGCATGATATTTATTCGCCGATTGTATTGTAAGTGACCCATGGAATGTATCCACCCATGGTATTCATCCACATATGGGATTTACTCATGATATTGTCAGTGGTACCTACCCATGGTATTGGCCTATGGTATTTACACATGGTATTGTAACTTAAAAAAGGCTATAAATAACAAGCCTCAGTTTGTAAAAGGACATATTTTCCGCCACAATGTAGCTTCTATAGTTATTCTCCTTTTAATAAAACAAGTTTCTTTGTGGTTTTATTTTCTCTGTGTTCTCTCTTTTTTCTAGCATTCTAATTTTGCAGATTTCATAGACCCATTTCAACTTTTTAGATCTTTGGGGCCTCCCCACCAAGATCTAGATCAGTGGTATCAAATTCAGATTACGCCTCCATGGGAATGAGGGTTTGAAACATATTTCAGTTTCAATGTTTTGCAACAATCTTCAGCAAAATCCATGAATTTTTTTGGGCGGCGAGTTTTCAGATCAGATCTGAAAATTTTGGTGAAAAATCTACAAAAACAAAGACCAGATCTGAATTCCCTACGAAAAAATACTCAAATTCAAAAACAAATCGGCCAAATTGGAGTTCGGATGAGGGAGATATCGCTGATTCAATATCAACAATGTTGAAGCAAGTTTTCTAACGACAATTCATGGATGGTGGCTCTCCTGTCATTTTTTTCTATTTTCAATGAAATTTTTTAGAGAAATGGATATAGATCTGAGCTCTTCTTGAAAAGCCACCCACGTTCAAAAAAAAAATCAGTCGAATTGGAGTCTGGATGTGGGAGTTATCGTTGATTTAAAATCAACTATTTTTTCAGAAATTTTGTGACGGCGAGATAGTTCCAGCTCGAATTTGAGAGTCTAGAGTCTCCAAATAGTGGTTTGAAACAAAATTCAAGATGCAGAATGATCATTCCATTTCCAAAAATAGGTTATAATAAATATTCTGAGTTATATTGACCAAGTTATGCTCATTTTAAATCTGGAGCAGCATTTGGAGCGAGTTCCCTTTGGAGACGTGCCCTCCCACCCCGCTTCAGTAGGCACCTGCTTCACATTCATCATTTTCAACATAGTAGCATTTAGCTTGGGTTATTTGGAGATGTGCCCTCCCACCCCAAGCTATGTAGGCACCCGCTATTTCATCAACAATTAGCATCACAGTTATGGGTCAACTACACAAAATCATTTTCATCGAAGTCCATTTTCTAGGCCGCACATTGTTAGTCACACAGTTGTTCAGAAGCATTACAGGGTATCTCTATCATCAGATCTTTTTTTGTCATGGTTTTGGTTCATCCACAAACCCACACTTCATCGAAGCCCATTTTCTAGGCCGCACACTTTCAATATCACAGTTGGTCAGAAGCATTACAGGGTATCTCTATCCTTGAATCTTTGTTCATCATAGTTATGGGTTAACTACACAAAACCATTCTCTTCAATGGCTCTTCATATTCAACAAAGGCTTCTTAGGAGGGAACTTCACGCAATGGGGACCATTGCTTCTTAAGGAGGGAGGAATGATCCGAATGGAAAATGCCATCAACCCATGGTATTCATCTACCCATGTTATCCATCCACCCATGGAATTTACCCGCGGTATTGTAAATGGCATCGACCCATGGTATTCATCCACCCATGATATTTATTCACCGATGGTATTGTAAGTGACCCATGGTATGTATCCACCCATGGTATTCATCCACATATGGTATTTACTGATGGTATTGTAAGTGGCATCTACCCATGGTATTGGCCTATGGTATTTACACATGGTATTGTAACTCAAAAAAAGGCTATAAATAACAAGCCTCAGTTTGTAAAAGGACAGATTGTCCGCCACAATGTAGCTTATACAGTTATTCTCATTTTGATAAAAACAAGTTTCTTTACGGTTTTATTTTCTTTGTGTTCTCTCTTTTTTCTGGCATTCTAATTTTGCAGATTTGGTAGATCCATTTCAACTTTTTAGATCTTGGGGGCCTCCCCACCAAGATCTAGATCAATACAAGCCATAAAAAAACTCTACAATCCATCAACTAATTAAGTCATAATCAACAGAGATGTTCAGTTCATAGAAGAGGAAGCATGGGATGGAATTTTAGAGAAGATAGTCAATGTCAAAACATGTAGACCACATAAAGACAAAGAGGAATTGAGCACAACAAGTAATTCCTCAATGATGAATCCTCCTACACATACACAAGCTAAACAAAGAAGTCAGCAAGTGACACCATCAACAAATAATAGGACATCATTGGGAAACCGAGAAATTTCTTCTCCAAGCATGCCACAAATATATGAAACACCATCTACTTCAAGCACAACACCAAGTGACATATAAACCCTATCTTCCGCAAGCATAAGAAGACAAAAATTCAAAAATTTAAGAGAACTTTATGAGAAAAATGAAGTTGATAGTAACGCTGGTCTGAACTCCTTATTTTCATTGTTTTTTGATGTAGATGACCCAATCCACTTTGAAGATGCATTGAAAGAAGAAAAATGGGTTGGGACAATGGATGAAGAAATAGGAGCAATGTAAAAGAAGGATACATGGGAGTTAGTGGACCTTCCACAAGGAGAAGAAGTCACTGGAGTGAAGTGAGTCTATACGACCAACAATAATGTTGAAGGAAGGACATAATGTCATAAAGCAAGGCTAGTTGTCAAAGGGTACAAGCAGCAGCATGGAAGAGATTATTCAGAGACTTTTGTGCCAGTCGCGAGGATGGAGACATTGCATACAATGATGTCAAATGCAACACAACATAGATGGAAAGCGTATCATATGGACGTAAAATCAGCATTCTTGATTGGAGTGATAAAAGAGGAGGTATTTGTTGTGAAAAATCCTAGTTATGAGATAGAATGACAAGAATACAAGGTGTATAGGTTGGGAAAAGCTCTTTATGGGTTGAAGCGAGCACCGTGTGCATGGTATAGCAAGATAAATGCTTACTTGATGAACAATGGGTTCAACAAATGTGACAGTGAGTCTAGTTTCTACATCAAAGAAAGTGACAGTAAGATTCTTATTGTTGTTTTTTATTTAGATGATTTTATTTTAGATGGAGTGATGTTTTCCACATCTTTGATTTCAAATAAGTCATGAAAAGTGAGTTTGAAATGACTGAATTGGGTATGTTATGATATTTTTTGGGCATAGAAGTGAAGCAAACAAAAAATGATATGTTTATCTCCTAAGTATGTTGTGGACATTTTAGAGAGGTTTAATATGCATAAAAACAAGCCAACACCAACTCCAACAATCATGCGGTTGAAGTTGAGCAAGGAATATTGCAGTGGAAATGTTAATATGAAATTATACAAAAGTATGGTGGGAAGCCTAATGTATTTGAACACAAGTAGGCTTGATATAATGTATGCAATGAATTTGGTGTCAACTTTCATGGAGACACCCAAAGAGACACATTGGAAAGCAGCGAAAAGGATTCGAAATATGCCAATGGGACAAAGGAGTATAATATTTTGTACACCACAAGAGATGGTTTTAGGCTAGTTGGTAACATTGACACTGATTGTGCAGGAAGTGGTGATGATAGAAAGAGCGCATTACGATATGTTTTTAATTTGGGTTTAGGATCCATTTGATGGGGCCCCAAGAAGAAACCGATAGTGTCATTAACAACAATAGAAGCTGAATATGTCTCTGCAACAATAACAACGTGTCAAGTAGTTTGGATGAGAAGGATGTTGAGGGATTTATGCCATGAACAAGATGGAACAACAACTATTTTTTGTGAAAATAGTTCACCAATTTCATTATCAATTAATTTTGTTTTTCATAAGAGGAAAAAACACATTGATGCTAAATATGATTTCATAACAGAAGTAGTTAACAATGGCAAGATTGTGTTGCAGCACTATAGGTTAGAAGACAATTTGTAGAAATCTTGAAAAATCCATTGGCGCGTGGAAATTTTGTTTATCTCAAAGATTTTTTGGGAATGGTCAATGTCGGAGGTTGCGATTAAGGAGGAGTGTTGGAAAATTAATCTAAAACATCGCGCGATTAAGTGGCAGTGTTGGGAAATTAATATCAAACACCACGCGATCAAGGGGTAGTATTGGAAAATTAATCTCAAGCACCATATTAAATTTACTCGTAAAATCCATACCTCAAGTAAATTTTTTGTAGTTTGCATTTTAAATATTTAGTTTGTAGGTTAAATGACATGGTGTAAATTAAGTTATAATCAAGGTACATAACCCATTCAAGGTTGCAGATTTAGTTTGCAGGTTAAAGGACATGGTGTAAATGAAGTTATAAGAAAATTACATAACCCATTCTGTAACAGATTAAACTATTAAATTAAAATGGAAATTTAGTAATGACTGGTACAAACCCATGGGCAAGATGCACAACTTATTTACTATTCGCAAAGTTCAGAAAATGATGTTCTCTATACTGGGTATTAAATATTGTCTTTCATGAATTAATGTGTTAGAAAATATATGTTTTGAATATACATATATGTAGATCATATTATGTGATAGTGGCCGATATATGTCTCAAAAGGTAAGGGGAGAAAATTGTGGAGCCAATTTTGTTGGTAACGTGAAAACAACAGTTACAAGCAAATGTAATAATTATCTCTTGTGTTTTTGAATCATAAGATAAGGTATTGTTAGTTGTGATATGGTTCTGGAAATTTCACTACAACCACTATGTTTTACTTTGTTTCACCGTCAGTAAATATTTTTTATTTTATTTTCTCCATTTTAGTTTAGATTTTAATATCTGCCACTATGTATTAAAAGGAAGACTGTTATGATTTTATTTCCGCAATTGTGTTGTCTAGTTTAAGACATTTCTGCAACTTCGTGTGAACTATGTGTGTTGAGGAACCATCCTCCATCTGAATTTAATTTTTTAACAGTATGGTCCATTTTGGTCAATAACTTGTATTTTTTAGTAGGTAACTCAACTTATGCATTTTAGGTTTTTTCTTGCAATAACTAAGTAAAGGGATCATAGTGTACCTTCCCTACGTTTTCTTGGCAGGGTTGGGGAATGAGGAAGTTGTAGGTCGATGGGTGTCAGGTTGGGGAATGAGGAAGCTTTAGGGCAAGGTCCAACCCAAGTAGACCAAAAACCAGTGATACAAGTGGACAGTAACTTCGATGAAGAAGACCACTCACTCTCCATTTTTTTTATGATAATTTCCATCCGTTACTTTGCAACATTCTGGAAGTCAGTGCAACCAATAAAGTTAAGTGACTATTCAAAACCATGTGTCCCATTACAATATTTATCAATGAATAAGGAAACCTTTAAAGTACGATCCGTAGATGTAAATGTGCCTATGTTGGACTAGCCTCTGCAGGAACCTCCTCTATGGCGATACAGAGCCTCTAGATGCATATAACTATGTTACCTTCGTTGAAATGATTCTACATGCATATATCTATGTTACCTCCACTAACACACTTCTATATGCATATATCTATGTTACGTTGGTTGAATCATTTACAGTTTTTATGCTTCTCAATATCCCAATGAGACTGTTTATCCTGCTACAAAATTTCACTCACTAGCATTTGAGTAACAAACAAACACCTACAGACTAGACTAATCTCAATACTATTGGTGTACATGCACATAGATTAGCTTTAGTTCAACTCTAGATATTACATGTGATTTTCACTTAACTTTAGCTAGTTAACTTGAGTGTTGGACATGCACACAGTTAGCCTTAATTAGCTTAGGTTCAACTCTAGATATTTCATGTGATATGCACTTGTCTTTAGCTAGTTAACTCGAGTGCTTACATGCGATGTGCACTTCTCTTTTTCTAGTTAACTCAAGTGCTTACATGTGGTGTGCACTTAGCTTCAGTTAGCTTTAATTATCCATAGTTATTTCACGTACAACTAAACTTAACTCATTTTCTTTTATGTATTGATTCTAAAACTAATAATGATGAATTAATTTCATTCTCAATTCTAATTATTTTTCTTTCTCGACTTAGCAAGTTTGTGCAATTATTATTTAGCTAGATCCATATTTGTGCTCTAATATTTTTACATTGTATGAGAGCTACACAGATTTCGAGAAGTTGCATGGACATTTTTTTGTAGGTTTGAAGAGAAAAGAATTAGAAATTGTTCCAAGATTTGATTTGTAGATCAAAATATTGGAGAAATGCCGCAATTGTTGCTACAAATACAAGGTGAAACTTTTTTGGATTTCTCATCTTCAGTGATTACTACTCCATACAACTACTTCCAATGGAAGCCAGAGATTTGGCTTCACCTCAGAGGAAAAGGCTTGTATCAGATAGTTATGAATACAAAAGATGAACCCAATTCTGTCGTTGAAAAATCAAAATTCTTCAACAGGATGGACAAGGATTTTGGACTTCTATTGTTTTCCATATCTCCACCATTGCGTACTATGTGGACACATGCAACACTCTGAATGAGGTTTGGACAACCTTGGAGAATTTATTTGGAAAGAAGGATGAGATGTAGGCTCATATTCTTGAAAATGAGCTAAATTCCTTAGATCCAAATAGCTTTGAGACAATTCAAGATTTATTTATGAAATTTAAATCATTTCTTCTACAAGTACATGATTGCGGGATCACTAAATCAGAACAGGAAGGTCAATCGATCCATTCTATTTTGTCTAAATTAGGGCCTGAATATGTTGTTTTCATTTCCATATTTCATACAACTAGACTTGCAACTGGAGAAAAATGGGAAATGCCTAAATTTGACACATTTATTGAGTCTCTTATACATGAGAAGGATAAGCTCATAAAAATGGGTTCATTAAATTCTCCAAATGCACATGAAATTGACATGCATGAGAAAGGTAAGTCCAAATCAAAACCAAATAGGAAATACAAGGCAAAGGAAAGGCAACGGATCTAGATCCATGAAAGGGAGGAAATCCAAAACCTCGAGATTATTCTTCCACCTCCAAGGGTAAGAAGGGAAAGAAAGGAAACTTCAGGTGTCCTTATTGTAATAGAGGTTATCATCCTGAATCCTCTTGCATGCAAAAGACTATTGATCTGATGGAAAAGAATCTTCGGCAAAATAATCATGGTCATCACATTCTGGTAAGTGCCAAGAAGAAGATGGAGCAAAAACGATCAGAAACAAGGGGTAATGACCATGATTTGATTGCTCTTCTTTCTACACCACAAGAATCGATCATCGATTCAGTAGCTTCACATAATATGGCTTCTTCAAAGGAATCATTTTATTCTCTACATGCATACTCAAGAACTCCTATTCTCATGGGGGACAATTCTACAGTTGAAGCAATTGGACAAAGAAGAGTGCAGTTCGAAGATGGAAGTTTTGAGAATTTCTTGCATATTCCAAGGCTTTCTGTGAATCTTCTTTCAGTGTATCAGATGATACACACAGGTACTGGAAGGAAAGTTGACTTTACCCTGGATTCCTTGAGAATTTATGACATAGAAACCAACATGAAGATTGGATTTGGCAAGGAAAATGATCAATCTTGTCTGTACACATTTTCTGATTTTGTTCCTCAATCAGATTCTATTTTTCTACTTACACATGTATTGTTTTTTTTTTTATAGTAAAACTATATATCACATATTCATATTGCAATTACAAATGTATTAAAACTATATTTTCCGCTTCGATACAGCTCAACGAGAGCCACAAAGATCCAAATCGAAAACCAAACAGAGTTTATAGAACATTGCAACATGAAGCCCAGGGATCGTTACCATCATATAGCTCTAGCACCAAAAGGATTATTACAGTACCAAAACGTAAGACCACTATTAGAGAAAAATAAAAACCCTAGCGCAACAACTTATTGCCTATCGCCTACAGCTACGACCGTCAGAACCACCACCACCACCATAGCGAGATTCGCCATAGTGAGATTTTCACTAAGAAAAAGTGTTGATTCTAGTGATATCATTTCTGGGTGAAGGACACGACTGCCTAGTAATTGTCTTTTCTCTACTTTTGCATTATATTTTAAGGGAGGGTTTTTCTTCTCATGGGGTTTCCTATCTTTTCATGCATTGTATATGGGTACCTAAAATGGCCGTGTTGACGGGACTCATTCATTTTGCATCACACTCACCTAAGTTATGCTTAATGGGGGGTGTTGGTGTACATGCAGATAGGTTAGCTTTAGTTCAACTCCAGATATTGCATGCGATATGAACTTGTCTTTAGGTAGTTAACTAGAGTTTTGTACATGCACACAGTTAGCCTTAATTAGCTTTAGTTCAACTCTAGATATTGCATAGGATGTGCACTTGTCTTCAGCTAGTTAACCCAAGTACTTACATGCAATGTGCACTTCTCTTTAGCTAGTTAAGTCAAGTGCTTACATGTGGTGTGCACTTGGCTTTAGTTAGTTAGTTAACTCTAGTGTTTGCATTGGTGCATGTGCACATTAACCAAACATAAAGCATACTTAAAGAATACTTAGTTTCAGTTAGCTTTAATTATTCATAGTTATTGCATGCATGTTTAGCTTCAGTTAGCTTTAATTATCCATAATTATTGCATGCACAACTAAACTTAACTAAGTTGTTTTATGTATTAATTCTAAAACTAATATTAATGAATCAATTTCATTCTCAATTCTATTTGTTCTTCTTTTTCAACTTCCCAATTTTGTGCGCTCTAATAATTTTTCATAATAATTTTACATGTAGCATGTGCACGGGAGGACTTAATGTTCTTATAGGCTTAATTGAAACTAATCTCTTCCACAGAAATAGCTCGTAAAATCACCAAAACATACACAATTATAATCAAAGCATTGCGCCCATCTTGTAACAATTCAAACCACTTCCACAGAATTAGCTCGTAAAATCACCAAAACATAAACAATTATAATCAAAGCGTTGTAACAATTCAAACCACTTCCACAGAATTAGGTCGTAAAATCATCAAAACATACACAATTATAATCAAAGCTTTGAGCCCATCTTGTAACAATTCAAACCATTCACCATTGAATACAATCCAAATCAAAACAAGACTTCTGCTTAAACACTGTAGATTATAATGCACTCAGAACCACTGGTTTGCACAGAAGAAACTTGGTAGCGGGAAGTCTAATTTCAGCAGCAAGCACTCATATACTATATTTGAATGTCATCTGAATCGTCTCTCGTCCGGTTCTCAGCGATTGAAGGAACATGCCAGCTTCCATGGAATTCGAACACTTCTGAAACTGGAATACTGCGTGGCGAGCTATGAAATAATCACGATGCTTCTCTGGTCAATTAACTAGACGAAACAGCACGCATGCGTTGGAAATAGGCCGGTTAGGGTTGACAACTACAGTAACAAATAAAACATTAATAAGATTCGTTTTCCCAAGTTACGTAATATAATCATGCATTTCGGGACATGCACGTCTCTTTGCTTTTGTGATACATTCTCCTAACTGCTAATTGAACATACCACGCGTTGTTACTCTATTGTGATTGCCATAGTGCTCGTTGTGATTCTCGGTTTTGATTCTGGTCTGACTTCAAAGGCTTTAGCTCACCACTTGTAGAATTCTCATATCTTCATATTTGTAGATGTGTGTCAGCATCTCCTGAGTTGTTTAAAAGACTAACTCCATTATCATCCAACAATATTTTGTTCAAATTAGGGCAACCTTATTTTATGTCATCTTATCTGAAGATCCTTCATTACTGTCTCGCTAAACTGAGATTATCTTAATTGCAGATTCCAACAAGACGAAACGGAGGGATCAGGCATTCACATGAGAAAAGAGTAAACGTTCTTTCAAAATTTTCACAAGACGACCATTTCTATCTTTTACAAGACGCACTCTTCGTGTCATATAATTCTACACCTGATTTGACAAAACTACCTTGAACGACAAGTTAATGTGAAATTAAATAATTCAAATATGAGCATTTCTATTTTTTATGTACATTGCACGAACGATTATAGTCGTTTCGAATATCTGATAGAAGCAAATATTCTTTTGATACTTGTATCTTTTTGCGAGGAAGTTGTGAATGAATTAAGGTTGCTGGCCTATTTTGATCAAGATCCTGATATTGTGTCCTCGTCTTTCTTGAATTCTTATTTCTCTTTTTTTATCAGTTTCGTGACTTTTACTACGCACATTATTTGAATTCGTGAAAAATTCATCCACATGCAAGTTACCGTGACATTTCTTGCAATGGAGGCGATAGTGTAAAAAGCAACACGATAGAGAAATAAAAAATTAATTGTCAAAATCTCAATGTTGTTTTGTGGTGCGTGAAAGGCACTGAAAATGGTCGTGCTGGTTTAAAATCCATCAGCAAATGGACTGAACTAACATCAATCCATTGAAACATATTAAAATATAATTGTTATAATTTTGTAAACTGATTGACTGGAAAATTTGGACAGACATAACAATATTTAAATAAAATAAATTAAGATGTTATATATATATCATAATATTACTTTTTAAACTAAATCACTGGAAAATTTGGATAGATATCCCAACACTTAAATAAAATAAATTATGTTATCACATAAATCATATTATTAGGAGAAAATTTTATGTATATTATATTACAAATAATAGATAAAATTGTAAACTTTTTTAAATTATAAGTTTATTTTAAATTACTATTACTACTTAAAAAAAAAAATTATTCAAATAAAATAAATACTAAATTAAAATAATTAAAAAATCATAAATATTAACAATTTTATTTCAAATCATTATTATTTAATATTAAAAAAATAATATATATTTTAAATCATGTCAATCCATTCTATAAAGATTTTTGACCAGGGAATAACAATAACATAATATTTATTTTTTATTATTTAGAAAATATTTCCTCTAAGTGATATTTTTCTATCCTTCCATCCATGTAGAAATTATTAATAGATAAATTAAAATTTTAAAAATATACTTTCAAAATTCACATGAGCATAAGAATAATAAAAAATTAATTACAACTCAAATGAAATATATCTATACACTGGTTGATTTTTATTCGAAACTTGGATTTATATAGTTTAAACGGATCTTGTTAAAATATCAAAACTTGGATTTGTAAAACATTAAACGGATCTTACATGTTAACAATTCGATCTTACTTGTGAATTTAGATTTGTTTACATCCTTTTAAAAGATGTTTCCATTATGTATCCATTTAGTTGTTATTTAATTTCTTTTTAGAGTATATGTTTTGTTTAATTGATTTTTTTTGTTATTTAAAATTAAGTTTATATATGTAACATTAAATTATACTATTAAGATATTTTATTGTTTTCTTAATAAATTGTGACTAAAAAATGCAATATAACTTTAATATTTTCCATTTCAAACATTAATTTAATAAATCAACCAAAAACATGTTAATACAAAAATAGAAAAAACATAAACATATTAATATATGAGAAGGAATAAAATGTTGAACAAAAACTCTCCACTTTTATGTCAAACAAATTAACTCATAAGAACTAAAAATTGAACAAACTATATTAATGGCTAAGAATTAAAAATTGAACAAACTATATTAATCTGTATTTATGTCTTTTATTTACATAAAAGAAGAATTAAAACATAATCGTCAAACTATTCAAGAAGAAATTTTGAGGCATTCAAGTTCGGTTTGGTTTTGTGATCTCGGGGGCATTTTAGGTAAGATCACAATATAGTGACGATGTAGGTGGTTTAACTTATGGATTGTCTTGGTTGTCTTTTTATTGATTTATCCCATGAGATCTCACATTCATGCTTGAAATATGACACGTGGGTGATTAGTTGAAAGAAAGATTTGGATCAAGATTTGGTTCGAGATTTGAGGTATTGTCTGGGCCCCACCTTCCCTCGAATATCACCCTTCACTTATCGCACATTGACCTTCACAATTTTTAACACTTACCTCCCATTTATGATAACAAAACTCCCAAATTGCGATTTTCAAGTTACTCGAACTCCTTGCCACATCATCAACCCCATCGCAAATCACGTTCCCTCCCACTTTTGTCTTATGTTTAAACGTGCTGACTCCGATCTGCAATCACGATATATGTATAAAGTATTTTTCTCCTCCCAATCATAATTTATTTAATAATATCTCTCTCTAATAAAATGAAACTCTGCTATCACTTTTAATCAGCCTCCATAACATGTTAAACCTCCATATTTCTCGATCCTATTTTATTTCTCCTGCTGGTCCACAATTCAACGTGTCTCTTTCTCATATCTTTCAAGTGCCCAATCCTTTGCTTGAAACCTATCTATATAGTTTTTACCACTCCAACGCTCTTTCCGCATTTAAAGGAAAGGAAAAGCGGTAGAGTTTCTCTGAAAAAAATTTATACCATTACTCTGAGCACTAGCACGTTTGCACAAGGAACTAGGCATCATTCAAGGAACAGTCACAGGTTTACAGAAAATCTGACAGCAATGGTTTTAAAGATTCAACACCTATCAAAAAATATAAATATATTCTTAAAGGCCAAAGAAAGTTTTTCAATATGATTAATTCCATCAGAGTTCTGTTAAGATTGTAATTGGCTAAAAATAGCAGACATTCTACTTTTTCTCCCTCTTATCTGTTTTCTGTTAAGTTTTAATGTGACGAATCCAAAGGTCTAAGCCTTGTTGGCAGATTTATTGTAAAATTATAAATAGACAGAAGAGAGAGGAAGAAAGCGTTTGTTTGTTTTTTAGCTTATTGTATACTATGTTTAATATTTTTGAGTTGATAATATATCTAGATTCACTCTAGAGGACTCACAAATTGTGTGGTGTGTGTATTATTTTCCGTTCTGTTTTTACATACTTTATCTCTCTTTCTAGGTTTATCATAAAATTTCTATCTTATGTTTTTATAAGTCTTATGAACCTCCAAGACATATGGATCTGTTTTTGTAAGTCTTGTTCCAAGATTTCCTAATTCAATATGAATTGAAGATTGTTCATAAGCATTCCTTCAGGTGGAATTAAACCATGTTTTATGTTTTTGTAATTATTTTGATCTACCTTGCATGTTAATATGTTTTTTTCAGTCTTTAATCACTAAGAATTCCTCATTAATGAGGTCATGTTAGTGAGAATAATTTCTTGTAATAGGATTATTTAAATGTAAAGTAAGACTCTTGCAAGTATTCTAAAATCATTCATTCTCTATACATTTCAAATGTGGAATTTGTGTCACCCTTTCCACTAAATAGTGGGCTTCTGTTTTATATAACCACTGTTTATCGTCCATTGTTCTAACCATTAGGTTAAAAACTAAATTTTTCTACCACATCATACACTATTGCCCTCATATGTGTGAGAGATTCTTATTTCCTCTAAACCCTTTCAATGTGTGAGAGTTTCAACTAATTAAATTATAAGAAAATCCGTTGAGCTTAAGATGTGTCTTGTCAAGCACTTGTCACAATCCAAGTGTTGATTCCAACACTAACATCTTTTGGTGTGTATGCTGAGACATGAAGGTATTTAAAAGAAGTATTCTCCCGAGTCTTTTTTTTCATTGTTCATGATAAAAATTTTATCGTGAACAAGAATTGGCAACTTGAAGAATATTGTGATATTTCACGTGGTGACTCCATGAAAAAGAATCCAGTGGTGGCTCCATAGTTTCAGAATATCAAACTCCTTTGCATCCATCTTTTCTCAGAGGTTTTCTCCTTTAATTTTTTTTTCAGAAATTCATGGTTTTCCTAATCTAGTGCCATCTATAAATGAATGGAAACATCATCTTTTAAGGTTTTGAGGAGATGAAGATGAAAATCCCTCTAAGTACCTAATTTCATTTCATGAACTTATGCACTTGTTAAATGTGTTTCATGAAGATGTCATGAAAATATGTGTGTTTTGCCTTGATGAAGATGCTTGCAAATGGTTCTGGTCCTTACCTGCTGGTACTATTTAAGGGAATTTCATGAAACATTTTATCACTATTGTAAAGTACTATATTCATTTGTGTTGTTTCTTGACAACTACTGCGAAGTATTTGAGTGTTATGTTTAGAATGATAAAGTATATTCTTGTAGCATTATTACGGAAAATTTTTATGAAGAGTTTGAAAAAGGTATGGTTCCATATCATATTCGAAACTTCGATTTATATAGTTTAAACGGATCTTGTTAAAATATCAAAACTTGGATTTGTAAAACATTAAACGGATCTTACATGTTAACAATTCGATCTTACTTGTGAATTTAGATTTGTTTACATCCTTTTAAAAGATGTTTCCATTATGTATCCATTTAGTTGTTATTTAATTTTTTTTTAGAGTATATGTTTTGTTTAATTGATTTTTTTTGTTATTTAAAATTAAGTTTATATATGTAATATTAAATTATACTCCTAAGATATTTTATTATTTTCTTAATAAATTGTGACTAAAAAATGCAATATAACTTTAATATTTTACATTTTAAACATTAATTTAATAAATCAACCAAAAACATGTTAATACATAAATAGAAAAAACATAAACATATTAATATAGGAGAAGGAATAAAATGTTGAACAAAAACTCCACTTTTATGTCAAACAAATTAACTCATGAGTAAGAATTAAAAATTGAACAAACTATATTAATGGCTAAGAATTAAAAATTGAACAAACTATATTAATCTGTATATATGTCTTTTATTTACATAAAAGAAGAATTAAGACATAATCTTCAAACTATTGAAGAAGAAATTTTGAGGCATTCAAGTTCGGTTTGGTTTTGTGATCTCGGGGGCATTTTAGGTAAGATCACAATATAGCGACGATGTAGGTGGTTTAACTTATGGATTGCCTTCGTTGTCTTTTTATTGATTTATCCCATGAGATCTCACATCCATGCTTGCAATATGACACGTGGGTGATTAGTTGAAAGAAAGATTTGGTTCAAGATTTGGTTCGAGATTTGAGGTATTGTCTGGGCCCCACCTTCTCTAGAATATCACCCTTCACTCATCGCACATTGACCTTCACAATTTTTAACACTTACCTCCCATTTATGATAACAAAACTCTGAAATTTCAATTTTCAAGTTACTCGAACTCCTTGCCACGTCATCACCCCCATCGCAAATCACGTTCCCTCCTGCTTTTGTCTTATGTTTAAATGTGCTGACTCCGATCTGCAATCACAATATATGTATAAAGTATTTTTCTCCTCCCAATCACCATTTATTTAATAATATCTCCCTCTAATAAAATGAAACTCTGCTATCACTTTTAATCGGCCTCCATAACATGTTAAACCTCCATATTTCTCGATCCTATTTTATTTCTCCTGCTGGCCCACAATTCAACGTGTCTCCTTCTCATATCTTTTACGTGCCCAGTCCTTTGTTTGAAACCTATCTATATATATTTTTCCACTCCAACGCTCTTTCCGCATTTAAAGGAAAGGAAAAGTGGTAGAGTTTCTCTGAAAAAAATTTATACCATTACTCTCAGCACTAGCACGTTTGCACAAGGCACTAGGCATCATTCAAGGAACAGTCACAGGTTTACAGAAAATCCGACAGCAATGGTTTTAAAGATTCAACACCTATCAAAAAATATAAATATCTTCTCAAAGGCCAAAGAAAGTTTTTCAATATGATTAATTCCATCAGAGTTCTGTTAGGATTGTAATTGGCTAAAAATAGCAGACATTCTACTTTTTCTCCCTCTTATCTGTTTTCTGTTAAGTTTTAATGTGAGGAATCCAAAGGTCTAAGCCTTGTTGGCAGATCTATTGTAAAATTATAAATAGACAGAAGATAGAGGAAGAAAGCGTTTGTTGGTTTTTTAGCTTATTGTATACTATGTTTAATATTTCTGAGTTGATAATATATCTAGATGCACTCTTGAGGACTCACAAATTGTGTGGTGTGTGTATTATTTTCCGTTCTGTTTTTACATACTTTATCTCTCTTTCTAGGTTTATCATAAAATTTCTATCTTATGTTTTTATAAGTCTTGTGAACCTCCAAGACATATGGATCTGTTTTTGTAAGTCTTGTTCCAAGATTTCCTGATTCAATATGAATTGAAGATTGTTCATAAGCATTCCTTGAGGTGGAATTAAACCATGTTTTATGTTTTTGTAATTCTTTTGATCTACCTTGCATGTTAATATGTTTTTTTCAGTCTTTAATCACTAAGAATTCCTCCTTAATGAGGTCATGTCAGTGAGAAGAATTTCTTGTAATAGGATTATTTAAATGTAAAGTAAGACTCTTGCAAGTATTCTAAAATCATTCATTCACTATACATTTCAAATGTGGAATTTGTGTCACCCTTTCCACTAAATAGTGGGCTTCTGTTTTATATAACCACTGTTTATCATCCATTGTTCTAACCATTACGATAAAAACTAAATTTTTCTACCACATCATACACTATTGCCCTCATATGTGTGAGAGATTCTTATTTGCTCTAAACCATTTCAATGTGTGAGAGTTTCAACTAATTAAATTATAAAAAAATCTGTTGAGCTTAAGATGTGTCTCGTCAAGCACTTGTCACAATCCAAGTGTTGATTCCAACGCTAACATCTTTTGGTGTGTATGCTGAGACATGAAGGTATTGAAACGAAGTATTCTCCTGAGTCTTTTTTTTCATTGTTCATGATAAAATTTTGATCGTGAAGAAGAATTGGAAACTTGAAGATGATTGTGATATTTCACGTGGTGACTCCATGACAAAGAATCCAGTGGTGGCTCCATAGTTTCAGAATATCGAACTCCTTTGCATCCATCTTTGCTCAAAGGTTTTCTCCTTTAATTTTTTTTCAGAAATTCATGGTTTTCCTAATCTGGTGCCATCTATAAATGAATGGAAACATCATATTTTAAGGTTTTGAGGAGATGAAGATGAAATTCTCGCTAAGTACCTAATTTCATTTCATGAACTTATGCACTTGTTAAATGTGTTTCATGAAGATGTCATGAAAATATGTGTGTTTTCCCTTGATGAAGATGCTTGCAAATGGTTCTGGTCCTTACCTGCTGGTACTATTTATTCTTTAAGGGAATTTCATGAAACGTTTCATCACTATTGTAAAGTACTATATTCATTTGTGTTGTTTCTTGACAACTGCTGCGAAGAATTTGAGTGTTATGTTTAGAATGATAAAGTATATTCTTGTAGCATTATTACGGAAAATTTTTATGAAGAGTTTGAAAAAGGTATGGTTCCATATCATATTCATATGGATCCAATTATTCCTTGTGCTCAGGATGAAGAATATAATGAACATGATGTTCTTCCTTTGGAACCTGATATATTTCTTCCATTTAGTTCTGCTGGTTTAAGTGCCTCTAACAAGTTTGATGTCCAAGAAAGTAATCAACAACTTAAAGAAGGTTTTGTTTCCCTTAAATGTAATAAAACATATGTTGTTAATGAGTTGTTCCATGGAGGACAAGAGCAGCCTAGTTTTATTGACATAGAAGATTTTAAACAACAACAACAACTTGGTATTTTGGATCAACTAGGCATTCCTGATATGTTTCATGATCTGGTTGCTGATTGGATGGATTCATTTTTAGCAGGGGTATCCAATATAGTAGTAGTTTAAATGAAACAGGTTTTATAGCAGTAAGTGGAGGTTTCCAGTTTGTTTCTTGTTACATATATTATATCCCTTGTGGGTCTTTTCAAATAGTTGCATGCAAGAGTTTCTCTATAATGGTCAAGTGAATTTATGGTTACATTGGAAATCAAGTTATACTTGATTAGGAATTTTTTTGGCTAATTATAAGTAGGAGAATGAATAAGCTCGCCACTCGAGCATTTCTTTTCAGTTTTAGATTGCAGTTTGATTTCCATATTTCAGTCATGTTGAAATAAGTTGCTGAAGATTGAAATATAGCTTATGAGTCCATTACCCAATGGCTAGGCATGCTGGTCTTTTCGAGTTAATGAGTAGAATTTTTGGTTGGAGAAATAAGGGTTGGACAAGGCACTGTAACTACAGTCCTTGAAGGCTCACACGGAGGAATTAATCCCCAATAGGAGACATTGTTAGCACTGCAATTTTTTAAATATTTTCAAAGTCTGGTCATAATTCTCTAAGGAATCAATCTTCCTTTTCAGTTTGGTTGTAAGATGAAAGTGTCGTTGTGAAAGTGTAGAGGTGAGAAAATTTAATTTCTACCTTCATTCATTTCATTTTCCCTCTTTACCTTCCATTTTTACAAAAACCCAAAGTCCAACGTTTTATTTCTTTCAAAACCCCTTTTTAACTATTAAAATCTATTTTTTATAGTTAAAAGGCAACTCTACCCACACCACAACAAACCTTGGTAATATCATATATCATATGATATAATTTACTACACTTAATAAAATTGTGGACCCCTTACCCTTTCATCAAAATCGGCTTATCGCAGTTTTAAATTTCATTCATGTTACAATTATCATTTCCTACAAAAATCCTGATTCTACGATTGCAATGTAAATGGGCCCCACCTTCCACTCTCATCTTACAATGCACTTCATGAATCTTAACCTTTAACTCCCACTCTGCATAAAAAAACTCTCTATTCATTATTTTCAGTATTGCCTAGGCCCCACCTTCCCTGCCACATCACCCTCCGCTCATCGCACATCGCCCTTCATAAGTTTTAACACTTACCTCCCATTTCTCATAACAAAACTCCCAATTTGCGATTTGCGAGCGACCCCACCTCCTTGCCACATCATCACCCACATCAAAAATCGCATTCCCTCCTGCTTGTGTCCTATGTTTAAACATTCTGACCACAATATACAATTGTGATATATGTATGCATGGTTTTTATCCTCCCTCTCATCATTTATTTAATAATATCTCTCGCTAATAAAATTAAACTCCGCTATCTATTTCAATCCGCCTCCATAACCTTTTAAACTTCCATATTTATCACTCCTCTTTTATTTCTCCTCCGAACCCACAATTCAACATCTCTCCTTCGCATATCTTTCACATTCCCAGTCCTTTTGTTTGAAACGTATCTATATGGGTTTTTCCACTCCAACACTCTTTCTACGTTTATTTTGAAACCCTATCACGACAAACAAGAAACCAAAGGAAGGAACAACAGTAGAGTTTCTTTGAAATATATTTCTACCATTACTCTTAACACCAACACATTTCCACAAGGCACCAGACATAATTCAAGGAATAGTCATAGGTTTACAGAAAATCTGGCAACTAAGGTTTTAAAGATTTGACACCTATTAAAAATTAACAATATCTTCTTAAAGCTAAAAGACAGTTTGTCAATATGATTAATTCCATCAGAGTTATGCTAGGATTGTAAATGACTAAAAATATCATACATTCTAATTTTTCTCCTTCTTAACTATTTTATGTTAAGTTGTTATGAAAGGAATCTGAATTTCTAAGTGTTGCTGGAAGATCTATTGTAAAATTATAAATAGACAAAAGATAGATGAAGAAAGTGTTCGCTGGTTATTCAGCTTATTGTATACAGTGTTCAATATTTCTAAGTTGACAATATATCCAGATGCACACTTGAGGACTCAAAAACTGTGTGGTGTGTGTATTATTTTCCCTTCTATTTTTACATACTTTATCTGTCTTTCTAGATTTATCATAAAATTTCTATCTTATTTTTTATAAGCCTTGTGAACCTCCAAGTCATATGGATCTGTTTGTGTAAGTCTTGTTCCAATCTTTCCCGATTTCGTATGAATTGAATATTGTTCATAAGCATTCCTTGAGGTGGAATTAAACCATTTTTATGTTTTTATAAGTCTTTTGATCTAGCATGCATGTTAATCTGTTTTTTTCAGTCTTGAATCACCAAGTATTCTATATTCATGACGTCATGTTAGTCAAAAGTGTTTCTTGTAATGGGATTCTTTAAATGAAAACTGAGACTCTTGTAAGTATTTTAAAAGAATTCTTTCACTATAAATTTCAGATCTGGAATTTGTGTCACCCTTTCCTCTTAGTAGTGGGCTTCTGTTTTACATATCCACTGTTTATGGTCCATTCTTCTAACCATCAGGCTAAAAAATGAATTTTTCTACCACATCATACACTAGTGCCCTCATATGTGTGAAATATTCTTATTTTCTCAAAATCTCTTTCAGTGTGAGTGAGTTTCAACCACTTTCCAAAAAAAAAAGTCAAACAAATTATAAGAAAATCCCTTGAGATTAAGATGTGTCTGGTCAAGTGCTTGTCACAATCCAAGTCCTGATTCCAGCGCAAACACTTAGGGTCAGATAATTTGCCAATATTTTTGGAAATGGACTTAAAGGTAGCTCCAAAAAATTGAACTTTTCTGTTTGAGGCCTTTTGGGTTTGTAACCGAAACTTTCTTTGAAAGGTAGAAAGTTGGTGGAAGGCTCCTGAGGTATAAGGAGAGAACTACATGCATACTTTCCAACTCTGGTTGAGATATCTCAAACAACATATAGAGAAGAGGAATAAATTCAAGTTTGGACATATTATGAAATACCAAATCAATCTTCAAGATCAGGTGAAGAATATTCAACAACATATGATTAGAGAAGGTCACTTAGAAGCCTTGGCGGTAGAGGAAGGAAGTATCATCACTCAGCTAGAAGAAAGGTGTCAACAAGAGGAAATCCTATGGAAACAAAAATCTCAGATCCAATGGCTAAGAGAAGAAGCAAAAATCACTTGGTTATTCCATAAAGCTATTATTCAACATTGATAGCACAACCAAATGTTTTCGTTGAAGGATCCCACAGGAAATCGACTTGTCAATCATGAAGAAATGGAAACCCTTTTGCTAAATCATTTTTTAGAGTCTACTCCTTGAACCTGACAAGGATTAATCAGAGGTTATTCAACTAATCACCCACTAGATCCCTCATTTGGTGAACAAAGAGAAAAACATGGCCCTGAAACGTATAATTACCCTAGAGGAGGTGGAAGATGTCATCAAAGAGTTAGTTAGGAGAAAAGCACCTTTTCCAGATGGCTTCATGATGAAGTTATTTCAGGAAGCCTCGGCCTTCATGGGTCAAGATATCCTGGTTGTACTCGAGGAATAACACAAGTCTAAAAAGGTACATCCAACCCTCAACTCCTCCTTTATTTATTTAATTCCTAAATCTACTCAATTTGAGGAACCCCAAGGTTTCCACCCAATTTCTCTTTGTAATTTCATTTACAAAATCATATCCATTGTGATGGTCAAGAGATGAAAACCTCTCTTACCTCATATAATGTCTCTCCAACAAAATGGTTTTGCTAAGGGCTTCTATTCCTTAATGGTGCCATTACCACTAAGGAAGATGTTCACTCCCTTAAGCAGATGAAAGAAAAGGGTATGATGATCAAGCATGATATTTCCAAAGCTTATGACTATCTCACGTACCCTTACCTTCTAGCCATTCTACAAGTCCTTGGTTTTAACTCTATATGGATAACTGAGGTTTCATATTTAATATCCTCTTCGGAAATCTTTATTCTCCTGAACAACTCCCCTATGAGAAGCTTCAACCCTTCACGAGTATTTCACCAAGGAGACCTTCTCTCCCCCTTCCTGTTCATTCTGGTAGTGGAAGGGTTAGGGTGCTATATTAAATCGATTGTTCAATCAGGAATTATCAAAGGAATCCATCTGTGGGGTAATGGTCTGCCTATCACTCACCAAAAATTTATTTATGACATTATGTTGTTCAACCAAGTATCTCTCAGAGAATCCATAGTATTAAAGGTCATTCTCCATTACTTCATGAAAACCTATGGAACTGTGATTAACAATGATAAATCAACCATATTTTTCTTCTTTTCCCCAACCCCTACTCAGGCCTTCCTTGCTAGGTTTCTAGTGTTCAACATAGGTTCCTTTCCTTTAAAATTTTTAGGAATTTAGCTGGTTTATAAATATCTTATAACCTCATGCTCAAAATATATTTTAAATCAGATTCAATCAATACTACATCAATATTCCTTCAAAATTCTTAAAATTTCTCATTGGGTGGTCCTTCTTAAGGACATCGTTCAATCTATGTTGATTTACCAACTATCTCGTCTTCCTACTCTAGAATATCTTGCTTTAACATGGTTGTCATTTTTAAGAAGTTTTCATGGAGAGGAGCCCAGGAAGCTAAGAAATGGGCCCTAGTTGCACTGAATCTAATCACTAAACCAAAAATGTCTGGGGGAATTCGTCTATGCGACTCCTGTATCCTAAATCAGGTTATGGGAGTGAAGTTATGGTGATGATGTATATAATGGGGATCAAATTTACGTAAGATAGTATGGAAAAGGAAATATAAAATTATAGGAGAAATTTTAAGAATTCAGAACACACCAAAAGGATCATCAATATGGAATATTACAATGAAAAACAAAGGCAAAAATTAGGTCGCACACCTTTTGGGAATTCTGCAATGGTAGAAGGGATCTCTTTTGAAGGATTCCTATTAACAGTGCTTGAAACTCGTTAGTCATGAGGATATTGCTGAAATTTTCCTATTCATAAACATACAATATTATATAGTGGTGGAGAATTTTTAGAAGGCATCTCAAAAAAGAGTCTCAGGACAATGGAAAGAAACTCATGACTGGCCCAATGCCCCAAATTCAAATCAAGGGGAAGTATTCCTAAAAGAGATTTCATCTACAAAAATGGAAACCTTGGAAGGACCAAATATTCTAAGATGGGGGTATAGACAATGAGGTATTTTCACAATCAAGGAGGCCTACAGGCCCAATTCCCTAGATTCAAATCAAGGGGAAGTATTCCTAAAAGAGATTTCATCTACAAAAATGGAAACCTTGGAAGGACTAGATATTCTAATATGGGGGTATAGACAATGAGGTATTTTCACAATCAAGGAGGCCTACAGGTTAGCTATGGTGGAGCCTATGGACCATGGAAATCCAATATGGATGGGAAAATTATGGCTGAAGGTAACCTATTCCGTTTGGTTAGTGTGTCAAAAATAAATTTTAACCTGGGATCAACTTAAAAAAAAGGATAATCTATGGTCCCTCATTATGTTGCATGGGTGACTCTAATGCTAAAGATATGGACCTTCTTAATTTATGCCCCTTTGCAGAGAAATGTTGGACAAATATAGGGGAAATTTTTGGGCATCTCGACGGAGAACTAGCTAGCATCAAAATGTCCATAGATTTAGGGAGGAATGGGATTTACTATAGCCCACTCCTCAACAAAGCGTGGAATCTGTTATCACTCTAATAATTCTTAAGTTGTGAGATTTTTATTTAAAGTCTAAGAACATTAGAGATAACCATCGACCAACTTTTAAACTCTAGGATCTAGCCTTCCTAGGGTTAACAGAGGGCTCTCTCTATAATATTTAACTTAGTTTTAATTATATGATATTAGGCTAGTTATGATGTGAAAATTAGTTTGGTTTGCTTTGGTTTGGTGGGAAAAAACACTTAATGAGATAGATAGTGATAGATATGTTTATCCATTGGGTAAAGGAGTGAAATGTCAAGAAAATAGGACTAGGATCAAGGTCAAAAAGTCAAATATTTTCAGGGAAAGATAGAAAAGTTGTTGAAGATCTTGGAAGGTTGATTGGTGAAGTGGTTTGATCGGGATAAAGAGAAATCAAGGATTATTTTATCCGGTTAAGGAAGGAGAAAACATGGGTCATTTGAAAGAGGGAGCAATTAAGGGTTCCCTGCTCTAGAAATGAGTAGAAAACATAGAAATGATAAATAGTTAAAGACAAATTTCTTTTAACAAATCCTGCAATAATATTCCTGATTTATCATTAAAATTTAGAGCACATATATGGATGCATGCAAAACATAGAAAGTATAAAGTACTTCACTTCAATGGCTCATCACATGAATCCTAAAATATTATGTTAGATAATTTGATCCAGTCTGCTACTTGAAATTGCTACAAAAAGCCTTCAGGTACAGAAATATTGACTATAGAAATCTTCAACAATTTATTCCATAATAATACTTCAAAGGATGAATTATTTATACAAATTCTAAACTAGAATATCTTGAAAAAATATCAAGATTGGTTTACAAATATTTCAAATTGTTTTGCATAAAATAGAACTTAATAAAAGGACACTCAAAACTAATGAATCTATTTTGCACTATTTTTATGGATTGATGGTGTTCAGTTGGTGGAAGCTTGAGTTGTTTCCTCAGTGCTACAATATCAGTATTATTTTTCTTCACCAACTCTTCTGCAGCTTTGACATTGGCAGGATCATATCCTACTTGAATAACTAATTCTTCTAAAGACTTAATCCTAAGATATTTAGCATATGAGGAAGCCTTGTAAACTTTCATTTAATATCTCATATTTCTTATTGTATTCTGGAGATTGTGGACACTCATGGCCTTTGCAGTTATGGTCGAATAAAACACCTGAGAATTTTTCTTGTGAAAGTAAATTTGATCTAGTGCGTGGATACTTTTTGTTGGTACTTCAAGATCAACTTTTTTGTAATCTGACACTATTTTCAGAGTCTTGAATGTTGGTTGAAATACTGACATAATCAACTTCTTGTTTGAATAATCAAAAGCTGATAGAAGTCTATTCTAGATTCCTGGTGTTTGTTTTAAATACTCAGAATAGATCTCATCTTTTATTTCTTCATTCTTTGTCTTTATCTGGTTGTATTTCTCCCTGATGTCAAGATCTTTATCTTCTGCTAGCTATGAGGAGGATGCCTCCATACTCTGCTGCTTTTCTATTACCTGAGTGTTTGAATTATCAAGATGATCTTCATTAAGAATCTCTGTGGTTAGTTCATTTATAATGATTGTAGCTACATCTGTGTTTGTCTCTGGAACATCTGTATCTTCCACTTCTATGGTCACTTTTTATTTATCAACTGGACTAATCATAGGCTTTTTATTGTATCTAAGTTTAAACCTAGTCTTAGTTGTTGTCTCAGCAGTGTAGGTACTTTCTTCTTTGCCTATTTTAGTAGCTTTATCTCCTTTATTTGCAGTTTGTAAGGTGTCGCTAGTATCACCCTGTTTAACTGCTTCTACCAAGGTATTTTCTAGCCACTATTTGATTGAAAAATTCTTCAATTTTTGGTCTTTTTTCATGAATATAAGGTGTTAGTTTGCACTTCATCCTAATTTTTCTTAGTATTCCCTGTGGATCATAATTCCATGAGAAGCTTTCTTCAAATTTTTATTCAAGCAAATTTTTTGTTGCTTCTATTCCTGCATCTTTGTGATTACAAATAAAAGGTCCTATTTGATTCTTCAACATAAATTGGGTTTTATTTTTGGTAGCTAGGAAGTTGATAGAATCTAAATTTAAGATTTTCCTGATATAATCCATGGAAAAACTTCTCATTGGCACATACTTAACTAGTTTATAGGGTAAAATATTTGACCCAAAAAATCTGATTTCCGTATGTTTATGAGATAAGTACCTGTTAGCCCCCCTATGAAATTATTGACAAGCAAGCTGGGGGCTATGTCATTTTGGAGACCTTCAAGGAATGCATCTCCCTTGAAGACAAATCATCCTTGAGGTCTCTCTGTGATTTTCCTTATACAAATCCCCTCTGCTGATTTCTTATCTCAGAGCCTTCATTTACCCCTTGTACCCCTGCAAAATGTCCCTTTTTCCCCCTTTTTACCTCCTTCTGGAAAAGTGCCTTTGTTCCCCTCTATTTCCCCCTATCAACACCCTAAATCCCCTCTAAAATCCCTACACCCTTTGTTTTCCCAAATTCCCCTTCCATCTCCCTATCATTACCCCTTCTAGCCTTTAATTTCATTGAAAATGGCTTTTAAAACCCACTTCCAATCTCATAATAGGCCTAAGCCCCCTTCTTCGCTAGCCCCGCACCTTTTCTCTCCATACACCCGGCGCCATGACCAAAGCGCTTACCCCTGTGGAGGTTTTCTCTATCCGAAGAGTCAAAACCATGGTAACCCACGCAGTTGACTCCTTGGGATGTAGGAGGATTTAATAAAACGACTGACATTCACTACAGGGGGTCACCCCAACAGCCTCGTGTCCGTACACCTTGGCCCCCCACAGTTCATCTCCATTGTCCGTTTAAAGAGCCAGATCTAACGGTCTGGAGCCTCCCCGCCCAGTGGACCCTGCCGCGTACTGTTCCAAACCAACTCGGTTTATTCCACACCACTTATGCGGGGTGAGTGGTTTTTCTCCGTCGTCCAGTGATTCCACTCAACGCTCGACACCTGTCCTTGTGTACGATTTCAAAACCGCTGTTCCTGCTCGTTAACTCCATCCTTTGCGCGTTATTGTCCGGACACAGATGCCCAGCGGAATTGCTGTGGACCATCCGATCTGGAGCGGGCCATCCGACGGCTATCGCCCGTCCAAGATGTACGATGTTTAATGTAATTGCGCACGCGATAGCTCATGCCATGGCCTGCCACCCGTCGTCCTCCGCCATTGATCTCTGCCACGATCAGACGGTCTAGATTCATCTACCCGCTATTGACTATTCCACAATCTCCCAGTCCCGCCACGTCATCTCCCATCCCATTACGTATATTGGTCCATTTTCGTGTTTTTTAATGTTTTTCACATATTTTTTCTCTGCAGACCGTCACCTCCGCCAGAATGGATATCCACTATTCCTCTGCATTTTTCTTCGCCATGTCATCATCTGCACCACCTTTCTCCTCCTCCACATCATCCGCCAACCCGTCCATGATTTTCTTCGCAGGTTTTGTGTTTTTGCAGGGTTGTCAATGGTAGATGACTGCCATGATGTAGAATCTCTGTTACAGTGATAGAGAGATCGAAGATGATCATTTACAGGGGCGGAATTTATGAAAATGACCTGGGAAGGTGAAGACGAGATGTTAATTACAGAGAGCAGGGTTTAAACTTTGCGAGAACCTCCTAGCACCATTAAAGCCCACAATGCATGAACAAAGATAGTACAGGAACAACAGAGAACTCGAGGCAAGAAATTGAAGACTTTTGAGCTTCTGCAGGAATTTTTAGAAGGAAAAGGTACCAAGTTGAAGACCCTGTGGATCGCTCAGGCGGTCCAATGCATAGAGATATAATATTATCAGGGGTTCCGTATCAGCAGAGCGTCCTTCCATAAAAGGACACGGTACACATCATTGTTTCAGTCTACATCATGCCCAAATGAAGATTTACACCTTTCCAGCAGTCCTACACCATCAAGAAGCATTTGTTACATGGTATGGGCGACCCTAGCATCATTATTGTTCAGTCAACAGAGGATGGCAGTAATACTGTAGCCAGAGTGCCAGAAGTGAATGCATAGATTTAAAGCAGAATGGGTTGCGGCCTGCCTCCTCTTCTGGCGTTATTTCTTCATTTAATTCTTCACCTACCATCTTCTGCTCTATTTTCTCCTATAAGAATCTAGAAGAACATATTGTAAAAGGTTGTTGTTGTTGTTGTTCAGTTGTTCGGCTATTGCCGTTAGAGGGATTCAGTTTGACTGTTAGAACAGTCTTGGGAGGGAGTTACAAAGTAGTTTGTATGTAATAGGCTGGGAGGAGAAAGTTTGGATTGTATTAGCCATTGAGCTTATTGTACATGACTGGTTTTGCATCAATTAATCAAAGCACATTTCACAGGATCCTGGTCTATTACTATTGGTGATGTTTTTCCTAACCCTGTTATTTACATTTTCATTCTATTTCATGTTCTTCTGGTAGGCAACAGAAGTATAGCATAGGATTCACCCTTGTTAGGTGCCCTATGTTCCTGCTCTCCCTACCTTTAATTTTTTCTGCCTTATGTGTTATCTAAGAGTGAATTCATGTGGTTTAACCAGCGCAGTGGATGTTATTGCCTTCTGGCTGATGTATGAACTTGGGGGTTTGCTGCTTGGATGTTTCTTTGTGAAATTTATCTCTGTTTTTCACTTTGGAGTTGCTAAAGCAGACCTCGAGTTAAATGACCTCTGGTCTGATCTATAAGCAACCCCTTTATCCCTCTTTGAGATCTTCCTTTAGGTATGTCCAAGCAGACCTGGAGTTAAATGACCTCTGACCTGATCTATAGACAGAAATTGGGCTGCTTTCCTTCCTTCACCTTCTCTCCTTAATGTTCCATTCCATCATCTATCTAAAAGATCCTTTAGTGTAGATGACTTGCCCTGTGGAAGCCTTGGCTAGTTGTTGCATGTAATTTCCCTTCATGACTCCATAGCCCAATGGATGGCACTTTCTTGGCCTGTCCCCTTTGCTGAAATATCCTGCTGCCTTATTCCTTTTCTCCCGTTACTTTCTCAGCCTATGATCTCCTAACCAACCCGGAAACCAACCAACCAAATCATTTGAAACCCCCTTTGTGCTTCATACCTAGCCTAACATCTCATTTGGAGCTCTCAAAGATAAATCATTCTTTTCTCTATTGGAGAGATCCCTCTCCGGGTCCAGGAGGGCTAGATCCTAGGGCCGAAAAGTGGTTCTGATGTTGTCTCATCTTTTGGTCTTGCCAATCTGGCCAAAACATGGGAACCGCAACATAATGGCGGCTCAACTGGGGAAAAATTTCCTGAGAATCCATAACTGCTAAACACTCATTTGTCTCCCAGTCTCGTCACCAACATAATGGCGACTCCGTTGGGGAATCGAGTGCATTTCACATTAAACACTCTTAGGCACTCATAGAATTAGAATATCTGGTTAGATTTGCATTCACCTTGCTGATTGTGGACAACATCCTGCTTCCAATAGACAAATTCATCCACCTGGCGACTCCACACTCCATAACTCCCAAAAGACCAAATGACTCCACTAGTAGAAGACTCTGAACTGGTTGAGAAGCAGCGGTAGCCTTCTTTGCATAAGCATGAATCCAAACATGGACAAAGATAAAAAGTATGATGATTTGTGTGATCAATTAATTGAATTAATAGAAACTTTTGGTAAAGTGCTGAAGATGTATATGGCTAATCTGAATGAAAATGAGGATTATTTAGAACAGCCCGCACATCTCCCAGAGCAAGAACAAACTCAAGACCAAGAGGATGAGAAAGACATGTATGATGCTCAAGAATCTATAGAAGACGAAGAGGAAGGTGATTAGGAACTGCCTGATTACTTACCCATGTCTTGTGTTACGCTGACTAGAGAATATCAGGACCTAATAGTGAAAGCTAATAGGGAACGCTGCCTTGAGGAAGCAAGAGACCACATAGAAGAGGCACAATATGATATGGAAAAAGAGGTTCAAGAAAACATCCAGCCTCCAAATCAGCCAATACAAGAGAAAGAGGACTGTTGTACTTCTGTCCATGATGAAAGGGAAACCCCTCTTTTGACAGAAGAAGAGATTGATCAGATATTAAACCAGTAGTCCACCCCAGAAATCTTCTATAGAACGCACACTCTTGCTCACTCATCTTACGAGTTTGATGATTCCGATTCAGAAGACTCCTCTATGGATCAAGACAAAGAAAGACCTGCTGAGCGTCTAGGATGGTTGACTTGGTCGAGCCAACCAATTTATGACACTGATGGGGAGAGCTATGACAGTATAATAGCAGATGAAGATTCTGTGATTCTTCGTTCTGCTTTACCACAGATCATCAGTGAGACTGGCAACCAGCAGTTTTTCTTTTCAGAAGATGAAGAGGAAAGCAAAGAAGAGATTCGTGAGCAAGCTGGAAGCAATGAGCCTTCTTCTGAAAAAGAGGAAGTAATGGAACAAGCCCCTGCTCAAGAATACATAGACCTTCTCACAGAGCTCAGCACCTCAGAGTAGAATATATCAGAGCTCCAGGAGGACAACACTGCCATATATGATGAGTCCTCCAGTTCAGAAGATGAAGAAGATTCTCTTCCTCAAGAGAATATTATCCTTGATCCAGTGGAAGAAGAGGAAGTCCTGGTTGAAGCTTGCCTGCCAGATATTCATAACCAGGTATCATTTCATGATCCTTATGCACATTTATTGCAAACATATGAAGAAGGATCAAAGGTATTTTTGAGCAGCATGTTGCAAACAGATAGACATTTTTTTAAGGCTGCTGTTTTTGAACAAAAAGAGTGGGAACTGCCCTGCCTATCCATCATGCTCAAGGAGTTGAGCAAGAAGGACCAGCCATGGGATCACTTGATGGACTGGTTGCATTGGAAGACAATGTTTGTAAGCTAGACTTGTAAATTTTTTAGTAGAGTAGGGTAGGTAGGAGAAGCTCAATAAAGCTCAGTCTATGAGAATGTAGTTAGTTGTTTCAATTTCTATCTTAGAATGTAGAGAAGAAACCTGCTAGACAGTCTAATCCTAGCAGGTAGTAGTGTAGGTAGAGAAACATGTGAGACCAACAGTCTAATCTGGTCTCATGGAGTAATAAGGGTAGATGTAGAATAGGTTTATTTTTTGTTGTAAAAATAAAATGATGTAAAGGGTCTGCTAGCTCAAATGCACCATGGAAGAAAATTATTAGGATTGTAGTAAGGGTAGGTAGACTGATTGGGAAAAATGTTTCTGTTGATGTAACATATTCATATTATGACAGTTGATCAAAGAAAGGGATGTGCCAAGCAGCAGGCATCTGGCCTACTCCAAATACCATTTCTGGTTTCTTGACTCCTTCAAGAAGAAGCCATCCCCATGTGGTGCCACTATTAGCCCCCCTATGAAATTATTGACAAGCAATATGGGGGCTATGTCATTTTGGAGACCTTCAAGGAATGCATCTCCCCTGAAGACACATCATCCTTGAGGTATCCCTGTGCTTTGCCTTATACAAATCCCCTCTGTTGATTTCTTATCTCAGAGCCTTCATTTACCCCTTGTACCCCTACAAAGTCTCCCTTTTTTCCCCCTTTTTCCCTCCTTCTGGAAAAGTGACTTTGTTCCCATCTATTTCCCCCTATGAACCCCCTAAATCCCATCTAAAATCCCTACACCCTTTGTTTTCCCAAATTCCCCTTCCATCTCCCTATCGTTACCCCTTCTAGCCTTTAATTTCATTTAAAATGGCTTTTAAAACCCACTTCCGATCTTATAATAGGCCTAAGCCCCCTTCTCCGCTAGCCCCGCACCTTTTATCTCCATACACTCAGCGCCATGACCAAAGAGCTTACCCCTGCGGAGGTTTTCTCTATCTGAAGGGTCAAAACCATGGTAACCCCTGCAGTTGACTCCTCGAGATGTAGGAGGATTTAATCAAATGGCTGATATTCACTGCGGGGGGTTGCCCCAACAGCCTCGTGTCCGTACACCTTGGCCCCCCGCAGTTCATCTCCACCGTCCATTTAAAGAGCGAGATCTAACTGTCCGGAGCCTCCCCGCCCAGTGGACCCCACCACGCACTGTTCCAAACCAACCCGGTTTATTCCGCACTGCTTATGCGCGGCGAGTGGTTTTTCTCCGTCGGCCAGCAATTCCACTCAGCTTTCGTCACCTGTCCTTGTGTACGATTTCAAATCCTCTGTTCCCACTCATTAACTCCATCCTTCACGCATTATTGTCCAGACACGGAAGCCCAGTGGAATTGCTGTGGACTGTCCGATTTGGAGTGGGCGATCCGACGGCTATCGCCCGTCCAAGATGCATGACGTTTAATGTAATTGCACACGTGATAGCTCATGCCATGGACCGCCGCCCGTCGTCCTCCGCCGTTGATCTCTGCCATGATCAGACGGTCCAGATTTGTCTGCCCGCTGTTGACTATTCCATAGTCTCCCTGTCTCGCCACGTCATCTCCACGTTCGCCCTTTGTACACTCTCCCATCCCATTACGTATATTGGTCCATTTTCGTGTTTTTTAATGTTTTTCACGTATTTTCGCTTTGCAGACCGCCACCTCCGCCAGAACGGATTTCCATTGTTCCTCCGCATTTTTCTCTGCCATGTCACCGTCTACACCACCTTTCTCCTGCTCCACATCATTCGCCAACCCGTCCATGATTTTCTTCGTAGGTTTGATGTTTTTGCAGGGTTGTTAATGGTAGATGACCGCCATGATGCAGAATCTTTGTTACAGTGACAGAGATATCGAAGAAGATCCTTTACAGGGGCGAAATTTATGAAAATGACCTGGGAAGGTGAAGACGGGATGTTCATTACAGAGAGCAGGGTTTAAACTCTATGAGAACCTCCCAGAGCCATTAAAGCCCACAATGCATGAACAGAAACAGTATAGGAACAACAGAGAGATTGAGGCAAGAAATTGAAGACTTTTGAGCTTCTGCACGGATTTTTAGAAGGAAAAGGTACCAAGTTTAAGACCCCATGGATCGCTCAGACGGTCCAATGCACATAGATATAATATTACCAGGTGTTCTGTATCAGCGGAGCATCCTTCCATAAAAGGACACGGTACACATCATTGTTTCAGTCTACATCGTGCCCAAATGAATATTTACGCCTTTCCAGTAGTCCTACACCATCAAGAAGCATTTGTTACATGGTATGGGCAACCCTAGCATCATTATTGTTCAGTCAACAAAGAATGGCGTTAATACAGCAGCCAGAGTGCCAGAAGTGAATACATAGATTTAAAGCAGAATGGGTTGCGGCCTTCCTCCTCTTCTAGCGTTAATTCTTCATTTAATTCTTCACCTACCATCTTTTGCTCTATTTTCTCCTATAAGAATCCAGAAGAACATATTGTAAAAGGTTGTTGTTGTTGTTGTTCAGTTGTTTGGGTGTTGCCATTAGAGGGATTCAGTTTGACTGTTAGAACAGTCTTGGGAGGGAGTTACAGAGTAGTTTGTATGTAATAGGCTGGGAGGAGAAAGTTTGGATTGTATTAGCCATTGAGCTTATTTTACATGACTAGTTTTGCATCAATTAATCAAAGCACATTTCACAGGATCCTGGTCTATTACTATCGTTGATGTTTTTCCTAACCCTGTTATTTACATTTTCATACTGTTTCATGTTCTTCTGGTAGGAAACAGAAATATATCATAGGATTCACCCTTGTTAGGTGCCCTATGTTCCTACTCTCCCTACCTTTAATGTTTTCTACCTTATGTGTTATCTAAGAGCGAATTCATGTGGTTTAACCAGCGAAGTGGATGTTATTGTCTGCTGGCTCATGTATGAACTTGGGGGTTTGCTCCTTGGATGTTTCTTTGTCAAATTTATCTCTATTTTTTCCCTTGGAGTTTATAAAGTAGACCTAGAGTTAAATGACCTCTGGTCCGATCTATAAGCAGCCCCTTTGTCCCTCTTTGAGAGCTTCCTTTGAGTATGTCCAAGAAGGCCTGGAGTTAAATGACCTCTGACCTGATCTATAGACAGAAATTGGGTTGCTTTCCTTCTTTCACCTTCTCTCCTTAATGTTCCATTCCATCATCTATCTAAAAGATCCTTTAGTGTAGATGACTTGCCCTGTGGAAGCCTTGGCTAGTTGTTGCATGTAATTTTCCTTCATGACTCCATAGCCCAATGGATGGCATTTTCTTGGCCTGTCCCCTTTGCTGAAATATCCTGCTGCCTTTTTCCTTTTCTCCCATTACTTTCTCAGCCTATGATCTCCTAACCAACCCGGCAACCAACCAACCAAATCATTTGAAACCACCTTTGTGCTTCATAACAAGCCTAACATCTCATTTGGAGCTCTCAAATATACATCATTCTTTGCTCTGTTGGAGAGATCCCTCTCCGGGTCCAGGAGGGCTAGATCCTAGGGCCCAAAAGTGGTTCTGATGTTGTCTCATCTTTTGGTCTTGACAATCTGGCCAAAACATGGGAACCCCAACAGTACCAATCTCCAGTTCTAGTTTTCTCTGATACCTGTAGAACTTTCTTTATTTCATTATTGATCCTTGGTTGTACCATGTTTGTCGACATGTTTGTTAATGGATGAATAAAGTAATATGTAAACTCTCCATAACTAAACTCTATGGACTCCTTTTTTATCAAATATGTCCAAAAGATGATTGAGAGTGGGTTCTCTTCTATATCAATCTTTTAAAGTGTTATTGGGAACTTTTCTGCTTGGAAATATAAGAACATATGGAAAAGAAAGGATGTATACCTAAATACTCCTTCAATTGGAAATTTGACAAGCTGATCATGGATATTATCAGCTATGTATTCAGCATAATTGAAAATGACTGAAGGAGGATATCCTGGTGCAAAGGTAGATAGAAAACCTAGGATTGACTCATTTGTATGCTCATCTGTAAAATGCCCTAGGATAAAGGACAACATGGATATGACATCCCTAGACCCTTCAGGAAATTTTGAAGTAGATTAAGGAGGGTTGATTTTTGGAATTTAAACATGCAAAAGAATGAAGAATTGGAAAATTTGAAACCTTTTGGGAAAGTCCATACCAATGTAAAGTTTTGTGAGTGCTTCTATGGATAAAGGAATAGCATTAGGATCTAGTTTGAGTTGTAGCATCTGGTTTATTGACTCAGCAGTAATTGTAAATAATAATTCTTTATTTTCATTTACCATTGCTCTATGTTCAAGAGAATAATAGGTCAGACACATTCTAATAACCTCTGGATACTCATGGGTGACTGGAACAACATATTTGGTTATGTTTGACTCCCAAATTAGGACTTCTTGAACTTGATCTAATGACTTTTCAAGACTCCAACAGTGGAGGTCTAACAGATCAGATTCTATCACTGGATCTTCTATTTTATAATCCACATATGCTAAGGGTGTATGTTCAATGTCTATAATAGGAGTTTGTAGAGGATTTACAATGATTGCAGTCTTGGAATTTACTGTTGGGTTTTATTTTGACATTTTTAGACTTTCTGGGTACTTGAAATTCTATATTTTGACTTTTTTGTGCTCTTCTATAAGACTGAATTATTTACAGAAGATTTTTTTTAATTTTAACAGAAATAGGCATAAACTGGATTTTTATTGCTTCTAAACCTTCAAATTTGATTTAGCAATGTTCTTTGGAATCTTACAGGTTTAGGAAATTATATACAAGGGTTTCCTCTGCTATTTTTAGACAAACTGGACTAAAACTGATTCAAATTGGGCACAAAAGGATTGGGTTTATTTGCAAAGGGTTTCTGGATAGAATAAGTTTTTTTTCCAGGTCTGCAAAGGATAAATAAATTTACTTTTTCTTTTAAAACCATATGCAGTATCAAAACAGTGGTTTATCAGAGTTTTCATAGTGAATTTCTTCTTTGCAGGCACCTACAAGGGTAATTTTGTGGATAAATGGGCTTTTCGAGGCTTAATTCCTTCCGAAAACGCATTTTTAAATGATAAGTAGGTTTTCTCTTTAAAGAATACCTGTTTATCTTGGTATTTGGTCTTTTCAAATGATTTTTTAGGTGTTAGACAGGTTCTGATAGCTTTTGAAGGTCTTTTGGAAATGAACTGAGGTTTCTAGTGGTCTTGATAGCAGTTACAATGGCTTTGTCTGGCTCTTTGGGCGTGAAAATAGTGTACAGGTCTTTGTTTCTCAATTCGAAGGATAAATATGCAAATAACATAGAAAAAATAGTTTAACTGCTCAATATGAATCTTTTATAACGTTTTTAGGTTTTGCAGTAAGCATTGAATGATAGTCATGTCAAAGCAAAGCGCAGTTTGGTGCATGAAGGAAAAAAACCAGGAATGTTATATCACATCGGCTTTGGGCGGTAAGCTATTTTCGTTGGATCGAATGCGATGCAATTTAATGTCACCGTGTGAAGGAGAGATAAGAGAGCCAAACCACCCATTTCACATATGTTGAAATGATTAATGTTTACACAAGTGAAAATGTGATATCACTCTGTCGTCGTTAGATCTAAGGGCATGCATGCGAACGATTGTGATTGAATGAGGAAGCTGCTTGGTGGTGGGACATGGGGCCTTGACTTTTGTGTTATTCTGCGGGGTTTATTTAATGTATAAGCATAGTTTTAACGTAAAACTATGTATTACTTTGATTGGTGGGGTGATATTTATATGATAAATGACATATTTACATATGTTTAACAACCATTTGGGGCGGGTTTATTTAATATGATATGTTTTAACCTACGGGGAAAGGGCAGGGTTTTATTTCGCACATGGGTAATATAGAACCATAGGCTAAAATTAAATAAGTGGGTTTTGGGATATTTAAATAAACTGAATTAATAAATATACGGGAAGGGTAGTCTAAGGGAATTAATACATTATGTTAAATATTAATATGAAATGAAATTTAAATGAATGAAAATACATAGAAATAAACTAAGTAAAGTCTAAAATAGGAATTTTAGCATAAAAATTATCCCATTTTGATATTTACACACATACTTAGGATAAATTGTATTTTGTGCATTTTTGAGTGTTTTTGGATGAAATAAAATTAATTAAGAGGGGATTTTACTTTTCTAAGCAAAACATGTGTTTTTACTTGGGAAAAGGGTTTATATTTTTTGGAAAAGGGTGGATATGTTGAGGAAATGGGTTTTCATGAAGGAAATCCAATATTTTTAACCAATCAGCTACTAAGCCTTGGGTCTGATCCCAACAGAAGTCAGAGAAATGATCTGAGCCTCTTTAATTGAAGATTTTGAATACTGGATCATTGTGGGGAAGGGGAAATTAGTAATTTTCCTGATGATTCTTTATTACATGCCTTGCACAACCACTTTCTACCTACCCATCATTATTCTAACATTTTTTACTTCATTTGCATGGGTGCATTTAAGCTTGCAAGCCTAAATCCATTTTTCTTTTAAAGCATAAATCTATATAATTCTAACCTTATTTCATCCAAGGACTTAGATTAAACTGTTGAACTCCTCATTTTCTCTCTAACTATCTACTAATTTTTCAAGTTTAAATTGTTTGACATATATTTATTCTCTGTCTAAAACATGAAATTCAAAGCATGAAAAGTTAGGATTAAAACTATTTAACTGATCATGGATTATGGCATTTTTGAACAATTTGCACATAACCATTATTTTTACAATTAAATTAAATAGTTGTGGCATTTTGACTTGCTCACTTTCATGTCTTACTTTTATCTCTTTTTTCTCTTTTGGGGTTCATTTTTTATTCTTTTCTTTACAAGTCCTTTGATATTTCTTTTATGACTTTTACCCTATTTTCATTTTTTATTTTCAAATATGGATAAATGACTTGCAAAAATCAAGGTATGTATGTATTTACAAGAGTAATCATATTCAATTCAAAATTTATGAACCCTATTATTATGGAACCCTAACAGTGGCTCCACACGGGGATGTCATTTCTTGGTGAAATGTCAAGAACTTTGAGACTAGTAGCCTTTGAATTTTGACTGAATTTACCTTGTAAATGTTTTTGATATGCAATTGTTCATACTTATGACATTTTACCTTTCAAATCTTACGGCCTTTTATCTAGGCTTCAACTTTGTTAGGAAAACATCTAATTCAATCTAAAATCTTATAATGTTATGTACAACAGATAAAGTAAAAAAAAATTAACTATCGGTTATTTCTAAGGAGTAGTAGTGCTTCAGTATTCTGCCATTGACTGGTCCACCTAGCAGATATGATCCATCCATTTATTTCAGAAAGAAAGCATTTTTACCTTTGTAAACATAAATAATATAAGGTCATTTCCATATAAAATCAAAATTTCCATGTTTACCTTTCTATTCTCTTCTTTAATCCCATTTTAACACTTTGTCTTCAATGTAGAAATCATCTTCTTTACTCTTTTTATCAAAAAAATTCTTTATCTTATCCCGGATAACTTGAGACTTAAGATAAACCTCTTCTCTTGTTTGTTGCAAGTGAATGGTTTGATTAATCCTTCTTTGAATGTCATTTGTCTCGACTTGTAATTCTTGGATTATCTTCATTACTGGTACTCCTAAAGAAGATGGAAAAAGAACATCCATTACATAAACGAGTTGATAAGGGGATGTACCAAAAAAATTTTTAGTGGTAAGTCTATCTGCCCATAAGGCATTGACTAATTTCTCGTTCCAAGTATTTTTGTTATCTTCTAATAACTTCTTGATGATGCTTACAAGGCTCTTATTTGAAAATTCAGCAAGGTCATTACCTGAGGGTAATATGCAGTAGAATGGCCTAGGTTAATATGGTATTTATGGAAAAAGTCAATAATCTTTTGAGGACATCCAAATCTTGAAAGTGTGTTGTTTTCTAAAAAGGAGCTAATGACAGTGTTAGTGGGTTGCATAGAGGGTATGGCTTCAATCCACTTAATAAAATAATCAGTGGCTGTCAAAATCCACTTATGCTGTGCTGATGATGGAGGGTGAATTTCACCAATGAAGTGAAGATCCCATTTTTGAAATGGAATTTCTGTTCAGATAGGTTTTAAGGGAAATGGTAAGAGCTTTTTCATTCCTTCAAATATTTAACACTTGTGACAAGAGGTCACATAGCTTTTTACATCTGCAAACAAAGTAGGCCAGTAAAAATTAGCTCTCGAGATTTTGTCTGTAGTAGTATTCTAGTAGAGATGTCCTCCACAGTCACTTGCATGAAATTCTTCTAATATTTTTTTAGCTTCTTCTTTTAGCAAACAATTTAGTAAAATTCCACTATGATCCTTCCAAAAAATTACATTGTCTATTATACAAAATCTTGCTACCTTTAGCTTTAAAAATCTAGATTTTGTTCTTGATAATCTACGAGGAGCTTGTAAGTTTAGTAATACAAATATGATATTTGTATACCATGGTGAGCCTGAAAAGGCTTCACTGATCTCTAGAGTCACCATCTCTCCTTGATCATATACTTGGGAAATAAAATTTATGTCTAGGGCATGACAATTTTATTCAGCCATGAGTTTGGCTAAACCTTGACCTTTTATAAGTTCAGTGGGTTTTATCTCTATGTCATATTCCAAAATCGTGGCAATCCACTTACCTCTTCTTCCATCAAGACCATCCTGTGTTAGAATGTCTTTTAGTACTGCATTTGGGACATAGGAAATGATGTGAGAATAAATAATTTACACTCTGAAATATTTAATGGCCTTTACCAAAGCTAGGGCTTGTTTTTCCTTGATATTGTACTTCAAAGTGACATCTCAAAGTGTTCTTCTAAAGAAAGCTATGGGCTGTTGATGCAGGGGCATTAGGCCCAAGACACTTTTTGTACATAAATAAACCTAAGGGGGGGTCTCATGTTTTGTTTCCCCATGTAAATAGTCATAGTTGAGTTATTTTAATTAATTAGAAGGGAAAATATTGTAACTTCCCGAATAATTGATGGGCACCTGAGGAGATAGTCATTTTCAGAAGTTAGGCTAGCTTTAAGAGTCCAAGAGTCATCAAGGAAGTGAATCGATTGATTTCAAATTGTATAAAAATAAACCTCTGTGATAGAGTCGAGAAGCCTACATAGACCTGCTAAGAGAACTGCATAGAGCTGCATAGGGGAAGAAGGCCATCAGATTGAAGATCTAGCCAGCCAGTAGTTGTAAGTTAATTCACTGTGTAAATAAGAAATGTTTTAGTATATTTGTGCCTTGTGGATTTAATTCGTGTGCGAATATTTGAGCTCTTGATGGATGATGATTGATTTATGTGTAATTGAAGTTAGAATCCCATAAGTAAGGATATGAGCAGAGTGATAGAACTTTGTACAATCGATAGTAGGAATCTCTCTGTGAAAGACAAAATTGAAATCCTGTGTATGATTGAGTTCTAGTGATACTTTGTCCCTGCGCATGCGTGAGAGTGTTTTGACCCTACAGATAATGTTCTCAGTCCCTGTGTTAATGTATATGCTTATTTTTATATATTGAATATAAATTAATCGTGTGCGAATCGACTGTAGAATGACTGATGTTCTTGTCTGATTCATATTGATCAAGACTAAGAGTTACGTATTATGATTCATTGAAGTTTAACCTTGTTTGGAGAATACCTTGAGTATTTGGGTATTGATTGGTTTAATTCTCATGTGGAATGCCCTAAAACTCTGTGTGAAGCCCTGTTGGGAGAGTGAGCCATGGACGTGTTCTGTGTGTACAAGGCACATTAGCTCTGTCGGTCAAAGTAATAGTGTGTTCCGCATGTGTTAGACAATGCAAAGAAAGGTGTTCCTATTGAATGCAAGAGAACCAAGTTGAATAGTCCATAAGGATTCCATCGGAGCTATATAACAGTATTGTGGTTAGATGAATTGATAATGCAGAGAAACGGATTAGCGAAAGTACGCAGATGGAACCTGGAGTAGAGGAGTGGAACCAAGAAGTGAAAAATGAATGTGGTTTGGAGTTGAACGGTGGTTTTCATCGCACCACCTTTACACGGAGGGTGGTATTCAAGAGATTGGGAGCGATTCCACAGGATGGGCAACACGTGTCCCCAAGAAAATTTGCAAAACCACTCTCATTGCACGCCATCGTGCGTTATCCTCCGTGCACCTTCTCCAAGTGATATCCATCCTATCAAATGAAACGGCACGATGCGATAACAACCATTAGATGGGCGCGTGGATTTAACGAAGGTATGAATCAGGTTTGTGTGTTCTACGTTTGCATGAGTGTGGGACCGGCGAACTCTAAAGTCTAATGCCCTTTGTTTTAATTCGAGTCGAGATTTGTTAACAGGCGTGAATAAATTTATGGCCAGCGCCCTACCTTGGTAAATGTTTATTAAACTTTGGCTATAATATTATATGGCAGAGATAAATAATTACCTTTGGGTCGATTCATGTTGTGGGAGTATGCATTAGTGTATGTAGAGCGTAGGTTGGGGTTCCAATTTGGATTGGTTCGCCTTTTAATACGTGGGTTGTTATTAAGAGAGCATTTTTTGATGTCTTGGGGAGGTCATTAATAAAGGAGGAAACTGGATTAATATCTCAATCTCAGATTGAGATATTAAAATAAAAGCCTTAGATTAATTATCTAATTACCAAACCAAGAAAATAGAACAGTGTGAGTTTCCCGAGATGTGAAGTTGATTGGGGCAAGAAAAATTGGATGCATTTACACACAGATTGAGGTTGGGACCAAAGTAAAACGGGGCTATGGGTAAACCCCGTTGTCAAGTGGTATCAGAGCTATAATTTAGTTAGCTCGTTGAAAAGTTTGTTTTGGAAATGCACATGTACTGAACAGGAAATAAAAGTTGAGGTTTAAATCTGTTTAACAGAAAATTGCAGATTTGATTTGACATGCAGTGAAAGTTGATAACTCGAGTTTACAGAATCTGGAGTTGAAGACAGAGTGTCTTAAATATTCCAGCAGGTAGATGCAGTGCAGGTGAAAGGAGAAGCAAGATCAGTCAGGGATCTTGAGAGGTAAGATAATGAGCCTTATTTGAACTCTGGTTGGAAGGATTTGTTTGCAGAATACAGAATGCAAGCAATTGAGGAGGGATCTTAGCAGAGACAGATCACAAGCTTTGAGAGCAGTGATAGAAGAGTCTAGCAAGGGATTTTGAGTGTAGAAAGAGTGTGGCAGAACCTAAAATAATTCCCAACTGAGGTTGGATGAAAGAAGAAAAGGGGTGTTCTTGAGAAAGTTGCAGAGTGAAGCCTAGAGAGCAGAAGAGAGTTCTCAGAAGGTTCCTAAGAGAGGGGACTAGTACTTGCCAAAAGCTAGAGCTCAGGAGAGAAGCTTGGTGAGGTGAGTTGCTGCAAGAGAGATTTTTGTTACAGAGGCTTAGTGCAGCTTGTGAGTGAAGAAATCCTAGAGAAGAGAATGGCTACTGAGAGCCATAGTAGAGATTGCAGAGATTGCAGAGGTTCTGAAAGAGGCCACAACAACAGAGTGTAGGAAGATGCCAAAGTAGTTGGCATGAGGAAGAGACTCACAGATGAAGAATATTGGAAATAATTGGCTGAGATCAAGGAAGAGTTTAATGAACTGAAGAGGAGGATAGAAGAAATCCAGAGAGTTGGTTGGCTCATGAAGAAGAAGATAAAGTGGCAAAGGCTACAAAGGAAGAAGGAGAAGATGATGAATGCTTAGAAGAAAAAGGAAATACTCAGAGTAATTGAGTATCTGGAGAAGGATTTGGAGACTGAAGCTTCAAGTGGGACACAGGGGTCCAAGAGCCTTACATCTGACATTTTTTTATGTTTACAGGAACAGCAGGTGAGAGAAAACAAACTGTTGATGTTGTCACTAAGGAAGAAAATGGAGAAGCTACATGTTTTGAAGATGCCCATGCACAGTTGTAGAAAGATTCTTCTTTCCAACATATTGGAAGCAGAAGAGCTTTAGTTTGTGATATTGGCCAGAAGCTGGAGGTTGAACAGCTTGAGGACTCTGAAGAAGAGACCATTGCAGAATATCTGGAGAATATAGAAGACTTGGAACAGTAGAAAGATTTGGTGATAAAATCACCAAATGAGACCATGAGGTCTTATGTTTTTACAACTGACAAGTTGTGTGTGAATGCAGGTGTTAGGGAAGACAGTTCACATGATGGGACTATGATGAATGGAGTTGACTGTTGCCAAGAAAGATATGATGAGTATCTTTCAGATGAAGAACAGATTGAACTATTGTGGTAGAGGGAATTCATTAATTCCTTATTTTATAGAAGATATTGTTTCAATGGAGTTGATGAAGATAAATTTGCCATTAATGCTGATAATGGCAGGCTGATTTTGATGAATGGCCAAGTAAGGAATGATGGACAGGTAGCTGGAGTATTTGCAGAGATGGGAAATCAGGATTTTATTCTGATGAAGACTGAGAAGATAGTGACAACAGAAGATAATGAATATTGTGGAGATGTTTTCTCAGGTGATATGCCAAGATTGTGGCATGAATTAAGTGGTCTGGTGCAGAGAACAGAACCACAGAGAGAAAGTGTTCATATTGTAAGGGCAAATATGGATGAGAAAGTTCCTTCTTATGAACTAGAGCAGAAAGACATCCTTGAAGGGGATGGTGCAGAAGAGAGGCTAGTTGGTAGTCTCAAGAAATGTTTGAAGAATTGGAATCGACATTCTGATGTGCTGATTGAGGAAAAAAGAAAGTTGGGATAGCATACTGAGATGCTGGCAGAAGAAGGAAAGGCTTTGAGGTCTTGTAGACTTTGTTTTAGCAAATGTTTGATGAACGCAGATCCTGTTGATGATGGAGATAAGTTGACAGCATGGGGCAGTCAATTGAAATATAAGGAGAGTTCTGTGGAAGACTTTAAACAATGGAATGGAGAAATTGAGCTGCTAGAGAGTATGTTGAATCAGCAGGATTCAATACAAGAGAGAAGACCTCAATTTCAGAATTGGGGATTGCAGAATGTGAAGACACAATGGGGTGAAGATAGAAAAGAATTGACGATTGAATCATCAGTAGGGAGCATTGGGTCTGGGTGTTTTGGAACTGGTGAAGTGGCTATATTGACAGGAAAAGCAGAAGACAATCCATCACTTGGATTTTTCTTAGAATAAGAAGAGCTATTGCAGAATGAGGATGAGCAGCTGAATGAAGATGAGACAGCCATGTCTCATATGCAAGAAATTGTTGCTAATGATAGCAAGGAAGAATTGGCTTGTTCGAATAGCCCAGAGAAGATTGAAGAAGCTTTATGCCAGACTGTTGGGGATGCTACAGCAGTGGAGAACCAAAGTTTCACTCTAATAGAAGATGAAGATACATTGGCTAGAGAACTTGATTTGATTGCTAGAGTCAACCAAGAAGAAGGAAGGAAATTGCAGAAGATTTCCAAGGCAGAAGAAGAATATGTTGAACCTGAGTTGCAGCATGGAGAAGATTTATTTTTCCAAAGGAGATGGCGAGAATGTTTGCTGAAGATATTAAGAAAAGATGGTAAAATGCTAGAGCAGTAGCTTGGAGTGCTGCTGGAGAGAGTGCTGAAGCAACAAGATGAAGTGTTGCCAACAAAGGAGAAAATTTTTACTGTTGCAGAGAGGGTATGAATGATTGGGTGGCAGTAAGCATAGAAGCTAGGGCAGCAGTAAGAACTGAAGAAATAAGAATGCAGAAAACAAAAGTAAGTGTCTAGAAGTCACAGGAAATATTAGACAGAGAATGTGAATTGTAGAAGATGCCTCAGAAAAGGACAGCAGCAAGAAAGCTATGAATTAGCAGCAACAAGAGGAAGATAGTCACAGACTGTGAGGGCATAGCAAGTGCGAAGATGTAGACCAAGATATGGAAGCCAGGAGGAATGCGAAAGAATAATGTTGCAACAAATAACCAGTTGCAGAACAAAGTATGATCAGGAGATCATGAATCATTTGAACCTGGGGAGTTTGATGTAGAGGCATTAGGCCCAAGACACTTTTTGTACATAAATAAACCTAAGGGGGGGGTCTCATGTTTTTTTTCACTATGTAAATATTCATAGTTGAGTTATTTTAATTAATTAGAGGGGAAAATATTGTAACTTCCCAAATAATTGATGGGCACCTGAGGAGATAGTCAGTTTCAGAAGTTAGGCTAGCTTTAGGACTCCAAGAGTCATCAAGGAAGTGAATTGATTGATTTCCAATTGTAAAAAAATAAACATCTGTGATAGAGTCAAGAAGCTTGCAAAGACCTGCTAAGAGAACTGCATAGAGCTGCATAGGGGAAGAAGGCCATCAGATTGAAGATTTGGCCAGCCAGTAGTTGTAAGTTAATTCGTTGTGTAAATAAGAAATGTTTCAGCATATTTGTGCCTTGTGGATTTAATTCCTGTGTGAATATTTGGGCTCTTGATGGATGATGATTGATTTTTGTGTAATTGAAGTTTGAATCCCATAAGTAAGGATATGAGCAGAGTGATAGAACTCTGTACAATCGATAGTAGGAATCTCTGTGTGAAGGACGGAATTTAAATCCTGTGTATGATTGAGTTCTGGTGATACTCTGTCCCTGCACATGCGTGAGAGTGTTTTGACCCTGCAGATAATGTTCTCAGCCCCTGTGTTAATTTATATGCTTCTGTTTGTATATTGAATATAAATTAATCATGTGGGAATCGACCGCAAAATGACTGATGTTCTTATCCGATTCATATTGATCAAGACTAAGAGTTACGTACTATGATTCGCTGAATTTTAACCTTGTGTGGAGAATACCTTGAGTATTTCGGTATTTATTAGTTTAATTCTCGTGCGGAATGCCCTGAAACTTTGTGTGAAGCCCTGTTGGGAGAGTGAGCCACAGACGTGTTATGTGTGTACAGGGCACATTAGCTCTGTCGGTCAAAGTAATAGTGCGTTCCGCATGTGTTAGAGAATGCAAAGAAAGGTGTTCTTGTTGAATGCAAGAGAACCGAGTCAAATAGTTCATAAGGATTCCATCAGAGCTCTATAACAGTATTTTGGTTAGATGAATTGATAACGCAGAGAAATGGATTGGCGAAAGTACGCAGACGGAACCTATAGTAGAGGAGCGGAACCAAGAAGTGAACAGTGAACGTGGTTTGGAGCTGAACGACGGTTTTCATCGCACCACCTTTACATGGTGGGTGGTATTCAAGAGATTGGGAGCGATTCCATCGGACGGGTGACACGTGTCCCCAAGAGAATTTGCAAAACTGCTCTCATTGCGTGCCATCGTGAATTATCCTTCGTGCACCTTCGCCGAGTGATATCCGTTCGGTCAAATGAAGCTTCGCAACGCGATAACAACTGTTGGATGGGCTCGTGGATTTAATGAAGGTATGAATCGGGTTTTTGTGTTCTATGTTTGCATGAGTGTGGGACCGACGAACTCTAAAGTCTAATGGCCTTTGTTTTAATTCAAGTCAAGGTTTGTTACCTTGGTAAATGTTTATTAAACTTTGGCTATAATATTATACGGCAGAGATAAAGAATTACCTTTGGGTCAATTCATGTTGTGGGAGTATGCATTAGTGTATGTAGAGTGTAGGTTGGGGTTCCAATTTGGATTGGTTCACCTTTTAATACATGGGTTGTTATTAAGAGAGCATTTTTAGATGTCTCGGGGAGATCATTACTAAAGGAGGAAACTAGATTAATATCTCAATCTTAGATTGAGATATTAAAATAAAAGCCTTAGATTAATTATCTAATTACCAGACCCAGAAAATAGAACAGTGTGAGTTTCCCAAGATGTGAAGTTGATTGGGGCAAGAAAAATTCGATGCATTTACACATAGATTGAGGTTTGGACCAAGGTAAACCAGGGCTATGGGTAAACCCCATTTTCAGCTGCGCATAGCCCTGGTCATTTTTCTGAAGTAAAGCTACAACAATGGTGTGCTATGAAGCAAAGGAAAAAATGATGAAATCATTTAAGTCAGGACTTATAAGGAATGGGGTTTTGGTTAAGGCATGTTTGATAGATTCAAATGATTATTTGGACTCAACAGTAAATTTAATAACTGAATACTTTTTTAGCATTTTGTTAAGCTCTCTCATTATTTCAGCTAAATTAGAGATGAATCTTCTTAAAAAGTTAATTTTACCCTCAAAATCTTGTAACTCTTTTATGTTCCTAGGAGGACTAATGTTAAGAATTGCTTCTATTCTAGTAGGGTCTATTCTAATTCCTTCTTTAGATATTATGTGTCCTAGTAACTTAACTTATTCTAATCCAAAAAATATTTTCTTAGGATTTAAAGAGATGCCAAATTTTCTGCATTCAATAAAGACTTGTCTAAGATGATCTAAGTGTTCATAGTAGTCTTAGAAAATTTAGTAATTCCATCTAAGTAAATCACTAATAATTCATAAATTTCATTTAAAATGGCTATATCCATAGATCTTTGAAAATTAGCCCCTGCATTCATTAAACCAAAAGGCATTTTTACATACATAAAAGTGCCCCAAGTAGTAGTAAAAGTTGTTTTGGCTTGATCATCTGGTTGGACTAAAATTTAGTTGTATCCTGAAAATCAATCTAAAAGTGAAATCCTAGAAGAACCAACTACCCTTTGTAAAATGTGATCCATATTTGGTAAAGGATAATTACATTTTAAGGATACTTTGTTTAGATTCCTAAAATCAACACATAATCTAATTTCTCCTCTCTTTTTTCTGGTGGGAAATAGATTAGAAACCCAATCGGAATATCTGATTGGTGCAATTATCTATGCATCGTACATTATTTTTACCTATTTTTCAATCAAAGGCATCAAAACAACATTGATCCTTCTTAATTTTTTTTTAAAAGGATTTTAATATTCTTTTATAGGGATTTTATGTTGTATTATATTGGTGTCATAGGCTTTTAGGTCCTCATAACTCCGAGCAAAAACATCTTCAAATTCATTAAAAAGAGAAATGTATTTTTATTTTTCTTTCCTAGGTAATGATTTGGAAAGTTTGATCATCTTAGGTTTTAACTCTGTGCCTCTGTTACATACCTGAATATCAGATCTAAGTGGCTCCATTTTGGGTTTTCTAGTAACATCATTTGGGTGAAATACATATTCTAACGGGGTTAAGCCTTTTGGGAAGAAATTATCTTTGAGATTTAATATATCAGATTCATCATCAATTATCTCATAAATTTCTACTTTTTCTAAGTTATCTATATCTAATTGAATAAATTTAGTATGTCTAGCAAACTTTATATTATTTACATCTATATTATTTAAATCAATTTCACTATCTAAATCCTGATCTAATGTACAGTCTGTGTCTATTTTGCAATTATGAAATTCACCTTAATTATTCATAAAATGGTAAATATGTTGATCTTGTGAGAAAATTTGCAAATATTTAAGGTTTTCTGGAATTATTTGTCTGTGTTTTACTTCTGCAGTATAATTATGATTGGGCTAAAAGGATAGATTATAAGTACTATAAAAAGTTGCTAAGGAGTGTGCATGTATGTTATACTTTCGTGGTATTGTAGAAAAACTACATTCTAACAGTTCATCTATTAAATCTAACACAATTTCTCTATATTGGCCAAATCTTGGATTATAAATAAAATATTCTCCATTTATTTATTTTACAATTAGATTTGGATCTCTCATAATTGATACTATTTTGTCTCCTAAGTTTCTGATAATCTGGAGACCTAAAATGAGGGCTTCATACTCAACCATAGTGTTGGTACATTTAAAATTCAGTCTGAAAGCATGACCTTCCACATAATTATTTTCCATATTAGTATCCAAACTCCTGCTCTTGCTCCTAGTTTATTGACTGATCCATCAAAATCTAGGTTCCATAAAGATTCATGAAAGAAATTTTCACTATCTGCTATTTTCTTTTTGCTCTTTAGTTCAATTTTGATTTCATTATCAGTTTCAAAGTTACATAAGATGAATGAATCCAGGTCAGTAGGTGTAGTGTAAATTGGGTGATTTATTGATCTTCCTGCACTACTCACCATATATTTCATCAAATTTTCCTTATAAAGTTTCTTTGGTTGACCAAAAATAGATATGGTAGCATATGACATGTCCAATTATAGAGGTCCCTGTAATTTGGCTCCCCATGAGTGAGATAATAATATTCCATACTTAGGAGGGATATCAGCTACTACAATGTCCATGAGTATACTTCCACCAAGATATTGAATTAATGTGACAAAAAAATCTTTAATTAAACCTAAACATTTCACTTTGCTTGAATAAAATGAATAGATATATTTGTAAGGCCTTGTGTGAAGCCCCTGAATCTAACATTGCATTTTGTAATATTTGGTCATGAAAAAATAAAATAATGTAAAACAGTGGAAATACTCCATATTGCTGTTTTCCATTAACATCAGGACCAAAAATTAACTCTGGTTGATCATCATTTAAGTTTACCGAGTCTTATTCATCATTCGTTTAAGGTTTCAAAGATAGTTGTTTTATACAAATCATTTTTTACCAATTCTATCAAAGGAATTGGTATTTTTAACTTTGCAATTTTAGTTTGTATATTGAACGAAGGTTTTGATTTACTTATTTGAATTAAATCTTCTTTAGTAACTATAGTTTGAGTAGGTTTGTCTTGTTTTTCTACAGTTATATTTTCATTTTCTGTTCGAGTTTCTTGTGTCTTATTACTCTTAGTTTTCTTTTCAGGAATGGTTTGAGAAGCGGTAGATTTTTTTTCAGATTTTGAATTATTAGAAGTTGTTTTTGCAGTGGAAACTTTGGGATCTGCTACTTTTGGATCAACAACATATGTTTTTTAATCTAAGTTTGTTGTTTTATTAGAATTAGGTGTTTTAACAACAATATATTTTTGTGAATCTTTTGATGTTGGAACAACCTCATCTGTTATATCAACAATCTTGGGACTTGGTGAAATATTGGGGATGAAATTTTTTTGGGATGAACTAGAATTTTTATTATTTTCCCTAGGGAGAATTTGTAGAACGTTGGTAGTCGGAGCCTGTACTGTTTTCTTAGTATATGTTTGTGCAAATTTCTTAGTAGAAGGCTCAATGTTTTTCTTACTTCTAATGTTATATTGTTAATGTACTTCATTTATGGAAAAATCATAACTTTGTTTCTATTCAAATAATTCATCTGAATCTAATTGAAGTTGTTGCATTTCAAATAACTCTTGGTCTTCCTGAGTGAGAAAGATAGTGCTATCATCATTTATACCCATTAGATTTATAGTGTCTTCATCATCATCATTTTATTGAGAACTTTCGGCATAGTTCTCTTGAAATGGAGATCTTATTTTCTGATCAGGAGCTGATTTTTTAGATTTTCCAGTGTTTGTATTTTTCCTGAAGTTGGGATTTCTAATTTGCTGTTGGTTATCCCATTATGGTCTTCTCTCTATATTGTCTAATCTATCCATCATTCTCTCTAAATTTTTAGCTAGCTGATCTATTTTACCATCTGAAATAGAAGTCTCTTATTTTATGGTTACTCTCCTTTAATTCCTTAATATATATTTTCTAGCCAAAATATTTACTTCTACACTAACAACATCTGTTGGAATTCTTTCTAAAGTTTCAGCATTTCTCTCCCTCAGTTGATAGGCGATGTCTGTATCAAATCCATCAGGGAATTTTAGTAGGATAGAGTCAAAAGTGGGTTTGAGATTAGCTACGATTGAATTATAAACACTGTTGTATCTAGTGAATTAGTCTTGGACTGTTTCATTAGGAGCTCTTTTCATTGCATCAAATTTAGATAATATTTGGAGTGGATTTTTCTTATTTTCTAATTTATTCAAAAATAATCTATGAAATATGGCTAAATAAGCTATACTAACAGGATTAAGACATTTAAAACATTTTTTAACTTCCCCTATTAATGTTTGAGCAAAGAGTCTCATTTGTAAACCAGAATCAACTATTTCATGAAGCTCAAAATAACCTGTCATTTTATTAATGTGTTGTTGGGTAGTATAATAAGTGGTCTCACCAAATTGGGGTATTTTACTTTGGTAATCCTGAGCCATGTCATGTAATTGAGCTGGAAGGACCAAGGGAGCATACCTAGCATCCATGGCTTGAATTTTACCTTAGTTAGGAGGTAGATTGGAAGTTCTTGGGGAAAAAATAGATGTACTAGCTGATGAGGTTAATGAAGTGGTTGATGAAACTGGAATATAAGATGATGTACTAGAAAAAGTGGTAGATTAACTAAAGGATGAATTTGGGATAATAGAAAATGAAACTGGGATATATGAAGAACTACCTGGAAATGAGAATGATGTATTTGAGAATGAAGAAGATAAACTAGTGGATGAAACTAAAGGATGAAGTTGGGATACTATAAAATGAAACTGGGATATATGAAGAACTACTTTGAAATGAGAATGATGTATTTGAGAATGTAGAAGATAAACTAGTGAATGAATTTGAGGTGGGGGAAGATGGAAATAGTATTATAGGTTGGAAGGGTTGTTTAGGGACAAATGAATTTGTAGATTGGATGGTAGTGGAAATTATAGATGATGTAGTGGTAAAAAGAGATGAATCTACAGATTTTATTAAGTTGATATCTAAATGATAAATAGAAGGCTTAGATGTATATGCTAGTAATCAGCTAATTCAATAGCTTCATCTATTTCCTTAAGAATAGTATCATTTATTTCTTCAAGTTTATCATGAGCTTAAAATATCTTTGATTCAGAATCTACTAAAACATTTTCCTTCTTTGTTTCAAGAAATGAAATAAAAATAGGATCTATAATAGCACTATTAAAGCTACTTTCCGATTTACTTCTAAATAAAGAATGTTTAAAATTAAAGTCAGACTTTATGTCTTATATACTCTCTAACTCTTTTGGCAATGAATTTTCCCTAACTAAGGAAACTTCAGCACCTAAATCTTCTATTTGTTTATTCCTTTTTCCAATTCTGTCTGGATTACATACTATAACAGCAGGTTGAGGATCTGGGTTTGACCTAGTCTAGTAGATTTTTCTACAAGCCATAATTACAGTTTTTTATACTCACAACTTTTAAAACAGTCTTAAGGTGAAAGGATGATAAAAATTATTTCCTTTAAGACCTATTTTAAGACTGAGGATTGGTTATTCCCTAGCAGAGTCACCAATATGTTATCACTCTAATAATTCTTAAGTTGTTATATTTTGATTTAAAGTCTAAGAACATTAGAAGTAACCACAGATCAACTTTTAAGGTCTAGGATATAGCGTTCCTAGGGTTCAGCAAGGCCTATTTATATAATATTTAACTTCGTTTTAATTATGATATTAGGCTAGTTATGATGTGCAAATTGGTTTGGTTTGGTGGGAAAAAAAATTAATGAGATGGATAGTAATATATTTTTTTATCCATTGGGCAAAGGAGTCAAATTTCAAGCAAACAGGACTAGGATCAAGGTGAAAAAGTCAAATATTTTCAAGGAAAGATAGACAAGTCATTGAAGATCTTGGAAGGATGATTGGTGAAATGGTTTAATTGGGATAAAGAGCAATCAACAATTCTTTGATACATATAAGGAAGGATAAAATCGGGGTCATTATAAAGAGGGAGTAATTAAGGGTTCCCTACTATGGAAATCAACAGAAAACATAGAAATGATAAATTGTTAAAGATAGGGTGCTTTTAACAAATCCTGTAATAGTATTCCTGATTTATCATTCAAATTTAGAACACATATATGGATGCATGTAAAACATAAGAAGATAAAAAAATACAGTAGAAAGTACTTCACTTCAATGGCTTATCACATGAATCCTAAAATATGATGCTAAATGATTTGATCTAATTTGCTACTTGAATTTTCTACAAAAAGCCTTCAGGTACAGAAATATTGACTATAGAAATCTTCGGAAATTTATTCCACAATAATACTTCAAATAATGAAGTATTTATACAAATTCTACACGATAATATCTTGAAAAAATATCAAAATTGCTTTACAAATATCTCAAACTATCTTACATAAAATAGAAATTAATAAAAGGACACTCAAAACTAATGAATCTATTTGGAATTATTTTTATGGATTGATGGTGTTCAGTTAGTGGAAGCTTCAGCTATTTCCTCAATGCTGCAATATTAGTATTCTTTATCTTCACAAACTCTTCTTCATCTTGGACATTGGCAGGACCATATCCTACTTGAATAAGTGATTCTTCTAAAGACTTAATCCTAAGATTTTTAGCATATGAGAAAGCCTTGTCAACTTTTATTTGATATCTCATATTTATTATTGTATTATGGAGCTTGTGGCAGCCATTGTAGTTATGGTAGTATATAGCATATAAGAAGTTTTCCTTTGAAATTAAATTTGATCTAGTGCATGGATGCTTTCTGTTGGTACTTCAAGATCAACTTTTTTGTAATCTGCTACTTTTTTTGGAGTCTTGACTGTTAGTTGAAGTACTGACATAATAAGCTTCTTGTTTGAATAATCAAAAGCTGATAGAAGTCTGTTTTGGATTCTTGGTGTGTGTTTTAAATACTGAGAATAGATCTAATTTTTTATTTCTTCATTCTTTTTCTTTATCTTCTTATATTTCTCCCTGATGTCAATATCTTTATCTTCTACTAGCTATGAGGAGGATGCCTCCATACTCTGCTTCTTTTCTATTACCTGAGTGTTTGAATAATAAGGATACTCTTCATTAAGAATCTCTATGGTTGGTTCATTTATAATGACTATAGTTGCATCTGTTTTTGTCTCTAGAACATCTGTATCTTCCATTTCTATGGTCACATTTTCTTTATCAACTAGATTGATCCTAGGATTTCTATTGTATCTGAGTTTAAACCTAGTCTCATTCGTTGTCTCCGCAATGTAGGTACCTTCTTCTCTGCCTCTTTTAGTATCTTTATCTCCTTAATTTTTTGTTTGTAAGGTGTCACTAGTATCACACTGTTTAACTACTTCTAACAAGTTATTTTCTAGCCACTCTATTTGATTGACAAATTCTTCAATTTCTAGTCTTTTTTCATGAATATAAGGTGTTAGTTTGCACTTCACCTTCATTTTTCTTAGTTTCCCTATGGATCATAACTTCATGAGAATATTTTTTTAAATTTGTATTCAAGCTACTATTTTGCTTCGTCTTTTCTTGCATCTCTATGATTACAAATAAATGGAAAATAAAGTATGTATACCTAAATACTCCTTCAGTTGGAAATTTGACAAGCTAATCATGGATATTATCAGCTATGTATTCAGCATAATTGAAAATGACTGAAGGAGGATGTCCTAGTGCAAAGGTAGATATAAAACCTCAGATTTAATCGTCTATATGTTCATCTCTAAAATACCCTAGCATAAAGGACAACATGGATATGACATGCCTAGACCTTTCAGGAAATTTTGAAGTAGAGTAAGGAGGGTTGATTTGTGGAATTTCAACATGTAAAGGCATGAACAATTGGAAAATTTGAAACCTTTTGGAAAATTCCAGACCAATGTAAAGTTTTGTGAGTGCTTCTATGTATAAAGGAATAACATTGGGATCTAGTTTGAGCTGTAGCATCTGGTTTATTAACTCAGTAGTAATTGTAAATAATAATTCTTTATTTGCATTTAACATTGCAATATGTTCAGGAGAATAATAGGTTTGACACATCCTAATAACCTCTGGACACTAATGGGTGAGAGGAAAAACATATTTGGGTAGGTTTGACTCCCAAATTTGGACTTCTTCAACTTGATCTAATGACTTTCAAAGACTCTAGCAGTGGAGGTCTAACAGATTAATTCCTATCACTAGGTCTGCTATTTTATAATCCACATCTACTAAGCGTGTATGTTCAATGTCTACAATAGGAGGTTGCAGAGGATTTACAACAATTTCAGAGTTGGAATTCACTGTTGGCTTTGATTTTGACATTTTTAGACTTTCTAGGTACTCGAAACTCTGTATTTTTACTTTTTGTACTCTTTTGTAAGATTGAATTGTTTATGGAAGTGTTTTGTTAATTTTAACAGAAATAGGCATAAACTGGCTTCTTCTTGGGTTTAAACCGTCAAATTTAATTTCATAATGTTCTTCGGAATCTTACAAGTTTATGAAATGATATACAAGGGTTTCCTCTGCTTTTTTCAGACAAACTGGATTGAAACTAATACAAATTGGGCACAAAAGTATTGGGTTTATTTGAAAAGGGTTTCTGGATAGAATAGGCAATTTTTCCAGGTCTACAAAGGCTAAATAAATTCATTTTTTCTTTTAAAACCATATGTAGTATCAAAACAGGGGTTTATCATAGTTTTCACAATGAATTTGTTCTTTGTAAGCAACTACAGGGGTCATTTTTATGGATAAATGTGCTTTACTAGGCTTAATTCCTTCAGAAAACTCCTTTTTAAATGATAAGAAGGTTTTTTCTTTGAAGAATACCTGTTTATGCAGGTATTTGATCTTTCGAAATGAATTTTCAGGTGTCGATTATGTTCTAATATATTTTGAAGGTATTCTAGAAACGAATTGAGGTTTCCAGTGGTCTTGATAGTAGTTGTAATGGATTTGTCTGGTTGTCTGGGCGTGAAAATAGTGCATAGGTATTTTTTTATCAGTCACAAGGATAAATATGCAAATAACGCAGAAAAAAGGGCTTAACTGTGCAATATGAGGCTTTTATAACATTTTTAGGTTTAACAATAACCATTAAATGGTGGTCATGTCAAAACAAAGGGTAGTTTGGCGCATGAAGGAGAAAAATCAGGAATGGTTTATCGCATTGGCTTTAGGCAGTAAGCTGTTTTCATTGGATCGAATGTGATCTAGTCTAATGTTGCCACGTGGAGGATAGATAAGAGAGCCAAACCACCCATTTCTCAAATGTTGAAATGATTAATGTTTGCGCAACTGAAAATGAGATATCACTTTATGGTCGTTAGATCTGAGGGCATGCATGTGAATGGTTGTGATTGAATGAGGACACTGCTCGGTGGTGGGATGTGGGGCATAGGATTTTGTGTTATTCGGCAGGGTTTATTTAACATTTAAAACATAGTTTTAACGTAAACCAATGTATTACTTTGATTGGCGGGGCGATATTTATATGGAAAATGACATATTTACATACCGTTAATAGCCATTGGGGGTGGTTTTATTTAATATGATATGTTTTAACCTATGGGGAAAGGGCGGGGTTATATTTCGAACATGGGTAATATAGAACCATAGGTTAAAATTAAATAAGTGGGTTTTGGGATATTTAAATAAAATGAATTAATAAATATATGGGAAGGGTAGTCTAAGGTAATTAATACATTATGTTAAAGATTAATATGAAATGAAATTTAAATGAATGAAGATACATAGAAATAAACTAAGTAAAGTTTTAAATAGCCATTTTAGCATAAAAATTATCCCATTTTGATATTTACATATAAACTTAGGATAAATTGTATTTTTTGGGTTTTTGAGTGTTTTTGGATGAAATGAAATTAATTAAGAGGGGCTTTCACTTTTCTAAGAAAAAAAGGTGTTTTTACTTAGGAAAAGGGTTTATATTTTTTTGAAAACAGTGGATATGCTGAGGAAATGGGTTTTCATGAAGGGAATCCAATATTTTTAACCAATCAGTTATTAAGTCTTGGGTTCGCTCCCAACAAAAGTCAAAGAAATGCTCTGAGCGTCTTTAACATAAGGTTTTGAATACTGCATCATTGTGGGGGAAGGGAAATTAGTAATTTTCCCGATGATACTTTATTACATGCCTTGCACAACTGCTTTCTACCTACCCATCATTATTCTAACATTTTTTATTTCATTTGCATGGGTGCATTTAAGCATGAAACCCTAAATCCATTTTTCTTTTAAAGCATAAATTTATCTAATTCTAACCTTATTTCATCCAAGGGCTTAGATTAAACTGTTGAGCTCCTCGTTTATTCTCTAACTATATACTGATTTGTCAAGATTAAATTGTTTGACATATCTTTATTCTCTATCAAAAACATGAAATTCAAAGCATGAAAAGATAAGATTCAAACTATTTAACTGGTCATGGATTATGGCATTTTTGAATAATTTGCACATAACCATTATTTTTACAATTAAAGTAAATAGTAGTGGAATTCTGAGTTTCTCACTTTCATGTCTTATTTTTATCTCTATTTTCTCTTTTGGGGTTCATTTTCTATTCTTTTTTATCTTTTCTTTTCAAGTCCTTTGATATTTATTTTAGGAATTTTACCTATTTTCATTTTTTATTTTCAAATATGGGAAAAAAACATGCAGAAAGCAAGGTATGTACATATTTAGAAGAGTAATCATAGTGAATTCAAAAATTATGAACCCTATTATTATAGGACCCAAACATAATCTTACCCTAGGTTTCCTCCTTTCGTCTATATGGAAAGAAAGGAAAAGAAGGGTGTTGAAAGAGAAACGAATTACTCAGGTGGATATTTGTGTCGAAATCATCGAAAACATAAGGGAAACTGTTTTAGAAGAGAAATTAAATCCTAATAAATAGCAAGTAGTGCGACATGAATCTTGGATCCTATCTCATCCAAACCTATCCCCTCAAATTCTTGTTCTGACATCTTGGAAACCTATGGTTTCCCGTTGATCATCGCCAACCAAATTCCTTCCCCCTTTCGAGGGCTTTCTCAAGTTGAATTTTGATGGTGCTTATAAAGAAAATCTAGTAGATGAAGCTTATGGAGGGTTGTTTAGAGATTCTCAGAGCCTAGATATCCACCTTACGTAGAAGACAACAGATTTTCCAGCAACAATGAGGTGGATCTCAATTAGATAAAACATCGACTGCTCATATCAAGAAGGGAAGGGATAAAAATGTTAGTGATTTATGGGGACTATTGAGTCTCAAAAGTGTTTTCCATATTCATACATATTTCCATTATGTCATAACCATTCAGCTCTTATTTCATAGCCATCTGACCTAAAACCCTACATCAAGTAACCATTTTCATAAATATATGGTTTAGGATCCTTGTCTTCCAAAGTTATTTATTTTATGTATTTAAATTGAATTTATGATTATAAACTAGAAAATTAACATAGTTTCATATATCTATATATGTGTTATGAGTTTTGTGACATGTGTAGGTCAAAAGGAAGCCTCTAAAAGACCTTTATGTGGCCTCCCAAAACCAAATTCGAATTCGAGTGGAGAAGATCATGGGATCATGAGGACATGTGTCTCATTTTCTTTTTGTATTGAAACTCTAAGAAGATATGTGTCTCATTTCTTATTTGTATTGAAACTCTAAAAATACATGTGTCTTATCATTTCCTATTTTGATTGTAACTCTAAAGATAGAGGGAGAGATTTATGGACTGTCATTAATAAGATAACTTCTCATATTTTTGTATAAATAGGGGAAGATTTTTCCTATCAAGGGTGGAGAAAAATAGGAGAGGAAGAGAAAGGATTAGAGAGTGTTTTGTAACAAAGCTTAAGATATAATGGGATGTAGATTTGTGAGTTTATCAATAAAGAAGTTCAGTTCTTTGATGTTGTTTTGATTACAACTTTAAGGAGCTGAAGAATTTCACCAAATTGGTAGCAGAGGGCCCTTGCTATTCAAGGAGGTTTTACATGTTTTCTAGATAAGTCATTTTCAATTCTATTTTGTCATATTTCCTTACTTAGATTGCTTTCTGAAATCATAGCTTTTAGCATTATGTTTCATGTCATTTTCTTAGATAAAGGATCCTCATGATATTGCAGTTAGTCTCTTTCTCAAGCTCTTCAAATACATCTCTATTAAATGAATGGGATTCAATTGTGATATTCTGAGTTATTAGCATTTCATTTTTTGTTATTTAGTTAAAAAGAAGATCCTCATTATACTGCAGTTAGTCTCTTTCAAAAGTTTTTCCAATAAACCTCTAATTCACGAATGAGACTAAGTTGTAATATTGTGAGTTATTGATTGTTTTTCTTCATAGAAGATCCTTATCACATTATGATTAATCTCTTTCAAAAGCTCTTCCAATAAACCTCTAACTCATGAATGAGATTTAGTTGTAATGTTATAAGTTGTTTCAGCATTTCATACGAGATCCTTACTACATTATAGTAATATTTTTCTCAAGCTCTTCCAATAAACCTCTATCAAATGAATGAGATTTCACTGCAATGTTCTAAGTTACCGTTTCTTTCAACATTTATTTTCTGTTTAGGAGATCCTCATTGCATTAGAATTAATCTTTTTCACAAGCTCTTCCAACAAATCTCTAACTAAATGAATCAGATTAAGTGGTAGTGTTTTGAGTTAATTTTCATTTCATGAATGTTCATTTAGAAGCTGTAATATCCATGGATTAGGACTCTTTGTTTTCATCATTTTCTAGTTAGGAACAGAATTTGCAAATAAACTCTGTATTAATTCATTTATTAACATTTCATTTTTTCCCTTTTGACATAGATCTAACTTCATCTTTTTAGCATAGGGTAGCATATTAAGCATCAAACATAAAAACCCCAAAACATCAATAAAACACTAAAAACAATGAAGTAATAAAAATGGATACTTAGGCACATATAGTGCATGACACTTCATCAATTTACTAGCCCTCGTCGATAATTTATGTTAGCAATTTATGACGCTAAATTGACTAAACATTTTGGCACCGTTGCGAGGGAAGTGTAACTAAGGTAGCCTTATTTCTTACATCTAAAAAAAAAATTAATTATTTCTCGAGTATGCTCTCCTCTTGGACTTTGTGTGATCTAGAGGATCGGAAAAAAAAATTTGTGTTAAAAAAATAAAAAAAAATTGTTTTCATCATTTCATTTGATTTAAAATAGCTTAAAAAAAAATGAAAAGTTTTCAATAAATTGTTTTGTTCAATAAAATATATATGTATATCTTTGAAAATATAATATATATCAATTTATTAACAAATCATTAAAAAAAATAAAAATAAAAATAAAAATTGTCATATTTTTTTTTATTAATAAATTTTAATAAAGAATTTTTTTTTTTTTTTTAAATCAATAAATTATTTTGTTTAGTAAAATATATATGTATATTTTTTATTTTTGAAAATATAACATATGTAATTTTATTAAAAAAAATGTATTAAAAAAAAAAAAACACATAATAAAAACAAACCAAACATTTAAAAATAAAATAAAATTGAAAAACAAAGTCAAGCTGCCGAATGTTAAAAAATAAAAATAAAAAAAAAAAAAAAAAAATCAAAGCATAAAATAAAATGAGATTAAAACTCAGAGCAAATAAACCTCTCCATGCAGCATTGAAGCAACTCTTCAAATTCTTCAAAATTTATGAGAAGAAAGAATCCATTTTTGTTTATTATAGGAAGAAAGTATCTGCACAGAGGAGACCCACACCACCAAAATTATATGAACAAACCGAACGCATTAGCTAACAGGTATGGACTTTCACGGGAAATTGCTACTTCACAAATGTTTAAATCTCCATTACCGAATCTATGTTACCAAAATGGGATCTGGAATCTATCATCTGGCTGAATACGTTCCTTTTGATTAAATAAACTACAGATTTAGTAATTAAACGAAAAGAGATGCACTTCTTCCAAAGGAATTGCCAGAGAATTTTCGATGTAATAATTTGATTGCAAAGTTTTTGCATCACCATTTGACCGTAGGTTCTTTTGCAAGACATTCCGAATAGCATTACTGACAGATTCAACACTTTGCAATGTTCATATTGTTTTTCAGAGAAACTTCTTAGTTTCAAAGAGTGAAGCCTTGGCTCTCACCTTGCTCATTACAAAATTTGACAGTAAAACCAACAGAGTGCCCTGTTTTCCTATAGAATTAATGGAGAATCAGATCTGTCTGTATGTAGATAAGTGGATCTAGCTATTTGGTGTGGTTGTTGGGAATTTTATCCTTTTTCAAGAGACTGATTTCGAATTTAAATTCAATAATTTGGTGGCAAGGAAAAACAAACTTGACTTGCTAGATTAATTTGATTCTGTGATCCCTTAAAATCCAATGACAGCAAATTATTTCATTCACCAGAAATAGTTCTTCATCGCCAGAAAAATGCAGTTATTATCAACACGTGATTTTGAAACACGTTTTCTGATTGACTGAATATGAATTTGAAAAATCGACGACATGGGTGTTTTCAGGGACATGGGAAATTTAATAACTCAGAAATGGTTTTCTAAATTTATTAACCGATTGAGAGAATTTTGTGGTTCTTTAGAGCCCTATTTCGCTGTCTGCGTGAGGAAAAAAAGCTTTTTACAAAGTGAAAAGTTTGAGAATGGCATTCTGCATTGATTCCACCCATGATCTGGTTTTCCAAATCTCAAGAAAGAAGAATTTTAATCTAAATCAAATTCTGATGTGGCATTCAATCCACATTCTACATGATTTTGATAAATTAAACAATCAAATTTGATTTCTTTCACCCTCTACACAATTTTTTGATCTTCACTCGCCACTTTGCATTACACACTTCCATCTTGAATTAAGATTTTCATTTTACATTTTAAACTTGTCAAATAATTTATCTCAAACAGATATTGACATGTCCCAGTTCAGAGTCCTTTGGTTGATGAAGAGAAGCCCTTCACTAATTATTTTCTCACTGTTCTAACAAAAAATCTTCTTTTGAGAAATTGCTTGTAAGACATTCCATTTTTTTTTTCAAAGTGCTTTGAAAGGCATACTTGTAGAGCTGATTGAAAAAATATGGAAGAAATAGATAGGGATGCTAAATTTTCCAAAAAATAAAAATAAAAATAAAAATAAAATGTTCGCAATCATCCTTCCAATTATTCGCAAATGAAAAAAATCTATGGTGTGAGGAATGGTTTGAACTTATTTTTCTGATTGAGATATTTTGAGAAGTGCTAAATGTTTGGAGAGGCTAACTTGATGAACAAATATTAGATTGACATGAGGAAGCTCAAGTAGAATCAAATATTTAATTTATATTCTACTGTGCAACATTCTTGTGTGAATAAATTTATGATGGCTCAAGTTGCCTGATGCATTTAGTTTGTTATGATGTTTTCATTTCTTTGTGAAGGGAAACATGTTCTATGAAGACTCAAATATTAGTATTCACCAGCGATGGTTTTTTGTTCATAATATATATATATATATATATATATATATATATATATATATATATAATAAAAATAAAAATAAAAAAAATAAAAAATAAGAAATAAGAAATAAAAATAAAAATGCATCAATAAAATAAGTAGGGTATTGTTCATTTTCCTTGAGGAGATACTAGTTGATTTAAATGTCAAGATTGATTATTTTCATAAGCCTGGCTACTTAATTTTCTTTTCAGGTTTTTAGCTATGGAATGGTGCACATTCTGCAGCTAAACATCAATTCTGCAGCAGAAAAACTTCATTGTTTCACCTAAATTTTAAACTAGTCTAACTTTCTCATCCAACATCGGATTTCGACGATTCAAACGTCATTGGAAATATTTCGACGAGATCTACATAATGAAAAAACTATAATCAAAGTTTGAAACATTAAATACTAAATGAATTACTGAAAAGACACAACAGGTAACTTGAGGCACTAATTTCGAAACATGTATAAATTCTTTTGGTTTTCCTTCGTGAACTTGTTTTATTAGTACCAATTCTCAGTTTTTTGTATAAATGTCATAACCAGAGAGATTGATCACCTCTCTCTTTTGATAATCTTACATTCCATTGTAGAAGAAGTACTAGTTTTATTTTGCAGGTTTCAGGAGGAAAGATAGATGACTACAATCAAATAGTGTCTCTCTCAGAGACTACATTTCTTTTACAAGAAGATGATCAGCAACAAAGAAAGAAACATCAATGCATGATCACATGCTAATGAAAATCAGATCCAACACTTGAAATCCTTTCATATGTCAGTATCTCCATTGCATCCATCCTTCCTAATTCAATAAAACAGTCACCTCATTTCTCTTTACATTCGCCATTGCATTTCTACTTAGTCATTCAATAAAATCCTCATCTCATTTTCCCTCACTCCTCGTTTTATTTTCCCTAGTCATTATATTTTCCTGCCATACTTTCAAAAACCTATCAACAAAACCATTCAGATCCTCTATAAAGCTGATTCATTTCATTTCCATTTTCATTCTGTCAAATAAACGTTGATCCACTACAAAAATTTTCATCCATAGTCCTTCAAAAATTATTCTTTCATGCTCGCGTTAGTTGATGGAGGATTCCTTAAGGTCTCCCTTCTAACAAGTCTTGGCGTATCGACATCAGCACGTTATCTAGGTCCAAGACTAGAGTCCTTAATAGTACCTTGAGGCTTGTATGCATTAATGAAAATTTCTCTTACTGAAAATCATGGGAATACATCAATGTACCTTGATCGTTAGATCTTGCAAGTGGCTCGACATCAACCCATCTATTCGCACTTTGCAAGATGTAGTTAGGTACCTTGGCACTCATTGACATTAATGGTGAGTTTTCCTCGCATTGGTTAATGACATTCATCAATGGTCAGTAATCCAATGACTTCTCTTCATGCTCGACATTAACACATTTATTCGCATGATTAGAATTGTACCATAAGATTTTGCAACGATTGAAGACTACCTCATTTCAATAGTTTGTGGTAGGTTTTCAATTTGTATCAGTGGCAATAAAGATCCCAATCTTGTCATCAACATAAAGAGAACGAAGAAACATATCAAATTCATTTTTTTACATAGTTCATGATCCAACAACATCAACAGCCACACTCTTTAGTATACACAACTCATCCATATTTAAGGTAAGTGAAGGTATGTGGTTTTCTAATTTTTAGTCATCTAATTCATTAGAATGCTAAAATTGTAACTTTGGAAAAATTCCTCACTCCCTTTTTCAAATTGTCATATCTTTAGTTGGGAGGGGAAGGGACATCATTTCATATCCACATGTCATACACTATCACACATTTTTATTTCATTTCCACCCACATATACTTCCCAACCAACTATTGCTGCAACATGATCCAAAAGATTATATGCCTTGCAAATGATCAGTTCATTGATGAAGTAATTGATTCTAAAATGTTTTCATGAACTTTGATGCAACAAAGAAAATAAAGCATTGTTACAAAAGAACCATTGCTCAAAAAATTGGTTGTCACACAAGAACCAACCATTAAAAAAGGTTGCAATCAAATGTATTATACTTTGCCAAAAATAAAATATCAAGAAGCAATGTTTGGAACGAATCTATATGAGTCAAAACTCATTAAAGATCAACTCATGGACAAATGAATCATTGCAATAGTTGCATGAGGACATGCAACAATTTCAGTTGGGGGGTATGTTGAGTCTCAAAAGTGTTTTCCATATTCATACATATTTCCATTATGTCATAACCATTCAGCTCTTATTTCATAGCCATTTGACCTAAAACTCTACATCAAGTAACCATTTTCATAAATATATGGGTTAGGATCATTGTCTTCCAAAGTTATTTATTTTATATATTTAAAGTGAATTTTTGATTAGAAACTAGAAAATTAACATAATTTCATATATCTATATATGTCTTATGATTTTTGTGACATGCGTAGGTCAAACGAAAGCTTCTAAAATACCTTTATGTGGCCTCCCAAAACCAAATTCGAATTTGAGTGGAGAAGATCATGGGATCATGAGGACATGTGTCTCATTTCCTTTTTGTATTGAAACTCTAAGAAGATATGTGTCTCATTTCTTATTTGCATTGAAACTCTAAAAAGACATGTGTCTTATCATTTCCTATTTTGATTATAACTCTAGAGATAGAGGGAGAGATTTATGGACTGTCATTAATGAGATAAATTCTCATATTTTTGTATAAATAGGGGAAGATTTTTCCTATCAAGGGTGGAGAAAAATAAGAGAAGAAGAGAAAGGATTAGAGAGTGTTTTGTAACAAAGCTTAATATAGAATGGGAGGTAGATTTGTGAGTTTATCAATAAAGAAGTTCAGTTCTTTGATGCTATTCTGATTACAACTTTAAGGAGCTGAAGAATTTCACCAAATTGGTAGGAGAGGGACCCTGCTATTCAAGGAGGTTTTACATGTTTTATAGATAAGTCATTTTCAATTTTGTTTTGTCATATTTCCTTACTTAGATTGCTTTCTGAAATCATAGATTTTAGCATTATTTTTCATGTCATTTGCTTAGATAAATGATCCTCATGATATTTCAGCTAATCTTTTTCGCAAGCTCTTCCAATATATCTCTATTAAATGAATGGGATTCAATTGTGATATTCTGAGTTATTAGCATTTCATTTTCTGTTATTTAGTTAAAAAGAAGATCCTCATTATATTGTAGTTAGTCTCTTTCAAAAACATTTCCAATAAATCTCTAATTCACGAATGAGACTATGTTGTCATATTGTGAGTTATTGATTGTTTTGCTTCATAGAAGATCCTTATCACATTATGATTAATATCTTTCAAGAGCTCTTCCAATAAACCTCTAACTCATGAATGAGATTTAGTTGTAATGTTATAAGTTGTTTCAGCATTTCATAGGAGATCCTTACTACATTATAGTAATCTTTTTCTCAAGCTCTTCCAATAAACCTCTATCAAATGAATGAGATTTCACTGTAATGTTCTAAGTTACTGTTTGTTTCAGCATTTTTTGTATGTTTTAAGAGATCCTCATTGCATTAGAATTAATTTTTTTCACAAGCTCTTCCAACAAATCTCTAACTAAATGAATCAGATTAAGTTGTAGTGTTTTGAGTTACTTTTAATTTCATGAATGTTCATTTAGAAGCTGTAATATCCATGGATTAGGACTCTCTTTTTTCATTATTTTCTAGTTATGAACAAAATTTTCAAATAAACTCTGTTTTAATTCATTTCTTAACATTTCCTTTTCTCCCTTTTTACATAGATCTAAATTCATTTTTTTAGCATAGAGTAGCATACTAAGCATCAAACATAAAAACTCCAAAACATCAATAAAACACTAAAAACAATGAAGTAAGAAAAATGGATACTTAGGCACATATAGTGCATCACACTTCATCAGTTTACTAGCCCTGGTCGATAATTTATGTTAGCAATTTAGGATGCTAAATTGACTAAACAGGGACTCCAGTGCTGTAATTGAAGTCATAAATATATTGAATAATGGTACTCGATGGGATAAGGCTAGTAAAATTTAGAGGACAACTCTCTTATTCGAGGATATCAGTGAAATCCTTGCCTATTTTGATTATATTATCTCATCCCATGTTCTTAGAAATGGTAACAAAGAGGAAGATTTTATGTCCAATTAGGGGTGTGAGCATAGAGAGGAGTATATTGACACCCATTGGTTGATCATTCAATATTGCAATAATTTATAACCTTTTCTGTCATTTTCGATAAGGAATTCCCTCAGGCGCAGGAGTTGGAGGCGCGAGGTTATCGGGGTCCCTGGGAGGTTATCGAGGTCCCCGATCGAGGTGAGTGTTTGATAATAATCCTCCTTGGGATTCGTCTAATGGAAGTGGTGACGATTGTAAAGGAAATAATGCAGCGACAAGTCACCATGCCCATGTGTCATCAAAGGAGAGTTAAGGCACAGGGCATGAGGGAGATTAAGGGTGAAGGTGCTTGAAACAAGGTGCATTTTATGCAATAGGATCGGTGGGTGATCATCCTATCTACAGGTATTTTGGTTTTGTATTGGGTTATCTAGAGAGGCCAGCATTCTTGGGTCCTTACAGCTAGGCTAGGGATCATGAGGTGGAGACATTGCTCTCAGGCCACATTCGAGCCTTCCTAGTTAATGGAGATTATAGAAAGGTATGTATCTTTCCTTATACCACCTCCTTATCTATGGAATACTTATAATAACTTGGTTTGTAGCCGAGATGTGGGTTGAAAATGAATGTATAGCTCTGCAGGATGACCATCTGCAGTTTTTTTGAAGGTTGAATTATTTATGATGTTTGTTGTTTCTATTTTGGTTTTTAATGTCTATGGAATACTATTATCTCGCATGGGAATGATTATCCATTGACAGTGTAGATGGGGTAGGAATAGAGTCTGTAGGGAATTCTATTTTATTTATATATATATATATATATGATTGAGGATATGTATGTAAGATATATGTTTTACTTTATAATATCTATAGTGTGGGTTGTATGAGGCCTCGACCTGTATACTTGATATTCAGTATAATTGATTTTACGGTTCTATACAATCTTAGAAATTTGTGGTCATTCGGTCGTTTTGAGAATAGGGTGCTTCATAGTGGATATGAATGGTGGTGTGGATAATATGGCTCAAACTTGCTTCTTGTTCTTAGGATTGAGCCTAACTTTGTATTTCTCCTTTTCCTTCTTACTCTAAATGTAATAGTACCTCCTAATCAGTGCTTCTGTTGTGACTGTGTGAAAAACACTAGGTATTGGTGTGCAACTAGTGATATTCATCAGACTATTAGTAGATTTATTGACAAAAGGAGATTTGTGATGACTCGGGGTGCTAGCTCATCAGGAAATGATGATTGGGCTAATGGCTATAGACTGAGGGAAAATTCCAGCAGAGCTTTATCCTTTGCTCAATCACTGAAAATGAGTGGTCATCAAACAAATGCCCAGATCCACCAAGAGGTGGTTTAGGCTTATAATGTAGGATCTCCAACTGATTTTAAGAAAATTATTTCACCATGCTAAGTAGAGCTCAATCAAAGAGAAAAATCACAAGTCCAAGTGGATGATTGGTGGGGTCTTATTCCAAATCTAGGGCATACTCAAGGTCGCACCACCTAGTATAATAAAATAGTTCACCTGTATTGGATAATGAAAATCTTGGTGGCCAAAGCTATTATGACCCCTCAGATCAATGTTCAGAAACCTGATCTCTGTTTCTAGGAAATCAAAAATTAGTTCAATTGATCCAAGTCCATATTCATCAACAGAACATGTGCCTTGGCCGCATTGAGAAACATATAGCATGCCTCACTCAATCAAAACTTCTTACTTCCAGTGCGAGGGACCGAGCTCCTATGGAGTCCTTAGATGATTAGATGTTTTTTCAGTCTAGTTGTGCTTCTTTCTTTTTTTTACTTTAGTGTTGTATATGCTAGTTAGTACTGAATATCGTGGTTTTTTATATAGAAACTAGTGGATATACATTTAGGCCTAAAAGGACTTTCTTGAAAGACATAAATTTTCAGATTTTGGATGGATTATAATACATTTCGGTGGTCAACAAACATGTTTTCCCACTGGGAAGGTTGAGGCCACGAAACGAATTTTATGGATGTAACCTAATTTTAGAATAAATGAATTAAGAAGTACCTACGAAGCATACATAAAAAAATAAAAAAATAGAAAATATTTCAAACGAATTTAATTGATGATGACGACAAGGAGGATTAGCGTCCATTAAGCTCCATATGGTTTACTATACCATTAAGATATTAATAGTAGGTATTTAACATATTATTTCTATTTTAGAAAAGCACTAAGAGAAAGATTCAAATATCATCATAGTTTTGTTAACTTAAAAGGTTAAGATGGTTAGGTGTGTGATAAAAATTTTGAAAACTAAATCACATGTGACTATTAAATGTAAAATCTAAAAAAAAAAAGATATATATTTAACCCTTTTAGTGTCCCTAATGTTACAAAAGCTTTCATCCCATGGTGTTTTAGGAAATGAAAAATGTCAACTTTCACTACGAACAATCCATTAGGGGGGTTGTGCAAAATTCCAAGAGACGTCTTACAAAGATGAAAACCAAGGTTCAAGGAAATGTGTTAATATGTAATTTTTATAATTAAATGCAATATCACATTTCAAGTAATTGCAACCTATCTTTGTGAGTGAGTTTAACATTGTACTAAACTTGGTTTAGCTCAAAATACCTTTTCCACCATGATCTTGTGTGACTCCTTCCTTTCATGCATGTTTCTATGCCATATGCATGACCCCTGAAATCCATCGGTCTCCATTTTTGGAAACCCTTGCAGTTTTTTTCTTTTGCTGTATTAAATATTCACCACCATTACCTTTAGTATTTTTTTTTTTTATAATTAGATTCTCTCTATCTCCTTGGTTTTTAGGATTTAAGGCTCATCATATCTTAGTATACACTGTTACCGATGAAAAAGGTAACCTGACCTCAAAACGGGAACTCTAGCCCAAAAAGACTAAAAAAACATGAAAAAACACCCCAAAAACAAAAAAGTGTATTCCCGAAAATTTCAACATTTTATAAAATTATGCTAAAAACAAAATTGTTTCTTGAAAAAAGGATTGAAAAAACACCCTCCAAACAAAACCAGTTGATGCTGAAATAACCAAAAAAAAAAAAATTGTGTCATATTTTTGACATTTTTAAAAATAGAAATAACATTTTTTAATTTTTAAAATTCAAACATTAAAAAAAAACTAAAATTTAAGAAAAAAATAAATTTAAAAAATAAAAACATTTTAAAGCTTAAAATTTAAAAATATATAGGAATAAAAAAATAAAAATAAAAACAAAATAAAAATTTTAATTCAAACATTAAAAAAAAAACCTAAAATTTAAGAAAAAAATTAAAAAAAAAAATTAAAGTTTAAAATTTCAAAATATATAGAAATAAAAAAAATAAAAAATAAAAACAAAATAAAAATATTAAAAAAAAAAAAACGAGTTAAAAAAAGAAAGAAATTATAAAAAGTAAAATATAGAAATTAAATTTAAAAAAGAAATAGAAAAAGAAAATGTTTATTTAAAAAAAATTTAAAAATTAAAAAAAAAAAAAAAAAAAAAATTAAATTTTAAAAAATAAACTAAATTTAAATTATAATATATATATATATATATATATATATATATAATATCTTTTTAAATTTAATTTTATTATTTTAATATATATATATATATATATATATATATATATATATATATATATATATATATATTAAATTTTAATAAATAAATGAATAAACAAATAAATTTTAAATATAAAGAAAAAGAAAAAAAAAAAATTTTAAAATAAAAAGTTAAAAACTTTAAAAATCAATTAAAATTGAAAAATTAAATAAATATATTAAATAAAAAATTAAAATAAAAAACAAATTAATTTGAAAATATTAAGTTTAATTAAAAAAAAATCTAATTTTAAGTAGACAATTTTAATTGAAATAAAAAAAATTAAAAATTTTTATGTAATTAAAATAATAATAATAATAAAGTTAACAAATTAAAAAAGTATTAAATTCAAATAAATTTAAAAAAAAAATACAAAATTTACTAAATTTTAAAAAATTAAATGAAACCACTAAACATAAAATTTAATAATAAAAAGAATATGAAAAAATTAAAAAAATTAAAAAACCAATTAAATAAGAAAAATAAAAAATAAAAAAGAATAAAATTAAAAAAATAAAAATAAAACAAATTAAATTTCAAATATAAAAATTAAATTAAAAAAAAATAATTTTAAATTTTTGGAATTAAAAAAAAAAAAAATATTAAAAAATAATTAAAAAAAAAAAATTATCGTGGCGGCGCCGCCAATCGCCCTCCTGCCCAGGTGGGGGCAGAGGCCAACTGTTGGGCGAGAGGCCGATCCCGAGAATCGCCCTCCCACGGCGGGAGGCCGATTCCAGGAATCGCCCTCCCGCCGCGGGAGGTCAATTCCAGGAATCGACCTCTCGCCCAGGTGGCGGCGGAGGTCGGCTGCTGGGTGGGCGGGGGGCTACATGCAGCCTCCCTCAGCCACCCAGCGGCCGACCTTGCCTTCACCTGGGCAGGAGGCCGATTAGCGGCGGCACCAGGATCATTTTTTTTGTTTTGAAATTCAAAAGATTTAAAATTATTATTTTTTTAATTCAAATTTTTTATTTTAAATTTAATTTGTTTTTATTTTTTTGTTTTTTTTTCTTTAATTTTGTTTTTAAATTTAATATTTTAGATTAATTATTTTTTAAAATTTAAAATTTATTTATTAAATTTATTAAATTTTAATTTAATTTATTTTATATTTATTTTAATCTTTTAGTTTATTTAGTTTTTCATTTTTAAAATTTATAAATTGTTTCATTAAAAAAAAATAGTAAATTTATGGATATTTGTTTTTTAATTATTTTCACGTGGTTTTTTTCATTTTTTTGGTTTTTTAATGATAGTTTTTTTTTTTTTTTTTTTGAATGAATTTTTTTTTTTTTTTTTTGCTAATTTTAAAATTTGTGTTTCTTTTTTTCTTCTTATTGTTATTTTTTTAATTTAATTTTTTTAATTTAATTTTTTCTTTGTTGTATTTTATTTTTTTTATCTAAATGTTAATTTTGTAATTTAAATTACTTTTAAATTTTCTATTTTGAATTTTTTTTTTAAATTATATGGTTTTTTTTAATAACTTAGAAAAAAATGTTTTTGATGTTTTTTTTTTTTTGGGTTCATTTTTGTTTTTTTCTTTAAATTATTTGTTTTTTTTTTCAAATTTTGTCATTTCTTTTGATATAATTTTCGAATAATTTTTTTTTTCTTCTTCTTTTTATTTTTATTTTTATTTTTACGATTTAATTTTGTTTTTTTTTACATTTTTATTGGTTTCTTTTAATTATATATATATATATATATATAGCGAGGTTTTGCATTTTATTACCAACATGAAAATCACCACTCTAAAAAAAAGGGTTGATGCTGCATCAATACGTTTCAAAATTAGCCTGAAAATCACTAATATTTTAAAAAAAATATTCATACTTCGTAAATAAAGATATTAGAGTGTCAAAAATGTGCTAAGAAAAAAAGAAGGTCATTCTGCATTACCACTTTTCAAAATCGGGTGCTTTTTATGCTATCAAAAAAAAGTAGGTAACAGTGCGGTTACCTATTTAATTGGTAACAATGTTGGTACTGAAGATAATGAAATCATAGATTACCATGAATGAAAGCTAAATTCCTCAAGAAAATCCATAAAAAATAAGAATAATTACTTTTGAATCAAAGCCCACCTCTACGATAAAGGTCAGAATGGAGATGAGATGTAACAGAACCAAACATTTGAAAGGTGATAAAGTTTCAAATGAGATTTTGTGGAATCCCAATACAAGAGAAAATAAAAAAATGTTGAAGAACAAAGTAAAATATTCAAAATAAAATCCATCGAATGACTAAAATAATTAGGCTCGTGATGGCTAATTAGGTGATCAAAGTGGCAAGGCCAACACATGGAAAATTGAAGATTGAAGTTATAGATAAATCATGGAGATGAGTGTCGAAGAAGAATGTGATAAACACCAAGTGGTGTTGTTGAAATCAAGTTCAAAAAATTATTATTAGTACCTACCTTCCACGTGACTATAGTGATTTCTTGATCGTTAAATACAAATTAGTTCATTTCTTAACCAAAAATTTTTCTTGCCTATGTAAATTTAACAAAAATTCTAATGTTTGTAATTTCATTCATCTCAATTTTAACTAAAGTTTTCGGGCATTGAAAAAATCCACTTCTTATTACAAACTTCACGTGCCCCAAGGCAATAATGTTTAGGAAATGTTATTTTATCCAAAATCAGGTTATGGTAAATATTTCTAAGATCAAAATTTTATCGCATCCAAATTTTGATAATTCAAAGGCTTTTTATATAATCTAAAGTTAATGCCACATGGATATCTGCATGAATGCCTCTATGGTTATATATGCATGAATGAAACTCTGGTATCTTAAATGACACATTTCATGTATAAGTCTCTAGGCCTACCCAAAGAACAATGATATAAGTAGAGCCATAAATGATCTGAGCAGATCCATCCACACGAATAAGAATAATTCACCATACCGAGGCTAGGGTTCATAGGAAAATTTCCTAGAGAACTCCCTTCTAATCACAAGGAAGGAGAAGTGGATTCATCAGCGTTAAAGCCATAAATAAAGTAAGTAGCTCCCAACTTATTTCCATCATATCAAGATTATTTCCTTAATTATCACAATAATAAAAAACAAATTTCAAAAAATAAATAAATTGGAATGATTTCCTTGCATACTGTAGTAGGTTTACAATACTAAAAATTTCTACAACATTAAAAAAACACCATTGATTCAAATATCTATCCATAATTCCAATTCCAACTAGCAATAAATTTATGGGTTTAATGGATTTATGTTAAGGTTTCTTAGCACTAAGTTTATTTGTTTATCACTGCTTTATCGACTGATCTTATGTGTTTCTTTCTTCCTTATGTGTACGTAACATGGGCTTGCGGATTTTTTTATTGACAGATTAAGTTCCTATGAATTGAGAAATTAAAAAATAATTAGTAAAATAAATGAAAATGTGGGAAGTAAAGAAGGGGTAGTTTTCTCATAACAGTTTAATGGGCTTGAAATCGTAGTTTTCTTTTGTTTTCAAGAAATAGCCCGGTCACTGCTCCCTCTCATATTTCTAGTTTATGTTGTAATGAATACAAGCTTTATGGTTTCTAGTTAACTCAGTCACTCAGGGAAAAATGGAATGGCATGGAACTCCTAGAAAATCGGAACCTGTAAAGAATAACATGCCCAACCAGTAGAATTCCCACCCACCAATTGATAGAATGATAGGAAGAAGAGGAGGGACCGTTATGACTCCCATGTGTGAATGAAGTCAAGAGAGAAATTGATTCCATTAGGGAAATTTTGATGTCCCTAAGAAAAATATACAAGAAAATAAACTTTATAAGAAGAAATATGATTATGTCAACCATGGGGGATGATTCACCATTTTCGGAGTAAAAAGGTAAAAATATTAAAAAATAATAAAATAATAAAATTACTTTTTCAACTCATATATTTAAGCTATCTCGCTTAGGTTTTACTCAAATTTAGAGCAGGAGTACTCATTGGATGAAAAAATTAATTTGTCATCCAAGGAGTACCCATGTTGCATACTTCGATGGACCTTGCTACACAAAAATGAGAAATACATAAAAAAATTCATTCCAATCATGTTTTTCATGTATTTCTCATTTTTCATGTAGTAAGGTCCATAGAGAGTATGCAAAATGGGTACCCCTTAGATGAGGAATCAAATTGCATATCGAAAGAGTGTTTTTAGTCGAAATATGAGTAAACCCAGAGGGAGGTAAGATGAAAATATGAGTTGAAAAATTAGTTTTTTATTTTTTCCCTCTAAAATTTGATGATGTAATGTAATATTATTTTAATATTTCCACTATTATTTTATAATTTCCTTAGGAGGCCCATTTTAGACCTAAAAATTACCCTAATTATTATACCCCCTCCTCATCCATGTCTATTTGGAATGCGACCTCACTCCTAGCTCTATGCCTATATGGTAATCTCATTCGTTAGTTTATGTATTATCTAGATGGAGTAATATGCATCCTACAATGTATCACGTCATGTAATAAGGTTGTAAATTAATCACTTAACTCAATTAAGAAATTGAAAAGTCAACTCTTACAGTGCAGAGAGAAAGAAAATACAAAAATTTACCTATAGAATCACCCAAAATCACTCATTGTCGATGTCCAGAATACATGAAGGGTCATTTCAATAGCCAAAAATTGTTTATAATTCATCTTCGTGGGGTTTTATCATAGTAATTGTGTTTGGTAATTGTCTCATGGTAAGGATATTTGGAATCGTATGGAGACATTGGTGAAGAACAATATGTGACGATTTTATGATCTAATGAAATAGGTGCCAAAAGCATGATGAATATGTGTCAACATAATCATTTAGTATTTTATTATCTTGAGTGTTCACATTGGAAGTAATATGTCAAATGGATCACATGTATAGATAAATACTATAAAAATAAACCAAAAGTGAAAACTAACATAACCTAAAGTTTATAAAGAGAAGATGAAAAAATACAACTTAGCTAATATAAATTTTTAAAAATGAAAAGTAGCATACAAATAAATTCAAAACAAAACCATCATGTTAAAAAAAAATACATTTTAATAGCATCTAACCTCTTATTTTCTTGCTAATTTCACCAATGTTGAAATTACACAACATGCATTAAATTGTGAGTACACAACCTTCATTAAAAAAATTTCCGATGCAAAAAATCCCAAAAAAAGAGATTCCGCTAAGGGAAAAAAAATATTTGATTGACCCTAAAACATCCAGAGAAGGAATGAAGAGATTAAAGCCCCAAACACAAGCATATTCTTTCGAGAATATTCTCAATCAAGGTTGACAGATGAGTTTCTCAACATGTTGTTTTCCAACTATCATGCTTTTTGAACATATATGAATGAATCTATGGGTCTTTAGAAGATTAGAGAAAAAGGATATTGAACCTCCAATAAATCCTACTATCAACCTATGAAATTGCGCCTAACGTTTTTAGTTTCCATCGCACTCTTTATTAGTGTTTTGTGATTCTACCATTATTTTCTCTAATAGTGTTGATTTTTGGTGTGAACCTAACAAACTGAAATACTCTAACCCCCTTGACCTTCGTTGTTGGTAACACTATTAGAATTGGTGGTGTTTATTATACCTTAACTAGTTTCACTGATAATGGTGGCAAAACATGCTGAAACGGGTGGTGTTACTTCTTCTACATATGAAGGATATGAAATAGGATGGTTGTATGTTCTCCCTCACCCTTAGGAATATTGATTAATTCAATTTTTTTTGATTTATTTATGTGACTCGATCTACCACTTTTGAGATAACGAGAGAAAAAGTACACTTTGGATAGTCGGTTGAATAACGAAGAAAATTTTGACTTGGGTATGGCTCCCCAAGTTATGAGATAACAAGAGAAAAAATATAGTTTGGATAGTCAGCCTAACAACCAAGAAATTTTTGACTTATGCATGGCATAATATCAAGATAGGTAACATAGACATGAGTAAGAATGAGATATCATTGTCCTTCGTGAACATGCATGGTGGATATTACATGAGTGTAGACAAATGGTAAATACTATGGACACCTGTAATTCCACTTGGTGAAAAAATATTATATTGAAAGTAATTTATTAACACAAACATGATTATATATCAAAACCAAGAATTCTATTTAGAAAAAAAAAACTAATACGAGTTTTCTAAGCTCAATAAATGTCGTTGGTGGATAAAATTTGTTTTTTGCTCCTAAAATGGTTATAACATCCTGTTGTTACTGTAAGTCTCAAATCAATAATGATGGTGGGCCTATGTGATTCTAACCACGCACTGATCTAAGTGTTTGTAATTGTAGTAGCCATCCCTAGTCATACATAATGATTTTTATGAATCTTTTGTAGATTTCATGTTTGTTTCTTAAACTGACACCCCTGATGTGTTTATACAATAGGTTTGCTACGATGTCTTATATCGATTATGAAGTTCCTTTAATGGTAATTTTTTGTATTGGAGTGTCATATAGCAGTAGGTCATGTTCTAGATGGAATTCCCCAGCGCATGTATAGTCCAAATCTAGTAATCAAGGTAAATAAATTATTCCCTATAAAAATGTGAACCACATTTGAGTACCTCATAGTCAAGTTAAATGTATTCTCACTATGATGAACACATGATTATATACATCTTAATATCTTTGTTATTTTTTATTTTCCACAAAGCTTGAGTTATTCCATTTTTTGCACTAATTTGAAACTTTATTTCTCCATTTAGGATATGTGGAATGTGCCATTGATATATATTGTGGATGATTTTATTGCAGCCACAATGATTGTTTCCCTCTAATATATGGACCACAACGTGCCGTCTCAACTTTCTCAGCAAAAGGAATTGGACTTTAAAAAACCTTCTTCTTTCCATTATGATCTACGTCTTTTGGGCTTCTTGGTAAGGGAGGAAGTTATTATGAAGGATGGAGGAGATAGAAATTTTTATGTCCTGAGTGAAGGAACTGCGGATAGTTTTAAATCAATGTACTATATCCTCGTATGAATGAGGCATCAAAAGCATATTACCTTTCAACCACCCCTACTTCGAGTTCGTATCTAAGGCATGTAGGTACTCCCAAAGATTCTTACTTAGGTTTTCAAATTATTCTCAAGCTATATGCCGAAGGAAGGAATGCCTAGTAAGGGGTAGACCCCACCTAGTATGTAAAACCTTTGATACCGAACATCTATTTTGGTAATCAAGGAGTGGTTTTGGTCGATTAAAAAATAACTTCTAACTTGCAAATTCACATTTTCATAAGAAAATATTGGTTTTTAAGGCTTCAAATAGGTCAGTTATGTATTGTTGGAAAATTAATCTTGATTGTCGTGTTAAATTTATTAACAGAATCCATACCTCAAGTAATTGTTTTCCAAGTTACAGATTTATTTTTTAGGTTAAAGGACACGATATAGATGAAGTTCTGAGCAAAGTACATAACCCATTCCACAATAGATTAAACTATTAGAGTCAAATGGAAATTTATTAAAGGTTGATACAAACACATGGGCAAGCTTTTACTCTACAACCTATTTACTATCCGCAAAGTTTATAAAATGATGTTCGCCCATACTGTGTCTTAAATATTATCTTTCATAAATTAATGTGTTAGGAAACATATGTGTTGAATATACATGTATGTATATAAGATTATGTAATAGTGGTGGATGCAAGTCTAGAAAGGCAAGGGGAGAAAATCATGGAGCGAATTTTTATGGGCGCCTGAAAACAACGGTTACAAGTTTTATTGTGTCTTACTCCACAACCCCTGGTGAATATAAATCTTAGTAAGAAGACTTGTTTTACTAGTGAAGGATTCAAAACCTCCACATGAATTATCTCTTGTGTTTTTCAATGATAATAAAAAGTATTGTTAGTTGTGATATGTTTTTGGAAATTTCACGTGTGAATTTTTCCACCACCACTTTATTTTACTCTATTTCACCATGAGTAAATCTGTTTGATTTTATTTTCTCCATTATATCTTTTATTTTAATCTATGTCACTCTATATTAAAATGAATAGTGTTATGATTTTATTTTTGCAACTTTGTTTTCTTGTTTAAGACATTTCCCCAACTTTGTGTGAACTTTGTGTGTTGAGGAAGCATCCTCCATATATATTTAAATTTTTAACATGGTATCTGAGTAGGTTTGGAATTTTATTAAGAGATGGTGTTTTTACTGAGGAGTTAGAAGTGGTTCTAAGGATCGTATTCACTAGCAGGGGGAGTTTTTTTTACACATTGAAAATGACAACAAGAAGAACAAGATTCAATAATCCACAAATACCATATTTTAATGGAAAAAAATATTATTATTGGGATATTACAATCAAGGATTTGATCTCTTCTGAAGATATTTGGGAATTGGTGGAGAATGGCTTCCAAGAACCAGCAGATGCAGTAGCATACAATGCTTTGACTCAAGAAGATAAGGATTTGTTGAGGGAAAATAGGAAGAATGATTCCGAATCCCTCTTCTACCTTTCTCAAGTATTTCATGAAAGTATCTTCCCAAGGATTTCAACAACAAAAAATTCCAAGAAAGCTTTGGATAACCTCCAGACAACCTACGAAGGCATTGAAATGGTGAAGACAACAAAAATAAAAATATTGAGAAGAGATTATGAGACAATTTGTATGAAAGAGTCTAATAATGTAGACTCATTTTTTACACATGTAATTTGGTTGGTTACTCAAATTAGGTCTCATGGTGAGACACTTGATGAATTGAGAATAGATGAGAAAGTTTTAATAAGTCTGCCAACAAGATTTGATGCCATAGTTGTGGCCATAGAAGAGATGAAGGATATGTCACAATTTTCAGTGGATGAGCTTCATGCATCACTAATTTATCATGAACATAGGTTGAACAGAGCAACAAATTACTCAATGGAGCATGGTTTCAAGACAAAAGTTTCATTTGGTGAAGGTAGAGGTCAAGGAAGATAAAATTGTAGATGAAGAGACAGAATCTCACACAGAGGTGGAGGAAGAATCCCTTCAAGTTCAAGTGGAAGGGACAACAATCCAAATCCAAGCCAAGGCTCAATCTAAAATCAAGCACAAGGTTAGAGGTATGATAAATCTCAAGTTCAATGGCATCATTGTAAGAAGTATAGTCATTATTCAAATGAATGTAGAAATAAGAAATACGAAATAAGTAACAAACAAAATGAAAGTTTCATAAAGGAAAATTAGAACCATGATAACATGTTTTTATCTTATGATGTAGCAGAAGAAAAACAGGGAGATATGTGGTCCTTAGATTCGGGGTGTAGCAACCACATGACTGGGAACATAGAAATGTTTTCAGATCTAGATGAAAGTGTGAAATTTGAAGTGACATTATGGGCTAATAGAAATTTAATTTTTATGAGAAATGGAAGATTTAAATTTATAACAAAGAAGAGGGAGAATAAATAAATTTCAGATGTTTATTTTTCCCCTCCTTTGAAACAACACCTCATAAGCATTGGAAAACTCATGCAAAAGGGCTATAACATCTTTTTCAAAAATGATGTGTGCACGATTTTGGATAAGCCTCTAAATAGACATATGATTGCAAAAGTTCAGATGACAAACAATAGAATGTTTCATATCAAACTAAAATCATATTTTAAGGAAGAAGGCACTCAAGCACAACTATCAATGAGTTCAAAAGAAAATGAAAGAAAAGTTGCAGTTGTCACATAAGTATAATTTCAAGCAAAATTCAGAGATGAAAATAGGTTATGGCAGTTGAGATTTGGTCATCTCAATTTTGGAGGTTTGAATTTTTTTCATTGGAAAGGCATGGTGAAATTAATGCCACTCATAGAAAAATTGGACAAGAAATTTGAAGGATGCATGCTAGGTAAACAACATAGAGAATCATCTATAGTAAGAAAGTCAATAAGGGAAAATGCACCATTGGATATTTTCCATTAATATTTATGTGGACCAATGTAGACACCACTATTGGTGGAAGCTATTGTATTTTTACCTTCATAGATGACTACACAAGGAAGACATGGTTATACTTCCTAAAATAGAAAAGGGAATTGTTTGAGTGCTTCCTTCAATACAGAGATCTTGTTGTGAAGCAAAGTGGACACTACATCAAAGTGTTGAGGAAAAAAAGAGGCGACGAATAAATCTCTAATGACTTCCTACATATTTGCAGGGAGCACGGAATTCACAAGCAGTTTACAACAAGGTATACACCTCAGCAAATGTTCTCGTGGAAAGAAAGAATAGGACCATTATGGAAATGTCAAGGAGTATGTTGAAGGAAAATAATTTTCCAAATGATTATGAAATTGAGGTTGTCGCTTGTGCAACATCTATAATTAATACATGTCCAACCAAGAGCGTCAAGAACATAGTTCCTGAAGAGGCATGGGGTGGAATTAAACATAGTGTCACTCACATGAATGTTTTTGGATGTGTTTCTTATACACATGTCCCAAATGAGTTGAGAAATAAGTTGGAGAGCAAAGGGGATAAATTTATATTTTTTGGATACAGTGATGAATGCAAGGAATACAAACTCTACAATTCATCAACCGAGAAATTCATAGTAAACGGAGATGTTAAATTCATAGAAGAGGAGTCATGGGATGGAAGTTTAGAGAATACAGTCAATGTGAAAACATGTACACTACATGAAGACAAAGAGGACTTGAGCACAACAAGTAATTCTTGAATGATGACTCCTCCTACACCTACACATGCTCAACAACGCAGTCATCAAGTGACACCATCAACACATAAAAGGACAACATTGCGCAACCAAGAAAGTTCTTCTCCAAGCACACCACAAATATCTGCAACACCATCTACTTCAAGCGCAACACCAAGTGACATATTAAGCCCATATTATGCAAGCATAAGAAGACTAATATTGAAATATTTAAGTGAAATTTATGAGCAAAATGAAGTTAACAGTAACGTTGGTCTGAATTCCTTATTTGGACTATGTTGTGACTTATATGAACCAATCCATTTTGTGGATGCATTCAAACAAGAAAAATGGTATGTGGAAATGGATGAAGAAATAGGAGAAATAGAAAAAAATGACACATGGGAGTTAGTGGACCTTTCAAAAGGAAAATAAGTCGTTGGAGTGAAGTGGGTCTATAAGACCAAGAGAAACATTGAAGGAAATATTGAAAGGCATAAAGAAAGGCTAGTTTTCAAGGAATACAAGCAACAACATGGAGGATATTATGCATAGACATTTGTGCCTGTCGCGAGGATGGAGACAGTCCATACAATGTTTTCAATTGTAGCACAACATAGACGGAAAGTGTATCAAATGGACTTAAAGTCAAAGTTCTTGAATTGAGTTCTGAAAGAGGAGGCATATGCTACAAAACCTCCTCGTTATGAGATAGAAGGCCAAGAATACAAGGTGTATAGGTTGCAGAAAGCTCTTTATGGGATGAAGAAAGCATCGCATGTATGGTATATTAGGATAGATGCTTACTTGATGAACAATGGGTTCGACAAAGGTGATGGTGAACCAACTCTCTACATCAAAGAAAGTGATGGTAAGTTTCTTATTGTTGTTTTGTATGTATATGATCTGATTTTATGAGTCATGATTTCATCATCGATGATTTCAAAGAAGTCATGAAAAGTGAGTTTGAAATGAATGAATTGGGTTTATTGTGATATTTTCTGGGCATAGAAGTGAAGAAAATACAAAATGGTATTTTTATCTCTCAAGCCAAGTATGTTGCAGATATTTTAGATAATTTTAATGTGCATAACAACAAGCCAAAACCAACACCAACTCGAACAATCATGGGGTTGACGTTGAGCGAGGAATATTTCAGCAACAATGTCAATATGAAATTCTACAAAAGTATGGTGGGCAGCCTAATGTATTTGACCAGAACTAAGCATAATATAATGTATGCAGTGAGTTTGGTCTCAAGGTTCATGAAGGATGATCCAAATTTAAGAAGGAATGTAATAAAACATAGAAATGGACATAAAAAAAGAGTTGCAGTGGAAATACCTCATTTCATAAATATCAAATAATAGGAATATACCGACAGACATAATCGAAATAAAATAGCTAGGGCGTTGGTAGTTTATCTCTAAGAAGAGATGTGGTGGCTACATTACTCTGAACTATGTTACAATGAGGCTCGAAGGCCTATTTATTGTTGATAAATAATGCAAAACCCTAAACATCCAAAAACCTAACCATAAGAGATGAAGCGCAAAAACTATGGGCCCTGTTTGGGTAAATTCATGTTTCAACTTCTTGAGGACATAAATTTGGCATACGTTCTTCGTTTGACGCACATCATACCTTGTTATAAATATCTATCTGAGTAATATAACTTTTGGTTTGAGAAAAATTGGTCCAGCGACCCTTGTTTCTCCCAGTTTTCCCAAAGAACGTCGTTTAGGGCCTCAAAACGACTCTCAAAGTTCAAGACCCGAAAAACTGCTAAAAATAGTAAGTTGTGCTGAAATTGAAAAGCTAAAAGAACCGATGGTGGGGGTACAAATGGAATAGGTGGGTGGCCACCAATTTCCACTTGGCTCATTAGGGCCTCCAAACAACTCATAAATTTCAAGAACCGACAAGGTGCTAAAAGTAGTAAGTTATGATGAAAGTGAGAAACTAAAAGAACTGATGGTCTAGGTCTAAATGGAATAGGTGGGTGGCCACCAATATCCACCTTGATCATTCCTCCTTCCTTAGGAAGAAATGGTCCCCATTGCGTTAAGTTCCCCCATGAGAGGCAAATTCTATTGAACTCAGTATTGGATTTGTCCATGATGTTGTGGACGTGCTAGCGGACATGCTGGCAGACATGCTGGATGTGTTCAATAAATTTGGTTTCCTCAGACAGTAGATGTGTGGATTCTGTCTATGTAATCACATGACTTATGGAAATATCAGGCGGCAGTGTGCCGAGGGTCAGATTAATGGAGTGCTTGTCCGGACAGTGTAGAGGAACCTCTGTGGGTGAGGAGAAGATGTCTTCGTATTCCTCCACACATTTTTCCATCAAATGATGATGTGAAGGGGAGCCATGTTTTGAGGATTTCACCACAATATTCTTATTTCCTTGTGGTCGAATGGTAATGCAAATAAATTTCCTTGTTTGGAAAAAAATATTACTGTGTTGTTTTGCAGTAGTCAAAAAGATGGTAGGAGGCAGAACTACCTCTAGTATCCTGTACAAGTTATTACCCAAAGTAATAATGAGAGCACGAGGCATAGATTGATACACAACATGTCACTTATACAAGTATGGTTGGCCCAATAATACATCAACTACATCACAAGGAGAAATATCACACAATATTCATCTATGAATGGCTTGATGTTGTATGGAAGGAAGCACCACTGGCGAACATAGAGATCTCTCCCTGGGTGAAGCAACCCAATGGTATATTAATATGGGTGTGATATGGTCGATAGTCCAATCTGCTTCATGATCTCTATTGAAATGAGGTTCTTTCAGCTTCCACTATCGACAAGAAATTGCAGTGGAGAACCCTTCATGCACATTTGCAAATGGAAGAGGCACTCCCCCTCTTCTGGATCCTCGGGATCCTCTCTCTGGAGCTTGGTGGTGGAAAAAATGGAACTAAGGTATGCATCAATGATCTACTTCCCTTTTGCATCTCCCTTTTCTGGTTATGTCTCGGGGTCAGAACATGCATCTGATTTGAGTGCCTTCAGTTCGGCCACCAGCGACTGTTTGGCTCAACACTCATTTGTGCTGTGAGTGGGGATGTTATGAAATTCACACCACTTCTTTGTGTGCTTCTTTGGATTTGTAGTGGAATTCTGAGTCACCCTACTTTGTCTCTACCGCTTGTTCTATGGCTCGAGCCGCCTTTCCCTGGCTTCGGATTCATGGATCCAAAGTTCCGCTTCTTCTTCTTAAATTTATGCTCAATCTTGGCAGCATAACGGTAAGTCGTGCCAAGCAAGGTAATTATTAGGAAGTCCATTTCCTCTTGAATGTGTCTGTGCAGAAAACTGTGGTACTTGAGCACCAAATGTCTCTCAGAATATTTAATACCCAAATTTTTGCACAGGGTATAGAAAAAATTCGGCAATTCGTGTACATATTGATCCCTTTGTTGCCACAATGTGGTCCATTGGATGTACTTGTCCTCATATCTCCCCACAGGGTAATATTTCTTCTTGATGCCATCTCGAAATGAATTCCAAGTGGGTGCAGCCGAGAACAGAGAGGGTTCCACATCGTCCTTTTTCTCACAATAGGTTTCCCACAAATATTTAACATGGGGGGCAGCTTTGAGGAGTGAAAAAATAATCTTTTCTCGGTCGGAGAAATCGTGGACCAGGAAATACCCTTCTAGAAAATTTAACCATCTGTCTACGGTTTCTGCATTTATCTAGCCTTCAAATACAGGAATGTCAAATTTTACCTATACCTTGAAGGGAGTGGCGCCTCTAGAGTGGTTGTTGGATGCAGACGCGTTGTAGGTGGGCATTTGTTGAAGGATCTGAGCAAATTTATCCATCATCCCATTCCTTTGGTTCTCACGGTCCTCCTCGAGCAATATTCTGATAGGATCTCCTGCTCCCTTACCTTTGTTTTATTCTATGATGGGGGGTCGTGGGGGCTTGTGAGGCTGATCTTGCAAGGGTTCAACCAGATCGAGCTCTAACTCCTTATACCCTAACTGCGTTGGGGGAATGAAAATAAAAACAGAGAAAGAGAAGATCGCTCTGATACCACTGATCTAGATTTATGCAAGAAAACAATAAAATATAGAAATAGACATAAAAAAAGTGATGTAGCGGAAATACTTCATTTCATTAATATCAAATAACAGGAATATGCTTTCATACATAATGGAAATAAACTAGCTAGGGCATTGGTAGTTTATCTGTGAGAAGATATGTGGTGGCTACATACCTCTGAAATGTGTTACAATGAGGCTTGAAGGCCTATTTATTATTGAGAAACAGTTAAAAACCCTAAACATCCAAAAATCTAACTGTAGGAGATTAAGCGCCAAAACTATGGGCCTCGTTTGAGTAAATTAGTGTTTCAACTTCCCAAGGACGTAAGTTTGGCATACGTTCTCTATTTGACATGCATCATACCTCATTATAAATATATATTTGAGGAGTAAAACTTTTTGTGCAAGCAACATCGGTCAATGGATTCATGTTTCTCCCGGTTTTCCCAAAAAATGTTGTTTAGGGCCTCAAAACGACTCCGGAATTTCAGGGCCCAAAAAACTGCTAAAAATAGTAAGTTGTGCTGAAACTGAAAAAATTAAAGAATTGATGGTGGGGGTACAAATGGGATAGGTGGGTGGCCACTATATCCACGTGGCTCATTAGGGCCTCTAAACGTCTCCAAAAGTTCAGGAACCGACAACCTGCTAAAAATAGTAAGTTGTGCTGAAAGTGAAAAACTGAAAGAACTGATGGTGCGGGTCCAAATGGAATAGGTTGGTGGCCACCAATATCCACCTGGATCATAGGCCCCCAAAGAGGCACATTGGCAAGCAGCGAAAAGGATTTTAAAATATGCCAATGGGACAAAGGAGTATGATATTTTGTAGACTGCAACAAATGATTTCAGGTTGGTTGGTTACACTGACAGTGATAGGGCAAGAAGTGTTGATGATAGAAAGAGCACATAAGGATATTTTTTTCATTTTGGTTCAAGATCCATTTCATCGGCCTCTAAGAAGAAAAATATAGTGTCATTGTCAATAGTAGAAGCTGAATATGTCGTCGCAACAAGAACAATGTGTCAAGTAGTTTGGATGAGAAGGATGTTGAGGGATTTATGCCATGAACAAGATGGAACAACAATTATTTTTGTGACAACAGTTCAAAAATTGCGTTATCAAAGAATTATGTTTTTCACAAGAGGATAAAGCACATTGATGCTAAATATCATTTCATAAGATAATTGCTTAACAATGGTGAGATTGTGTTGCAAGTCAAAAAAAAAAAATGTAGACATCTTCACAAATCCATTGGCATGTGGAAATTTTGTTTATCTTAGAGATTGTTTGGGAATGGTCAATGGCGGCAGTTGCAATTAAGGGGGAGTGTTGGAAAATTAATGTCAACCACCCCATTAAATTTAATGAAAAAATCCATTAAAACACATGGTGTAGATGTAGTTCTAAGAAAAGTACATAACCCATTCCACAACATATTAAACTATTAAATGCAAATGGAAATTTATTAATGATTAGTAGAAATGCATTATAAAGTTTTTACTCCGAAACTTATTTAGCGCAAAGTTCAGAACATGATGTCTGTCCATCTTGTGTCTTAAATATTGTATTTCTTGAATTAATGTGTTAGGAAATATATGTTTTGAATCTCTTGTGGTTTTGAATCATAATATAAAGTATTGTTACTTAAATATTGTATTTCTTGAATTAATGTGTTAGGAAATATATGTTTTAAATCTCTTCTGTTTTTGAACCATAATATATTTAAGTATTGTTACTTGCATATGGTTATGGAAATTTTGCATGTGAATTTTACTACAAATTTGGCTTGTGACTTTTATTGCTACCACTGTGTCTGGAAATTTCAAATGTGAGTAAATCTGTTTGGTTTTAGAATTTTACTGCTACAACTCTGTTGCACTGTAACATGAGTAAATATGTTTGATTTTATTTGCTCCATTATAGTTGGGATTTTATTATCCCCACTCTATATTAAAAGGAACATTTTTATTATTTTATTTCCTCAAATTTCTTATCTAGTTTAAGACCTTTCTTAAACTTTTAAGGATATGGTGCATTTTAATCATTAACTTGTATTTTTCAATAGTCAACTCAACTGATGCATTTTTTGGGCTACCACTACTCATTTGACTTTGTTTACCACACATGTGGCGCAGTGTTCAATATGAAATGGTGCAAGAAAGAATTAATAATCTTAATCTAGTAGTTACATTGCATGCAAGAAGAAGATTTGTACCTTGGTTACTCTCCATTTGTGGATATTGAGTGTGTTAAAATTGCTTGCGAACACTTTGGAGGTTTGTTATAGTTACTTCCATGGCTTAAAAAGTGTTATGTTTCTGATTATTTCAAAATCAACTACTTCTGGTGTCATTAACTTTACAAGTTAAAGTTTAATAAAAGTAAGTTTTATCTTTTTAGTAATTTGAATATTAACCATAATTTTTTGATTAATATACAAGTTAAAATTATATTAAAGTAGATAGTAATGGATTAATATACATCAATCTTTTCAAAAAAATTGAAAGTATTCCCATAATGAAAATCATATATTGTAGAGTAATCATAAACCCATGCTTTAATAAAAAAAATTATTGGAGTTGTGTTTACTATGATTTTTTGAAGGTTTTTTTTTGGTGATTTTTCTGATCAAATTTCTCTAAAATCTTGCATGAATTTATTGAAAAATTAATTTTGATGGGTAATCTTGCACAATAAAAGTGCGTTTTTAAGGTGTTGAATCCATATATACAGTAAAAAGAACCATTTTGAATGACACAAATCAAAATTTCACAATAAAATTTTTCTCCAAATTCCCACACAGTAAACTCCAAAAAATAACTCTAAAAATAACTCCAAAAATATTTACATATCACATTATTTTATTTTACTTTAAATATTTAAAATAAAATATCCTATATAACAAAACCACACAAATACATTTATTAATGATATCGAAATCAAGTACATGTACTTATTACCAATGAAATGGGCGTATAACAATTACCTTCTCCTAGATAAATACACTATTATCCTAACATTTTGCTTAACTTTAGATACATTATTATCCTAACCAAGTACATGTACTTATTACCAGTGAAACTGGCTGTTGTAATTTCTGAAGCATTCCAAACAATAGAGAGGAAATTTAAAAATAATTCCTCCTCTCAATACAAATATTAAAAATTGCTGGACAGAGATGGAACAAAACAAAGATTTCATTAATCTTGAAAAAGTATTACAAAATCCCTCAGAAATTTTGTTCTGGTTTACAAAAAAAAAATTATAAGTTTCTACACAACACAGTGTTAAAACTTGCTCTCTGTCTTTTTCCAAATGCACACACATAGTGCTTAAAAACTTTGTTTCTGCCTTCTATCTTTTCAAAAATACATTACACAGTCACTTTAAGCTGTTTTTATGATGGGGCATTTTTTGTTTGCTGTTCTTTATCTCTGTCCCAAGGAGTCAAATAAAGAGGATGCACATGAATTACTCTTCACGGCTTCCTTTTTCATTACACTTTTACGTGCATTATATACATTATAAACATATGATGATTATATATATATATATATATATATATATATATATATATATATATATGAAACTTATATATACAATATACATAACCCAAAAGGTTTTAAAGTAAAACTGTCGCATATTAAACATTAAACTTTTACCAAGGTTAAAAAAAAAACTTAACAATCTTTTCATCGCTGACTTTAAAAGTTCAAACAAAAACTTGTTTAATAAAATCATCACATCCAAATTCTCCATGGCTGACTGGATTCCAAACCATGCGATCAGATTTCTATTGGTTGGTGGTGGAGCCCGATGGACTTCAAACAATCTTCAAATGTATCACATTGCAATATATATGACCTAGTCTACAAGCAGTTCGAGTGATAAACTTAATATTTTGCAGATGCAACATGGGATATGCGATGGAGGAAATATCGCATCACAAACTAAATAACATAGCTTTGCGGCTACGACAGAAAACTTTAAAATGTTGCGATATGTGCTGCTGGAAAAATAAAGGGTAAGTCAAAAATTAGGTTTCAAAACATTAAACGAGTGTTGGGAATTAATACGGTTGGTGGTGCAAGTTTAAATGCGGCATGGTGCAGGTTTAAATTGTTGGGTTGCATGGTTTGAAAACCATGGTCCACACGGCAAGACAAAGCTATGGCCACACAAAAAATATATACTTGCAGGCTCGATCAAATCTAGAATTCATTGCTTGGATGCGTGCCAAAAATTTTTTTAATCTTTTACTGCTGCCACCATCCTTCTAGTCTTCCTGCCATTTAAGTTATTCCTCTTCTAAAAAATGTGTGGTTGAAATTAAATTCCAATACTCCCCCTTAATTTCAACTGCTGGATTTTCTTCCATACCCAAACATTTTCTCAAATAATTAAAACTTTTCTGCCCCAATGGTTTTGTTAAAATGTCTGCAAACTGCTCCTCTATTCTACAATGCTACAAAACAATTTCCCCATTATTCACTAGCTCTATGATGTAGTGATACTTGGCGTCAATGTGTTTCATTATTTTGTGAAACACTGAATTCTTTGACAATGGTATTGTTGAGCTATTATCACAATAAATTTTTGTTCCTTTTACCTGTTCATGACACAAAATCCTCAACATTATTCTCATCCAAACTACTTGACATGTTGCTGTTGTAGCTGCCACATACTCTGCCTCTGCTGTAGATAAAGCCACAATTGGATGTTTCTTAGAAACCCATGAAATGGCTCCTGAACACATGAAAAACATTACGAGAGGTGATTTTTCAGTCATCTGTACTCCCATCCCAGTCACTATCAGTATATCCAATCAATTCATAATTTTCTAAAGTGGTGTATAAAATTCCATACCTCTTTATTCCTTTCACATACATCAGAATTCTTTTTGCTGGTTTCCAATGTGCCTCCTTTGGCCTTTCCATAAATCTCGAAATTAAACTCATAGCATGCATAATATCTGACATAGTTGCAGTCAAATACATGAGCCTACCAACTATGCTCTTGTATAAACATGGATCAAAATCCTTGTTATTGTCTTACTTTCTTAACTTCAATCCCATCACTGTAGGAGTAATTTCTGCCTTTCAATCCTACATGTTAAATCTTTCCAAAACTTCATTCAGATATTTAGCTTGAGAGATAAAAATTCTATTTTCATTTTTCTCTACTTCTATTCTTATGAAGTATTTCAACAATCCCATATCAATCATCTCAAATTCATCCTTCATGACTGTTTTAAAATTCTCAATGACGTAAGCATCATTACCTGTGAATATAACATCATAAACTTATAAAACAAAAATCAACGTCTTACCATCTTTATTTTTGGTGTATAATGTAAGTTCTCCCTCACATTTTTCAAACCCATTTTCCAGTAGATACGCATCTATCCTACTGTATTATGCTCTTCGTGCTTATTTCAGACCATAAAAAGCTTTCTTCAATATGCAAACTTTGTGCTCTTGGCCTTCTTTCTCATAGCCCAGAAGTTGTTCAAAATATACCTCTTTCATCAATACTCAATTTAAGAATTTTAATTTCACATCCATTTGGTAAACCTTCCACTTGTGTTGTGCTGCAATGGACAACACTTCTCTTACGGTTTCCATTATTGCAACTAGTGCAAAAGTTTCCTCATAATCTCTTCCTTGTTGCTGCTTGTAGCCTTTGACAACAAGTCTGGCCTTGTGCCTTTCAATCTTGCCTTCAGCATTGCTTTTGGTTTTATAAACCCATTTTACTCCAATCACTTCTTTTCCTTTTGGGAGATCAACTATTTTCCATGTCTTATTCTTCTCTATGCCATTCATTTCTTCATCCATAGCATCTATCCATTTCTTATCTTTTATAGCTTCTTCAAAATGAATAGGATCATCTACATGACAGTACAATGCAAATAAAGAGTTCATACCTTCATTTTCTACCTCTTGCTCATAAATATCATTGAGACTTCTGAATCTGGATCCTCTTTGACTTGCTGAACCTATGCTTATAGAAGCACACAAATCTTCTTCTTGTGGTGTGCTTGGAGAAGCATTGTCATCACTTCTCAAGGGTGTTCTCATTCTTGCTTGTGGTGTCCCTTGCTGTCCTTGTGTTGGTGGAGGTGGTGTTGCTAATGAGTGATGAATTTCAGCCATCTCTTCCTCATTATCATCTTGAGACAAATATCTTTTCACATTCATTGTTTTCTCAATGCTTCAACCCAAGCTTCTTCCTCAATGAATTTTACGTCTCTTATTATAAAAAACTTCTTGGTGGATGGGTTATATAGTTGGTATTCCTTCAATTCTTCATTGTACCCAATAAATATGCACTTCTTCCCCTTACTGTCCAACTTCTTCCTTAGCTGATCTGGAATGTGTGCATAAGCCACACAACCAAAAACTCTCATGTGGGTGACACCTTATTTTATGCCACTCCATGCTTCTTCCGGAACTCTGTTCATTACAGATTTGGTTGGGCATCTATTTAAAATATACATTGCACAATATACAACTTCAACCCAATATTCATTTGGCAAATGTTTTGCCTTCAACATACTTCTTACCATGTCCATGATGGTTCTATTTTTCCTTTCAACAACTCCATTTTGCTGCGGTGTATATCTTGTTTTAAATTGCTTGTGTATGCCATTTTATCTGCAAAAATGCAGAAATTATTTTGAGATATACTCTCCTCCTCTATCGGCCCTTAAGACCTTAATACATTGTCCACTTTTATTCTCTACAGGAGCTTTAACGTGGCAGAATTTCTCAAACACTTCACTTTTATTTTTCAAGAAATATGCCCAAGTTTTTCTTGTGTAATCATCAATAAAGGTCAGCATATAGTGGCTGCTTGCTAGTGATGGTGTGTGCATTGGTCCACACAAATTTGAATGGAAATTTTCTAAGGGTGTCTTTTCCCTTATGCTCTTTCCTGATGGAAAGCTTTCTTTGTGTTGTTTGCCCAATATGCAACTTTCACATATGCTGTCCAGTTTTTGAATAAATGGTAATCCCTTTACCATTCCTTTCCTATTCAACAAATTTAGACCTACAAAGTTGAGATGTCCAAATCTCAAGTGCCATAACCAATTTTCATCCTTTTCTTCTCTTTGGAATGTCTCTTGTATCATTGTTGCTATTTCATCTCCTTTCTTCAAATATGCTCTCATATTGAGAGGGAACATTATGTTCCTTGTCATCTTCACTTGTGAAATGCATTTATTTCTTGGTGGTTTATACATGATGGGGCATACATCATCTTCAATGAAAACATTGTAACCCTTTTGAATGAGCTTTCCAATGCTCACGAGGTTACACTTCATACCAGGCACATAGTATACATATGATATGGAACTTCCTTCTCCTTTCTCCGTCAAAACACTTAATTTGTCTTTTTCCATGAGAAATACCTTACTTTTTGTCCCCAATGTTATTTGAGACTTCACATTTTCATCTAACATGGAAAACATGGAAATGTTTCAAGTCATACATTAATCATGCAGCTAATGAGAATGTAAAAGAAGAGGATGTTGAAAGCTCTAAAGTCATTGAATTCATTGCTAGTATTCCGAGGAGAGCCACTACCTCATCAAATTCACCTCCTCAAGAAGGCGACAAAGGTGAATGTTCAAGGTATAAATCTGCTTTTAATCAGATTGCTTTTTATTTTGATAAACATGGTAAATATTCACATAAGATTTGGAAATGTTTGCATGTTCCTTTTGTGGTTTGAATAATCATAATGTTTAAATAGATGTTGAAAGAAGATATCCATGCACATGAAACTCTCTAACTAAATGAGGCAAAAATTCAAAGGCCCATTGGACAAGGAAAATGATGTTGAAAATAAGATGCAAATGTTTTGCATTAATTGCCATAAGAAAGGTCACCTTGTAGACAAGTGTTGTACTTTGTATCCAACAGGTCATCCACGACATTTGAAGGTGGAAAGAGATATTTACAAGAATGGAAAAGAGGATTCCATAATCGATGAGGGTCAGGATGATTCACATGATGATGAAGTGTAGCTGAAAGAAGTTCCATTGAAATGGTTTGGTAAGGGATGGTTAGATTTCTTATCCAATTAAGGCCTTGCATGTATTTTGATGTTTCGTGAATTTCTTTGGAAATTAAAAGTATGGTTCATGTTGCATGAAGCAAAATGTTGAAAGTAGAGTTATGTTGACACACTTAGATGCAACAAATATGGAAATTTGTACATGCTATTATTTGACTTGAGAGTCAGTTGTTTGAAGAGGCATGTTTTGTCGACTTGTGTTTGGTTGATGGTTTTGTACACCAATATGTAAGAGTACATGGAGATATTCACATGATGTGAATTTTTTTCTTTGAAGGAGAAAAATGATATGTCAGCGAGATATGTTTCTTGCATGATGTGTTTATCAGTTTGATGGTTTTGTTTGTGACAAGACGTCACAAGATTTGGGGAAGGTCCACTCTTGAGCGAGAGCCTCATGATTACAACCTAATCATGAGAATCAAATGGGAGTGCATCCTTATTTTGAAAACAAACCTCTAGATAGGATTCTAAGCTACCTAGGAAGTTCAAACCATTATTTTTAAATTTGAAATATCATGGTGTGTTGTTTCAATGCCTAAATCCATAACCCTAACATAAATTGTTTTATTCTCTTTTTGCAGGATTTAGTTGGTTATATTAAAAGTCAGTTGAATTTAAAATTATTGGCTTAGTGGCATGAACCAAACATATTGTGTATTAAATGAGGAATTTCACTCTCCCAATCATTTCTAAATCACCCATATCACAAAGAAAACATGTTTAAGAACATACTTTGGTATGGGAAATACCTTAGGTCCTTTGACTGTGCACATGTGGTGTGAAAAATTGAAATTGACAATGAAAAAAAGTGAAATTATGAATGAAACCACAAAAATGAAAAACCCAGAAGTGGTAAATGATGTAAATAGACCTAATTAATTATTTACCAACATAAATTCTTCAACTTTTAGCAACTAAATGATAAGTAAATAAATAAATAAATTTTTAATTATGGTTCGAAATTTACATAGTCTTAAGAAGCATTTTAAATTAATTCTATCTCATAAAAAGTATCCCTCCTAACTTGAAAAATACTATCTCTTCCCATAAGGTTCACGACCTCCCTTCCTTAGCACACAAGACATATATACAATTAATATTTCAATATGTTAATTCCTATTGAAGCAAATGAAAATTTGTATTAGGTTATGCTAAATACTTTAGAAAATAGAAGTTTCATTATCACTTGAGGTTATTCATTATTCTAAATACAAATATGAATCCATGACTAATTATGGCATTATTATTACTTTTTAGTTTATACATCTAATTTGATATTTTAAAATGTACTATGTCCCATTTTGGTTTTTTTTTTTTTTTTTTTCTTTCAAGATTTTGACCAAACTGAAGAATTAGTGAATGATAGCAGCTGCATATACAAGACATATATTGCAATACTTTTTTTTTATTCTCATATTTTGTAGAGACAAGTCCAGCTAAACTGTGAAAGATCGATGTAATTATACTTTCTTTTCTAATAAATAAGAAAGACTGTTTTTGAACTATTTGAAAAAAAAAACTAACAATTCTTGTATTAGGTTTTCTGAAATTACTGAAATAATGAAGTCTATTGCAGCAGCATTGGTTAATGGTGCTCAGCAGTAGCACCGGTTATTGCAGCAGCACCGGTTATGTGGAATTCTTAAACTGAAAAAACAACTAGAAATAAACCAATAAACAACTAAAAAAACAATCTGAAGCATAAAGACTCAATGCAACTGAATGTAACTAAGATCATTATCACCATTCGTGAATGGGATAATCACAGGTTCCTCAAACAAACAACAAAACCGGTCAAACAAGCTTAAAGAATATCCTACATCGAGATCAAAGTAATACTTTTGTTTTGATTCTCATATTTTGTAAAGACAAGTCGAGCTGAACTGTGAAAGATCTATGTAATTGTAATTTCTTTTCTAGTAAATAAGAAAGACTGTTTTTTATATTTGAAAAAAAAAAAAACTAACACTTCTTGTATTAGGTTTTCTAAAATTATTGAAATAATGAATCCTATTGTAGCAGCATCGGTTAATGGTGTTCAGTAGCAGCACCGGTTATTTGGAATTTTTAAATTAAAAAAACAACTAGATATAAACCAATAAACAACTAAAAAAAAGATCTGAAGCATAAATACTGAATGCAACTGAATGCAACTAAGATCATTATCACTGTTCGTGAATGGGATAATCATAGGTTCCTTAAACAAACAACAAAATGGGTCTGTTGGGATTGGGGAGGGTTAAAATAATTTAGCAGAACTGCTAAGCCTCAAGATTCTCCTGATGTTCGTTGTGGAGAAAGGTTGCAGGAAGAATAACTTCTATGGGGACTCAATGAATGTGATAAATTAGATCAATGGTATATAGCAGTGCAGAGTTCACCAACTACAAAACCTGTTACTCTCTATCTGGGAGATCCTTCTCTCTTATGATTCTTTCTCCTATTAGCATATATATAGAGAAAATAATGATGAGGCTGATCGGGCTTCCAAGAGGGGGCTTCAGCAGGCTGTGGGTATCTGGAGGATCAAAGAACATAAGGATGGCGATACTACAGGATATTTTCATCCATCCTTATTCAATTAAGATGCCTCTATTTTTTTTCAAGTTGGCATGCCTTTGTTAATATCTAAAGGCTGCTTACTCCTAGTGCATTTTTTTCTTAAAACTGATGTTCGAAGTTGGATGCGGTTTTCGCTGACCTCTGTTGGGCTATTCTTGCTCAGCAGGTTGCTGCAACAAACTTGTATTAAATTTTTTTCTGATATACTTGGATATAGGGACAATCCCCTGGGCAGTGGGTTCTTAATGGGTTTTCTCATTCGTTTATCCGTTGGAGCCTCCATAAGGCGATTTTTGATTGGGATGTGCCATGGAAGGTCTTGGTATCGATCCTTGGGATCGATAAATCAACATACTTCAGGAGTTTTTGATCGGACTTCTTCTAGGACTGTTTAAAAAGTTGACAACAGTAGACCTATTTTTTATGAACTTTCTGCCAAGTTCAGGTTTTACATTTGATTTTACATGTTTTCAGTGTTACCCTATGGGTACCTACAAACTTTCAGGTTTGCCCTGTTGATCACTTTTATTTGTGATTCTCTATGTAATTTTGTACTCACCTGCAGTAATGATATTACGCTTTTTTCTCGAGGAAAAAAAAATAGCAAAATGGGTCAAACAAGCTTGAAGAATATCCTGCATTGAGATCAAAGTAACAAGATTTGCAATTTCGTTTGACAACTATGCAATTAAAATAAGCCAATCTAATTCAAATTTTAATTAACTAACGATCAATTGAAATAAAAATTCGGTTGGGAAATTCATTCGATAGAATTCCTACAACAAGTCATGTTCCAAATGAAATAACATTAACAACTGGAGATAGCAGAAGGTAGAAACCAAAAAAATAAAACAAAACAAAACTCAGAAATTTGAAATCCATCATTTTCCTGAAATTCCCAAACTTGATACAATATTGGCATTGTTAATCAATCAAGTATGCTAGTAATATAAAAATGATACATTATTGTAAAAAAAAACGACTACAGAATCTCAAATACAAGATCCAAATACTAAATTTTCTCTAAAATTGCAACGAAATATGCCATTTGCAAGTAGACCATACCACGCAGACGGGAGGAGCAAAATACCTGGTATTGCAGTAGACCAACAGCGCAGATGGGAGGAGCAACAACACAAATAGGAGGAGCAAAAACGTGCGAACAAACAGACCAGCAGCAGCAACACAGAAAAAAAAAACGCGCGAACAAACAGACCAGTAAACAAATTAACTTTGCAGGCAATTTATTTATAGAAACTAGTTCGGCCGAACTATTTTGAAAGTAAAAGTTTGGCCGAACTCAAAGTTCAGCTGAACTTTTGTTACCGGTTTTCCCATCTATGGCAAAAATTTTGCTTTCCCACGCCGTCAGTGTGTCGTCAATCTAAACGAAATCACGAGTTTGGCCGAACTTTCTAAGAAAGTTCGGCTGAACTATTAAATAGTTCGGCTGAAATTTATAAAAGGTTTGGCTGAACTATTGCCGAAAAAAGTTTTTCGCCCCCGATTCTCACAAAAGTGTAGCCCAGCTTCACATTTCCGCCCTATGGTTGTTACATTTTGAATATAGAAACCATATATCTTCACTCTTTTCTTCAGACAATGTATTACATGTGAAAAATAACTTCTCTTGATTGATATTTTCCTTAGTAAAAATAGCACTGGGTCTATTACCCATGTCACTATGTTTCTTCCTACATTCATTGGCATAATGGCCATACTTCATACAGTAATGACATTGGACTTGGGATTTATCATACCTTTATCCATGTGCTTGATTTTTTCCTCCTTGTTGGCTACTGCCTTGGCCTTCGTTTTGATTTTGATTGCTGCCCCTTCCATTAGTATTTGCAGGGTTGTTTCTTCCTCCTCGGTTTTGGCTTTTGCCTCTTCCTTTTCCTATGTAGTTTCCTCTTCCTTGACCTCTTCTTCTTCAAAAATAAATTTTGGCCTTGAAGGCATGCTCCAAAGATGAGTTTGCTGTTCTACCCAATCTTTGTTCATGTGTCATCAGTGATGCATGTAGTTCAGCAACTGTAAACTTTGAGAGATCATTTGTCTCTTCAATGGTTGTGACTATGACATCAAACCTTGAGGGTAATTTCCTCAATACTTTCTCCACTATTCTTCTCTCTTCTACTGTCTCTCCATGAGATCTCATTTGGGTAACCAACCCAATCAGTAGAGTAAATAATGAGTCTATTGTATCAGACTCTTTCATGCAAATAACTTTAAAATCTCTTCTCATTAATTGAAGCTTTGATTTCTTTAGCTTCTCCATATCTTGGTAGGCTATCTGGAGAGTATCCCATGCATCCTTGGACCTCTTTTCTACTGCAATCCTTGGAAGCACACTTTCATGCACTATTTGATAGAGATAGAAGAGGGATTTTGAGTCCTTCTTCCTATTTCTCTTTAGAAAATCATTATCTATCTGTGTTAAGGCATTAAAATCATTTTCATCTACTGGTTCTTCTAGACCATCTTCAGCAAGCTCCCATAAATCTTGAGAGGCAAACAAGGCTCTCATTGTGATTGCCCAATAGTCATAGTTCTTCCCATTAATCTGTGGGAGTTTATTATTTCCTATACTTGTGCTTGTGCTGGCTCTTGCCATGGCTAGCTTTCTGAACTATGCTAAAAACTTGACTGTGTTTTTAAACAAACTGTCTCTCTGCTTGAGAGTTAAAATTTGTCTTCAAAAATACTTCTCTGGACTGCACTTTTTAAACGCAAAACAAAAAAAATCTCATTTTATAAAATACCTTGTTTTTGCTGAGCCTTCACACTACTGGTCAAAAGCTGCAACAAAACCTTCTTCCTTCAGCTTCTTTGACAACTTCAAAGAACTTGGACCAGCTCTGATACCATGTTGTAATTTTTTAAGTATTCCAAACAACACCGAGGAATAAAAATAATTCCTCCTCTCAAAAAAGAGATTAAAAATTGTTGGACAGAGATGGCACAAAACAATTATTTCATTAATCTTGAAAAAGAATTACAAAATCCCTCAAAACTGCTATTATAGTTTACAAAAAAAAATTACAAGCTGCTACACAACACAACATTCAAACTTGTTCTCTGTATTTTTCAAAATGTACACACACAGTGCTTAAAAACTTTGTTTCTGCCTTCTGTCTTTTAAAAAATACATTACACAGTCACACTTCAAACTGTTTCTGCCTTCGGGCTTTTTTTTTTTCCTTAACACTTTCTGTTCTCTATCTCTCTTTAATACAGAGTCCAAATAAAAAGGATGCACAAGGCTTCCTTTTTTTAATTCACATTTATGCCTTTTGATATATATTATACACATATGATGTTTATAATATATATATGAAACTTATATATATAGTATACATAACCCAAAAGGTTTTAAAGTAAAATTACCGCATATAAAACATTAACTTTTATCGAGGTTAAAAAAAAACTTAATAATCTTTTCATTGCGGACTTTAAAACTTAAAAAAAAACCTTGTTTAATAAAATCATTGCATCCAAATTCTCCATGGCTGACTGGATTCCAAATCATGCGATCATATTTCTATAGGATGGTGGTGGAGCCTGATGAACTTCAAACAATCTTCAAAGGTATCGCATCGCAATGTATATGACTTGGTCTGCTAAACATAATATTTTGCGGATGCGATATGCAATAGAGGCAATATTGCATCGCAAACCAAATAACATAATTTTGCAGCTGCGGCGGAAAACTTTAAAATGTTGCGATCTAAATTGCTGTCAAAATAAAAAGTAAGTAAAAAATTAGGTTTCAAAACATTAAAAAAGTGCATGTTTAAATGGCTAGGTTGCATGGTTTGAAAACCATGGTTCTACACGACAAGACAAATCTACGGCCACACAAAAAATATATACTTGCAAGCTCAATCAAATATGGAATTCATTGCTTGGTTGCATGCCAAACAGAATTTTAAGTTTTTACTACTGCCAGATGTCCTGTTGGTCTTCCTGCCATTTAATTTTGGAGTATTCTACAGAAGCCACGTTTTAGCCCAGAAATTGTGCCCATCAGAAAACCTTGGCTGCCCGTCAACGGAGAATTCAACATCCTCCACCATACATAATCATGTTATGGGGCATCCTTGGATGTGATGTGCTTACGAGTCAATAAATATGGTTACACATACATATCTGTCCCATGGCACCTAGAATTTCAAATTTCAAAATTTCCCGCTTAATTTCTGCAAAAAGTTTTTGAATAGGGACACAATGCAGCTATTTCTTTCATTTTCGTTTTCATTTTTCAGGATTTTGAATAGAGACAGTCTAGGATTTTTATTTCATTTTCATTTTTCAGGTTTTCAACAACCAGATTCCTTCAGATTATTGGAAGTAAGGCACTTACAACTCATTGCGCTGAAGGTTTTCAACTGTTTCCTGGAAATTTTGTGGCTTGCTTGATCCTTTCACGTGAAATTAACTTTGAGATTTAATTTGCAGAGGATTTGCAGTGTAGGTAAGTTCTTCAGTGCCAGTGAAATGCATAGGGGATTGGCTGCAACTGTGAATAGTGAAATGCAACAAATGTATTTGCAGCGTAGGTAAGTTCTTTAGTGGGTGTGACCTGCGTAGGGGATTGGCTACAACGGTGAACGGTGAAATACAACAAACGGAGGAGTAGGAAGTTGTGTGTCCATTGAGCTTGAATTTGTGTGTTAGTACTCTGTTTTAGTACTTTTACTAAAAAAAATTTGTATCCTGAGCTGGAATATGTGTTCGGCTACTCCTGTTTCATTACTTTTTCTATTTTTGTTAGTTTAGTATTTTTTTATTACTCACTTAAATTTAATTAAATTCAGAAATGTGTTATTCTTAATTGTCGCTAGTATTTGAAATTTCAGTTTCAAAATCATTTTCACGCACAGGGAAACTTTCTTTAGACAAGAGGTTTAAGGATCGAACCTTCTCCATTTTTCCAAAGGTTCCCACGAAATGCTTTGCCAAGGTCATCATACCACTCGTGGACCAGAGCAGAAGATGCTTTCTCAAGCCGAAACTGGCTGGAATAGGAAAGTTGGGTTCGGAATGAGGAGGAGGAGGTAGCCGACATTGAAGAAAATTTTATAAAATATTTTATTAACATTTTACAATATAAAATATTTTATTAATATTTTACAAAATATAGTTTTATATTATTGATAATGAATTATAATATTGCAAATTTGGTTTTACATTGAGATTTTGTTTTTTCAATACAGTTTTGTTAAGAGTTGGTTTAACATTATTGTTATTATAATTTTAAATTATTAAAAAATGAAATTAATATTTTGTATTTTAAAATATTTTTAAGTTTTTTATGTTTTTAAATTATTAGAATGATGAAGTTAATATTTTGTAATTTAAAATATTTTAAAGCCTTTAAGAATATTTGGTTTATCAAATAAGTTAAAAAGAGTAGATATTTAATTGTTATTTGTTCAATTTTTTTAAATAATATTTGGTTTATCAAATAAGTTAAAAATTGTAGATATTTAATTGTTGTTTGTTCAATTTTTTAAATGGATATAAAGTTTAATTAAAAATAATGTGATTATAGGGAATTTTACTTTCCTGAATTTTAACACACATTTAAAAAAGCTAAATGTTTAATGAAATTTCTAAAAAGGAGGCTTTGTCTATTAGAAATAAAATACACTAATTTTAATTTTCTAATTTTCCTTACCAATAAAAAAAATTAATTGCAATGGTTCCAAAAACAATTCACCAAAATATAATTTTGAAATATAATGGAAACACACATTCCTTTTGGAGTATTTGTTTTTTTAATTTTGAACATTGGCAATAATTCAGATAACTTTTATATATCAATGAATATGTTTTGTTGTAATAATTATATATCAATGAATCTTAGTGTGAGTCTAAGGGCTATTAAAGTAATGAGCTATATATCTTACTGTGACTCTAAAGGGCTATATCTTACTGTGAGTCTAAGGGCTATTAAAGTATGATATGGTTTTACACTTAGTATATTGAGACATAAATATTTAATGCAACAAAGAAAAGTAAAAGAGGAAGTTGTTAGGAGCCTTAGGGGGATTTTCCTCTAGAGTACTACTTAGACTAAGAGAAAACTATAAATGAAAAAGGTATTTAGTTATAAAAAAAGTGTAGAAAACTATCGCTAAGGTTGCATCGGAAGTGCAAAATGAGGGGATGCAAACTATGCTAAATGACTACAATTATACCCAAAAAAATTGTCTTGATCCAATGAAAAAATTAGGGTTAAAATTTGCATTGAGTGAGTGAGTGAAAAGATAGGAGTGAAAAACTATGTTGTTCCTAAAACTATTAGTGGAAGCTACTCTTGAGGTATAAATGACTGATTACAACCTAGTGTGAAAATTATGTATACATATATAAAGAAATAAAATCCAAATTATAGACTATGAGAAATGGGGTGTGTTGGAAAGTAAAAATTACCTCAGTCAAGGGAGAGTATATGGATCTTTTCCCTAGTATTTTACTAATTTACTAGTGTAGATTTTGTTAAGTAAGCACAACGGAAAAACAATAAAACGAATAACACACACATCATTCAATCATGAAAAACACAAATTTTAATGTGGTTCACCCAACCAATCTGGGCTACGTCCACCTAATAGGGCATCGGCAATATCATTAATCAACTGGAGAAATACAATAGCAGAGTTTCTCATCTGCTCAGCTCTTCCTCGCTACACATTCCTCAGCATGGTGATTTGCCTCTACAAGCTTTCATTTTATAGCTGTGAATGGCAACAGACTCATAAATTCTCTCACAACAAATATGCATTAACTCCTCATCAGAAATTGATGGAGACAATGTAGCAACAAATCCTATTGTTGTCACCTACATGAGATTTTCTCCAAATTTAATAAAAAATAAATCTCAACAATCTCCACCTTGACAAAAATTAGCCTGATGCCCTGTTCCATTATTATTATTTTCTTTTCTGCAAGCCAAGAGAAGCCAGACACCATCGTAGCTTCTCTAACAAAACTGGTTTCGTGAACATGTCTGCACAGTTTTCCTTTGTATGCATCTTTTCAAGAGAGACTCCCCTTTCAGTGATAACCTATCTTACAAAATGGTATTTGATAGGTATGTGCTTTGATTTACTATGATAGGCAGGATTTTTAGCCAAGTGAATTGCACCTTGACTATCACAAAATAGCTTGATGTTGTCCTGCAACCTACCAAACTCACCAAACAAACCTTTCAACCAAACTGCTTCTTTGCAAGCATGTGAAGTAGCTATGTATTTTGCTTCTGTAGTGGATAAAGCAATAATGCTCTGTAGCTTTGACATCCAGCTAATAGCTCCACCTGCAAGAGTAAAGACATACCCTAAAGTCAACCTTCTCTTATCCAAATCACCTGCAAAATCGGAACCAACATACCTGCAAACAAATTCACTGCTACTGCCATAAGTGATACATTAATCACTTGTGCCTCTCAGATATCGAAGCACCCATTTCACTGCTGACCAGTGTTCTTTTCCTGGATTTTCCATATACCTGCTGACAACCCCAACTGCATGTGAAATATCTGGTCGATTACAAACCATCGCATACATCAAACAACCTACTACATTGGCATATGGAATTCGATACATATATTCCTTTTCTTCATTAGTGTTAGGACATAAAATTGAAGAAATATTAAAATGGGAAGCAAAAGGGACTGAAACAGGCTTCACATTGTTCATACCAGACCTCAAGAGTATCTTCTCAATATACTTCTGTTGTGATAGGCACATCTTACCATTGCTCCTGTCTCTGAAAATCTCCATGCCCAAAATCTGTCTTGCTGCTCCTAGATCTTTCATATCAAACGTCCTAGCCATCTGAGCCTTTAACCTATTGATCTTTGTTATGCTTTTTCTTGCTAAAAGCATATCGTCAACATACAACACTAAGATAATGAACATGCCATTACTTAATTTCTTAAAGTAAACACAATGATCATATTCACTTCTTATATAATTTTGACTCATCATGAAAGAATCAAATTTATTGTACCATTGTCGAGGCAACTGCTTCAGACCATACAATGATTTCTTGAGCCTGCAGACAAATTTCTTGTTGCAATTTTGAACAAACCCTTCTGGTTGTTCCATGTAAATCTCCTCATCTAAATCTCCATGTAAAAATGCAGTTTTAACATCTAGTTTTTGTAATTCTAAATCAAGTAAAGAAACTAATGCTAACACAATCTGAATTGAAACAATTTTTAAAACTAGTGAAAATATCTCATGAAAGTCAATGTCATCTTTCTGAGAAAAACCTTTCGCCACCAGTCTCGCTTTGTACCTATCTTCTGTATCATCAACACCCCTTTTCAATTTGTAAACCCACTTACATCCCACATTTTTCCTGTCTTTAGGAATTTCTACCAGATCCCATGTGGCATTTTTGGCTAATGCCTTCATCTCGTCCTTCATAGCCTCTTTCCACTTACCACTTTTAGAACCTTCTACAGCTTCCTGATAGAAAAAAGGTTCATCATCGTTAGCAGTTAAAGCAACTAAAGTAACATAATCATCATACCTTCTAGGAAAACGTCTGATTCTCGTAGACCTCCTTAAAGATATTTTTGGTACTTCTCCAATTTGCTGATTATTGTCTGTAGGAACTTCTTCATGATCAACATCTGAAACACGTTCATGATCTGCATCTGAAACTTGTTCATGATCTGAATCTGAAACTTGTTCATCTGGACTATCATCAGTATTTGAACTGGTTTCAAACTGAATGTGTTGAAGCTTAGGTACATTATCCTATTTCAATTTATCATCTACATCTGGATTTTCAAGTGAAGATTCATTAAATTTAACATCTCTGTTAATGATGATCTTGTGAGTAGTAGGATCCCACAACCTGTATCCCTTAGTCCCATCACCATATCCAACAAAGATATATCTTTTTGATTTAGGATCTAATTTAGAACGTTGATGTTTCAAAACTAGAGCATATGCATCACAACCAAAAACTTTCAGTTTATAATAATTACATGGATAACCTTTCCATGCCTCTTAAGGAATTTTGCCTCCTATCGGAGTTGATGGTGATCGATTTACCAAGTAACAAGTTGTAGAAACGGCTTCTGTCCACAATTCCTTCTGCAAATTGGCATTACTAAGCATACTTCTTGCTCTCTCTAAAAGAGTCTTGTTCATGTGTTCAGCAACTCCATTTTTCTTAGGAGCATATACAGTGGTTTTATGTCTTTCAATCCCAGCATCCTTGCAATAATTATCAAATTCCTTTGAAGTAAAATCACCACCATTGTCAGTTCTTAAACATTTAATGGTTCTTCCAGTGATGTTTTCAACTAATGCTTTAAACTATTTGAAAACTGTGAATACATCAGACTTATTCTTTAACATATAGACCCACACTTTTCTAGAGAAATCATCAATAAAAGATACAAAATATGACAATCCTCCATATGAGGTTCTAGGAGATGGACCCCAAACATCAGAATGGATATAATCAAGGATTCCCTTACTAGTATGTTTTCCAGTTTTAAACTTCTTCTTGCTTTGTTTCCAAAATAGAAAATGTTTGCAGAAATATAACTTAGAATATTTTAAACTAGGAAGTAACTTACAATCAGATAAAAATTTTAATCCTCTTTCGCTCATATGGCCCAACCTTTGATGCCATAAACGAATAGAATTACTGTCATTTTCATATACTATAGAAGCACGATCTGACTCTGTTCTTCCTTCTAACTGATAAAGATTACCAACCTTCTTTGCTTTCATGACTAGTAAAATTCCTTTATAAACTTTCATTACTCCACCTTGAATAAGGGTTTTATATCCATTAGTGTCTAGTACTCCTAGTGAAATGAGGTTTTTTCTTAGTTCATGTACGTGTCTTACATCAATTAGAATTTTATTTGTCCCATCAAAAATTTTAATCTGGATGCTTCCAATTCCCATATATATTACATGAGGCATCATTTCCCATGTAAACAACTCCATCATTGATTGATTTATAAGTTTTAAACCACTCTCTATGAATGCACATGTGATTTGACGCACTAGAATCTAACAGCCAATGTTGATCATGATTAGACAAACTAACTGATAAAACTTCATCACTCATACCTAAAATAGATGCCGACCCTGTATCTGTCATGTTTACTTCTTTCTTCTCTGTCGAAGAGTCTCCTTTGAATGTTTGCTGTCTCTTCCAACAGTACTTCTTCAAATGTCCTGATTTTCCACAAAACCAGCACTTTACATTTCTCTTCTTCCCTTTCGATTTTGAACGCGAGTTGTTGTGCTTACTGAAGTGTCTTTCTTTAGAATGACCTTTGACCATCATTTCTTCTGATGTAGAGGTTTCTGAATTTGACCTCTTCCTTGTTTCTTCGAACAACAAAGCTCCAACAACATCATCAAACTCAAGGGTTTCTGATGAACTAAGACTTATAGAAGTAACAAAATGATCCCATGACTCGGGAAACGAGCATAATAAAGTTACAGCTTTATCTTCTGATTTAAATTTTACTTCTATACTTTCTAACTACACCAGGAGAGTATTAAAGGTATTCAGATGATCAGTTATCGTCGTACCTTCCTTCATGCGCAAGCTGTAAAATTCTCGCTTCAGAAGAATCCTATTGGTTAAGGATTTTTTCATGTACAGTTTTTCAAGCTTTGTCCACAAACCAGCAGCAGTTTTCTCTAACACGATGTTAAACAAAACATCATCCGCCAAACACACTCGAATGCCGCTCAGTGCTCTTTCATCCAAGTCACTCCATTCATCATCTGTCATGGTGTAAGGCTGTTTGGCTTTTCCCAACAGTGCCTTTGCCACGCCTTGTTGCACAAGTAGATCATACATCTTCACTTTACAGATCTCGAAGTTGTTTTTTCCATTGAACTTCTCGATCTCAAACCGGGCACTTTGAGTTTTTGCCATGTTGTGTCACAAAAACAATCTCCAATTGAAACTTTTCATAAATGAAGTTTTATTTAAAAAATAATGCCCTTCACTTTATAAAATTTCTTTCCTCTTAATACCATATGCGAATGGTATTTAAATTACAAATCAATTTATTAATGGGCCACCTCCTCTTAAATCAATAAAGTGCCACCCTCTTTTCAATATAATGGATAGTACACTTTTATAAACCCTCTTTTAAATCGATGAAAAAAAAACTATCGATTTACCATATGCATTTTCAAAAATGCATTTTATTTTTTACCATATCGATTTTTAAAAAAAACCTTCAAAATCGATGGCATAAAATCGATTTGATTGGCATATTTATAAAACTGATGGCATAAAATTGACTCACGAAATTCTGCATAAACTCACGGCATTCTGCATTCACGCTAATGGCTTCATGGCCTCGTTGTCAAAGTTCAATGCACAATTCACCTTCACTTCAACAGAGTCAAGACTTCAGATCCGTGTTCAACCACTATTCTCTGTGCTTGCCATTCTCAATCGCTTCTCGGGAATCAATAGACCCAATCTGCACGCTGTCATGGGTCACAGACTACTCAACCGTAGCTTCACACAGCTCTAGGCTTGAATTTGATTCTCGTGCAAGTCTCCATAACTTAATACGAAAAAAATATCCACCTTCAATTTATGTGCACAACACTCTTGTATGCACGTACAACTTTGCACGTCTAACTGCCAATTAGCGCAGACAGCTTTCCATGCACAGCAAACCTGCAAATCAATCCACGCAAAGCAATGAACTTGGCCCTCACAGCTTACGGCGCTGTTAAAATAACGGCTCTACAAAGCCACGGTTCTTAGCATTCACATGTATCTGCGGATACCGATCCTCCAGCTCATGTGTTGTGCACATCCATATCACAGACGGCAGCTCCTATCCTATCACAAACATCATATTGGTTCACGGATTGTGTGAAGACTTGGCTTACGGCTTTACTCAACTGCAAACGCAACTGCAAACAACAACTACCACGGCTTAAGGTAGACAACAAGTCCACACAGCCACGCAGATCGATGGCAACAAGGCTCCGATACCAATTGTTAAGTTAGCACAGCAGAAAAAAAATAAAACAAATAACAGCCACAACATTCAATCATGAAAAACACAGATTTTAACGTGGTTCACCCAGCCAATCTGGGCTACGTCCACCTAACAGGGCATCGGCAATCTCATTAATCAACTGGAGAAATACAATAGCAGAGTTTCTCATCTGCTCAACTCTTCCTCGCTACACATTCCTCATCATGCTGATTTTCCTCTATGGGCTTTCATTTTATAGCTGTGAATGGCAACAGACTCATAAATTCTCTCACAAAAAATATAGGATGCATTAACTCCTCATCAGAAATTGATGGAGCCAACGTAGCAACAAATCCTATTGTTATCACCTACATGAGATTTTCTCCAAATTTAATAAAAAAGAAATCTCAATAGATTTCTTACAAAGGTGAGTAAATTTCAACAGCTTAATAGCTACATGTTAAGCCTAAGCAATAATGGTTTAAGAGATATAAAACATGATGCTTAGTCTAAGTTATGGTTTTCATCATCTAATTCAAATAAACCACAAATTGAATAATAACAAAATATTGTTCAAAATTTAATTTTTAAACAATTTATTATACATTTCCAAAGCCATGTATTTGATTTGAAGATTGATAATAATGTATGTTTTTTTATAGAATAACACATTGTACCCAAGATACAAAATGACATGTCTTGTGGAGATTGGAAAATAGTACCAACTTATGTTGAAGACACAATGCACCTAGTGCCCACAAAAATGCGTAATGGGAACCTCATGCCAATATACATAATGGGTCACTCACTAACGAGTACCACCTTCACCACAATTAGGTGCAGACTTAAATATGATATGACTATTTTTCAAGCTTAAGGAAACTTGAGTCTTCTTGTAGTGAGGAGTAGTGAGTAGTGCACCTCTTCGCAGGCTAGAAAGGAAACACCATTTATTTGAGTTCATTTCCACTATTTTATCAATTAAAAAACTTACAAAATATGATTTGATTTCAATATAAAATAGTTCAGTATAAATGAGATTGCTAGTATCGAGAGAATTTCCCTCCTCCATAACCCAAGCTTTTCTATAATTCATCCTTACAATAGATATAAGTATCAGTTAATGAAATTTTCGAAATTTCTAAAATAAACTCAATATATGGTGGATAAGGATTTCATCAACTAATGATATCCCCATGAAATTTTCAAGAAATGATATAGACTGACCTTCCATAATAGGAGACATTCATTAGTTGCATACCTTGATCTAAGGTAGTTATTGGGGATGCAAAATTTGTGGATGAAAAAACTATATATGCAGCCACAAGAGATGTAACAATAGTATATCTAGAAATAATAGATGTAACAAATTGGGTTACTTTAATATAGATTAATGTAGGTGGATTGGTGGAGTGGAATTTTATGATGGCTTGAAAGTGGTGGTGGGGGTTGGTGGTGATAAAATCCCATGGGATATAACATTAGATGAAGCTCCATGTGAAGATAAATAGGAATCCCAATGGTTAGAGTACGTTGATTAAAAAAAATCACCATGTACTACATAAAATAAATTCCAACCTAGTTAAGATGCCATAAAACTATCAAATGAAATTCCTTACATTCAATCTCACTTACTAGAATAGATCCAAAAGCTTCTTTGTTGTAGTATCCCACTTGAATTTGGGAGGTATAAATAACATAAAATTTGTAGAGAGAGATTTTTTCATATGGAATAAATTTCTGTTGATGGTGGCTATATACAATTTCTAATATGTTAGATTGGTGTTGTCCCATAGTAATCAAAATGATAAGGTCATGGATGGCACGATAAAAATAGTATATCTAGAGTGATTTGAGACACAAGCTAGGGTAGTGTGAGTGTTTTTCTTACTGGTATGTCACTCACCTCACAATATATTAGGGGTTTTGATTATTCTCATTAAGGGCATGCTAGTCATGACTTATTATGTGTGGGTATGTTCTATTGATTGTGCTAAAATTCCAACTACCTTCTTATGATAGGGTGATATGAGGTCATTTTTATTTTATGACATTGATTTATACATTGTTCTTTCAGAAAATTTCCACCCTATATCCCCATGTATGTATCCTCAAGAGCCAAGGATGAATTATTAGGGGAAGTTATTGATATGGGGAGGTGGGTTGGGGAAACATATTCTACCTATATTACTTTGCACATTAGATCTTTTTTCCAATAAACATTGAAGGTTACCTATATGATGGTATGAAATACCAAGGTAATTTAGAGCTTCCCTTTCCATTTGTATTGGTCTGTGTCCAAAATGGTTTGTATTTTTTTATTTGATTCAATAATGTTATGTATGTTCCACAAATGAACAAAAAACTTGTCTCATTAGCATTCCTTGAAGACAAAGGGTATGATTTTTTATTAAACAAAGGGAAGGCTTTCCTCAAGCACTTTGCTACAAGACAAGTCAAGCAGATTGGTGTTAGGATCATGAAACTCTACAAATATGAGGTTGATAAATGTGTAGCCTTGAGTAGAAAGGAAGGTATTTCTCATAGTATAGATGTGGCGGTTGAGCGAAAGCGATAGAGAGCTCTCAATATGAAACCAATCCCATAACCTCAGAGTAGAGTTGAAACTAGTTACCTGAGAGTAAGTTTCACCCTCATGTCTTCCACAAAGAGGATATTTTATTTCTATAAAACAAATTCCATGATCTAATAGGTTCAATAAAGTATAAATCATTGTATTAGGGACCTTACATTATAAAACAATATCTAGGAAAGGTGGCATATATGCTTTTGGGAGTTACAAGGGGAAATTATCCCTAACCTCTGAAATGTACATTACATAAATAATTTTTAACCCTAATACTTTATTCTAAGAGTGTGAATCAATCTTGTATATATTTTAGATAGGGTTTTGTATTATTTTTGTAATATTTTCATCTAATAAATTGTTTTCTAGTGTCAGTCAAATGAACCATTCATAGTTTTGCTACATTAATTGTGTCGATGTTGTGAGATTTTATCATGGAATATTTCCTCAATAGCTTGGTCCATTATTACCCCCTTCTCTTTATCTTTCCCATGATGGTGACTTTTGGATTGGACTTTTCACCAATAAATAGTATGGATATGATAGTGTGATTGATTTTTTAACCAATTCCCTTGAGTATCACATTTGTAAACTTTGTGTTTTTCTTTATTTTCAAATTATAATAATGTAGTTGAATGCCACTAATCATATGCATAGCCCTTTATTTTCCATGAAATATTTAAGATTTAAATGTTTGGTGCAATCATTCCAATTGGCTTTATTTAGCGACATTCCTAGGATCCAAAATCATTTCATAGAAAAAATTGTAAATAATGTTTTATATTTGCATTTAGTGCATGCATATATAAGAAGATAATTTTTTCATTCTCATATAATTTACAATGCATCACCATACATAATTACACAACCACACTGTAAATTTACAGTAGACATAATTTAAAAAATTACATCCAATGTATATATTTCTTTTCAAGAAATATATACTCCATATGAAGAATATACATGTTTTTTTCCTCAAGGAATATTAGAAAATAAGGATCGAATCGATTACAAGGGGATGAACCTTAGTGATTATGGAATTTTCCAGAGCAATTTATAGTACCTTCATTTGCAACCATCACTTGAAATTTTAGTGCTGGGTATAGGAAATAGTTCAATTCCTTGGCTACCTTACAATGAATAAAATTATGGGTACTACCCGAATCAATCAACAATATTACCTTTTTTTTCTTGATATGTCCTTCTGTCTTGAGAGTTTGAGGAGTGGTAATGTCTGCCAATGCATTACACAATATCGTGAGACTCATTTCTTCTTCTTCTAGGGTTGGTTCTTGGTGTATATCCTCTTTTTTTGAAGTTACTTGTTCATTTTATTCCTCCTCTTCACAATCTATGTAAGATAATTTCTTCTCAGCAAACTTATGACCTTTAGTGTATTTTCTATCACAACTGTAGCAAAGCCCTTTTTCTCTTTTTTCTTCCAATTGTTGTGGTGTCAACCTTGCAGTTTGTGGAAGTCTAGGAGTAGAAACACCTCCATCTTTATAGATGTGAGTGGTAGGCTTCCTTGTCGCCATAATTTTACATTCAATTTTTCTTGCCAAACTGAATGCATTCTCCAATGAATCAGGTTCCCAAATGCGAACCTCATGTTCGTTGTTATCCTTTAAAGTCCCTATGAAGACATCAATCCTGTGTTCCTCTGGAATATCAGTTACCCTTATTTAAATTTTTGGAAGTCTTCAATGTGCTCCACCACTGAACCCTTTTGTTTGAGATTTATCAATTGGCTAAAAAAGGTGTTGCTCTTTGTATCCTCATAATGTGCTATCATTTCCTCCGTAAAGATTGACCAAGTGACAATTTAAGTCATATGGGGAGGATAACAAAATTTCTTCCAAGCACACAAGCTACATCCAACCAACAAGAACACATATGATAAAAGTAAACATAAGAAGTTGTTCATCATAGAGTCTAGCACTTGAAAATTTATTTCATACTCATAGGATGTTAAAAACAAAAAATGGGTGGCATAATTCCCATCCATCACTAACTAGTTTATTCTCCCATTATGAACCAAGGGTACTATTCCCCCCAAAATAAATATATGACACACAAGACAACTATGAGTTACCTCCTCATAACTGTGTGCCACTCAAGTGGTACTATATTATATGTTCCTACATTAGGATTATTTAACTCATAGAACTTGTGCTATCACATCCCTCTCAAAAATTAGTCTAGTCAACAATGTATACCTTCAATCATTTAGTGGTATGATGCATCAAGTTCAACCCTTTGCCTTAGTCTAAATAATAGTATTCATATATGGTTAACCCTCCCCAATAAAATGCATGATTAATTAGGGTTATTGGCACAATATCTAGAAATAAATATAGTATATGATCAATATTGATATTTAAAATATCATATGCTATGTAATTAAATCAAATGAAAAAATAAAAACCATTTTGGACGCAAACCAGTACAAATGGAAAGGGAAGCTCTAAATTACCTTCATATTTCATACCTAATATAGGTAACCTTCAATGTGGATTGGAAACAAGACCTAATGTGCAAAGTAATATACGTCGAATATGTTTCCCTAGCCTCCACCACTTCCTCATATCAATAACTTCCCCTAATAATGCATCCTTGGCTCTTGAGGATACATACATGGGGATATAGGGTGGACATTTTCTCAAACAACAATGTATAAATCAATGTCATAAAATAAAAATTACCTCATATCACCTTATCATAAGAAGGTAGTTGGAATTTTAGTGCAATTGATAGAACATACCCACACATAATAATTCCCAACTAGCATGCTCTTAATGAGAATAATGAAAACCCCTAATATATTGAGAGGAGAATGACATACCAGTAAGAAAAACACTCACACAACCCTAGCTTGTGTCTCCAATCACTCTAGATATACTATTTTTATTGTGCCATCCATGACCTTATCGTTTTTATTACTATGGGACAACACGAATCTAACATATTAGAAATTGTATATAGCCACCATCAACATAAATTTATTCCAAATGAAAAAGTCTCTCTCTACAAATTTTATGATATTTATACCTCCCAAATTGGAGTGGGATACTACAAAAAAGAAGATTTTGGATCTATTCTAGTAAGTGAGATTGAATGTAAGGACTTTCATTTGATGGTTTTGTGGCATCTTAACTAGGTTGGAATTTATTTTATGTAGTACATGGTGATTTTGTTTAATCAACTTACACTAACCATCGGGATTCCTATTTATCTTCACATGGAGCTTCATCTGATGTTATATCCCATGGGAGTTTATCACCACCAACCCCCACCGCCACTTTCAAGCCATCCATAAAATTTCACTCCACCAATCCACCCTACACTAATATAGATTATAGTAACCCAATTTGTTACATCTATTATTTTTAGATATACTATTTTTACATCTCTTGTGGCTACATATATAGTTTTTTCATCCACAAATGTTGCAACCCCAATAACTACCTTAGATCAAGTTATGCAACTAATGAATGTCTCCCATTATGGAAGGTTAATATATATCATTGCTTGATAAATTCATGGGGATATCATTAGTTGATAAAATCCTTATCCATCATATATTGAGTTTATTTTAGAAGTTTCAAAATTTTCATTAATTGATACTTATAACTACCGTGGGGATGAATTATAGAGAAGCTTGGGTTATGGAGGAGGGAAATGATCTCGATACTAGCAGTCTCATTTATACTGGAATATTTTGTATTGAAATCAAATCATATTTTGTAAGTTTGTTAATTAAAAAAATAGTGAAAATGAACTCAAATAAATGGTGTTTCCTTTCTATTCTGAAAAAAGGTGCACTACTCACTACTCCTCACTACAAGAAGACTCAAGTTTCCTTAAGCTCGAAAGACAGGAATATCATATTTAAGTATGCACCTAATTGTGGTGAAGGTGGTACTCATTAATGAGTGACCCATTATGTATATCGGCATGAGGTTCCCATTATGCATTTTGGTGGGCACTAGGTGCATTGTGTCTTTAACATGAGTTGGTACTATTTTACAATTTCCACAAGACTTGTCATTTTGTATCTTGGGTACAATGTGTTATTCTATAAAAAACATACATTATTATCAATTTTCAAATCAAATGCATGGCTTTGGACATGTATAATAAATTGTTTAAAAATTAATTTTTGAACAATATTTTGTTATTATTCAATTTGTGGTTTTTTTGAATTTGATGATGAAAACCATAATGTAGACTAAGCATCATGTTTTATATCTCTTAAACCATTATTGCTTAGGTTTAACATGTAACTATTAAGTTGTTGAAATTTACTCACCCCTGTCAGTAATCTACACTAGTAAATTAGTAAAATACTAGGGAAAAGATCCATATATTCTCCCTTGAGGTAATTTTTATTTTCCAACACACCCCATTTCTTATAGTCTATAATTTGGATTTTATTTCTTTATATATGTATATATAATTTTCACACTATGTTGGAATCGGTCATTTATACCTCAAGAGTAGCTTCCACTAATAGTTTTAGGAGCAACATAGTTTTTCACTCCTATCTTTTCACTCACTCACTCAATGCAAATTTTAACCCTAATTTTTTCATTGGATCAAGACAATTTTTTGGGTATAATTGTAGTCATTTAGCATAGTTTTCATCCCCTCATTTTGCACTTACGATGCAACCTTAGTGATAGTTTTCTACACTTTTCTTATAACTAATTACCTTTTTCATTTATAGTTTTCTCTTAGTCTAAGTAGTACTCTAGAGGAAAATCCCCCTAAGGCTCCTAACAACTTCCTCTTTTACTTTTCTTTGTTGCATTAAATATTTATGTCTCAATATACTAAGTGTAAAACCATATCATACTTTAATAGCCCTTAGACTCACAGTAAGATATAGCCCTTTAGATTCAGAGTAAGATATATAGCTCATTTCTTTAATAGCCCTTAGACTCACACTAAGATTCATTGATATATAATTATTACAACAAAACATATTCATTGATATATAAAAATTATCTAAATTATTGCCAATGTTCAAAATTAAGAAAACAAATACTGCAAAAGGAATGTGTGTTTCCGTTATATTTCAAAATTATATTTTAGTGAATTGTTTTTGGAACCATTGCAATTAATTTTTTTATTGGTAAGGAAAATTAGAAAATTAAAATTAGTGTATTTTATTTCTAATAGACAAAGCCTCCTTTTTAGAAATTTCAATAAACATTTATCTTTTTTAAATGTGTGTTAAAATTAAGAAAGTAAAATTCCCTATAATCACATTATTTTTAATTAAACTTTCTATCCATTTAAAAATTGAACAAATAACAATTAAATATCTACACTTTTGAACTTATTTGATAAACCAAATATCATTTAAAAAAATTGAACAAACAACAATTAAATATCTACTCTTTTTAAGTTATTTGATAAACCAATACAAAATATTAACTTCATCATTCTAATAATTTAAAAACATAAAACATTTAAAAATATTTTAAAATACAAAATATTAATTCCATTTTTTAATAATTTAAAATTATAATAACAATAATGTTAAACCAACTCTTAACAAAACTGTATTGAAAAAACAAAATCTCAATGTAAAACTAAATTTGCAATATTATAATTCATTATCAATAATATAAAACTCTATTTATTAAAATATTAATAAAATATTTTATATTGTAAAATGTTAATAAAATATTTTATAAAATTTTCTTCAACGCCGGCTACCTCCTCCTCCTCCTCCACATTCCGAACCCAGCTTGCCTATTCCAGCCAGTTTCGGCTTGAGAAAGCATCCTTTGCTCTGGTCCATTAGTGGTATGATGACCTTGGCAAAGCATTTCGTGGGAACCTTTGGAAAAATGCAGAAGGTTCGATCCTTAAACCTCCTGTCGAAAGAAAGTTTGCCTGTGAACGAAAATTATTTTGAAACTGAAATTTCAAATACTAGCGACAATTAAGAATAACAGATTTCTGAATTTACTTAAATTTAAGTTTGCAATACAAAAATACTAAACTAACAAAAATAGAAAAAGTAATGAAACAGGAGTAGCCGAACACATATTCCAGCTCAAGATAAAAAAAAAAATTAGTAAAAGCACTAAAACTGAGTACTAACACACAAATTCAAACTCAATGGACACACAACTTCCTACTCCTCCGTTTGTTGTATTTCACCGTTCACAGTTGCAGCCAATCCCCTACGCATTTCACTGGCACTGAAGAACTTACCTACACTACAAATCCTCTGCAAATTAAATCTCAATGTTAAGTTCAAAGGATCAAGAAAACCACAAAATAAGCAAGCCACAAAATTTCCAGGAAACAGTTGAAAACCTTCAGCGCAGCGAATTCTAAGTGCCTTATTTCCAATAATCTCAAGGAATCTGGTTGTTGAAAACCTGAAAAATGAAAATGAAATAAAAATCCTATCCTGTCTCTATTCAAAATCCTGAAAACCGAAAACGAAAATGAAAGAAATCGCTGCATTGTGTCCCTATTCAAAAACATTTTGCAGAAATTCAGCGGGAAATTTTGAAATTTGAAATTCTAGGTGCCATGGGACAGATATGTATGCGTAACCATATTTTTTGACTCGTAAGCACATCACATCCACGGATGCCCCATAACATAATCATGTTATGGTGAAGGACGTTGAATTCTCCGTTGACGGCAGCCAAGGTTTTCGACACAATTTCCGGGCTAAAACGCGGCTTCTGTAGACTACTCCTTTAATTTCTTTCTCTTCTGCAAACTGTGCGGTTGAAATTAAATTTCAATACTTGCGTATGACAATTACATTCTGGTAGATAGACACACTATTATCCTAACATTTTGCTTACCTTTAGATACACTATTATCCTAACATTTTGCTCACCTTTAGATATAGACATAGTTATCCTAACATTTTTCTTATCTTTCAATATAACACAGTTGTGATGGCTGCCCGCTTGCCTCTGAATGGAAATGTTCATGGTCATCTAAAAAAACGCTCTGAAAATATTTAATGTTCATCAGTTATGTAACGGATTAGGACCCGTAGGAACAAGTCTCTTCTCATCTCGAAATCTGGAATCCCTTTCATATTCTGCACGTCTGCATGATATCTGTGAACAGTATTGTCTTGTAGCATCCGGTGCATGGGAGGACTGAATGTTGTTAGTGGCTTCATTGAGACTAATCTCTGTAGCATCCGGTGCCCAGGAGGACTGAATGTTCTTACAGGGTTCTTTGAGACTAATCTCTTCGACAGAATTAGCTGCTAAGGTTACCAAAATATATACAATAATAATCAAAGAAAGTGTTGCTCCCATCTCGTAGCTTTTCAAACCATTCGCCATTGAATACAATTCAAATTAAAATAAGAGTTATGCTAAAAAACTCAAGATTATAATGCACTCAGAAATTAGGGAAACCTTATTTGATCTCATCTTATCTGAAGATCCTTAATTACAATCTCGCCAAACTGAGATTACCTTAATTGCAAATTCCAACATTATCTAGAAATCTACATGAACAAGACGAAACAGAACGATCAGACATTCACAGAACGTGCAAACGAGAAAACAGTACACCTACTTTGGTAAACTTTCTTTCAAAAATTTCACAAGACGTGTATTTCTATTTTTTTAACGACATTGCACCGACGATACTCGTTGTGTCATATAATTCTACACCTGATTTGACAAAACCACTTGAACGATAATAAGTTAATGTGAAATGAAATAATTCAAATATGAGTATTTCTAATTTTTTTTTTATGTACATTGCACCGGCGATACTCGTTTCGAATATGTGATAGTAGCAAATATTGTTTTGATACTTGTTATCTTTTTGCGAGGAAGTTGTGATGAAGAGACATCTAACGAATTGAGTTTTCTTGCCTATTTTGATCTCCATCGTGACAATGTGTCCTCATCTTTCTTGAATTCCATTATTTGAATTTCTGAAAAAAATGATCCACATGCAAGCTATATTGTGTTGAATAGTTACCATGACATTGCTTGCAATGCATCAATAACTGTGTGAAGGCGAGCTAGTGTAAAGAGTGTTGAAAATATTAAAGTCATCTGTGTCACTTGAGAGCAGGAAGAAAAAGAGTACAGCGGCAGCAGAGGAGCTTGCGTGCACAACACCACGCATTCAAAGAAGAATGGGAAGAACCATAAGGATGAATTTAACTGTTTATGGCCGCAGACGAGTTTGCAGAGATGAAGTAAATGTTTGATGGACGTAATCATTTTTGCAGAGGAATGAAGACTTTCGTGTTTTCAAAGCACAGAAGAATAGAGTTATAATTAAGACAGTCTTTTTGGGCTTTTAAGCCCTCAACAACCAAAATTGAAGAAAATTTGTTTAAACGGTGAAAGTCTTAAGTTTTGAATGAGACACGTGATAGTGGTCCCTACCACTTCACTGCCAATCGGAATCAGACGTTTCACTTGCAATGTCTTGTTGATATGGAATATTGCGATGCAATCGCAATCGCAATCGTATTACAATCGCCCTCCACCAAAGCCGAGGTCTGCTGCTCCCACAGACCATGCGGCATCATATTAAACAATCGCAAGTTTTGAATCGCAACTATTTTCTTTATGCCCCCGATTGCATTAACCAATGGCAGACCCGATCCAGTTTATGCAGCTGAATTAAAAGGGGCAATCGCATCCGTCTCCCAATCGCAATCGGAACCTCTTTTGTACGAGGCCCGATTGCACAGTGTTTGAAGTCCAAACACGATTGGTTTATGAACCAGATTTCATATTTGATCATCGCGTCCATTTTATAATCGCAATCAGAACTTTTTCTTTTGGTCGTGTGTTTTGTTATAACACGGACCCGATGATTTTATTATGGCGGAGTTAACAATGCCCATCGCATTCGTGTTTTCAATCGCAATCGGAACTATTTGTGTTGGCCCATTTGCAATGTAATAATCTGGACCCGATGTTATTATAGGGCAAATTTGATAATTGTTTTTGGTCTTCGCGCGACGCGAAGGTTTGTGTCAAAAGTTTTAATGTAGTTTGTTTTATGTTATAATATATGCGCGACATATATAATGAAAAGGCCCCGAGATCCTGTAGTGTATTGTTTTTATAATTGTAATGTTTTTGTTTGTTATGCACAGCAGTGCGTGAAAGAAAAACACAACAGTGTTATTTTCATAGAGACAGAGTGTTTTGTTTGTGAGACAGTGAAGTTTTGTGCACTGTGTTTTTGAAGCAGTCACATTTTGTAAATCCCTCTGTGTGAGGAAGACATTGTAATATTTTTTTTTGAAAGGAATGGAATTTTGTTTTGAATGTGAAAACTCTATCTCCTATCAAGAAATTTTAATATTTCTCTGTATTGAAGAGGAGAGTATTACTCTCTCCATTGTTGTTCTGAAATTCTCAGAAATTTCAACAAAAAGTAACACGATTAGAGCAATTTTTTTTTAATTGTCAAAATCTGAATGCAGTTTTGTGGTACGAGAAAGGCACTGAGAATGGTGATGCTGGTTTAAAATCCATCATCAAGTGGACTAAACTAACATGAATCAGTTGAAACATATTAAAATATAATTGTCATAACCATGTAGACGAAATCACTGGTAAATTTGGATAAACATCATTCCACATAAACAAAATAGTTTATATATATATATATTATAAGATAAATTTTTATAAATATTATATAAAAAATGAAAAAATTTATACTTATTATTATTACTATTATTTAAAAAAATCAAGTAAAAAAAAAAATTCAAATAAAAAAAATAAATAACAAAAAACTAATATATATATGATTATATATAGTATCCGTCAACAATCTTTTCCTATATAGAAACTTTTGACGAGCGATAATAATTTGCTAGAATACTACGTATAAAAATTATAAAGTCTCAATATGACATGCGTAAAAAACCTAACTCATAATCTTTTATTTTTATTATTAAAAATAATTTATGAATATTCTCGGTACTTCAAATCTTTTAATTTTTCTATTTATATATAAATTATTAGAATTAAAATTAAGTAAACATTATTTCACAAGCTTATAAGAATAATGCAAAAATAATTAAAATTTAATATACACTAGTTGATATTTCTTCGAAAATTGGATTTATAAAACTTTAAAGGGATCTTACATATTAATAATTGAGCACTTGGTTCACGTGAATTTAGATTGGTTTATACCTCTTTTTGAAAATGCTTTCATTTATTTCTTATTTAATTTATTTTTCCGTTATACGTTTTCTTTAATCGAATTTATGTAATATTAAACTATACTTTGGAAAGATATTTCAGTATTTTTTAATAAATTATAATTGAAAATTAAAATATAACTTTAATATTTTCATTTCATAACATTAAATTCAATAAGTTAGCATACAATTTCAATTAAACATGTTAATAGATAAATTTAACAGAACATATTAATGTGAGAAGGAATAAAATGTTGAACACAAACTCTAAAGTTTTACGTTAAATAGATTAACTCATGATTATGAATTGAAAATTGATATATTGATATGTATATATGTTTTGTTATTTATATAAAAGAAAAGTTACAACAGGACTTTTTCTCTTTCTTTTTTATATGATTTGCTATTAAGAAAAAAAAAATTACATTATTGTTTTGAGATTTCCCAAAAATATATGGGATTCATTCTAAGTAGACTTTTGGGCTCATATGTTAATTTTCAAAAAAATTATACCTAATCACATGATTGCACAAACAAGTATACCATATATTTAGAAAGTGTGAAAAAATAATATAAACATACCAAAAATACACTCATCTGTGAATTTGAGGATGTCTCAAGAATGAGTAGGATTGTCGAATCTAGTACCCAAGGGTGTTGGAAACATGTATTCACACAATATGTTCTTTTTCAAATGCTTCATATGATCTTTCACATAATCTTCAGTGTTTTAAATTCTCCAATAGTTACTCTTAAGCTCATTAAGGAATAAAAGGATTTCATTTATATCATCATTCTTCTCTTTAATAAATCTCCTCATTATTATTTTCAACTACTAATGAAGAGTGACCATGTGCATCTACTTATTTCTACCAGTCGTGGTGTGCACAACGTCTGAGAGACAATGAGATTTATAAATGAACATATCAATACCAACAAACTAAATCCAACACCAAAAAAAATAGTGCAAAGGAGATAAAAAAATTCAAGGGAAAAAGGTTCTTATAAAATCCAACCTAGCACTGTATCCCCTCATGCTATCATTGAAGGGATAATAATAGGCAATATCACCCAAAAACTAACAATAATAGGATAAAAAGACACATAAAGGTACGAACATAGTGTTACCTCAACACACAACCTAGAACAAGAAAGCCCCATTCCACATACCATCTTTGAAACACCAAGCTAAACATACCCTCCTGACAATTACGATCATTTTTTTTGTTATACAACTAATTCTTTTTAAACATACCCTCCTGACAGTTCTAGGATATGTGCAACTGACCAAGGCATGCCTAACAACAACTTTATTTTTTGTGACTAGAAACCACCATGAAAGAACCATACATAAGAAGAACCTAACACAAAATACTTCCACCTTTGTGACAAAGCATACATAGATAATATTTAGAATACCTTCTCCACTATAAATGTTTCTTGGTAGAATCCCTCAAAATGAGGTTGATAGCCTTGGCCACACCATAATCTAGGATCACAAATCTATCAAGGGTACTCTTATGCATTCCATGATGAACTTGTTCTAAACGCATTGGTAGTTGAACCATTCAAAAGAGAAAGATACATCAAACTAACATTAGGTGAAGCATATTGACTAGTATCATCCACAGTTATAGTGCTTTGAAGGGTTTGCCATGCCACTTCTCAGTTGTCTTAAGTGATGGTAATGTGGTTGGAACCCACGAACCCCTCCTTCATGTGATCAATGTAGAAATATAAAATAATAGAGAATAAATATGTTAAAAAAAATTAGTTATATAACAAAAACAATGATCGTAATTAAGAAAAAATAATAAGTTTGGACGAGGAACAAAATTTATGATTATCTCACTTGCTTAGCATTTATAAGTGAATTGGATAAATATTTATACTAAAAACATAAAATTATGTAGTTAAAATGAGTGAACCATTTATATAATATAAAATTACGCCATATCACTTTTTGATATATAATATTGATAATACTATTATTATTAAAAAATTTATAAAATAAAATTTTGTTAATTAACTTTCTTAATGCTCAAAAATCTATTAATAATTTTCATATTTCTGGATCTATTCTGTATTAATTTATTTTTAATCTTTATCATTGGAGAAAATATGTTACGAAATTTATATCAATATGAACTTTGAATTTTTTTTTTATTCGTAATCTTGCAATATTTGTAATCTTTCAAACAAATAGTTATGGTATGGATTGATTGTTATTTATAAATTGATATATATCACTTTAATTGTAGTATGATTTTAAGTGTATATAGTTTTTATTTTAGTAATAGAGTGTTTTTAAATTTATGATTAAATTAAATATCAAATTAATTTATAAAAAAATTTATCTGTAAAATAAAACTATTATAGATTAAATTTTTAAACTTTTAAATAAATATTTAATATATAATATATGTAAAATTCCACAATTTATTTAAATAAGGCTAATAGTTGTATTGCAACATAGTGTGTGTCTCTATCTTATCACTAATTAATTGCCTAAAGGTTGTGCAGAGAGCGAAGAAAAATATATTTGCATAAAACTTTCTAAGCAAATGTTCTTTGGAAAATGATAAATTTCTACACAAAGCTCTCAACATAAGCTTCAATGATATTTTAATTGACATACGTGCTCATAGATTAATAAGATGTCCATCTTGATATCACATGTTAATAGGTTCATTGGTAATGATAATAGATATTGATATGAAAGTACCTTGACTCACTATATGGGAGTTTAGAGCTCCACATAATGAACTAAGCTCATTTTCATGGAGCTTCAAACTCCCACACCGTGAAAAATCATTAATTCTGATTTCTTTTTTTTTAGTGAAGACTATGCTTATAAGTCTTTTTTTGTTTATCACTTTTCTTTGCATGTGAATGATTTGCAGAGAAATGATGCTTATACCATTCACAATAGAGTTTTTTTATGTTTACCAAGCTATTATTGTTATATGACGTGCTCACCCTCACAATTACCACTACCTTTTCCCATAGACAAAAGGACCACAACCCACATTATAGACTCAATAGAGCCATAAAAGGTGAGATTCAAAGTTCCCATGTTATTTTCTTTTGTTGTTCAATAGCGTGCCTTCACTTTTTTCCATGGTAGTTTGCTAAAGTGTTTTAGGCTTTAGTCCTCGATAAGTCCTTATGATATCACCCAATCGGTCAAGCCCTTTCATCATTGAATAAGCATAGATAATTGACTAATATTGCACCTCTGAAGGAACTCATTATTTATACATAGATAATATCACCATGTTTGAGGCACTAGCCTTCGCATTTGATTATATGCTTGAGGCATGGAGTGCAGGTAAGGGTTCATGGTTTTCACCTCGAGATTTAGTTAAGCCTTCTCCCATGGGAGAAAGATGAGTCATTGCTTATAAGAAATTCTGAGTGGAAAATATGCATTTGTATAGTTATACAAAGAATTCTGGAGTTACGGATATCACTTAAAATATGATTATCATAGATATTCTAGATATGGGAATCATATATAATATGTTTATCACGGACAATACTTCCACCCATGATTAAGCTACTCACATCCATTGGCCTTTTCATTACTATGGTGGTTTACCAGTAGATGAAGCCATAGTTGTCTCATTCTTGTCTCTAAAGAATGGCAGCTTGGATGAAAAATAAATTTGTGTCCACATTGAATGCCAAGAGATAGAGCATCAAACCCTAGTAAAAAAAACTGCAATTTCAACCCCAACCACCACCCGGGCCTTAGCCATCCTTGAAGTTGGCCATTGTTATTCAAACCCTCGGTGAGCGTTTTTTGAGAATCGAGTAGATCCAGTTGGAAATCCAAAGTGAAAATGAACGGCTAAGGATAGAGATGGATATGAAATAGACAAATATGGTTCTCAAATAAAAGAACACATGGCTAGGGCCTTGTCCTCGAACAATGCCTTCTCAGCAAGTAATGTGAATCTAAAACTAGGCATGAACAATTGTACCTTCTAAGATGTTTGTAACTACACATATAAAGCACAATTCTAGATTAACGACCTCATATCTGAGTGCATCATAGCTAAACCATATTTCTTTATTTTGTTATCAGAAATGTTTAATGGAACATGGACCTATTTTATGGTGGAGGAAGTGTGGGGATCATAGGCTCGTGTCACATGAATTCTATATTGGCAATGGCCATCTGCTGGGGTAAGTTTGGTTTATGGCTGACAATTAAAAATTCGGTGTATCGTTGTATGTAGATTTAAATCATTTTCTATTTGATTGTTGGTATATAAACCTCATAGTGACTGCCTTTTTTTTAATATTGAAATATCCAACATTCTATATCATGCTTTGGCCTCAATATGTCCTATATTTTAATCTGCGACTACCTTATATTCCCTAGGTTGTGTTGGGTTATTAGAAAGACACCAATGTGTCAAGAGTTTTTTCACATCAACCCCCATCTATCTCCAACTATTCAAGAAGTAAAAATTATTTATCCTATCCCACTATAAGGGGCTCTTCAATCAACTTAATATTTGCAAAGTAGGTTAGAGAAACAACATTGTTGGAACTGCTTGCAAAATGAAAACCATGCAATTGATCTTTTCATTACAACCATAACTGACGATACCTAATCTATGATTAAATCTTGACAATACTCCGTACTAAACACATTACACAAGGTTCTGGGTTGTCATCCTCATTCAAATCCTAATGCATCCATCGCATCAAAAAAAATCATTGTATCAAACCAACACAAGCACTATGACCTTGATCCAAAAAAAGATAGTGCAAAAGAAAGAGGAAAATTTTCTGCAATATAGAGAATGTAAACTAGCAATTGCACCACATGTTGCAAAGGAAACACCATAAGGTTATAGCATATGGAATAATAACATAGATGAAAAAATATGTGATATCTTATGTGATCTAGGCATTGCCTCGTTTCGAATTGTTTCTTTTGCAACATAAATTACTTGCTAAGAATATGTAATCCATAAATTTAACTTTACAACATGTTTACATGTACCTCATGAATGTAGATAAAAATTCCATCTAACAATTATTAAGTTTTAATTTATAAATTATTCCCAATCAATGAAATTAATTAAATTAATGAAATTTAAAATGTGAAGTTTGAACTTTGCAATTGATAATTGAATCTTTACAAATATAAAATTTGCAAGAAATTTCTTATTCGCCATTGCAATTTTCCTTCAACTACTATATCATAGCCATATAATATCACAACTCTCTTATACATTTTCAAAATTTGTAAAGCCACATTTACCTTTGCCTCTGGCATGATCTTTGGCACACAAGTAAATAATCCAGCTATAGTATCACTATAGTAGTTAAAGTTACCATTGTAAAACAATTTATGCTTGAGAATGACCCATTAGTGTCACTATAGTAGGCAAAGTTATCATTGTAAAAAACATTATGGTTGAGAATGGCCCATGTTGTATGAAGTTCGTGATAAAGCATATTGTTCCATATATCATCAAGAAAATCCTATGATGTACGTGATATTTCCCTCCTTACCTAGTCTCTCACAAAGTGTTGGGATAGATTCATTGTGACTCTATCCATGCCCTCATATAGGTAGGTTGAGATGGGCTTGTCACTATTAACCAATAACTATTTATTAAAGTTTCACTAATAGAAAAAACCTCCCTTCGTAAAACCCATAAAGATTCTCAACAAGTGAAGGTGCAACTTGTCCCATACCATCATGAAGAAACAAAAATTTTCCTCCACTCTAATAAAAAATTAAGAATGGATCTGCGTTGGTAGGGTGATGGTACAAACTTTATGTTATTTTTGATGTCATCGTGAGAGCATGATCTCCAATATTAAATCAATGCTCATATTCTCATCATTTCCTCTTTCACAATGTCTCCAATATCAAATCAATGCAACATATAAATAAAAAAATGATATGAATATTCTTTTGTCTCTAAGATTAAATCAATGCTCATATTCTCCTCATTTCCTCCTTAACAATGTCTCTAATATCAAATCAATGCAACATATAAATAAAAAATTAATATAAATATTATTTTCCTTATCAATTTGTTAAGTGGCACATAATCAACACTTTCGTAATTATGTTTGGAAAAAAATACTCACACCTATCTCTGTTTTGAATTTACGTCTCCCCTCGTGGACCAAAATAATGAAACTTTGGTTTTATTACAACTACTTATTTATAACCTTTTATTAACAATTATTTAAATTAAAAAAATAATATGAATATTTTTTTTCTTATAAATTTGTTAAGTGCCACATAATGAATACCTTAGTAATTATGTCTTGAAAAAAATGCTCCACACCTATCTTTGTCTTGAATTTACGTCTCCCCTCATCAAATCTTAGTGGACAAAAATAATGAAACTTTTGTTTTATATGAATATTTTTTTTCTTATAAATTTGTTAAGTGCCACATAATCAACACCTTAGTAACTATGTCTTGAAAAAAACGCTCCACACCTATCTTTGTCTTGAATTTACATCTCCCCTCATCAAATCTTACTGGACAAAAATAATGAAACTTTTGTTTTATTACAACTACTTATGTATAACTTCTTATTAAAAATTATTTAAAGTACATTGTATAATCTATTATGAGTTATTTACAACTCCATGGCACATTTGAGTTTACAAATCTACCAAATTTACAGTATATTTGAACCCAACACCTCTCCCCTTATCAAATCTTAGTGGACAAAAATAATGGAACTTTGGTTTTATTACCACTACTTATTTATAACCTTTTACTAACAATTATATTTTTTCTAAATATATAAATATTTAATTTAATAATAATAAATTTATATTTGATTAATTTTTATAAATTATATCATTTTGATGTTTTTGTTTTATTAATGTTTACTAGTTATTTAATGCATATAACTAAATTAATGGTTATTAAAAAGCCATAATCATTTAATGAAAAAAAAACATCAAAATAATTTAACAAAAAAACATGAAAATAATTTAACAAAAATTATAACCAACGTTAATGAAAAAGAATTTGAGTTATTTTAAGAATGAGGGGTTTTCGCAGTGCATTATATTAGATATCATTTTTGGGATTAAACTGAGGCACAATCTTGAATGGTTCATGAGGCACAATAGTTGCTAAAGGGATCTCTTCTTGAATGGTGGAGTAAAGGGATCTCTTCTTGAATGGTTCATGAGGCACAATAGTTGCTAAGGTTTTGCAAATGGGGTAGTAAGCTAAGTGGGCTTGATTGTGGGGAAAACTCCACAGTTAATCGCGCTTGAGCCAGAGAAGTTCTGGGATGGGTGACCTCCTGGGAAGTCCTGGTTACCAGGTGCAAGCCCCGGAAGTGATGATTGACGCTATGTGATTCATTTCACTAGTTTCAATCCCACTGCAAGCCCCGGAAGTGATGATTGACGCTATGTGATTCATTTCACTAGTTTCAATCCCACTGCAAGCCCCGGAAGTGATGATTGACGCTATGTGATTCATTTCACTAGTTTCAATCCCACTTCTTCACCCCTGTGAGCATCACCTGATGCAATGAGTGCTAAGTGGACTATTCAAAACTCAATTAGTTAGTTACGGCTACCTCTAATGGAAATTGGTCATAGATGAATGACTAAATTAACGTTGTTTAATCCCAAAAATGATATGTAATTTGAGTTATCTCAAATTCTAGAATGAAAATGCAGACAATATAACCAATAAAAAATGAAAGATGGAATAAAAAGCAACTTATTGAATGAAGAGTACAATTAATGAACTTTCCAATACCATGAAATTACTAATTACTTAATTAATATAAATTAATTAATTATTTAATTTTTAATTAAATTAATAAATTAAAAAATGTCATAAGAACAAGTGTCAAATAAAATAACTCATAATTTATTGGACATGTATAAAAGATGAAAGATGGAATATAAAACATCATATTGAATGAAGAGTAGAATTAATGAACTTTCCAATACCCTGAAATTACTAATTATTTAATTAATATAAATTAATTAATTATTTAAATTAATAAATTAAAAAAATGACATATGAACAAGTGTCAAATGAAATAACTCATAATTTATTGGATTTGTAGTATTTGTAAGCCGTGATATAGATTTATAGTATTGTAACAAAGCCTGCAAAATAAGAATGAATCTAAATGGTCAATAATATTAACACAGTCTTTTTTTAAGTGTATAAATATTTCATTTAATAACAATAAATTTATACTAGATTAATACTTATAATTTAATAATGTGAAATATCTCATTTTGATGTTTATGTTTTATTAATATTTACTAATTATTTAATTCAAGTAACTAAATTAATTGTTATTAAAAATCCATAATTACTTAATGAAAAAACCAAAAAAACTTCAAAATAGTTTAACAAAAATTATAAAAAAAAAAAACAAAAAGAATATTAAAATAATTTAACAAAAATTATAACCAAGATTAATGAAAAAGAATTTGAGTTATCTCGCATTCTGGAATAAAAATGTTGACAATATAACCAATTAAAAAAAGGGATCGAATATAAAACGCCATATTGAATGAAAAGTTAAATTAATGAAACTTGAAATACCATGAAATTACACAAAGAATAAAATTAATTTTGGGTTTGAAGCCCATACCCGATTTCACCCTGAATAAACCCCCGAAATAATTAATGCAATCAGATTATCTCGTGGAATTAACATGCATGCACGGCCCACCCTTCTTTCACGCAGCGAGCAATACGTTACATGCAAGGGTGTTCACAGAGAATGGGTGATCAATCCCTGGTTGTAGTGCTAGGTTTTATGCTTCAATGAGTAGTTACACAGTTTCGTCCAGATATAGGGGTAAATTGAAGCAATGTCTTCATTTGATAGGAAGAATATTAGGCATATAAGTTGTTATTTTGATATGGTTTAGATCACTACAATTAGTACATATGGTTGATGTACTTAAATTAACATAATTTTTATACGTTTATTAATTATATTGAATGTTATTAATGTGATTGTGTTAAATTAATTTTTATATGTTTATTAATTATATGAATGTTATTAATGTGATTGTGTTAAGTTGAAGAGTTATATTTAATATTAATAATATGATTGTATGTATTACTTGATGGTATATATATTTATTTTGTCTAATTTTTTCATAAAATATGCACTACGTTTAGAAATTTTAAATATACTCACGCTCCCATGTTGAAAAGATTATCTAATTAGTGGCGTCCCTCTTCTGCTTAATATACTGAACAAAACCTATGATTGCAGCTGTATCACAGTACTCGCACAAATTATGTTAAAAAACTAGATTTCAGATAAAACAAATTTCTAATTTAACTAGGTTGAACAACTTTACTTATTTAATGGTTTGCTTGCTAGTTGCACCATACCAGTCTCATGCTAAAACATTTAAATTATAATATCCTGAATTTTCTATGGATATGTCCAACAAAGAGACAATTTTGACAATCGCTGTTATTTTTTTTTTCATATTTTTTTGTTTCAGAGATTTTGGATCAATTAAAAATGTCGTAAATTTTAAATCAAAGCTGCCATGAGTCACATAACTGGGAAACACTCCCATGAAGAGTTTTGTTCAAGTATTTTTTTATTTTTTTTTAACTCAGGTTTTCAAGATTTAAAATAAAAATATAAACTATTAATATGAACCAAAAATATCCACTACTATGAGAAAAACAAATTTCTATTACCAATAAATATATATAACAAAAATTCTTTCCCGATTTGGTTAGACTAACTACCATCATTGCCTAGCTTAGTCTGCCCCATCTTACTACGCCATTGCATAAAAAGATAGTGAATATTGTATATAATTCCAACGTTTACTCAATTATAGGAAGCACTGACGCCATTGCATAAAAATATAGTGCATATTGTATATAATTCCAACCTTTACTCCATTATAGGAAGCGTTCCGCCAACTAACAAGATCTACTGCTTCAGCTGCAGTTATAAAGACACCTTAATCAGGTATAAGTGTAGAGTAATTAGCATCTAATTTCAATTAATTTATATTATTCATCCTTACACATTCAATATCACCAAATATGAACTCATTTACTCATGTTTGGTTATATTATTCATTTGTACAAGAAATTCACTTAGTCATGATTTGTTGGGTGGATGAAATAAACCCTGGAGCTTATTCAATTCACTTAATCATTATTTATCGGCTACATGAAATAAACACTACAGCTTATTCTTGAAGAGATCATATTCACCCTTCAGTTGTCTCATAAACTTAATACACTTACACACACAGACAATAATCCGAATTATAAGTAGCACAACCAACATTATGAGCCCTCCCAATAATTTGGAACCAAATACCTTCTCGAATACCTTTATCACATTGACTTCTTTAGAAGGAAGATTCTAAGAACCATGCAGTAGTTGTATGGAAGAATGGGCAGCAAACCAAAAGATGGGTGCAGCATCAACGCCTACACCACCACCATTGGAAAAGAAGGGGTTGGGAAACATTGTAACTAGGGAAATAGGAAGACAGACCTCCCCAGAAAATCCATAGCTACGGAGAGGGATATGACTGGGAGGCCAAGGCAGAGGCAGTATCCCTTGGATTCATAGCGGTGTGGGTCGTTACTGCAACAAAGTGTAACTGACTTTGGATTCACAACGGTGTGGTTTGTTATTGCAACAAACTGTAATCGGCTATCATGATCTAAAGGTGGAGATTTTTTTAATCCTCTAACATATAGGATCAATGGCCCAAAACAATATACGGTGGCATATAGAGAAGTTATTTGTAGATAAGAATGCCTTACGGCGTAATTAAATATGTAAAAATCCAAAAAGCCAATTTTTTCCCATCGAGAGTTCCAACCATTTTTATCAGAAAAATATAGAAATGGGTTCCCATACTAACTCTAGGAATCGTATGATGTGGCAACAACAATTTTTTGTCAACATTAAAAAGGGGCCCTTCATCCATGATTCACGTAGAACACTGATTCGTGTATCGAAAATAAACAAAATACTCTGAAAATTTTCAACTAGGGAGGAGGGAGATAGTTTCTTTATTAATATAATATTACTTATGAAATAAATATCTTTTTTCACGACTAAGGTGAGATATGACTTATTAACTAGCCCAAAATTCAGCCCCAAGCCCCAATATAATTGAAACCTCATTGGATTTAGCCCATAGAAGCAATTTAGGGAGAAGTAGTCAAAGTATCGTAAGTGAGATGACAAAAGAGTGAAAGATCTTGTAAGATTGTCTTATTTGGTAAGTGACTAAGAATGTTTTTGAAGGAAATAACCATGGAAACCTCCCATTTTCAATGTGAATTTTGAAGTTCATTGTATGGAGGTCCTCCATATAATGAAATTCCACACATAATGAGATTCTACACAAGGACCTTTGCATAATGAACTTTTGCATACCACTAATTTAAAATTAAATTATTATTGTTGTTTATTAGGAAATAATCTAAAATTATTATTATTTATTGAAAATATTACATTACTTTTATGATATGATGTTATTCTCAAACCATGCCTATCCATTATGATCGTGACAGAAAAAAAGTGAATGATATTGTGCCCTTTCCACTTGTACAGCCACTCACAACATTCAATATTATCTACTCTTTAAAAAGATACCTCTAGATGAAATATTAAAACAATAAAGTTCTATGTAGACTATCTTGCTTTAAATAGGAAAATACTATGATCTTGTTCAACTCAGGGGGAGAGAGACATGGAAAATTTTAAGGATGAAAGTTTAACTTAGAGTTTCACAACTTTGGAAAATCTTACTAGTCCTTATATCCAAAATTTAAAATTTTTGATGATAATTTTTGTAAAAATGTTTAGATTTATCATTATTTTATATTAGAGAATATACAATATTCATTATTTTAAAGGTAAAATAATTTTACACTATAAAATTTGTGCTAATTTGTTTTTATAGAAATAGAAATTGGCGAATATTTCTTTTGTAAAAAGCATCAAATAATAGCCCAGCTACAAATATTAGCCCCTAAACTTTTCCCTGGAGTGATATCATCTCTTTATTACTATAAGATTACTTATGATATCTATATATCTGTTGATGATGAGGGTAAACTATAACTTATAAATTTTCCAAGATGTAGCCCCAAGCCCCAATGAAAGTGAAACATAGAATGATTCATCCATTGGAAGAAATTTACAGAAATTTAGTCCACCTATCAGAAGATGAATGAGGAGTGGAATATGTTATAATATGGTCTTCTCTGGTAAGTAGCTCAGAAGGTTTCAAAGGAATAGGGCATGGGAGCCTCCCATTTTCAATGTGAATTCTAAATTTCATTGTGTGGATGTCCACCACACAATGAACTTCCATGCAAGGACCTACAAATGGCGAGCTTCCACACCACCTTAATTTTATTATATAAGGAATATTTTGGAATGATAAATATTAGATTATCAATAATATGTTGAGGCAAGTTAAAACACATGAGAAGCACATGTATTGTCTATTAGCGACATCATCACTTCAATGTGATTTGAAAGGAATGAGGCGCCATACTTTCTCTAATTATCATGAATGTAATGAAACCAACATAATTTTACAATCCCTTCTTACTAGTAGAAGCATATTTCCCAAAACAAGTGATAATAAATCCTATGGTAGAGGTAGGCCCTATAGGCCTAGGAGAATATTGTTGATATGACCCTACCTGCGGCTCAACTTATTATCCCTAAATATTCATGGTCAATTCCCATTTCTTAACCTATAGCTCGATAAGAACGATACCCTCTTCATTTTATTATTCCCTCCAGTCACTATAAATTTTCCATGTAGAGCTTGAATATGAGAGGCGAGGTCCTAGTCCCTATAGATATACATGAATTACCAAGTTGAGCTAGTCAATTGGAAAAAATAAGGATGATAATATTTGGAGGAACATTGGAAAGCATTAAATATATGAAAATCCCATCAATTCTCATTAATATTGTCTCACTCTCTAGTGCATCGATTTGCACATAAACTATGTCTAACCATTACCAAGATGCTTACACATATGATCTAGAATAACGATTGTGTGGATGGTTTCATTATGCAGAGTTGTGGAATAACTCTTCACCTATGCACAATAAAAGCCTCCACATAATGGTTACACTACATATCCACATAATAAAGTTGAATTACAATTTTTCCAAATATGTGAAATAAAATGAATTTCCAAATAAATAATTAATTAATATTTTTTATACCTAGGATAAAGGTGCATGCTCAGTATTTTCATTTCCAATGCACACTTTAGACACTAAATCATTTTAATTCTATTCAATATATTCTTTATATGAGTTAAGAGCCTCTCATTGGCCAGTAGGTCGATCCATGGATACCTTGAACTTGAGTACATAATTAGAGTCATTATATGTTATTGTTGGTGATGTTATAGTGGTACATGATTGTGACATGCGACATGAGTGAAACTCTCTCTTCACCATTCTTATATAACCCCTCCATTTCTCGGCATTGGAATGTGCAAAAACCTATAACAATGGTTAACTCAGGTAGATTTTTTTGTTCAAGGTAAGAAACGAAGAAAATTAAGTATGTATATATATTTAGAAGAGAAATGTACAAAACGTCATAAATGTTTAATCTTTTGCAACACATTATAAAGATTTTATAACCTAAAAAATGATCACCTAGCCATATATGATTAGGTGGATCGAAATACACAATGTAGAATTCGTTTTAGCATATTAAAATCACTTTTGGCATAGGAAATGATGTATTAAATCATTTTTATTAAATTATTTTTTTTATTAAAATTTGAAAATCCCATGAAAATAATTGAATAAATCATCATTTATTTTATTTTCTATAGGAATCATTATTAAATCATTATTTGATAATTATTCCTTGTTACACTTGACTAAATCATCTTGGAATAATAAAATAAATCACTATTTATTTATTATTCCTTAATTTTATTTTTGGAATAGTTGTTCAATCACTATTTAATAATTTTTGTGAGTTCACATGTTTCTTAATCCTCATGAAGTTATTAATAAATAATTTTATTTGTTAATTACTTCTAAATAAATATATTTTACCATTTTGAATATATTTTTTGTCTCCAAAAAACATAATAAAGTATTCCTAAAGGATAGATTTAGATTTAGTAATTTTTTATTTTTATTTTTCCAATTCCTAGTTGAGCTCAATACTTTGATATAAATAAGAGGGTTTTCTATTCATTTATCACCATGATAACTATCATTGTCACCATTGTCATCTTTTTAAATTTGAGCTCCCACTTGAGTTCCATTTTCTGTTTAGGGTTTTTTACAGATTGAGAGAGAGAAAATATCGTTGAAGCACAAGGACATCAAAGGAACCATCCCACGGAGGGGAATTTGAAACCCCTTGTTGTAGATATCCTTCACCATGTATTTCCTAATAAAAATATTTTTCATTTAAAGTCTTCTTCTATTGCATTATTCCATGAGTTATTTCCTGTTATTTTAAGTTTTGGATCACATACAAAATTTTTGCTATAGGGTTTTCTTTTTTTGTCATTGCATATCTAAAGTGTAAATATCCACACCTTCTTGTTAGGGTCACTTGTCACCAGTGACTTAAGTGAAGTCTTTTTTGTACATCTTCCTGAATTTTTTATAGTAAAAAATGACGAATCCATTGGTGTAGTAATTCATATCCTTGGTAACTGTCATTTTGATGGTTTTCAATATTTTCTTCAGCTATTTTTAGTGTCTGAATTTATATTTTCAGATAATCTTTATTTTTCTTGTGATTTTTTTGGATTCTATTAGTTTACTGGATTGTTTGCAGGTCGCAGGTACTAGTCGAGAAGGAAACGACACATTCTGGGTGAGATCGACCGACCGAGAGTCTTGAGAGTAAAATTAACTTCTCATCCCATTATATGTGTTCTAGAACACACTTGTTGGCCTATATCCCACACTCTAATACACTATTGAGTTCATAAACTATGTTTTTCACTTTTCAAGATTTTTTATTTTTCATTTTTTTTGAATTACCGATTTTGATTTTCCCCTTATTGACTTTCCTGATGGAAATGATTCTCTGTGTTGTTTTTCTAAGATGAATCCTTCACAAATGATGTACGGTTATTCTATGAGGGGGAGTACATTCACCATGCCTTTTCTATACATTAAATTCTAACCTCCAAAATTAAGATGACCAATCTCAAAGGCCATGACCAATTTTCATCTTTGACCTCTGCTTGAAAGTGTATTTGTGTGAAATAGGAAACTTTTCTTTCATCCTCTCGTGAATTCATTGACAGTTGTGCTTGTGCACCTTCATATCTAGTTTTATATTTAAGGAAAAAAATCTATTGTTTGTCATTTGAAACTCTCCATTCAGTTGTTTTCTTGGAGACTTATCCAAAATTGTGCACTCTCCATTTTTGAAAAATATATTATATCCCTTTTTCATGATTTGTCTAATTCTTATGAGGTTACCTTCAATCTAGTGATAAAATAAACATCTAAAATGTACATCTTCTCCCACTTCTTTGTTAGAATGTTGACTCTTCCTTTTCCCATGAGAAATATTTTGTTATTAGTCCCTAATGTCACTTCATATCTGGTACTTTCAACTACATTAAAAATTAATTCTATATTCTTTGGCATGTGGCTGCTACATCATCAATCTAGAATCCATACATCTCTTTATTTCTCTTGTGCTGCATTACAAGCTAAAAACATACTATATTGGTTCTCATTTTCCTTTGTGAAATTTTCATTTGGTTTGGTATTTGAATCATGTTTCTTTTTTCTACATTCATTTTCATAATGACCATACTTCTTACAATAATGGAATTTAACTTGAGATTTATCATACCTTTGACCTTGGGCTTGATTTGGCTTGGGGATTGACTTGGATTTTGGTCGATTCCCCTTCCACTTGAGCTTGAGTAGTTGCCTCTTCCACCTTTATGTGGGATTCTGCCCCTTCCTATAGAATTTCGTCTTCCTCTACCTCTACCTTGACCAATTGAAACTTGTGTCTTGAAGGCATGCTCCAATGAGGATTTTATTGCTCTATGATTGATCCATTCAACCTATTTTTGTGAGAAATAAATGATGCATTAAGCTCCTATAATAATATTTTTTAGAGGCCCTTTCTCTATTTTATGGTCACAACAATAGGTTCAAGTCTTGTTGGAAAAATTCTCAAAAAATTCTCAACTATTCTCCATTCTTCAAGGGCCTCACCATGAGACATGATTTTGGAAACCAGTCCAATTAATTGTGTAAAAATCAGTCCATAATCTCATAATATTTCATCAAAATTGTCTCAAAATATCTTCTTAGCATTTGTAATTTTGTTCTATTGACTTTTTCCATTCCTTGGTAGGCGATATGGTGGATATCCCAAGCTTTCTTAGACTTTTTTGTTGTTGGAATCCTTGGGAAAATACCTTCATGAACTGCTTGAAAAATGTAGAAGAGGACTTTTGAATCCTTCTTCCTTTTTTCTCTCAACAAATCATTTTCATCTTGTGTAAAAACATTGTATAATTTTGCATTTGCTTGTTCTTCGAACGACATCTCCACCAAATCCAAAATATCTTTAGAAGAAAATAGATTATTCATTATAATAGCCCAATAACCATAATTATTTCCATTAAATTAAGATATTTGAGGATTATTCAAGCTGATGCCTCCATTTATTATTGTAAAAAAAAAAATCTCCTTACTTGAAAATATGCTTCAAAAAATATTCCAAAAAAAACCTTTAAATATGCTCCAAAAATTCTACCTCCAAAGCAAACTTTAACACAGGTTGATTCCTTGCAATAACCCGCTATGATACTACACGCAATAAGAGGCAAACGGACCTCCTTATAAAAACAATGCAGAGTTTAATTCTCACAATTGACTTTTGTGACTCAAGAAAAGTTGTACAGAGTAACAACATGGAAAAATAAAGTGGTTGAATTTTAAAAAGTCTACATGATATTTATAGAAATATATGATAACAAAATATAATTTGGATTATGATTTCAAAACAATTGAGGATGAAACTCCTTCACCAATATACACTTCACTGGTTGTTGCAAAATAATTCAATGTAAAACCCAGTAACTAATTGTTTTACGCACCCACCAAAAATTGCTTCACAATTTTCTTTCGTTACTTATCAAGCGTACATCGCAATTTTCTTTCGTTACTTATCAAGCGTACATCGGCAACCAAGAAAGTAAACTCTAGTTACTTGTGTATTCATGAATACATTTTAATATATTAATTCATTAGAAGTCAAAGTATTAAAATAAAAAGATGGGCGATTGTAAAAAAAAAAAAAAATTCTAGACTTGTAGAAGTTGCAGAGTATAAATATCAGTTCCAGAATAAAATTATGGAATATACGTTTTACCAACGCTCCATTAAATGATCATTTGTTATTTCTACTTAATTATCTAATTTTTTGTGAAATCGGGAGTTTATACTCTTTTGAAATTTTCATTTATGTTGTTTTCCTTGAGCCTGAAAACAAAATCTGCAATCTGAAGTAAAAATCTATTTATTTTTTACTTTCTCGTGTACCATAAGTATGGTTGATGTGAGTTTATTTAATAGGGTGTTTAGGACTAATTTTCCAACAGTATTGAGACAGGGTTTTCAACAATTATTCTCGTCTAGACTTCGATTTTTTCACCAAAGGAACAAATGACAGAGGCGTTACGGAAATGTTAAGTTTGTGTTGGATTTTTCATCGGTACATAAGATTAGTCGGTGTGGTGAAGTGGTGTAGAAACCCAGCAGGAGGAAAAGAGAAGTCGTCGGAAGTCATACAAGATGTCACTCAAGCCTTTAACTAAGGGAGCATTGAATTTCAAAAAGATGATGTGCTACAATTCTCGCAAAGAAAAGGGGATCCCCCTAATTAAGGGGCAGTTTGATACAACAAGAGGAATTCCACCACTTAGAAAATATATTAAAGGCATGGATACAATTACTTCACACATGTGAACTGTAATCCTAACATATTAGTTACGTACATATTAGTTACGTTGCATGCACGAAGAAGATGTCAATTTGTGGATAATGAGTGTGTTAAAATAACTTCCTAAGACTTTGGAGGTTTGTTGTCGTTAGTTCCATGGCTTAGTAACAATTATGTTTTTCATTATTTCAAACTAAATCACTCTGTTTTATTAACTTTACAAGTTAAAGTTTGATTAAAACCAACCTACATCCATCTAATTCTAGATCTTTCATATCCCGAGAGGGATCAAATCCTTTGAGGTGAAAAACTTATTTCTGGAATTTAAAATTTGAGGAAAAGTTTGCACTTCGAGGTATTTGATCCCTCTCGACACATGATAGATCCAGAGTTAGCTGAATGTTGGCTAGTTCCGCTTGAGGGAAACAATGCCACATTTTTAGATTGTCATTATATTATGTATATGTTTGAGATAAAATTCATACATTGAAATTTACATTATGTTTTCTTTGTTGGACATTACTATATCATTCTCTTCTTTAATTTTGGTTTTGTTGCTTTCCTTGAATGGTTTGTAGCTCTGTGCTTCGATGCTTTGAGTGGTTTGTGTGTTTATATGAATTTCTAATGTAATATTTTTAAATGTTACCATTTTTTTGTTATATTTCTATATGTGTATGTAATTATCTATTAGTAATTAGTTGGTGATGCAGAAGGGAGACAATCTTGTCAACATTTTGCAAGAGGATTGATATTGCACATTTATTTCATTTAATTTTAGGTATCACAACTTTTGAAAATTAATAATTATTAATCATGTCCCTGTATTACTAAATATTTCTTGAAGAGTAGTTTTAATAATTTACTGCATCAATCATACTCTTGAAATCATTTGTTTCACTTCTAATGTTTCGAATAATTTATTTCCTTCAAAATACTTTGATGGTTTCATTTTTATCTATAGTTTGTTTTGCAAAAGTCAAGAAATAATGTAATTTTGAATTTTTCTTGATGAATGGTCACATTTACAAAATATATATATTATTTGTTAGTTTTTCCATATTTTCATATCCTTTATATGAAAAGGATAGTTGAGATCCTAAACCATTCAATTATTTAACTCTAACTATTGTAGCAAATATCATAGCTTGTCTCTTTTGCTCTCCAACATTAATAGGTTGAATTACGATAACTGAAAAATCAATGCACATTGTCAATCATTTTTTGTCTTGATAATAAATTAATACACATTATTAATCCAATCACTTTAAGTTAATGTACTGTCATACCTTGAGTTACATCAAATAAAAAATCATCATCTATGCTTAAATCAATGCATTTAATGCACAAAATCAAATAAGATTAGAAAACATCTACACTAAAATAAATGAATTGAATGCACTCAATAAAATAATATTAGAAATCAACATCTACACTAAAATAAATGCATCTAATGCAAGAAATCAAGTAGTATTAGAAATCAACATCTACACTAAAATCAATGCATCTAGTGAAAGCAATGAAATGTGATTAGAAATCAATATATACACTGAAATAAATGAAACTAGTGCAAACAATAAAATCAGATTAGAAATCACCATCTACATCTTGTGCAAGAAATAAAATAGGATTATAAATTACCATCTACATTGAAATCAATGCATCTAGTGCAAGAAATCAAATAGGATTAGAAATCACTATCTACACTGAAATGAATGCATCTAATGCAAGCAATAAAATAGGGTTAGAAGTCACCATTTACACGAAAATAAATGCATCTAGTGCAATCAATAAAATAGGATTGGAAATCTCCATCTACATCTAAATTAATGCTTCTAGCGAAAGCAATCAAATAGGATTAGAAAGAACCATCTACATCGAAATCAATGCATCTAATGCAAGAAATCAAATAGGATTATAAATAACCATCTACATTGAAATCAATGCATCTAGTGTAAGCAATCAAATAGAATTAGAAGTCGACATCTAAACTAAAATAAATGCATTTACTTCAACCAAACAAATAGAATTAGAAAACATCCACACTAAAATCAATGCATCTAGTGCAAACAATCAAATAGGATTAGAAATCATAATCTACAATGAAATAAATGCATCTAGTGTAAGAAATCAAATATCATTACAAATGAACATGTACACTAAAATCAATGCATGTAGTGAAACCAATAAAATAGGATTATAAATCACCATGTAACATGAATTCAATGTATTAAATCCAAGAAATATTCTTACCTCTCTCTCCCCTCCATTATATCTATATCTACCTCCATATCTCCTCCTTTGTCTCTCTATCTTACCCAAAAACATAAATACGCTCTCTCTCTATCTCTTCCTTTTCACTCACTCTCTCTCTCTATCACATTCCACTTATATTTGTACATATTTGTTATTCCCTCCCTCTCTCCCCTTGCAAATCTACATCTTTATCCTCTCTCTCTCCTCCTCTCTCTAAATTCCTTTCTCTCCAAACACCCTCTCTCTCTCTCTCTCTCTCTCTCTCCAACCATATCACTATCCCCCTCCCTCTCTCCTTCTCTCTCCCCCACTCTCTCCCACCTCCATCTTTATGTCTCCCTCTCCCTCTCTTATCCTTCACTCCCTCTCTCCCTCCTCTCCTTCTCTCTCTCTCTTCATTCCTGCTCTTCCCTCTTCTTCATTTTTATCTCCTTCAATGCAAGAAATCAAATAAGATTATAAATCACCATCTACATTGAAATGAATGCATCCACTGCAAGAATTATTCTTCCCTCTCTCCCTCCCCATCTATATTTATATCTCCCTCCATCTCCCTTAAGTTTATCTCTCAACCTCACCCCAAAAAACACACATTTTTTATCTCTCCATATCTATCTATCTCTCTCTTCTTCCCTCTCTTCACCTTCCATCTATATATATATATATATATATATATCCTTTTCTCTCTATATCACCCCCAAAACATACACACTCTTTCTCCATATTTATATGTCTCTCCCTACCTATTCCTCACCCTCTTTCTCTCTCCTCCCCTTCTCTCCCTCTCTCCACCTTTCTCTCTTTGTGCATTTCTTCTTACCTCCCACCTTCTACATCTATATCTCCATCTATGTCTCTCTATCTCACCCCCCCAACCCCCAAAACACACATGTTTTCTCCCTTCATATCTATCTATCTCTCCCCTCATTTCTCACTCATTCCCCCTTCTCACCTATATATCTATCTGTATTTGTCTCTCTTTTGTCTTTCTATATCACCCAAAAAAAATATGCACTCTTTCTCCATATTTATCTATCTATCTCTCCCTCTTCCTCTCCTTCTCTCTCTATCTTCCCCTTCTCTCCCTCTCTCCCCCCATCTATCTCTCTTCACTCATACTCTCCTTTCCCCCGCTCTCTCCATCTCCCTTATAATTGTCTGTCTCTCTCTCTCTCTTTCCATGTATTTCCTCTTACCTCCCTCTTTCTCTCCCTTCCTCTCTCCTTCTCTTTCTCCCTTTCTCTCCCCCCCTCATCTCTATGTCTATGTTTCTATCTCCCTCTCCACCCTCCAAATCTATCATTATCTCTCATTATCTCCTCCTCCTATCTCTATCTCTCCTTATTTATCTCTTTATCTCACCCCAACCTATACACTCTCTCTTCATCTCTCCCTTCTCACTCCTCTCTCTCTTTCCACTTTTCTCTCTCTATATAATTCTTCTTTCATCGATCTCTTTTCTTCCAACTCCATTTATCTATCCCTCCCTCTCTCCTCCTCTCTCATCCTTCACCTCTTTCCCTTTCTCTCCCTTCCTCTCACTCCCTCTATCTCTCCACCTCTATCAGTGTGCCTTTGTTCTTCCTTCCCATATATATATATATATATATATATATATATATATATATATAAATTAAAATATAACAAATGAAATATTATATTAAATTTAATATTTTATTAATCTTAAGTTATTGAATATATAATATTAATATTATAATATATTAATATTAGATTGAATGATATTTCTTACATGGCATTAGAACCAAATGTTCAAATATTACAACTTTGAGGTGGAAATATTTATGTCTCTAGAGATTTTAATATATTATTAAGATATGGTTTTCTTTTCAAATATTCATTTTATAAATACTTAAGTAAAAGAAATATTAAAATATTTTAGACCAAGATTTTTGATTGTTTGTTTTAAATTAACCTTTTTACTTTATTTTAAGAAATTGTATTGATTTTAGTAAAGAATAAAGATGTTTAAAATTTTACCTATTTGAAATTTTAATGTGATAATTTTTTTATTGAAAATAAATTTATGATCCATTTAAATTATCTTATATTTTTAATAGTTATTCTATCACATACCTTAAATTTTAAAAAAATGCAAAATATTTAAATTAACTATTTTTATTTTTAAATTTTTTTACCCATCATACTGCATTTTGCAATTTAATTGTAGTATATAATAATTGGTTAATCTACATCAATCCTTTTAAAATTTTGAAAGTATTCCCATAATGAAAATCATAGATTACATAGTGATCATAATCATAAAGGTATGCCTTAAACGATAAAGGTAAAAAAACGAGCACACACATTTTGTTATTGTTGGCAAATAAAAGGACACGCGACTTCTTTCCATGCTGCTCGTTTTCGTTTTCAGTACTTGAGATAACATCTTCCATATTACAAAACAATGCAAATACGTTTATTAAAGATATCGAAATCAATTACAACGAATTATTACTGTCAAACGGGCGTATGCCAATTACCTTCTGCTAAATAGATATATTATTATCCTAACAGTTTGCTTATCTTTACAATGATACATGGTTATCCTAACATTTTTCTTATCTTTCAATATATAACTCAGACATGATGGCCGTCCGCCTGCCTCTGAATGTAAATGTAATGCATGGTGGGCTACTGCAACTCTCTGAAAACTTTTAATTTTCATCAGTTATTCAACGGATTAGGACCAGTAGGAACAGATCGCTTCTGAAATCCAAAGCCGGGATCCCTTTCATATGCTGCACGTGTACATGATATGTGAGAACAATATTGTCTTGTAGCATCCGGTGCACGGGAGGACTGAATGTTGTTACAGGCTTCATTGAGACTAATCTCTTCCACAGAATTAGGTGGTAAGATCACCAAAATATACACAATAATAATCAAAGAAAGTGTTGCGCCCATCTTGTAACAATTCAAACCATTCGCCATTGAATACAATCCAAATCAAAACAAGAATTCTGCTTAAACACTCTAGATTATAATACACTCGGAAACGCGGGTGATCACAGTTTCACGCTTTTCTTTTACTTCGCGTGTTTGCGCAAAAGAAACTTAGTAGCGGGAAGTCTAATTTCAGCACCAAGCACTCATATATCGTTGCTTCATTCACGCATCCTCCGGTTCCCAGCGATGGAAGGAAAATGACAGCCTCCATGAAATTCAAATACTTGTGAAACTGACTAATGCGTCGCGAGCTATGACATAATCACGATGATTCTCTGGTCAATTACGTAATCAATCAGGAAGATCAAACAGCAAGCACACCCTCAACATAGGCTTTTTAGGGTTGACATTTACAGTAACAAACAAAAGACTAATAAGATTAATTTTCCCAAGTTACGCAATATAATCATGCATTCCCTGACATGCACGTCTCTTTCGTCTCCTGATACGTTATCCTAACACCTAATTGAACATACGACGCGTTGTTTACTCTATTGTGATTGCCATAGTGCTCATTGTGATTCTCGGTTTTGATTCTGGTCTGACTTAAAAGCTTTAGCTAACCACATGTAGAATGCTCAAATATCTTTGACATCTTCATAGTTGTAGATGTTAGCTTCTCTTCGGTTGTTTAGAAGGCTAACTCCATTATCATCCGAGTAACGGATCTAATTTTTTCGATGACAAAAGTATCATTCATGAATCTATTTCACCTATTTCACTTTTTGGGCGACATTTAGTAAGGCTTTTGATTCAAAATCTTTCATAAACACTACATGAAAATCAAAGTGAAAAAAAAGCTAACCAATTTAGAGATTAGCCTCTTAAGTTATAAATGTTGTAATATAATACATTATAAAATATTAATAAATAAATTAAAATTCTAAAAATATTCTTTTTAATTTGACATGCATTTATTCGAAACTTGGATTTATAAAACTTTAAAGGGATCTTATTTGTTGACCGTTCGTTTAATTCAGCTTTTGGTTGAGGTGAATTTAGATTTTATTAACCTGTTTTTAAAAGATGTTTTCATTATGTATTCATTTATTTGTTATTTAATTTGTTTTAAGGGTATATGTTTTGCTTAATTGAATTTTTTTGTTATTTAAAATTATGTTTATATAGTATTAAATTATACTCTTTTAAGATTTTTCATTTTAAACATTAATTTAATAAATAAAATATGTTCATACATAAATTAACAAAACATGTGAGTTGAATAAAATGTTGAACATAAACTTCAAATTTTTATGTCAAATAGCAATAGATTAACTCGCGAGTAAGAATTAAAAATTGAATAAACTGTCTATATGTTTATGTTTTTTATTTATATAAAAAAGAATGAAAGCATAATTATAATTTTTTTTTGTTGAGGATTTTCTATTAAGAAAAAGAGTTTACATCATTGTTTTGATATTTCACAAAAATATATGGGCTTCACTCTAATTCGAATTGTGGGTTGAAGTTTACTTCATTGTTTTGAGATTTCACAAAAATATATGGGCTTTAATCTAATTTGAGTTGGGGTTGATATGTTAATTGTTAATTTTTTAAAATCTAATTACATTGATTGTATAAATATATCAGATTTTTAGAGAACATAAATATATATATATATATATATATATATATATATATATATAAATATATTGAATATACACTTATTTATGAATCTGAGGATGCCACAAAAGAAGGATTCTACAATCTAGTACTTCAAAGTGTTGGAAACATGACTTCACACAATATGTGTTTTTCCAAATAATTCATATTATCTTCCATACAATGCAGGATGTCTTACATTCTCCACTAATTTCTCATAAGCTCATTAAGGAATGATATGATCTCGTTTCTATCATCATGCATCTCCTTAATAAATTTCCCTATTATTGTTTTCAAGTAATAAAGAAGAGTGACCATGTGCATTGATAATTTCTCCTAGCCTTGGTGCACAAGGTAAAATATAATGAAAATTAAAAATGACCATAAAAATACCAACACATTAAATCCAACACCACAAAATAAGGGTGCAACTGAGTTGGAATCGAAGTAAAATCATCTTAGAAAAAGAAATAAAATTGAAGAGAAAAAGAACTAGAAATTAGGAGAGAAAAACCAACACACTAAATCCAACACCATAAAATAAGGGTGCAACCTAGTTGGAATCGGAATAAAATCATCTTCAGAAAAGAAACAAAATTCAAGGGAAAAATATCATGTAAAACCCACACTAATGCTTCCATAGAAAGGATAACAATAGCCAATATCACGGAGAAACTAACAATAATAATATAACAAGGGATACAAACCCAGGAACATAGTGTTACCTCAACACATAACCTAGAAGAACCGAAAGCACCATTCCACATACCATCTTTGAAACACTAAACCGAAGACACCCTCCTAACAACATGCTTAACACGAACTTTATTTTTGTAAATAAAAACCACCATGCAAGAATCATATACAAAAAAAAAAAACCTGAATCAAAATGCTTCCATCTTTGTGACAAGGCATAGATATATATAATATTTAGAATCCCTTATCTACTCTAAAATTTTTTTACTGACTCCCCGAGAACCATGTTGATAACCTTGGCTAGCCTGTAATTTCGGCTCACAGATATATGAGAGGTACTCTCTTGTAATCGATGATGACCTTGTTCTAAATTCATTGACAGTTGACTAATTCAAAGGATTAACATACAATAAACTAAAACATCAAATTAAATAAATTTGAAAATCAAATTAGTTTATATAACATTTTTATTCGTAAAATAAAAATATTATTAGTATATATTATTTTTGGCTTAATTTTTAAACTCTTAAATAATTATTTAATATATAATATATGTAAAAATTAAAAATTAATTTAAACAATGGTAATGGTTACAATGCAACATAGTCGTTGCCTCTATTGCTATCACTAATTGATTGATTAAAATTTATGTTGAAGTGCCTACGAAAATCAACACAATGAAAGAAAAAATCTGCGTGCATAAAACTCTCACTGTACACAAATATCTCAACATAGGCTTTAATGATAGTTTAATTGACACTGTACTAGTAGGTTAATAACAAATAACATGTCAATCTAGATAACATAAGTTAATAGGTTAATTGGTAATGCAAATAGATATTCATATGCATGTATGTTGACTGTAACGGCTCTCATCCAACTCCAAATTTTTTTTTTCTAAGGATGAATGAACATTACTCTTCAATTTATTTCTAACGATTTTGTCATTAATACTCAACTACTCTCTTAATATTATTAAGGAGAGAGGTTTATGGAATTATTAATATAATTCTTTTTCCAAATGTTTTCATACTCCAAGGACACCCTTCACATCATTTTCATCTCATCATAATGGATAGGTAATATATAATTTAATGGTCTCGTGGACAATTTCTTTTTTAGTTTGGAAACTATATGATAGTTCACCGATTTGTTATATTTTTCATAACATATATTGTATGTAAGTATTTTGACACTATCATTATATTTCTAATATTGTATATATATACACTTTTCTCTATTCATATATGTATTATCGATCCAATTAATTGATATACCTCTTATCTATAGATGATGGTGATTACTTTTGTAACCTCATGTCGAATTCGATTTACATACATATATTTTTAAGTGCATAACCTTAGGCTTTAATAGCCCTTCATGAATTCTCAACAACCATGTCATATAATTTTGATATGAGTATAATTGAGGGAAATGGTTAATATGTCCATTCCCACGACAAGTACATCTACTTTTGATGGTCCACGTCAATTTCGATTTCATAACTTTCGAGGCACATCTCATTAATGGACGTATGGTAGCATTTACGGTATGAGTACTTGGTTATTAAACCTTGATCCGATTTATATATATGTGATTCACCCTTTGTATTTTCTCCAATGCAAATATCTTTCGTTGGCATTTGAGTTCAATGTGATTTTTCTATAGCATGTAATGATGAAGGCAGCTCTCCATTAGTGTTTTCAACAATCGTTTTAAATTCATTCTACGTACACTTCATATGCGTTGAATTACATTTCTGTACTATGGGATTTATATATAAATTTCTTCAGAGTTGTTGATGCACGTCACCTGAATGTCTTAATTCTTGATACAGAACATAGGTACCATTGTGTTTAATGGAAGATCTCTCCAGATTTTCTTTGCCGTCTCCTTGATTTTAATCCCGAGATACACACATCGATCCCAACACCGATGGGGATCTGTGGACACGTGTATGATTCGGATGAGTCGATTTCAAATTAGGGCTTTGGTCTTCGATTTTTATTTAAGTCCTCTGTTCTGTGATTCGTTTCTTTTTACCAGTTCATTTCCATCGTATGCCTTGTGGCACTCACCATGGAACTTACGTCCATTGTTTGAGACCTCTGATGGCTCTACGAATATTTTCTCGTAGCTTTCTTGAACGACTTCCAGGTATGAATCCCATCGTTTTCCATCCATTATATGGAAATTTATTATTGCATCTCCCATTGAGATATAGACTTCTATCCTTCCTACATCTCGATTTTCTTATGTAGCCCTCGTGGCCGTAAGAATACTTTGAATATTTTCGTTTTATTGATATCTACTCACAATAGTAATGTTTAGTTATTTGCCACTGAATTTTATTTAGTTTAATATTCCTTTTTTTTTGGTGTTATAATTTTAGTAATAATGTTCTCCTCTTCTCATCCTCGGATTTTAGAGAGGGTTCATTTTTTTTCCGATTGTTCTATTAACACAAGCAGTCGCTCTAGTACCAGTATTTCCTGAAATCCAATTGTAATGTCCTTTGTTTATTTTTTTGGAACTTAGAACGAAACCTCCATCATGGGTATGGTGATTCTCACTTCGCTTCTCCGTGGGTTCGATCCTTCATGAACCGAGCTTGACTGTAAGATTTTTAGTTATTTTATTTGGATGTCTATGTTCTTTAATATGAGTTTATATTTCCTCACGTATATAGATGACTCGGGTTTTTCTTCTCCAGAATTCCCTTGTCATTTTTGAGATATATACTATTCCCCTCAGGTAAATCTATTTATCTTCTGCGATTGTTAATGGAATGTTTACAGACCTTCTCAATTTAAATAAATGTTAACAATATTTATCTTGGTGAACTACATACAAGTATCGACGGTTCTTGGATTTTGTCAACATTCCATTTAAATTCTTGTTCGTTATCCATGGAATTTAACAAGTACTTTGCTTACCTTCTAGGTTTGTTATTCACTTCAACTGGCTTGCCTCAACGATTTATCCTTGGGATAGATTCTCAAGTTTTAACTTAGAAATTTATCATTTGATATTGAACGCACATGGATTTGTGTCTATAATCGATATGGATTTAAGTCAAATCTGGACATTTCGTTGCTCTTTATAACAATTTTGGTTTACACAGATTTTTAAAATCACTACGTATACCTTTTAATACATCTGGATATTTAATTTAGAGTTACAAAACTTCTCACTCTCATACGTCTCTATCTCTGTATTCATTTTGAACTCGGTTATTTACTTCAGATTTTCCATATTATAATTGGCTAGAACACTTTGTCTTATTCCTATGTGCTTTCATCGATTCTTGTTATTCTTTTATTAATAATGAGTTCAGAGGATTTTCCAACGTTTTCTTCTATCGGGATAGAATATTCTGCAATTTATATAATATTTTTGTTTCCTATTATTTTGAGTTATCATAGGAAGAGATTTTATGTATCAAAATTTCTATTGGAAGTGTGACTAATATAAAATATCCAAAGCATAATAAAATAATTCTCTCTATGCAGAGAATTCCAGATTACTATGTCATTAACAATCATAATGTAACCTACGACTTCTACAGGTTTCTTATATAATGACACTGCTTAGTTACATATGTATCTGCATGTGGATAAAATTTAATTTATAATGTTGTTAATATTATCTATGAACATTCAAGTATATTATTACATTATATACCACTTTCATTTCCTTAAATGAACATGCAGAATGAAAATTTCATTCATTATTTATTTTATTATTGTAATGTAACTCCAGAATAGAAGATAATAAATTAAAAGTCTTCATATTTATTTATTTGTTGCACTCTGTGGTTTGATTAATACAATTTTATGTTGTCTTTAATATAACAGTAGAACAATATTCATTATTCTAGAATTTACTTCCACTTCCATATTACTTTTAAGGTACAGAGATACGTCAATATTTTTCCTTTGTATAGTTCTTGGGAACATGATATCCTCAGATTTACACCAGTATTGGCGTAGAGACTCTGCTTGATATTTCTCAATGAAATATTCCTACTACTATACAGAAAATTAGAGGATTTATTTCTTCTATTTAATTCTATGAAATGTAAGGAATAACATAACACAGCAACTAAATTCAACATGACTGCTACAACATTTATCAATCTTGGCTAACAACATCTAATTCAATCATTCATAAAATTTGTGTGCATACCACTTCTGTGATGACCAGTCCTCCCAACCTTAGAGTTATTTTATCCACAGAACTCACCCCCGAGCTGAGATCCTCTCCCAGAACAGACCAACCCCAATCTATTCTAGAATAGCTTTTTTAAGCTTATGCTCTCCCCAAAGCTTGTTTCTAATTCCACGTCCAGAATTACAGGATGCTTTTATTCCTGTTTGCCTAGGCTTCCCTTATTTAGGGACTTTAAAGCTGCTTTCTGCTTTTCCAGCTTTGTACCTCTTCCCAAATACTCTCCACATCATTGGGGAATTTTAGATTTTTCCTCAAAAATCAAATTTAGAAATAAACTCTTTCAAGGCTTTTTGAAATATTTTTGGGGAAATTCTTAGCCTCTTTCCACACCTCATGGATTAGGCAAGTCATCTCAAAAATCTCATTTGGTCAACATGCACAAAAATATTTTATTTATTTTTCATAATTAAAAGATTAATTACATCCACACAATAATTATCCATTGGGGTCCACTCCCCTTTGGACTGAATTTCAAATGTCTAATTTGAAAAAATAAAACTAGGGGTGTTACATTAACTCACTGTGTGTGAGAGCTAAGAACTCCACCTACTTAAATTAACTAAGCTCATTATGAACAATCATTAATTCTGATTTTTTTAGTGAGAAAAACATAGTTAATAATCTTCAACTTTTTATCAATCTTCTTGGTCTTTAAATGATTTTCGGCAAAATGGTGCTTCTCCAACTCACAACAACTTTTTGTTTTGTTTACCAAAATATTATAGATATAGTAGGTGCTCACCCTTGAAATTGAACCTACCTTTTCCCATAGAAACATAGGACCACAACCCCACATTATAGCTCAATGGAGCCATACAAATTGAGATTCAAATTTCCCATGGTATTTTCTTTTATTCTTCAACATCGTGCATTCATTTTTCTCCACGGTCATTCGCTACAGTGTTTTAGGCTTGATTCATCAATAATTCCTAGTGTTGTCAACCACTCGATTGGGGTGTTTCCTCATTGAATAAGTGTAGATAATCTTGAGAATATAAAATAAAAAAAAACAAAGCGATATGTGTTTCCCAATCAACACATAGAATGCACAAATTACAACGTAAATTAGAATTCGCAGACACAAACACCCAGCGTAAAACCACAAGAGAGGATTGAAACTTCTTTTTCATTCCATCACACTAAACATATGAAATTACATCTGGTTTATACAAAAATGGTCCAAGCCTAAGCATCCAAAAAAATTCAATATAGAATTGGGCGTTCAACAACCAAATCGTCCTTATGCCTGTTTTGGTGTTTTCTACACAAAACATTGTACACAACATAAACTACAAGATGTGAAATTTTATGGCTTCCAACTGTGAAACCACATCGCATTTGGCGCTCCATTGTACATCAATGATCTTAAATTTTAACATTTGTGCTTATGGGAAAAGACTTAATTTTTTCAATATGCAAAGTGATGCAGCAGATCACATCGCATCCAAAAAAAAATCAACTTTGCAAACGCTTAAAATTTGAGCTTCAAAATTTGCGGTATGCGATTGCGATCTCATCACATCATAAACAAATTTTGGGCGCTTTACGATAAAACACAAAATTTTGTGATTGCGATGTGCAGTAGTACTATTGCATCGCAATGCAAATAGCATAGCCTACGGAACTTAATGGGTAAACTTAAATAATTTTGATCGTGATGTGAAGTGCAATGATCGCATCGCAACTCAAACATCATACTGTGCAGATAGCTAACAGGGAACTTAAAACATATGTGATTGCAGTGTGTGATGGCACGATCACAATAAACTATGGTTCCTTTGTCTTTCTCATGACGTAAATCTCCCAGCATCCTTTTCATCCAAACAACTTGATATGTTGTTTTTGTTGCGGCTACATATTCATCTTCTGCTGTTGATAATGAAACTATTGGTTGCTTCTTGGAATCCCATGAAATGGCTCTCGATCCCAAATGAAATACATACCCAAATTTTCTCTTTTTGTCATCTACAATTCCAGCCTAATCACTGTCAGTATAGCCAATCAACTTACAATTATCATTTGAAGAGTATAGAACACCATACTCCTTCGTTCCATACACATACCTTAAAATTCTCTTGGTTTCTTGCCAATGTGTCTCCTTTGGTGTCTCCATGAATCTAGATATTAAACTCACATCATAAATAATATCAGGCCTAGTTGTAGTAAAATACATTAGACCGTTAACTTTACTCTTGTACAATGTGGGATTGAAATTCTTGCAACAATCTTCCTTACTTAAATTCAACCCCATGAAAGTTAGAGTTGCTGATGCTTTGTTGTTCTGCATATTGAACCTATTTAGAACTTCTGCAACATGTTTCTCTTGAGAGATAAAAATTCTCTTTTCATTTTTATTTACTTGTATGCCCAAAAATATCTCAATAAACCCGAGTTAGTCATTTCAAATTCACATTTCATGACTGCTTTAAAATAAGAAATGAAAGAAACATCATTTCATGTGAAAATAAAATCATCAACATATAAAACAACAATAATAATTTTACCATCATATTCTTTGATGTAGAATGTGGGTTTTCCATCACACTTGTCAAACACATCTTCCACCAAGTAAGCATCGATTATGTTGTACCATGCTCTTGGTGCTTGCTTCAGCCCATAAAGAGATTTCTTCAACTTACATACTTTGTGTTCTTGGCCTTCTATCTCATAGAGAGGAAGTTGCTCAAGATACGCCTCCTCTTTCAACACTCCATTCAAGAATGTTGACTTCACATCCATTTGATAAACTTTCCACTTCTTCTATGGTACTATTGACAACACTGTTTGTACTGTCTCCATCCTTGCAACTGGTGGAAAGGTTTCCTCATAGTCTCTTCCTTGCTATTGCTTGTGGCCTTTGACAAAAAGTCTTGCTTTGTGCCTTTCTATATTTCCTTCAATGTTTCTCTTGATCTTGTAGACCCGTTTTGCTTCAATAACTTCTTTTCCTTGTGGGAGGTCCACTAACTCCCATGTGTCATTATTTTCTATTGCTCCTATCTCTTCATTCATTGCTTCAATCCATTTCTCTTCCTTGACTTCATCTTCACAATGGTTTAGGTAATAAACATGACAAAATAAAGAAAATAAAGAATTAAATCCAACATTACTATTTACTTCTTCTTGTTCATAAATTTCACTTAAATTTATGAGTTCTGGTCTTCTTGTATGTGTTGAAGATATGCTTGGAATTACACTTGAAATTGAGGGAGTTGTTGATCCCTGTGGTGTATGTGGAGAAGCACTTCCTTCGTTTTATATTGTTGCTCTTTCCTTGCTTTTGGTGTGCTATTTTGAGCATGTGTAGGTGGAGGAGGAACCACCATTAAGTAATTTTATTTTGAAATTGATTCCTCTTTGTCTTCATGTGAAATACATGACTTCACATTCATTGTCTTCTCTAAACTTCCATCCAAAGCTTCTTCTTCATTGAATGGAACATATCTGTTGATTATTACCTTCTTGGTTGATGGATTATAGAGCTTGTAGGCCTTGGATTCATCACTGTATCCTATAAATATACACTTCTCCCCCTTGTTGTCCAACTTCTTCCTTAACTCATCTGGGACATGTGCATATGCCACACATCCAAATGCCCTAATGTGAGTAACAACTTGCTTTACTCCACTCCATACTTCTTCTGCAACTCTATCCATAAAAACTTTGGTTGGACATCTATTTAAAATATAAGCTGCACAATTTACAACTTCTGCCCAATACTCATTTGGAAAATGCTTTGCCTTTAAAATACTTCTTACCATGTCCATGATGGTCCTATTCTTTCTTTCTTCTACACCATTTTGCTGAGGTGTATACCTTGAGGTAAACTGCTTGTGTATTCCATGCTCCCCACAGAAACGTAGGAAGTCTTTAGAGTTATACTCTCCACCTCTGTGAGATCTCAACACTTTCATGTAGTTTCCGCTTTGCTTCTCAACAAGAGATTATAAGTGGTAAAACTATTCAAAAACTTCACTCTTTTGTTTCAGAAAATAAACCCATGTCTTCCTTGTGTAATTATCAGACATAATGACTTCCAGCTAATGATGGCATTTGCATTGGTCCACACAAATCTGAGTGGACAATCTCCAAGGGTTCCTTTGCCCTTATACTCTTTCATACTGGAAATGATTCTCTATGTTGTTTGTACAATATGCGGCCTTCACAAAGGTTGTCTGGTTTCTCTATGAGTGGCAATCCCTTTACCATGCCTTTTCTATGCAACAAGTTCAAACCTCTGAAATTGAGATGTCCAAATCTCAAATGCCATAACCAATTCTCATCTTTCACTTCTTCTTAAAATACTACTTCTTTGACAGCTGCTACAACACTTCATTCTTTTAAGGATGTTATGATCTTGAGAGGAAAAATCCTATTTCTTTTCATATGCACTTTTTCAATGACCTGTCTACTTGGAGGTATATCCATGATTGTGCACACATAATTATTAAGAAAATCATTGTAGCCCTTATGCATGAGCTATCCAATTCTTAGAATGTTACTTTTCAGGCCAGGTACATAATAATAATCTAGCACAAACTTATTCTCTCCCTTCTTTGTCAGTATTTTTACTCTTCCTTTCCCCATGACAAAGACTTTGCTATCAATCCCCATTTTCACTTCAGATTTTACACTCTCATCCAAATTGGAAAACATTGCTATGTTTCCATTCACATGGCTACTACACCCTCAATCAAAGAACCACACATATTCTTGTCTTTCTCCTTCTACATTACAAGTTAAAAGCACATTTCCTTGGTTTTGATTTTATTTTGTCAAATTAAAACTAGGTCTATTACCCATGTCATTTTTCTTCTTTCTACATTCATTTGTTGCTTCTTCCACCTATGTGTGGGCTTATTCCTCTTCCTCGGTAGTTTGATCTTCCTCGACCTCTAACTTGACCAAAAGGCATTTTTTCCTTGAATGCATGCTACAATGAGGATCTTGTTGCTCTATTCAGTCTGTGTTCATGAGACATCGGTGATGCATAAAGCTCATCCATTGAAAATAGTGAGAAGTCCTTTGTCTCTTCTATGGCCACTACTATGGTATCGAATATTGATGGTAGAATTATTTAGACTTTCTCCACCATTATCATTTCCTCAAGTGTCTCTCCATGAGAACTGATCTGGGTAACCAACATAATCACATATGTGAAGAATGAGTCTATGTTATCAGAATCTTTCATACAAGGAGTTTCAAAATCTCTTCTCGGCATTTGAATTTTTGTTGTCTTCACCTTTGCCATACCTTGTTAGGTTTTTTGGAGGGTGTCCTATGCCTCCTTAGACTTTCTTTTTGCTACAATCCTTGGGAAAATACTCTCATGTACTACTTGAAAAATATAAAAGAGAGCTTTGGAGTCCTTCTTCCTATTTTCTCTCAGCAAATCTCTTTGTGGTTGTGTCAAAGCATTATATGCTACTGCATCTGCTGGTTCTTGGAAACCATGTTCCACCAGCTCCCAGATAGCTTGTGAGGAGAACATGGCCTTCATTGTAATATCCCAATAATCATAAAGTTCCCATTGAATTGTGGTAATTATGGATTTGTGAGGGTTTTGTCTGCTACTACCATCTTGACTGTGTAAACACAAACTTTCTCATTGGTGTAAAATCTTTCTCACTGTTGGAGACTTCTGCTTCTAAAAACAACAATCTTATCGCTTCTTCAGTAAAGAGCGAACTCGTTCTTATTTCATTGAGAGCCTAGACCTGCTCTGATAGCATGTTGAGAATATAAAATAAAAAAACATAGAGGGATATGTGTTTCCCCCACAACATAGAGAATGTACAAATTACTGCATAAAAGAAAATTCACATACACAGACAGACAGTGTAAAAAAATAGGAGAGGACTGAAACTTCATTTTCATTACATCACAATAAACATATGAAATTACATCTGGTTTATACAAAAATGGCTGAATGCTGAGCATTCAAATAAATTCAATGCAAAATCGGATCTTCAACAACCAAATCTTCCTTCTACCTATTCTATTTTTTTGTACATGGAACAACATACACAATATAAATTTTCGAACCTCAAAATTTTATGGGTTCCAGCAACGAAACCACATTACATGCGGCACTCCATCGCACATCAGGGATCTTAACTTTTAACTTTTGCGCTTATGGGAGAAGACTTAAGTTTTGCGACATGAGATGTGAGGTGGCACATCACATCACATCTAAATTTTTTAACTTTGTAGGCGCTTAACATTTTACCTTTAAACTTTGCGGTATGCGATTGTGATTGCATCGCATCATAAACAACTTGTGGGCGCTTTATGAGAAAACACAAACTTTTTTTATTGTAATGTGCGGTAGTACTATCGCATCACAATGAAAATAAGATAGCATGCGGAACTTAACGGGTAAACTTAAATCCTTGCAATCGTGATGTGATGTGGCACGATCGCATCGCAACTCAAACATCATACCTTGCGGGCGGCTAACAGGGCACTTAAAACATATTAGATTGCAATGTGTGATGGCACGATCGCATCTCATCGCAAAACAATTAACTTGCGAGTGTCTTGACGATAAGGGTTAAATGTTGCAAAGTGCAGGCGTCGGTGCGTAAAGTATGATAAGTGTAGCAAGGAAAAAGGTAACGCTATAATGGAAATCAAAGGTTTGTGGCAGGTTTTCCAAATGCAGTTAGATGTATGGTGGGTGCTGCCGATATCGCATCGGTGGGAAAATAATATCGTGGCGAAGGGCTTAAATGGTAAAGCTTGAAACTTGCGGGCTATCACTGTGGGCGAAAGGGTAAGTAATGTGGTTGTTAAATAAATAAATGTAGAGTGTGGGATTTCTAGTACTCTATTTGATTTTCCGTGAATGCCTTCGAATTTTGAAGACAAAGGCTTGTCCTTCCTATACAAACATTCAATGAAATCGTGAGATGTTGCTACATTTATTCATGGTGGTGGTTGGGAGTAATTCCAATAGAGAATCAACCAATATTTCAACTTTGATAGAACTCACTATATATATGTGTGTATATGTAGATAATATAATCATGTTGGAAGCAGTAGCCTTCACATTTAATTACGTCGTCTTAGGAATGGAGTGCAAGTAAGTGTTCATGGTTTCCACCTCGATATTTATTTAAGCCCTTCCCCCGGGGGAAAACGAGTTATTCCTTATAAGAAATTGTCACTAGAAAATACGCACTTGTATAATTATACAAAACATTCTTGAGGTATGGATATCACTTCAAGAATGCTTATCACGAATATGACAGATATGGGGTATCATGTAGGATATGCTTACCGCAAATCGTACTTCCACCCACGGATATGATACTCACATCCATTGGTCTTTTCATAGCTACGGTATTTTTCCATTAGATGACACCATAGGCATCCCATTCTTGTCTCTAAAGAATGGTAAAAAATGGAAACATGGATGATTTTTTTTTTTCTGTATTTCCAGATTGAATGTCAAGAGATGGAGTATCGAACTCTAATCCCAGCAACCCCAGCTTGAACCCCAAGCCCTGCCCCGACCATCCTCCAAGTTGGCCATTATTATTTGAACACAGGGTGAGGGTTTCCTGCGAATCGAGTAGATGAAGCTGGAATGCAAATGGAAAATAAAAAAGTAAGGATGGAGATGAATATGAAATAGAAAGAGATAATTTTGGAATCACAACAACACATGGCTAGGGCCTTGTATTTAAACAATGTCTCCTTGAAAAGTAATGTGAATTAAAAAGTAGGCATGAACAACTTCATCGTCTAAGATGTTTGCAACTACACATGAAAAGCACAATTGTAGATTAATAACCTCATAGCTCACTACATCATAGCTCCACCTAATTTGTTAATTTTGTGATTCGTTAGGTTTAACGGAACATGAACCTGGTTTATAGTGGAGGAAGTGTGGGGCTCATAGGCCTCGTGTTACAGGAAGTCTATAATGGTGGTGGGCATGTGTTGGAGTAAGTTCTTTATGGTTGAAAGTTCAAATTTTGGTGTTGTATTGTATCTAGCGTTACAATATTTTCTGTTTCATCTCATTTATATAAACATCACAGTGGGTGGCCGTTTTTAATGTTGAAATATATGTTGAAATATTTAGCATTCTAGATCATGCTTTGGGCTCAGTTTTTAATGTTGAAATATATGTTGAAATATTTAGCATTCTAGATCATGCTTTGGGCTCAATATTTCGTATGTTCGAACCTCACACCATTCCTTATATTCCCTTTGTTTGTTGTGTTGGGTTATTCCCAAGACACCAATGTGCCTAGAGTTTTTCTGCATCAACCGTTATGAACAACACCAATATTCTTCGCCTCTGCTACTTCTATTACCAAATATTCAAAAAGTCAAAATTTTTTATCCTATCAAACTATAAGCGGATCTTCAATAAATTTCATCTTTCAAGAGCAAGTTGGAGCATGGGAACAGTATGGGAACTGCGTGAAAAATGCAAACCATGCAACTCATATTTTGGTTACAACCATAAACGACGATGGCTAATCTGTGGTTGCATCTCAACAATACTGCATACCAAGCACATTACGCAAGATTCTTGTGTGGCATCCTCATTCACAGATGATGAATCCACTGCTTGATGAAAAACTTTAATCGTATCAAACCGACACACGTACCATGACCTCGATCCGAAAGAAGATAGTGCAAAAGCAAGATGAAAAATGTCAACAATCCAGTTAATGTAAATTAAATATGTAATGATCGAAAAAACCAACCATATCATATTCATTTTTAGCAAAAAAAATCAGAAAAGGGTTCTTGTACTAACTTTGCCAATCCATGATGTGGCAACAACAATTTCTAGTCAACATTAAAAAATGAGACTTGTGCATTATTCATGTACCACCCTTATTCATATAACAAAAATAAAAAAAGTACTATGAGCTTTTTCAAGCAAGGGGGAGGGAGATTGTGTTTTTATTAATATAAGATTACTTATGAATTCAATAGCCTTTTCGATGACTAGGGTGATCTATGACTTATTAACTTGCCCAAAATGCAAGCAAATCGAAACATGATGGGATTCAGCCCATGGAACCAATTTAGGGAAAAGTAGTCAATGCATCATATGTAAGATGACTAAAGAGTGGAAGATGTTTTACGATGGTATTGTTGGTAAGTACGTGAGAAGGTTTTGAAGGAACTAACCATGCCAGCCTTACATTTTCAATTTCAATGTGAATTCTGAAATACGAGATATCCTCAATAATATAATTGTTGAATTTGAAAATGGATCTTATGGAATTTAATTACGATCGTGTTGTCAAGCGATCCAACAACAATTCAATGTTCCCTTACGTAGCTCTCCAAATCCATTTCGCCCACAGTACCTAACTAGTCAACCATGACTGGAATGTCTCCTCTGCTTTTGCTGGCAGCGGCTTACCTACAGGATTGCAGCTTGCGTACTGGATTGCGCCGTTCGGTATGGACTCTTTTCAGCAAAAATAAATTTCCACAACAATAGCGAAAATGAGGGGGTCCTAATGTGAAGAAGTCCTTAGTCAACATCCTTTATGATTTGCTGCAACGTATGGGAATGCATGTGGGAAGAAGTCGAGAGACGCGAGATTGACTGTTCAGATTGGTTTTTTCCCATGGTACAACATCACTTATTCACAAGCGGATCTAAATTCTCGGAGTTCCACATTTTTTTCATGATGTAGTTTTCAATTCCAAATTGTAAAATTATTCTAGAATTATTAGAGCAAAAATATGGATCTAGTTGAAGAATAATTGCACAAATTTTCCAAGTTGAAAAAGAAAAACAATTAGAATTGAGAATGAAATTGATTCATCAATATTAGGTTGAGAATAAATATATAAAGAAACTAAGTTAAGCTAAATGTGCTTTATGTTCTGTTAATGTGCACATGCACCACATGCAAGCACTCGAGTTAACTAGCTAAAGACAAGTGCACATCGCATGTAGGCACTTGAGTTAACTAGCTAAAGACGAGTGCACATCACATGTAGGCACTCAAGTTAAATAGCTAAAGACAAGTCCACATTGCATGCAATATCTAGAGTTGAACTAAAGCTAATAAAGCTAACTATGTGCATGTACAACACTTGTGTTAACTAGCTAAAGACAAGCGCACATAACATGCAATCTCTAGAATTGAACTAAAGCTAATATAGGTGCATGTACACCAACACCCTCCCCATAAGCATAACTTAGGTGAGTTTGATGCAAAATGAATGAGTCTCGACAGCGTGACCATTTTAGGTACCATATACAATGCATGAAAAGAGGAAAGAGAGAAAACCCAGTGGGAAGAAAACCCACCCTTAAAATATAATGAAAATTTAGAGAAAAGACAACTGCTAGGTAGTCATGTCCTTCACCCTGAGATGATCTCGCAGCAATCGAAACTTGTTCTCAGCGAAAGTCTTGGTGAGGATATCAACAGTCTGATTAGACCTCAAACAATACTAAAGATCGATGATCCCATCATGGATTTGAAGGAATAAACTTCATTTTTGGAAGTAGCTGTATCAACTCCCATGTTTGGATCAAGGACCAAATTTCCTTATACATGGTTGCATGCCAATATGGATTCCCTCCAACTTTGTCATGCATTTAACGATCATGTTTGTTTACCCTATATGGTTGTCTCTAAGGATGCATGCATGTGCACATGTGGCTTTAGAGATGTCTTTTTAGATGCATGCATGAGAATACATGGAGTTATAAAATCCTTCTTAGATGCATGCATGGGCATGCATGGCTTTGCGACTGAGAGTGCATGTGGGGCGTCATTAAATCTTGTCAGATTTGCATCATCAACATCATCAATAATAGGGGAATCAAAATCCTCTTCTATGTTTTTGAAAGTAGTGTCTTCATCACTAACAGAGGTAGATATTTCCTCATATGGATGTTTTCGTTATTGGACAAGATAAAATACTCATCTGCAACAGGTTCATTAACAATAGAAGAAGAAAAGTCTTCTTGTTCAACACTGTCTTGAGAATATTTCTCCACATTATTGGAGTCTTCACCACATTCATGACTATTATAATAACTTGATATCGTTGTCTCCAAATGGTGTTCTTCTAGATAATTTCCATCATCATATAATCCTTTCAATGTAATCCATATTTCATGTGGTGATTCAATATTTCTAATATCATAAAAAATATCACTAGACGGAGATAAGCACAATATTCCATAAGCCATGTCGGATATGTTAAGCCAATCTGACTTCTCATCCTCTCACATTGGTTCTATCTCAATTCCCATGACTATTTGGAACAATCATTTTCTATGAAAATGAATCAAAATCATTGGCTTTCACTCATGGTAATTGTATGGAGTTAGAATATTGGAAGTTGGGAATTTCATTCTTTCACTTTGTGGTTGTATCAACAATTGTGACAATTCTCCAATATTTTCATCTACAAATCAAATCTTCGAACAATTTTAAATTATTTTCTCTTAAAACATGCAAAATTTGTTCATGCAACTTCTCCAAACTCGTGTAACTCTGATACCATGTAAAATTATTAGAGCAAGAATATGGATCTAGTTGAAGAATAATTGCACAAACTTTCTAAGTTGAAAAAGAAAAACAATAAGAATTGAGAATGAAATTGATTCATCGATATTAGGTTGATAATCGATATATAAAGCAAGTAAGTTAAGCTTAGTTTTACATACAATAACTATGGATAGTTAAATCTAACTGAAGCTAACTGTGCTTTATGTTTTGTTAATGTGCACATGCACCGCATGAAAGCACTAGAGTTAACTAACTAATACCAAGTGCACACCACATGTAAGGAGTCAAGTTAACTAGCCAAGGACAAGTGCACGTTGCATGTAAGCACTTGAGTTAACTAGCTAAAGACAACCGCACATTGCATGCAATATCTAGAGTTGAACTAAAGCTAATTAAGGCTAACTATGTGCGTGTAAAGCATTTGAGTTAACTAGCTAAAGACAAGTGCACATTGCATGCAATCTTTAGAGTTGAACTAAAGATAATCTAGGTGCATGTACACCAACACAAACAAAACAATGAAACCCACTGTGCTGGGGACTGAATGGAATGTGAACTCAATTGCGGACAACGTCGAGAACCATTCATGATTTCCTTTAGAACCCAATCCTTTGACCACTTTTTCTTGATGGCTTTAAGGCCAGCAACAAAACAAGAGATTGGTTATTTCCATCTTGATTAGCGAGACTGGTTACTTCCATTTCATGATGGTACACTGAACGGACTAATCATGTGTCAAATCTGAGTCTCGGTTGACCCAACAACATGCAAGTCAAACTTTAAAATTGAATTATTGATACCCATGATAACAAAAGAATTTGAACACCGTTCTAGTTTGAGACTGTTGACCTGTTTGAAGCACCAACGACAAACTTCTTTGAGTGATGTCTATTACCTCCATCACATATAGAAAAGACAGAATAAAATTTACTTTCGATAAAACACTATATTAAACTAATATATGTACATGCATAGATCATACCATGATAGAAATTGAGATCCATAGAGAAAAGTGATTATACACACAATACTAAATGCTTAATATTATTAATCACTACAGTTACAAATATATAGAGGACATAAAATCCTCATTTCTATACATCTATATCATGACTACAACTCATACTTAGGAAACAACAGCTTCTAGACTGACACCTACGACTCCCAATAACAACTACTCATAACATGGAAACATTACTTCGAACAATTATTATCTATGAAACAAACATATGGCAATTACCTTATGGTAGATAGATACACTATTATCCTAACATTTTGCTTATCTTTACATATATACGTGGTTATCTTAATAATTTTCTTATCTTTCAATATAACACAGATGTAAGAGCTGCCCGCCTGCCTCTGTCTGAATGTAAATGTAATGCATAGTGGGGTACAGCAACTCTCTGAAAACATTTAATCTTCATCAGTTATGCAAGGGATCAGGACCCGTAGGAACAAGTGTCTTCTGATATCCAAAGCTGGGATTCCTTTCATATTCTGCACGTCTGCATGATATCTGAGAACAGTATTGTCTTGTAGCATCCGGTGCATGGGAGGACTTAATGTTCTTAGTGGCTTCATTGAGGCTAATCTCTGTAGCATCCGGTCCACGGGAGGAGTGAATGTTCTTATAGGCTTCATTGAGACTAATCTCTTCTACAGAATTAGATAGTAAGATAACCAAAATATACACAATAATAATCAAAGAAACTGTTGCTCCCATCTTGTAGCTATTCAAACCATTAGCCATTGAATACAATCCAAATAAAAACAAGACTTCTGCTTAAACACTAGATGATAATGATCTCAGAGCCGCTGGCGATCACAGTTTCAGGCTTTTCTTTTACTTCGCTGCTTTGCACACAAGAAAATTGGTAGCGGGAAATCTAATTTCAGAAGCAAGCACTCATATAATATATTTGAATGTCATCCGAATCGTCTCTCCTTTTATAATTTCTTCAATCACGCATCCTCCGGTTCCCACCTATTGAAGGAACATGACAGCTTCCTTGAAATTCAAATACTTGTGAAACTGGGTTTCTGCGTGGCGAGCTATGACATAATCACAATGATTCTCTGGTCAATTAACTCGATCAAACAGCAAGCATGCCTTGAACATAGGCTTGTTAGGGTTGACAGTTAGACTAACAAACAAAAGAGTAATGAGATTCGTTCTCCCAAGTTACGTAATATAATCATGCATTCCCGGACATGCACGCCCCTTTGCTTCTGTGATACATTCTCCTAACTGCTAATTGAACATAAGACGCGTTGTTTACTCTATTGTGATTTCCATAGTGCTCATTGTGATTCTCAATTTTGATTCTGGTCTGACTTCAAAGGCTTTAACTCACCACATGTAGAATGTTCGGATATCTTTGACATCTTCATATTTGTAGGTGTCAGCATCTCTTCAGTTCTTTAAAAAACCAACTCCATTATTATCCAACAATATTTTGTTCAAATTATGGCAGCTATATTTTATCTCATCTTATCTGAAGATCCTTCATTACTATCAGGCTAAACTGAGATTATCTTAATTGCAAATTCCAACATTATCTCGAAATCTACATCAACAAGACGAAACATAGCCATCAGACATTCACATAACGTGCAAATGAGAAACGAGTACACCTACTTTGGTAAACTTTCCTTCAAAAAAAGTCACAAGACGAGCATTTCTATTTTTTATGGACATTGCACCGACGATACTCATTGTGTCATATAATCCTACACATGATTTGAAATGAAATAATTCAAATATGAGCATTTCTAACTTTTATGTACTTTGCACCGACGATACTCGTTTCGAATATCAGATAGAAGCAAATATTGTTTTGATACTGGATATCTTTTTGGGAGGAAGTTGTCAATGAAGAGTCATCTAACGAATCGAGATTGCTGGCCTATTTTGATCTCGATCCTGACATTGTGTCCTCATCTTTCTTGAATTCCTCATTTTTCCTTTTAATCCTGTTCAGGACTCCACTGGCAGGACTCCACTGGCAGTAGTCTAAAAAAAATTCACACAATAACTTAGAAATTTGGATAAGATTATAAAAAAAAATTGTAATTTTTTTTTTAAATTTAGGGTGCTATAAAGATTTGTGATGAGGCATAATCCAATTTTATCATCAAAAATACAATTCAAACTCTCCAATTACTTGAATTTTCGAAATTTTATTTACCTAATATTATAAAAAAAAATTACCTTTCAAACTATTCTGATGAATCGGTAAACAACTCACTTCCACACTTCCACGTCATATTATTTGATTTTGGGAAAAAATTCATCCAAATGCAAGATTTATTGTTTTGAATCGTTACCATGTTATCACTTGCAATGCATCACCTGTAGCTGTGTGAAGGCAACCTAGAGTTAAAAAGCAACACGAAATAGCAATTTTTTTTTAATTGTCAAAATTTGAACGCGGTTTTGTGGTATGGCAGGGTACTGAAAATGGTCATGCTGGTTTTAAACCTATCATCAAGTGGACTCAACTAATTTCAATCAATTGAAACATATCAAATTATAATGGTCATAACCATGTAAACGAAATGACTGGTAAATTTGAATGGACATCACTCGAGTTAAATAAAATATGTATTATTATATATATAAATAGATTAGTTATTATATTATTATATATATCATACTATTAAGGACAATTTTTTTTATATATTATATCAGAGAGAATAAAGATAATTGTAAAAATCAATTAAATTATAAAATTAAAAATTAGATAATAAAAAAATTAAAAATTAGATAATAAAAAAATTAAAAAAAATACATAGAAAAAAATTATAAAAATTAATAATTTTATTTTAAATTATTATTATTATATTTATATAGACAAATAAACACCATTCGTTTAAATACTGCGTGTTAATATCACATTATAAATTTTCAATATAACTTAATGGTTTAATTGGGCATTTGGTTGAGGTGAATTGAGATTTGTTTACCTCCTTTTAAAGATGAGTTTTCATTATGTATTCATTTATTTGTTATTTAATTTATTTTTAAGAGAATGAGTTACCATCATTATTGTGAGATTTCACAAAAATATATGGATTTTATTTTAACTAGACTTGTGAGATGATATGTTAATTGTAAAAAATTTTACATTGAACCACATTCATTTTACAAACAAGCATATTATATATCTAGAGAGTTTGAAAAAATAGCATAAAAATATCAAATAAACAATCATTTATGAATATGAGGATGTTACAAGAGCAGGATTGTCCAAATTAGTACTTGAGGGTGTTGAAAACATAAGTTTACAGAATATGTGTTTTTCTAAATGCTTTATATGATCTTCCACATGATCTAGGATATATTAAATTCTCCACTGGTTCCTCTGAAGCTCATTGAGGAATGAAATGATTTCATTTTTATCATCATGATTCTCCTTAATAAATTTCCTTCTTACTATTTTCAAGTGTCAATGAAGAGTGATCATGTGCATTTATTGATTTCTCCTGGCCTTTGTGTGCACGTGATCTAAGAGGAAATGAGAATTATAGATGAATAGAGCAATACTAAAATGCTAAATAAAACACCACAAAATAAAGGTGCAAAGGGTATGGAGGCGAAATACAATTATCTCAAGAAAAGAAACAAAATTCAAGGGAAAAGGATCATGTAAAACCTAGCGTAGCAGCGTATCCCCTGAAGCTACCATAGAAGGGATAGCAATGACCAATATCACATAGAAACTAAAAATAATAGGATAAAAAGACATATGAAGAGAAGAATATAATGTTACCTCAACACAAGACCTAGAGCAACGAGAAACAGCAATCCACATACCATATTTGAAACACCAAACCAGAGACACCCTCCTAACAATTTCAGGATCTGTGTAACTGACCAAGGCATGCTTAACACCAATTTTATTTTTCTGACTAGAAACAACCATGCACGAAACATATAGAAGAATAACATAAGACAAAACACTTCCAATTTTGTGACGAAGCATAGACAAATAATATTTAGAATCCCTTCTTCACTCTAAATTTGTATTTGTCGACTCCCTCAAAACCAGGTTGATAGGCTTGGTTGGACCATAATCTTGGCTCACAGATATGTCAAAGGTACTCTCTTCCATTCCATGATGACCTTGTTCAAAATTAATTGGAATTTGAACCATTTAAAGGATAAAGACGCAACAAACTAACATAAAGTGAACCATATTGGCAAGTATCATCCTCCAGAGGTATAGTTTTTGGAGGGATAGTCCATGCCACCTCTCAATTGCCTTAGGAGATGGAAGTGTCATGGGAACCCACGAACCCCTCCCTCATGTGATCCTCCACCTCTGTCATGCATAAAACATAATGATACAATTATAAAAATATAGAGATATAAAATAATGGACTAATAATATGTTAGAAATAATATGTTATATAGAAACAAAATGACCATAAATATGAAGAACATAACTAATACTTTGGTTTTTTTTAATATTCATCTCTTTTGTTCATTGATCCCTTTGGTTTATAATAACAATAATCTCTTTTTTTTAATAATCCCTTCGGTTTCTTATCCTCTTTGGTTATAATATTAATAATCTCTTGCTTTTAATAATCCTTTGAGTTTATTGATATCTTTGGTTTATAATAGCAGATTTTGTAATATTAATCATAGCATCTTTAATCCCTTCGTTTATAATATTAATCCTAAGGTTTATAATCTCTTGGTTTTATAATATAAATCCTAATGTTTAATATTATTCACTTTTGTCTATAATATTAATCCCATGAGTTTATACTATTATTATTTCAATTGCAATATTAAATCAATGTTGTCACATTTGAATATACTATTATATTTTTATTTTTAATTTCATTTTCCCCTGGGTTTATTAATACATTTGGTTTAAAATCATAGGGTTTATAATATTACTCCTAGGTGTTTTAATTTGTTGGGAATACCATTGCAGGTATTACCATCGTCTTCGTGACTCTTAGATTATTATTCGTTTTTGAAACTTATTATATCAGCACCGACGGCCTCAGAACTTTCCTTCTTTCTGACCACAAGACTCCGACGGGGCAGTAAGAAGAGGAATAGCTTTCGTATCCAAGCACTATGTACATTACTAGGGGTTTTAATAGCATATTTAGGGCTTCATCATATGTGTTTTCTTGAGAAATGAAACCAAACACATTGATTCATTTCTCCAGTCTGATTCACCTCTAAGGATTGAACCCAGGTCACCCACGTGGGAAGGAAGGTGGCCCCTATTTCTATAGCTGGAAGGCGAACCGAAATGGTTATATCAGGTGCACATATTCCTTATCTTTTTTTTTTCTAATACATATCTACTGCTCATATATTCGTTCACAAATATGAATAATTCACCACATCTACCAATTAGTGTCAAAGGTAGGCCTAGCACAGTTAATCTGCAGAGTCTTTATGATTATATAGTGTCTTTAGAAAAGCATAGAGAAGAAAGAGAATTAAAGCTACAAACAAAGTTAGATGTCGTGCTGGAAAATAAATTTACATCTCTTGAAGACAAGATAAAAAAAAAATAGAAAATAAAATAAAACTATTGGAGAATAAAATGGAGACAATGGAGATTAGATTACAGGTAATAGAAAAACAAAGCTAAGATACAAACCAAACATCCCAACAAGGAGGTGTTGATAATTTAGAAAGTATTAAAATAAAGGACATGATTAAAGAAGTAGAATAAAAGGTTAATAACAATCTCACCCTAAATAGTGTGGTAGATCAATTAGATATCAAACCAATTAAAGAAGAAATGAAAAAATTGATAGAATTAAACCATGAGCGTAACAAAAGGGCCTTGAACCTTATAATATTTGGTTCGATAGAGGAGGCAGAAGAGGATGCTTTAGCCATAGCTTAGACATAATTATTACATAATATATTACAAATTGAAATAACATGTCTCACAAAAGCAACAAGGTTGGGGAAATTAACTGAGAATGAAGGAAGGCCGATCTAGATAAGGGTGAGCTCTACTAACCATAAGTATGACATGCTTAGTAAAACCTCAAGTCTAAAAGGAACGAGAATATTTGTAAATGAATATCTCATTCCAGAAGATCAAGTGGAATTAAGAAAGGAGGTTGAAAAGGTAAAAGAAGCTAGGAATGAAGGAGAATGGGAAATAATGATAAATAGAAAAGCCTTTATTCGAGATAGAAGCAAGAAAGATAGTAATAAATATAAATTCAACATGCTCTAGATTCTTTCTTAGAACTTTTGGGGCTTTCCATGGAACAAAGGCCCCAATATAAGTTGGACCGCGAATGAAGTTGATATTATATTACTAGTTGAAACTTCAAAGCACAAATAATATAAGGTCCCTCACATAGATGGATTTATACTATGGTCAATCTCGAGCAAGCGATCCTATCGTAGAGGGATTGGGGGTATAACTTGTTACATTAGGAAGAACATCTCCCCCCATGCTAGGCTTTATAAAAAGGACCTTACAACAAATATATTTTGATAGATATTAATGACATTAATGATAAAAAATCCTATATAGAAATCTGTTATTTTTCCCATATCAATTCTAAATTCCATAAGGAAAAAATTTAGATAAAAATGGTCCTTATAATGGTTTAGAGAATGATATTTCTAGCCTAAGGAATGAAGGTGATATCCTCTTAATGGGTGTCTTTAATGCTATAAATTCAAGCAACCAAGCTATTCTTCTAAGCAATTATTACAACCCTAATCTTCTTTGGTTAGATGATGACCATAATCTAGCTATCCAGTACAAAAGAAGCTCTGAAGATCTAAGGGAAAATTTGTTTGGCTCTGAACTAGTCAAGCTTTGCAGTGCTCAAGATCTCATAATTTGCAACGATCTAAAGAAGTGCCCCAACTCTAGCTATATGACCTATATCCATTAGCTTGGTAGCGACGTGGTTGACTATGTTATATCTGATATCTCTTTTTTCAAAGACATAATAAATTTTGAGATCTTAAATGACCACGACCCTAACTAAGATCATAGAAATTTAAGTATAACTCTCAATTTTTTCATGCAAATATATCCCATAGAAGATAATCCTTATAGCCAAACGAACTTAATCTTTGATAGAAATAAAAATGATATTTTTCTATCATTTTATCTAGTATAGAAAACATAAAACACCTCTATTGTAATTTTACTACAACCCTCTCATATTCTATTAAAAATTTCTCAATTGAATTTTCAAGTAATAAAAGAAATAGCAAAACCAATGCTTGGTATAATAAATATTTTAGAAGTGAGGGGAGAGAAATTAAGGAAGTTGTTGATGAGTCTCTCAAAAATGGCAAGATAAAAATACACAAAGCCCTAACTAAAAGTAAAAAAATGCAGTATATTCAGAAAAAACAAGAAAATCTCTTACACCTCTTTAAGGTACCTCTTAAGAAATTTTGGAGGCAGATTCTAACTAGAAAAACTAAAGATAATAATAGAATTTCTTTACACGATTGGAATTCCTACCTTAAAAATCTTTATGAATTCCAAATGTCATAGATAACTTTGAAACCCTACTCACAACGGAAGGGGTTTTCTCATTAGAAGATAGATTTCTTGGGTTAAGCACCTTGCAAATGGAAAAAATAAGGAAATTCAAGGTTACCACACAGAAACCTAAAAAATTGGAGGTTCTATCCGAATCCCTCATATCCACAAGATTTTCAATCAAGAATTCAAGAAAGGGTTCCCTAAAACATGGACTCAGAGCCTCATTATTCCTATTTTTAGAAGTAGGGATACAAATAACCCCTCTAATTATCGGACATTTGTGATTAGCCCTCTCTTAGCAAAGTTATATGGTATTATTTTGGAAAGAAAGATGAGCATATGGCTTGAAAGTTAAGGTAAGCAGGCTAAAGTCCAAGCGGGTTTTAGAAGGCAACACTCAACAATGAACCACCTCATTACGCTTAGGATCATTATGGAGGAATGTCGTAATGATAAATCCAATCTCTTTGGTTGCTTTATGGACTTTATAAAGGCTTTCAATGGTGCCTAGAAATAACCCATGGAATAGACTAGAAGAGATAAAGGTACCTTTTGAGTTGAGAGTTGTCACTATAAGGTTATATGAGAATGTAATTGCCAAGTTTAAGAGAAATGAGGGGTGGTTGAAAGATATTAAGTGTAATATTGGAGTTAAACAATATTTCGCCCTCTCCCCTACTCTATTTTCCATTTATATCGACAATCTAGAAGGTTGTTTAGAGGAAGCAGGTTGTGCTGGCACGATCTTAGCTAGAATATTCATCATTCTTCTTCTCTATGCTAACGATATTGTTCTTTTGGCAAGGTGCCCATCTTATCTTCATAAGCAACTGAAAATTCTTAAATATTTATTCTCTACCATGGGTATGACTATTAACACTAACAAAACAAAATTTATGATTATCAAATCCAAGAAGGACACTTGGGTAAACCCACGAAGGTGGGTTACACTTTTGTGAGAATCGGCGGTGGAAAAGTCATTTTCCCAACAGTTCGGCGGAAAATTTTCAAAATTTCGGCCAAACTGTTGTGTAGTTTTATCGAACTTTCGAAATTATTTCTGCCGACCTAATTCTACCTTTTACACTGACGACATATTGAGAACATGGGAAAATAGATTTTTGGCTAGAGATGGGAAAACCGGTGACAAAATTTGGGCTGAACTATTACTTCGACCGAAATTTTAGAATAGTTTAGCCGAAATGGTTCTTATAAGTATATTGGACCGCAAAACTTAATGGGTTTCGGGCGTATTACCGTTATTGTATTGCGTATGTCTACTGTCTCACGTTTGTGTTTGTAGGGAAACGAGGTGAGGGGAGGTACTCCTATATTGTGTTGTGGCGATGAGGTGAGGTGAGGTGTTGCTCTTGTTGCTCTGTTGCTTTGTTTTTTTTGTAATTTGTTTATTTTTTATTTTTTTGTTTAATTCTAATTCAATTTTTTTTGGTCACATGGAATTTGGTCTACATCCTCCATTTTCCCTTGGCGATCTCCCGGGTCGTGCTCGTCTTCTTAGTGTAGCTTTGTCCTCTTGTCGGCTGCGAATTTCCAAGTATGCTATCCTAATCCTCTGTCATTGAATTTACAGGTATGCTATCATAGATGAATGAAGAATCAACTAGAAATTTGGGAGTTTTTTATTAGTTCCTTTCAAATTATAATTATATTGGTTTGGTTTTTCCTTAGAAGCATGTTTGTAGAAATTGACAAAAAAGAATACATGTTCTAGAATACCTTACTTGTTGGCTTATGTTTTATGGGGAATATGGAATCATCAGAATAAGTTTATTTTAAAAAACTCAAACTAATCCCTTTATGATTATCGTCAACTTTATGAATTCTTTTAATGAATAGGTTCCTAATAATATTTCAGCTATAAGAAAAAAATGGACAAAATGGTTATTAATATGAATTTCTATGTGAGAGGATTCTTTGATGGAGCCTATGTAATCACTTAAGTCACACTTACTTTTGAAGCTTTCCTTATTCCCTTTACTTACGTGCATGCTACCAAACCACCTGGTTCAATTTACAACCTTGATATACTGGGATCAATCGATATAGATAGATATATGTGATTTTGGTAAATCATCAGGACATGTAGGTATTTCATAATTCACTCGGTCAATATTATAAGGGATATGCTACCCTCTCTAATGCTCTACCAACGGCTTAATCACTAGAGAGACAGGATCACTTGTTTTATCACTTTCTTAACCAACATCATAAACTTCTAGTTGAAGGATCAATCCTCTATCCCATTAGTTGTTGATGCTCCCCCACTTTCGAGGCAACTTCCTACTACTACCACTATTTCTCTTGTAATTTTGGAGATCGTATGATAATTGAAATAAACCTCTATTATAGTATGCAAATTAAGATAGGAATTCGGTCGGCTACTATCCATCATTTGTATACCACTTAAACCCTTTGTACTTGAATTTAGCCACTTACCAGCATTCTCAATTCACTACCCAACCATTCTCCATTAGATACACATCAGGAACCAACACATCACATATACTTCACAATCAGATCACCAACCAGAACATCATGTTCATAAGAGAATATCCTGTAAACCATAGGAACTCACTAAATTAGATACCTTCAACACAACAGGGCTTTCTAATACTAATACTCACTCATATCTTGTACAACTAAATGCTACAAATGCTAATCACATTGTACGATGTAACACCCCTAGTTTCATGTTTTCTAGGTTAGACATTTGAACTTAAGTCCAAAAGGGGAGTGGACCCCAATTGAAAAGTATTGTGTGGATGTGGTTAATTAATTATTTATGAAAAATAAATAAAAAAAATTGTATGCACTATGACCAAATGAGATTTTTGAGATCACTTGCTTAATCCATGAGGTATGGAAAGAGGTTAAGACTTTCCCCAAAATATTTCTAAAAAAACGTTGAAAGAATTTATTTCTAATTTAGATTTTTGAGGAAAAATCTAAATTTCCCCAATGATGAGGAGAGTAGTTGGGAAGAGGTAAAAAGCTGGAAAAGAAGAAAGAAACTTTAAAGTCCCTAAATCAGGGAAGCCTATGCAAACAGGAATAAAAGCATCCTCAAATTCTGGAAGCAAAATTAGAAACAGGCTTGGGGAGAGCATAAACTTAAATAAGCTACTCCAGAATAGATTGGGGTTGGTCTGTTGATGGAGGAGATCTCAGCTCGGGGTGAGTTCTGGACACAGAGGAACTCTAAGGTTGGGAGGACTGGTCATTAGAGGCAGTGGTATGCACAGTGACTTTATGAATGGGTAAAGTAGGTGTTTTTATAAAATGTTTGTAAATGCTGTAGATGTTATTTGAATTAAATTCTTTTTTTGAGAATTGTTATTCCTTACATTTAACAAAATCGTTTAGAAGAAATGAATCCTTTAAGTTCTGTATAGTTGTAGGAATAGGATTTATGAGGAATATCACCCAGAATCTCTAAACCTACTAATGGTTTAAATTTGGAGATATATAAATTTCCCATAAATCATTAGAGTTGTAACTTTAATCTACTTTTGTAAATGTACAGATATGTCTATGAATGTATTCAAACAGTTAGAATTATGAGTTTGATAAACTAACTATGAATTTAGAGATACAAATAAATATTCAATTATGTACCCTTACTACAGATTTAACTTGTTGGAGTACAGGCACATAAAATTATAAGACAGCAAAATTACATGACTTAGAAGAAATTAATAAATTTTCCATGACAAGTTAATGTATTTATATGGCTGAGAAGAGCCTCAAACTTAGGCAAATCCAAAGCTAGCAGATTTAACTCCATACATATACCTGGAATATAATTCTGAAAAACAAATGACTTCTAATCTAAATAGCACAAAGTTCTTTGTTATTATCAATGACTAAATATTATAACAGAAATATAGATGTCGTTGATATATCTATACTGAAAAACTCCCTGTTATATCCAGAGTAACAAAAAATGTAAGGTATAATAGAAAAATACCATATAAATATATAAAACTCTATTGCCCAAAATAAAATAGTAAATTACCTTTTAATAACTATTATCTCGATGCATAGTATAGATTTGGAAATTCTTTATCAACATGCATATTATAGAGAGGAAAGAATGAAATTCGAAAACAAAACCATAACATGTATGTAACTGTAAGAGTACAATGTAAGTGAAATTAAGTATAGGAAATTAAGTTAACTGTATATCCATTTAAAAATGTGGAATACCAATGGTTGTGTAGTGATTTTTACCAGAATAACAACTATAGATGCTCATTACAAATATTATATTTCATTGCTATTATATTCTAGAAAGTTATACCTATAAGAATTATTTCGGAATTACATAAACTATTTCTTGTCTATTCTAAAGAGTTAGGAACATCATAATGTTTCTATTTAGTATAACTGAAATAATTCCGAGACAAAAAAAAGAGTCTTACAAGTATGGGTAGACTTGAGCTCAGGTAGTAAACTGAAAAAAAAAACCCTTAAGTATCCTTACAAGGGCATAAACAAATTTTTTCAGATCTAGAAAATCCTAAATCAAAATAATTGCGAGATAGTCATGAAATGTAGCAGATGATATAAAACTACCAATAGTACAATGTCCAGTTTGATATTAATATACATCTCTTCGGTGAAATCTACTATAAAAAGTACTTCACAGTAATTTGGGAGTCATAGTTTGAATGGAAAATTTATGAAATACGGGACTTCAACAATCCGGAAGACGGCAATACAGTGATGTACCAACCTGTAACACCAAACATCAAAATGAATTATTACCTAGCGGGACTTGCAACGAACTGAATAATAGAGGAGAAATCTACCATCATAAATTGGTTACTTGTAAACACAACAAGAGTAAACTCATGAAATTTGCAAGAGGGGAGGATTATTTGAATCCCAGGAAATAAAATATGACGAGTCTAAGTGCAAGATAAAATTTTAAATTACCTTGGGTAAATGAAACTCCTCTTAATTTTAATTAAACCCTGTGAAATGTAGAAGCGAAGGGAAATTAAGCAGAGATATCATGAAAAAAGAGTAATATAGAGATGCATAAGGAGTTCAATGAAAATAAATTGAACAAACGAAGATAAGAGTTCCTCGGCTTACCATTCAACGCATTGATATATTTCACCTACAAAAGGACGTTGTCGTGCAAGGCAAAGACTTGAAAATCCCTGGTGGAAGACGGTAATCGTTCTCCTTGCTAAGACAAGGAGGAATTAAAGCAAGAACATAAGAAAAAACTAAACTAGATGAAAATACTGTTCTGTTCTTACAAAAACGATGATCACAAAACTTGCCTAACATTAATGAGAAGTGGAAGCTGAAAACCTCATCATAGGTAGCATGAAATTCTTCGCAATTACAAAGAGAATTTTGTATAAAATCATAATGCAAAACGAAACCTTAAGAGGAGAGATAGAGTGGGGTTTATCCATGTAAGTCCATGTAAAATGAAAACATTACCACTGAAAACCAGATCGAACTAGACATTGATATACTGAGAAGGAATAAAATGAAATGCGGAGCAAGAAGGCATTATAGAAATTTTAACATACCTTAGCTCGAAGCCCATTGTTGAAAAACCAATTCGCCAGGAGACAAGATAGGTCCAATGCAAAGCAAGAGTGCCAGAAGTTTAAGAAGGCGCGTGAAGACCTCACAGAATGCAAATAGAAAAATGAAACATAGTAGAGAAATTTGGATATTATATGACAACAAATCCCTAATTCGTTTCTCATCTCCACCATAGACGTGGAAACCGATGGCGTATAACAGTATTACCGATGAAATAGGTGACCTGACCTCAAAACGGGAACTCTAGCCCAAAAAGACTAAAAAAAACATGAAAAAACACCCCAAAAACAAAAAAAGTGTATTCCAGAACGCACTTGGTTTTTTTTTAAGGTCAAATTTCAACATTTTATAAAATTATGCTAAAAAAAAATTGTTTCTTGAAAAGAGGATTGAAAAAACACTCACAAAACAAAACCAGTTGACGTTGGAATAACAAAAAAAAGAAAATTGTCATATTTTTGACATTTTTAAAAATAGAAATAACATTTTTTAATTTTTAAAATTCAAACATTAAAAAAAAAAAAAATTTAAGAAAAAAAATAAATTTAAAAAATAAAAACATTTTAAAGCTTAAAATTTAAAAATATATAGGAATAAAAAAATAAAAATAAAAACAAAATAAAAATTTTAATTCAAACATTAAAAAAATCGTAAAATTTAAGAAAAAAAATAAAAAATAAAAAATAAAAAAAAACTAAAGATTAAAATTTTAAAATATATAGAAATAAAGAAATAAAAATAAAAAGAAAATAAAAATATTAAATTAAAAAGAAAAACAAGTTTAAAAAAAAAATAAAAATTATGAAAAATAAAATATAGAAATTAAATTTAAAAAAGAAAAAGAAAATGTTTATTAAATTAAAAAAATAAATAAATAAATTTTGAAATAAAAAATTAAATTTAAAGAAATATATTGGATTTTAATAAATTTAAAACATAAAAAAAAAAACAAAAAAACAAAAAAACATTATTGAAATTAAAAGTAAAAGAATGAAAAATTAATTAGAAATGAAAAATGAAAAAAAATACAATAAAAATATTAAATTTAAAAATATATATATTAAAAAAAAAATAGATTTTAAAAAATATATTAAATTTAAATAATAAAAAATAATATATATATATATATATATATATATATATATATATATATATATATATATATATATATATTAGATTTTATTAAATTAAAAAAAAAGTTGTTAATATTAGAATAACAAATTTAATTAAAAAAAAAATTAAATTTTAATAAATAAATGAATAAACAAATAAATCTTGAAATAAAAATTAAATTAAAAAAAAAATTGTTAAAATAAAAAGTTAGAAAACTTTTATTATCAATTGAAATTGAAAAATTGAAAAAAATAAATTAAAAAAAAAATATTAAATAAAAAATAAAATAAAAAACAAATTAATTTGAAAATATAACATTTAACTTAAAATATATATATATATATATAATTTTAAATACACAATTTTAATTGAAATAAAAAAATATAAAAAATTTATGTAATTAAAAAAATAATAAAAAAATAAACAATTTAAAAAAATATTAAATTCAAATAAATTAAAAAATAAAAAATAAAAAATTTACTAAATTTTAAAAAGTTAAATGAAAAAACTAAACATAAAATTTAATAATAGAAAAATTTATAAAAGTAAAAATAAAAAAATTCAATTAAATAAAAAAAAATACAAAATTTAATAAAAATTATTAACAAAATATAATTTTTTTTTTTTTAAGAAATGAATAAAATTTAAAAAAAAATTAAAAGAAAAAACAAAAAAAATTAAAACAAATTAAATTTCAAATATAAAAATTAAATTTAAAAAAAAAATTAAAATTTTTGAATTAAAAAAAAATTAAAAAAAAAATATTAAAAATATTAAAAATTAAAAAAAAAAAGAAATTTTTTCTCGTGGTGGCGCTGCCAATTGGCCTCCTGCCCAAGTGACGACAGAGGCTGGCCACTAGGCTGGGGGTCGACTCCGAGAATGACCCTCCCACGGCAGGAGGTCGATTCTGGGGATCGCCCTCCCGCGGCGGGAGGCCGATTTTGGGAATCGCCCTAAGGCCAATTCTGAGAATCACCCTGAGGCCGATTCTGGGAATCGCCCTCCCACGACGAGAGGCCGATTCCCAGAATCGGCCACAGGGCGATTCCCGAAATTGGCTTGCGGGCGATTCTCAGAATCGACCTCTCGCCGTGGGAAGGTGATTCCCGGAATCAACCTCCCGCGGCGGGGGGGCGATTTCGGGAATTGCCCTGAGGGCTATTCCGGGAATCGCCCTCTCGCCATGGGAGGGCGATTCTGGGAATTGCCCTCTCGCCGCGGGAGGGCGATTCTGGGAATTGCCCTCTCACCATGGGAGGGCGATTCCCGGAATCAGCCTCCCGCGGCGAGAGGGTGATTCCCGGAATCGCTCTAAGGCGACCCGTAACGCCTTCATCGCGGAGGGCGGTTCCCGAATCGACTCCCGTGAGGGAGGGCACTCTTCGAACCGCCTCCCCGCCGTGGAGTGGAAGTATTCTCGGTCGCTCCCATCCGTGCGGGTGGTGGAGGCGCCGCCGGGCGGGCGCGGGGCCGTGCTACTCTCCCTCGCCTAGCCGCGGCGCCACCTAGGTGGGAGGCCGACTGGCGGCGCCACCACAATCAAAAAAATATATTTTTTTTTAATTTTTAAAATTTTTAATATATTTTAAAAAAAAAAATTTTAAATTCAAAAAATTTAAAATCAATTTTTTTTTTTAATTCAAAATTTTTATTTTAAATTTAATTTGTTTTAATTTTTTTGTTTTTTTTTTAAATTTTGTTTTTAAATTTAATATTTTAGATTAATTATTTTTTAAAATTAAAAATTTATTCATTAAATTTTAATTTAATTAATTTTTTTTTTTAATCTTTTAGTTTATTTGGTTTTTCATTTTTTAAATTTATAAATTGTTTCATTAAAAAAAAAACAGTAAATTTATGGATATTTGTTTTTTAATTATTTGCACGTGGTTTTTTTCATTTTTTTTGTTTTTTAATTATAGTTTTTTTAATTATAATTCTTTTATTTTAATTTTCTTTTTCAATTTTAAATTTTGTTTTTTTTTTTTTTAAATTTGTTTTTTTTTGTTAATTTTAAAATTTGTATTTTTGTTTTCTTCTTATTATTAATTTTTTAATTTAAATTTTAAAATTTAATTTTTTCTTTTCTATATTTTATTTTTTTTATCTAAATTTTAATTTTGTAATTTAAATTATTTTAAAATTTTCTATTTAAATTTTTTTTTTTTAATTATATGGATTTTTTTAATAACTTAGAAAAAAATGTTTATGATGTTTTTTTTTTATTTTTTTTTTATTTTTGTTTTTTTTCTTTAAATTATGTGTTTTTTTTTTCAAATTTTGTCATTTCTTTAGATATAATTTTCGAACATTTTTTTTTTTTTCTTGTTTTTTTATTTATTTATTTTTGTTTAAATTTTTTATTTTTACAAGTTAATTTTGTTTTATTTACATTTCTATTGGTTTTTTTATTGTTTTCATATATATATATATATATATATATATATATATATATATATATATATATATATATCTAAGTTTTGTGTTTTATTACCAACATGAAAATCACCTCTAAAAAAAAAAGGTTGATGTTGCATCAATACATTTCAAAATTAGCATGAAAATCACCGCTCTAAAAAAAAATTTGATGCTGCATCAATACATTTTAAAATTAGCATGAAAATCACTAACATTTTAAAACAAATATTCATACTTCATAAATAAAAATTTTAGAGTGTCAAAAATGTGCACCAAAAAAAAAAATGGTGATTCTGCATCACCACTTTTCAAAATCGGGTGCTTTTTATGCTACCAGAAAAAAGTAGGTAACATTGCGGTTACCTATTTCATGATAACGATGTTGTATAGTGAACTTAACCAGAGTTTTAAACATATAAAGTCTTCATTAATAAAGGAAGTTAAGACAAATCTTTTACATACGAAACAGTAACTCACATAATTTGATTAGTATGAAATCATACAGTGGGAATAGGTAAGAGCTGTGATATGTACAAACAAAGGTAAACTTTACGGATAAATTAATAATCATCCCCTCCAAACTAGAGATGAGGCCACGAAAGTCATAAATCATAAATATCTCGATCGAAAGCATAACTCGAACTAGAGATGAGACCTAACACCTGTAACAAAGTACCATATAAGTTAATACGCTCATCAGATCTATATTGCTAAGAATAAATAGAGGGATTTCAAACCATGGAGTATGACCTGTGCAAAAGTCAAGAATCCTATGCATACATATGGTAAGTGGTAGTATGCTACTTAAGAGAAATCTTTAAGTTAAGGGACGAAATTTAGACCTTCATACACGTGCCCTAAAATTCTAATATTGACAAGAAGGGATTTAGTATTATAGTTAACAAATAAAAATGTTGAATATGTATATACATGTTGATATATAATTATTTACAATGTTATATAAAAGGTTATATGGATATAGTATGGAATTTTAGAGCATGGTCTATTGAAAAGGTCCATAAGATTTTTTTAGGTATAGATATAATGGAGTTATAAGTGAAACCTCTATAATATGGGAAAAAGGGTTGTGGAAAAAAAAAAAATTGTGTAGTGGAGAGACATGACAAATGGTATCAGAGCCCAGGTTAGAAAAAAATTGGGCTGTCGTAGTGCTCAATGTATAAATTATATTATTATTTTTTGAAAATTTTTGTTATTGATGTTGTTTTGTTTTAGTGTACGAAGGTACTGAACCTGAAAAGTCAATGGCTTAAGGAGATTAAATTTATGTTGATATGGGTGGTGGAGATAACACGCCAAATCCAAATGCTCCTTTGATGGCTATGTTGCACAGGTTGCAACGGGATATGGCCGAGCTAAGAAGCCAGAATGACAGGCTATCATTGGCTAGTGAGGAGCAAGAAAAGTTGATAAGAGAACTGACTTCGCAGCACAGCCAAGAAGGTGAAGGTTTCGGAAGGAGAAGAAAAGGCAAGTTCTTAGATGATTTTGAGAAAGATGACGCTACTAGACATCAGTCTAAACAGAAGAAGGAATTACAGGGGGAATTCCGAAAAATTAAACCTCCCTCCTATGATGGAGAGAAGGAGGAAGATGCTGAGGCATGCCTGTTGAATATGATTAAGTATTTTCAGGTCTACGAATATGAAAGCAATCTAAAAGCTAGATTAGCTATCTACCAGTTGCAAGGTAAGGCTACCTTGTGGTGGGAGGAGACAAAAATGGTTCATGCCACTGATGAAAAGACAGTGACTTGGGAAGATTTCCAAGTCAAGTTTAAAAACCGTTATTTGAACAAACACTATTATGATGATAAAGCAAAGGATTTCCATGAACTCATATTGGGACAGCTCAACATAGATGAGTTTGTCAGCAAATTTACAAATCTACTAAGCTAAGTTTCTTATATTCATGGAGAGAAAGCAAAGGTACAAAGGTTTTTGAATTGTTTTCCTACTATGTACAAGGAGAAAATAGAGTTCGATAATCCAAAAACTATGGACGAAGTGGTGAGGAAAGCTAGATTATGCTACCAGCAATTTAAAGGAAAGAGTGAACATGGGAAAAGATGGATAAACAAGGGTGAAGTCAAAGGAAAGAAACAAAAGCCAGCTTACTTGAAGAACTTTGGTAGGGATCATCAGTGGAAGAAGTTTAACAAAACAAAGGAAAGTCAAACTACTCAGTCCCAAGTTAGTTCAAAACAAATAGATGGGGATAATAAGAAGGAAGGAACAATTAAAATGTGGGAGCCTTTGAAATGTTGGGGTTGCAGGGAACCTCATTTGTTGAGGGAATGTGCACAGCAAAATATTCAGATGATTATGAGAGATAGAGAAGCGATCGCAGTGAATGATATAGCAAGGAACGTACCCACTATTATTGCAGCCTTGGAGAACCGACAAGCAGAACACCAGGCTACTATGGTTGAGATGGAAGGTGAGATTGCTGACCAATATGTTACAGTTTTAATTGATCCGGGTGCTTCTTTGAGCTATATTAGTCCGCAAGTTGTAGAGAAATGCAACCTCAAAGCTGAAAAATTTCAACAGTCTTGGTTGGTCCAGTTAGCTATTGGCACCAAACGAAAAGTAACTCATAAGTTACCTCAAACGGAAATTAAATTAAATGGCTTTCGGACATAAGTAAATTTAAAAATTCTGCCCTCAGGCTCATATGATTTGCTGATAGGAATGGACTGGTTAGAAAAAAGAAAGGCTATGATGAACTGTTGGGTAAAACTCTACATTGCATAGATGAGGAAGGGAGACCCTTTATACTCAAAGGAAAACCAAAACCAATCTCTGTAAGACAAATATTAGCTCTGCAATTAAAAATAACAGCTAGAAAAGGATATCAAGTATATGCTGTACATGTTGAAGAATTAGGACAACAACCTAAAGAAACCTGCTAGACACTTTACCAGTGGTAAAAGAATTTAATGAATTTTTTCCAGATGAGATTCTTCATCTCCCCCCCAAAAGAGAGATTGCTTTTTCAATCGATCTAGTACCAGGAGCAACACCCATTTCTAGAGCTCCTTACCGGATGATCTCCCCTGAACTCATGGAGTTAAAAATGAAATTACAAGAATTGCTGGATAAAGGTTACATCAGACCGAGTGTATCTCCTTGGGGAGCACCGGTGTTGTTCATGAAAAAGAAGGATGGAACCTTCAGAATGTGCATTGAGTACCGTCAACTGAATAAGTTGACAATAAAAAAGAGGTACCCATTGCCTAGAATAGATGACCTTTTTGATCAGGTGAGAGGGGATTCAGTATTTTCTAAGATTGATCTGAGGACTGGTTAACACCAACTCAAAATTAAGGAGGAAGATATTAGTAAAACAACTTTTCGAACCAGGTATGGACACTACGAATTTGTAGTCCTACCTTTTGGTTTGAGAAATTCCCCTACTGCTTTTATGTGCTTAATGAACAGCGTTTTGAACAAGTACCTAGATAAATTTGTACTAGTGTTCATAGACGATATTCTAGTATATTCAAAAAGTGATGAAGAGGACAAAGAACACGTAAGGATAGTTTTGAAGACTTTGAAAGAAAACCAGTTATATGCCAAATTCAGTAAATGTTAATTTTATAAAGACAAGATTCAATATTTTGGGCATATCATTTCTGAACAAGGATTGGCTGTTAACCCTGAGAAAATAAAGGCTATTAGAGAATGGCCGGTGCCGACTGATGTTTTAGCAGTAAGATCATTTATGGGGATTGCAGGTTATTATCGAAGGTTTGTGGAAAGATTTTCTGCAATAGCATATCCCAGAACTTCACTACAGAGAAAAGGCACCAAATTTGAGTGGACTGAAAAATGCCAAAACAGCTTTGAACATCTAAAATTAAAACTTACTACAACCCCTATACTGAAAATTGCAGATCCTGACAAATAGTTTGTTGTGTGTACGGATTCATGTAGAGAGGGATTGGGAGGAGTTCTGTTGCAAGAAAATTCTGTTATTGTATATGAGTCTAGAAAATTTAAGAAACATGAACAGAATTACAGTGTATATGATCTGGAATTGGTTGCTGTAATTCATGCCTTGAAGCTATGATGACACTATCTTTATGGAAAAAAATTTACATTGATGACAGATCATATTAGTCTCAAGTATTTCTTTTCTCAAACAGATTTGAATGCTCGACAAGCCAGATTGATGTATTTTCTGAGTGAATTTGATATGGACATAAAACATATTAAAGGGAAAGAAAACAAAATTGCTAATGCTCTAAGAAGAAATGCTTGCCAAAACATAAGCAACATTGGGAGTAATGCTAGTTTTGACCTAGAAGAATTAGTGAAAAATGTAGCAGATCAAGATCCCAACTATGAAGATCTACAATTGAAAATGCTGAAAAAGGAAATGGCTGAATACACCCAAAACCAGAAAGGGCTGATCTACTATAGAAATAGATTGTACATCCCCAATGTGGAGTCTTTGAAAAAATAGATCCTAGATGAATATCATAAACAGCCCTATTCAGGACATCCTGGATATTAGAAAATGTTAATAGCCTTGAAAAAGAAATTTTTTTGACCAGGAATGAAAAACGATGGAGCAAACTATTTAGCTAGATGCATGAAATGTCAACTAGTCAAAGTTGAACATCAACATCAGCTGGTCTTTTAAATCCTTTGCCAATTGCAGAATGGAAATGGGACACTATTTCTATATATTTTATAACCGAGTTACCTATAAAAAAGTACCAGGATGACTCAGTGATGGTAGTGGTAGATACTTTAAAAAAGGCTGCACATTTCATACCTGTAAAATCTACTTTTGGAATAGCCCAAGTAGCAAATGTGTTCCTAAAAGAAATAGTAAGGCTACATGGGGTCCTAAAGATAATTATTTCAGATAGAGATGCTAAGTTCACAGCTGCTTTTTGGAAAGGTTTTTTTTGGGGCATGGGCACTAAATTGAATTTTAGTACTGCTTATCACCCTGAGACGGATGGTTAAACAGAGAGAACAAATCAGATTTTGGAGGGTATGCTGAGAATGTATGTGATGGATAGGCCATCATAATGCGAAGACTACTTACATTAGGTCCAATTTTCTTATAACAACAACTATCAATCCTCCATCGAAATGAATCCATTTGAAGCACTCTATGGAAGAACGTGTCGTATTCCTTTAAGTTGGATTCAACCTGAAGATAAGCTAGTACTGGGGCCAGATACTCTACAAGAAATGGAAAGGATTTTCAAACAAATGTAGAGAAATATCAAGACAGCACAAGTTCGACAGAAAAGCTATGCCGATAAGAAAAGAGTGCACTGAGAGTTCAAAGTGGGTGATCGTGTGTATCTACGCTTTAAACCCAAAAAGAGTACACTTTATGCAGGAAGTTGTGCAAAATTGGCTTCTAGATATTGTGGGCCTTTTGAGGTGTTAGAAAGGGTGGGACCAGTGGCTTATAAGCTGGCCTTACCACCCCATGTTCAATTTCATGATGTGTTTCATGCTTCATTATTAAAAAGATATGTACATGATGCTTCTCACATTGTTGATTTGAATGTGATACAGGTGGAATCAGAAGGGGAGTTCCTTCTAGAGCCGCTTCAAATATTGAAGCGGGAAGAAATTGAATTGAGAAATTGAACAGTAGCCAGAGTAAAGGTGCAATGGAAGCACTTTACTACTGAAGAAGCTACGAGGGAAAGAGAAGTGGAGATGATGGAAAAATATCTGTATTTGTTTTCAAAATAAACTCTAGTAGTTAGTTGGTAACACCGAGGACGGTGTTTGTTTTCAGAGGGGGAATGTGTAACACCCTTAGTTTCATGCTTTTCAAGTTAGACATTTGAACTTAAGTCCAAAAGGGGAGTGGACCCCAATGGACAATTATTCTGTGGATGTGGTTAATTAATTATTTATGAAAAATAGATAAAATGTTTTGTGTGCACGATGACCAAATGAGATTTTTTATATCACTTGCCTAATCCATGAGGTATGGAAAGAGGTTAAGGCTTTCCCCAAAATCGTTCAAAAAAAATCTTGAAAGAATTTATTTCTAATTTAGATTTTTGAGGAAAAATATAAATTTTCCCAAGGATGAGGAGAGTAGTTGGGAAGAGATAAAAAGCTGAAAAAGTAGAAAGTAGCTTTACATTCCCTAAATCAAGGAAGCTTATGCAAACAAGAATAAATGCATCCTAAATTTCTAGATGCAGAATTAGAAACAAGCTTGGGCAAAGCATAAGCTTAAATAAGCTACTCCAGAATAGATTGGGGTTGGTCTGTTGATGGAGGAGATCTCAGCTCGGGGGTGAGTTCTGGAGACAGAGGAACTCTAAGGTTGGGAGAACTGGTCATTAGAGGCAGTGGTATGTGTTGACACCTAAACCTATGGATGGTTGTGCATATGTATTTTTGTATATTATTTAATATTAAGAAATAAGCAAGGCCAAGAGTCATTGGGAGATGAATCCCAATAGCCTCACCTCCCATCTATAAAAGCATGTACATTCTTCAGCTAATACACATTCTGATTTTGAGGAGTTACCTCCTGGTTTGACATGGTATCAGAGCCAGCTCCACTATTGGCATTTCTGCCTGTGGTGTAACTCCGTCTCCTTTGCTCAGTCAATTTTTATTAATAGTTTTCTGCTGCTCTTAATTGCTAGACTGTTATTCTGCATTTTTTTTCTCTAATATCCCTGACATTTGCAGCTCCAGCTCCTGCAGCTCCTGAAGACTGCAGGCTCCTCTATCATTCTGCAAATTGCAGGCTCTGTCATTCTGCAAGATTCCATTTCAAAAAAAAAATTTGTAACGGCCTTTGGGCCTCCTCCATTCTCCATTCTCCATCATCCTCCATTCTCCATCGACTCACCTCCCTCTCCCTCACTACTCTACGCCCTCTCCCTCACTGTTCTAAGCCCCTCGACTCTCTACACTCCACAGTAATACATCTCCAGCGCCCTCACAGGAGTAATACGTTGTGTTTTATATTACAATACAACGATGGTTCAGTTTGACAGGAGTAATACGTTGTGTTTTATATTACAATACAACGCTGGTTCAGTTTATATCCGCCTGTCATATACCGCCCTCGATTCAATACACATTACCACCATCGATACCATTGCTCATAATTTAAACGATGTCTGGCATATACACATTATGGTATCTGTCTACCTGCTCTGTCATTCAATATAAAACAGCGCCATATTACCACCGCCATTTAATACGCTCTGTCATATGTTAATACCGCTCACATTACCACCCTTACACATTACCGTTGTCTGTCAATACACATTACCGCTCATATATGTTATACGTTCATATACACATTACCTCGTGGCTATGTTTAATACGTTGGTTTGACTTGGTTTGTCCGCCTGTCATATATGTCGCTGTCCATATATTTTAAACGCCGCCTGTGGTATATAAAACACTGTGGTATATAAAATGCAGTGATGCGTTGTATGGTATGCACTGTCCATTACACTGTTCACATGTAATACGCTGCCTCCACTATTTATATATGTGCTGTGTTTATATATATGTATCGAATCACTGTTTAATACGTCCGCCAGCGCTATTTGACCGCCCCTCCACTCATATTCCGTATCATTCCTACCATATTTGACCGCCCCTCCATTCATATTTCATATCATTCCTATCACATTATACCGCCCTTCCACCTTTTTTTTTACATTTTTTCTCCAAACAAAAAAATAAATAAATATACATATATATATATTTTTGTGCAGAATTCAGTCTCTTAGCAAAGAGTTTGTGTCTTTTTAAATTCAGTCTTCATATTTGCAGCAAAGTGTTTCTGTCCTTTTAAATTCAGTCTTTAGAAAGAGTTTTTTAAACTCAGAGTATTTCTCCAGCAAGAGTTTTTGTCCCCTTATTTGAGCAGATTTCAAGAATTGAAAGTTTGTATAGCAGAAATTTTTCCTCTTCAGAAGATTTTTTCCAGCAATCTAATGCATTCTCTGATCTCAATTGTTGGGGTGGTTCTCTCCGGCAAAGAGAACTATCTTGAATGGTATCAGAATATTAAACACACACTCATTTTTAATGAGCTGTGGAAAGGAATCTGTGAAGGACAAGAATTAAACCCACCAGCAAAGCCCACTTCAGACAAAGAGCTTGCCATTTGGGAAAATAAGAACTGCAAGGCCTATGCCTTGATTGCAGCCTCCGTCAGTGAAGAGGTGAGTTGCCATATTTCATCATTCTCAAATTCCTATGAAGCCTTGAAGAAACTAAAAGAACTCTATGACTCACATTCAGAATTAGAAAATGTTCAATTGATGATTAAGTTGTTCAGTCTTGAAATGAAGAATGATGATCCCCTTGCTTTAGCTTCAGAAGTAAGATCTATAATGCATGACATTGAAAACACTGGTGTAAAAATGGACGTATCTCTCATAGAATATGTTAAGGCATTATATCCGACTTATTCACATTATCTTGAGTCTTTGCAAGCAAGTGGAAACTTTGAGCATATCACCTTTGATAAACTTGAGCAAAAGTTTGCAGAAAGAGAGAAAGCTTTTGGGAAGATGACAGTCCCTTCATCTTCCAAAGAGGCTGCATACTTGGCACATAGAGAAAAGAGTCATGCTCCAGATTCATCCAGAGGAAGAGGTGGCAGAAGAGGAAGAGGAAGAAGAAACTTCACAGAAAGGGGGGGCAGACAATCTGACAAATCCAATCTTCATTGCACACGTTGTAATAGAGATGGACATGATGCATCCAAATGCAGAACACCATGGGAGAAAATTGAGCAGCAAAGAAATCAAGACAAAGGTAAAACTAATGACAAAGACAAAGGTAAAGCACCTGAATCCGCTCACTATGTTCTAGCACATTGTAACAATGGAGTAACTGAAAACCTATTTTATGTTTCATTTACTTCATGGAGAGATGATTGGTTGCTAGATTCAGGAGCAACATGTCACATGACATTTAGAAAAGATTTTTTTGAAGATTTCACTGACAAAGTTGATGGAGCAGTATATTTCGCAGATAAATCCAAACTCAAGCCATCGGGGCTTGGCACAATCAGGCTTAAACTGCCTGGTCTTCCTGATCATATCCTACATGAGGTTATATACCTCCCGGAGTTGAAGAGAAACTTGCTGTCCCTGATCGAAATCCGGCAGCAAGGACACTCAGTTCACTTGTTTGATGGCAAGGCAGAGGTCAGAAAAGCATCAGATCGCTCACTTGTCATGGAGGGAATAGAAGAAGGGAGACTCTTGAAGCTGAAAGGTTCATCTGCTCATGCTCAAAACTTTGCATTCAGTTCACAACATGATGAAGGTATATTTCCATCAAGTCTTTTATGGCATGCTAGATTTGGACACTTAAACTATGACAACCTTCGTTTGTTGAAGAAAAATGGCGTTGATGGACTGCCTACAATTCCTAGAAAACCTAAGGAATGTGATGCTTGTATTCTAGGAAAGCATAGCAAACAGCCATTTCATGATTCACACTCAAGAGCACATAGGAAAATTGAACTTGTTCATTCAGATTTATGTGGTCCTATGGCTATTTCTTCTGCAAATGGAAACAAATACATGATGAGATTTATTGATGACTACACCAGAATGTGTTGGATTTACTTACGGAAGAATAAGTCTGATGCTTTTCAAACTTTCAAAAATTTTCATGCATGGATTGAAAATGATGCACAAACACATATTGGCTCTCTACGTACTGATAATGGAAAAGAATACACTTCAAATGAATTTGAAAATTATCTTCGTCAACATGGAATCAAACATCAAAAAACTGTGCCATATAATCCACAACAGAACGGTGTAGCTGAAAGAATGAATAGAACCATTTTAAATATGGTCCGCTCCATGTTATTTTTCAAGAATGTAAAATTGATGTTTTGGGCTGATGCAATTCTATGTGCTGTTTACATAAAGAATAGGTGTCCTTCAAGTTCAATTAGAAATAAAACTCCTTTTGAAATGTGGCATGGCCACATTCCTTCGGTAAAGCATTTCAGGGTCTTTGGGTCCACCTGTTATGCCTTGATACCCAAGGGTCAAAGGAACAAACTTGGTGCTAGAAGCGGAAAATGTATCTTCTTGGGGTACTCCAATACCTCCAAAGGATATCGTCTCTATGATGAAGCAAATAAGAAGTTTGTGATAGCAAGAGATGTCATATTTCTTGAATCTTCCAAGAGTGACAAAGTTGTTGAGCGGCAACTTGATCGCCTGGACAGATTCACACATGCAAAGTCTTTCCAAGAATTTGATAATGTGATTCCACACCTTGAAGGGGGGATTCCGATATTGAATCAAACTGTGGAATCATATCCTGAAGCACTCTCTCTCCCACATGAAGAAACAACCACGGATGACACATTGGATGATGTGATTGACAGAATTGGGAGATTGAATCTTGAATCAATCCCAACTTAGTCAAGTGACCAGCCTGGGCCATCTCAGAAAGGTCCTCCCAAATGGCTGACAAAGACACTGGAGGATGTTCATCCTGATGAGGTTGGAAAAACAAGAACAAGAAGTTCCACTCAAGAAATCGAAGGTGATGTAGATAATTCTGATTCCCCTGTTGATATGGATATTTCTTATAACTGTGAATTGAGTTTGTCTACAGATCATGAACCAACTTCCTTCAAAGAAGCCGCTTCTCATGATGAATGGAAAGAAACGATGCAGAAGGAGTATGATGCCTTGATAAAGAATGGCACTTGGAAGCTGGTTGATCCGCCTTTGGGAATGAAACCAATTGGCTGTAAGTGGGTCTACAAGAACAAGTACAAAGTAGACGGCTCACTTGACAAGCACAAGGCCAGGCTTGTGGCAAAAGGATTCGCACAGAAAGAAGGAGTCGATTATGAAGAAACTTTTGCTCCCACAGCAAAATGGACCACCATCTAGACTCTCTTTGCCTTAGCAGCTCAGAATGGATGGAAAGTCCATCAGATGGATGTAAAAACAGCCTTCTTGAATGGAGATCTAAAGGAGAAAGTTTATATGTCCCAGCCAGAAGGATTTGTGATAAAGGGTCAAGAACACAAAGTTTACAAACTTGTAAAATCCTTGTATGGCCTCAAGCAAGCACCACGAGCCTGGTATGAGAAGTTGACCGAGCATCTTCTGAAACTTGATTTCAAACAATTTGATCTTGATGATGCAACTTTGTTTGTTAAGAAAGTTGGAAAAACAGTTGTATATCTTGTGGTATATGTAGATGATCTTTTGATAACAGGAAACAATGAGAGCTATATTGCATCCATGAAGAAAGAGTTGAAGAAAGGTTTTGAAATGACTGATTTGGGTCATGTTCATTACTATTTAGGTATTGAAGTAATTCAACATCCTAAATTCATATTTCTTTCTCAGAAGAAGTACATTGGAGATCTCTTGAACAAGTTTGGCATGGATGACTGTAAACCCTTAAGCACTCCAATGGAACAAAACTTGAAGCTCACATCTATTGAAGGGAAGGAATTTGAGGATGCAACTAAGTATAGAAAGCTTGTAGGAAGTCTTATCTATCTGACCACCACCAGACCTGACATTTCATTTGATGTTGGAATCCTCTCAAGGTTCATGCAAAAACCTTGTGAAGGACATTGGTCTGCTGCAAAAGGAGTGCTAAGGTACTTGAAGGGGACTCAAGACTTTGGACTCAAATATACACAGGTAGGCGACTTCAACTTGATCGGATACTCTGATTCAGACTTTGATGGCGACAAAGAAACAGGGGTGTCTACTATAGGTTACACCATGAGTCTTGGATCAGGAGCTGTCTCATGGAGATCACGCAAACAGTCAGTTCCAGCAGATTCCACGACCGAGGCAGAATATGTGGCAGCAGCTGAAGCAACAAAGGAAATTGTGTGGCTCCGGAAAATCCTGGAAGATTTGCAGATGAAAGAGATGTATTCCACTCCACTCATGATCGACAACACTTCTGCAATAAAGTTGGCCAAGAACCCAAAGTTCCATGATCGAACCAAGCACATCAATACAAAGTACCATCTCATTCGACATCATGTTCAGGCCAAAACCATCCATCTACATCATTGTTCCACAAATGAGCAAACTGCTGACATCTTCACCAAAGCACTTGGAAGAGAAAAGTTTGAAAAGTTCTGATCGATGCTTGGACTCACCAACATCCCTTCGGATTAAAGGGGGGAATGTTGACACCTAATCCTATGGATGGGTGTGCATATGTATTTTTGTATATTATTTAATATTAGGAAATAAGGAAGGCTAAGAGTCATTGGGAGATGAATCCCAATAGCCTCACCTCCCATCTATAAAAGCATGTACATTCTTCAGCTAATACACATTCTGATTTTGAGGAGTTACCTCCTGGTTTGACAGTATGCACACTGATTTTATGAATGGGTAAAGTAGGTGCTATTATACAATGTTTGTAAATGTTGTAGATGTTATTTGAATTAAATTCTTTTTTTGAGAATTGTTATTCCTTACATTTAACAGAATTGTTTAGAAGAAATGAATCCTCTAAGTTCTGTATAGTTGTAGGAATAGGATTTATGAGGAATATCACCCATAATCTCTAAACCTACTAATGGTTTAAATCTAGAGATAGATAATTTTCCGATAAATAATTAGAGTTGTAACTTTAATCTGCTTTTGTAAATGTACAGATATGTCTATGAATGTATTCAGAATAGTTAGAATTATGAGTCTGATAAACTAACTATGAATTTAGAGATACAAATAAATATTCAATTATGTACCCTTATTGCAGAGTTAACTTGTTGGAGTACAGGCACATAAAATTATAAGACAACAAAATGATATGACTTAGAAGAAATTAATAAATTTTCCATGACAAGTTAATGTATTTATATGGCTAAGAAGAGCCTGAAACTTAGGCAAATCCAAAGCTAGCAGATTTAACTCCATACATATACCTGGGATATAATTCCGAAAAATAAATGACTTCTAATCTAAATAGCACAAAGTTCTTTGTTATTATCAATCGCTAAATATTATAATAGAACGATAGATGTCATTGATATATCTATACTGAAAAACTCCCCGTTATATCCGGAGTAACAAAAAATGTAAGGTATAATAGCAAAATACCATAGAAATATATGAAAATATGTTGCCCAAAATAAAATAGTAAATTACCTTTTAATAAATATTATCTCGATGCATAGTATAGATTTGGAAATTCTTTATAAACATCCATATTATAGAGAGGAAAGAATGAAATTCGAAAACAAAACCATAACATGTATGTAACTGTAAGAGTGTAGTGCAAGTGAAATTAAGTATAGGAAATTAAGTTAATTGTATATCCATTTAAAAATATGGAATGCCAATTGTTGTGTAGTGATTTTTACCAGAAGAACAACTATAGATGTTCATTACGAATATTATATTTCATTGCTATTATATTCTAGAAATTTATACCTGTAAGAATTATTTCAGAATTACATAAACTGGTTCTTGTCTATTCTAAAGAGTTAGGAACATCAGAATGTTTCTACTTAGTATAACAGAAATAAATCTGAGACAAAAAAAAGAGTCTTACAAGTTTGGGTAGACTTAAGCTCGGATAGTAAACTGAAAAAAACCCTTAAGTATCCTTACAAGGGCATAAACAAAATTATTCAGATCTAGAAAATACTAAATCAAAATAATTGCGAGATAGTCGTGGAATGTAGGAGATGATATAAAACTACTAATAGTATAATGTCTAGTTTGATATTAATATACTTCTCTTCGGTGAAATCTACTATAAAAAGTACTTCACAGTAAGTTGGGAGTCATAGTCCGAATGGAAAATTTATGAAATATGGGACCTTAGCAATTCGGAAGATGACAGTACAGTGATGTACCAACCTTTAACACTGAACATCAAAATGAATTATTACCTAACAGGACTTGCAACGAACCGAATAAAAGAGGAAAAATCTACCATCATAAATTGGTTACCTGTAAACACAACAAGCGTAAATTCATGAAATTTGCAAGAGGGGAGGATTATTTTAATCCCAGGAAATACAATACGATGAGTCTAAGTGAAAGATAAAATTTTAAATTACCTTGGGTAAATGAAACTCCTCTTAATTTTAATTAAACCCTGTGAAACATAGAAGCGAAGGGAAATTAAGCAGAGATATCATGAAAAAAGACTAATACAGAGATGCGTAAGGAGTTCAATGAAAATAAATCGAACAAACAAAGATGATATTTCCTCAGCTTACCATTAAACATATTGATATATTTCACCCACAGAAGGACGTTGTCGTGCAAGGAAAAGACTTGAAAATCCCTGGTGGAAGACGGTAATCATTCTCCTTGCTAAGACAAGGAGGAATTAAAGCAAGCACATAAGAAGAAACCAAAATAGATGAAAATACTATTATGTTCTTACAAAAACGATGATCACAAAACTCACCTAACATTAACGAGAAGTGGAAGTTGAAAACCTCAGCATAGGTAGCATGAAATTCTTCGCAATTACAAAGAGAATTTTGTATAAAATCATAACGCAAAAAAGAAACCTTAAGAGGAGAGATAGAGTGAGATTTCTCCATTTAAATCCATGTAAAACAAAAAACATTACCATTGAAAACCATATCGAACTGGAAATTGATATACCGAGAAGGAATAAAATGAAATGCAGAGCAAGAGGGCGTTATAGAAATTTTAACATACCTTAGCTCGAAGCCCATTGTTTAAAAACCAATTCGCTAGGAGACAAGATGGGTCCAATTCAAACAAAGAGTGACAGAAGTTTAAGAAGGCGCGTGAAGACCTCACTGAATGCAAAGAGAAAAATGAAACACAGTAGAGAAATTGGGATATTATATGACAACAAATCACTAATTTGTTTCTCATCTGCACCATACACATGGAAACCGATGGCGTATGTAACGTGAACTTAACCAAGAATTTTTAAGCATATAGTCCTCATTAATACAAAGGAGATCGAACAAATTTTTACATACAGCTTTCGATCTACTCCATAAATTTGTTCGTGTCAAATCATATGGGAATAGGTAAGAGCTATGATATGTACAAACAAAGGTAAATGTTACAGGTAAATTAATAATCATCCCCTCGAAACTAGAGATGAGGCCACGAAAGTCAGAAATCATAAATATCTCGATCAAAATCATAACTCAAACTAGAGATAAGACCTAACACCTGTAACAAAGTACCATATAAGTTAATACGCTCATCAGATCCGTAGTGTTAAGAATAAATAGAGGGATTTCAAACCATGGGGTATGACTTTTGTGGAAGTCGAGAATCCTATGCATACATATGGTAAGTGGTAGTACGCTACTTAAGAGAAATCTTTAAGTTAAGTGACGAAATGTCGACCTTCATACACGTGCCCTAAAATTTTAATATTGACAATAAGGGATTTAGTATTATAGTTAGCCAATAAAAATGTTTAATATGTATATACATGTTGATATATAATTATTTACAATGTTATATAAAAGGTTATATGGATATAGTATGGAATTTTAGAGAATGGTCTATTGAAAAGGTCCATAAGATTTCTTTAGGTATAGATATAATGGAGTTATAAGCAAAACCTCTATAATATGGAAAAAAAAATTATTGTGTAGTGGAGAGACATGACATACAAGTATAAGCTAATTAGAGGTATAAGAAGCTTCCATGTTTCTCTATTCTTTCATTACCCTTACAAGCTATAGTACTCATCTACCGTGGTTCATATAATATTACCTACTATGTTCCATAGTAAGCTTGATGTTGGTGGTATAGATTCTACTTAAAAAGAAGTTTATATCACCTTCTCACGGAAAGCTTTCTAGTCTGAATACATATGGTACTTACACTGTTCACATATAAACATATAGTCTCTACATAAGTACTAGTAGTGATGCATATAGTAACACTTTATATTCATGTAAAAATGATTATAGTAGTACTTCTATTATGCATAAGTTGGTAGTTACAGATACAATTGATTTATTTAGACAACCATCATTGATAGGATATGATTTCATGTTAGTGGCTTAACTTTTAGATTTACCCACTTAGAGATAGATAGATGCTTGCGCGCCTTAAAGAAATTCGATTTCAGTTTCACTCTTATGTATTTCCAATTTTGTTATTGTTAATTTTTTTTTATTTTTTTAGTTTCTATTTCCCTTGTTTCGTTCCTTCATGTCACTATTGAAAACTGTAACAAAGACCTATAATTTCTTTCTTTTCAAGCTTCTGTTGCAGAAATTGAATTTATATCCAAATCCAGAAAATTAAGTTAGGAATCTGTTCGGGTACTATCCATCATTTGGATAGCTCTTAAACCCTTTTTAGTTGAATTTAACCACTTACTAGCATTCTCAATTCACTACCTAGCCATTATCCACTAGATACACAGCAGGAACCAACACATCACATATAATACACAATCCCATCACCAACCAAAACATCACGTACATAAGAGCATAACATCTAAACCACAGGAACTCACTTAATTAGATACCTTCAACACAACAACACTTTCTAATAGTTATACTCACTCATATCTTGTACAATTATATACTACAAGTGCTAATCACATTGTACCAGTATCAGATATTTACAAGTATAAGTAGCTTCCATGTTTCTCTATTCTTTCATTACCCTTACAAACTATAGTACTCATCTAAGCTAGTTCTTATAAGCTTATATATTATGTTTCCATAATAAGCTTGATGTTGGTGGTATATCTTCTACTTACAAAGAGTTTTATATCACCTTCTCACGGAAAGCTTACTAGTTTGAATACATATGGTACTTACACTGTTCACATATAAGCATATAAGTCTCTACATAATTACTAGTAGTGATGTATATAGTAACACTTTATATTCATGTAAACAAGATTATAGTAGTACTTATATTATGCATAAGCTGGTAGTTACAGAAACAATTTATTTATTTAGACACAAAGAATTTCTAGGATATGCTTTCATGTTACTACCTTAACTTTGAGATTTACCCACCTAGAGATAGATAGATACTTGCCTGCCTTAATAAAATTCGATTTCAATTTCACTGTTATGTATTTATGATTTTGTTATTTTTAATTAATTAATTTATTTCATTCTTTTTATGTTTCCCTTGTTTCGATCCTTCATGTCACTCTTGGAAACTATAACAATGATCTAGAATTTCTTTTTTTTTCAAGCTTCTGTTGCAGAAATCGATAATTTATAACCAACTCCAGATTTGATAACAAAGGTATATAATTTTTTTTATTTCATTTCATTTTCCTTTGATTCTTATATATATTTACATCCTAAAATTATAGGTTTTCTAGAATCACTACTTTGAATTTCTTAACTCATTTCAAAGTATAATTAGATTTATATTTTCTTACAAAATATATTTTTTTATAATTCAAGAAAACCCCTCTTGTACTAATATCCTTAGTCTCTTATACTTTGTCTTTTCCATCCACACATCTACTGTACATATTTAATTTTTTATAATTGCATTAGAAATATTTCTATGTACATCTCAATTATGATACTTAAATTAATTCAGGTATTTTGTGCAATGTATTTCAAGAATACATTTTATTTGAGTTAATTGCAACAAAATGAACATAATTAAGAAAAATCACACAGAATTCAGCAACAGAATGAACATAATTCACACATAATTCAACAACAAAATGAAAATAAATTCAGACAGAATTCAGCAACAAAATGAACATAATTTCACACAGAATTCATCAAGACAATGAACAAAAATTCATACAGAATGAACAGAATTAAACACCACAAAGAAATTCACACAGAGAATTCAACAACTCAGAATTCTTGTAGTATTTAAATCCACCGAATGTATTTCATTAACGTACCTAAATTTACACCTTCCATGATGCTTATAATCTTGTAAAATGTTAAAAGTGGAGTGCTTTATGATGCAATGGATATCAATAATTTAGATTATGTACAGTGATATTATGATAGTGTAGGTTGATGTTCAAGTTGTAAAATTCTTGAATGTTAACTTCTACAAGTTCTAAAGGTAGATTCTGTAAAGGGCCATGTAGCCTCTAGATCTCATGTTTTCTCAAAGGTGAAATATCCAGTAAATGCCCCTACAGTCAATCTCTGGAACATAAATAGAAGTTATTCATTTTAATATCCATAAAACACTACCACTTGAAGGAAAACCTTGTACATGTGTCATCTCTCCCTTCTCCCATAAATGTTTAGGAAAACTTTAAGGCATGCGTCATTTCTATTTCATTTCTCCCACAAAATCATAAAGGTGTGACTTTTGATATGACTTCATAAGCACCACAACTAGTTGTTTTAGTATGTGCATAAAATAATTTTGCAAACCATGTAAATTTCATTTCTCCAACAAACTAAAGACTTTCTCCCACTAATTCAAGGAAAACTTTAAGGGCTAAAAATTGAACCTAAAGTTGTTGAACTCTCTTAGGATAGGATCCCCCAAGCTGAAGGCTTTCCCCCATTAATTCAACGCAAAATTTAAGGCCTAAAAATTTAACCTAAAGTGGTTGAAATTCCATTGGATTTGAGTTTGTTTGTTGAGTCTTAAATTCTACAAGTTCTAAAGGAGTCTATAAAGGGGTAGGTAGCCTCTGGATATCATAATTTCTTAAGGCATGTAAAGGGCCAGGTAGCCTCTAGATCTCATCCTTTCTTAAGGAATGTCATTTCTAGATGCGATTTCTATCATAAATTTTAAGGCAAACCTTCATGAAAACCATGCATGAACCATGTATATGTGTCATAAATCTCCCTTAAACTCTAGGCAATGCAATCTTTAATGCATCTCATTTCTAGATGTGAATTGTACCATAAAATTTAAGTCAAACTTTAAGATAACCATGCACATGTCATGTATCTCATGGACATGTGTCATTTCTCCCATGCATTTGCAATAAATGTTAATTTAATATTTTTTTATTGAATTTGTTTTTTTTCAGGGATAAAAAACCCACTGAATATGGCTAAAAAATGGACATTATGCATAATTTTTTCTTGCTATCTCAATCCAGGGAAGGCAATAATTACATATATGCTTTCCAATATTGCAACTAGCAAGGTCGTCCAAAGGAAAATGAATATACTAGGAATAAGAACAAACAACGATCCATATTATATTGCATTGATAAAATTCTTGGGAACAGCTTGGGAGTATGGATAAAATGGAATTCTAGTTTTCAACAATTCCGAACTTCTGTGCAACTAGATGAAAGGCATGTACCAAGTTAAGAAGGAGAGGCTAAAACAAGTGCATGGAAAAGCAAACAATATTGTTAGCCAATTTAAAATTTTTAATAGAGGACATTGAACATGTTGGAAATATTGTCATTGATGGCAAAGGAGGCAGCGCTGAAGCAAAGAGGCAGCAAAGAAGCAAATGAAGGCAAAGGAAACGAATATAATAGAGGCAGAACCGTTATCTCAGCAATAGAGGTAGAGGCAGAGCGACAGGAGCAGCAGAGGCAGAGGCAGAAGCAGAGCCGTTATAAAATTCCAGGAATCGCACTCTCCAACCGGCATTATACATATAACTTATACAAACATTATTCCGGGAATCGCTTCACTCCAGCGGCAAAATATATAAACATATATATCAGTTATATGCAAGCAGAGCACATATAACATATACAAACATAATTCCGGGAATCGCTTCACTCCAGCGGAAAAATATATATATATAACAGTTATATACAAGCGGAGCACTTTATATCTATTTAAACAAAGGTCAAAGCATAAATATATACAAAAGGAGCACTTTATTATAAGTTTCATATTATTAATCCCGAAAACAAAAGAACCAAAGGTCCAAGGCATATATATTATGGAGCGCATAAAACAAAGTTTTATAAGGTGGGACCCCTCCCCAATCGGATCGGAAATGTGAAGAGTCCAAAGGTGGAAGCGCATTACAATTACCGATTGGCGATTTCCGATTGAATCGCAATCGGAGCACATTGGAGCTGCAATAGTTGAGTGATATAAATTCAGGCGATTGGCGATTTCCGATTGAGTTGCAATCGAAGCACATTGGAGCTACAATAGTTGAGTGATATCAATTCAGGCGATTGGCGATTTCCAATTGAATCGAAATCGGAGCACATTGGAGCTGCAATAGTTGAGTGATATCAATTCAGGCGATTGGTGATATCCGATTGAATCGGATCGGACTGTGGAACAATTAACTGGTTTGGCATTCAAACATTGTGATTTACGATCGCTGATTTGCATCGGAATCGGAGCAGAAGCGATAAATAGCATTCGGAGAAGACTCATTGCATCGGGAAGTGTGTTAAGTGGGCCCAAAAGGAGTTCTTATATGTTTAATATGTCTTCACTATATTACGTTGAGAATTGATTTAAAAAGGAAGTGTGTATGTATGCCGAGAGTTGAAATTACTTATTTGTATATGTGAAAGGGTGTTGTTATATGCATATATATTACATTGTTGCGGTTGTATTAAAACATGCCGCGTGGTCTGTAGACCCACGGGCCTCAACTTAACGGGAGGGTGATTATTAATGCAATACAATTGTAATATATGTATGTTCCGGCCTACGGAATTCTCCACATCAACAAGACACTTGTTGCGTGTAAAGGATTGAATTACAGTCAGCAGACTCATTTATATATAAAGCGCTGGTATAAAACTAAAATAAAAATGCAGTTCATAAATTCAGGAGTTACGCAGCAGCCATAAACAGAAAGGCATACAGAGAAGAGAAAGGGACAAAGAGACAGTTAGAGAAAAGACAAATGCGCAGCAAGCCAAGAGACAAAATGAGTGAGTTGGAGTTCAAATTGTAATTCGAATGTAAATGTTTTAATTGTTTTTATTGTTTTTGATGCATTGGCAAGTCTCCGAGAGAAAAAAAACTCCCACGGTAATGTTAAAATTGACACCTACAGTTATAATTTCTGAGTAAGCTGATAAAAGGAGTAAGAAGGCAGAAGGCAAAGAGACATGACTTTCCATTTTGAATTCCAAGCAGAATACAAACAGTCATTTGAGGAAATCTATAAATAATATCATCTTGATATGCAGAGTGAGTTTTTTTTTAAATGAAGAGAGAGTAAATTGAGAGAAGGCAGAATATAGAAGAGTAAGACAGAGAAGATTAAGAAAAGCAGAACAGAAGGAGAAGTTACAGAACAGGGCTGATATCTGAGGTAAATCAGCAAACTTTCAGTTTGATAAATTGAGGAAGTTGGAGCTTCCCTATCAAGTTGCGGCTTGATAGTCATCAGTTGTAGCTGACTGAGGTTGGAGCCTCCTGTAGGTTGGTTCCTACAGAAAATTGAAGGGAGTTGGTGCTTCCTTGCAAGTTGTAGCTTGCAGAATTGAGGTAGGAGCCTCCTGTAGGTTGGTGCCTGCAGAAAAACAGTGGTGAGAGGGAGTTGGAGCTTGCCTTTGCATCACAACAATAATAATATGTGGTTTTCTCCCTTTTATGGGTTTCCACTTATATCTGGTGTCTCTGTGCATGATGTTTATGTGTTGATCTGATTTATATCATTTGCTTAATACCTGCTGCTCTCAAATTAAGTCTACTGCTCTATTAAACTAATACTTTCGGATTACATTCTAAGATTACTCTCACATTAAATAGAGTTTGAAATGAAGGTGTAAATAAGTTTATTGAAAAGTTTAAAAGATCAGGAATGTATTAAACTGATTCACCCCCCCCCCCCCTCTCAGTTTAATTAGAGATTCAACAATTGGTATCGGAGCCAGTTTCTTTGTACAAGTCTAACGACTGAAAGGAGATCCTAGGTTCCCAAGATGGCTAGTAAAGAAGGATGCTCAAACAATAAAGCCCCTTTCTTCACTGGTGAAAATTATGCTTTCTGGAAAATCAGAATGAAGACATACATAATGTCACTAGGAGTAGAAGTCTGGGCTGCTGTGCAATTAGGATATGCCCCGAAGTCAACTGATACAGAGAAAGAAGCTAAAGAAAGCTTTGTAGCTAATGCAAAAGCCATGAATTCCATCCTGAATGGATTATGTGAAGCAGAGTTTATTAAAGTAATGCACAAAGACACTGCCAAGAAAATATGGGATACTCTTGAAGACATACATGAGGGAGACCAGAAAGTAAAAACTGCCAAACTTCAAATATATAGAGCCCAGTTTGAAAACTTAAAAATGAATGATGATGAGGATGTTGGCAGCTTCTTCTTAAAAGTTGCAGAAATTGTTAACAATATGAAAGCCCTTGGAGAAACCATACCAGAAGGTATAGTTGTGCAAAAGATTCTGAGAACACTCCCATCCAAATTTAATCCCAAGGTGTCTGCAATAGAAGAGACAACGGTTTGGGAGACTTTGACCATGAACCAGCTACTTGGAAATCTAACAGCCTATGAAATGAGGCTCCCACAGAAGAAGCCAAGTACAAGGGAGGAAGCATTCAAAACAGAAAAGAAGAAAGAAGAAAAGGAAGACATATGCTCCTGCTCTGATGAAGAAGAGGCTAAATTTGTCAAGAAATTGGATAGAGGCTCAGGTAGATACAAAGGTAAACTTCCTTTTAAATGCTTTAACTGTGGAAGAGTTGGACATTATGTTGCTAAATGTCCTCACAAGAAAGTAAGAAATCAAGCTCAAGAATCAGAGAAAGACACATCAAAGAATTGGCAGAAAGGAAAGAAATTCAGCAGAAAATCCTTCTATGCACAGCAAGACAGCAGTGCATCTGAAGACTCAGATGAACCCTCAGGAGAAGAGGGAACCTCTGAATTTCTACTAATGGCCATAGAAGATCCTGAAGGACTCTTGCTAGAAGAAGAATAAGAAGGGGAAGTCGATCTTGAGGAGGAGCTAAGAAGTGCTCTGGAGGAGATTGAGAGACTCAAACTAAAATGCAGAAAACAAAAAGATATTCTCCTCAAATGTGTTAAAGAAGAACAAAATTCAGAAGTCCTCATGCTGCTGAAGGTAAGGCTTGAAGAAGCCAAGAAGATAGAAGATATGTTACTTGAGAAAATCAAGGATAAAACCCAAGAACAAGAGAGGCTGGAAGAAGAAATTCTGTGTCTGAGAAAGAAATTAGAAAAAGCTCAACAGAAAGTTTCTATATACCCTTCTCAAACAACAAGCTCTATTAAGTTGAATGAAATTTTGGTTGCTCAAAGATCCCCTATGATAAAGACTGTAATAGGCTACGAAGGAGAATCAAGTAAAGGAAAAGAAAAGGTTGACAGAGAGATTATTTTTGTAAAAGCAAAGAAGGATGAGGAAGTAGCTCAAATAATTCCAACAAAAGAAGAAATATGCAATAAGAGAGACAAAGAGCAGAAGAAACCTCTAGTAACAAAGAATATAATGAATACTAAGATGGCAGAAAAAGAATCATATGCCCCTAAGTATATCAAATTTGGAAGTCATCAGAGGAAATTCTTCCCTCCTATGAAGAATGCCACCTGATATGTCTGCCACAAGCCAGGACACATTGCTGCATATTGTTATGCAAGGAAGAGTAATTCAGACCTGCAAAAGATGCAAACAGTGAAGAGGCTATCTCAGACAAACAAATGGAGAAAACAACCTTACATCAGGTATGCAAATAATTTCTATGGTTATTGTTTTTATTGTAAGGAATTTGGCCATAAAATTATTGAATGTAGAAAGTATAGACAAAGACTGATGTTCAATACCTCAAGGAGGTTTATGAGTCAAAGCAATTTTGTTCATGCTCACAATTATGCAAAAACTATAATCAAATGTTCAAAAGGGGGCCTCCAGTGGATAAAGAAGGTGAATAACTGTGACCTGGCTCTAACTGCTCAAGATCTGAAAATCCAGTGGTACTTGGACAGTGGCTGCTCCAAACACATGACTGGAGACAGAAGCAAGTTTATAACTCTTGATGAAAATAAATCTGGCAATGATAAATCAGGAAATATCAAGGGAAAAGGCTCAGTCAGCATATACAATGGCAGAGAAAAATCCCAAGAGGTACTATTTGTGGATGGACTGAAAGCAAATTTACTGAGTGTCAGTCAGATGTGTGACAAAGGCTGTGAAGTTCTTTTTAGAGCACAAGATTGTGTAGTCAGGTCAAGCACAACAGGAAAGACTCTGCTCAAAGGTGTTCGAATAGAGAGCAATGTATACATAGTGAAAGAGGAAGATGAAGCCTGCCATCTTAGCAAACTTGAGGAGTCATGGTTGTGGCATAGGAGATTGGGACATCTCAGCTTTGACCATATCATCAAATTGAGCAAGAAGAAAGCTGTCAAAGACATGCTAGAAATAAAAAGGCCTTCAAGTACTATATGCAAATCTTGTCAATTAGGGAAACAGACTCGCACATCCTTTAAATCTAAAGAGGAGTTGTCAACAAGAAGACCACTCCAGCTTGTGCACATGGACCTGTGTGGACCTGCTAGAACTAGAACACCAAGTGGAGAATCCTATTTCATGTTGATAATAGATGACTTCTCCAGAATGACATGGGTTGCCTTTCTCAAAAATAAATCAGAAGCATTGGAAAAATTTAAGATATTCAGAGCATTAGCAGAAAATCAAACTGGATGCAAGATGAAATGTATCAGATCAGACAGAGGAGGAGAATTCACAGATTATGACTTTGCAGACCTATGTAATGAACATGGAATAAAGCAACAATTTACTATTGCAGGGACACCTCAGCAGAATGGAGTAGCAGAGAGACAAAACAGGTCTGTACAACAAATAGCCAGAGCTATGATGCAAGAGAATAATATTGCTCAAACCTTAAGGCGAAGAAGCGGTACACACGGCGGTGCATATCCTTAATAAAGCTCACTTAAGGCCAAGCGATGACAAGACTCCCTATGAACTATGGCATGGAAAGCCAGCTTCAATAAAACATTTCAGAGTCTTTGGTAGCAAGTGTTACATAAAGAATAATGATGAAAACCTTGGAAAATTTGATGCAAGAGCAGATGAAGGGATTTTTCTAGGATATGCTTCCAAAAGCAAAGGGTACAGGTGCTACAACAAGATCCTTCGGAAGATATTTGAAAGTATTGATGTGAGATTTGATGAAGAACTTCCAAACAATACAAGAAATACAGACTGCTGCAGTCCATCAGACAACCATGAAGAGGAAGACAAGGATGATGATGAAACAAGAAAGACAACAGATAATGCAGAGCTGAGCTCGAAAACCCCCTCAAGATACACTCAGAAGAATCATCCTGAAGATCAGATCATAGGAGACAAGAAAGCAGGAGTTCGGACAAGAAGGCAGCTAACAGAACAAACAGAAGAAGTATACATAGGCATGTTATCACAAATAGAGCCAAAGAAATTTGAAGAAGCCAGCAAGGACAAGTATTGGATAAAAGCAATGAATGAAGAATTGGACCAAATTGAGAAGAACAATACCTGGGAACTAGTTCCTAAACCTATTGAGAAAAATATCATTGGTTCAAAATGGGTATTCAAAAACAAAATGAATGAGCAAGGACAAGTAATCATGAATAAAGCAAGGCTGGTCTGCAAAGGATACTCACAAATAGAAGGACTTGATTATGATAAAACATTTTCCCCTGTAGCTAGAATGGAAGCTATCAGAATGTTCCTGGCATTTGCATGCTATCAAGACTTCAAGGTATATTAAATGGATGTAAAGTCTGCTTTTCTTAATGGAGATCTAGAAGAAGAAGTGTACATGGAACAACCAAGGTTTTCATTGACTTAAAAGAAGATCATAAAAGACCAAGAAGGCTCTTTATGGACTGAAACATGCTCCTCGTGCTTGGTACTCAAGACTAGATAAATATTTGCAAAAACAAGGCTTTAAGAGAGGTGGAGTGGATAGAAATTTATACATAAAAGCCCATGAAAATGAACTCCTGATTGTTGTTGTATATGTTGATGACATTATGTTTGGAAGCAACAGAGATGAACTTGCAAAAGGGTTTGCTGAGGAGATGAAATCATAATTTGAGATGTCCATGATTGGAGAACTCAGTTTCTACTTAGGACTTCAAATTCAGCAAAAGAACACAGGGACATTCATCTCACAAGAAAAATACTTGAAAGAAATGTTGAAAAAATTCAAAATGGAGGACTGTAAACCTGTGTCAACTCCCATGATCACGGGATGCAAGCCGTGTGCTGATGATGGGTCTGCGAATATAGATCAAAAACTCTACAGATCCATGATAGGAAGTCTGTTGTATCTGACTGCATCAAGACCAGACATCATGCTAGCAGTAGGACTAGTGGCAAGATATCAAGCAGCACCTAAACAAAACCATCTTCTGGCAGTAAAAAGAATAATTTTATTACCTTACAAGGCACTCGCACAATATGGGCTTTGCATCCTAAAGGAAAAGCTTCACCTTGACAAAGACAATACGATGTGCAACATCGGGGCCACCGTGTGGATGATAAAGAGTATGCGGAGGTGCTTTCTATCTAGGAGAAAGTCTGGTGGCATGGTTAAGCAAGAAGCAAACATCCATCTCTCTGTCTACAACTGAAGCAGAATATATAACAGCAGCAGCATGTTGTACACAAGTCATGTGGATGAAGCAAACTCTTCAAGACATGAAGGTAAGCATTGATGAACCTATTTCAATCAAATGTGATAATACAAGTGCTATAAGTATATCTAAAAATCCCGTGCTTCATTCAAAAACCAAACATATTCCAATCAAGTATCATTTCCTCCGAGAACAAGTGGCTCAGAAAATAGTAAAACTTCTGACCATGTATCAACGAAATAACAGATAAGTAGATACATTACCAAACCACTGCGATAACCATTCGAATACTTGAGAGACAAAAACTAGGGGTAGTATCTCGTAGATACTATTCTCTAATATGAAGAGAAAGTACAGTCTCAGGGGGAGAACAAAATGAAGATATCATTCCAGGGGGAGAACAGCCAATAAGATAAGCATAAAACAAGTCCACAGGATCAGCATTATTAATATTATCAGCATTCAGAAGCAACAAGAACTTTTCAATCGTAAAATGCATCATCTCTGTCTGCAATCTAGCACATATTACAGGCACTACAAATGAAACACAACATAGTCCAATCTCGGCAGAAGAGGACCTAAACGTAACTTAGAGAAAGGAAATACAACAACAGAACCCATACGGTGGGATGAGGAGTCATCCTTTGCCATTGATGTTAAAGGGGGAGGAAGAAAAAATAGCAAACAAGAAGAGCAAGCAACAAGAGAAAGAGAAAGCAAACAGAGAAAGTGGATTGCCATCAATGACAAAGGGGGAGACTGTTGCAAATGTTGTCATTGATGGCAAAGGAGGCAACGCTGAAGCAAAGAGGCAGCAAAGAAGCAAATGAAGGCAAGAGGGAAACGAATATAATAGAGGGCAAGAACCGTTATTCGAAGAATAGAGGCAGACAGGCTGCGACAGAGTAGCAAGAGGGCAGAGAGGCAGAGAGCCGTTATAAAATTCCAGGAATCGCACTCTCCAACCGGCATTATACATATAACTTATACAAACATTATTTCAGGAATCGCTTCACTCCAGCGGCAAAATATATAAACATATATATCAGTTATATGCAAGCAGAGTACATATAACATATACAAACATAATTCTGGGAATCGCTTCACTCCAACGGCAAAATATATATATATATAACAGTTATATACAAGCGGAGTGCTTTATATCTATATAAACAAAGGCCAAAGCATAAATATATACAAAAGGAGTGCTTTATTATAAGTTTCATATTATTAATCCCGAAAACAAAAGAACCAAAGGTCCAAGGCATATATATTATGGAGCGCATAAAACAAAGTTTTATAAGGTGGGACCCCTCCCCAATCGGATCGGAAATGTGAAGAGTCCAAAGGTGGAAGCGCATTGCAATTACCGATTGGCGATTTCCGATTGAATCGCAATCGGAGCACATTGGAGCTGCAATAGTTGAGTGATATCAATTCAGGCGATTGGCGATTTCCGATTGAATCACAATCGAAGCACATTGGAGCTACAATAGTTGAGTGATATCAATTCAGGCGATTGGCGATTTCCGATTGAATCGAAATCGGAGCACATTGGAGCTGCAATAGTTGAGTGATATCAATTCAGGCGATTGGTGATATCCGATTGAATCGTATCGGACTGTGGAACAATTAACCGGTTTGGCATTCAAACATTGCGATTTGCGATCGCCGATTTGCATCGGAATCGGAGCAGAAGTGATAAATAGCATTCAGAGAAGACTCATTGCATCGGGAAGTGTGTTAAGTGGGCCCAAAAGGAGTTCTTATATGTTTAATATGTCTTCACTATATTACGCTGAGAATTGATTTAAAAAGGAAGTGTGTATGTATGCCGAGAGTTGAAATTACTTATTTGTATATATGAAAGGGCGCTGTTATATGTATATATATTACATTGTTGCGGTTGTATTAAAACATGCCACGTGGTATGTAGACCCACGGGCCTCAGCTTAACGGGAGGGCGATTATTAATGTAATACAATTGTAATATATGTATGTTACGGCCTGCGGAACTCGCCACATCAACAAGACACTTGCTACGTGTAAAGGATTGAATTACAGTCAGCAGATTCATTTATATATAAAGCGCTGGTATAAAACTAAAATAAAAATGCAGTTCATAAATTCAAGAGTTACACAGCAGCCATAAACAGAAAGGCATACAGAGAAGAGAAAGGGACAAAGAGACAGTTAGAGAAAAGACAAATGCGCAGCAAGCCAAGAGACAAAATGAGTGAGCTCGAGTTCAAATTGTAATTCGAATGTAAATGTTTTAATTGTTTTTATTGTTTTTGATGCATTGGCAAGTCTCTGAGAGAAAACAAACTCCCACTGTAATGTTAAAATTGACACCTACAGTTATAATTTCTGAGTAAGATGATAAAAGGAGCAAGAAGGCAAAAGGCAAAGAGACATGACTTTCAATTTCGAATTCCAAGCATAATACAAACAGTCATGTGAGGAAATCTATAAATAATATCATCTTGATATGCAGAGTGAGTTTTTTTTTAAATGAAGAGAGAGTAAATCGAGAGAAGGGAGAATATAGAAGAGTAAGATAGAGAAGATTAAGAAAAGCAGAACAGAAGGAGAAGCTATAGAATAGGGCTGATATCTGAGGTAAATCAGCAAACTTTCAGTTTGATAAATTGAGGAAGTTGGAGCTTCCCTATCAAGTTGCAGCTTGATAGTCGTCAGTTGTAGCTGACTGAGGTTGGAGCCTCCTGTAGGTTGGTGCCTGCAGAAAACTGAAGGGAGTTGGTGCTTCCTTGTAAGTTGTAGCTTGCAGAATTGAGGTAGGAGTCTCCTGTAGGTTGGTGCCTGCAGAAAAACAGTGGTGAGAGGGAGTTGGAGCTTGCCTTTGCATCACAACAATAATAAGATGTGGTTTTCTCCCTTTATGGGTTTCCACTTATATCTGGTGTGTCTGTGCATGATATTTATGTATTGATCTGATATGTATCATTTGCTTAATACCTGCTGCTCTCAAATTAAGTCTACTGCTCTATTAAACTAATACTTTCAGATTACATTCTAAGATTACTCTCACATCTAATAGAGTTTGAAATGAAGGTGTAAATAAGTTTATTGAAAAGTTTAAAAGATCAGGAATGTATTAAACTGATTCACCCCCCCCCTCTCAGTTTAATTAGAGATTCAACAGACAAATGTGAATAAGATATCTTCTGATATATTACGTGGGCAATGCCAATTTATGATTAATCTATAAAAGATGAATTAATAGATAAATTAGAATTATACGGGGAAATGCCAATGCAAGATTTATCTATCAAGGATGAATTAGTTTTCAGGTGCTCTTCTTAAAAAATTCAAGATTCATCTCTCAAAGATGAATTACTGTTGAGACTCTCTCCTTCAAAATTTATTGATGGACATTGTAACTTATCTTGGATATGTGTGTGTTTTGTACTTATAAATGCATATTTTTTAATGACCATGTGTTTTTTTCAATTATATACCAAGTTTTCTCCCACCACATTATGTAAAGTGCAACTTGGTGAACTTCACATTTGCAACAAATGGTGAGCTTCACAGTTTTATAAAATTAAAATGTGAGGACGTCAGCAATTTTTTTTTTAAATGGAGTTTTATGCTTCATTTTTAATGACTATGCATTTTTTTTCAATTTCATACCAAGTGTGCTCCCACCATGTAAAGTGAAATTTAGTGAAATTAACATTTTTATAAAAATTTTTGCTTAAATTGAGTTTCACACATCAACTAGTGCTTTGAAAGTTGAGTTTTACATAATTTGTGTACACTAAATTACATTAATTTTCTGAAATTTATTTTGCATTTATTTTAAATAGTAATTTAAAAGAATAAATGTAAATTTCCACTATACATATATATATCATGGAGGATGAACAACGAAGACCAATATAATCCCATATCTCTACGAGAGAGGGGGATCAGGGATCGAGGGATGGTCATGGTATTTAAATATAATATTAAATATCCATACATATGCATACATGTGTGTACATATAGAATTGATTTTTTATCAATTTTGTGAGTTAAATTATTTTTTAATAAGTGTCATTTTTTAATTTTTAGGAGCTAAGAGGAAAAGGGTGTCTACTCCACCAATGGAGCATTCCCATGGTTCACACAATCGTGGTATGGTTCATGCAATTTAATAAATGAATATGTACATGTATTTATATGTATGAATGCATTTTTGAATTTATTATATAAATTAATATTTTTTTATGAAGCTTCTCTCTGGTCTCATGAGATTGGTGGTAGTTCAAATTCCCTTAGAGGGCCATCAATAAGTGTTGGCAGATTGTGTGAAGGTGGTGATATGTATTCCCCTAGAGGCCAATTGACAGATGCTCGTGTTGGTTCTCAAACAATCAGTGGTCGTTCTAGTTCTTAGCAGGGTCGTTATGGTTCTCAACAGTATTAGGGTGGGCAAGACGTTATCCAACAACATCGAGGTGGCCATCAATTTTATTATCAGTTTCATTCAATTTGTACAAATGTGTTTACATGTGTTTTTTTAATATAAAAAAATTGTATATATTGATGCAGAGGCTCAAAATGGTGCTTCAAATGTTTCTCAAAAAAGACATAGGGTAAAACGTGTCATTCAATAAGAAGGTTGTCCACCAACCACGACTTATCCATCTAACATTTCCGATATACCTTGGGGAAAAAACATGCAACAATGCACCTTAGAAAGGTGTCAACATCTTCATGAAAATTTGAAGAGAGATCTCGTGGTTTTGAATCTACCTGCTGAGAGTCGACAAAGCTTGGAAATATTTACACACTCTTTAAGTGAACTAGTATATGTGTATCGAAAGCTTGGGCCAACCACTGATACTTTTGTAGAAGTGATGAGAAAAAAAAAGGAAACAATGATGGGTCCCGTTAAATGGGATGTTGTTAAACAAAGACTTACAACAGAAATGGCCAAGTCTATGTTTAATTTCAAATAATGGCGGAAAATAAAGCTGTTGTAGGTGAAATATTTCAAGCACCCTCATATAGCTCGCTATTTGTATGATAGACACCTTGCGGCCCATGGAAGACTCTCATGGAATGACAATGTTCCACTTTATTTTTCAAAATTATTTTATGCAGAATTATTTTTGCAAATGAAACACAATTACAATGACCTCCCCTCTGAATTTTTTGGTCCTAGGAAAGGTCGATTGTGTGACCATAGGGGCGCTAGGCATGATGTTGAGTTGCCTCGCACTGAGAAAAAATTGTTTAGTCGAACTCTTCGTGTCGAAACTTTGCGATCAGAGATGGATGCCACTTCTCAAATTAATCAAGAAGTAAGGGACGACATCATTGAAAATGTTCATAGTGGATTGGGTGGTGTCAATGTTTGTCTGAATCGAAAAAGAGCATATGAGAATGCACGTACTAATTTTGTGCATTATACATATGAAGAGATTGAAAACATGATTATTGGAGATCTAAAAACATATGCAAAGAATTGTCACAATGGTTGGCATGACCTAATTGTTCATGAGGAAGAGGGAATGGGAATGGTATGTCTTAATGGTTAGGGTTCAATTATTTTAACACATGTACAATTCATAATAAATACATATATACATATATTTATTTGTATACATTAATATAACAAAAATGTATCATTATATGTTAACACCATTTGTAGTTGTCACGCTTTGTGAATGAAGAAAATTTTAATATCACGGTCAGAGCCTCTGGTTCAAACAATCACAATGGGTCTCACCATCATTCATACAATCAAGATGGTTCTCACCATCAAGATATGTTGGAAAATATTAGTGTTTTTTATGTGAACACATCATGATGTACAATTATTTTTTATCTATTATTATATATATTGAAACATGACGAGATATTTTTAAAATAAATAACTGTGCACACATGTACATGTACATATATATAATAAAATGTTTTAAAAGATTCTAATTCTGTCTGATTTTTTTGGGATGGCGGTACATTCTTCTTCCTTGGGAGATGTGCCAAATCCACCATCTCAAGTATGAACAATTTTTCATTTTCAAAATATATATTTTTAAGTTATATATTCCACCTCAAAAAGTTCCATTAAAAAATGAGATATATCTAGATCTTGAGCTATTTTAAATTTTTTGAAATTTAGGTTTTTGGAGATTTTACTTTTGAGCCAGTCTTAGGAGATGCGCCAAATCCACTAGCACAAGTATTCAATTTTTCACTTAAATATATATATGTTGTAAAGTTATAAGTTATAAATGGAATTTTAAAATTTTTATTATAAATTGAGATCTAGAGATGTTGAGTTATTTTAATTTTTTTGAATTTTAGGCTTTTGGAGATTTTCTTTTGGAGGCTCTCTTAGGAGATGTGCCAAATCCACCAGCACAAGTATTCAAATTTTCACTTAAATATATGTCTTTAAGTTATAATTTATAAATTGAAGTTCAAAATTTTTATTATAAATTGAGATCTTGATATTGAGTTATTTTAACTTGTAATTTTTTTAAATTTTAGGTACCTATAGAGGATTTCTTTTTTCCATGGACTCTAGCGATGGAGATAGGAACATCCACACCATTTCAACCATTTAAACAACTTGTCTAACTTTTTTTTAATATTATTGAAAATAAGTTTATATATGCATTTTAATTTGAAATTTTTTAATATATATATATATATCCCCTTGTGGAAAACTCTTGGTCCCATTAAATCCAAATTGGTCCTATGGCTGGCATTAAAAAATCATCTTTTAACTTGGGACAATATACAACATCGTGGTTGGAAGGGCCCAAGAAGAATCTATTTGGCATCAAGCCTCATCTTCTTTCTCTACTCCTAGCCAAGCTCCTGCAGTTTCTTATGAACAAAATTTTTTACAGTGGTGGAAGGAGCCCAGGGAAAGCTCTTTTTTAGCCTTCCTTGCTTTATTTATGTATGGAATTTGGTGGGCTCTAAATATGTCAATTTTTAATGATAAGATAATTCCCAAAGAGCTAACTGTGGCGATGATTTTTCAGTGGGTCTCTGAGCACAAAAACCCTGCTAAAGTAATCAAAGTTTGCATAGTGATTCCCCCTACTATTTCAACAAGCCCCCCTTGGGTTTTTCTGATGGGGCAGGTCAAGGTTCTTCTCCATTGGTAGGTGTAAGGGTTGTTCTCCATCTCTCAGAAGAATCAAAATTTAACATTTCTGATGCTCCAGGTCACAGATGAAATAATAAAGCTGAGCTTGTTGCTCTATTGATGGTTCTTCATGTGGCCAAGTATAAAAATATAAATTCTTTACAGTGTTTTTGGGATTCCAAATTGTTTATTGAATGGGCCCAAAATCAGTCACAGATTCACTCATCTCATCTTCAAGCCATTATCTGAAGAATTAAAATTATGATGGAAGATTTCCATGACCTCTCCTTCAGACATGTCTATCGAGAGTTGAATATGGAAGCTAATTCTCTGTCCAAATCAGCACTCACTCTTCCACATGGTACTCTAAAGATCGCGGATCTCTCCTCAAATTCAGAGGAGATTTTTTTTGTTTTAATTTGGGCTTCGCTGTTGTTAAAATTGGAAGCGGTTGGAGTGGTTTACATATGTCAATAGGAATGAACATCTCCTGACATATTTTTTGTCTACGATGATGTTTTGTTTTTGGAGTTGGGATGAAAACAACAACACTAAATGTGAGGTTTTTTTTATGATGAATGGAAACAACAATAATTTTTTTCCAAAAAGGAAAAACTACTGATAGGATTCAGGAAGGAACTACTCCTGATTTTTATGTAACTTTATACATATTTTAAAGAAACACACAGGTCAAGGAGCATTGTAAAACATCGTTATAGGGGTTGGTCAGTTATTTTATTAATAAAATAAAGATTTTTTTCCAAGGGAATATATATATATATATATATATATATATATATATATATATTATTGTACATGTAGATTGTACAGTTTACTGTTGAAGATGTTCTAGTGGCGGGAGTTTTGGTAGATGAGCAACAAATGGAGAGGGAACCTCATAAGGTATTGCATGATTTTTTTTAAAATTTTGTTCTTCTACATGAAGTTCTATATATTCTCACTCAATTTAAAAAAATTAAAGTTTAATTTTTGTACACATTGTGCATAGGTTCCCCATGCTTCATAGGATATCTCGAGGATCGTGACTTTGTTCGGAAAAATAGTACATCCATCTGTATTTGATGGATGATGCACATGCAAACATGAAACATTATATTTTCAATAGATTTAGTATTAAATTTACTTTTATATATATATTCTTATCTAGATGCAGTCATATATATAACTTGATACTTACTATGAGATCTACAAATTTTGGACATATTTTATGTGAACTTGTTGTGACCAGCAACAACCCCCCTTTTATTTAATATTAGTAATAATACTAAATAAATGAGGACCCTTAGTTAAAAATCCAAAAAATAAATTAGGATTTGTTTGCCTTTTAAAATAAAACTTTCTATCATAAACCTATAGAAATCCCTTTGAAAGAATATTAAAAAACACTTAAGTTTATGATAGATTATAATAAAATTGCTCTTTAAACAAGATAGCGCATCCATAACAAAATGGTATATATCTTTTATAAAACGCATTGGTCGCAGATCGCATAGTGCAGAAAACAGAAATGATTAATGAATATCTTTTGTGCTCTTTTCAGTTGTGCGCTTTTGCGATTTTGCGATATGTGCTTTTGCGATTTTGCGATATGCGCTTTTGCGATTTTGCGATATGTGCTTTTGCGCTATTGCGCAATTTCCGCTTTTGCGCTTTTTTCATAACTGCGATGACTTCATTTTGCGATATTGCGACATTGCGATATTGCAATATTGCGCAGCAAATCACAGATCGCAATGTCGCAGATTCACATAGGCGTGCTATCCCAAGGCAATCTTCCCATATGTCAAATATGTTATGCGCTTTAATGATTAAATTAAATGATTGGATTGATTATTAATGGTAAATGAGATTGTGTTTGGATTTAAAGTCATTTCACAATTAAAATATTATATTTCATCCGCTTTCACATTTGTAATAGTCTCATCACCTTTCTTATGCCATTACTCTCATTTAGTCATAAAACGCAGGCACGAAGAAGCAAACGTCTATACAAAGCTTTCGCTAAACACTATGGGTAAAAAGGAGAAAAGCTCGAGTTCTGAAAACAAAGAAATGGCTTCGTTGTATGCAGACACCGCTTGTAATAAGGATGCTATTATATCCACTTGGGAAGGAATGTATAATCTGTTAGAAGATGAAAACCCTGTGGTGATAAAATTTGTAGCTACAGCAGGTTCCAAGGATACGTCTAAAGCAACCCTTAGAGACTTGGCTTGCTCATTTCTGCATAGAATAGCAGCAAGGCCAAGGATTCTCCCATATACAGACATGGTGAGATGGGTGCAAGATAGCACTGATATTTTAGACAGGCAATTCAAAACTCCATCTGAAGAGCTAATCGGGTCATTCACCATAGAAGATCTGAGATTAATGTATAAGTTGCCAGAACCTCAGGCAACTTACAACAAACAATTCATGGAAGATTTTTCCAGAGAACATGCAAATTTGGAAGAATGCACAAAGGAGTGCACCAAAAGAAGTGAACCATTGAAGAAAAACAAACAAGTTATGTACAACACGGGTTCACTTAGCTCTCCTTATTGTTTTACTGCTGCCATGTTATGCAGGCTTTTTGGAAAGCCTGACATAAATATGATCTTGCCCGAATGGCTTCCTTTGTTGAATGCGGCTATTAATTCCACAATTATAGACTGGGCCAAAATCCTATCTGATAATTTAACCACTGCTATTTTTCACTACCGGTCTAAACGAAATGTTTCTCAACGGGTTTATCTGCCTTTTTATTTATCTGCTTATGTCATGGACGCCATCTGCTATGTCTCTAAATTCCCTGTGATGGGCTGGAAATGGACTATCCACGATCCTTTTCCCATTCATGTGTACCATAAAGAACTATGGGAGTCTAATTTTGTTCCCAATTTTACCCAAATTTGTCATGGAATAATGCTGCCATTGTACAGAACATTGTATAATAAGGATGCCCCAAGGTTATCCTCAGAAACAGAGGTTGATATTCTCCCCGTCGCGAGATGGTTTGGAGAAGAATTGTTCACTTATATTAGGGTTTTTTGAAGTTATGCTTCTCCCCATGTGTTACCCCTATATGTTCCAGATAGACTTGTAGCTCGGGAAATTGCTTATCAGACTTGTGGCCAGGGAGGTATAACAAAAGATTTAAAACAGAAGAAAAAGGGCATTTGGCCACAATTGCCCGTAAAATGTGGAACATTTTCACTATTTGATATTGGTCATGCATTTCAAGAGATAGGCAACATTACATGCCTACAGCTGTTCAAATTTTCGAGAAGGTTATTCGACCCAAATGATATTGTTAAGAATTTTACCAATGCAATCAAAGTAAGGGAATTTTCTAGGGAACATGATATTTTTGATGATATGTTCCAAGCAAGAAATTCATTCAAAGAAGTTTTTAATTCACCTCAAGCGCAGCTATCTCCAGAGGAATTTCAGGAATTCAAGATTTACAGAGAAAGAAGACTAATTCCTATTCCTTTGGATAATCTACGCTTAGAGCCCGCAAGGGAGCAAACTCCTAGTGTTAGTCTTAAAGGCAGTTCAAGTACAGGTAAATATAAATCAAAATCTGACAGAGATTATGAACATTCCAATAAGTCTAAAGAAAAGGAAGATAAAATAGAAGAATCCATTAAAGATTCTGCACAATCAAAAGAACTTACTCAATAACAAATTTTGACTTCTCAATAGACAAATCCTCCTCCAAACAATGTACAGCAATAGCCAGTCACCATTGAGTTAGACAAAGAATGGGAAACCTTTAACCAATTGATTAATATAGAAGGACATAATGTACAGACCCCTGTCCAAACAACCAAAGTTTTGAACACAGGAACAAGCAGCATAGTCACAGTGACAAAGCACATACCAATCACACCCTCCTCTGAAATTGTACTTAATGTAGAGGACATTCCTCCTCTGGATGTATTCTACAGCCCAAAATACAAAGCAGTAGTGAAGAGACAGAGGAAAAAGAGAAAAATAGAAAGTGCAATTGCTATTGAGGCAGAACAAGTAGATGTTTTGTGGAAAGATCCTGCCACAGAGCCTACTCATAATCTCACTAAGTTATCTCAACAATACAACAACTGTGAGCTATGCTTGTCCAAACACCGATAGCCACTTGAGAGCAATCCACATTGGAATGGCCAGGTTAATTGTGTAAAAGCTCTGCAACAGCAATTGCAACAGGTACAGGCCAATAAGGAAGCACAATTGAGACTTGAAGAGTTACAACAACAACTTCAAGAAATGCAAATAGGACATCAAAAAAGCTTAGCTGATAAAGACAAACAAATACAGATTATCCAAGATCAGCATAAAGATGATCCTAAGCTTCCAGAATTCATTTTAGAAACCATCTCTTTGAACAATCAACTACTGCAACAAGAGGAAGTTTTCTGCCAAAAAATCTTGCAATGGAATTCTTTGTGCCAAGAGAGCGATAAAATCACAAATCATGTCGTAGATTTAAGAAATGATTATGATTTGATTAATGAAAATATCAATGATTATCTGGCATGGCAAAAGACAGAAGAAGGCAGAAAAGCTGGTGCACCCATCGTTAATGAAAACCATAAAGAAATAATGTTAAATAACTGGGATGCACAAATCAGAAGGGCAGAAAAGGCAGCAGAGGAGGCGGCTACAGCGGCAAACACTCTCACTGATTCTGTAAATGACAATTTACACAAAGCTAATTTGATCCCATAAACTGTTCCAGGATATCTCCCACAGGAAAATCAACTGCAAACAGAATGGAGGCAAAAGGCATAAGAAAGAGCAAAATCCATCCAAGGGCTGACAAGATCAAATTGGGACTCATACTGGATGTACTTGGTGAAGCCACACAGTCAGCACAGTGCGCATAATTGTATCATCAATGCTACAGAAAAGATTGCTCCTACGCTTGCCGACTCTGTCTTCTCAGGACAGTTGAATTCTGAAGTCGGTCAACCGCATATTCTCAAAACTATGCTAGATGCCTGCAAGTTTAAAGATCAAGTTCATAGATAGATAGATTTAGTTTTAATTTTACTGTATTTTAGCCTAGGAAAAGGACGTTCATTGAACCGAATCCTTAATTTTTGTAATAAACTATTTTTAGATTTAGCTAAGTAGTATTTAAACCCCTCTCATGCATTTAGAGAGGGGTCCTAGATCTTAATATTTTTGGACTTGGAGATTGCATTTCTGTACTCCATTGTCTTATATATTTTTTGAAAAGGATCACATCTGGTGATTTTCATGCGGAATTATCTTTGAAGTGTTGCATTTCTGTACCTTGGAATTTGGTTTTGCATTATAATTACTGGATAGAGTATCAGAATGCATCTGAAATTCTTCATGATGAACAAGGTATTTCTATCTGTTCACTGTTGATCTCTTTTGTTTTATGATATTCGTTTTAAAATTTCTATCATTTATATGTATATTTGCTTTAACAACGCTTCCTTTTATATATCATTTCTGAGTATAATTGAAACATTATTTTTCATAGTTACATGTAAATGGTATACAATGATGAATGCAATATACACACAACCCTATTTAACTTCTTAAACAGTAGTTATCTTTATATTTTATTTGTTTCTCGCATATGTGTTCTGTATTTTTACACATATTAGCTGGGAACAATTCAAGAAAAACCCATGATATACCACTCCAAGTGTGAGTAGTATTGTATAAATTTTTACCGTATTTAGTTTGGGGATTAGATAGTTTTATTTCGCTAATTTAGTCCCATCTCCACCCATCCAATCCAATCCATTTAGTTACAAGGAAACTGGTCCTTTAAATCCAGTCGGAGCCACCATACCAAACGGAAAAGGAGCTGTCTTAAGGTCCCGACCGGGTGGTTTTCCCCGATGTTTGAAGCAGAGATTTTCTAGGCCTCAACATTTTTGGCGCTAGAAGGAGGGCATGAGCTATGAATGGCAAGTAAATCTTTATTCACAAGCCATTCTGAGAGCAAAACACCCTCATTAACTTCTCCAATTTCTTCTGAAATTCAAAATCCTAGAGAAGAAATTGCAGAAAATATTCAAACACCCACTACCAAAATCTCAAAACATTCAGACAATCAACATCCTGAGTCTCCTGAAGTTCAAGATCTAATTCATAAATTGAAAGGATTCTCATTATCTCTTGAAGAGTCTGAAATATCTGAAGGTACTGTAACTTCAAAATTTGTTTCTTCCAAACCTCTTACTAGGCTTCAAAGTGAAAAACTCGGTATTTCTCCGAAATAATTCCCTTTACCTAGTAGATTCAAGACAAGAAAAACTCAATCGGAATTAGTAAGTAATATAAGTTCAACCTCTAATATTCAAATATCTGTTTCTAAAGTCCCAACTCAACAAAGTACAGTTGTTTCCATATCATCTCCACAAGCATCTTCTCCTCAATCCTCATCAATCTCAACATCATCTATTCCAACCACTTCTATTCAAATACCACAAGTTTCTACTATTCCTCCAATAGTCGTCCCAATAATGGCACAGAAACCATGGTCTACTCCAGGAGCAGTCAACATGGCTACACCTTTACATGATTTACCAGACAATCCTGGAAAATGGCTTCCAAAGTTTAGCCCAGATCTTAACATTCAAGCTGAAGAACATATCAATAACTTTATGCTGGCTATTAATTTGAATGGAGTCATACACGAAGATTTTGTAGTTAGATTATTCCCATATACTCTTCAGGGAGTAGCAGGATCATGGTACTTTTCATTACCTTCAGGATCCATAACGAGTTGGGACATTTTTGCAGATCATTTTTTGACCAAATTTGGAGATGACCGATCAATTGCAAATTTACTCAATGATCTCTCAAATTTGAAGATAGAACCCAAGGAACCTATAAAAGAATTCAATGCTAGATTCAACAAACTCTTGAACAAAATTCATACAGATTCACAACCCAGTGAACAAGTCAGAATTGAATGGTATATAACTGCCTTACCCTCAAACATAACAATTTTCGTAGACAGAGATGCAAAGCCTACATTAGCTGAGAATATGAAAGAAGCTATTGCAGTGGAAAAACGTATTACTTCTCTAGAAAAGAAAAATGCTATCGAGGAAAGGAAATCAAAGAAAGTTAGCTTCAAAGATGATTCAAAGAAAAAGGCCAAAGATCCATATGACATGGAAGGTTTACAGAAAGTTCTTAAAACCATGTCAAATGAAATGGTTGAAATTAAAAAACAAGTGGCTAAAACTTCTACCAAGAAACCATTCCGAAATTTCAGAAGAAACCATGTTGAATCTAAACCTCCTAATACAATCTCTAATGCAGAGTCAGAGTTAGAAGAAGAATAATAAGATACATCTATAGTATCAGATCAAGAAGACGAAAATGAAGAAATGGCTAAATTAAATGGAATGTGGGATTTTATTCTCCCTAATTCTGATAGTGAAGAAGCTATGTCTGTAAGTACTAGGAGTAAATCTACATCAGAACCAGTGCAAATAGTTCCTAAAAATAAAATTACAACTCCAAGTACCAAAGACAAACCCACTGTGAAGAAAACTTCTCCATCACCTACTCAAAATCAGCCATCCTCTTCTAATCCTCTCACATCAACAGCGAAAACTTTAGTAGTGTCAGATCCTATGGAATACAATATTGTCGAAGACATGAAAAAGATCAAAGCCAACATTTCCTTACATGAACTCAGCAAACTGAAACACTAGCAAAAGTTGTTATTGAAAGAATTAAATGCTACACCAATTGCTCCTTTACCAAGCGGTGTAGTTGCAAAAGCAGCAAGAGGAACTGGTAAGCCACCAGATAAGGTAGATGCTACTGATACTGTGCTCATTGGGGAAAAGTCAAATTCTCAAACTCCTTTTCTTTTGACTTATGAGATGTACAATAAAAATCTGCACAATTGTTTGATTGATTCCAGAGCTTCCTCCAATATAATGCCTACTTCTGTCTATGCTAAATTAAATATTGAACCACAAAAATCATCAGTTCATATCGTTCAGTTGGATCGCTCTAAATTCCAAGTGGTAGGAGAAATCAGTTCAGTTACTATCAGATTAGCCTCAGATCCTAGGATTGTCCAAAGAATTGATATTCTAATTGCTGATATTCCTGAATTCTATGGATTAATCTTGAGCAGGGACTGGTCTGCGAAACTTAACGGTTATATCTCAACCGATTATTCACACATGTGGCTTCCCTACAAAGGGAAACCAAATCAAATCAAAATTGAACGAGAAAAACATATGACGCACACTGTCACTGAATTTGAACAACCTAATGAACCTGTGGCATTCAACAATAATATTCTTGGAGGTTATTCTGCTGAATCATTTCTTGGAAATTTCAAAGCTCCTCAGTCACCTTTTTCTGTAAATACTTTTGTTTCTCAGATAGAAAATTTTTCACAATCTGATTCTTCCAGAATTATAAATATTTCTGATGTAATTGTAGATAAGCCATTAGACAAATCTTTATTTTGGTCGTTATATTTTGATGGATCGAAGTCTAGTGATGGAGCTGGAGCTGGATGCATCTTAATTGATCCAAATGGGGAGAAAACCATGTTGTCATGTAGATTAGAATTTGAGTGTACTAACAATACCGCATAATATGAAGCCTTGGTTCAAGGACTTTATAAAGCTATAGGGTTAGATGTTAAATACTTGAAAGTTTTTGGTGATTCCGAAATTGTCATTAAACAAGTTAGGAATACTATTCATTGCCTTTCAGGACATCTTAAACACTATCAAACCCTAGTGCAAGATCTCACCACTCATTTTTTAGCATTCAATATTTCTCCTATTCCTAGGAATCAGAATACATTAGCCGACTTGTTAGCTAATGTCACATCTAAACTCCTACCTGCTGAAGATTGCAGTCCTGATAGGTTTTCTGTAGAATTGATTTTTCGTCCGTCTGTCCCAGATAATGTTACAAACTGGAGAGTTTTCTATCATGATCAAGATATTTTAAATTTCATGACTTCAGAGAAATCATATGATGAACAAATTATTGACGAAGATGATCATGATTTACAAATTGCTTCAAAAGGTAATGAAAATCCCATTCCAAAATATGTTGTTAAATTAGAGGATTTATATGACATTAAAGACAGATTCAAGAAAGTCGTTAATACTAAACTTCAAAGCTCTACTTTGAAGTTTGAATTAGTAAATCTTGGTTCTGATTCTAAACCTCAAAACGTTAACTTAGGACTCAATTTAACACCAGAGGAAAGGAATGCATTCATTAAACTGCTGAACAAGTATAAAAACGTTTTTTCTTGGAATTATGATGATCTAAAAATGTATAATACTTCGGTTATTCAACACACGATTCCAATGCTTCCTGATATTAAACCTGTTCAACAGAAGTTGGGAAAGATCCATCCAAATCTCGAAAGTCAAATTAAATCAGAACTTAATAAACTTTTGAAAGCCAAAATCATTTTTCCATTCAGGCACTCTAATTGGGTTTCCAATATGGTACCTGTAAGGAAGAAGAATGGTGATATAAGAATCTGTATTGATTTCAGAAATCTAAACAAGGCATGTTTAAAAGACAATTTCCCATTGCCAACCATGGAACAGATACTTCAAAAGGTAGCTAGTTCTGAACTTATGTCCTTTCTCGATGGATTTTCGGGCTATAATCAAGTTTTAGTTCATCCAGATGACAGATTGAAAACAACTTTCAGAACAAAATGGGGAACTTATGCTTATCAGAAAATGCCTTTTGGTCTAATAAATGCAGGAGAAAATTTTCAAAGAGCCATGGATATAGCATTCAAAGGTCTGATCAATAAATCAGTTGTTGTTTATCTTGATGACATAACAGTATTTTCAAAAAAGAGAGCCAATCATCTACATGACTTAAAACAAATATTTGAAAGATGTAGAAGGTTTGGTATTTCCTTAAATCCGAAGAAATATTTCTTTGCTTTAGATGAAGGAAAACTCTTAGGATTTGTTGTGTCAAAAGATGGTATATATATTGATCCAGATAGAGTGAAAGAAATTTTTGATATTTCTTTACCACATAACAAAAAATCCATGCAATCATTTCTTGGACAGATCAATTTTGTTAAAAGATTTATTCCTGATTTTTCTTTAATTGTTTTACCTATGCAAAATATGATCAAGAATAAATTCAATATTCAAATGGGCGCATAAAGAAAAAGAAGCTTTTGATTCAATCAAACAAGCAATCATTAATGCACCAGCATTGAATACCCCAGATTTTTCTAAAGATTTTACTTTGTATACTCTGGCCACTGAAACATCCTATGTAGCCGTTTTAACACAACTCAATGATCAAGAAATCGAAGCACCAATTTCTTTCTTTAGCTCAAATCTGCAAGGAGCTGAGCTTAATTATTCCGATGTTGAAAAACAAGCCTTTGTTGTGTTTAAATCAATCAAACATTTCAGACCTTTTCTCTTGAAAACACATACAAAAATCATTGTCCCATTCTTTGCAGTGAGGCAATTATTAATTCAAAAAGAAGTAGGAGAAAAGAGAGCTAACTGGGTAACAGCCTTGCAAGAATATGATATTGATATTAAACCAGCTAAGATTGTTAGAGGACAAGGTTTTTGCAGATTATTGGCAAGAGCTCATAATATACAAGAAAATCAAGAATCAAATCAAGATATTCAAGTAAGTCAGATAAATGTTACAAATTCTGGATCTCAGTATGCTGATCTTATCTATTACTTGAAAAATGGGTATGCTCCTTCTAATCTCAGCTATAAGAGTAAACGCGCTTTAAGGTTAAAGGCTATTAAATATGAGATCATTGATAATGTGTTATTTAGAAAAAATTATGATTTAATTTTATTAAGATGTCTTGAAAAGACTGAAGCTGAAAAGGTTTTGCAGGAATTGCATGATGGACCAGCAGGAGGTCATTTTGGAGGTGATACCACAGCTCACAAAATAATTCGTGCTGGTTATTATTGGCCTACCCTTTTTAAAGATATGCATGATTATGTAAGGAAGTGAAGAATTTGTCAAACTGCAAGTGGAAGACAAAGGAAGCCAACTTTTCCTTTGAAAACAGTAACTATTGAGCAACCATTCGAACAATGGGGGCTTGACATTATTGGTGAGATAGTACCTCATTCTTCCAAGCAGCACAAGTACATCCTTACTGCAACTGATTACTTTACAAAATGGGTAGAGGCAATCCCGTTGAAGGTAGCCAATTATGATGCAATTATTGATTTCATAGATCAATTCATCATAACCAGGTTTGGTGTACCTCAAGCTCTTGTTTTTGATAATGCATCTTACTTCTCTGGAAATAGTTTAATTGAATTTGTAGTCAAAAGAGGTTTTAAATTAAAATATTCAGCAAATTATTATCCACAAGGTAATGGTTTGGCTGAATCCACTAATAAAAACCTTATCAAAATCATTAAAAGGACCATTCATCAAAATCAAAAGAATTGGCACAAATCTTTAATCTTTGCGTTATGGGATGATCGTATCACTGAAAAAGCTTCAATAGGGAATTCACCTTTCAATCTAGTTTATGGAAAAGAAGCTGTGATACCATCAAATTTAACTCTTCCATCATTAGCCCTAGTGCAGTTTATTGAAGAAAATCCTTCATCATCCATTCAATTGAGGTATGATCGAATCCTTAAACTAGAAGAAGATAGGGATAAAGCAAAAATTACTCATGAAAAACATCAACAGCTTGTAAAATCTTCTTTTGATGCAAGTTCTACCGGCTCAAAATTTTTATCAATTGGTGATCTTGTTTTGAAATGGGATAAAGCACACGAAGAAAAGGGTAAACATACCAAATTTCAGAAAATGTGGCTTGGACCATTTCAGATCGTTGAGAAGATAAGCTCAAATACATTCATACTCCAAGATCTAACAGGTAAGAGAGAATCTCTTCCTGTAAATGGGCTTATCTTGAAGAGATTCTTTTCATAAGGAGGTAACCCCTTCTTCAACTGTACATATTTCTTTCTGCAAAAGTTTTGATTGTTTTTGTTTTTACAAATAAAGGTTGTTTATGAGTCTTTGATTGACTGTTTACTATTTAAGAAAATTTCTTCGGAAAAATATTATAAATATTTATTTTGTGTAAATAAGAATTTTTAAAAGTAATGATCACAGTTTTTGAATAGTTTAAAATAAGATGTTAAACTTTGAAAGAGTATTTCAATCATTTACATGATCTTTTGAAAACTTGAGAAGAATGTAAATCATCATAAGTTTATCAAGCAGAGAAAGGTTATCTGTAAAAGTAAAGATTTTTTCAAAAGTTTTGGAACTCAAAAAAACTCTGAAAATTGTCATCCATTGATTCTTAAGGATAAAACTATTTCACCCCATCCATTTAAGTTGTGATTTTTTAGAATGTAATTCTAAGAAATTATACGAAAATTTTAAGAGATAAGAGGTCTCATTACGAGCCGACTTACCATGTTCATAAGGAGTAATAAAACTGACATTACCAATACTACATACCAAAACAGGGTAATGGCTTATAAATATAAGACAAGGGGTCTCATCACGAGCCAACTTGTTCAGTTTAATTATAACTAGTGAATGGCATTGTTATTCACTGGTTGCCAAACCAGAACAATGGCTCTTAAAATATAAATAAATAAAAGACAAAACATGAGATAATAGGTCTTATGAATTTATCTTTTAAAAAGTCATAATTTTAGTTGGATGGGATAATGAATGGTTAATGGTTTAAAGGTAACCCTGTCGAGACTATGAACGTTTGCTAGCAGCAGAGGCAATACCTATGGCAATAGAGTATATTATAAAACCAAAACTTGGAGAGATCCACTTACTTCATTATTAACACCAATCAAAGCTTGAGATAACCCAAAATGTTTTATTTTCTTAAGGAATTAGAAAGAAATTATGAAATGATTTTTATTTCTTTTTCATAGTTACATTTTATTTGAATTATCCTAAGATAGTTTTCATTATCTTTAAAAACCTTTACTTACTAAAGATAGAATGTTCATTTTATTTTTTCAAAGATAACTGTTTCTTTCAGTGAATCACCAATTGTTGTGACCAGCAACAACCCCCCTTTTATTTAATATTAGTAATAATACTAAATAAATGAGGACCCTTAGTTAAAAATCCAAAAAATCAATTAGGATTTGTTTTCCTTTTAAAATAAAACTTTCTATCATAAACCTATAGAAATCCCTTTGAAATAATATTAAAAAACACTTACGTTTATGATAGATTATAATAAAATTGCTCTTTAAACAAGATAGCGCATCCATAACAAAATGGTATATATCTTTTATAAAACGCATTGGTCGCAGATCGCATAGCGCAGAGAACAGAAATGATTAATGAATATCTTTTGCGCTCTTTTCAATTGTGCACTTTTGCAATTTTGCGATATGCGCTTTTGCGATTTTGCGATATGCGCTTTTGCGATTTTGCGATATGCGCTTTCAAATGTGGAACATTTTCACTGTTTGATATTGGTCATGCATTTCAATAGATAGGCAACATTACATGCCTACAGCTGTTCAAATTTTCGAGAAGGTTATTCGACCCAAATGATATTGTTAAGAATTTTACCAATGCAATCAAAGTAAGGGAATTTTCCAGGGAACAAGATCTTTTTGATGATATGTTCCAAGCAAGAAATTCATTCAAAGAAGTTTTGAATTCAGCTCAAGCGCAGCTATCTCCAGAGGAATTTCAGGAATTCAAGCTTTACAGAGAAAGAAGACTAATTCCTATTCCTTTGGATAATCTACGCTTAGAGCCCGCAAGGGAGAAAACTCCTAGTGTTAGTCTTAACGGCAGTTCAAGTACAGGTAAATCCAAATCAAAATCTGATAGAGATTCTGAACACTCCAGTAAGTCTAAAGAAAAGGAAGATAAAATGGAAGAATCCATTAAATATTCTGCACAATCTAAAGAGCTTACTCAACAGCAAATTTTGACTTCTCAACAAACAAATCCTCCTCCAACCAATGTACAGCAACAGCCAGTCACCATTGAGTTAGATAAAGAATGGGAAACCTTTAATCAATTGATTAATGTAGAAGGACAGAATGTACAGACCCCTGTCCAAACAACCAAAGTTTTGAACGCAGGAACAAGCAGCACAGCCGCAGTAACAGAGCACATACCAATTACACCCTCCTCTGAAATTGTACTTAATGTAGAGGACATTCCTCCTCTGGATGTATTTTATAGCCCAAAATACAAAGCAATAGTAAAGAGACAAAGGAAAAAGAGAAAAATAGAAAGTGCAATTGCTACTGAAGCAGAACAAGTAGATGTTTTGTGGAAAGATCCTGCCACAGAGCCTACTCATAATCTCACTAAGTTATCTCAAATAATAGGAGCTTATGCTTCTGCAACAATTGATAAAGCGTTTGAGATACAACTTTTGTTGAATGAAAAAGAAGAACAGGTAAAAGCTCTGCAACAGCAATTGCAACAGGTACAGGCCAATAAGGAAGCACAATTGAAGCTTGAAGAGTTACAACAACAACTTCAAGAAATGCAAATAGGACATCAAAAAAGCTTGGCTGATAAAGATAAACAAATACATATTATCCAAGATCAGCATAAAGATGATCCTAAGCTTCCAGAATTCATTTCAGAAACTATCTCTTTGAACAATCAACTACTGCAACAAGAGGAAGTTTTCTGCCAAAAAATATTGCAATGGAATTCTTTGTGCCAAGAGAGCGATAAAATCACAAATCATGTCGTAGATTTACGAAATGATTATGATTTTATTAATGAAAAGATCAATGATTATCTGGCATGGCAAAAGACAGAAGAAGGCAGAAAAGCTGGTGCACCCATCGTTAATGAAAACCATAAAGAAATATTGTTCAATAACTGGGATGCACAAATCAGAAGGGCAGAAAAGGTAGCAGAGGAGGCGGTTACAGCGGCAAACACTCTCACTGATTGTGTAAATGACAATTTACACAAAGCTAATTTGATCCCAGAAATTGTTCCAGGGTATCTCCCACATGAAAATCAACTGCAAACAGAATGGAGGCAAAAGGCAGAAGAAAGAGAAAAATCCATCCAAGGGCTGACAAGATTGAATTGGGACTCATACTAGATGTACTTGGTGAAGCCACATAGTTAGCACAGTGCGCTTAATTGTATCATCAATGCTACAGAGAAGATTGCTCCTACGCTTGCCGACTCTGTCTTTTCAGGACAGTTGAATTCTGAAGTCGGTCAACCGCATCTTCTCAAAACTATGCTAGATGCCTGCAAGTTTAAAGATAAAATTCATAGATAGATAGATTTAGTTTTAATTTCACTGTATTTTAGCCTAGGAAAAGGACGGTCATTGAACTGAATCCTTAATTTTTGTAATAAACTATTTTTAGATTTAGCTAAGTAGTATTTAAACCCCTCTCATGCATTTAGAGAGGGGTCCTGGATCTTAATATTTTTGGACTTGGAGATTGCATTTCTGTACTCCATTGTCTTATATATTTTTAAAAAGGATCACATCCGGTGATTTTCATGCGAAATTATCTTTGAAGTGTTGCATTTCTGTACCTTGGAATTTGATTTTGCATCATAGTTACTGGATAGAGTATCAGATTGCATCTGAAAGTCATCAAGATGAACAAGGTATTTCTATCTGTTTACTGTTGATTTCTCTTGTCTTATGATATTCGTTTTAAAATTGCTATCATTTATATGTATATTTGTTTTCACAATGCTTCCTTTTATATATCATTTCTGAGTATAATTGAAACGTTATTTTTCATAATCACATGTAGATGGTATACAATGATGAATGCAATATGCTAATACAACTTTGTTTAATTTCTTAAAAAGAGTTATCTTTATTTGTTTCTGCATATTTCAATTTATAATAATAATACATTTTCATGGTTATTATTGAATTGGAACAATCTTAAGTTGTATTCACATATAATTACCCAGGTTAGTATTAGAATTTATTTACCAGTATTTAGTTTAGATTAGATAGTTTTATTTCAGTTAATTCAGTCCCATTTCCACCCATCCAATCCAATCCATTTAGTTACAAGGAAACTGGTCCTTTAAATCCAGTCGGAGCCACCATACCAAACGGAAAAGGAGCTGTCTTAAGGTCCCGGCAGGATGGTTTTCCCCGATGTTTGAAGCAGAGATTTTCTAGGCTTCAACAGAACTACATTTTGTAGATGTGAATGTGATATATAATGTTTTTAAAACTTAATTTTTGGATGGTTGAACTGAATTTGGAATGTGAAGTAATGTTACAGTGTTATATAATTTGTTTTTTTTTTTTAAACTCAACTTTTGGATGGTTGAACTACATTTGGCATGTGATGTGAAGTAATGTTGTGTTATAATTTGTTTTTCTTTTAAAAACTAAGTTTTGGATGGTTGAAATACATTTGGCATGTGAAGTAATGTTGTGTTATAAATTTTTTTGTATTTACAATGTTATGGTTGAACTACATTTCGCATGTGAAGTAATGTTACTTGATACTTGATACTTGTGATCTATAATGTTTTGTTTTTAAAACTCAAGTTTTGTATGGTTGAAATACATTTTACATGTGAAGAAATGTTGTGTTATAGTTTTTTTTGTTTTCAAAATTTAAGTTTTTGATGGTTGAACTACATTTGGAATGTGAAGTAATGTTGTGATCTATAATGTTTTTTTTTTCAAACTTAATTCAAGGATGGTTGAAAAACATTTGGCATGTGAGGTAATGTTGTGATATAATGTTTTGTTTTTAAACTCAAGTTTTGGATGGTTGAACTACATTTGGCATGTGATTATGATATAATGTTTTTCTTTTAAAATTCAAGTTGTCATTTTCCAAAGAAAAAATAATTCACATGAATATATGTACATGTATAAATGATTTAAGTACATGTTTCAATATACATGTTAAAATGCTTGAAGTACAATACATACATATATATATATATATATATATATATAAACAATCATAAGATTCTAGGTTTTGTTAGATGTGTCAAACAATCATAAAGTTTTAAAAATGCATTCTATAATGTATATATATCAAGTGCGTGCAACATTTTTCATCAATGCATGTACAGAAAAGCTACTTTCAGTTAGTTCCATTCTAGAACATATATATCTAGTACGTGCAACATTTTTCATCAATGCACATAGAAAATATACTTTAAATTAATTGCATTCTAGAACATATATATCGAGTACTCCAACATTTTTCATCAATGCAAATAGAAAAGCTACTTTCAGTTAATTTCATTCCAGAAAATATATGTTTAGTACGTGAAACATTTTTCATCAATGCACATAGTAAAACTACTTGAATGGTTACTTGCATTCTAGAACACACACACACACACACACACACACACACACATATATATATATATATACATGCAACATTTTTCATCAATGCACATAGAAAATCTACTTTCAGTTAATTGCATTCGAAAACATATATATCTAGTACATGCAGCATTTTTCATCAATGCACATCGAACATCTACTTTTAGTTAATTGCATTCTAGAATATATATATATATATATATATATATATATATATATATATATATATATATATATCCAATACTTCTAGAACATATATATCTAGTACTCTCTATATAATTTTTTCATCAATGCACATAGAAAAGCTACTTTCAAAGTGAATTTCATTCTAGAACATATATATCTAGTACTTGCAACATTTTTCATCAATGCATGTATTAAAAAACTACTTTGAGTTGATACTAGTGTGCATGTACTAAAAAAATTTACATGTACAAACACTTGCACAAATAACATAAAAAGGAAGTTCAATTTTTAGTTGAGTTCTGGAAGTTCTAAAACATGAATACAAAGAGAAGAAATTGTTGGGTAGTTCAATAAAAAAAAAATCCAATGAAATTGCATGTTCAATGATCCATTCATGATCGAATTTTGACATTTTCTATTTCTTAAATTTTCATTTTTTCTTTGATTGAACGTCTATCAACTTTATGTGTGTTGCACACACCAAGAAACTATATTCACAACTTATGACATCAGGTTCATAGCCTTAAAAGTAAAGAAAATAACCACTTTGATTAGTTTTCCTGAAAAAACAACCTTTCAGTATAATAGATCCTCTGTCATATAGAAACTCGTGATTATTATAGTTTTCTAATAATTTCATCTTTTATTCAGTGCAACGAATCAAATAACACTTCACATTTTCATCATTTTCAGTAGGTGTAATTACAACAAAAACATCTCCTGCACAATAAAAAAAAAACCTCTCTATTTAAATTTAGATCATAATTAACATGAAAAATTAACTTTAAAATGATTTTAGTATCTATTTCTAAATCTCTATCATCTGAAAGCAACTTAAATGTGACCTTCTCTAACAAGATCATAAACTTGATCACCATATGATGATATTGTAGTCTCCTCTGATTGCATTTCTTCAAACATTGCAACAGACATCTTCCCCTTTGTATTTAGCTCAGTATGTTTCCAATATTTTACATGTATTTTGTTTTCACAAACATCATTGGATTTTGTGTTGTCTATGCAAACATGACAAAAACGAGAATGTTTTCTTTTATCCAATGCAAACATATTTGTGGACAACTTTGTTTTAATTGAATGCAATTTTGGAGTCCCTTCTATTGTTTTAATGTCATTTCCAATTGATCTATCTACATCTTTGACCTCAATATGCCAAGAAAAACCTATATATGGAATATTCAAAGACGAATTTCAATATGATATCAAAACACCATAAAATATAATTATTGTGATAAATGCACACTATATAAAATTGGACATCTAATAAAACTTAAATTGAATGTACCTTTGCACTTCCCTTAATAAGTTAATCTCATGGCTTAGTGCAGCGATGCACCATTGAATAACTTCTTTAGTGTCCACAAGTCGATTTGCAGATGGATTCATTTGATATCTTCAAAGTGCTCATTTTATGCATGCCCTTGCACTGTCATGTTCTCCTTTTCCATGGCCAGTCTCAAAGAAATCCCAACAATTTTTAATGCAGGTTTTCTTATGAAGACAACACAACCAAAAGAATGATCGTGAAGATTTCAATTAACTTGTGCATCGATCAGACCATATACAATGTTCATTGAATTTTATTCCACGACTTTTGAAGGAGTCATAAATCTTTCCAAAATGGTGTTGTACAAAATATTTATCATGTGTACGATCATCACTGATATAATAGTGATATTCTTTAATAACATGTTGATTTTCAATGATTCTTTCTCTATGATCAACGTTTTGTTCAGAATGTCTATATAGAATATGGACGAGCATGGAAACTTGGTCAGAATGATAATATTCACTCTGAATTTCTTTTTGTGGAACAAATGTGTAGTTTTATACAAAATCAATTACTAACAAAATGGTCCCTGGTGGAAAAAATTTGCGAGATTTTTGAAATTTCAAGTCCTAACATTGAGCTCTATGAGAATGTATGGTGTATTTATAAATTTATGCCTCAAACTTTCTCAAAAAATCTATCACAAAAATTTCCTCTTCTTGTAATTCAATTTTTTTAGCATTATTTGAACCTTGAATCGATGTATGGATATATTCATATCTCTTCCATTTCACTTTCATGTTGGACAATGATTGATCATTTATATCAGTATGATATTATTTTTGAAATTTAGTCAAATTTCAACAATCATCGCATTTTTCACCACCAACACATTTATTTTCGTAAAATAATTCATTTCTTTCTCTTCCACATAGAATTTGAGATATGAGATCATGGATAGTGGAAGGAGTAGGTGAATATTTCCAAAATGTTCTACCAAAATTAAGGAATGTGTCATAATATAACTGAAATTTCACATGATAACAAAAATAATAAGTGTCGCGTACAGTGATATGTTTTACATACCATGGTTTTTGTTGAAAAAAATCCCTGATTGAGACATAAATTTCATGATTCTCTTCTTTGAACTTGTTGAACAACTCTATCTGAGTGGTGTCCAAGAAATTTTTTTCATGTTCTTCATACTGATTTCATGCTATTCTTCTTCGCATCACATCTCTTGCATTTGGCGAAACACGTGAATTTTTCTTCCAATATTCATATATTATTTTTTTAACATTTTCCCCAAGTCTATCTTTGTATGGTTGCCTACAAATATCTCTCCAAGAAGCGATTTCATCATTTACATCTATTTGTAACCAAAATTTCTAATGTTTGTGCAAAGTTTTTCATGAGGTTCCTAATGCTCGTGCATTAGATTTTTCCAAGCGATACTCTTTAGTACTTGATGAAACCACTACCATATGTATTTCTCTACGTAGAGCTGAAACATTTTTCTCTCTAGATCTTCTAATTGAATTTATAGCACTATTTATATTTTGTATCACATTTTACTTCATATTTTATCTTTTGTTGATTTTGGAATACCCAATAAAGTCATAAATTATTTTAATTTCCTTAATTATAGGATACCTTTCAACATTTGGGCTTGAACTATCACATTTTCCTTTATGAAGTACGTATCAAAAATGTGTTTAAAACGATATCGTATAACATGTTCAACTCTTTTATCTCCATATGTGTGACTGTCAACATTTTCTAACATCTCATCATCAACATTGATTTCATCTATACATATTTGAATTAATAGTACATAATAAGTTTACATATTCAATAAATAACTAAATTAATAAATATGTATAATTTCAATAATTCATGCATGTGTTCAACATATGTATATATATATATATACATACCTTGTGATTCAATTTCTTGACTTGAATTTCTTTCAACATTTTCACCATCTTCAATTATTGGTTCAATATCTCTTTCACTTTCTCTTTCAAAATTATGTATCTCATCATCAATGTTTTGAGGAATATCTGTCTTTGTTTACGTTGCAAAATATTTGTCAAATTAGTTCATCAAACAAAAATTAATCTTCACATTTTACAATAGGAAAATTTTAAATATCAAATTCATTATATTTACATTTACATACCTGCTTCAATTTCTAGTTGAAGTTGATTTTCTCTTTCAATATTTGGGAGTTCTTCTCTCTCTCTTTTGTGAAATTATCTCCCCTCTTCTCTACGTTCCTCAGGATCTCTTGTTCGATCATATTTTCTCATGCAATTCCTTCGATTTCCCATGATAATAGAGTATGAAGTTCAAAAATTTCCTTCAAAATTTAGGCAAAAATTCAATTAAAAAAAACATCACAAAAGATTTAATTTAAAAAAAACTTATTTTAAAAATTGTGCAAAAATTACATACTTCAATCCAAAACGCTTACTTTAAAATATACGAGAAAATTTTTCTTATAAAAATGAAATGAAGCTCAAAATATTTCCTTCCAAATCCTGCAAAAAAAAATCATTTAAAAAGTTAGACAAAAACTCATTTTAAAAAAGCATTATAAAATATTTACTTCAACCCAAAACATGTACTCTAAAAAAATGTCACTTCAAAAACTACCTCCAAAAAATGTCCATTGAAAATTAATTCCAACTACTTAAAAAATGTCACTTTAAAAAATACTTCAAAAAAACCTCTAGAAAAATATTACTTTAAAAAATACCTCCAAAAAATGTCCTTTGAATATTAAGCTTGGAAAGAGTCCTTTCGAAATTAAGTACAAAAAATGTCTTTTAGAAATTAAGCCTAAAAACCTCTAAAAAAAAAATACATCCAAAACAATATCCTTTGAAAATTAAGCCCAAAACCTCTAAAAGAAATGAAAATAAAGCCCAAAACTTCTAAAAAAGAAATACCTTAAAACCAAAAAATGTCTTTTGGAAATTAAGCCCAAAAACCTCTAAAAACAAAATACATCCAGAAAAATGTCCTTTGAAAATTAAGCCCAAAAATTCTAAAAACAAAAACCTTAAAAAAAAACCAATGAAAATTAAGCCCAAAACTTCTAAAAACAAAATACCTTAAAAAAAACAATGAAAATTAAGCGCAAAATCTCTTAAAAAAAAAAACTTTAAAAAAAAGAATGAAGCCAAAAAAACATCCAAAAAATGTATCGCGTACCTCCAAGAAATGTGCTTTCAATCTGATGCAAAAAAGTCCTTAAACGCAAAACAATCATTTGCAAAATCAAACCTTTGCAAAATCAGACCAAATGAAGAAATGCGTGAAATTATGCGAAAATAATGAATGCTTTTACATCAATTTATATTTCCGTGATTTTTTTGTTGTTGCAGGGGCTTCATTGTATTTTCCAGCCGAGGGAAATTGAAGTAAAATTCGAGCGGAAATTTTTTAAGAAATTAGTCTGAATTTTTGTGTGGTTAGACTTGATGGGTCGTTGGCACCAAAAACAATATGGCCAAACTTTAAGTTCGGTCGAAATAACACGTCTGAAATTACGCAGAGCCAAGCTCTGAATACATATCTTCAACTTTGGATTGATTAAACTCCATGAAACATTATGAATTAACTGTCAGAACCAAGACAAGCATTTTCAAAATTCAATCTACTTTCAGAAAATATAACTTTTATGGAATTTCATAAATAATTACTAATTTTGATTAATTTTGTAATAAAATGGGTGCAGAAAATTTTTGAACATCATTATGATTCAGTGAAATCAATATTTTGTATCTTCCAAGATACTCTATAAAAAAAATGAAAAATTTATGGTGCATTGGATTGGTTCATCATCTATAATGGGTAGTTTTTATATTTTTAGTTTATAACTTATATGTTGAAAAATTTTGTGCGTCGTGAAGCATATTCAAAATATGTTGGTTTTTTATATTGGATCAGTTCAAAAAATTCTAGTAATTATGATATGCATCACTTGGTTTTGTAAATATAATGAAACCGAAGTAGACTCTATCTAGATTGCTGTAACACATTTTGTTTCTCAAAAACACAATGTTTTCAAAGTATACACCAATGTGTATTAACATGACTTTTTATGAATCCTTTGATTGTTAAAAAACACAAACTCAAAGAAATGTTAAGTTGATATATCAAATGTGTATAAAAAAAATCCAAAAAATAAGTAATAGAAAGCTAATAAAATTTCTGACAAATTTTATTTTTATCACAAAATGAAATTCTAAACAAAAAAATTGTTTTGGCCTGTTGAAAGTTGAAGAACATAAAAAAATGATTTTTTTTTTTTTTTCTGAGAAAAGGGAAAAAACTGTAACCCAATTTTTATGATAATTTTCTGTATGACAATATCAACTTGGAGGAAGTTTCTTCTTACAAGCACCTAGGAATTGATATTCATCACAAGCTCAACTGGAGCTATAACACTGAGAAAAGATTAATGGAGGGTGGAAAGCTTATTTTGGTCTTGAAAATAATTGTAAAGAAGAAAACCTTGTGATGTGGGATAAAAATAAGCTCCTTTTTGAAACTTTAGTCACTCTTGTTATCTTGTATGGATATGAGGTTTTGGGTTGCAACATCTCTATAGAATCCTGTAGAAATATTGAGCAAATCTAGAATCGTTTTATAATGTATAACCTCAAAATTAAAAGAAATACACCCTATCCTATTCTCCTTATAGAAGGGCATTTTCCCTATCAAGAGCCTAGCTATGACAAGGCTCCTTGATGTAGGGAAACCCTGTAAACCCAGAATCTTTACTATATTATGCATATAAGAATGCATCTCAACAACTGCCCAAATAAAACTTCAAGTCCGGGCAATTACATACACTATCATTTGTGGAAGCTTAAAAATTTCACACTTCAATTTTAACACATGGTTATGGAACCATAGTCGACTCCATTTTATCAAAAAAATTCCTTCATTCGCTTATTCCAAATGAGATCCCTTCTCATGCCATACTTGGTCTTATTCAATAATCCCTTCTTATGACTATTCGAATAAATATTCAAACTTTGCATTCAAAATAATAATGGTCCATAGCTTTTGAAATCTCACACTTGCAAATCTGGATATTAGTAAGCATTAATATGTATACTCTTCAAACTACACATTATCATGCCAATAATTTAAGCATTTCGATCTGTGGTATACCAAAATTATCCCACGACTATACATTCATTTGACCATACATCCATGATATTCCATAGCTACGTTGGGTTATAAATTTAATAAGAGCTTACTCACCAATTCCGCCAGTGACTGATTCGCACACAAGTCAAAGCTCGCACAGTTTTCCACACGATTTGCTCTTTTCTGGCAGCTTCAAACAAGAATTCTTTTTTTGTTCTTCACTATATTTCAGACTCAGACCTGCACCCTTCACACAGTGCTCAACAGTACATTCAGATAAAAAAAAAGTCGACATTAAAATCGATTCATATTATGCCAATCGAACCCGTCTGACAATTTTCTGCTGCGCAATTCAGGTCTAATTCTTCATTTAGTTTCCAGCACCATAACTCTTCATATTCATTGTTTAATAACCCAATGAATCTCACATTGATCTGTTCCAATTCTGGTTCATTTCACCTTTTCAATGCCTTCATCTGCTTTAACAATTGGAATCGATGTCAGATATCTAGCGCTTGCATAAATAGATCTGAATTTTAACTCAACGGATTCAGTACGATTTCTTTTGCGTCCCCAGTTGAAATTTCAACGACTTTCCAGCCTATACTTTGGTAATTCTCAAGTGCTACAAATCACCGACTTTTCCAGGCTCAACTCAGAAGAAGTTGACTTGCGTTTCTTCTGTTCAATTTCATATGTCAATTTACTGTAGAATAGCTCATATACAGAAATCGAACCATTAAAATCTTGTCTCCTCTGTCTGGACTCTTGTAAATCGACTGCACAAACATCGACTCATCAAACAGGTCAATTTACATTCAATAATTCAATGCCATCCTAGCGCTCCTTCATCGAACTTCTTTAATGCCTATTGAAACTTTTGCGCATGATAATAGTGCATTCAACATTCAACGATTATGGATTGGGGTTTATAATATAAAAACTAACATTGATTTATAAATCGAATCTCCTCCTATTCCACCCAACGTATCTTTCCATAGATTTATATTAATAGTAATGAAATCCAAAAGAACAACCTTATACACTGGTTCAATACAACACCGCAGACTCAAATGTATTTTGGTTTTCACACAAAATCGATGTGGATTCAAGCATATCGAATCATCTCTTAATATATTGAACACAAAAATTCAATAGTGGCATAAACTTCAGAAATGAAATTCTGTATTAATACATACAATACTTACATAAAATATCCTTCCTTGGCCTGATTTCCAGATCATTGGCCCTTTTACAATCTGCCCGAAGGCTTCCAAGTAGAAACCCGTGCTCTCTACTCACTCTCTCTCTCTCTCTCTTTAATGCCTTTGAGGCTTGATAATTTATACAATTTTAAAATGATCTAATTTAAGCTCAATCCCTTCAGCTTCTCAACAAAATCCTAAAATCACTCTTCAATCCCTAAGGATCCTCTCTCATCCATAATGAATGAAACTAATTTCTAAATTAATATTTAGAAAAATCTCTCATCCCTTTACATCCTCAACTGCTCAAATTCTCTCATATTCTCAATTATTTACAATATTTAATTAAAAATACATAAAACCCACTCAAATCATTCCTAAAAATCTAGCTCCTCTAAGAACCTAAAAACCCCCAAGTTTTTAATAAATACAAATTATTTCTCTTTGCCTAATGCTCCTGCATCACTCCTATTGTATAAGCACAAAATAAATAACATGGGAGACCATAGACTTCCTAAGATAGCTTAAAATTTCTGTAAAAACCACCTGAGGCTCAAACGATGTTGGTATAAAGATACTAGGGTCTGGTTAAACCATTGGAAGATTAACACAAATGTTGCATTGAAAAGTATTAATAACATTAAAAATATTGTTACTTCTAAGTTTAAAGAGAAAATGTAGTGTGAGAAAGATTTGGAGGCTAAAAGAAAATTAAGGTATTATAAGTAGGTCATAAAACCTACTCTAGAAGATCAAAGGTATCTCTCTTTTTTAACTAGCTCGAAGAAAAAAATTAATATAGCCAAGATACAAATGAAATCTCATGAGCTTCATAGTGAAATAGGTCATCGGGAAGTTCCTAAAATGCCATGGGTGGAAAGGATCTGCCATATTTGTGAGAATATGACCATTGAGGATCAAAATCACTTCCTCTTGGAGTGCCCTGCGTACACCCACATTAGCTCTCAGTTTCATAACATTTGTTGCAATACCGACCTTCCTAGCCTTTTAACACGTGAAACTTATATTGAGCTCATGATGCTTCTCTCCAAGCTCTTTGAGCATAGGAGTAAAATTTTAAAGAAAAATAAATATTTCGTTTGTTTAGGTCAGTTAGACCAAATTTTGGTCTCAGTGGACGTTGACCACCTTCATTATCAGCATCAATATTAATCGTAAGGTTTATAATATCTAGGATTTATAATATAAATCATAAGGTTTAATGTTATTCACTTGGGTTTATTATCCCTTAGGTTTATGATATTAATCCCTTGATTTTATAATATTATTATTTTAATTGTTATATTAAATAAGTGTAGCCATGCTTCCATTCAAGTTTATAATTTTTATTTATACTTTTATTTTTTCTAATCCTCATATGTAGTGATAAACTATGTGTACAATAAATTTTTAATCAATATTTGTAAAAGAGTAATTAATTATAATTTAAACATGTGATTTATATATTCGAGGATTTTAATCATGGGTTAGTCATGTTATTTAGATTTTTAATTTAATTTATAATCTCTTGGTTTTATAACATAAATCCTAAGGTTTAATATCATTCACTTGAGTTTATTATCCATTGGGTTTATAATATTAATCCTTGGGTTTATATTATTATTAGTCATTTTGGTTTATTCATCATTAATATTAATCATATTTTGGGTTTACTGATCCTTTTGGTTTATAATATTAATAATATTTTTGGTTATTAATCCTTATTTATAATATTAATACCCGAGTTTTATAATATTCATCGTTTAGTTTATTAATTATTTGGAATAACCCTTTATAAATCTCTTTGATTTATAATTTTAATACCTTATTTTTATTGATCCTTTGGTTTGTAATATTAATAATCCCTAGGGTTTATTAGTCCATTATTTTTATAATATTAATAGCCCTTGGGTTTATTAGTCATTGAGATAATAATATTAATCCCTTGGGTCTATTGATTCTTTTGGTTTATAGTATTATTAATTCCTTGGGTTTAATAATCCATTTGATTTATAATATTAACTCCTTGGGTTTTTTTATCACTTCAGTTTATAATATTAATAATCTCTTGGGTTTATTAATCCATTTGGTTTAAAATAATAAGTTTTACAATATTAAAAGTAGTTTTTTTAATCCCTTCCCTTTAAAATATTAATCTCAGAGTTTATAATATAAATCCTAAGCTTTAATATTAGTCTCTTGGGTTTATTATACTTTGGGTTTATATTATTAATCCTTTGAGATTATTAGTAACTTTAGTTTATAGTAATATTAGTCCCTTGTGTATATACATTTCTAGGGTTTATAATCTTAATGTTTACAATTATATGGTTTAAAAATTCATACTAAGGTTTTTAATCTACTAAGTTTATAGTATTAGATATAGGGATTTTAATCCCTTGGTTTTATAATATAAATCCAAAAGTTAAATATTATTTCCTTGTGTTCATAATATTAATCCCTTGAGTTTATAGCATTATTAGTCCATTGGGTTTATTAATCCCCTAGGTTTAAAATATCAAAATTCCTTGTGTTTATAGTACTAATCTCTAATATGTCTAATATTATATTAGGGTTTATAATCTTATCTTTGATATATTAATATTAGATTTCATAATATTCATACCAGAGTTTATAATCCATTGAGATTATAGCATTTATCCTAGAATTTATAAAAATAATAGTAGTGTTTAATATTAATGCCGTAAGTTTATTAATCACTTAGGTTTGCAATTTAATAATTCCCTATATTTTTTAATATGCTAGTTTCTTTATTAGTTTTAAACAATAATAATTAATACATTAACAAACCCAATGAATTATTATAATCTCTAAGACTAATATTATAATAGTTGTAGTATATAATTATAATATATATAAGTTTAATATATCATATGTTTATAATAATATTAATATACTATAATATTACTATGGAAATATAACATATGTTATTATAATAATAATACTAATATTAATACATTGGTCATCCTTAGTCTTAGAATATTAATATTAATCCATTAGATTTTTAATGTGGATCTCATAGATTAATAGAATTAATAATCGTTTTGTTTTATTATATTAATATTTTGTGTTTATATATTAATATAAACATATTAATGTTAAGTTGATTAGCCAATATTTATATTATAAACCAATGAATTAATATTATAATAATTATATTATATTTCACATTAATTTAAAATATATAATTAATTTTAATAATGTATTATAATATTATAATATATATATAATTTAATATATTGTTTTTTTTTTGTCAATTTAGTAGTGCCTTGCTATTTTTTATTTATCTTTTGAAAGTAGCTTACAATAGATAGTAGTTTGTTGAATCCTTAGTTAAATTGAGAGAGGGGGGGGGAGGGGGAGAGGTAGGAGGGTGAATCAGTTTAACACATTCATGGGATTTTAAAAATTCTCATCAAGCTTATTTACAACTTAATTTTATAATCAACTTTATAAGTGAAAAGTCTTAATATGTAGCAACAAGTATTAATATAATGTGACACCAAACTTATTATGAGAGCAACAAGTATTAAGCGGATTGGATAGAACATATCAACACATAGGAAACACACATAGAGACATCAGATATAAGTGGAAACCCATAAAAGGAGAAAACCACATCTTATTATTGTTGTGATGCAAAGGAAAGCTCCAACTCCCTCTCACCACTGATTTTCTGCAGGCACGAACCTACATGAGGCTCCAGCCTCAGTCAGTTACAACTGACATCCATCAAGCTTCAACTTGATAGGGAAGCTCCAACTTCCTCAATCTATCAAAAGAAAACATTTGTTGATTTACCTTGGATATCAGCTCTGTTCTATAGCATCTCTTTCTGCTCCTCCTTCTTCTTATCTTCTCTGCCTCAGTTCTTCATACTCTGCATTCTCTAACCTCTTTACTGCATATCAATATGACATCCTTTATACATTTTTTCTCATAACTGTTCACATTCTACAAGGAATTCAAAGTGAATAGCCCTTACTCTTCGCCTTCTGCCTCCTCACTTCTTTATCCAGATCATTCAGATATAAGTTTTACAGTGGAGTATTTTCCTATGGAGTCTTGCAAGTGCATCACAAACAATATAAACGAATTAAAACATTTATATTTAATTACAATGAGAATTCCAGCTCAACACATTCAACCTTTTGGATCACTGCGTGTTGTCTTTTCTGTGACTGTCTCTATCTTTTTCGGCTCTACTTGCTCTCCTATTCACTGTCGTGGTGTAACTGCTGCATATAAAATTGTCACGTTATATAACTCAGATAACTCTTGGAAATATAATAATAATAAACCATTTTAATACATAAAATTCCTTTTCGGGCCCACTCGCCGAGTTTTCTCTATTCTCTGATTCGATGCATCACCTCTTGAACACTTCCGATTGCAATCAATCACAATGGCAACTTCCAGATGTATGTTTCGATGCTTTGCTCTCACTCTGATCCAATGATTCACTGTTCACATATATAAATATCCATATATCATTTTACACACATATATACATGCCGCTTATCTTTCCTTTAACTCTTTAGCTTCGGTATAAAAACTCGGAGCAAACTTGCATTAATCTTATCTTTTGAATGGAGTCCACATGCCAGCTATACTCTACCTCATTCATTTCAATCGCAATCGCAACATTCACAATGCTCCTATGACTTGGTCATTAGATTTCCGCTGATGCGATTAGCAAAGGCCCCACCATATAATCAATCGACTCATACCTACCATCCATCCCTCAAAAAATCCGACGGGTATCATCCAATCGCTCAATCGCAATCGGAACTTTCAGTGTGTTCGTTACTCTTTCACCTCCAATGCGATGAATCGCTCTGATGCACTTTAAGGCAGAACTGAAACAAATATGAGTCACCGTTTATAACATATTGGGTCTGCAATCGCAATCGAAACTTTTATTGTATGTTACTCTTTCACCTACGATGCAATGAATCACTCTGATGCACTTTAGCCATAACTCAAACAAATATGAGTCACCATTATAATGAATCGGGTCCGCTATTGCAATCGGAACTTTTGTTAACATGTTCCGCTGCCATAATTTTCTCCGATGCGACTCATGAGGTCCCACCATATAATGCTTTGTTCGTTTTAAGCCTGAAAAATAGAACCTTTTGTTCTTTTAATCTTGTGCACAATAATACATATGCTTTATATTATAACCTTGGTCCCTTATATATAAAGTGCTACACATATATATATTTTGCCGCTTCAGCTTTTATATTTCCTTCATCTTGGGTTAAGATTCTCGAAATAAACATGCATTGTACTCTTTCGCTTTACATGGGGTCCCAAACTACACATATCATATCCTCCGTCAACATTATATTAAGTCTTTGACTAAGACTTAAGCCCAACACTAATATATATAGTTATATAACCCTTTGGGCTCCATAGTTTATTTAATGCTTCCACTCGTAGCATAGACTTATCCATGTTATTTATTTGAACCTTAGTCTTGATGCTACAAAAAGGGTTTGGCTCTTTTAATTGCATACAGATGTGCTTATAGCATTCGCTCATGGTTTATATATTAACGCAACACATATATCATATGGTGGTTCATGGGCCCCACTCTCTACTGTTCACCATTTATGAATTTCATATTGTCAATATTGTATTCACATATATTACCTCCTCCGTCATATTTCAAACATTATACCATGACTTGAATTAAAAGCGACCTTCGGGCCCACAATGCATTGTGACTTATCATTCGCCTATTAAATAGTTTTTATAATACACAAAATACTCAGAACTTCGTATAATACTTGGCCCCACACCTATGAATGTAGGTCCCACAGCATGTTTTACATAATACATGTCAACAAAATTTAAAACCATTATAACACCCTTTGAATTTACAGCAAATAAGCCTCATAGGAACTAAGGATCAGCTTTAAACTTTGTTTTATGTTTAAATTTTCAATAATACAATTGAATCAGACCCACAGTGCTTTGCCTCAACTAACCTCTGTTCATCGTGCAAGTGTGATCATCGTCGATCTTCTAGCCTTGGCAATCGGACGGACACAGCTGATATCATGTTTTTCTTTGCGCCAAGGGTTAACACTCAAAAGCTACGCGATGTAAGTGGTATTCAAATACCACCCAAAGACACGTGTCCTTCAGCGACATAGATCGCGTTCAAAAAGCGAAATCCACTTACCACTCTGAAACGCATGCGATACTGTTGGTTTCCAAAACTCTGGTTTCACTGTTTGCTCAGGGTTATGTCTACCACATGGTTCTTCTTCATCAAATTTTAACTCTTATTAAAATAATTCTCGCTTTCACTCATGTTTCCTCTTGTGTTCTCGACATTATAATAGCGTGCTTCCATATTTTGAACGCTCGAATCCATTAGGTTTTCACTGTGTAATTACGGTTCCTTTCTTGGTTCTGCGCCCTTACTGGTTCCACCTCTGTTATTCTCTGTCTCTGCCTCTGTTATTCTCTATCTCTGTTTCACTGTACTCTCTACAACCTTTCTCTGATGTTCGACCATTTCATATCATGGCTCTGCCTCTATATTCTCTGTCTCTGCATCCTCTGTCTTGTGCATGACAATTTTACTGTGTCACGATACTCTGTACTCTGTCTCTGCATCCTCTTCTTTTACTACCTTTCTTCTTTTGTTGTTGCTCGACCCTCTCTACATCTTGCTGCCTCTTTTTCTCTCTCTACTTCTATGTTGGCTCCTTTTCCATCTCCTTTTCCATCAATGAAAACATTCCAATAGTCTCCCCCTTTGGCATTGATCGCAATACACTTCCTCTGCTTGCCTTTTAGGACCCTTTCTTCTGTTGCTTGCTTTTCATCCCCCTTTTACATCAATGGAAAAGGGTTGCTCATTTCCCAGTGTGCTTTTAAATCTCATCCATGTTACTCTGATCTTGAGGACCTGTTTCATGCTCTGCTTAGTTGCTTTGGCTCTTTTGTGACTCTCTTTTTTGACTGATCTCCCCCTAGAATGATGACTTATTTTCTGTTCTCCCCCTGGAATGAAGCTTTATTTTTGTGTCAGAGAGTAGTATCTGAAGATAATACCCCTAGTTTGTTTCTTAGATATTCGAATGGATCTCTAGCAAGAGGTTCTGTGAATATATCTGATGTTTGTTCTTTTGTTGGCACATATTCCAAATTCACTACCGTATGTGCTACTTGTTCTCTTAGGAAATGGTACTTGATTGGGATGTGTTTAGTTTTTGAATGAACTACAGGATTTTTTGATATACTTATTGCACATGTATTATCACATTTGATAGAGATAGGTTCATCAATGCTTACCTTCATGTCTTGGAGGGTTTGTTTCATCCACATGCCTTGTGTGCAACATGCTGCTGCTACTATGTTTGTGCTTCTGTTGTATGATAGAGAGATAGATGTTTGTTTCTTGCTTAGCCATGCCACCAGACTTTTTCCCAAGTAGAATGCACCTCCACTTGAGCTTTTCCTATCATCCACATAGCTGGCCCAATCTGCATATGTATATGCTGTCAAAGTGAAGCTCTTGCCTTTTGGATACCATAGCCCATACTGTACAGTTCCTTGTAGATATCTGAATATTCTTTTGATTGCTAGAAGGTGATTTTGTTTTGGTGTTGCTTGATATCTAGCCACAAGTCCTATTGCCAACATAATGTCTGGTCTAGATGCTGTTAGGTATAGCAGACTTCCTATCATGCATCTGTAAATTTTTTTGATCTATATCAACAGATCCATCACCAGCACATAGCTTGCATCCAGTGATCTTGGGAGTTGACACAGGTTTTCAGTCTTCCATTTTAAACTTTTTCAACATGTATTTTAAGTATTTTTCTTGTGAGATGAATGTACCTGTGTTATTTTTCTGAATTTGAAGCCCTAAGTAGAAGGTGAGCTCTCCAATCATAGACATCTCAAACTCTGCTTTCATCTCTTTAGCAAATCCTTTTGCTAACTCATCTTTGTTTCTTCCAAACATAATGTCATCAACATATACTACAACAATCAGGAGTTCATTTTCATGGGCTTTTATGTATAGATTTTTGTCTACTCCTCCTCTCTTAAAGCCTTGTTTTTGCAACTACTTATCCAGCCTTGAATACCAAGCACGAGGAGCTTGTTTCAGTCCATATAGAGCCTTCTTTAGTCTGCACACATAGTCTTATTTATCTGTTAATGAGACTCCTTTTGGTTGTTCCATGTAGACGTTTTCTTCTAGATCTCCATTCAGGAAGGTAAATTTCACATCCATTTGATATACCTTGAAGTCATGGTAGCATGCAAAGGCCAGAAACATTTTGATAGCTTCCATTCTAGCTACAGGGGAAAATTTTTCATCGTAATCAAGACCTTCAATTTGTGAATATCCCTTGCATACAAGTCTGGCTTTATTCCTGATTACCTGTCCTTTTTCATCCATTTTATTCTTGAATACCCATTTTGAGCCTATGATATTTTTCTCAGTGGGTATTGGAACTAATTCCCAAGTATTTTTCTTCTCAATTTGGTCCAATTCTTCATTCATAGCATCCACCCAATACTTGTCTTTACTAGCTTCTTCAAACTTCTTTGGTTGTATTTGTGATAACATAGCTATGTATACCTCTTCTGTATGTTTAGTTAGCTATCTTCTTGTCTGGACTCCTACACCCTTGTCCCTAATGATTTTATCTTCTGGATGGTTCTTTTGAGTGTATCTTGAGGGGACTTTTGAGCTCAGTTCAACATATTCTGTTGTCTTTCTTATTTCATCATCACCTTGGTTCTCTTCTTCATAATCTTCTGGAGGATTTCCGCAATCTGTACTTCTTGTCTTGTTTGGTAGTTCCTCATCAAATCTTACATCAATGCTTTCCACAATTTTCCGAAGAGTCTTGTTGTAGAACCTGTAACCTTTATTCTTGGATGCATATCCTAAAAATATTCCTTTATCTGCTTTTGCATCAAACTTCCCTAGATTTTCATCATTATTATTTATGTAACACTTACTTCCAAAGACTCTAAAGTGCTTGATTGATGTTGGTTTACCATGCCATAGTTCATAAGGAGTCTTGTCACTGTTTGGTCTTAAATGAGCTTTGTTTAGAATATGCACAGTGGCGTGTACTTCTTCTGCCCAGAAGGTTTGGGGAATGTTACTTTCTTGCATCATGGCTTTAGCAATTTGTTGTATAGACATGTTTTGTCTCTCTGCCACTCCATTTTATTGAGGTGTCCCTACAATAGTAAATTGTTGCTTTATCCCATGTTCATTGCATAGGTCTGCAAAGTCATAGTCTGTGAATTCACCTCCTCTGTCTAATATGATGCATTTTATCTTGCATCCTGTTTGATTTTTTGCCAATGCCTTGAATATATTGAATTTCTCAAGTTCTTCCAATTTATATTTGAGAAACAAAACCCATGTCATTCTTGAGAAATCATCTATTATCAACATGAAGTAGGATTCTCCACTTGGTGTTTTAGTTCTTGAAGGTCCACACAGATCCATGTGTATAAGCTAAAGTGGCCTACTTTTTCATAGCTCATCTTTGGTCTTAAAGGATGTCCGAGTCTGTTTGCCCAATTGCCAAGATTTTCATATGGTATTTGAAGGCCTTTTTATTGCTGGCATATCTTTGACAGCTTTCTTCTTGCTCAGTCTGATGATATGGTGGAAGTTAAGATTTCCCAATCTCCTATGCCATAACCATGACTCCTCAATTTTGCTAAGATGGCATGTTTAATTCTCTTCTTTCACTATGTCAATATTATTCTCTGTTCGAACACCTTTGAACAGAGTCTTTCCTATGGTGCTTGATCTGACTTCACAGTCTTGTGCTCTAAAAAGAACTTCACATCCTTTATCACACATTTGACTAACACTCAGAAAATTTGCTTTCAGCCCATACACAAATAGTACATCTTGGGCCTTTCCTTTGTCATTATCTAGTCTGATTGAGCCTTTTCCTTTGATTTTTCTTGCTTTATCATTGCCAAAAGTAGAATTTGCTGATTTCTTTTCATCAAAGGTTATAAATTTGCTTCTATCTCCAGTCATATTCTTTGAGCAACCATTGTCCAAATACCATTGGCTTTTCATGTCTTGAGCTATTAGAGCCAGATCACATTTATTCAGCTTCTTTCTCCACTCCATGCATCCTTTTGTTTGGTACCTTTTCTGAGATGATGACCCACAATCTCTGAGAGGACATTTGGAAGGCATATGTCCAATTTTATTGCATACATAGCATTTAATCATATTTTTAGCAAGATTATGAGTATGAGTAAACTCTCCATGATTCACAAAGCTCCTTGAGGTTTTGAACGTCAATCCTTGTCCATATTTTCTGCATTCAATGATTTTATGGCCAAATTCCTTACATAAAAATAGTATACATAGAAAAAATTTGCATACCTGATGGGAGGTTGTATTCTCCATTTGTTTTCTTGAGATAGTCTCTTCACTGTTTGCATCCTTTGCTGGTTTGAATTAATCCTCCTTGTATTACAGTATGCAGCAATATGTCCTAGCTTGTGGCAGGCATAACAGGTGGCATTTTTCATAGGAGGGAAGAATCTCCTTTGATGGCTTCCAAATTTGACATACTCATGGGTATAGGAGCTGTTTTCTGTTGGCTGAGTATTTATTTCATTCTTTGTTATTAGAGGTTCCTTCCAGTTTTTTTCTCCTTCATTTCATGTTTCTTCTTTTGTAGGAATCATTTGAGTTGCTTCATCATCTTTATTTGCTTTTACAAAAATAATATTTTTGTTTTCCTTTTGTTTGCCTTTACTTGATTCTCCTTCATAGCCTATCCCAGTTTTTATCAGAGGAGATCTTTGAGCATCCAGAATTTCATTCAACTTACCAAAGCTTGTCATTTGAGAAGAATTTATCGACACTTTCCTTCGGGAATTTTCTAATTTCTTCCTCATGCATACTACTTATTCTTCCAACTTCTCTTGTTCCTGAATTTTATCCTTGATTTCTTGAAGTAACATGTATTCTATCTTCTTGGCTTCTTCAAGCTCTACTTTCAGCTGCATGGGGACTTCTGAATTTTTTTCTTCTCTTACATAGTTGAGGAGAATGTCTTTTTGTTTTCTGCACTTCAGTTTGAGTCTGTCAATCTCCTCCAGGGAACTTCTTAGCTCCCCCTCAAGATCAACTTCACCTTCTTCTTCATCTTCTAGAAGTAGTCCTTCAAGTTATTCTATGGCCATCAACATAAATTCAGAGGTTCCTTCTTCACTTGAGGGTTCATCTGAGTCTTCAAATGCACTACTGTCTTGTTGATCATAGAAAGATTTTATATTGAATTTATTTCCTTTCTTTCAGTTCTTTGATGTAGTTTTCTCTAATTCTTGAGTCTAATTCCGTCATTTCTTATGAGGACACTTAGCAACATAGTGTCCAAATCTTCCACAGTTAAAGCATTTAAATGGAATTTTACCTTTATATTTACCTGAGCCTCTATCCAGTTTCTTGACAAATTTGGCCTCTTATTCATCATAGCAAGAGCATATATCTTCCTTTTCTTCTTTCTTATTCTCTGTCTTAAAGGCTGCCTCCCTCACATTTGGTTTCTTATGTGGCAGTTTCATCTCATAGGCTATAAGATTTCCAAGTAACTAGTTCATGGTCAAGGTTTCCCAATCAGCTGTTTCTTCTATGGCAGAAACCTTGGGGTTAAATCTGGGTGGAAGAGATCTTAGAATATTTTGTACAATTACACATTCTGTTATGGTTTATCCAAGAGCTTTCAGATTTTTAAAAATTTCTGCAACTCTTAAGAAGAAGCTTCCAATATCTTCATCATCATTCATTTTTAAATTTTCAAACTCAGCTCTATATACTTGAAGTTTGGCTGTCTTCACCTTTTTGTTTCCCTCATGGCTGTTTTCTAGAGTATCCCACATCTCTTTGGTAGTCTTGTTGTGCATTATTTTGATAAATTCTACCTTACACTTTCCATTTAATATTGCATTCATGGCCTTTGCATTAGCTACAAAATATTGTTTAGCTTCTTTCTCTGATTCAGTTGCCTTTGGGGCATATCCAAATTCCACAGCAGCCCAAACTTCTATTCCTAGAGACACTATGTATGCTCTCATTCTGATTTTCCAGAAGGCATAATTAGCACCGGTGAAAAAAAGGGGCTTTATTGGTTGAGCTTCCTTCTTGACTAACCATTCTGGGGACCTAGGATCTCCATTCAGTGGTTAAACTGGTACAAAAGGAACCGGCTCTGATACCAAATGTTGAATCCTTAGTTAAAGTGAGAGTGGGGGAGGTGAATCAGTCTAACACATTCATGAGCTTTTAAAACTTTTCATCAAGCTTATTTACAACTTAATTTTATAATCAACTTTATAAGTGAACAGTCTTAATATGTAGCAGCAAGTATTAATATAATGTGACACCAAAATTATCATGAGAGAAAAAATTATTAAGTAGATTGGATAGAACATATCAACATATAGGAAACACACACAGAGACAACATATATAAGTGGAAACCCATAAAGGGAGAAAACCACATCTTATTATTGTTGTGATGCAAAGGCAAGCTCCAACTCCCACTCACCACTGATTTTCTGCAGGCACCAAGCTATAGGAGGCTCCAGCCTCAGTCAACTAAAACTGACATCTATCAAGCTTAAACATGATAGGGAAGCTCCAACTTCCTCAATCTATCAAAAGAAAATATTTTCTGATTTACCTTAGATATCAACTTTGTTCTATAGCATCTCTTTCTGCTCCTCCTTCTTCTTATATTCTCTGCCTCAATTCTTCATACTCTGCATTCTCTAACATATTTACTTCGTATCAATATGATATCCTTTATATTTTTTTTCTCATAACTGTTCACATTCTACAGGGAATTCAAAGTGAATAGCCCTAACTCTTCGCCTTCTACCTCCTCACTTCCTTATCCAACTCATTCAGATTTCAGTTTTACAGTGGGTTTTTTCCTATGGAGACTTGCCAATGCAACTCAAACAATATAAACCAATTAAGAAATTTACATCTAATTACAGTGAGAATTCCAGCTCAACTCATTTAGCCTTTTGGATCACTACGTGTTGTCTTTTCTGTGACTGTCTCTATCTTTTTCGGCTCTGCTTGCTCTCCTGTTCACTGTGGTGGTGTAACTGCTGCATATAAAACTGTTGCGTTATATAACTCAGATAACTCTCGGTAATATAATAATAATAAACCATTTTAATACATAAAATTCCCTTTTGGGCCCACTCGTCGAGTTTTCTCTATTCTCCGATGCGATGCATCACCTCTTGAATACTTCCAATTGCGATCAATTGCAATGGAAACTTCCAGATGTATGTTCTGATGCTCTACTCTCACTTCGATCCGATGATTCACTGTTCACATATATAAATATTTATACATCATTTTACACACATATATACATGCTACTCTGGTTTCCTTTAACTCTTTAGCTTTGGTATAAAAACTCGAAGCAAACCTGCTTTAATCTTATCTTTTGAATGGAGCCCACATGCCAGCTATACTCCACCTCATTTATTTCAATCGCAATCGCAACATTCACAATGCTCCTGTGACTTGGTCATTAGATTTCCGCCGATGTGATTAGCAAAGGCCCCACCATATAATCAATCAATTCATATCCGCCATCCTTCCCTCAACAAATCCGACGGCTATCATCCAATCTCTCAATCGCAATGGAAATTTCAGTTTTTTCATTATTCTTTCACCTCCAATGCGACGAATCGCTCTGATGCACTTTAAGGTGGAACTCAAACAAATATGAGTCACCGTTTATAACATATCGGATCCGTAATCACAATTGGAACTTTTATGGTATGTTACTCTTTCACATCCGATGCGATGAATCACTTCGACGCACTTTATCCGGAACTCAAACAAATATGAGTCACCATTTATAATGAATCAGGTCTGCTATCGCAATCGGAACTTTTGTTAACATGTTCCGCTGCCATAATTTTCTCTGATGCGATTCACGAGGGTCCCACCGTATAATGCATTGTTTGTTTTAAGCCCAAACAGTAGAACCTTTTGTTCTTTTAATCTCACGCACAATAATACATATGCTTTATATTATAACCTTGGTACCTTGTATGTAAAGTGCCACACATATATATATTTTTCAGCTTCAGCTTTTATATTTCCTTCAGCTTGGGTTAAGATTCTCAGAATAAACATGCATTGTACTCTTTCGCTTTACATGGGGTCCCACACTACACATATCATATCCTCCGTCAACATTATATTAATTCTTTGACTCAGACTTAAACCCAACACTAATATATATAGTTATATAACCTTTCGGGCTCCATAGTTTATTTAATGCTTCCGCTCACAGCATAGACTTAGCCATGTTCTTTATTCGAACCTTAGTCTTGATGCTACAAAAGGGGTTCGGCTCTTTTAATTGCATACACCCGCTTATAGCATTCACTCATGGTTTATATATTAACGCAACACATATATCATATGGTGGTTCACGGGCCGCACGCTCTACCGTTCACCCTTTATGAATTTCATATTCTCAATACTGTATTCACATATATTACCTCCTCCATCATATTTCAAACATTATACGATGACTTGAATTAAAAGTGATCTTCGAGCCCACAATGCATTGTGACTTACCATACGCCTGTTAAATAGCTTTTATAATACACACAATACTAAAAAATTCACATAATACTTGGCCCCGCAGCTATGAATGTAGGTCCCACAGCATGTTTTACATAATACATGTCAACAAACTTTAAAACCATTATAACACCCTTTGAATGTATAACAAATAAGCCTCATAGGAACTAAGGTTCGGCTTTAAAATTTGGTTTATGTTTCAATTTTCAATCATACAATTGACTCGGACCCACAGTGCTTTGCCTCAACTAACCTCTGTTCATCGCACAAGTGTGATCACCGTCGATCTTCCAGCCTTAGCAATCGGACAGACACAACTGATATCGTGTTTTTCTTTGGGCCGAGGGTTAGCACTCAAAAGTTACGCGATGTAAGTGGTATTCAAATGCCACCCAAATACACTTGTCCATCAGTGACATATATCGCGTTCAAAAAGTGAAATCGACTTACCACTCCCAAACGCACACGATACTGCTGGTTTCCAAAACTCTAGTTTCACTGTTTTCTCTGGGTTTCATCTAGCACATGGTTCCGCTTCATCAAATTTACCTCTTATTAAAAGAATTCCCACTTTCGCTCCTATTTCCTATTGCCTTCTTGACATTATAATATGGTGCTTCCATATGTTGAACGTAAGACTCCTTTAGGTTTTCACTTTGTAATTACGGTTCCTTTCTTGGTTTTGCACCCTTACTAGCTCCACCTCTGTTATTCTCTGTCTCTGTTTCACTGTACTCTCTACAACCTTTCTCTCCTGCTTAACCATTTCATCTCATAGATCTGCCTCTATATTCTCTGTCTCCGCATCCTCTGTCTTGTGCATGATTGTCTTACTATGTCACTATACTCTGTACTCTGTCTTTGCATCCTCTTCTTTTACTTCCTTGATTCTTTTGCTGCTGCTCGACCCTCTCTACATATTGCTGCCTCTTTTTCTCTCTCTGATTCTATGTTGTCTCCTTTGCCATCTCCTTTGCCATCAATGAAAACATTCCAGCATAGTTCTGTGGCCTCAACCTGCCTAGAGGAAACCAGGTCCGTTGGCCACCTTAAAGAATTGAAAGCCATCCAAAATTGAAAATGTTTCATTCTATTGTTTGCTACATTAGCTAGCTGACTAGTTAAACTATTGCCAAGGTAACAGTTAAAACATGAAGTCCTTTCCAAAAAATAAAAATGCATATACTTAAATAAACTAAACTCCTATCCATCTGAAGATTCTATTGGGGTGGGGTCTTTTTCTATGGATCCTCGCATGTCTGCTTGTTGCAGTTGTTGAATCTTCTTCTCAATTCTTCCAACATGATCTTCAATTCTACCAATGCAATCGGTGCCTTGGTACCGGGTGACCTTGATGTGTTCCAACTGAATATCAATGTCTTGCAATAAATCCAACATTTTTTGTTCTTGCTTCTCTCTGAAAGGATGAATACTCTGAATAGCCTTAGCTAAAAGGCATTTCATAATCCAATAAGTATGGAATGTTTGATTAGACAATGAGAGGCAACCTCAAGTGTTCCCAGGATCTGTAATAAAGTCCATAATTTCTACCTCTACTTCATTGTCTTCCTCATTACTCTGAATTTCTCTTTCCCAGCCAGGAATTTCCTGTCTGACCTGAGATGAATTTCCAAGGGAGTATGTTGATGAGAGGTTCATTAAGACCTCTTGCTTTGTCTTCCTGCCTCTTTTCCTATTCTCAGCTTCAGGTTTTAGCATCTTTTGTTTCCATTTTTTTGTAGTATGGGCCAATGATTTTCTCATTTTCCTCTTAACCATAGTTTTGAGCTGACTTATAATAAGACTGAGCTCTGAAATAAGAATGAGAAAATAAGAGAAAAAGATAACAATTAAACTTTCAATATTTTCACCATCAACATCATTTGGATAGTTCTGGTTCTTCTCTTCACTTGGGAGATAAGAGATGTTATCTTCCCCAATAGTATCATGGACATTAAGCAGGACCCAGAAATGACAGAGGTTTTGGGATTTAAGAGAAGGCCAACAAACAACTGGGACAAGAAGGAGGCATATTTTCAAACTATGCTTCTGGTTAGCAAAAAAAACATGGCAGGATAACAGGGTAGAGTCCACGCAGACCAACATCAGCCTATTCTGACTCCTATTATCATTTACTTTAAAAATAAAATACATCCTGAGCTCATAACCGAGACTAAAAGGAAACTTAATTTCCTACCCTCTACTAAGGGAGTCGAGAAGGAAAGGAAAAAACAACCAAAGATCATTGACCAAGCTAAAATTAAAATTAATTTTCTACCTTCTGCTGAGGGAATCGAAAAGTGTTACATGATAACATAAAAAGGAATTCAATCCAGATGCCTGGATGAGGTTACAAACTTCCATTCCACCACTTATACTCCTTACATAGCCATCAGACCAAGCACAATTACTCTTAGCCAGACAGAGACAACAACTACTCTTCACAGACAAGTGACGATTAGTATTACCATACCTGGTATGAAAAGGGTCTCTAAAACATGGCTTCACTGTCTTTAATGGAATGAGCTCTAACGAAATTACTAGATGCCTAGAATTGTTGTCTGAATCATCCCTAACCTGATATAGTGTAATGCTATTGGAAATGAACATAGGATTGAGATGGAAAAGAACGTACCCCAACAGTACAATAAGTCTGTTGCTGATTGTGGCTGATCCCATCTTCACCCACTTTAGATTGAAAGCTATGAAAGAGGAAGTATTTGTTTTATGAAACAGCTTATAGCACATAAAATCTGCATTTAAATAGCTTTTACCTCCCTACTCTGACAGTACAGGCTATCTTACCAACTTTTCTATCATTCCCTTATCCTCCACGTGCCTCCATGATCTTATGTTGGATGGCGCATGCATGCCTTATTAATGCACATGAATGACAGTTGCCAATTGGCTCATTCAACTACCAGCAGCCTCGTTCTTTGAGCACCTCGATCGGGATCTCATGACCCAATAAATCTCTGTCACTAATTATCTAGAAATAATGTAATTCAATATCCCAGGTTCTATCAGTTGGTGTTACATCCAATTGTCTACCAACTTTTCGACTCCCCCAATTTGCTAGATAGTCTGCAGGCTCATTTCCTGTCCGACGTAGATGTAAAGGTATCAGATACTCGATTTCATGAATGACAGAACCTATTTCTCTAATAAGATTTGTTGTCCTCCAGATTTTATTGACCTTTTCCCATGGTGATCCTTGTTGTAATTTATTTAATACTCCCGTTACCATTGTTGAGTCTCCTTCTACAACAAGGCATTGAAAATTTTCTCTTTTTTCTATCATTAAGCCTTGTTTAACTGCTAATAGATATGCTTCATTATTGGTTGCATGTGCTATATCCATTGCATAACCCCTACACCCTACCCCTCTGGAGTTTTTGAAAATCCCTCCTGCTCCTACCTGCCCAAGATTTCCTTTTGATGCTCCATCATAGTTTAACTTGATGAATCCATCCTTTGGTACTTGCCATATTTCATGTTCAGTTCTTCTAGGGGGTCTAAATTTCCATAAATTGGATGACAGCATTTGGGGTTTTAGGTTTATATTGGCCATGATTTTCGTTTCGATGCCTTCTGTCTAGGACTCCTCCTCTACACAATTGTATGTCAGAATTGTCTCGCGAACATTTTCAACCATTTTCTACCAGATTTGATCCTTATTATTGAATTCACCTTTCCATATTCCCCATAATAGAAACCCAGGAAATAGTCTCCATGCTCTATTCAAGATTTCGGTTTTGAATCCTCCCTTCTGCCATTGAATGATTGTTGTATTTATATTTGTGTTATCTCAATCCATTTGCAGAAATATCCTTTCAATATTGTTCCACACTATTTCATCAATTTCATAATTGTTTAGAAGATTCTCTATTGATTCATTTGTTTTCTTACACATGTAGCAGATTGAGGGACCATTCATTCCTCTCTTTTGTATCCCAAGTTAGGATTTTCTTATGAATTAGAAGCCAGAGGAAATACTCCACTTTAGGCCAATGGTTGATACCCCAGATTTTTTTCCATATGGTTTTGCCATTATTATTATGGTTATTAGCATAAATCTTGTAACCCTCTTTGATTGTAAACATGCCTTGACTTTCATACCCCCATTTGAGTATATCCTTTCCTGTTGGCAGTACTATTATCCTTGTACTCAATTCCTTTTCAATATTGTTCCATTGTCTTGTTTCCGGTGCACCTAGCTAGTGACTTTTCTCTTTCCATATTCTCCATTGGTTATTTTGATGTTGGCACCAATAATTATTAATCAATATTTTATCCGGAGTGTTTGTAAATAGAAAGAGTTTCCCTATGTTGAGCCTGCTGAAATTTTTTTCTCTTTGTTGCCAAGAATCGTCCCAAAAAAGTGTTGATCCTCCTTCCCTTAACTCCCAAAAACTATGTTTATGAATAAAATTTCTATTCTGAGAATCAAGATTCCATATTGTGGAGCCTTTTGGGACACTATCAATTTTAATTTTTCTTGTTAGTGATTGGGGCATACTGTATTTCCGTTCCCATATGCATTTCCAAAGGTCTTGGCCTCCTTGAACCCATCTCCACCATAATTTAGCTCCCATGATTTGATTTAAGACATACGGATATGGAAGTCCAAGGCCTCATGCCGATTTTTCTTTTATGAGTTGATCCCATGAAAAAAGTGCCCATTTCCTACAATCTTGTGCTCCTTTCCAAAGGAATTTTTTAAAAATATTGACTAATTTGTTGTAAACGCTTTTAGGTATTGTTGTGTCTGATAATTGGTATACTGGGGGTGATTGTAAAACATATTTTAGCATGATTAAGTGTCCTGGAGCATTCAGTACATGAAATGCCCAATTTTGCAGCTTCTGGCCAATTCTAGTTATAAGATATTTTCAGTCAGCAATTCGTAGAGAGGAAGTATTCAGGGGCACCCCTAAGTACCTCATAGGGAAGTTTCTTATCTTGAATCCTAGCATTATTTCTAGAAAATTATGCACATGCTCATGACTATTAAATAAATATACATTTGATTTATCATTATTAACAAGCGTACCTGAAGCTTCCATGAATAATCTCAAAAATTTTAAGATTACTCTAGCTTCTCTCAGCAAGGCCTGAAAAAATAAGAGGATATCATCAACAAATTCTTTATGTGTGAAGGAGAGATCTGGACCCCATAATTTTATTCCCTCTAGTTTCCCTTCCCTAAAATAAGATTTAATTAATCTTCCCAGTCCCTCTGCTGCTAAAATGAATAAGAAAGGAGGAAGCGGATCCCCCTGCCGAAGGCCTATAGATATGTTAAAGGGCTTGGATGGAATTCCATTTAGAAGGATTGAGAACTCTGGAGATGAGATGAATGAATATAGCCATTGGACCCATCTATCATCGAACCCGAAAGCTTTCAGAACTGCTATCAGATAAGGCCAACTGATACGATCATATGCTTTAGAGAGATCTACTTTTATAAGCATACCTTTCTTCTTGAGTGATTTTAGCGAGTGGATTGCCTCCTGGGCTGTAACAATGCCATCCAATATTTTCCTTCCTTTGACAAATCTTGTTTTCTCTGGGGATATCAAACTAGGTAAAAGAGGTTTAAGCCTATTCACCATGATAGTTGATAAAATTTTATAGATTACATTACATAGAGCTATGGTTTTGAACCCAACAGGAGTGTCCGAATTTTTGTGTTTAGGAATGAGCTATGGGTTTGAACCCAATAGGATTGTCTGATTTTTTGTGTTTAGGAATAAAAGTGATGAGTGTGGCATTCAAAGCTGGATAAAAATTCCTATTCCTCCTTGATTCCTCAAGTGTCTCCCAGATATCTACACCCATGAAGTTCCACGCTACCTTAAAAAATTCAGTTGTAAAAATATGCGATCCAGGGGCTTTATTCTGTGGAATATTCATGATTACTTCCTCTACTTCTTCCATGTTGATCTCTCTTAGTAAATCTAAGTTTTTCTCTCTTGTGACTATAGATGGAATATTTCTCGTTATTCTTTGAATGGATTCCTGTCTTTTCTGCTTGGGCTCTACGAGCAAATTTCTGAAATGATCCACAAGTAATTTTTCCATATAGTCATGTTGAAGTAATTGATTACCATGTTCATCTTTTAAGGAGAAAATTCTATTGTTTTGTCTTCGTTGTATCATAGTTTTGTGAAAAAAAATAGTGTTTCTTTCCCCTTCTTTTAACCACTAGACTCTTGATTTTTTCTTCCATAGTATCTCCTCTTGGTTCCTTTGTTCTCCAAGGAGACTGAGAGTTCTTCCTTCTTCTGCTATTAGGTCCTCTGTTCTTCCATTCAGAATCATAGTTTGCTGAATATTTTCCATTTTTTCTTTTATTCTGATCTGGTCCTATTGGATGTTTCCAAATTCCATTCTATTCCATCTTTTAATTTCCATTTTTAATTGTTTTAATCTAAGTTAGAAGGTATGAATTTTATTTCTTCCTATTATTCAAATAGTTTCGCACCATTGTTTTTCTTTATCAAGGAGTATTGGGCCTCTCAACCAGAATAGTTCAAATCTAAATGGTATATTCTTCGGTCCTTCTTTTATATTAATGTCTATACGAATAGGCCAATGGTCAGATCCAAGTGTTGGAAGAATCGGTGCCTCATAATATACATTAGGACTTACTAGAGCTTCTGAAGCAAGGAAGTGATCTAACCTTCCTGCAATTTGATGTCTTTTTCCTCTTCTATTATTCCATATATAGATACCATTTACCATGGGAATATCTACAAGATTTAGATCTATCAATAGGTCCCTGAAGAGTTCCATTTCTAGTTCTTCTCTCCTTATTCCGCCTTTTTTTCTTCCAGATTTAATAACATGTTGAAATCCCCACCAAGGAGCCAACACTTTTCCTGGTGCATTTCATTTAACTTCCTTATGTCTTGTAAGAACACTTCTCTTTCTCCTGGGATTGGAGGCCCATAAAATGACCTGAAATTACCAGACAAAATTCTCGAAAGTCCTATCCATCCTTCTACCTCAATTTCTACAGGGTTCCATAATATAGCTATGCCTCCTATTGTTACTCTTGAATCTATAGCCATAACCTCAAAATGAGGTTTGAATGAGTGAATAATGTTGGACATTTTTGTCGCGGAAACTTCAGTTTCTTGGATCATCATTACATGTGGTTTCTTTGTTTTCAACCTTTCCTTAATGTATCTTTGTTAGCCTTTACTATTTAGGCCTCTTATATTCCAAGAGATTACTTTCATTGGTTAACTTTTGGGGATTTTTTGGACTACCATTGTTAACAGTATTATCTTACCTCTATTTATCAACATCTCACCAAGTAATTGTATGGATTGCTATAGTGTTCTCCTGCCCCTCTTTTCTCTCCTTTTTGTCTGAGGATTAGGTCCTTTAACAGCCAATTTTCTTGGGTTTGTTTCTTCCTTTTTTGCTTGGGTTGTCAAATAGTTTTAGAAATTTTTTTTATACAGATTTTTCTGTTATGTAGGAATGAACCTATCATCCATGTTCCTCCATTCATTCAATAAATGTTTTAATACTTTTTCTTCTGCACTCAATTCATCTTTATTTTTTTCTATATCCATTGCTATATGTTCCATTTGTGTATTATCCTCTATTTCAATCTGATCTTGCAATGCTTTGTGCTTTGCTATCGGGGGTTTTGAGGTACTTACCACATGGCCAGGCTCAGATCCTTCTTCTTCAGCATGGGACATTTCCCCTTCCTCTTGCAGCACTTCATAACGATTCGTTTCTACCTTATCCACGGTTTTATTCATCATATTTTTTGAAGCTTTATTATTTCTTCATTTTTTTGAGACTATAATAAATCCATCTTCTTTGTCTCGACCCTAGTGAGGAACATTATTTTGACGGCTGGACTGTTTCTCCTCACTATTTAGAGGGCATGATATTTACAGATGCCCATACTCGTGGCATCTTCGACAGCAAAAGGGAATATGTTCGTAGTCAAGGAGTTGCAGCCATATTTTACCATCGGAGTTTTATATTTTCAGGAAATGGCTCAAAAATATTCATATATACACAGATTCTTGCAAAATAATTATAGCATCCTCTTCGAGTGGTTTCTGTTATTTTAACAAAACTTCCTAAAGAGTTACCTATACCCTCCAAAATATCTGAGTCCCAAAAATCCATTGGGAGACCAAAAATTCGCACCCACACAGATGCAGGAAGAAATTGTTCCTGGTCTGGGTTATATAATTCTTCCCATTATCTGAGAAAAATCATAGGATTATTGTAAAAATATGGACCTCCATCAAAAATTATTTCCTTATCTAATAGGTTAGTAAAAATGACTATAAAAAATCCTTTGGCCCCAAATTTGAGATCAATATGACCTCTTGGTTGCCATTTTATTTGTATCCATTTCAATAGATCATTTTCTGTAGGCCAAAGACTAATAAGATTACATATCAGAGTGTGATCCTTCATATATTTTCTGTATTCATCCAGTTTGTTTCCTGGGATAATGAATCTTGGTTTCTTCACTACTCATGGCAAACATTGTTCTTTCATCTTCGCTTGTTAATCTGCTCCCATCACTGGATCGGTCTTCTATTGAGAGCCTCCAACTTGATGTCTACTCGATTTTTCTACACTGGTTATGTTGTGGTAGGAGGGGGAGATGCCCCCTCCCAAAGCTTCCTCCATTGACGCACCAAAGTCTATGCGCAGGCCAACCTCACAGGGCTGAGCACATTTCTCCAAACCCTAACGGACTGTCATTTTCTTGGAGCTCATCTTCTTTCACGTGGACAGATCAAAACCATAATTTAATGTATTGTTACGTAGTAAGGCGTCACTATTTGAAAACAACTCCCCTAGCTACCACTGTGTCCATGTTTGAGCTATTGGATCAAATGTTAGAGTATTGAAATGTTTTAGGCCATTAGATCAATTAAATATTTCTATATATGTTTTTTATAATGTTAGTTTTTTCTTTTTAATAAGTTAGATTGAATTTAGGTTTTGGTCATGATAGAAAGGTTGTAATGTCATGTTTAACATTTTAACTATGTCAAATTACAGGATTAAAAATAAAATCAAATTAAATAAAAATATTGACATAATGTAATGAACATTTTAAGCTCATGGTATTCATGTGGAATGCAGTTTCTGTATAGGGCGAACTAAGATGGCATAAATCAATATTTACACTGAATCTAAACTAATTATTTAATAAAATTATTTTTAAATGTTTATAACCATTATTCTTATAAAAAATTACTTAATAAATGTATCTAAATTTTCATACATCCAAATATATATAGTTTTTCTTGTTGTGTATTATTTTTGTTAGAATTATTTTACTATTCCAAAAATACATGGTGTTTTTTTTGTTATATATTATTTATGTTACAACTGTTTTATAAATCATGAGTATTATTTATTAATATATAAAAAATTAAATTAATAATGACATTTTTTAAAATAAGTGATTTTTAAAAAAAATCTAAATTATATTTTAACCTCAATTTTCTTAATAAAATTTAAATTTATAACTTAATAAAACTAGATTTAACATAAATTAGTTTAATGAATGAAACCAAATTGTAAAATACATAAAAATTAATTTTTTGGGTACATAAGAATAAAATTTTTATTTATAATAAAATTTATATCATAAAATTAAACTCCACAAAAACCAATTAATTTATATTACATGGATAAAAAACAATATAAAAAAAGGAAAATAACTTTATATACATTTAAATATTATATATTTAAGTATGATAGAAAGTTTGTAATGACATGGTTAACATTTTTACTATCTCAAATTACACAAAATTAAAAATGAAATTAAATTAAATAAAATGATTGACATAATGTAATGAACATTTTAACTAGGTAAAAATACAATAAAAGATAAAAAAAATTAAAAAAATAATGATAAACTATAAATACAGCCCATCGTATTGGTGCATGATATTCATATGGAATTTAGTTTCTTCATAGGGGGGAACTAAGATGGCCTAAATAAATTTTAACTCTATGGAAGAAATAAATCTTAACTCTATGGAAGAAGAAAAGCAAGATAATGGATACTTATCAAGAATGTATGATTCTTTAGAAGGAGACGACTTTGACAAGGCTATGGAGGACCAAATAGAAAAATTAAAAACAGAAGAGGACTCTTCAGAAAATGGCTTACTCAAGGATTTTGGAATCCATGTGAACTACATTACCTCACTGATTCAAGTAAGCGCTCAAAAAGAGACATGCAATAGTGATATAAAGACAATTTATTCATAAACAAGAGAAAGCTAGAATTATAACCCGAGATAGAGTTATGAGAAGAGAAACATTCCAATTGTAAGGAGGACTCAGAAAATACTAGACAAAAAGCACTTACCTATTGCAATCAGTTGAAAAAAAAAGAATTATCTCTAAAGGGTCACATGGGGAGGAATCTATTATTTAAAATTTCGGGAAAATAATTTGATTTGAAAACAAAAATGTACTATCACTAGGGAAGGGAGTTATTACATTTCAAATTTGTTCCCATTCTTTTCACTACAAAATTTTATTGTTTCTTTTTAATTGATGGGAAAATAAATTATCTTTAAAAGGCACTAAACTCTTCAATTATGATCCTTAAAGAAGTCGCTAGATTCCCAGAATATGAGCTGATTTTTTCTTCTTAATTTTGGGTCTTAGTGATGTTTGTTATTTTGACTGACGTGAAAAGTTCCAAAGAAGTGGAATATTGGTCATTCAAAAAAATTTATGGAAATATGATTGTAGATAATTTATAAATACAAATTATCTTAACTGAGATTAATTAATCATCCCCAAGGGTTAAAAAGCTCCCAACTGTCTCTTATCCATAAAAATGACCAATAAGATAAATCTATGCTCTATGTTCAAATGATAGGTGAAGATTGATTTACCATACTTAAGGTTATTAGTAGTCTCTTATGAAGTAAAACATCTCATAGTGATAAGTTTTTATTCCATTAAATAATTATAGCTGTAGAGTAGAGTCAGAGTTCTATTAGTATTATTAGAGGAATTCAACATTGCGAATGTGATAGAAGAAAATAATTTCATGGAAGGGTGAAGTATGCCCAACTTGGTCATAAAAACCATGCACATCCTTCATGCAAAAAAAAAAAAATGCAGATTTCGTCATATAGAGGTTTTGAGTACTTTCACCAAAATGTCTCATCCATTACAAAAAACGCATCTTACATGCAATTGATAACAAAGAAGTTGTTCCACATCAATTACCCAATATGGATATTTTGATTTGAGGTCCAGTAAACATAATTATCCACCCCTTATTCTTGAGGAAAGGATACGATTTGGAGACAATGCCACCCCTTTTTTATACATTCCCTTGCAACATGTGGTGCAATTGCTAGTTATTATAGTAATAAACATGTTTGTATAAGAAAATTATTACTATTACTATTTTTATTATATATTATTATAATATAGTTAGTATTATTGTTATACTATATTAATTATAGTAATATTATTAATATATTAGAATTATATATAAAATTTATTGATAATTATATTATTATATGAATAAATATATACTTATGAAGATAATTGTGATAGTTAAATAATGATTATTAATAATAACTATATGTAATTATCTTAATTATATTATAGACTGAAATATAAACGGTAATATTAATATAATATTAATATTGATATTATATTAATGTAAGATATTAATATTTTATTATATAAGATTAAATGGTAATATATTTATATAAATATTATATAATTTTAAGAATAGCTATATTTTTCTTCCCCAAAAAATCGAAATTTTCATTAAATATGGTGATTAAAATTACATGCTAGATAATTCAAAATCATTGAGTCAAAAATTGATGGTTGGTCATCACATACTAGCCACTTATCTCTAAAAAACCTGCATTGTTTTATATATACTTCTATGGAAATATGAAGGAAAGGATATGAGTACAAAAGTAAAAACTATGTTGTAGGAGTTGTGAAAGTGTCAAGTACTATAGGGAATTGAAGCCAAAAAAGAAAAATAAAAATTGTCACTAATCCCCAGGAAGAAAGAGGTAAGTAAAATGTTAGATAGATTATCCATGTGTGCCTTTGGTGACTGGAGGATCCTCGATAAATGGTCAATGATAATATTAGTAATGTTATGATCCATATTTTTTTGTCACATGTCGTACATGAAATACATGTTGTGCGCCTTCTTTGGATAACTCATCTGAAAGATGGTTCCGTCCTCTGTAAATATGATGACAGGAAATGTAGTGAAAATGAGACTTGAGAAACATGACTTCATCCATAAAAATTTTGAGCGTGTGTGTGGCATGTGGATTTCATTTTGAACATGTCAACCACAAGCTTTGAACCACCAAAAACCTGGAGATATTTGCAATTTTTCTCAACTGAGAAAAGAAGGAGATGTTTTAAAGTGATTAACTCCACAAAGTTGTTTGTGTCTTTTCGCAATATAAGTTTGAGATTCAAATAATGTTTGTCATTTAGATGTAGGACAAGTGCCCCACCGCATCGGCCTTTCTGAAATGAGCCATCAAAATATGCTAAAGGGATGGTGGGATCAATAGACTCTGTGGTGATAATTCTGGGGGAATTGGAATAATAAACACCTTTACATTATATAACTAGTAATTATTAATGTGTTTGATAAAAGCATATCAACACATATCACATCTACTAATTTGGTTGTAAGTGTTCTTTATCTACAACCACTTGTTCTTTATATAATCAGATAGAATTATATCAACCACATTAGTAAATGTGGTTGTGCTAGCTAAACCGATGGATGTCCTCCTATTTGAATTAGACAATTTAATGATTTTTCTAATTATAAAATATCAACCACATTAGTAAGTTTGGTTGTGCTAGCTAAGTCGATAGATGTCTTCCTATTTGAATTAGACAATTTAGTGATTTCGCTAATTATAAAATTTGATGAAAACGTGTAGATTTAAAAATGACACCATATTTTTGTCATAGCCACTACATAAATAGATATAATTCATACTACAATTTTTTTTTTTTCATATCTAAATTTTATGTTTAAACCATACTTAAATTATTATTTTATAAACATGGATTAAAAATTCAGTGTAAAAATTGTTTATCACCACGTATGACGATTACAAAAACTAGGTACATTGACTATGAAACGTGAACCTTGGATTATAGAATATATGTGTGGTATAGTGTGCATTACACTTAGATGCTCCACGTGTGTTTCATTACAAATTTTGTTCATATCAAAAATTATAATCGGTCAAATACGTCGGAACATGTGCCTTGGATTTCAAAAGTTCCGCGTTTCAAAAATTGAAGTGTCCAAATATCGATCAGAATTGAAGCGTTTAGTGCGATATAAATGGGAACGAAGACTCCAGCGATATAAATGGGAACGAAGACTCGAAGTTATGGAGGGGGCTTCTTATTTTATTATTTCCTATTAGCATATTATCAAAAGTGTTTTTTCCATTCAATTGTCCAATTGTTCTGTCTGTCCATTTTATTCTTCGCTTTTATTGTGCATGATTAAGTTCAATTTCTTCATGTTAATGTTTTATTTTGATGTGCAGGTCCACATTCAGGTTCAATTTCATGTTGTCTATTCAGGTTGACGTTGAAATTCAGTTTCAGTGTGTAAATTTTCTCTATTTAGATATGTAGCCTCACATGCAGGTTTAGGTTCTATTTCAATTTGCAAGTCAATGATGTTTTAGGTTTAATTTTAGTATTACTGTTTGCTGCAGGATTGATGCCTATGTATTTCACTACCTCTATGGTTTTTGGGATAAGAATACCAACCACAAGGTTATCGAAGATGGAAACTTACCCATGTGAATGTTCTCATTAATAAAAACTAGTCTTAAAGGCTTTTTAGTGAGGGTAATTATATTGAACGAGGAAAGGAGTTTTGATTTCTCTTCCTTTTACATTCGTTCTCGTCCCAATCTCGAATCTCTACAATGTACCTATCTGAATCCAGGATTATTTGTAGCATGTCAGCGGATATATTATTAGTCCCTGCCCCTTCGGGCTGCAGCGACTCTTGTAATCGGTTTTCTTTCTTTTCATTAATTTTACACGCAAACCAAAATGAATTAACTTAATGTTGTGGATCTATATTCTATAAAGTGTTAAACCACCTTTTACTTAGCCAATAAACTTTACTCGGCCGTTATTATTTCAATCTATAATAATTTTGGAGGTCTTATTTGGCCTCATATCGAGGAAAAATGTACGAAAACTTAGAGTAAGTCTAAAGTGATAGATACAGTTTGAAATTTACTCGACTAATGCTAACATTAATGGTTAACATTCTATGTTTAAAATTGAAAACATATATTTGCATAGTGATTTCATTGTATGCATGCCAGACACTTGTTTTTCAAAATATGTGGTGTGTGGCGCCTTCCCATGAAGGAGTAATTCGTCGCTTAATGGGGATAAACATTATTTTTACAAAACTCAGGACATCATTTCATTTTCTTGACAGCCGAATGAATGGCCACAGGAAAACCACCATGAACACTGTCCTCAAAGACATCCGCAAGCTCGATAGCTCACAGCGCAGGCTTCGACAGCTCACACCTGCACAAAGAATTTGTGCAGGGTGAAACCTGATAATGGTGATTGTGAAATTCTTACACAACCAATTTGATGGTAGTCATGGAGCTTTCCACTCGGCCATAGCAATTAACCTGGAAAATGAGCCAAAAAGACTAAATTTATAGGTTTGCGTTCAAACTCTGTAAAATTCCAGGTTTTTTTTTCATGTCAAGTTCCGTATTTGAAATTAAGCAAGGGTTCTTTGGTCGCAACCAGTTTATTGTTTGCTTGAAACATCATTTGCATTTTAAGCCTTTTTCAGTTTATTGTTTTCTTGAACCATCATTTTCATTTTAAGCCTTTTTCTGGACACGTGTTCCTAACTTATAAAGTTGTGTGAAATTCCAAGAGAAAGAGTGATATTCTTTATGTAATACTTTGTTTATGAGGTTGCTCTTCTAGAAATTTATATCAATGTGCAATATTCCCTTTTGTTGATCCGATCAAAGTGGATAGAATCAATCCATGGTACTTACCGTGGTATTTTCCCATGGTATTGACCCATGGTATTTCTTGTTGGTATTGACCCATGGTATTAACCCATGGTATTTCTTGTTGGTATTGACCGATCAAGCCTATAAAAGGGGAGAGAAGCTAGGCATTTGGGGCATTCTGGATTATCTATTTTATTATGTTTGGGTTGAGAACCTGGCCTGGCCACTTATTTTATTGATCCCTGGACGAAAACCCCGCGGTGATGTTTATGTGGTGGATCCATCCAGGATTCACAAGTGGGCTTCAATTTCTTATATTTGTGTTCTGTGTTTTTATCACAATTATTTTTAGTTGGAATACCTAGATGTGTTGATTTATTTAAAATTTTGATCCTCGGGATATTACAGTGGTATCAGAGCTGTGCATCCTGCCAGCCTGAGGGTTTTATGTAGGGATCTTCGATGGGATTTCTTCTCACCCTAAGCCTGCATATTCTAGCTTCAGTGGTATTTGCTATCATCCTAGTTGATTTCCTAATTTTTATGTCTTTTAAAGTTATAAAGGCAAGCATTTTCTTTGTTGAGGCTATAGGAGAAAGGGCCATGAGGCCATTGTTGTTCAGGGTTCAAAATGCAAAAGGCGAAACTAAGGCCTAGAGTTAAGTAGTGGTGGCACAAGTCGCATCATCATCAGCATTAATTGGATTAGTGTGTGATTCTCTCATTGAAAACAGATCCACGCCATTCATTTGGTATTGGGTCTAGGTGACGGGGTGAAGACCATGTTCAAGGTAAAAATTTATTAATTTTCTTGTAGAGATTATTAAATCAATCTTGGTCAGTTGCACCAGAACCAAATATGGTCGTTGAGCAGTCGAAGAGAGGGTTGTGTGGCACATATCACCACGTCTGCAGCGCAGTAGGGAACATCGATTGATCGAGGTTCTAGACAACCCTTTTTGCAGCGCAATAAGTATGGCTGGCCAACAACAACAAGCACACACCCTGTGCAGCATAGAGGATGGGTATCTGACGTAAGATTGGGCATGCAGATCGACGATTTCCCTTGCTTGTAGCATATCCACCAAGCTAGAATTGCTATTCCCTATGATGAATGTGGTTGACCCATTAACACAGAGAAGCAATTGGTCAAACCGCTGTAGTAAACAGACCTTCCTTTAACAAGAAAAACAGTATTATCAGGATTATCATCACTTCGTTGATTAAATTGAGCCCCAGTAAAACTCGATGTGCTTAAAGTAATTGACCCATCTGGTCAAGCCAAGCGTCTATCTTCAACATTAAGGGCCAAAGGCAGTGGAAATTTGAAAAGGACCAAATATTTGAAGGAAGGTTGTCAAATTGGGCAGCAAAACACATTCTAGACAGAGATTGAGTCTCGAGGGACAAATATTTGAAGGAAGACTATCAAATTGGGCAACAAAACGCATTCCAGAAAGAGATCAAGTTTCCCAGGAAGGCTCGAGCCACTCAGATAAATTCCCGAAATATTCCGGATGGAATTCGGGTTCTCATTCTAAAGAGGACGAATGCAGTCAGCATCAAAGAGCTGCATGCGCTAAATAAGAATGACTCCTTGTTTTGGATGGATGCAGAGACACCAAAAAATTTCAGATTGCAATCATGAGGTGCTAAGATTTCAGTTGGCATCAAAGAGCTACAGAGGTGTCAGTTTTATGAATGTTTATTGTAAGGGTTGGCACTTATAGATGCAAGGGTTCTTGACTGGGACATCGAGTCCAAAGACAAAGGTGTTCTCATAGTGTGGCAACGACAAGAGAAATTCATAGAGTTTATGCAAGGCGAGTACCTTGGGGCAGGTGAAAGGCCGAGAGGCATCCTCATTGTCTAAGACGGTTGAAGAATGTTATGACTACACCCTGGTCATAGGAAAGGGAAAAGAAATGACTTCATTATTAACTGAAGTCGACAATTTGCAACAGAAGGGTCGATGGTCAGAGGGAACCTGAAAGTTGAGCGCAGAAATAATTGTCCCTGGAGGCTCATTCTAACATAGGTAACTATTCCCAATGGATCACCGAGCATTAGATCGAGCAAATCCAGCAAACGAGATATCAAAATTCTGCTGTCTTAAGGAGGCTTTAATGAAAATTTTGAGAAAATGGATCGTCTCCAAGAAATTTTGGAAAACAATAAAAAAAAAATTAATGAATTAGTGAAGATATATGGTCCTTTAAGGAGCCATACCTCCATAGACCAAAATGATAGTCAAAGGAGAGTGTTCTCAAAAAGAGTCCATGTCATTCTGCAGCAACAGCAACCATGGGAGGTGAAGGAAGGACAAAGAAGAGGAGCTAAGCTCTTCACACTTGCGTTTGAATTACAACATACAAATCAGAAGAAAGAACAGAGCGACAGGCCTTTCTCTCGAAAGGTCCATGCTATCCTTTAGCAATCAAAAGATATTCGGGAAGAAGATGTAACAAGCAAGTGTCTCTTCGAACTTGGATCCAAATTATTGGGTACAAAGTCAAAATATGTTCTCCTACATCTAGACACATTAAATATGGCTTTGAGCTTGATAAAGAAATCAAAATGGGAAGGGTCAGGTTGGGCCTTGAAGCCATCCATGCTTGCTTTGATACAACCTAGGATCTTGGAGCATTCTTGTGAAAAGGTTAGACTCACGGTCACCTCTTGTCTCAGTAAAATCATAGCCTTAACATCACCGCTATTGCCCTAAAATGATGACATCATGAGGAGAACTTTTCGGGTAATGGTAGAAGCACTCCAAGGGTTGGACAACACCACCATTCTTACTTTTTCTAGAAGCGCACAATTTTGGAACACATGGCGAAATTCAGATTTGGTATGCTTATGCTGGATCTAGAGTGTGATGATTTAATCCTTCAGATGCTCCAATACTTCTACAATGGAATTACAACATCTCATCCAAACTACATCAAAACAGACATGCAAAATATCATGTCTCCGATCTTAGGAGAAGATAGAGCCATCTGCGAACAATTGAGATCCAAATTGTTGGCCATTTGGACGAAGGAGCTAATTGCATCACCTGATGCTTATAAACTAGTTGAGGGATTGATTAAACAAAGCATCAAACTACTTAGAAAGAATTTAACCAAGGAGGAACTAAAAAATATTTGTGGACACAGCAAGAATGAACTAAGGAGGAATGGCTTATGCTTTGTATGCAAGGGATTTTGGGCACTTGACCATTCAGGTCCAGACAATAAGGAGGCAACAAGGATAGAAAAATTAGAGACTTCTTCAGATCATGGGAATTCATCCATTGATGGGTTCGCTGGTTTTCAGGAGAGGACCTATGAAGGATCTGAGTAGTCAAGTACATATGGTGAGCAGCAACACCATGCTTTTCAGAGAAACTTGCAGGACAAGTTGAGCAGTTAGCTTGACAAAGTACATGACGAAAGGAAAGATGAAATTCCTCCTGATGATGTGGTAGTTGAATCTATAAATACAACAAAGGACATCCATAAAGAGTATGGGAAATCGGGTATACACAACACTCCACCAGTACTTCCATGTTTGACACCCAGAGAGGAAGGACAACTGATCCTCACATGTGAAGAGGTCCAGGATGAATACACCGAAGGAGAATCAAATGAGGAGAGGATCATGCATTTTCAGGAAAGGACCATGCATTTCAAGAAAGATATGATGTTGTTGAAGCAAAGAGTCTGGAAAATCTGAGACACTATCTTACACGAGAAGATAAAAATTGAGGAACTCATAGGGAAATGTGCCAAATCATCAACCAAGCTTTCTAGTATTGAGGAACAACTCAAGTCCCTCACAAGGCGGCATGAGGAGAACAATTGGGAGTCGCATAGCAGTGCTTTATAGGAATACATAGAAAAGGCTTGCAACACCAACAACCCACCTTTATACATTGAGAAGAGCAGGACAGAGTTCTCCAAATACATCATGTTGGGTAACCAAGTAGAGCAACATGAATCGAGCATCGAACAACATCCACATAGTATATTTGCAGATATTCATTCTTTCCCACGTATGGATTGGCGAGAGATTATGAGTTGGTATTCTATCGATAGGTTGTTTCTCACAGCCGAGGGCATATTACAGCTTGGGCCCTTTGGTGCGGCCAGTGATGGAGGGCTGAAATGGTACCATAACCCACAGGTCCCAGGATTTAGGTGGCATTGGGATCCAGGAGAATCCATTGGGGAAAGGATTGTTTGGGATCTAGGTATTGGAGGATCCATTCATAACCATTCAACACGGAGGGCGCATCGGATTGTATGGGATCCTGGTATTAATGTACAAATGCTTCGGTTTTGGATAGAAGTGGATTGCTTGAGGACAAGCAATCTTTGGGTGGTAGGATTTGTAATATTCCCTTTTGTTGATCTGGTCAAAGTGGATAGAATCAATCCATGTTACTTACCGTGGTATTTTCCCATGGTATTGACCCATGGTATTTCTTGTTGGTATTGACCCATGGTATTTCTTGTTGGTATTGACCGATCAAGCCTATAAAAGGGGAGAGAAGCTAGGCATTTAGGGCACTCTAGATTATCTATTTTATTATGTTTGGGTTGAGAACCTGGCCTGGCCAGTTCTTTTATTGATCCCGGGACGAAAACCCCACGGTGATGTTTATGTGGTGGATCCATCTAGGATTCACAAGTGGGCTTCAATTTCTTATATTTGTGTTCTGTGTTTTTATCACAATTATTTTTAGTTAGAATACCTAGATGTGTTGATTTATTTAAAATTTTGATCCTCGGGATATTATAATATTCCCCGAAGCCTGATAATGGTGATTGCTAAATTCTTACTTACCAGGCTACTCTAATAACCTTCGTGCAAGTAGGATATGGCTCTCACTACTCCAACTGCTATTCAATATCATGAGCTCCAGTCCAACCCAACTATTTCACCATGGCCCTGCTTATTGAACAAATATTTGTCTAATGACCCATTTGGTATATACTCGTACTAGTACACAAGCAGTCTATGTAGAAACCCCACAATTGGGCTTCACCTTGAGATACCCCCTTGAGCTTCTTCACTACAATCTGTCTCTTTGCCTTGAGATACCCCCTTGAGCTTCTTCACTACAATCTGTCTCTGATTGGACAGAAGACCCTTGTACACCATCCTGAATCCTCCTTTTCCTACTTCACTGCTGAAATTATTAATGGCCACTTTCAGCTCTGGATACGTGAATCTCTTTGGTCCCCCGCCTGAAAGATTAAGTAGAATATCCAAGTTGAATATTTTGGCGCTGTCTCTATAGTTGGAGTACTGCCTTAGAAAAATCCAGAAAGCGAACTTGTGTGGGAGAAATTCTGTGTTGGAAGAAGAGTAAAAGTAGGAGAGTCTAAGCTCTGACAAACATATCTCTTCGTGCTTGTATTGAAAACCAAATTCCCCGAGTCTAACAAAACCAGACCCATTACATTGGAAGTGTTGATGGGCGCAATCCATATTCTCCTTTGAGCATCAAAATCAGTTAAGGTGAGATTTTTATTCTGTAGGGTCAAGGAAGAATTGTATCCCATGAGATGATCTCTGCTAGCCATCCATGCCACGGTTCTGTGAGGATCGTTGGCATACCATATAGAAAAATCATAATTATTTGGTGAAACATTATAGAAGCCAACACAGAATGTACCGTTTGGATAAACCAAGTAAGTGTTATTCCCAGGCTTCCAACCCGGATTTTTCAGCCGAGTAGAGGAGACAACTAATTCCTTCCCTTGCTCTCCTTCCCCACATCCCAATAAAATGAAGAACTGCATTAAAAAAAGTGCAAGGAAAACCCGTGCCTAATGTCCATGGCTTTTAACTTAGCAGAACCCTACAACCTTTCTCTTTTGTTTCACCGGCAGAGACATAGATCCCTCGAACATTACCAATGAAATCCTTTCGAACATAGGTTCAATCACCTCTTATTTCAGATCTGAACATTTGGCCAATATATGGAGACCTGCAAAAAAATCCATTTAACATAGATTCAATCCAATCCGAACATTTAGTGAATATGTAGAGACCTGCAAAAACTTCCTTCCGTGTTATTTACTCACAATTGAGAACATGGGGCAGGTGCCATTCGTTGACAGTCATACTCGTGAGCCAGGTAGAGGCGGGTCTCGTGAGCCAAGTAGAGGCGGTTATTTTTTAAGCTCTTTCGACTTCTTCCTCCATAGACAAGCAAGCCCATTCTAGGATTTGTATAATTGTAGCTGGTAAGAACTAAAAAACGCACATAGCGACATGCGAGGCAGGTTAGAGAGGGCACGTAGCATATATTTTATATCATATATTGGTTTATAATATTTAAGTTTGTTTTTAATTATTTTTTTCATATTTATGGCTTTAAGACCTTTCTGTTGTAAGCATTTGATTTTCATATTTATTTCTTTAAGTCCTTCATAATTTATTTTAAAATTTATGATGTCAGTACTTTGTCATCAATATAAATAGGGATGAACAAAATAAACAACAATCCACAAAAAATGATTGTCCCACTAAACCACAAGCCCGGATTTCGAAGCACCCAATAATCAACAAATATTGGTGGAACGAGCTGTGATGATGAATTTATACAATTGTTACTGAAAATATCTTATAGGCTAATTTAAAAGAGCTGGGATTTATTAATTTGTGTGCTGGTGCTTATTACCTAATCCTAGAGCTCGTATAGGAATTTTCTGCGGCGTTCCAAAACATCAAAAACATCTGAACTATATCTACAGTGGAATTTTTATTATATTTCAATCCTTCACTGTGTACACACTTGTTGCGCAGTCTCTGTTATTGTCAATATTATTTAAATCCCTTTCATATTACGATTTTTCCAATACGGCATCCCCAAATTTATTGACAAAAAAACACAAATTGATAGATGCCTTCGACTTCAATGAGACGTGGCCACTACACATCCACAAATTTTTATTTTTTTTAAAGAAAAAAATAGAACATCGTACACATCCAGAAATTGTTATGATCTTACTGTGACCTTATTGCTCCAAAGCCATAAAGCCTCATGGTTGTTGTTATATGTCAATTTGATTTTCTGGTGGAAATGCAAAATTTTAATGGTATATCTCAAATCCAATGTCATGTTCATTGTTAAAAGCATAGCTGGAATACACGAATGGAATCGATCGATAATTAACATTAAAAATGTTAAAAACATAGCTGGAGTACAGGGATGGAATCGATTGAAAATTAACATTAAAAAAATATTAATTATAAAAAATATTTTATTCTTTGAAAAGCATGGATCTCTCAGGCTTGGTTTATTTCAAATTTTTTTACTAGTCTTCACCTCGAACTCCCGCTCAAGGCAAGGGAGGGTCTAGCTGCCTTGCAGCCATCCTTGTTTAATTATGGAAATGAGTGAAATTATTGGATAGGTTACACATTGCAACAAGCATTAATGATGTCATGGGGAACGTCGGGAAATTCAAATGTGAGGGGTACAACAATTAGTATTTTAAAAACTAGTCTTAAAGGATTTTTAGTGAGGGTAATTATATTGAACAAGGGAAGGAATTTTGATTGCTCTTCCTTTTACATTCATTCTCATCCCAATCTCGAATCTCTATAATGCAACTATCTAAATCTAGGATTCTTTGTAGCATGTCAATGGATATATCCTTTAATTAATTATGGAAATGAGCGAAATCATTAGATAAGTTACCCATTGCAACCATCATTAATGATGTCATGGGGAACTACAAGAAATTGAAATATGAGCGGTACACCAATTATTATTTGAATGGATGATTTTTTTATGGGGATCTAAAAAATTTAGAGAAATGGAATGGAATAATATATATATATATTTTTTAATTTGACAGTATTTTTATATTTTTTATTTATCTTCAAAAAGTCAAGTTACATTAGATAGAGTTTTGGTGGCTTCAACCTGCGCGGAGGAAACCAGGTCCGTTGGCCACCTTAATGCATTAAAATCCATCCAAAATTGATATATTTTTGTTCTTCTATTTGCGGAACTTGCTAGTTCACTATTTAAAGCATTGACGATATAACAACATAAAACCAATTTTTTCAAAAAGACCATAAAAATAAACTTTAACTATTTTCCATCTGAGAAATCAATTGGTAAGAGATCTCTTGCTGAGGATCCTAGCATGTCAGCTTGTTGCATTTGATTCATCTGCTACTTAAGATGTTTGAGTTGTTTCTCAATTCTTCCGATGCGATCCGTTACCTGATATGAGCTACTTTGATATGCTGGAGCTGGTTGTCAATATCTTAGATCGGGTTCCTTTACAAATGGTTCTCGAATATGTTTCCTGGGTGGAAGCTTTGCATGGCTTTAGCAAGGATACACTTCATAATCCAATAGGTGTGAATTGTTTTATTGAACAATGAAAGACATCCTCTAGTATTACCAAGATCCATGATGAAATCCAGGATTTCTGCCTCTCCTTCATTGTCTTCTTCATTATTTAGGCTTTCTCTTTCCTGACCTTGTATCTCTTCCCTGACGTGTGATGAGTTTCCAGCTTAATAAACTGATGAGAGATGTTCTAGGATCTCTTGCTTGGTTTTCCTTCCTCGTTTTTTAATCTTGATTTATGGTTTCACCATCTTTTTCTTTCCTTTTTCTTTGTTTTTAGCTACTGTCTTCCTTTTCAGCCTCTTGACCATTATTTTGTAATGGCTAATTCGCTGAGCTAACTCTGAATAAGTATGTTGATATCCTGTATGAGGGATGAGAAAAAATTTAACAATTAATGTTTTTAAACTTTGCATTAAACCTTCCATAGTCTCGTGATGTTTTCCGTGGTAGATATTATCACTTCCATTACTGTTAAAAGAATCTTGGTATGTTATTTTTCAAGACCTATGGTTAACAGCAGAAACCATGCCATGCAGTTGGGCAATGTTCCTTGTTTGCTGGCTAACTGAGTTACAAAGAATACTGTGATCGACTTTAGAAATCAACTTAGAGCTACTTTTATTCAGAGTACTCTTCCTCATATTATAATTATTCAGATATAAGCTATGACTATGAGAATTAACGAAATACATAGTCTGCATTAAACCCTAGTTTCTATTAAGATGAACCTGATACCCTTTATAGTCAGCATACGAAACCTTGACTCTAGTTGGACTCCTATGCTCAGACTCAAAATTCCTACCAAGGGAATGAGTACAAATTCCATCTCGACAAGAGTTGTTAAAAATAAAAAGCTTTAGGCAATATAGTCATGGTCTAAGATTAAAAGGATCCCTAAATCAAGGTTCAATAGCTTGCGATTTAATTAATTGAGAGCCTAAAGCTACTGAGACTATTCTATTTTCAGAGTCAATCCTTTCTAGCCGCGATAAATGAAAAAGATGATTACTGATGAGGGTAATATGCATGATCACATACCACAAGAATAGAGAAAATAGAGTATCCACCCTTCGAGCTCGAGCTATGCTTTCCTCTCCTCATCTCTGCATGTCTCCCTTCCTGTCTGAAACAGATGTTTCCAAACTAAAATAACTCTGAGTTTTTCTGCAATATAAGGTCTGCCTTTTCCCATTGTCTTCTGATAGCCTAGCCTGTCCTCTTAATTTCATTATCATCCCAATACCCTCCACACATCCCCACTTTCTTAAACCTGCAGTCTTGCAAATCATGATTTAATGCATCGGGTTGTTATAATCATCAATGTACCTTGCTGCCACCTGTCCATCGGGTTGGTCGGTGGCATGAAATTCGCACCCCGATCAGAGAGAATGGAATAATATTTGTTGAGGAGTTTTTTAATATGGATTAATGGAAGAAAATTTTAAACCATGTTTAAGTTGGAATTGTTATATTAATTTTTATTCTATTATAAATTGGATTTGATACCATGTTACATTTAAGAGTGAAACGTTGAGATAGTATAAACTTTATTCTTCCAACTTAGTATGTTCTTGGCTTGGTCAGTTCACATTTAGTTTTTCTACTCATAGTTGATGGATAGTATGTAGTTATTTTCTAGGATGGATTTTTATATTAGAGTACTTTTGTCTTATTTCTAGGAAATTGAGATGATATATATATGTCATTTAGTAGATAGCTCATATGTATATATGTTATGTATTAATTTTTTTTTTTGGAGACTCTCAATGGAGCTGATGACTTTTACTTTAACTATATACATATAGACTATACTGGTTCTTACATACTAATGAATATTATCAATGTTCAATGTTATTTATTTATTCTTGATTAAAAAAAATAATAATAATTATTATTATTATTAAGCTATAAACTTGATTTGATATAATTCTTTATTTAAAGAATCTAAATTTTGTTAACACATGTCTTTTTCCATAACATTTTAATATATAGTAATTTATTTAAATATAAAATAACGTATTATATATATTTGAACTATTATTAAAATATTATAAAAATTCATATAAATAATATAAATATATTAATAAAATAAAAAATAAAAAACATAATAATAAAAAACTTGTTAATCTTTCCTTAAACATTGATCAAATTGTATCAATCAAATTAAATTTTAGTTCACATAAATTTATTGTAATTTTGTCTTAGTATACACACCCCTTTAAAGAAAAATATTCAATGAATAGCTAGTACTTGGGAGATATATTTCAGAATATTTACATTAACAAAGTACTATTGTATTAATAATATTAGGATTGAGAAAATAAATATTGAGAGCTCTCTGATTGAGTTTTGGAGCCAAAGGAACATCGCTGCCATGACCTAGGGTTTGGTGGATTTTGAGCAGGTTTCCCCTGGTAGACCTTCGTCCCCTGCCTTTGGACCCTCTCATACTCTTGGAGTGCATATAGGCTCCCTCATGATAGACATCAGTGGGGGGACGAGTGCTCCCACCTCCTATGGTTCCCCTTCCATAAGAGCGGCGACAGGGGCTGATAGTGATCATCAACAGAACTCTGGCCTGCTCATTGACCTAACTAAGGTGTCTGTCGTAGTGAAATCGACCTCTACAGCAACTACAGAAGCAACAATAGTTACATCCTCCACATGCATACCCAAGGCCAATACAAGAACCAAGATCGAGCTCCCTGCTCATCGAATCAATGAAAAAATCCAATACATGAAGGACCATGCACTGATAGGCAAGTTCATGGGTTTATGGCCCACAGAAAAATCCCTCCTAGGTTGGAGCGCCTTGAAATGGAAGCCCAAGGGTCATATAGATATACAAATATGCGCCAATATCTTCTTCAATGTGATATTCGCTTGCATCAAAGAAAAAAACTAGATCATAGAAGGCAGGACTTACTTTTTAAACTCCATGAATTTGTACCTGCACAACTGGGTAAAATGATTCAACCTAGAAAATAAATATTTAACTTGGGCTCCTGTCTAGGTTAGGCTATACACCCTACCCCAGGACTATTGGGATTAGCTAACCCTTCGAGACATAGGAAACGTTGTTGGATGATTTATTAAAATTGCGAAGGAGACAAAGATCAACATACATGCATCCTACACAAGGATTTGTGTCTACATGAACATTGAAGATTCTCTCCCTCATGAGGTAAGCCCGCTTCATGATGATTATGAATGGATTCAAATAGTAGATTGTGAACATGGACCATTTATATGCTGGAAACGTCACCAACACGGGCACCTATTCATGGACTACCCCCTAAATCAAAGAGCTGCACCAAACAATGACTCAACAAACCAAGATACTGAAGGGTTCATGAAAGTCACTGGAAGGAAAAGGCACAACAGGAAGTCAAACACGAACCAAAACAAAAGATCTCCAGCATCAAGCAACAACTTTTATGCCCTAGCTCAAATGAATGAGAATGAGAATGAACCTCTAAGAGATTCGGAGCGACCTTTGTAGGATAATCCCAAGAACTCAAAGAATCAACAAACCAAAATCCAACCCGAAGCCTTTTTCATTCCCCAGTCCTCTACGCACACAGAGGACAACTCGAAAATTAAATATAAATGTGCAACACTAGACTCAATCCCAGAACCAATGGAAGAAGAAATAGAGAGCACTGACTATGGGGACCTCGATCTCATGCGGTTAGGAGAAGCATGCAAGAGCAAAGACCTTTTTTAAATCTCTATGCACTAGATCCAGAAGTTGGAGGAATTACTTACTATACCTCAACAGATTCCCTCCCTTTGCATTCAAGGAGGTACACTCCTAAACGCAAAAATCATTTTCAAAGAATCCCTAGAATGAGGAAAAAAACAGATTTGCAGCGAATGGTTAGCGTGAACAAAGAGCTAGTAGAATCAAGGATATTCCCCAAGTTGACTAGGTTCTACTCTATATTCCCCAACCCCCCTCAATGAAGATCATATCATGGAATATCAAAGGGCTAAACTATCCCTCCAAGCACAGGTTAATAAAGAAAATAATTACTGAGGAAATACCCACAATCTTCTTCATGAAAGAAACCAAATGCTCCAGCTCCACTCTAGACACAATATTCAAAAGACTCTAGAAACTATGCAGTACCCTAGCAGTGGATGCTAATGGGGCTTCAGGAGGTGTTGCAATCATCTGGTATCCCCAATTTATTACTCTAGAGCACAGTCAAACCAATAAACACTTTATTCAAGCTTCCTTTTGCTTGATTGGAACTAACATTCACGGTCATCTCATGAATGTCTAATTCCCCCAGTGACTTCAGCAAAAGAAGAGCTTCTTGACAACATTGTAGATCTCAACTGTTGGGGTTTTGGGGGAATGGAATCCTGCTGGTTGTGTGCGTGGAGATCCTAATCCAGCTGTGTGCAGACCCTACTACTGTGTGCGCAGATTGGGAAGGGAATTGTAAGGGTGATGAATGAATGAATATGTTGGATTATTAGATCTGAATCTGTGGGTACTATTGAATGGATTGATGATAATTATTGTGTTATGCCTCTTATGTATTTATGCTGTGAAGGTCTATATCTTGAATGATTGGATCTATTATGTATGGTTCTATTATGCTGCGAAAGTCTGTGTATTGAGGTAGATCTAGATTTGAATTTGTTTGGGTTATGTATTGCTGTGTTGATGTTATAAGAAGTATATAATAATAGAACTAGTGCACATGGATGTGATTCGATACATATCTAACCCTGCGCAAAGACACGATAATCTGAATAAACGTAGCTTGCTTCCCTTACCCTTCCTTTATGAGGGTGCAGAAACTTGGTTCCAACACCTGCCCATACTACTTCGGGGAGACTGTGACCTGCGGAAGTAGGTCACTACCGAAAGGGCCAGTAGTATAGGGGTTTGTTGGCAAAACTTGCACACCGAACTTGGGTCGTCACCCCTCAAGCAAACAAATGTTTCTGTTGCTGGGATAGATATGAGAAAGGGAACGGGTAATGACAAGAGAATATTGGAAGCCTGAAAGAAAAGAGATCGAGGACTGGTTTGAAAGGCAGATCCAGGAGTTTGCCATAAGAGAAAACTAAAGCGTAAAACTAATGGCAGAAAGGTGGAAGAATAGGTACATTTTCACCAAAAGCTATCAAATATTCTTTGTAACCTTTTCAATTGAGCTTCAAGTGTGGCTAGCTAGGCTGGTAGAATTCCAGAAGTGTTGGAAGGATGAGCGAGTCACTCGGTGGACTCCAGATCTACTTGAACAGCTGGAAAGAACTCATAACACTATTACACACATGGTGGATCACTGGGTAGATAGTATGCTTAGAGGCTTTGTGCCATAATTCGTGAGTGACGATTTTTCAAAGGATTCTGAGGTAAGTTTCTAGGCACGCTACCTTTACTGATCAAGAAGCTACTATACGAAAAGAGAATTTTGTGTAGCCATACCGACTGAATGACATTTGATCCAGTGGGGAGTTCAACACAGAGTGGTAAGTATTATCGGACTAACCTTGACGGAGGGAGGGCCACTTGTAGCCTAGTAAAGGAACTAGCCACATCACCACCTAGGGCACGCAGAGGCGAGAACACACCTACATTGTCGTCCCCGGATAGTGATATGGCTGCGCATCTGAAACTACCTACCTTCAAGGAGGTGGGATATGAGGACATGGATTGATTTTGGTTCATTGCAGACTCTGTATGGACTGCGCATAACGTGGCATGCGATACAATAAAAAGGGTGCAGTTATCTTTAGCATTCGAAGACAGAGCTCTCGACTGGTATATGTGATATGTTGCCCAGAATGGAACCACCTCCATTTAGGATATTTAGGATGCTCTGAAGCAACAATTCTGCAAACCAAAGTCCTATTCCCAGTTAGTGGCAGGTGTAAAGGACTTCAAACAAGGTGCGTATGAATCAGTGTGGGAGGCAGATAAATAGTTAAAGAAGGCACTCAGGGAAGGAGGGTTCGAGTATGATGATAGGCAACATATGGATTGGTTCATCGCCATGTTGTTACCTCACCTGTGCACGCCTATGAATCAGCAGACCTTTGAATCATAGGAGAAAGCTGTAGAAGCTGCTATGAAGTTAGAAGCTCTAGAAGTTGCTATGAAGTTAGAAGCTACTCCCCGGGAGGATACCTTAGGAGACCAACAAATCTAGGAACAACTTGGGGCTATGCACCTAGAGATACATAACCTATGAAAAGAGAGAGACATTTGCGTGGATATTTGGTGTATATGTTGTTGAGTTTCTGGTCACACAAAGGATCAATGCCCTCTACTGACTGATTATATCCAAGCTGGAGGAGCTAGCCCACTATGCCCATGGGTTAGCAGGGAACTTGCCCTATTGCGACCAAGATCAAGTGGATTTGCGCTATGGTGTGATGATTGTCGAGTAGAAGGCCGCCATGATACAGATCATTGCCCTCGGCTGGGTGAGTATGTCCCAGAGCTAAAACAACAACAGTGTCGATTATGTCAGTCTGTAGGACATGACGAGCAGAATTTCCGAACATATGACTTGACGATAGATCGCGGGAACCTATATCGGGTGCAATTCGACCCTACATTGCCTAGACTGGCTACGCACTTTGGAGGATCACCAGCTCGAGGCAGAGGAGGCCGAGGAGGAAGTGCAGGTTGAGAACGAGGCCATTTAATATGTTATAATTATAGCGAGATAGGGCACTTTGCCAAGGAATGCCCTAATCCCACTAGGTCGTCATGTAAATACTGAAAACAATTGGATCATGAGGTAGAAGACTACCTGATCTTAATAACCAGAATGTAGGAAAAGCAGCCTACCCCTACACAAAACGTACAAATGGTTAATACTAAGCTAAGATAAGTAGATCCAAGTGTAATGGTCATCACACGGAGTGGGTTGAACACTGAGGGAAAAAAAAAGGTACCTTGTGAAGAACATGCACCACTAGCAGCCCCTGCACAGTCTCAAATTGAAGAAGAAATTGAGACATTTTTGAAGGCATGTCTGAAATTGATCAAGAACCCGCAGGCTGTAAGAAAACTCCTGGATTTAATGAATACCTACACAACTCGACCCACCTCTATCCCTAAGACCAAGGATGTACAAAAACTTTACAGCTCGAAGAAATGCACAGGGAAAGAAATGCGACTAACTGCACAAATCGGGGACTATGAAATGGACCAGGTCATTTTGGATCTTGGATATGATGCCAATGTTTTATCTAGGCAGACCTGGAAATGAATGGAGAAGCCTAAATTGGAATGGTCCACTATCCAACTGTGCATGGCGAATCAACAGAAAATTATTCCCCTAGGGAGGTTACCAAAGGTTATGGTTGACATTGCAGGGGCAAGGGTCCTAGCTGAATTTGAAGTACTTGAGATCGTGGAAGACGTAGACCCCTACCCTACGCTCCTCGGACTAGATTGGGAAATGGACATGGGAGGCATTATTAACCTAAAGAAATGAAGCACGGTGTTCGAGAGTGGAGGCATGCATGTTGTAGTACCCCTCTATCCAGCAGAAGGTGCCTGGTATAGGGAGCATGTCCATATGAAGGAATAATTAGATCATATATATAAGATCACTACGCAAGATGAAGATTGGGTTAACCCCACAGATGAAGGGATGCTCTTTTGGGAAAAGGATAGTGAATGCTTGTCTGACACCGATGAGGATATGGAGAGCTGGAAGAGCCAGCTACATGAGGTTTCGGCACTTCGCAACCTTCAGACCATTAAAAGCTCCTTTCATATCTCTACCATGGAACAAACCTTGCCTTTCCGAGAGGCCAAAACTGACACTCTGAAGCCTGTGAAGCCTAAGGGGCCCACAGAATGTAGAACCGAGGCACCACCACTAACTCGGTATGAAGCACCTACAAAGGGACCTATCTCCCCTACCCAGACGAAGTACTAGAATAGGGTAATCCTGCGTATCGAGATCCCCTTAGCTAGATGGGCCCCAAAATCGGTCGACCCATGTGGTGACCTGGTCGCTTAAGGGTGTGCTTGGCCCTTGCCCACCCAGATTACGGATCTATCTAAAATCATGAGTATCCAAGATAATTTATGGATGACTGGGGAATTAAATCACCTACAGACGTTTGAATCAGCTGTCCTGCACAAAATTGATCCTTCCACGATCGACATAACTACCTCGAAAAGACTCCCAATCAAATTAAAGGCTCACCATGCGTCAACCATTCTCCGAAGTACAAAAGGACCTCTAACACGTTAACCACACCCTGACATCACCACGACGTGACCTTGGATACAAAAAAAGAATATCACCTCATCCAGAGTTAGTGCAAAAAGACACTTACAAACACAGGAAAAGGGTAGTCGATTATTAACATCACCATTTATGATCAAAGGACCTACGTGCCACATACGACCTACATTGTCATTAAGTAACTTCAATTGGGGCGCAAATGGCTGGTAGAGGCTGGCTCGGGCTATTTATTCAACTATCAAGAAGTATTGGCTACCTACCTTATGTTTCTTTCTACTTATTTTTCTGAATTGTGCCACTTGTCTCTCTGGTATGGACCCCAACGCATAGGAGGAATAGATAAGAGGGTCCGAAGAAGCTGAGTGCATCAATAGGAGTGAACGAAGGCCACCTATAAGGATTATTTGCGAACTGAGTTCGGAAGGAACCCCGTGGTACCGAAACTTGCTACGACATCTCCACCATTTCTAGGCCTCGCCCGCTAGAAGCAACATATGCTTACTCCCCCATATTGTCACTTCTTAATCAATTTCTGGGGACATACAAGTAGACTTAGTAAAAGTTTCTACTATAGAACTACAAAGCCTATCTGTCAATGTATTGCAAGAGGTACACTGCCACGGCCGAGAAAGACGCAAGCAGTATGACCTGACCCTGGAAGAATGCACCCAATGAATTTTCATGGTCACTAATGCCACACGCACTATTTAGGAGCAATTGGCATAGGGAGACCAATTGTTTGAAGAAGCTACGTATCTCTGGACGAAAGCACTGTACCACCCCACGCTTTAGCATGTCCAAAGGGAGTTGACACAGGTAGAAGATGCTCTAGATCGACTTCAGGCTTCCACACCTCCCCCCAGCCACGCGGAGCGCCTAGACACCCTACACCACATTGAGGACCTTCGCCATTCCAAGAATTTTGTGTACAAAAATTTGAAACCATGGATTGATGCTGCACTCCAGCTTGCACATGATGTGCAGTCCACCATTGCATGCCTCCATCGGTTGTTGGAACGCATTGGTTTAGATCTCAACAGGCCAGATTCTCTGGCAATGATCAGGATAGTGCAACATGTAGTAGCCCAAGCAAGGAAGTTCTTCCATCCCTCCTTCGCTCCGTAACTACCTTATGCGCACAGATTGAAGGTGTGCCACCAAAGTGACTCGGGATGAGTCACAAGATTGTGTTGGGGGACTGTTGGAGTGGGGTTTCCTAAAAAAGCTATGAAACTGGTCCATTTTTGTTATTTTGGTTATATTTAGTATAGAACGGGGGTTTTGTTGTGGGTCAAAGCCCCAAAAGCATTGTAATGGGTTTAAAGGGTAAACTAGGGGTCCAAAAACCATGGGTTGGAGACCATAGGAATGTTAAAGATAGATTGTTATAAATAGAGAGGCATTTCAGATTGTAAAAGGTAAGGATTTGATGAGATATTGAGACGATCTATTTTGTAAGCGATCTATTGGCATTTTTTGGGAACGAACTCCTGCTGGTTGTGTGCGCAGAGATCCTAGTCTAGTTGTGTGTGGACCCTGCTACTGTGTGCACAGGTTAGGAAGGGAATTGTAAGGGTGATGAATGAATGAATATGTTGGATTATTAGATCTGAATCTATGGGTAATATTGAATGGATTGCTGATAATTATTATGTTATGCCTCTTCTGTCTTTATGCTTTGAAGGTCTATATATTGAATGATTGGATCTATTCTGTCTGCTTCTATTATGCTACAAAATTCTGTGTATTGAGGTAGATCTAGATCTGAATCTATTCCGGTTATGTATTGCTATGTTGATGTTATAAGAAGTATATAATAATATATCTAGTGCACGTGGATGCAATTGGATACATATCTAACCCTGCGCACAGACTTGATAATCTCAATAAACGCAACCTTCTTGCCTTACCCTTCCTTTCTCAGGGTGCAGAAACCTAGTTCCAGCACCCACCCATACTACTTCGGGTGAGACTATGAGATGTGCAAGTAGGTCACTTCCGAAAGGGCCAGTAGTATAGGGGTTTGTTGGAAAACCTTGCACACCGAACTTGGGTCAGGACCCCTCAAGCCAACATCAACAACCAACATACTCACCCTCTTTGGTTGATTGGAGGTGACTTCAACATGATAACAACCCTTCAAGAAAAATAAGGAGGAAGACCTCACCTTGAAATGGACAACACCAAATTCAATAGCTTCATCCATGGCAACCACCTCATATATATTCAAACATCCAACACCATGTTTAGTTGGAATAACTGAAGAGTTCGACTTCATAAAATTTCTTTGATACTGGACTGCTTCCTTATCACAAAAAACTTCATTCACCTAGGTGGCAAGTTCGCAACCACCATAATCCTATAATTTGGCTCAGATAATTGGTTGATACAGCTCCAATGGCTCATACCGAGTATAGCCACCCCAAAACCCTTTCACATTGAACACTTTTGGCTCAAACATCAAGGTTTAAAAGACCTTGCTTTGGATTAGCGGACCTCCCTCACACCACCCCCAGGCACAAAAATGTATTAGTTCCAACAGAAATTGAAGATGCTCAAATGGAAACTAAATGTGTGGAACATGACCACATTCGGTAAAATATTCAAAGAACAAAGATATGTGCAAGAGCAAATACAATAGCTCCAACAAAAAATCAAATCAAAAGGATGCACAACAGACTCAGAGAACAAGGAAAAATACCTAGTAGGCAAGTTGGAAGAGAGAAGAAGCCAAGAAGAGATCTTGTGGAAACAAAAATCCTGTATATGCTCAATTGAGGATGGAGAAAGAAACAAAAAAATATTTCATCCCTCCACCATCCATCGCAGGATGCACAACAGAATCCCAGTCCTCAAAAATCAGAATGGGGAGTGTATGGAAAAGCAAGAGGACATTACTGAGGAACTGCGCAATCATTTCAATGACATCCTCACAGAATCCTCACAGAACTCAATATTCATCGACAGGATGCCATAGGCAAAATCACATAGCACATCCCAAAACTGGTCAATGAGGATCATAAAGGATGTTACTCAAAGCCACATCATTGCCTGAGGTCGAACAAGTGGTTTTTTAATTAAATGAAGGGAAAGCCCCTCGACTGGACAGATTCACCACCAACTTCTTGCATTTCTTCTGGGACACTATCAAGGAGGATTTCTGGGGCATAGTAGAGGAATCGCGCAACACCCACTGGATTCTACCAACTCTCAAAGAAACCTTCCTCACTGTCATCCCAAAGGAAGACAACGTTGCTTCTCCAAATAAGTATAGTCCCATAGAACTTTACAATGTAATTTAAAAAAACATTTCCAAAGTAATAGCTAATATATTGAATCATCTCCTTCCCATGCTCATTTCTCCGAAGAAAAAGGGCTATGTTGAGGGCAAGAATATCCTTGATTCAATCATTGTAACCGATAAGGTAATACACTCCTTGAAAACCTCAAAACAACTAGGCATGCTCCTCAAAATTTACATGTTCAGGGCCTTTTACAACCTCAGCTGGAACTACATAAAGTAAATGCTATTTTCCTTTCGATTTAGCCAAACTTTGGTCCGATGGATCATGAGCCTGATACCCTCCCCTTTTATCTCTATTCTTGTCAATGGCACTCCCTCGTAAACTTTCAACGCTCCAGAGGTATAAGGCAAGGGGACCATCTCCCTCCCTTTCTCTTTGTCCTTATGGCAGAGGGTCTAGGCCACCTGGTAAAGAGTTCTATCCCTTCATACAACCCTCAGGGAATTCTTCTATATAATCTCCCCCGCATCTCCCACCTACAATTTTTGGATGGAAATATGATAATTTGGCACCCCTCTGTAATGGATTCTTACACCCTTAGAACGTTGCTCGTTTTTTTCTTTGAAACCTCTGGAGCTACTCTCAACCCTGAAAACATCTCAAATCTTCATTTTAAATACGCGTCTTATCACCAAGCCCAATATAGCTTACATCCTAGTCTTCACCATAGCATCCTAGCCCTCCAAATACTTGGGAGCTCCTCTCAAAGACTCAACTATCAAAAACTCTTCCTGGAGATATTTGCTGGACAGAATGGAGACTAAATTTTCCAACAGAACCCATCGCTCCTAAACATAGCTAGACGCTTGGTTCTCATCAAATTTTTTCTTCAGTCCCTACCCATATACCTCTTATTTTTTCTAGCAGCACCAAAATGGGTCCTCAAATCCATTTCTAAACTGCAATGAACCTTCCTTTATTAGAGGGGAACAGGAAAAAAAAAATGGGTGCTAGTCAAATGGAAAGACGTCAGTACACTGAATGTGCAAGGAGGAATAGGACTGATAGATCCATAGCATAGAAACAATGTCATGGGTGCCAATATATGGTCACGGAGAAGGGTATCCAAACCTCACATACCATGCAAAACCCTATGGGCTACGAAATACGTAGGAAATTGGCCCACGGAGGAACTAACCAGATTCAACATTGATCCTGGAGGATCCAAAATCTGGAATGAAACCAACCATAAAAACCAATTGATCCAAACCCACAGCTTCTGGGAACTGTGAAGCGGTACCCAAGCCAAATTCTGGGAGGACTCATGGTAGAAACTACTCAACCTATCCTCAATATTTCCTCGGCCCCACTAGAGCATAGTCCTATAGGTAAGAGAACAAAAATATGTCCAAGGCTTCTGGACCAATGATGCAACTCAAGGTTACAGGACTTGGATGCCCACCAATTGATGGTAAGCAGACTGGAACAATGAGCATCACATATATATTTGGGAGGAATTAACAAAAAAAAAAGAATGAGAACTTATTATGGGCCAGACATTCTTCGGTAGGGCCATAATCCAAGTGGTAACTTCCCTACCAAGGAATCCTATCATCTATTAAAATAGCCAAATCCTAGCCCCACCAATTAGATATGAATGAAGATATGGTTTGCCAATACCCCGCCCAAATTTGTTACTTTTTTATGGCTGCTAAGTAAAATACACATCCTCACATGGGAGAATATTTTTAAGCGGGGTTTTTTGGGTCCTTCAAGGTTCCCACTCTCTTAGAACAACATCGAAACCATATATCATTTTATATACCTCTACCCCACATCCAGCACCCTTTGGGATAGGATTGAAATTGTATGCCTAAGATCCAATCAAGACAGACGTAACATCACCAATACCATCAGCAAATGGTAGGATAACCCCTACTCTAGAAACCTTCTAAGTCATCTCTTCCAATTTTTTCCAGGACTACTCATCTGGAATTTCTGGAAAGAAAGAAACAATAGGATATTTAAATATATAGCCTAAAATGAGAGAAAAACTGGGCCAAACTACACATCAAATTAGAAGAAACACTCACCATGACTCACTAGGGGAAGGACAACCTCCCGAAAACCACTTCTGAATGCACCATTTGTAAAAACTAACACATATGCATCAATCCCACTATGGACAACCCCTCACCGGGCACAGGTAGAATCCATGCACCAGAACAACGAAACCTCCCTCCCCCCGACTAGTTTCTTCAAATGAAACTTTGATGGAGCTTCCAAAGGAAATCCAGGGAAAGTAGGATTTGGGGTATCTTCATGGATTCTCATGGAAAACCCCTCCATGCCTACTACGCAAGCATCGGGTGGGAAAGCAACAACTTAGTGGAGCTGGAGGGGCTCATCCAGGGTATCTCCAGAGCCATTGAGCTTAACTTTTTTCCACTCGAAATGGAGGGAGACATGAAACTCATCACTCATGCAGCCACCCACATTCTTCTTGGAACTTCCCCCTCAAATTTTTCTACCAGATGGAGGCTCGATAATCATCTCAATTTCCTAGAACAACTCCTACAACACCATAGGACAATCACCTTCTACCATGTGCGCAGAAAGGAAAACACAGATGTTGATATCCTGGCCAAAAAATGAGTGGATATCCATACAACGTTATATCACTCTAACTTCTCTTAGATTGGGGATGATACCTTATGCGAGGAATTCCAAACTCTCCTCCAAAAGGATCAACCTTCCCCGAATGCGGGTCACATGACGTGAGCGTACGAAGCCAGTTCATCCCATGCATAGGCTGATGAAGCGCTACACCACCAAATTTAACCTGATGCATAACCTCCTTTGAGCAATCATTCACATGAGCACTCTTATGTACCTGATATTTTTCCATACTCTGAATCACATGCAACCCCGAGTGAAATGTCCCAACTCACATATGCGAGCATGCCACAAAATCACATAGTACCTACGTTTGTGCATAGGTCTTCCAAAGGCATAATCTTCCCTTATTCTATCATCCCTATGTGACTCCATTTTTCCTCCGTAGCTTTCTTCGCCTCTTCCCCCTCCATTGTGTTGTTGCCTCAGTTTCCCCATATGCTCCCCCAGCTGCGCACTCTCCCTCTCACATGCCACCTTAATGGTACTATTTTTTCAGGAGCCTCTACTGTTGTTTCCCTTCAGGCTACGCACTCCACACGGTGTACACCCTGGCTATGGGCTTCCATCTAGAATTCCCCGCTTCTTCAGACTCACCTCGTTGCATGATTCTAGAGGAAAGCACCCTCGCTGTGCACCCTACTTCTGTACACCCCCTTCTACCTAACTCTCTACTGTGCACCACCGTGTTGTGCCTCTATGCTACATGCTCCCCTATTAAGCACATCACATTTTTTAGCCCGACCTATATCTCTTTGTCTGTTAGCCCCCCATGGATTCACGTCAGCACCAAAAGACCATCAAGGGTAGCCAAAAAGGTGTGTTCTTGGGTCACTATCAACGTGGTCCAGATCACCATTTCGAATCCATTGAAGGCTCCTCTTCTCACAGCCATAACAGGGAAGCACCAAAACGATATGAGCACAACCACAAGGAGATCGCCTTAGCTTAGGAGAATCATAAGGATAGAAAAGGCCCAAGGAATTCCACCATTGCACACTCTGAGCAGCCCAATCCTCGCAAATTCAAGCCTCTCCCGGTTCAAGAGGCCTCAAGGGAAGACACAGATGTGTGGATCATGGACTCAGATGGAGTCTGAACGCAAGTTCCTGAAGTTGAGTACCCAGTCACTCCCATCCTCTACGAACCCACAAAAAAGGCCCCACGCATTCATTCCAATGAGGAGGAGGCCATTGTGTAGGAGTATGGATGTCCCATTAAGGAGGAGAACCCTGCTATAGAGGAAGATGAAGGAACACCATGATTGTGTGACTGCTCAGCGCTTTTCTATTTTCTTTTATTTCAGCACGTGATACAAATATTTTTTTTTTATATTTGTCATGACACACTATGCAAATATTGATTGTTTAATGCTTTCAAAGGGTTGGTTTCCTCCTAGGAGGCAGCCCCAAAACTGCATTATTTTGTAAGCATCTAAGGCTGGGATTGGTTAAAAACCACTTACCATATAAGCCTGACGCCTATGTAAATATTTATTTTGATCTAAATATAATTTAGCCCAACTTTCATATATATATATATATGGGATTCATTTTTACGTTTCATTTCCTTTTTAAATTATTTTTATGTTTCATCTCCTTTTTAAGTTTTTTAAACGAAGGTTTTATGTTTAATATTATATTTTGCATTAAGATTAATCCATGTTGTTTTCTTATCTCAATTTTTCGATACAATATTATATCAAGTTCAATGTAACCTATTTAAATATATAATAATTAATTATAAGATATATTTGAGTCATTAATAAAATATTATAAAACATTATATAAATAATTAAAAAGAAAATTACAAGTTACATAATAATAAATAATTTATAGTTTTCCCATAAACACATATCACAAAATATTAACCAAATTCAAATTTATTTCACTTAAATTTATTTTCATTTGTGTCTCGATATACTCATCCTTTTAAAATAATATTCAATGAAAAATGAGTAACTTGAAATATATATTAAAGAGTAGGTTTAATTATAATGTCATATGTTAATGTAAATTTAGGGTCAATGATTGGTATTTAGTTTTAGTTTTGAAGATGCAAAGTATATCGAAGCCTAATTACAAATTTTGGTTGACTAAGGGTTTGATTCTAACTTTATCTTAAAATAAATGAAAATATTAATTAGGAAAGATTATAATATTCATTGAAGGGAAATCCAAAGACAGAAAGCCTTTTTTTTACAAGAGAGTTAAAATTAGTTACTTCTTCTTCCTTTCAGATAAAATATGATCTCTAGAAACTAGAGGTCAAGCAATGGAGCCAAGAGAGGAAGTTGGATGCAAGAGGAAGAAGGAAAAGACATTGTAGAAACCACACTGAGAGTGTTGTGAGGGTAGGCATGATGCTACCCTAAGGAATTTTTTAATTGGATAAGGAGTCAGTGGAATCCTCAAATATATTATAAAATATAGGTTGAAATATTGGGAGGGTTTCATTGAGTGAGAAGTAACCCTGTGAGGGTTCCTGATTAAGACTATTCTAGTACAAAAGAGCACGGGGGAGAGAAAAGGACATCATTTCCTTTGTCAAAGGTTGGGTGGATAAGGGAGTATGTTTTGGGCTTTTTCCTTGACAACATCAATTGGAAAAGATAAGTATTTTCTTAATTGAATTGAGATTCTGATTTGTGACTATTTTATTATTAAAAAGAATGGTTACATGTATATAAAATATTAGGAAAATAGTAATGCACTACTCAAGGAAATTAGGTGTGGTTTACATTATTTTCATTTAAAAAAGAAGTCATATGAAATGTTGAAACAACAAAGGAGTAATGTTTTCCTTTATTATGTCTTAGTGTGAATCTGTAACACTGACTACTTGCAATATTTTAAGTACAATTATGAAAAATGATTGTAGGGTTAACAATGTGTGTAACATTCATGAGTAACGAATAACTCGGAAGTTGTATGGCCTAATGAATAAGAGATGGCTAATGGAAGAAGTAGATTAGTCTTCAACATGGAACCATGGGTTTGTTGATCAACGATTGTCGTTGATGTCAACCCAAGTAGCACTAGGGGCTACCCCAATATTTCATGGGAATTTTGACCTACCAAAATACCATATTCTGGGTCAATTAATAATGCTTTCTATGGTTTCTAGTTGTTGAAATGTTTCCGTTGATATATGGCACACCATGTAATTCTTCACAGTTTGAGAGATATTCATGTTTGAAGTTTGTAACCCCAGTTAGTAGGCTAAAACCACATGGGGTTGTGGCATGGGTCATTGAAATGTCACTAACTTATAATTTTTAAGCTCCTAAAATCCCTCGCATCTTCACTTGTTGAATCCCCTCTCAACCTAATCATTTATATAAATTATGATCCTCATATCCTCCTCATGTAGGGATTTCTCTATCTGAAATAGTTCATCGTGGAATTTTAGCTCTTACTTTTTGTATACAAAGGTTCAGATGCTGAAATTTTTAAGAGGTCAAGCTAAAATCCTAAGGAAGCTTCTATAAAAATTTCAGATCAAGGTGCGCAAAATTTTTGGAGATATGATCTGTGGAAGTCATTGTTTTTGCAGGCTCCTAAAGTTCATCTCAAAGAAGTGACCTTAGGAAAATCATTATAACTATCTCTCTGAGTATCAGATTGGAATTCTGTAAAATATGGAAGATAGTGCACGAAATTTATTTTTCTTTCTATCAATTATAGAGCTGAATAAATAAACTGAGACATGCGGAACGTCATAAAATTTTTCTCTAGTAAAATAGTGTATAATTAGGGCATTGTGAGAGATTGGGCATAACTCTCTCTTGAAGAATCCAAATTGGGCCAGAACTTTGGAATTGTAAAGAAGACTTAGAGGAATACTACAGGGAAAAAAATCACATATTGTGGATCTGAAATAACAGAGATACACTAGATTCAATATCAAGCTCCTAGAAGGCAAAAAAAAAAAGAGTTCATGTGTTGTCAAGGGTTGCAGAGGACCAGACTTTCTAGGGAAGCAAAGCAAAGAAAGGTTTAGCAAAGGATACCATGACAAGAGTAGAAATCAAGGCACATAATAGTAGCAAGAAGTTCATCACATGAATTCTTCAAGTGGGAAGCACTGCATACAGTCACTGTAAATGTATCATTGTACTAAGTCATTGTAAGTACATTATTGTAAAAATTGTACTAGTGTCTATTTGCCAAGAGTTGAAGAGGCAGTTTCGGGAGGTCTAGGATCATCATTAGGTGGTTGTATCATATTTGGTATTATGGTCTAGTGTGTCCTCTTATTCTACATCATTATATATCATTGTAAAGTGGACAATTTTCCCTGGTATAAGAGTCCATTCTTTTTTTATTCTTCTATAGGGTGGTAGGATGGTGCTAGGCTAGTGCATGAAGTCACCAATAGGTTCAAGCAAGTGAAAAATTCAGGGTGGTAGGGTAATTCTATGGTGAGTTGTAGCTCATTGGCTATGGGGGCATCCGTTCAGTTGACTACTGAATAATGTCGGGCATTGGAGCATCCATCCAGTGGGAGCTGGAGAAGAATGCTTTTCTAGATTTTAGGAATTTGAAGATTTATTTTAAATTGGATTTGAATATTAAAGAGTGATTAGAAAATCAATAGGTGGATTTTGTCCTGGAGTGTGTTTCCACCTTAAAAACTATGTGCATTTGTGTTCCTTTTGTTTACTATTATCATTGTACAAACACTGATAATAAATGAAGGTTAACTAATTCTCTAATTGAAAGAAATACTGATTCACCCCCCCTCTCAATATTTCCAACAATTGGTATCAAAGCTTGGTTCCTTCAATAGCAGTTTAATAGTTCAAAGGAGGTCATGGATCATACCAAGAACGGTGTACCTCTATTCAATAAATATAATTATGCAATCTGGAAAGGAATAATGGAGGTATATCTCTTGGTGCAAGGTTACGAAGTATGGGACACTGTTCAAAATTGATTTACATCAACTGCAAATGAACAAGGTAAGAATAATTTGGCAAATGATCCAAAAGAAAAGAATATTATTATCTATGGACTTATTTAATCTGCTTATCATAATTTTTTGGGTTGTAAAACTGCCAAAAATGTATGGGACAAGCTTGAGAATATATATGCAAGTGACTCAAATGTCAAAAAATAAAAGCTTCAAATCTATAGAGAAAAATTTGAGCAAATCGGAATGAAATAATATTGCAAGATTGGTGCATACTTCTAATACGTTGATAAGATAACCAATACTCTAGAAGGATTGGGAGAGCCAGTTGAGGAGAAGACTATTATATGAAAGATTCTTAGAACATTACCACGGAAATTCAACCCAAAGGTATCCGTCTTAGAATACAGTGCAAATATGGAAAAAATCAGCAAAGAGGAATTACATTGAGTTATCATAGCATATGAAATGAGACATGATGAAGAAGAGGGTACTTCACATCTATAAAATGCATTTGTTGCATCTAGAAAACCAATAAGGACAAACAACCTTCAATTTAAAAGACATGCACCTACAAGTGTGAGGAAAATGGAGATGATGAATAAGGTCTTTCAGATGAAGAATATGCTTACTTTACGAGAAGAATAAAAATTGGTAAGGGAAAATTCAAAGTTAAACTTCCATTGATATGTTTTGGCTGTGGTGAGGTTGGGTATTTCCCATCAAAATGTCCAAAAAAAAGTTATGGAAACTCAAAAGGAAGGAAAGGCTTTAATAAATTCAACAATCAAGGATCGAAAAGAAACTTTCTCTCTAAAGAATATAGCTCATCATTCAATGAATACAATGGAAACGAAGAAGAATCCAATGAGAGAGTATTTTTTATGGCGAGCCACAATAAAAAAGAGGTATCAAAAAACAAAGAAGAAGGGTTGATCATCGAATAATTTTCTAAGGAAGCAATCAAGCTTATAAAATAGCTCAAGGCTGAGAAGATCCATTTGAATACTCTTGAAGAACAAGTTCAAGGTCTCAAAATTGAAATTGAAGAACAAAAATGCATTGAAGATTCACTTCAAAATAAGTTGGAAGAAAGAAACCAAGAAAGGGAAGAATTAGAAGCCGAAGTAGTCTCGTTGCGTAAGGAAGTGAAGAAGGGAAAAACTATCCAAAACTATGCCAATAGCTCAAGGGCATTGGAAGAACTCATCAACAATCAACGATCTTACAATGATAGAAGTTTCCTCGGTTACAAAAAATAAGAAGCATGATCTTCTACAACAAAATACCATGAACCTATGAGATATGACATGCATGTAGACTTCATTGGAAAATATTCGCAACAACAGCTTTGGAAGAAAATTCCTCGATGAATATTTCCATCCAGGTACCAACATATTTTTTATGGATATTGTTATTCATGTGGAAAATTTTGTCATAAATTTGTAGAATGTCACACGTATCCTAGGAACCAATAAAATTATAGGAGATCTGTCAAATATGAACCTCCCATGGCTCAGTAAAACATCAATAGATTTGAACATTTAAGAAATAATATTGAATGTTACAAATGTAAAAACTTTGGACACATAGCCAGGGATAGTAGACTCGAAAATCCACCAGAATAATTTTCGAAGCCACAGAACGAATGAACATGGAAGAGAAGACTGATAATTGTGCTCTCACTCTCAAGGCTCAAAACAACAAATATGTGTGGTATGTTGATAGGAGTTTCTCAACTCATATGACTGGAGATAAAAATAAATTTGTATCTCTGAAAGAGAAGAATGATGAAACTATGTCCGTTGGAAATGATGGATCTTCAAATGTTATAGGATCAGGTACTGTCACCCTCAGAGGAAAATATGCTCTAGCCAAGAATGTTGTATTGGCTGAAAACATGAATCGCAATCTGCTCAGTGTTGGACAAATGTGTGATCAAGGACACACAATACTATTCAAATCCACAAAATGTGAAATCAAGGAAGGTAGGTATGGTGAAATTGTGGCTATATCAAGTTGAGCTCCAAATGACATATATGTTCTGGATGAAGCAACTAAAGCACAACTAATAGCTAAAGAGGATGACACAATATTTGGCAGCAATGATGATCGACTAAGTAAGAAGTTTGCTACAAAGATGAAAAATGATTTCAACATGTCTTTACTTGGTGAGATGACATACTTCTTAGGGCTTCAAATATCTCAACAAGACAAAGGAATATTTATATTTCAAGCCATGTACATCAAGGAAATGCTCAAGAAATTAAAAATGGAATATTGCAAACCCATCCTTACTCTGATGGTAATAGGCTGCAATTTGAGCATAGACGACTCATCTAAGAATGTGGATCAAAGGTTGTACATATCTATGATTGGTAGTATTCTATATGTAATGGCCTCTCGGCCAGATGTTATGCAAGTAGTTGGACAAGTAGCAATATTCCAAGCAACACTAAAAGAATCACAAATTATTCCATCAAAATAATTCTTCTATATCTAAAGGGAACAACAAAATATGGCTTCTGGTATCACAAGGGTAGAAATATCATTATTAATGCCTTTACAGATGCATATTTGATAGGAAGCGTTTATGATCATGATAGTACTCGTGAAGCATTTGAATACCTTCTCCATAATCTTGGGATTCTCCCAAGTTCTCATTAGACTTTCCTTATTCAGAATATAAAGGGGGAGTGGAAATGTGTACAGGTTCGCAGGATGGTTGTGTGTCAGGGGGAGTGGAAGTGTGTATAGGTCGACAAGATTTTTGTGTGTACGGGGGAGTTATCCTTTTCCATTGATGTCAAAGGGGGAGAGAATGTTGTAAAAATAGGTTTCATGATCTTAAGGGGATTACTTGTGTTTGCATCAACGCCAAAGGGGGAGATTTTTGATCAGCGGTTGTCATTGATGTCAACTCAAGCAGCACCAGGGGATACCCCAATATTGCATGGGAATTTTGACCTACCAAATTACTATATTATAGGTTAAGAATCATTTTTATGGTTTCTACTTGTCGATATGTTTTCTTTTATATATGGCACGCCTCGTAATTCTTCACGGTTTGAGAGATATTCATATTTGAAGTTTCTAACCCCAGTTAGTGGCCTAAAACCCCATGGGGTTGTAGCATGGGTCATTTAAAATTCAATAATTAATAATTTTTAAGTTCCTAAAATCCCTCCCACGTTCACTTATTGAAGCCCCTATCAACCTAAGCATTTATATAAATTGTGATCCTCATATCCTCCTTATGTAGGGATTTCGCTATCTGAAACAGGTCATCATGGAATTTTCTCTCTAAAGTTTTTTATACAAAGGTGCAGAAGTTTAAATTTTTGTGAGGTGAAGCTGAAATCTTGAGGAATCTCTTGTAAAAATTATAGATCAAGGTGCACAAAATTTTAGGAGATATGATCTGTGGAAGTCAGAGTGTTTTCAGGCTTTTGAAATTCATCTCAAAGAAGTGACCTTGGGAAAATTGTCATAACTCTCTATTTGAGTATCTGATTGGAATTTTGTAATAAGCGAAAGATATCACATAGATTTTAGTTTCCATTGTATTAATTTAAGATTTGAGAATAAATAGTGACACGTGGCACGACATACAATTCACTCTACTGAAATATTCCATAATTAGGGAATTGTGAGAGATTGGGCATAACCCTCTCTTCAAGAATCAAAATTGGGTCAGACATGTGGCATTGGAAAGAAGAATTGGAGGAATACCACAGGGAAAAAAATCACATATTGAGGATCTGGAATAACAGAGATACACTAGATTCAATATCAAGCTCCTAAAAGGCAAAAAAAAAATAGATCATGTGTTGTAAAGGGCTGGAGAGGACTAGAATTTCTAGGGAAACAAAGAAAATCAAGGTGCAAAAGAGGGTAGCATGACAAGAGCAGAAATCAAGGTGGAGAAAAGTAGGAAGAAGTTCATCACATGAAGTCTTCAAGTGGCTAGCACTGCATACAGTCACTGTAAAGGTATCATTGTACTAAGTCATTGTAAATAAATTATTGTAAAAATTGTACTAGTGTCTCTCTTCTAAGAGTTGAAGAAGAAGTTTTGGGAGGTCTAGGATCATCATTAGGTGGTCATATCATAGTTGGGGTTATGGTGTAGTGTGTCTTCTTATTCTACATCATTCTATATCATTGTAAAGTGGACCATTTTCCCTGGTACGGGAGTCCATTCTTTTTTTATTCTTCTATAGGGTGGTAGGGTGGTGCTAGGCTGGTGCATGAAGTCACAAATAGGTTAAAGCCTATGAAAAATTTAGGGTGGTAGCGTGGTGCTAGGGTGAGTTGTAGCTCATTCGGTGTTGGGACATTTGTTTAGTTGACTAGTGAAAATTGTTAGGCATTGGAGGGTCCATTCAGTGGGAGTTGGAGAAGAATGCTTTTCTAGATAATAGGAAGTTTGAAGTTTATTTTCAATTCGAGTTCAATATTAAAGAATTATTAGAAAAGCATTAGGTGGTTTTTTTTCCCGGAGTTGGTTTCCACCTTAAAAAATGTGTTCATTTGTGTTCCTTTTTTTATTGCTATCATTGTATAAACATTGATAAAAATTGAAGATTATTTAATGATCTAATTGAAAGAAATATTGTTTCACCACCCCCCCCCCCACTCCATATTTTCAACAGGGTTCCTTGGGAGACAATCCTCCTTCCTCTTCTTAGGCTAGAAGGGTTTGGGGGGAAATAAAAGATAAGATTTGGGGGAAAATAAAGGACAAGATTGTGGTGGTCTATCCTCGTCTCATTTAGGTAACTAGTTATAAACGTAAAACAAAATTAATAAATGGATCCCCAGGTTTTAGAAATTGAAGACCATGGAAAATTTTAGGGGCGAATTTTAGCCCAAAGGCGAATTTTAAGGGATTTTAAATTTTAATAGGGCGAATTTTTTATGTAAAACCCATTTTCTGTAGTTTAATAAAGTTAGCCCAATAATTATTTTAAAAATAATTAATTATTAAATATTAGCCGACCCAAAAAAAAGCGCATAAAACTGTAAAAAATGAAATTCGCCCCAATTTTCTTTGGTTGGAGCAGATTTCCATGGCATTCACCTGGATTTACAAGGTTGGAGGGAGGGGTTAGAGTGATTCACCCCATTTTTTCACTAGTTCGCCGAAATTTAGGAGAGGTGGCTGGGGCTTTGTGCACACCTATCTTCTTGCTCTTCTTGCTGGCTGAGCGAGGGACTTGACCGACCCTCTCTGGTTTGTTAGGGCCCTCCCATAGTTCAATTTCGTTTTTTACCTATAGCCCATTTCCCTGGTGCCATGGACCTAAACCCACGAGCAAGGAGGATTTTGGGCAGTCACAACCTTGTCAATAGATTCCCCATCAACAACAAACCAGCAACGGAATGTAAACCAATAGGACAAAGTATATGCAATGACATTTAGTTCTTGGAAGACTGGCAATAAAAACCTAAACAATTCATTTTTGGTTGTCTGGTTTGCCGTTGTATATGCAGCCATGGAGCATAGGGAAATATTGGAAGTCAAGAAGGCTCTAGCCTCTGAGAAGGCACAAAGAATACATCCAGTCCAACAAGACCTCGTTGTTTTCAGTTACTACCAAGGTACTTGAAAATGAACATCTGTTTCTCAACACAAGGACTCTCTTCTGGTTTGGTATTAGCCTTCTTAAAGTGTTCTAGTTGGTTGTCTGGTTTTTGGTTGTGTGTGCAACCATGGAGCAAAGGTAAATCTTAGAACTCAAGAAGGCTCTGAGAAGGCAAAAAGAATACATCCAATCCAATAAGACACCCTTGTTTTTAGTTACTAGCAAGTTACATGAAAACGAACATCTGTCTCAACACTCGCATCTATAATAATTTTGATGGTTAAAAAAAAAAAGGATGGACATTCTGGATGCATAATGAAACACACTGAGACACTTGGTGCTTAATCTCTATAAGGACTCCCTCTCTATAGCCACGAAAAACAAAGCTTCAATTAATTCTGCCCAAGCTGAAGGTAAGGAAGACAAGACTGTGCATCAGCTCAAGGAATCAATGGATATCGAGTAGCAGTAATCTCCTCACTCAGATATCTGTCAGGATGAGGTAAACAATCTTCATATTTTTCACTAAACGAAATGTTTTTCAAAGTCATCAGAAATTCAGAATACTAGGAGTTTTGATTAAACAGACTACATGTAGGAAAAGCTAGAATGTTTATTTCACAATCTGTTGTAGACTATGTTATGTAGATCAGAGAGCTACTTAAGTATGAGAACATTATGAACTCTAATACTTCTAATGCAATACTTAAGATTACAAGAGATAGGAAGATTTAAACTTAATCATGCAGGTGCCCACTCACTACTAACATCTGGCAGTGGGGCTAGAGTTCCGCTCAGAGCATACAGTTGACTATTGTCCATGAAATGTTCTGGAATGGTTTCATGGAAGAATTACATAGAACTCATATAAGACTTACAGAGGAGTTTGATGGTTTGGGCTAAAAATCAAACCAGTACAGAAAGTTACATTCTATTGAAAACTATGAGGTTCTTTTGTGGTGGTCTAAATTATGGAGGGTAAAAGTCCCCAGGAAAACCATTGTCTTTATGTGGTTGGTGTTGAAAAACATAGTCCTTACTTGGGAACTTCTTCAAAAACGCAAAAAATAGGGTCCCAGCTAATCCATACTTTGTAATAAAGGAGAAAATTTTGCTTCTCGTTTTTTTGTTCTGTCCCTTTGCGCAACAGCTCTGGAAATATGGTGGAAATTGGATTGGTCAAAGGAACCCTTGGGATGACTCCACTGTGGGCAACTGTCTCAAAGTATGGTTCCAGAAGGCTGAAAGCTTTTCAGGCTGTTCCCTATCTGGTTTTGTGAAGAATCTGGTTAGTGAAGAATGCGCTCATATTTGATGGTATAGTGTGCCCACCTTTCACGTTTTTCCCCAGTTGTGCTATTTTCCAATTTTGCAAGGTGGCTCAGAAGGACAATTTTCCCGGGAAGATTAGGGAGCTTCTTATTCAAAAAACGTATCCCGGGTTTATTTTTATGGGGCTTTCCAGGGGCGTGATCAAATATGTAGTTTCGGAGGAATAGCTTATCCTTCTGATAATCATTTCATTAAGTTCAGAGCATCTTTGGGCTAGCGTACAAACAACTTCGGTGAGTTCATGGCTTTGCGAGCTCTTTTATTGGTGCCCACTAACAAAGGGACTCATACGCTATAGGTATTTGGAGATTCTCTTTTGCTAATCAAATGGATGAAAAACCAACATTCTATTCAAAATATCTGTCTTGAGACAGTTGTTATTCAACTCAAATTTATATCTCAACAGTTCAACTAGCTTACTTTCTTGCCCATCTTCCAAGAACTAAATATCATTGCAGATACTTTGTCCTGCTGGTTTACATTCCGCTGCTGGTTTGTTATTGATGGGGAATCTATTGACAAGGTTGTGACAGCCTTATCCAATTTTTTTTTGTCCTTGAAGTTTCCCAGGTCAATATATGCACAACACCACCAAAAATCCTATATACAAAGATCAAATTTGTGAAACATGAGGTTAATGAATAAAGAACAATTAAAAATTCACTTAGATAGCCAGCTACAATGGCATAACTGATATGTTCTCTTTTAGACCATATTGCATCTTCAAAAAATACTGCCATCTCATTCAAATATGCAAGTCTTATTCTCAAATTTCTGTCTAAATAATGTACGGGCTTACAATCCTACTAGCAAATACGTTTCCATTGCCACCTCTCCTGATAACAGATTCCACAAATCCCTTTTGAAAATGACCCTTAGAGAGCTATCACATCTAGAACATCCAACCTCTTCTGAATTTACAAACACTAATGCTCCTCTGGCAATGAGTTCAAAGAACTACAAATGGGACATATTAAAAACGTGATACCATGTGCTACAGTAGAGAAATTTTAGTCCTCCCTATTAGTAAAATCATCACAGCTGGAACTAAGATGATGTTGTCTGGTCACTGCTTCTATCAGACACCTATTCTAATGCAAGGTTTTTATTGTTCAATTTTTTAGATTTGATCTGATATGTTTTGCACGGAGTCTTAAGGCAGGCAGCACATTTCCATAGTCTCTTTTCATAAACCATATTTCAAGTGCCTAGGATGAATGTACTATGTGCTAATGTAGTGATGGGTTAGAAAAACTTTCTACAAGATAGCCACAATACTGTTATTTTATGAGCCTGTATGGACAGTATGATGTATATTCTGATTTCACACTTAACATGTCAAATATAATGTTTTTTTAACATGGAAAAGCATATAACCACAGTGATATAAAATTTAAACATGTATCAGAAATTTCTTATTTCAATATCGTGTGAGCTATTAGAAGATTTTATAGGGGAAATGAGTGAAAAAATTTACTATTTCAGATATTTCACACTCGAATCTTTCTTTTCTTTTTCAAGTTTGTTAACTTCTCATAAATAAATTAAAATTGTAGCACTAATGCACTAGAAATGCACTTGTATATATGATAAATGTGTGTATGTATGGGAGAAAGCAGCAATTAGGCTGAAAAGGGAATCCACTAACGTTTTGTGCTAATGGAATCCACTAGATTCATGGATCACTAAGAAATTAATATCCTTGAGACAAAGAAAAGCTTCTTTTGGGGATAAGAGTAAATTATATTAATTTGTTCTGAAAACAAGAGGAAGACTTTTGCCCATGAAATCCTTAGAATTGTGTGAAACCTACTTTTTGGGGAGAAAACTTGAATGATATTTTCATTCCCTGATGCTAGGAGTTCCTCTTCAATCAAAAACCAATTTTGAGGAACTCCTAGCATTAGTGAAGAAGACAATAATGTGTCTCTGACTGTGTTCGATAGTGTTGATGCTCTTGAGTAGATCCGATCATTTTTTCAGCCCTTGACATGAAACTATTTGGAACTTGGGTAGTGTAAACAATGAAACAACGCTAGATAGAGCTATTTCTATCTAGCTAAGTGGCTGTGAGGTGCTTTCTCCCCTAGTGCCCTTGATTGGGAGAAAAAAAGAGGTAAAATGCATTGTTGTTGCGGAAGAGTTCTAAGTCCAATGTAAATTTTTCCTAAGAGTAAATCTCTAAAATGATCAACACAAGGCAGCATTGGTTAAGGTATTATTGCATTAGAAAAGTTTGGAAAAGAATTTCCTAATCTCCTATAGAATCAATGAAACCTCCCTCTAATCTACTTGTGGATTGGGCACCTAAAGATAAAGTACTCCTTAATCTCAACCTCATGTAATGGGAAAAGCCTATTGATCTATTTCTCCATGGGGAGTTTGTGCTTGGTTTGTACTCTCAAGTGGTGTACCATGTGAACACATCTGAAGTTGGCTCAAGGAAGATTAAGTCCCTAAAATAGATGGAACTAAAGATATCTTACCTGGATGCTAGATAATAGAAATTCTAGAGATCTGGAAGATATGCTTGAAATAAAGGCCATCTTGGTGCTTATAGGTTGAGGTGATGCATTCTAGACATCTTAGATGAAGCTCTTGCAAATATCCCTCCTGCATGTAGAATTTAATTTTCTCCTTTGTGGGAGGAGGCAGGCAGGGGCATTGAGGGAGTTCCAGGGAGGGAGGCAGTGAACTATATGCCTATTGTGCCTTATAAAATAAAAAAGGTTATTGAACCAACTAGTTAGGATTGCAAGTCTCTTTAAAAAGTAGAGCACCAAAAAGGGGCACCTATCATCGCTTGAGGACTTTTATTGTTTTTTGAACTTAATGGGTGTAGATGGAAAGCTTCCAGAATATTTCAAGATCTAAGTGATAAGCTCCAAACTATGCTTGAGTGAGAGATTGGGTAAGAGCCCGTTTTCACCAAATAAGATGCAGCATGATAGTCTAGACCCTCACATTGTGAGAACACTCTATATGACCAATGCTACGGCCCCAAATCTCAGATCCATATAAAACAGAAGGGTTGGTAAGTGCATCAAAGAGCTTTATTTTAGATGGGAGTTCTTGGAAATGAACCTGGGGCATTGTCTGTAAATAACGGCCAACAATCAATATTTCTTACAAGATTCCAATTGAAAATGGGATTCGGGATTCGACCCCTAAGCATAAAATGTGGTAATCTCCATTAACTTCCATAGAAAGGGAAAATGATATACTTGGAGAGGGCCTCTTTGGTGTTATTAGATATGATAATTTCCCAAGGTTAATTGTTTTTTATCAATTATTGCAAAATCTATCCAATGCATCGAGTTGAGTCTATGACCCCTCTGGAGTGGAGGCCAATTATACAACAACATCTACAAATAAAAGGAATGAAACCAGGATTTGATGAAGTAGGCAACTATCCTGAGATTGAGTAAATTCCCCAATGAATTTCTAGTAATCAATGTAGATCCCAACTAATCTGGGAGAGAGAACACACACCCACTTGACACCCCCAATACTCGTGATACCTTCATAAAATCTGTAGTAATCGCAAAAACTACCAATCATTCTATCATAAAGCTGCATCACATCAGAAACAATGTCCTCAAGTAGTCCAAGGACACGAAGCTACTTGATTGGTAAATTCCTGGGAATAGTGCAGTGTCAAAAGCCTTTTGAAAGTCTACAGAGCAACAATAAGCCTTCGAGGATGTATGTTTTTCTAGTCTCATCTATAAATTATAATTTCGCAGAGTAAGATTTGTTCTAGTGATGTTGAATCGGCCATTTGATCACAGGTTGGGATGCATGAAGAGACTAATGGTGTAAAGCGATAAGAATGAAACTCACTCAATACCAACAATTCAAATTCAATTAAAAAAATATTAATGTATTTCAGAGATGATGTTAGACATGTAAATCCATAACAAAGAATGGCGATTCTAACCATTACCAATACTAAGTTGATAAACTATTACAATGTTAATTTACAACATGTAAGAAAAATAAACAAATACACAAGTATGTTGAAACTAGTTGACTAGTGAAAAATATATTCATGATGGGAGCAAACTATTGCAATGTTCATTTACAACATGTAAGAAAATAAGCAAATACAAGTATGTTGCAACTAGTTGATTAATGAAACATATATTTATGATGGGAGAAAATTTGATATAGACATATAACTGCCTTCACATTGAGCAATCCATTTTCTATTAATATTGTAAAGAAAAACTAAGTACTATTGAAATTCATAACTTTGCAAAGTCTTTTCTAGGCATGGTGAATGTTTATCCTCATCATATTTATGGTGATCGATCTTAACATGTAACATTTGTAATATAATGCATTTGATTTATTAACATGTAGATCCACACATTCCGATTGCCATGTAAAATTATAGTCAAAATAATTTCTATGTTGAATATTATACATGTAGATAAATCTATGTTATATATGCATAGAGATAGTTCTAACAATGTCAGCAAGAGAAAAGTAATGACAAATAATTTTAAGAGATATAACTCTTTTAATATATATGAGAAAATTAATTCTGTGTTATTAAGAAAGTCTACAAATTATTTCAACATGTTAATGTTTCAATATTTAATATTTTATTCATATTCTTTAAGCTTAAAGGGAAATATTCAATTTCCAAATTACTACATATATAATGAGATGAATATTTAGGATATCAAGGTTATCAGAGCACCGAACTATTGAGTGAGAATAACACAATGAATGAAACCAACCAGAATTTAATTGGTCAAATAGAACGAACGACAACTTGTTTGCACTCTCTCAACTTTGCTCACCTCACTATCTAGGTGGCTACTCATGACATCTTATGCTCTCACATCCTTCTCATCTTTATTCACATCTTTTCTCCAAATGAGGCACCATAATGAGCTACAAGCTTGACAAAACTACAATACTTTTGCAAATCTCAATCACTTGTCATGTACAATCCAAAACCACATAAAGTAGAAAGAAATACAAAAATACATAAATTGTTCTCTGAATTTACACAATTAATAAAAATACAGTGATGTTCTATGTCTTCAAAGTAAACGGGTGAAGGATTTCCAAAATGGACAAGGGATGTACACATTGCAAGAAAAAATCTGAATTATTTATGTTGTAAAGTCATCGAGCCAACGTGGTAGTCATCAAATTGCTCAAAAAGATATAAATGTGAATGTGATTGGTGGAGATAAAAGCGGGTCTAACATGTTAATGTTACTTAAAAGGAAGAATGATTTCTTTTAGAAGAATACCATAGTAGGGCATTGTTGGGAATCTATTGATGACATTATCATGCAAAGGAGCACAAGTAAAATAATTGTGAGGGAGGTTTTAGGCCACAAGTGGGGTTTGAGTTTTGAGGTGGCCATAGGTTGCAATGAACATGGGATTTGAACTATGCTAATATGTGTGGTTGTTGTATAGATCAGCATACCACTACATTCGCAAGATTGGAATCCAAAATTCAACCCCAAATAGCAACAAGTTATACATGAATATATATCCTCTAATGATTTTATTACCATATGGTGTGAAAATTACAATATAAATTGAATTCATGGTTGAAATTATGTGCAACTTGTTGCTTGATGTATTTCACTATAAACACAACCCTTGTGTGGAAATATGCATTAATATATTGTGAACATACCAAATGGCAAGGTGCTTGAAAGTCATAAATGGGGTCTAGAGGTTTAGATTGATGGGTGTGGGTGGAGTTGGAGAGGGGATGTACTAAAGAATCTCAGAACTAAGACAATAGACATTTGAAATGAAAATAAATTGGACTTGGGTTGACATAAACGAGGATTGAAATGTTTATCACCCAAATGACCAAAAACCCATAGGTTATAAGTTCAAATTGCATGTACACATCCACAAAAAAATGAGGAATTTTTTATTTGGATGGTGGGCATGTTCATTATGGAAATGAGAAACAATCATTTGGTTATATGTTCGAATCATTTGAAATAATTGACAAAGATCAGTGGAGTTTTCTCTTTTGACGGTGGGCCCATCAAAGGCATGCATTTGGTAATGGAGGGTGCTTGAGTGTCATATGCATACAACAATCACACGTCTAGTGCTAATAAAAAAGGGATTCTAATGGTTTAATCTTCAATGGATGTATGATAGGAGGTTGTGATTGAAAAGGTCATGAAAGCTCCATTATCCATCATACTATCCATAGAATGAGGCCTTGCAACATTCATAAACAAATAATGGTGGTTTATTAATAATACTCGTTATTACATATTTTTAAAGTGAGCTTTCGCTCCACATTGACATTCTTTTGAAACATGTTGTGTGAGAAATTCTAAGTAAAATTTTTGAAATATTGAAATATCCATAGTGGCATTTTGGAGAGAAAAATTACACAAAGCATTTTTTATAGCATATAAGTAACATACAAACAATGCACTCACACTTTATCGATTCCTTAATAGAATTTGAATATTTGGCGAACATAAATTGAAGATTCCTCTCCCATTTTTCAAGTGATAAATTTTTTTATTTTTGTACGTTTAAGTGCCATAAACAACCTCACTAAATGCAAGTCAAAATATATGATGCCTACTAATAAGATAGACATTGTTATGAACTAGGCACCTAAAAAAGGATAAGAAGTCAATAACCATAGTCTACTTCGAGAGGGGAACCTAATTTTACAATTAATGCAATGCATAAGACAATATGAGATGATTCAGAGACCATGTCTTATTGATATTTATATAGGAGACAAAGGGTACAATAATTGTTCTTCAGGTTAATGAGAAGATTAAGGGTGTCCAAAATCCTCTACACCAAATATCTCTCTTTCCTATATCGCTCTTATGTCATTTTATTTTCACTCTTAGAGGAGAAGGGTCAACAACTTCATAAACTATTTGATGGGCTTCGTTACACACCCAAGTGGGTATTAGTAACCCCTAGGAGAAAAATTTTGTCCTATGGATGGATCACTGATTGAACAAAATTATAGATCATTTTTGGTTGTATTCTTGTTCCCATGCTTCACCTTGGTGGTTTTTACTTACGCCTAGTCTAGTGTGATATTCCCTGAGGCCTTTCTTCCCTGATCTATTTTGTCAAACAAAATAATGTACGTCAAAAATTGCTCAAGTTTGCAGATTTTGTGTGAGTTCCTGCATTCAAATTTAGCTCTTTTGCCTCGGTTTTTTTTCCAATATACTTCCAAATTTGATGAGTTTTAGTTTTGGATATAAATTTTATGGGTTTTGGATTTGATATTGAGTTCATCCTCAAGATATATGCAATTGGTATTTTTCTTTGTTTTTTAATTCTCACATTCAAGTTATCTGTTGTTCAGGCAGGAGTAACAATTCTGTGGGACCTCATAGTTGGTGGGTGGGATGTTTCCTATCGGTCAGAGTTTGTGTTGAGTGCAAAGGGAAGCTATTCAACTCTAATTTAAAAGAACAAAAAATTGTCTTCATTTCATGAGTCAATTTTCAATTCCTTCAAGGCATCAGAGGCAGGGAAGGTAGTTCTGATAATAGACAACCCCTCTTCAAACAAGAAGAAGGCTACAGCCTATAGATACATGGTAAAAAAGAACATAGTCTAGGAGTTAAATATGAAATAATATATTGATTTCTACTATTACTATTATATAAGGGGTGCTCTTCCAATGACCATTTATTAGCTATGTGAAGAAGGCTTTGTGGAATTTTTATTTACCATAAGATTATGTATAGCTGAGTTGCAGACAACTAAGTAGAATTTGGTAGGAAGTTTGGAGTATGTGTAATTCATAATGATCTTGTCTTCTCTTCATTTATGACTTTTCAATGTGTGAGTTTTGACCTAAGCCATTGCATTATCAATGTGTGAAGGCTCAAAACTTGACCTATATGCCAACTACTTCTTATGATCATTCCTAGGAACATGAATCCTAATTTTTGTAGGTTTAAAATTTATCACAACTTTTCTCTATTGTGGTCGAATTTGTGGAGGTTATTTCAAAATTTATTCAAGGTACCATGGATCTAAATTTCTTATGAACTTTCAACACTAACAAACTTTGGTGCAAATTGTTGATCAATGCTCACTTGGTTAGGGTTATAGATGTTAATGAATTTTGTGTGCATGCATGAGAGTTGGGTGCAAATGCAGAATGTTGTGTAGAATTAGTGCGATAAATATGGTATATTTCAAAGCATAGTTTTGAATATTAGTCTAAGTTGACTCATACCTAATCAACTCAGTTAGGTTGATTGTTGGTTGAACGATTAATTGTTGGTTCAATGGACAGAAGATCTTGCAGGCACAAATACCAAAGGGAAAAATAGAGCCCATCACGGGGTACTCTTTGTGATTCTCCACCACTGCTACCTTCCATGCTTCCTCAAACTTCTCTCCAACCTCAATATCAGTGCTAGTAGTAGCATGAGCAACAACACTATGCTTAGCAGAACTAGAAGAACGTGTTTTCCAAACTACACGAGAACTACGTCCCTCACGAGTCACCATGTGCCAAGCTTGGTCTCAGTCGTTCTTTTCCTTCTACTCCTGGTTCAACTACCATATCCTCATTGGAACCAACACCCCAAACTCCACTAGAGAACAATTCACCATTTTGTAGTGGTGATTTGCCATTTGTACTGGTGATTCGCCATGATATTACAAGATATAATAATATCATGAGAGATTCGCCAAAAAATTATATATACATAATATATTATTAACAAAATCGCCTTCCATTTTTCCTATGTATCATGGGGATTCGACTATTTATTATATATATAAATTTAGGGGGGTTCTTAAAATTTTCCCTATTCAAGACCAACAAATTCTAGAAGAGAAAAAAATTCTTATGTAATAGAACTTACACGTAGGTAAACACATACATAAATATTCCACGAATAATAACAACAAGACATCTGCATAATATTATTGAAGCTTTGGCTAGATATTTGTTGTTCAATAAACTATAATATATCTTTCTAATTCTTAAATATACCAACAGAAGAAAGAAAAAGAATTAATGAACATTTTCATGAAATGTTAACAATATCCAAATGAACTACATGCACAAATCCAAAGGAATAATTTCCATAACATTTGAATGGGTAATCTATGGAGATATTTCCATCTCTTCCATACAAGGTTCCTCAAAGAGAGTAAGGGATATTTCACACCATGGACTTAAAGAAAACAACTACAAAGAAATTTTGAGGGAAGTGTAGAAAAAACTACTATATAAATTGTACATTTAAACACTATATTGCCAAAGAAAATTATTGAAATTAAATTTCTTGACTAAAAACAACAGTAAAATTCCCAACGAGTTAAGCTGGTGAAAATCCGACATTGGAGATAATTGCAAGGAGCATTAGCCACTTACCTATACACAAGAGTGAAAGAATTAGAGGGCCTAAAAATGAAAAACCATAGGGTAAAATTACTACAATTAGAATCTCTCAAAAAATAAAATTACCTGTAAATGACCTCGAAGAGGTTTAGCACTCCACGTTGAAATATATGCAACTAAACAATGTTCAGAGCTAGTCAAGAAGTGGAAAATACCCAACAATCTATGTGGAAAAAGAAAGAAACAAGCCTTTCACTGATTTATTGCCTGTAAGGGAGTGTGCGACATAAGGAAACCATGAAGGTATTATAAGAAACCCTCCAGCACCTCACCGCTGCTGCAAATGAAAACCAAAAACATTTGTGCGAAACATAAATCTTAGAAAGAAATTCGGTAGAGAGTAAAAAATTGGACAACAACCTCTAGTTACTGAAAAATATTGATAGTTCGAGAAAGAAATATTAACGTCTAAGGTTGAAGTGTCTTTTGGAAGAAGGACGAAGTGACAATGCAACTAGGATCTCCCTAGGGTTAGCGACTATCATTAATCATCCTTGATGCATCTAAGTCTTAACTGCTAACCCTAGTTATGTACAGTGATGATTGCATCAGATGTCCCCCACAACATCAAGAAGGGTGTAGAGCCTTCGAACAAGTGGGGGTTTCACACCAGAATAAAAAATAATATAAGGTAAGTTCTTATCACAGGAAGGTCACCTTATGGTGGGAATAAATGAAAATCATATAGGGGGTTGAGGAGAAGGAGGTAACTTGTGATGAGTTTTAGAATAATGTCAAAAATAAATACATGATGAAATGATTTTATGATGAGAAGGTTTAATGTACACCTCCCCTCACTTATACCCAAGTAACCATCCAACTTGGCTAAACATGAGCTGAGGAATTTTAGCATCAGACTCGACCTCCATGGTGACTTTAAGGAAATGGAATCGATGCAAAAAAAAATAGCACAAACTCCGTGCACATGCTACAGGAACCCAAAGAATATCCTAGTCATCAAGGTTACTTGTCCCGCGTTCTCACTGACTTTTTCTTAAGAAAACCGCCAGCAAATCCCTTGATATGGGTAGGGTGCATCTCAAAGGCTCTAGACGCACCCACAGTATGGCCACGTGTGCATCAAAGGAATCAATTTCCCATACCTGTGCGAGTGTCTATGAGATTTAAGGAAAATTTTAAGCCCAAAATCCAGGACACCACTTAGAACTTCATGTAGATTTAAAAAATCATTAAACAGATGGAGAGCATTCCAAATAACCAAAAAATAACTCTGGGACTAGGCATGACCATCTGCAACTGGGATTGAAATTCATACACTTGGCATGAATGAAATCTAGAGGTCTAAGATTCAAGTTCGAGCATGAATGACTGGAAAATCTTGAGAGACATTTCAATAAGGATCACCAACCTCTTCCTTGAACATATATGGCATCAATTAGTTCTTTCATCCATGATTTTAACAATTACAATTGAATACATGAAATAAAGATAACATGAAACAATATTTTAAACATTCATATAAACAACATAAAACCATGGAAATAATAGTGAAATAACAATCATTAAATCCACACATTAATAAGTAAAAAATCAAGAGAACTTAGCTTCCATTAAACATAGGTAACAAATGATTAGGTTTGGGACATCCATGCACCACGCAACCATAGATGGCTGAGCGAAATCTCTCTTCAGCTAGTCACCTTCGTGTCATAATTCAAGCATGTATGTGGGATCTCATGGATAAACCAATCCAAAGAAACAAAGGTAATCTATAGGTTAAACCACCTCCACCCTCATCATACCATGACCACACCATATCTGGTGCTCCAATCACAAAATCGAACCAAGCTTGGAATTATATGCAGAATCCATCACTATCCTAGATGAAATTTTCCTCTCCATATCTCCCATGATTTATTGCAATCCAATCCCGAATCACTATGAACTAAACTCAGACACCACCATCAGGACTTACCGTATATCCCACCAAAATTGGTCAAGAGATTCCCATGCCTTTGGGAATTTTCCTTGAGACCACCTCTACCCTCAATTCTGAAATCCATATCATAATTCCAAAGATAGAAACTGAGATAACAATACCAAAATGCCATGGAATCCAAGAAAAGGAACGTAAAGGCTAAAAAAAACTGTCAAAACCCGAAAAAACCATTCCACCGACAAAAACAGAACCAAATACCAACATCCATAAGCCATGCATGTCCAAAATAGCTAGGAAATTACACATGCAATATGACTTGTTTAAGCTTCTATATCTTGCTCTTCCTAACTTGATCCTTGCTTTCCATTTACTTGCTTGTGCTTCCTTTGCTTGCTTTCCTACTCCTTGGCACGATGATGAATTTCTCCAAGAAAACTTTGTGTCCAAGAGTGTGAGAGAGAAATAGTAATGAGAGAGTTCCAAAACTAAACTAACAAAAGGTTGAATAAGAAAATTATTTCTAACTAAGCCTCATAAGAATTTTTATCAATGAGACCTCTAGTTTATTCATTTTCCATTACTTTCCTTCATTTTTGTCCTAACATGCAACCTATGACCTTTTACCCTCCTTTTCTCCCATTTTCCTTTATTTTCATCAATAAATGTTCCAAAAAATATTTTCCTCTTTAATTCCTTTTCCATTGTATTTTCTAATTTCCTTTAGCCATAATAATAAAAATGAAGAGTCGTTAGGATATATTTTCCCAACATTCAGCTTCGACTAAGTGTCCCTTAACCATGGTCATATTTTTTCTTTTATTATATTTTATTACATGAAATTTTAGCATGGGTTTGTTATAGAACCCTCGCCCTTGGGGGAACACCATCCTCAGTATTCAATAACACCTACAAACCAAAAATCCTGTTGAAAATGCAACATACTATGCATGGATATTTATAACACAACTCGTTTCAATATTTACAATGAATAACATTCTCAAAATAAAAAACCATCGTGACAATCATACCATGCCCTCATGATTTATAACACAACTCATTACGGTATTTAAAATAATATATACATATGAACATTTGATCAACTAGAAAATAAAAGGATATGAAGCCTACATTGGCAAAAATGGAATCCAGAGGCTCACACCTCCACCCTTAAATTAGTACCAGGATTCACTTCCTTCCTAGGATGTCTAGAATCCATCGCCAGAGCCAAAGCTAATTAAATTCCCAGTGCTACAATCCTTCACTACTATACCCTAAATTAACAGTTATCGGATCATTTTTCCAAGGCACACTCCCAATGGGAATTTCATTGCGTCTGGAAATGCTAATGACAAAAAACATCCATCCCAGGGCTTCCCTTCTCTGCTACACAGTCCCTCGGTAGATTTAGTAGCCCCTTTATGTGTAGTCACTCACCTTCCAATTTCCCCAACATCCCCTATCATGGGTGATCCATCCCTTGGCAAGGCTTCCTCACATCAAAATACAAAAAATAAAAGACATATACCTGTCTAAAACCATTATACTGGTGATAGCATGCTCATCGAAATCAATGGAAACTATTGGGTACCAGTGTCCCACAATGGCCCTGCTCCTGAAGTGCTTTACCAACATACATATACATGTTTCAATTCCTTATTTTTTTGCTACTAATGCTTGCAATGAGATTTAACCACCCAACCAGGCATTTTGATGCTTTTTGTAGCAAGCACATAATCTCGATTAGACTCAAAACAAATTGAAATAACTCAAATCATACGTTCTTGGTAGCCCATTAATAAGGTACACTTTCAATCTTTTTTACTTCCTGTCATAATAAGTCAAATAAAATATTTGAGCAAATCATCATGAATAAACATATCACATATCATTAGATAGAAACATAACCATCATTAATTAAAATCACAAATCACATGAAATCATCATAAAACTTAATCATAAATCATATATAACCATCATAAGTTAGAATCATAGATCACATGTGTTAACACTAGAAAATCGTACAGTAGAAGACGACATCAATTAATGTCAGTCCTAAGGATTTACAGGGTAGGAACACATTATGGAATGAAGAAGTATTTAAAATCTCTAAGGTTTTGAGAAAATCATATTTGAAGTAGTCATAAATGCTGAATTGCGCACTTTATCATTCGAGAAGAGTGCCTTCTGCGCTCTTTTTTGCCCGATAATCACGCATTCCTGGAAATGGAAAAAAAATCGCCTTCTGGGACCACACGAAGAAAAGGACAATTACTCCTTATGTGAAAGCCACCTAAGGACAGCCACCAGCACCTCCATAGACAATATGTGAGCACAGAAAAGAATATTTGAGCACACAATTGAATCACACCTCTCCCTTGGGTCACTATTGATCATGTACCAAGGTACGGAAGGAGGATTTGAAACTCACCTATATGAATCCCCCAAGAGATGAAGAAATGGTGGTCACATTGTTACGTTGGCCAAAGTTTCCCAAGAAACACTAGTAGTGTGTGTGACCTGGTGCTGGAGCTAAAGAGGACTCGATAGTTGGCCACCCAACATCTTAGTCCACCACAAAAAAGAGAGAGGGGGAGACTGCATCAAAGGAAAAGCTTGGAAGGAAACATCCTTAAATTGGGACCTAGAGCCATTGCCTAGGGGCCCTTTGGAAAGTGGGTAAAATTTATTCTCCATTTCAAACGTTTAATAAGAGGAAGCCATCAAGCCATCGTTTGCATTATTATCATTTTGAATCTCTATATAGCTTCTATATATTTGTGTTTTAGTTTTAGTTTAACCAAATCATACTTTCACATACTATTTCCACTAAGTTTTATGCTCTTGAGCTCCCCCACTTTCTGCCTGTTACCAATAGTTTAAAGAGTATACCACACTCTTTAAGCTAGTGCAATTTATACACCCATGCGACTAATCCACCACAAAAACATGCATAATAAAAATGAAATAAAATACTAATACTTATCCTTTAATCGATCCTTAGCTTGTACCTTTATCCTTTCCATACATCCTCTGGATCAGTTGCCACAACCGGAAATCACCTACTTCCTTCTCTTCAACCATGTACACATACACATAGTGTGTCGCACACATACAACCACACGGTCTTACACCCCCATAATACGAGTGCAGCCCCTTATTATTGCTAGTGTAGCCCCATTATTGTTATTTTTGTGCCTGTGTAGTCTCCATGTTTTTATTATTTTGCCCTATAGAAGCCCACTATTGTTATTCATGTACCCTTACATTATTATTGTTATGTCGGCTGAGATTATATTATGACCCCTTGGACTCATATATATATAAAGGAGGATTTATCATTTGAATCATCCAAAAAAATTTCATTTAATGTAATGCAAAGGAGGTTTCCCCATAGAAGAAGCTGATTTCTAAGTTTTTGATCTTTCTTTCTTCTATTTTGTGAGTTGGGTTCATCACAATTGGTATCAAAGCTTTGGATTCTAGGGTTTCACTATTGCAAACAAGTCATCATGTCATGATTTCTATAAATTTGTTTCTACGAAGATTCAGAAGATAAAAAAAAACTATTTTCGAGCCAAAATCCTAATGAACCTCGTGCCCAAATTTCAGACCTTGAATCACAATATTTTGGAGATATGATTTGTGGAAGTTAGGGTTTTTGCAGGCTCTAGAATTTTATCTCGAACAGGTGACCAAAAAAAACCGTCATGACTTTTGTTTCAGGCATAAAATTCTAATTCTTTAATAAGTGGAAGAAACTTAACGGACTATAGTTTCTTGTGTATCAATTTCAGAGCCGAAGGATGAAACAATGACACGTGTCATGTCGTACAAGTTTTCTCTACTAAACCAGTCCATAATTAGGTCATTGTGGCAGACTGCACATAACTTTTCCTTGAATAATCCAAACCAGGTCTAACATATGTAATTTGAAAGAAGACTCAGAGGGCTACTTTTTACACATCATTTTTTCACTGTCGCTGCAATCCCCATCCCACATATTGGAGGACCATATATGTGACTTATATGTAGTGTCATGCCTTGAAAAAGTGTCATTACATGCCTTGCCATGAGAAGAACATTTCCTCTGTTGAATATTGGTGGAACATACAACCAAAAACACACGATTTTGGGTTGGTGCTGGCTGGAAGTTATAGCCTCATGCTGATAAGGGAAATTAGCACTTAGCCCCACACCCATTGGCACTCTGTCTCAGTGGACTGCTCGTGCTGAGCTGTTTTTGGAAATTTTTTAAACACAGAAGTGAAGTCTCCATTTCCAACCACTTCGTGAGTGAGTCAGCATGGGTTGTTAGACTGAATAACATCCAACACCTTCCTCTGAATTATTATTTCCTACATTTGGGGGCAACCTCCCAAAGGATAAGGCATCCCTTCCACCATATGAGAGATCCCAACCTCTTCCTCCTCTTCTATAAATACATCTCTCTTACATCGATGCATCGAGCTGAATGGTTTGGATATCTAAACATTTTGGAGAATAGCTCAAACAGTCTGATATAGCTAGTGTCAGATAGAGCAGAGAGATACCCCTTGTTGAAAGAGAGTCTAGGCTTATTTCCTCACCAAGTCCAAATTCCCCGATGAATGCTCGAGATGCGTTTTGACTAGACCCGCTGAAGGAGGATGTGACGTCAACGCTCATTTGGTTGTAATCTCTTTCTTTCTCTTACTTAATACATGAATGATGTTTTGGTTCTTGTCTTGCGTCGATATGATTAATCTTGTGCAATACGTTTTATTCTCCTTGATTAATTAGATAGTTATGAACGAAAATATTGTTTCATATGTTGCTTTCGTTCTCTGATCCTTGTGTAGGCACTTGAGTACCATTGTTGAAGGTCTGCGGCGTGTTGGGATGAAGATCAAGAGACTGCTGCCACAGCTATGACAACTACATTGGAACAAAGGTAGGATATCTATCCCCAATTAGTTTCATTCATTAGCTAGGAATAAATGCATTAGCATGTCCTCTTGCTACTAGACCCACCCTAGGGCTAGAGGGATCGCCTCTGTCCACATAGGGGATTTACCTACACAACCAATTGGCAACTCCAATAGGGATCATTGTGTGTTTGTTGTCCTGTTTTTTTTTTAGCGTTTCTCTTGTCGAGACGACTTTGGTCGTTTCATCATTTTTCTAATTTCCTTGACTTTCCTGACTATTTTAAACCATCCAATTTAGTTCCAAAGTGTCAAGTCTGACCTTTGCTCAATTTTTTTATTTTTTTCCATTGGTTTTATAGCTCGGTGTGGTTTTTCCTTGAACAGTGGCACCAATTGGTGCATGTTGCTTTTGTCACAGGTGCACCAACCCTAGTTTACCGTAGATTATAGCTAGACAGTCACGTCAAATCCTGTAGGATTTTATTTTACCTCTTTTCTGAGTTTTTTCAGTATTTCTTGACTTTGGATTGGATTTTTCTCTTGCAATTAGTTTGTTGAGATTGCTTTGACTCTATAGTCTCGGTCTTCTCAGCTATTTTTCCATCATCTTATCAGTGGAGTTTGTAGCCCTAGGATTTATAAGTGCCTTGTAATATTTGTTCCACCCTGTCCTCACTGAGCCTTCTGAGTTAAGTTCGAGTCACTTTTATCTTTCTCATTTCAATTCACTAACTAATTGTGTTAGTATTTATCTCGATTCTTCGTCTCTTTGGTTTGTTGGATGATCATTTTTGTTTTTGTTTGACCCTCAATTTGTCACTTCCAGCATAGATTACATTGCTTTTTGGATTGTTTTGAAAGCCTTTTTTTTTCTTGGAAGAGTGAATCCTTGTTTTGAGTGTGTTTTATGTTTGTATTGAATTTGATTTGTTATTTTTAGATCTTTACTTTCGTAGTGCTCAAAACTAGTCTTTGTCTTTCTTTTTAGTGTAATAGTTCATTGTGTGCTTCATTCATCTAAAAGTATAAAAAAATCATTATTTCACTTAAATTGAAAATGAAATGTTCTTTTACATTACTATCCCTTAGCAAACTAGGAAAGAGTTTTCATTTTGTCATCTAGTTGTATTGGATGCATTAGTGAAATTCTTCTTATGTCTAAATTGATTGCTACTTTATCATAGATTCCTATCCCTCTCTTAGCTAGCATTCATTGAATGGAAATGATGTTCTTTTGCAAGTAGTGTCCATTTAGGAATTCAATATCACATTTGGTAAGGCCTTGAAATTGAAACATTAATTCAATGTCAACCTTAAAATAAATTCAATCAACCTAAGGAAGTATTGAAACCTGACACGCATATTTTAGAGGTCTAGGCTAGTGAAGTGTTCTGGTGTCGTAAAACCTAGTAGCTATTGTTCGCCATATGGCATTAGACAGTACTAGTACGGACTTGTGCTCCCCGTACCATCACGTATGTAAAGGAAGACCTTCATAGGTTGCAATCCTTTATCCATAGGAATCCGAGTCTGCCACCCTGTAACCGTGATACACCAAACATAACATTTGGGGAGACTACCTACACGTACGTCAAGTCCTTGGTAATTTATTCTTCATTTGATCAGCAAAGTGTGTATGGAAGTTCAAGAAAACTTGGTACACCCTCTTACTTAGATTACCTGATTATGCATTTTGATCAGTTCATGACTCTCTAAAAGTGAAAAGACCATTGAACACTTTTCCTTTCATGCTCGTTCAATCTGAAAGTGACTAGAGTCAACTTTTTCCTATTTCTTGACTCTTAAAACATGAAACAACAAATTTTCATTTCAATGTAATAAAATTAATTGCCTACTATCACATGCACGTTAAATATATTTAACTTGGCTTGTTCATAGTAGTTCCTTAGTGTTTGTTCTTGAAGCCTCGAATAGGATATATCATTTTCTTCCTGTTTTGGAACATTACCACAGTGGCAGAACCACTAGTTTCATTGCCCTCTTCACTACCTCCTAGTGGTTATCCTTTTCCTAAATTTTCTTCAGAAACACCTTATTCCACTAGGTTTGTCTAGTTTTTGCAGCCTATGCTTCCGAGTATCTTACTTCTCACTACCCTGTCTCCTCCGGAAGGCTCAGTTGATATCACTTGGAAACCTCAGGGTGCTTGGTCTGATTTTGAGAATGAGGAAGAATTCCCTCCTCTTACTTTGGGATTGCCGCTATTAGCCATTGACTTACCTATTAGTCCTCATTTTCTTCTCGAAGATCATACAGCCTTGTCGTACAAGGATTCTTTGAGTCTTGTCGGTAGTGAATAGCTCCATGTTTCTACCGGGGAGTATCATCTCTTCCCAGAATATTTCATGTATGTCTCTAGTAAACCTTCCCCTCAATCAGTGTCTCTTCTACCCTGTAATTGTACTTTGGGTCAGATAATTTCTGTTGTTGCATCTATGACACAATCGAGTATTTTGACTCTAATAGGGAGCTCATCTATTCCTACATCGAGAATGTTGCCTTCGACACCCATCTTGTTGACCATTATTACATCTTTCTCGGTCTGACCCATCGTTTTTGTGGCTTCATCTGCACCAGTTGTTAGTATGACCCAATTTTCAGGGTCTGATGTTGTTCGTAGGTCTATCTTTATCAATCCCACAATGTTGGTTAGGCCCACCGTGAGTAGATCACAACCTCACATTATGGAAATCCCTCCTACGTGCACTGCACATATGGTTTCTACTTCTATTCCTGGCAGTTATAATTTTAATGAGTATATGTTTGATATTCAGTGAAAATATGCTCCCTCTGCGAGTCCTCAGTAGGAAGGTTCCATACCTCAGTGTTCTCAGTAGCCACAAGCTTTTGGAAATCCTTCACATCATCATGATGTATACAGAAATCCCATTTATTTGCCCCTGATTGATCGAAATCAACCCATTTACTAGTTGGGAAAACCCTCGAGCCTACAATGATAACCCTTTTAGGGACAACCTTCAGTCCAATAGGGAAAACCCTCATGTCCACAGGGACAACCTTATGTTCCGCCAGGAAAACCATTATAGGGACAACCTTCGGCCCAACAAGGACAACACTATGATCCTTTTGTTCAACCTAAATTTAAACCAGGAGCCTCTTACCTTCCTGGGGGGAAAATATATCCACCACAGGGACAACCTTTTGTGCAACGAAATCAACCTTATGTTCAACAAGGCCAAGCTTTTTTACAACAAGGATAGCCCTATGGTCTTGCGGCTTCAACCTATTTTTCAGGGGAAACCTGGACCATCCCAACCATCGAGCCAATCTCTTCCACAAGGGAAACCTAGTGGCCCTGAGTATCGAGGCCAGTCTTCCCCGCAGGGACATCCTGTCTAACCTTAGCATCTGGTTCAACTTGCTCTACAGGGAAAACCTGTTCAACCTGATCCGCAGGGGAAACCTATTCAACCTACTCCGCACAGACAACCTATTCAACTTGCCCTGCAGGGACAACCTCCTCAACCTCAAGGTGCTACTTACCCTCCTTAAGATCAATTTTTGGCAGTATATGATGTGCCCCAAGGTTTCACTTATTATCCTCAAGGTCAATCCTAGATGGTGTATAATCCACCTCAAGGGAATGCTTGCATTCCACAGCAAAATTCATATATTTCTCAGTAAGGACCTCAGTGATATGCTCAGAATCAGTATCCTAGTCGTTAACCTATGTATGGGAAGAAATATCAGGCTTATAACCCCTATGGACAAAACCCTTCGAGACAAAAAATATGGGGGCATAATTTCTCTCAACCTGGGTGGAATGTTAATAGTGGTCTTTATCAATTACCTTCAATGCATTTCAATCCTTAATTACCATTTCTCGATATGTTGGAACTGTCTAATGTCTAAAATTTGATAAACGATCTCATCCTTAACAACCTGTATCGGCCTCCAGTTCTAACCAAAATTCTTGGTGATTGTCCCAAGTTTTAGGGCAAGTCTGAAGAAGACCCCCAAGCACATGTTATGACTTACCATATTTGGTGTTCCTCTAACTCTTTGGTTGGCGATTCTATCCGACTCCGTCTTTTCCAACGGACTCTTACTGGTGTTTCTAGAAAGTGGTATATCGAATTATCTCGTGGATATTCCAAGATTTCAACTCTTAATCCATGAATGGAGGTGTCACGTCACTTGATCAATTTTGACATTCATGAATGGAGGTGTCACGTCACTTGATCAATTTTTACATTCCTCACCAGCTTCTCACTGATTGGTTCACTACCTCCTCCATATCTCCGATTACTAAGGACATTGCTATGAAGGCATGCGTTACTGAGGAACAAGCCATTGCTCATCCCTAGTACCTAGATCTTGCTCAGTTTAGCATGTTGTACATTCTCTTTCCTGATGCTCCTAGACATGGAACTTCTGAAGGACCAGTGATGCCATCTGTCGACGGTATCATCGGTTTTGTGTCTCAGACTTCTCAGAAGCTTCCTCCTCCAAATCTTGGGAAGAAAAAATATAATCCTTCCAATAATACTACTTCTCAGCAAACCTTCAATTTTGGTAAGACCGCGGAAGTGAATGTCATTCAGGCCAATCTGGCAGATAAAACTTACAACGGTAAAAATAAGGGTAAAGTAAGGACAAAGTCAATACCCCGAAACAAGATTCTCGCAAATATCCTGTTGATGATGGTTCACAGCGTAAACTGAAGTATCCTTGTTTTATCTATGGTGAAGAGCATTACACCAAGGACTATCCTTAACAGGCTGAAGTGATTCGATTTCTCAAAGGCACCCAAGGAACTCTGGCTATTATTAAAGAACCGTTTCTGTCATAGTAGACTCGGTTGGTAGAGAAACCTTAGTCCTCTACCCCAGTTTTATCTCCAGTTTTCATGATGAATGGTTCTGTACTCATTTCCATAGCTACTTGGTTGAAATATTATACTGAACTACGTCATGCAGTAGGGAAAGAGATCACTAATGGTCCTCTTCCTTGGCCTGCTTCTAGCCCTCTTCATATTGAAAGGCTTAGTACTGAGCCCATTGTATGGCCACCTTCCAAAGGTGTACTCCATAAGTCTTCTTACAATCCTAATTCCTGTGCTGCTCAACATAATAGAATTGTTGAGGATTTGGCTCAGGCGCCATCTACAATGTCTACATTAGAAGTACTTCAGACTCATCCGTCTCAATGGAAGGCTTCGCTATCTATCATCGGTGGGGTTGATCCTACCAATTTGAGCCTTATCACCTTCAACTCAAAGAATTTCGTCTCACGTCTCCCCCACCAAATTGCGCTCATTATCCAAGTTGGGATTAATGGGATGAATATACGTCGAGCAGTCATAGATGAAGGTGCCTCTACATGTGTCATGTCATCTACCTACTGGAAAGCCATTGGTTCTCCAGCTCTGAATTCATCTCCAAATTCTCTAGAAGCAAATTATGGAAGAGAATCTAAACATCTTAGTGTTATCTCTAGTTTACTGATCACTCTATAAGGGAAAACAATCACCTTTTAGGTTGAAGAAGTTTATGTTGAGCTCAATTACAATCTTCTCCTAGGTCAAAATTGGACTCACGCCATGTTGTGTTTTCTATCTACTCTCTTTCATGTTTTTCGATTTCTACATGAAGGAAAGATCGTTACTTTCAATCAATTGTATTTCTTCACTTATTCATATTAAGATAGCAATGTTCCGTAAATTGATCAAATTCCTACGCCTTATGAGAGCGTAGGGTCAAGTCTCTTCAAGGATCCTGCCCTCATGGTTATTTTTCCTCTTCCTCCACCCAAAATTCTTCAAGTTAATATGATCTCCAGGTCTTCTAATCCATGGATCATCCCTTCACCTGAGCATACTGATTCATTTGGAGATTCGATTCCATTAAGTCAAATTGAGATTGATTGTTGTAAAATTATTCTGGCTTTAGATCCTCTGCCTCCTGATCATGCTCCTTTGGGAATGTCTCTTGACACTTATTCTCAATCCCCTTGGCTCGTCGATTCGGATTCGCCCGATCCCTTGAGAGAGATATTTCCCTCCGATGATGCCATCGTGGAAACTATTTCTCTTGAGGATCCTCCTTGGGATGATAGTCATCATCATTCCTTGTTCATGCCCGGCCTTGGGGCCATGTCTACGTGTCTCAAGAAGTTCGCTTCTTAGGTTCCTTCTCCTTCGCTTCAAACAGCTACATGGAAACAAAATGTCTTTGCGGAAGGTAACTTGAGCAATGTGACACAGAAGATGCCTATCGACATATCCTTTAAACCGGGGGTTGTTGAGAACATCCATATTGGGGTGACCTATTCTCATAATGAGGTTCAGGTCTATTGTAATATTCCCAATTAGAAGCAGCTAATTGGAAATATTAAATTTTGATTAATTTTGCCTTATATAGTTAAAATATAAATAAAGTGGGTAAAATGAGAATGTGACTCACTTAGAATAAAAGACACTCCCTAAAGTCACCTAGGAGACATAACGTTGTGGACAAGGTGGGCCAAGGGGGGCCAAGTGACAACGAAGGGGGTGACACACTTAGGCAGCGTGGGCCTAGCCAGCGCAGATGAGTTAGCAACGTGGGCCAAAGAGAGACAACGTGAACGTGGTGGGGCCAAGGAGAGAGGGAGGCTCACCAAAGATAAATAGAGGGGAGGATACCTCATTTCTCTCATTGATGATTATGCATTTTGGAGTTTGTCTGTAGAGATTAAGCACACTTGCTATTTAGCTAGTCTGCACGTATTGTTCATTACACTGGGTGTCTCCGTGCAGAGATCCAAAACTCAGCCCCGGGATACTTCGAGTGCTTTCTCGAGTGAGGATTCCTACCATATTTTGCAAGGAGAGATCAAAGCTTCAGCCATTGAGGAGCATTCCTTGGAGAGAATACGCAGTCTTGGAGAGGGAGGATGCAGATCTAGTTGGGGAAGTTATGGATTGAGGTTATTTTGGTGGATTCAGACCGAAGGATTAGGGAAGGAATCAGTCCTTACCTATTGGAGACATTTTTCAGATGGAGAGGCCGTGTTTTGCAGTGTTTCCTTTAGGGTCATTGTTTTCCCTTGAGGGATAGCGTAGTGCCTTAAAGGAGGCATTTCTCGGGGTCAACCATTCTTGGAAAGCTCTCTGGGCTTTTCAATGTATTAGGAGTAGAGGTCATTCCTATAGTTTCAGCATTTTTCAAGTTTGGGAGTAGCCCAAGGACTCGTTTCATTCTAGCAGTTGCAGCAGCACGACAACGTTTCTAGCAGCTTGGAGACTACGCAGGTGATAGAGGGAGCAGTTATTCCACACATTTTTCTAAGAGTATTTCTACACTTGCCTTGTGCAAGTTGAGGTTCCATCATTCTGATCACCTTTGTACTTATTTCTTATTTCTCATTATTAATAATGGCTCAATGTTCTCCATATTGTGTATTTTGTCTCTAGTTGCTGTGTACCTTTGTTGTGTGCTTTATATTACTGTTTCTTTCCCTTCGAAATATTACAGTGGTATTAGAGCTTCATTCTTGTCTTAGCCGTGGGGATATTTTTCGATGAACAAAGAGGGTAGGCAGAATCTTACCCACCAAATGCAGTAGATGTGGAAAATATAGGGGTCTCACAATAGTGTGACCAGCATTTACCAGCCTTCAGTAGGCCAACCAGGATCACGATGCCTACATTCTTACCTCTAGCACCGAGTGATCAAGATAGGCGGCATGATCATATACCCATGGGAGATTATTTCTGAGAATGGAAATCCATGGGGGAAAACTTTAGAGTGGCTTTTTCCTTCAGATATTAATACCATCTTAGGTGGGATGAAGAAGGAAGGAACAAGGGGGGGGTCTAGCATGGAGAGTTCAGAGTTGCAGCATACCATTGGGAGGATTCTTCTTCCCATGTATTACGGATCCACTGATTGCACGACCCAGAATCGGGGGGGAAACTTGGATACCTCTTCCTAGCTTGACCGAATAATGAAGGGGGAAGTCATCAAAATGGATACCTTGCACTTGGGGGATGAGGGCACATAGGATCATAGGGAGCATGTGGATACACCCAGTATGACACAAGGGTCACCTGTGTTAGAGACTTCTTTTACCTTATCGGTTGAAATCTTGGTAGAGACAGTAGAGCCTACCCCAATAGTGCCATCCATCGAGGTGATGATTGGGGTAGTGTACGAGTCAGCGGGTGGTAGCAGTGCACGACATATGGGTGAATTTCCATAAGATGTATCCACCTTTGATGAGGCACTAGGAGATACAGAGGTATTGGACGATAGTCTCACACAATGGTGCCATCAGCTTCAAGCTGACCTTCTAGTTTTGAAAGGGAAGGCCACATCAGTACAAGAGGCTATTCTGTTTCAGAATGAGGAGCTAGAGGGCATGAGAGTGGTTTGTGCCGAGTTGGCGGCCAAGTTGGCCCACATTAGGGAACTGCTGGATTCCCTAATGGTACAGCTAGAGGGCACATTGATGTGTCTGAGAAGCCCCCTTCAAGCATGCATAGATGGGGCTAGTAGCATTTTTGGGTCACCTCTTTCCATTGGAGAGACAAAAGTGGAGCTAGTATCATTGTTGGGTCACCTCATGTTGGGCTAGCAGCATTGTTGGGTCATGTCAAAGAAAAGGGAAATTTGGTGCATGAAGGAGAAACAACGGGAATGGTTTATCACATTGGATTTGGGCAGTAAGTTGTTTTTGTTGGATCGAATTCCATCCAATCTAATATCGCCACATGGAGGAGAGATAAGAGAGCCAAACCACCCATTTCACAAATGTTGAAATGATTAATGTTTGTGCAAGTGAAAGTGTGATATCACTTTGTGGTCGTTAGATCTGAGGGCATGCATGCGAACAACTGTGATTGAATGAGGAAGTCGCTCGGTGGTGGGACGTGGTGCTTGGGATTTTGTGTTATTCGGCGGGGTTTATTTAGCATTTAAAACATATTTTTAACGTAAACCAATGTATTACTTTGATTGGTGGGGTGATATTTATATGGTAAATGACATATTTACATATGTTTAACAACCATTGGGGGAGGGTTTATTTAATATGATATGTTTTAACCTATGGAGAAAGGGCAGGGTTTATTTCACACATGGGTAATATAGAACCATAGGTTAAAATTAAATAAGTGGGTTTTGGGATATTTAAATAAAATGAATTAATAAACATACGAGAAGGGTAGTCTAAGTGAATTAATACATTATGTTAAAGATTAATATGAAATGAAATGTAAATGAATGAAAATACATAGAAATAAACTAAGTAAAGTGTAAAATAGGAGTTTTAGCATAACAGTTATCCCATTTTGATATTTACATATAAAATTAGGATAAATTGTATTTTGTCGGTTTTTGGGTGTTTTTGGATGAAATGAAATTAAATAAGAGGGGATTTTACTTTCTTAAGAAAAAAATGTGTTTTTACTTAGGAAAAGGGTTTATAGTTTTTTGAAAATTGTGGATATGTTGAGGAAATCAGTTTTCATGAAGGGAATCCAATATTTTTAACCAATCAATTATCAAGTCTTGGGTCTGGTCCCAACAGAAGTTAGAGAAATGCTCTAAGCCTCTCTAACTGAAGGTTTTGAATATTGGATCATTGTTGGGGAGGGGAAATTAGAAATTTTCCTGATGATACTTTATTACATGCCTTGCACAATTGCTTTCTACCTACCCATCATTATTCTAATTTTTTTAACTTCATTTGCATGGGTGCATTTAAGTTTGCAACCATAAATCCATTTTTCTTTTAAATCATAAGTATATTTAATTCTAACCTTATTTCATCTGAGGGCTCAGATTAAATTGTTGAGCTCCTCATTTATTCTCTAACTATCTACTGATTTTTCAAGTTTAAAATGTTTGAAATATCTTTATTCTCTATCTAAAACATGAAATTCAAAGCATGAAAAGTTAATATTAAAACTATTTAATTGATCATGGATTATGGAATTTTTGAACAATATGCACATAGCCATTATTTTTACAATTAAAGTAAATAGTAGTGGCATTTTGACTTGCTCACTTTCATGTTTTATTTTTATCTCTTTTTTTTCTTTTGGGGTTCATTGTTATTCTTTTTTATCTTTTCTTTTCAAGTCTTTTGATATTTATTTTAGGAATTTTACCCTCTTTTCATTTTTTATTTTCAAATATGGGAAAAAAAATTGCAGAAAGAAAGGTATGTACATATTTACAAGAGTAATCATAGTCAATTCAAAAATTATGAACCCTATTATTATAGGACCCTAACAATGGCTCCACATGGGGATGGCATTTCCTAGTGAAATGTCAAGAACTTTGAGACTAGTAGCCTTTGACTAAACTAACCTTGTAAATGTTTTTTGATCTACAATTATTCAAACTTATGACATTTTACCTTTCAAATATTAGGGCCTTCCCTCCCGTCTTCAACTTTGTTAGGAAAACATCTAATCCAATCTAAAAAATTACAATGTTACGTACAATGGATAAAGTAAACAAAAATTAACTATCGGTTATTTCTGAAGAGTAGTAGTTCTTTAGCATTCTGTCATTCACTGGTCCACCTAGCAGATCTGATCCATCCATTTCTTTCAGAAAGAAAGCATTGTTACCTCTGTAACCATAAATAATATAAGGTATTTTCCATAGAAAATCAAATTTACCATGTTTACCTTTATCTTCTCTTCTTGAATCCCATTTTAACACTTTGTCTCCAATGTACAAATCATCTTCTTTACTCTTTTTATCAATTTTTTTTTTTTATCTTATCCTGGATAAATTGAGACTTAAGATAAAAATCTTCTCTTGTTTGTTGCAAGTGAATGGTTTGATTAATCCTTATTTGAATGTCATTTATATCAACCTGTAATCATTGGATTTTCTTCATTACTGGTACACCTAAAGAAGATGGAAAAATAACATCCATTCCATAAACAAGCTGATAAGGGGATGTACCAATAGATTTTTTGGTGGTAAGTCAATCTGCCCATAAAGCATTGACTAATTTCTTATTCCAAGTCTTTTTGTTATATTCTAGTAACTTCTTGATGATGTTTACAATGCTCTTATTTGAAGATTCAACAAGGCCATTACCTTGAGGGTAATATGCAGTAGAATGGCCTAGGGTAATATGGTATTTATGGAAAAAGTCAATAATATTTTGAGGACATCCAAATCTTGAAAGTATGTTGCTTTCTAAAAGGGAGATAATGAAAGTTTCAATGGGTTGCATAGAGGGTATGGCTTCAATCCACTTAGTAAAATAATCAGTGGCTGTCAAAATCCACTTATGTTGTGCTGATGATGGAGGTTGAATTTCACCAATGAAGTCAAGACATCATTGTTGAAATGGAATTTCGGTTGAGATAGGTTTTAAGGGAAATGATAAGAGCTTTTTATTTCCCTCGAATATTTGACACTTGTTACAGGAGGTCACATACCTTTTTACATATGAAAACAAAGTAGGCCAGTAAAAACCAACTCTTACGATTTTGTTTGTAGTAGTCTTCCAGTAGAGATGTCCTCCACAATCACCTGCATGAAATTATTCTAATATTTTGTCAGCTTCTTATTTTAGCAAACAATTTAGTAAAATTCCACTATGATCCTTCCAAAAAAGTACATTACCTAATATACAAAGTCTTACTTCCTTTAGCTTTAAAAATCTAGCTTTTATTCTTGATAATCCAGGAGGAGCTTGTAAGTTTAGTAATACAAATATGATATCTGCATACCATGGTGAGTCTGAAAAGGCTTCATTGATCTCTGGAGTCGCCATCTCTTCCTGCTCACCTACTTGGGAAATAAAATTTATGTCTAGGGCATGATAATTTGATTCAGCCATGGGTTTAGCTAAACCTTGACATTTTATAAGTTTAGTGGGTTTTATCTGTATGTCATATTACAAGATTATGGCAATCCAATTACCTCTTCTTCTATTAGGACAATAATGAGTTAGAATGTCTTTTACTACTGCATTTGGGACATAAGAAATGATGTGAGAATAAAGAATGTACACCTTCAAATATTTAATGGCCTTTACCAAAGCTAGGGCCTATTTTTCCATGATATTGTACTTCAAAGTGGCATCTCTAAGTGTTCTGTTAAATAAATATATGGGCTGCTCATAGCCCTGGTCATTTTTTTGCAACAAAATTGCAGCCATGGTGTGCTCAGAAGCAAAGGAAAAAATGATGAAATCCTTTTTAAAGTCAGGACTTATAAATAGTGGGGTTTTGGTTAAGGCATGTTTGATAGATTCAAATGATTGTTTGGCCTCAACAGTCAATTTAAGAAATGAATATTTTTCTAGCATATTGTTAAGCTCTTGATTATTTCAGCTAAATTGGAGATGAATCTTCTTAAAAAGTTAATTTTACCTAGAAAAGCTTGCAACTCTTTTATGTTCCTAGGAGGACTAATGTTAAGAATTGCTTCTATTCTGGCAGGGTCTATTCTAATTCCTTCTTTAGATATTATGTGTCCTAGTAACTTACCTTCTTCTAATCCAAATAAGGTTTTGTTAGGGTTTAAAGAGATGCCAATTTTTTTGCATTTAATAAATACTTGTCTAAGATGATCTAAGTGTTCATAATTAGTCGTAGAAAATACAGTAATGTCATCTAAGTTAATCACTAAGAATCCATAAATTTCCTTTGCAAAGGCTATATCCATAGCTCTTTGAAAAGTAGTCACTGCATTCATTAAACCAAAAGGAAATTTTACATACATAAAAGTGCCCGAAGGAGTAGCATATGACATGTAGAATTGTAGAGATCCATGTAATTTGGCTCCCCATGAGCGAGATAATAACATTCCATCCTTGGGAGGGATATTAGCTACCCCAATGTCCATGAGTATACTTTTACTAGGATATTGAACTAATGTGACACACAAATATTTAATTAAACCTAAAAATTTCACTTTGTTTGAATCAAATGAAAATAGATCTTTGTAAGGCCTTGTGACGTCTAAGTTCAGGGTTTCCATTATTTCTTTGGGCATTAGATTGTGTGAAGCCCCTGAATCTAACATTACATTTTTTAATATTTGGTAATGAACTATTAAGCTAATGTAAAATGGTGGAACAACTCCATCTTGGTATTTTCCATTAACATCAGGACCAAAAATTAACTCTTGTTGATCATCATTTAAGTTTACCGAGTCTTATCCATCATTCATGTTTAAGGTTTCAGTGATAGTTGTTTTATAAAGATCATGTTTTACCAATTTTTTCAAAGGAATTGGTATTTTTAACTTTGCAATTTCAGTTTGTATATTGAATGAAGGTTGTGATTTACTGATTTGAATTAATTCTTCTTTAGTAACTGTATTTTGAGTAGGTTTGTCTTTTTCTTCTACATTTATATTTTCATTTTCTGTTTGATTTTCTTGTGTCCTATGAATTTTAGTTTTCTTTTCAGGAATGGTTTGAGAAGCAGTAGATATTTTTTCAGATTTTGAATTTTCAGAAGCTCTTTTTACAGTGGTAGCTTTTAGATCTACTGATTTTGGATCAACAGTATGTGTTTTGGAATCTAAGTTTGTTGTTTTAGCAGAATTAGGTGTTTTAACAGTAGTATATTTTTGTGAATATTTTGATGTTGGAACAACCTCATCTGTTATATCAACAATATTGGGACTGCATGAAATCTTGGGGCTGGAAACATTTTGGGATGAATTAGAGTTTTGCTTATTTTTTCTAGGGAGAATTTGCAGAACTTTGGTAGTGAGAGCTTCTATTGTTTTCTTAGTTTATGTTTGTGTAGATTTCTTAGTAGAAGGCTCAAATTTTTTCTTGCTTCTAAGGTTATATTGTTTAGGTAATTCATTTATCGAGAATTCATAACCTTGTTTATAGTCAAATGATTCACCTAAATCTAATTGAAGTTGTTTCACTTCAAATAACTCTTGGTCTTCCTGAGTGAGAAATATAGTGTTATCATCATTTATAACCATTAGATTTATCGTGTCTTCATCATCGTCATTCTATTGAGAACTTTCAACATAGCTCTCTTGAAATGGAGATCTTATTGTCTGATCAGGGGCTGATTCTTTAGATTTTCCTGTGTTTGTATTTTTCTTGAAGTTGGGATTTTTAATTTGCTGTTGGTTATCCCATTGTGGTATTCTTTCTATATTGTCTAATATATCAATCATTCTCTCTAAATTTTTAGCTAGCTGATCTATTTTACCATCTGAACTAGAAGTCTCTTCTTTTATGATTACTCTCCTCTCATTCCTTAATATAGATTTTCTAGCCAAAATATTTACTTCTACACTAACAACATTTGTTTTCCTTCTTTCTAAAGTTTCAGCATTTCTCGCCCTCAGCTGATAAGCCATGTCTGTATCAAATCAATTAGGTAATTTGAGTTGGATTGAGTCAAGAGTGGGTTTGATATTAGCTGGGATTGAATTATAAACATTGTTGTATATAGTGCAGTAGTCTTGGACTATTTCATTAGGAGCTCTTTTCATTTCATCAAATTCAGATAATATTTGGAGTGGATTTTTCTTCTTTTCTAATTTATCCAAAAATAACCTATGAAATACTGCTAAATCAGCTGTACTACCAGGATTAAGAACTTTAAACCATTTTTTAACTTCCCCGATTAATGTTTGAGAAAAGAGTTTCATTTTTACATCAGAATCATCTATTTCATGAAGCTCAAAACAATCTATCTTTTCATTAATGTGTTGTTGGCCAGTATAATGAGTGGTATAATCAAATTGGGGTATTTACTTTGGTAATCCCGAGGCATGCCATGTAATTGAGCTGGAAGGAACAAGGGATCATACCTTACAACCATGGCTTGAATTTTAGCTTGGCTAGGAGGTAGATTGGAAGTGCTTGGGCTAAAACTGGAACTACTAGCTGATGAGGTTAATGAAGTGGTTGATGAAACTATAATATAAGATGATGTGCTAGAAAAAGTGGTAGATGAACTAAAGGATGAAGTTGGGATACTAGAAAATGAAACTGGGATATATGAAGAACTACTTGGAAATGAGAATGATGTATTTGAGAATACATGAGATAAAATAGTGGATGAATTTGAGGTGGGGGAAGATGGAAATAGTTTTCTAGGTTGGAAAGGTCTTTTAGGGATAAATAAATCTATAGATTGGGTGGTAGTGGAAATTATAGATGATGTACTGGTAAAAAGAGATGAATCTATAGATTTTATTAAGTTGGTATCTAAATTAGAAATAGAAGGCTTAGATGTATATGCTAATAAATTAGCTAATTCAATAGCTTCATCTATTTCGTTAAGAATAGTAGCATTTATTTCTTCAAGTTTATAATGAGCTTCAAATATCTTTGATTCAGAATCTACTGAAACATTTTCCTTCTTTGTTTCAAGAAATTAAATAAAAATATGATCTATAACAACACTATTTAAGCTACTTTCTGATTTACTTCTGAATAAAGAATGTTCAAAATTCAGGTCAAACTTTATGTCTTGTATACTCTCTAACTCTTTTTCTCTAAGGAAACTTTTGCACATAAATATTCTATTTTTATATTATTTTTTCCAATTTTGTCTGTATTATCTACTATAACAGTAGGTTGAGGATCCGGGTTTGAACTGGTATAGTATATTTTTCTACAAGACAGAATTACAGTTTTTTATACTCACAACTTTTAAAACAATCTTAAGGTGAAAGGATGATAAAAATGATTTCCTTTAAAACCTATTTTAAGACCGACAATTGGTTATTCCCCACTGGAATCGCTAGTATGTTATCATTCTAATAATTCTTAAGTTGTGAGATTTTTATTTAAAGTCTAAGAATATTAAAGGTAACCACATACCAACTTTTAAACTCTAGGATCTATCCTTCCTAGGGTTCAGAGAGGGCTCTCTCTATAAGATTTGATTTTTTTTTAATTATATGATATTAGGCTAGTTATGATGTGGAAATTGGTTTGTTTTGGTTTGGTTAGGTGGGAAAAATCATTTCGTGAGATGGATAGTGATATATCCGTTCATCCATTGGGCAAAGGAGTCAAATGTCAAGAAAACATGACTAGGATCAAGGTCAAAAAGTCAAATATTTTCAAGGAAAGATAGACAAGCCATTGAAGATCTTGGAAGGCTGATTGGTGAAGTGGTTTGATCAGGATAAAGATCAATAAAGGATTCTTTGATACAGATAAGGAAGGAGAAAATAGGGGTCATTCGAAAGAGGGAGAAATTAAGGGTTCCCTACTCTGGAAATCAGCAAAAAACGTAGAAATGATAAATAGTTAAAGACAGGATGCATTTAACAAATCCTGTAATAATATTCCTAATTTACCATTAAAATTTAGAACACATATATGGATGCATGTAAAAGATAAGAAGATAAACAAAGACAGTAGAAAGTACTTCACTTCAATTGCTCATCACATGAATCCTGAAATATGATGCTAGATGATTTGATCCAATATGCTACTTGAACTTACTACAAAAATCCTTCATGTATAGAAATATTTACTGTAGAAATATTCAGTAATTTATTCCACAATAATACTTCAAAGGATGAAGTATTTATACAGATTATAAACTAGAATATCTTGAAAAAAATATCAATATTGCTTTACAAATATCTAAAGTTGTTTTACATAAAATAGAAATTAATAAAAGGACACTCAAATCTAATGAATCTATTTGGCAATATTTTTAAGGATTGATGGTGTTCAGTTGATGGAAGCTTTAGTTGTTTCATCAGTGTTGGAATATCAGTATTATTTTTCTTCACTAAATCTTCTACAACTTTTACATTAGCAAGATCATATCCTACTTGAATAACTAATTCTTTAAAGATTTAATCCTAAGATCTTTAGCATATGAGGAAGCCTTGTCAATCTTCATTTGATCTCTCATATTTATTATTGTATTCTAGAGCTTGTTGACACTCATGGCCTTTGCAGTTATGGTAGAATATAGCATCTCAAAAGTTTTCTTGTGAAATTCAATTTGATCTAGTGCATGGATACTTTCTGTTGGTACTTCAAGATCATGTTTTTTGTAATCTGCCACTGTTTTGGGAGTCTTGACTGTTGGTTGAAGTACTAAAATAATCAACTTCTTGTTTGAATAATCAAAAGATGATAGAATTCTATTCTGGATTCCTGGTGTTTGTTTTAAATACTAACAATAGTTTTCATTTTTTATTTCTTCATTCTTTGTGCTTATCTGCTTATATTTCTCCCTGATGTCAAGATCTTTATCTTTATCTTATGCCTCCATACTCTGATGCTTTTCTATTACCCGAGCATTTGAATTATGAGGATGCTCTTCATTAAGAATCTTTGTGGTTGGTTCATTTATAATGATTGTAGTTTCAATTTTGTTTCTCTCTGGAACATCTGTATCTTCCACTTCTATGGTCACTTTTTCTTTATCAACTGGATTGATCCTAGGATTTTTATCATATCTGAGTTTAAGCCTATTTCATTTGTTGTCTTAGCAGTGCAGGTACCTTCTTCTTTGTCTCTTTTAGTATCTTTATCTCCTTGATTTTTAGTTTGTAAGGTGTGACTAGTATCACCCTGTCTAACTACTTCTACCAAGGTATTTTCTAGCCACTCTGTTTGATTGACAAATTGTTCAATTTCTAGTCTTTTTTCATGAATATAATGTGTTATTTTTCACTTCACACTCATTTTGCTTAGTATTCCCCGTGGATCATAATTCCATGAGAAGATTTCTTAAAATTTGTATTCAAGCAACTATTTTTCTTCTTCTATTCCTGCATCTCTGTGATTACAATTAAAAGTTCCTACTTGATTCTTCAACTTAACTTGGCTTTTCTTTTTGGCAACTAGGAAGTTCATAGAATCTTAATTTAGGATTTTCCTGATATACTCCAAGGCAAAATCTCTTATTGGCACATACTTAGGGAGTTTATAGGGTAAAATATTTGACCCAAAAACTCTGATTTCTGTATGTTTCTGATATAAGTACCAATCTTCAGTTCTAGTTTTCTCTGATAGTTGTAGAAATTTCTTTATCATCATTGATTCTTGGTTGTACTATGTTTGTCAACATGTTTATTAATGGATGAACAAAGTAATCTGTATACTCTGCATAACTAAACTCTGTGGACTCTTTTTTTATCAAATATGTCCAAAAGATGACTGAGAGTGGGTTCTCTTATCTATCAAGCTTTTGAAGTGTTATTCAGAACTTGTCTGCTTGGAAATATAAGAACATATGGAAAATAAAGGATGTATACCTAAAGACTCCTTCAGTTGGAAATTAGATAATCTGATCATGGATATTATCAGCTATGTATTCAACATAATTTAAAATGACTAAAGGAGGTTGTCCTGGTGCAAAGGTAGATAGAAAAACTAGGATTGACTCATCTATATGCTCATCTAGAAAATTCGCTAGAATAAAGGACAACATGGATATGACATGCCTAGACCCTTTAGGAAATTTTGAAGTAGAGTAAGGAGGGTTGATTTTTGGAATTTAAACATGTAAAGTCATGAAAAATTTGAAAATTTGAAACCTTTCAGGAAAGTCCAGACCAATGTAAAGTTTTGTGAGTGCTTCTATGGATAAAGGAATAACATTGGGATCTAGTTCGAGCTGTATCATTTGGTTTAATTACTCAGCAGTAATTGTAAACAATACTTCTTTATTTGCATTTACTATTACTCTATGTTGAGGATAATAATGGGTTTGACACATCCTAATAACCTGTAAACACTCATGGGTGAGTGGAACAAGATATTTGGGTAGGTTTGACTCCCAAATTTGGACTTACTTTTCTTTTTTCAGACAAAATGCACTGAAACTAATTCAAATTTGGCACAAAAGGATTGGGTTTATTTGCAAAGGGTTTCTAGATAAAACAAGATTTTTTTCCAGGTCTGCAAAGGCTAAATAAATTTAGTTTTACTTTTAAAACCATATACAATATCAGAACAGGGGTTTATCATAGTTTTCATTGTGAATTTCTTCTTTGCAGGAAACTACAAGGGTTTTTTTGTGGATAAATGGGCTTTACTAAGCTTAATTCCTTCAGTAAACTCCTTTTTAAATGATAAGCATGTTTTTTCTTCGAAGAATACTTGTTTATACAGGTATTTGGTCTTTTGAAACGATTTTTGATATGTCGGACAGGTTCTTATAGCTATTGAAGATCTTCTGGAAATGAACTAAGGTTTCCAGTGGTCTTGATAGCAGTTGCAATGGCTTTATTTGGCTCTCTCGACGTGAAAACAGTGCACATGTCTTTGTTTCTCAGTTGGAAGGATAAATATGCAAATAATGCAGAAAAAAGGGTTTAACTGCGCAATATGAAGCTTTTATAACGTTTTTAGGTTTAGCAGTAAGCATTGAATGGTGGTCATGTCAAAGAAAAGGGTAGTTTGGTGCATGAAGGAGAAAAATTGAGAATGGTTTATCGCATTGGCTTTGGGCGGTAAGCTATTTCCATTGGATCGAATGTGATACAATCTAATGTTTCCATGTGGAGGAGAGATAAGAGAGCCAAACCACCCATTTCAGAAATTTTGAAATGATTAATGTTTGCACAAGTCAAAATGCGATATCACTTTGTGGTTGTTAGATCTGAGGGCATGCATGCGAACAACTATGATTGAATGAGAAAGTTGCTCAGCAGTGGGACATGGGGCCCAAGCTTTTTTGTTATTCGACGAGGTTTATTTAAAGTTTAAAACATATTTTTAACTTAAACCAATGTAATACTTTGATTGGCGGGGAGATATTTATATGGTAAATGACATATTTAAATATGTTTAAAAAACATTGGGGGTGGGTTTATTTAATATGATATGTTTTAACCTATGGGGAAAGGGCGAGGTTTTATTTCGGACATGGGTAATATAGAACCATAGGTTAGAATTAAATAAGTGGGTTTTGGGATATTTAAAGAAAATGAATTACTAAATATACGGGAAGGATAGTGTAAGGGAATTAATACATTATGTTAAAAATTAATTTGAAATGAAATGTAAATGAATAAAAATACATAGAAATAAACTAATTAAAGTGTAGAATAGGCATTTTAGCATAAAAATTATCCCATTTTGATATTTACACATAAACTTAGGATAAATTGTATTTTGTGGGTTTTTGAGTGTTTTCAGATGAAATGAAATTAATTAAGAGGGGATTTTACTTTTCTAAGAAAAAAAGGTGTTTTTACTTAGGAAAAGGGTTTATATTTTTCAGAAAAGGGTGGATATGCTGAGGAAATCAATTTTCATGAAGGGAATCGAATATTTTTAACCAATCAGTTACTAAGCCTTGGGTTCAGTCCCAACAGAAGTCAGAGAAATTCTCTAAGCCTCTTTAACTAAAGGTTTTGAATACTAAATCATTGTTGGGGAGGGGAAATTACTAATTTCCCCAATGATGCTTTATTACATGCCTTACAAAACTGCTTTCTACCTACCCATCATTATTCTAACATTTTTTACCTCATTTGCATGGGTGCATTTAAGCTTTCAAGCCTAAATCCATTTTTCTTGTAAAGCATAAATCTATCTAATTCTGACCTTATTTCATCCGAGGGCTCAGATTAAATTCTTGAGCTCCTCATTTATTCTCTAACTATCTACTAATTTTTCAAGTTTAAATTGTTTGATATATCTTTATTCTATATCTAAAACATGAAACTCAAAGCATGAAAAGTTAAGATTAAAACTATTTAGCGGATCATGGATTATGGCATTTTTGAACAATCTGCACATAGCCATTATTTTTACAATTAAAGTAAATAGTAGTGGCATTTTGAATTTCTCACTTTCATGTATTATTTTTATCTCTTTTTTCTCTTTCGGAGTTAATTTTCTATTCTTTTTTATCTTTTCTTTTCAAGTCCTTTGATATTTATTTTAGGACTTTTACCCTCCTTTAATTTTTTATTCTCAAATATGGAAAAAAAAATTACAGAAAGCAATGAATGTACATATTTACAAGAGTAATCATAGTCAATTCAAAAATTATAAACCCTATTATTATAGGACCCTAACAGAATCTTACCCTAGGTTTCCTCCTTTGGGCGATATGGAAAGAAAGGAAAAGAAGGGCGTTCAAAGAGAAACAAATTACTCAGTTGGATATTTGTGCTAGAATCATCCAAAACATAAGGGAAATATTTTAGCAGATAAATGAAATCCTAATAACTGGAAAGTAGTGCGACATGAAGCTTGGATCCTATATCATCCAAACCTATCCCCTCAAATTCTTTCTCTGACATCTTGGATACCTATGGTTTCCCCTCGAATATCGCCAACCAAATTCCTTCCCCCTCTCGAGGGCTTTATCAAGTTCAGTTTCGATGGTGCTTATAAATGAAATCTGGTAGATGAAGCTTATCGAGGGTTGTTTAGAGATTATTAGAGCCCAGATATCTACCTTTATGAAGAAGATAGTGGATTTTCCAACAAAAATGAGGTGGATCTCAATCCAATAAAACACGGACTCCTCATATCAAGAAGGAAAGGGATAAAAACGTTAGTGATTTATGGGGACACCAGCATTGTAATTGAAGTCATCAAGATATTGAATAATGGTACTCGATGGGAGAAGGTTAGTAAAATTTAGAGGAAAAATCACTTATTCCAGGATATCATTGAAATCCTTGCCTATTTTTATTGTATGATCTCATCCATGTTCTTAGAAATTCTAACAAAGAGGAAGATTTTCTGGCCAATTACAGGTGTGAGCATAGAGAGGAGTATATTGACACCCATGGGTTGATCATTCAATATCGCAAGAATTTATTACCCTTTCCTGTCATTCTCGATAAGGAAATCCCTCAGGTGTAGGAGTTGGATGCACGAGGTTATCGGGGTCCCCAGGAGGTTATCGCGGTCCCCGATCGAGGAGAGAGTTTGATAATAATCTTCCTTGGCATTCGTCTAATGGAACTGGTGACGATTGTAAAGGAAATGATGCAGCTACAACTCACTATGCCCATGTGTGATCGAAGGAGTGTTAAGGCACATGGAAAGAGGGATATTAAGGGTGAAGATGCTTGAAACAAGGTGCATTTCATGCAATAGGATCAGTGGGTGATCGTTCTATCTACAAGTATTTTGGTTCTGTATTGGGTTATCTAGAGAAGCCAACATTCTTGGGTCCTCAGAGCTGGGTCGGGGATCATGAGGTGGATATGTTGTTCTCAGGCCACGTTTGAGCCTTCCTGGTTAATGGAGAGCATAGAAATTGTATTTTTCCTTAAACCACCTCCTTACCTATGGAATACTTGTAATAACTTGGCTTGTAGCTAAGATGTGGGTTGAAAAGGAATGGATAGCTCTCGAGGACAACCATATGCAGTTTTTTTGAAGGTTGAATTATTTATGATGTTTGTTGTTTCTATTCTGGTTTTTATTGTCTATGGAATACTCTTATCTCACATGGGAATGATTGTCCATTTACAGTGTAGACAAGGTAGGAATAGAGTATGTACACTTGAAAATGGAATTCTATTTTATTTTATTTTATATATGATTGAGGATATGTATGTAAAATATATTTTTTACTTCATAATGTGTATAGTGTGGGTTGTATGAGGCCTCGACCTATATATTTCATCTTTGGTGTAACTGATGTAGCGGTTATATACAATCTTAGAAATTTTTGGTCATCCAGTCATTCTGAGAATAGGGTGCCTCACAATGGATATGAATGGTGGTGCGGATAATATGGCTCACAGTTTCTTCTTGTTCTTAGGATGAAGCCTTACTTTTTCTTTCTCTTTTTCCTTCTTACTATAAATGTAGTAGTACCTCCTAATCAGTTTTTTTCTTGTCACTGTGTGAAAAACACTAGGTATTGTTCTATGATTGGGGATATTCATCAGACCATTAGTAGATTTATTGATAAAAGTAGAATTGTGATGGCTCAGGGTGATAGCTCATCACGAAATTATGATTGGTCTAATGGCTATAGACCGAGGGAATATTCCATCAGAGCTTTGTCCTCTATCTGACCCCTGAAGAGGAGTGGTCATCGAATAGATTCCCAGATCCTCCACGAGGCGGTTTAGGTTATAATGTAGGAACTCCAACTGATTTTAAGAAAATTATTTCATCACGCTATGTAGAACTCAATCAATGAACAACATAAAAAATCCAAGTGGATGATTGGCAAGGTCTTATTCCAAATCTAGGGCATACTCAAGGTCGCACCACCTAGTATAAGAAAATAGTTCACCTGTATTGGATAACGAAAATATTTTTGGCCAAAGCTATTATGACCCCTTCGATTAATGTTGAGAAACCCGATATCTGTTTCCAGGAAATAAAAAATTAGTTCAATTTATCCAAATCCATATTCATCAACAGAACATGCACCTTGGCTGCATTGAGAAACATATAACATGCCTCACTCAATCAGAACATCTTGGTTCTAGTGCAAAGGAATGAGCTCCTATGGAGTCCTCAAATGATTAGATGTTTTTTCAGTCTAGTTGTGAATTTTTTTTGTTTAATTTACTGTTTTATATGCCAGTTAGTAATGAATATTGTGGTTTTTTATATAGAAACTAGTGGATGGACATTTAGGCCTATAATGACTTTCTTGATAGACATAAAATTTTCATATTTTGGATGGATTATAATAAATTTCGGTGGTCAACAGACATGTTTTCCCACTGGTAAGGTTGGGGCCACTGAAATTTATTTTATGGATGTAACCTAATTTTAGAATGAATGAATTAATAAGTACCTACGAATTAAACCTATTTAATTGATGATGATGACAAGGAGGATTAGGATCCATTAAGCTCCATATGGTTTACTATATCATTAACATATTACTAGGAGGTATTTAACATATTATTTCTATTTTAGACAAGCACTAAGAGAAGGATTCAAAAATCATCATAGTTTTGTTAACTTAAAAGGTTAAGATGGTTAGTTGTGTGATAAATATTTTGAAAATTAAATCACATGTGAGTATAAGATATAAAATCTAAACAAAAAGGATATATATTTAACCCTTTTAGTGTCCCTAATGTTACAAACGCATTCATCCCATGGTGTTTTAGGCAATGAAAAATGTCAACTTTGACAAGGAACAATCCATTAGGGGGTTGTGCAGAATTCCAAGAGACCTCTTACAATGATGAAAACCAAGGTTCAAGGAAATGTGTTAATATGTAATTTTTATTGTTAAATGAAATATCACATTTCAAGTAATTTCAACCTATCTTTGTGAGTGAGTTTAACATTGTACTAAACTTGGTTTAGCTCAAAATACCTTTTCCACCATGATCTTGTGTGACTCCTTCCTTTCATGCACATTTTTATGCCATATGCATGACCCCTGAAATCCATCGGTCTCCATTTTTGGCAACCTTTCCTTCCATTTTTTTTCCTTTGTTGTATTAAATATTCACCACCATTACCTTTAGTATGATTTTTTTTTTAATTAGATTCTCTGTATGTACTTGGTTTTTAGGATTTAAGGCTCATCATAACTTGGTACGACAGATAATGAAATCATATCTTACCATGAATGAAAGCTAAACTCCACAAGAAAATCCATAAAAAAGAAGAAGAATTACTTTTGAATCAAAGCCCACCTCTATGATAAAGGTGAGAATGGAGATGAGATGTACTAGAACCAAACATTTCAAAGGTGAAAAAGTTTCAAATGAGATTTTGTGGAATCCCAATACGAGTGAAAATAAAATAATGTTGAATAACGAAGTAAAATATTCAAAATAAAATTCATGGGATGACTCAAACAATTAGGCTCATGCTGGCTAATGAGGTGATCAAAGTGGCAAGGCCAACACATGGAAAATGGAAGATTGCACTTATAGATAAATCATGGAGATGAGTGTCAAAGAAGAATGTGATAAACACCCAGTGGTGTTGTTGAAATCAGGTTAACCAAATTCTTATTAGTACCTACCTTCAACACGACTATTGTAACACCCCTAGTTTTATGTTTTCAAATTAGACATTTGAACTTCAGTCCAAAGGGGAGTGGAACCCAATGGATAATTATTGTGTTAATGTAATTAATTATTTAATTATGAAAAAAAAATAAAAATTATTTCTGTGCATGTTGACCAAATTGGATTTTTGAGATCACTTGCCAAATCCATGAGGTATGGAAGAGGCTAAGAATTTCCCCAAAAATCTTTCAAAAAGCCTTGAAAGAATTTATTTCTAATTTATATTCTTGAGGAAAAATCTAAATTTCCCCAATGATGTGGAGAGTAGTTGGGAAGAGGTAAAAAGCTAGAAAAGTAGAAAGCAACTTTAAAGTCCCTAAATAAGGGAAGCCTAGAAAAACAGGAAGAAAAGCATCCTATAATTTTGGACGCAGAATTAGAGACAGGCTTTGGGGAGAGCATAAGCTTAAATAAGCTACTCCACAACAGATTGGGGGTTGTTCTATTTTGGGGAGAAGATCTCAGCTCGGGGGTGATTTCTGGAGACAAAAGGACTCTAAGGTTGGGAGGATTGGTCATCTGCAGAAGTGGTATGTTCATAAATTGTATGAATGGTTAAAATGCATGCTATTGTGTAATATTGTTTATTGCTAGAGATGTTATTTTAAATCATATTTCTAAAGGTGAAATTCCTTAATTTTAATAGAATTAAATAGAAAAAATTACTCTTCTAAGTTTCTGTATTGTAGTAGGAATAGATTATAGGGAACCCTATCAACCAGAATCTGTAAACCATAATCTAGTTTAAATATGGAGATATTAATATAATTCCCTAAATATTAAAATAATTTCCCTAGAATAAATAAAGTGTAACTTTAATCTGCTTCTGTAATATATAAATTGACTCATCAGAAAGTAACTAAAAGTTGAATGGAATGAGTGGGAATTATTAGAATCTATTTTGGTTATTCACAAATATTTGCATGTATGAAAATGTGTATAACTCTTATTCCATAAAGAATGTTAATCAAAGTCTTAAGTATATAGATATACAAATTAACTACAATCATGTGAGAAAAATATTCTGCTGAAGAATATATGATTGCTCATCACAAGATTACTTTTGATTAAAATTCTCTGAGAATTTGGAATAAACTGGTAAAGGAGGGAATATTTATTACTCCACAAAAGTATCTTGAACAATTAGAGTATACATGAGTATACTTAAGAAGAAAGACAGAAATCATAAGCAGAATTCTATACATATAGGGAGGAAACAACTATTAACTGGACACCTGAAAACTAATTATTAACAATTTCTGTTACTAAATTAATAAAGTGAAACTCTCTGCCTATGTGAACAGAGAAATTTGTACTGGTATATGATAAGTTGATATTTAATGGGAGAGAGAGATGTAACTATATTAAAAATAGAGAAATGAAATGCTATACTAGTTCTCTAAATTATTTTAAACCATGCAGAAAGATTTTATGGAACAAAATCTGTCATTGTTCTAATATAGTGAATAGACAAATATAAAGAATTTCACAGGTTTAATAAAAACTCTTGTTGGTAACAACCTATACATATATAAATGGGGGAAGTTTGAAATCGATAAGTAAGCATTAATATATCTACAGAATTAATCAAAAACAAATGGTTAGGAAGTTCAGTACTTCCAGAATAATATTATATGCATACATAGGTATCTTTGTATATAAAATTATTATGTCAAGTAGCCACTGTTCGAATCTCATTTGGATCCAAAGTATATTATACAAAAATTTATGTGTCTTAATAAGAAACTCAATTAGAAATTTTGAGGCTACATATAGACTAGGTCCGAAGGACCAATATTTTGGAGTCAAGCCAGATGATGAAGTAACCAACCTGGGACAGTAGCAAAATAGCTGTCAACACCTTTAATAGAAAGGGAAATGCGTTAAGAGGAACATCGATGAAAACCCCAAGCAATAGTTCGTTACCTGAAAATGCCAACATATAGAACTAAAATTAGTTTAAGTAAACCCTCAGGCATTCGTTAATTCGAAATGGTAAAACAATTATACAAAAAGAAAAAAATCAAAAAAGAGTACCTAAGAGTACCATTTTCTCCATTGAGAAAAATGAAGGGAGCCTGTGAATGATACATCCACATTATATATATATATATATATATATATATATATATATATATATATATATATATAGGATGAAATATAATGTTACAATTTAAATCCGTGGTGACAGTGAATCATAAGGAGTTCAGTCCTCAAAATTCTTACCAAGTGTGTGGGGGTCAAAACCCCAAAGAGCACTAGAAATTCCATACGAACAGGGGTGAATATATCCTAGATTTCAAAATGGACAACCGAGTTAAAAAACTAAGGGAGAAGACAAAAATAAAACGATTCACTATTGAAAATTGATATCAAATGCCTCGCAGAAAGCTGGGGCAAGAAATGTCAATACGGTTATCTACATAAGCACAAAGTCATAAGTATAAGTACAACAAATATATTACAACAAAGAACCATTCGTTTCGTAGTAAAACCACAAATATCATTTGAGGATTTTATAGCTAATTAAACAAGATAACTAGTAGCATAGAGCCGAGGCAACTAAATATGAGAGATAACAATAAAATGACCAACAATGCATGAGGGAGATTACACGAAATCCCCAGTGAAACCTTTAACGAATATATGGTGAACTTGTTAGCCAACAATGTCCATACATACCTGGGAGAAACGTCCCCACGACCATGACAAATGTCTCATGGCATTGATATCATAGACCTCGTGGCTGAAGACGATTTCACACCTATAAACTAGGGTCATTATTCACATGAGAATCGAAAGCAAGTCTAGAAACTGAATAGCTTACACAGTGATAAATTTCACTTGAAGTCCTGAATGCAAACGAGCATAAAAGAGCTGTAGGTGAGGATTCTTACCGAACCAATGGAGGAGAAATTTTCGCATATGAACGCCACTAAACCTCCACCAAGGGTTCTTGCGGTTAAAACGAAATATGCAAGGCAAAATGTTAGGTCCCTATATCACTAGTATAGCCCCTTATTATTGTTATTTTAAACCCCTTATTGTTATTATTGTACCCTTGTAACCCCCATTTTGTTATTATTGTGCCCCTAAATTATTATTGTTAGGTCGGCTAGGATTACATTATGGCCCCATGGACTCCTATATATAGAAAGGAGGTTTTTTGAATTGTATCATCCAAGAATTGTTCATTTATGTAATGTATCGAGGTCAAGTGGTGCTGGCTTTGGCGTTATATTCCCTTTTTCTTACTAAGCTGGTTACACAACATTTGGTATCAGAGGTTTGGGATTCTAGGGTTTCGCTGCTCCAAACAGGTCATCGTGGAATTTTCGCTATAACTTTTTTCTACGAAGCTTCAGAAGCTGAAATTTCTAGGGTGCGAAGCTGAAATCTTGAGGAAGGTTGTCTAAAAATTTCAGATCTTGGTTCGCAATATTGAGGAGATATCATCTGTGGAAGTTAGGTATTTTTTCAGGCTCATAAACGTGGTGTCATCGTGAATTTAGCTATAAATTTTGTTTTTACAAAGGTTCGAGTCTGAAATTCTTATGGTGCGAAGCTGAAACCTAGAAATTCGTCAGTAGTTGTTGGATAGTAGGTTCGTGTTTTTGAGATATTATGAGTGGGAAGTGGTGTGCTTGTGCTCTCGAATTTCATCTCAAAGAGGTGATCGTGGGAAAAGTTCAATAACTCTTCGAAGATTGGATTGGAGTGCCGTCAAAAGTTCACAATTACACAGCTCGTAGTTTCTTGACACACTTCGTAGACAAAGGACAAACAAAGGACATGGCAAGTCGTACAGCCCAAATACCGAACCAAATTGACTAGGTCAGGAGATTGGACACAACTTTGTCTTGAGAATCAAATCGGTCGACTACGCATTTGAAAGAAGCCGAGGTCTAACATGCAGCTGAATTTCAGATATCGAAGATTTTCAAGCACAGAGATAATACAATTTCAATATCGAGCTCCTCAAAGCTAGTAAAAGGTGTGTATTTTTTTTCCGAATTGCATAAGTCTTGTTTCAAGAATCAAGTTGAATTGATTGCAAGGGCCTATTGTAGAATAGATATCAATATTGGAGTCTGAAATGGCCCCTAAAAAGAATTCAACACCCATTAAGCCTTTAGAAGGCTCTACTATTACTCATGAAGATGAAGAATGGCAACATGACATGTCAACAAGACAACGAACACATGGAAGTGGGAAAATGAGAATAAATAAATGACAGTGATTAGAACTTCACGTCTAAAAGAAAAAAGAAAAATCCAGAGACATGAAACCCTACTAAATATGGACTTTCCACTTGTTCACATCTCATGCCTCGAGTGAGGATCGAAGGCATAAAGGAGTGGGTAAGAATTGAATGCAAACACCAACTTACAGCTATGTTAATACAGTGTCAACATCATGCCTCCCTACATTAAATGAATTCAGTACAACCATGTTAAATTGTCGTGATGTGAGTGGAACAGAAAGTATTCGTACCTACCTCAAGAACAAAACCTTACTTATGTAACACTCCAAGGCAACGCTATAAGGGTCAATGTACAACATGTTATTACTAAACTGATGCTCACACATGGTGATTACATCAAACTGTATGGAAACGAATCACTAGAGATATGCCAAGAGGGAGTTCTTGGTATATGAGCGTTTTCCAATTAATGTAAAATCCACATTGAAATCCCTATTACTTATGACATGATTGAGGTTAAGTTGAAATTTCCCTCTCGGCTCTTATGCATAAAACCAAGCCAAAATTTATGTTTATATTCTATTATAAGGTGGTATATATGTATATTCATAAACATTGTGTATCGATCGGTGTTGAAAACCATGTAAGTTGGGATGGGTGTTATGCGAAGTATATTAAACAAGAGTTAGAAAATGTATGAGTAGTGAATTTAAAACCATGAGGGGTACAAGGTAAAATAAAAACAAGTCCCATACACTATTGGCAGACTTTATATTTATTACATGCAAATGTATGAAAGTATATGAAGCGAACAAGTTAAAATACCCATTATATTTATTTGAAGAATAATTAATGAGATAGTTACAAAGGTCTTCTGAGTACCTAAAGGAATAGAATTAAATTTCCTAGACCATGAAAATAAGCTTTCGAAGACAGTAAGATGGGATAATTGGAAAAAAAAAAAATTGAGGTAGTTGAGGGACATTAAAACTATATTGATTTCTTGATCATTAAATACAAATTAGTTCATTTCTTCACCAAAATTTTTTCTTTCCTATTGTTACACAGCAATTTGTCACCATCCCTGCCATTCCCCATCCTGGACATTGGAGGGCTCATTCTATGACCTGTGAGCAGAGACAAGACTTGAAAATACTTTCATTGCATCCCTCTGAAGATGAGCTTTCATTTCCCTAAAGACATCTCCCTGCCAAAAACCCTAAAAATAGCTCTTTTTCCATTGGCACAGTTCCACAATTCAGCCCTCATGCCAAGGAGGAAAATCCTCCAAAGAGGGCATGCCAATTGGTGCTTTGTCATAGAGCCGCACCTGCGCCAACCATATTAAGAGGTGTTTTTTAAAAATAAATGGCGGAAGTTTCTTCCTAACAAATTCCTGGACTGATATCTATCTTGAGTTGGGAGGTTTGGCTACGAATTTCCATAGATAGGAAGTGGTTTGCCACCTCTCATAGAAGCTTCCTTGATGATAGGGCCAATCCCATAATTATAGGGATCCCAACTCTCCTTCCTCCATATACAAAAGCTTGCTCATCTCCTTTGCAAGCTAGTTGCCAAGAGCTTTCACATCCATATGCTGCAAGAGCCTTCTTGATTCCCTTAAGGCCAAATCCAAGCAAGGAGACTATTGCCAAGTACACGGAGAGAGAGGCTTGTCCCATCCTTGACAGAATTTATCGAGACATGTTTTGCTGACGACCCGCCAAAGGAGAATGCTGCGTCAAAGCTATGGTTGTATTCTTCTTTTGACTCATTAATGATAAGCGACTATTGGTTATGGTTCCACTCTTGTTCTTGATTATGTTTATGAGTTATGTCCTCTTCGACTGACATATAGTTGTATATACTGGATTTTATGCTTGCGTTTGTGTTGTTTCTTGCATGTGCAGGTGTTTGATCACGAGGATCATGAGGATTGTGATTTTCCAGGGCAAAGGAACGGGAGCCCCACCTCTCCTACAAACGACAACGTCGGATTCCAGGTAAGCCTTCATCGCAAGTCGGTTTATTTGCAATTAGGAACCTGCACTGTAGCATGTTTGATTGTTGCTAGACCTGATCCGGGCTAGTAGGGATCGCCTCTGTCCGCAGAGGGGATTAACCTCTTCAACAATTTGGCGACTCTGCTGGGGAATCAGCCTGTTGTTTGATTTGTAAGCTATAGACGGAGCCTAAAGGACAACCAGATAGCCTTCGAAACGCTTTTGCTCTGCATTAGCGGAGTAGATCAACGCTGCTTCAGTCAATCTCCAGTTTAGTTTACGGACTGAACAAATTGGAGTGTTGTCTTCTCTTTTCGGTCAATTTCTTGGCCTTGCTTGCTTGGTCAGCTCTTTGGACTGGTTTTTCCTGTTTTTTTGGCTTTGTTTTAGCCTTTTCATCACTTGTCTGTGTCTGAGATTTCTTGTTTTTCATTTTCCCATGGTAAACTCGGCCGGCACGCTTTTTAGTGTGACAGTCACGCCCAATGGTGTAGGTTGCTTGTGTATCACCCGCACCATTGCCTTTCTGGCGCTAATTTCAAGCTCATAGTCGCGCTAATCCAGTGAGCTATTAGGGTTTGCTGTGTTTCATGCTTTCTGTGACTGACTTATGATTTTGATCTTGTTTTTTCGACTGTTTGAGTGCATTGGAGCCTAGTTTGACTGATTGTAACCTCCATCCTTTGGTTGTTTGCCTATTTCTTTCGATTTTGCATTTGAGCCCTAGGGCATCTAGGTGCTTTGTGAGTCGAGCCTCCCTTGGGAGTTTTTGGTTTTCGTTCGTTTAGTCAACTTTGGGATTGCTTCCTTGCATTCGTTTGACAGTTGTCTATCATTTTCTTGCGCTTTTTGAGTGACTTATTTCGTTTTCATTCGAATTTCGCTTTTCTTCATTTTGGGCCTAGATTACACGGCTCATTAGTGTCTTTGGGAATTTTCTTGGTTTTGAGATACTTTTGGTCGATTTGAGATCTGATTGTTTGTGACATTGAGTGAAATCTGCTTGTTTTTTCTCTCTTATTATCATTTCTCAAATTGCTTCTCATTTGTTTTCGGTTTGTTTAGTGCATCTAGCTCTCAAACATTGAATAAAAAAAATCTCTTTTGCTTTTGATTGATTAGTGCAAATTAAAATCTTTTCGGTGTTATTAGTAATTAGTGACTTTGAAAGAAAAGTTTTTAGTTTCATTAGCTGCATTAGAGATATCACTGGTTGTCTTCCGATCATTTTGTTTGTGTAAAAAGCTCTTAACTCTTCCGTATCTAGCTTTCATCGAACGAAATGATATACTGTGGCATGTAGTTTTGCATTTAGGGGATTTTTGAGACATCACATTCATTAGGGCCTGAAAACTGAAACGTAATTGAAGATAAAATTTAAAATTTACTCAATTTACACTAAGGAAGCATTGAAATCTAATGAAACACATTTTAGAGGTCTAGGCTAGAGACGTGTTCGGGCGTCTTAAAACCTAGTAGTTTTCGTTCGCCTCTTGGCTTTAGATAGCGCTAGTACGGACTTGTGCTCCCCGTACCGTTGCGTATATAAAGGGAGACCCCATTAGGTTTCAATCCTTTATCCATAGGAAGACGAGTTTGCCGCCCTATACCTGTGATACACCGGACACAACATTCGGGGAGATTGCCTGCACGTATGGAAAGTCCTTGGTTGATTTCTCTTTCATTATTGGAACCAATGTGTATATTGCAGTTCACGGTTATTTGGTACACCCTTTTGCCTAGTATTCCTAAATAGTCATTTTGATCCTATCTAACTCCCTAAATTTGAAAGGATCACCAAGCGCTTGTCCTTTCACGCTTGTGTCAAATCTGAAAGAGATAGAGTCACCTTTTCGACCGTTTCTCGACTCTTAAAACATGAAACGGTGAAGTTTCTTATTTTTCAATGTGGTAAAAAATTAATCACCCACGATCACACGCCTTGTTAGATTCTGCTTGTTGACCGTTTGATTGTGTGTCTTGACTCTTTTTCAGCCCGTGTGTGTGTTTGATCTTTTTCTCTTGTCGTTACTACCATAGTGGCGGAACCCTTGGTTTCGTCTACTGGTAGTCCTTATATGGATGATTCATCAGAGGTTTCCTAATCCTCTGCTGAACCACAACAGCCCATTGTTTCCAAGTTTCCTGACGGGGGACCGATTCTTGCTGAGCAACCCTTTGGGGGACTAGTTGAATTCAATTGGCCCTTTTCTGACCCTTGGTCTGAATTGAGATTAGGAGCTAATTTCCTTTCTCTTACATTGGGTTCACCTTTTGTAGCTGATGTTTTTCCTCCTAGTCCTCGCCATCTATTACGAGATCTAGCGGCAGGCTCAAACATGAGTGATTCCAGTGAGGAAATCCCAACATCTGGTGAAGACTATCAGCTCTTCCTATGAAGATTATTTCAAGGAGACAGCCCTGAACCAGCTGTTACGTCATCATCTGGTCTCTCATTGCCAGCAGGGTATAGATCCTTGGGCCAGATTATTTCTGCCGCAGCCTCTATGCGGGTGTCAGCTCCTTCTACGAGGCCGGTTGCTCCTTCATTAGGGATTTCTCCTCAGACACCTGTCACTTCTGTACCCGTTCGACCCACTTTCTGTGTGGCCGTATCTGCACCCGCTGTTACGGCACCCTCCGCGAGGACTATGCCGCCTCCTGAAGATGATTATTTAGCGACTGATATACTGGAGAAGATCTCTCCGGAGGAGTATCGGTTGTCCCTACAACAGCCGAACCCCGAGGTTGGACCATCCTCCCAAGATCCCAAACGCTCTTATTTTTTGCACTATGCACAGGATGGTACACCCGTGTATGCTTTTCCAGGTCAGTATGATGAGCACGGGGACATTTTATGTGTACCTGTTCCTGAGGCTCACCTCCATGCTCAAGGTTTACCTTATAACCAGGCTTATAACCCACAAGGGCAACCTTTCCAAGGCCAACCTTTGGGCCAACTTGGTTATCTTTATGACCCACAGGGGCAGCCTGTGCATGGCTATCCTGCGGGCCAGCAGGGGCCATTGTACGGTCTGCAAGGACAGTATTACAACCTTTCCAGTAAACCTGTGTAGCCTCAGTCGGGGTACCAACCAGGACTGGTCTATGGTCCTAGGGGGAAAATCTAGCCTTCTCCACCTATGCAAACGCAGTATCCTGTTGTTTCCAACGTTGCATATCAGCTGGGACCATCCTATGGTCCTGCTCCAGGTCAAACCGGTTACCAGCAACCACCTGGCTCCATTCCTCCACCAAGCCAACCGGCCCATCTGGTACAACTTGGTGTTCTTCCCCCAGGCCAACCGGCCCATCCGGCACAACCTGGGGCTCCTTTATAGCCAGGTCAACCTGTGAAACCGGCGCAGCCTGTCTATCCAAGTCAACCTGTTCACTCAGGGCAGCCCGCTCAGCTGGGTCAACCTGTTCACTCAGGGCATCCCACTCAGCCAGGTCAACCTGTTCACTCAGGGCAGCCCGCTCATTCCATTAACCCTACCCAGCAGCCGATTTATTCGATGCCGCAGCCAAATAAACAACTGCGCCCTAGTTACCAGGCTCCGTAGGGTTCCACCTATCAACAGCTGACTCATCCTCAGGGCGGTTATTATCCTCATGGTCAATCTCAACCGAATTATAACCAGCCACGAGGTTCTCATTATTATCCTCATCAACCCGGTTATACCTATACTCAGCAGCCAAATCCAAATGCTGCTTACACAGGGCCGACTCCTAACCAGGGTCCGTACTCTGGTTATCAAGCCCCACACACTGGTTACCAGTAGCGAAATCAGTCTGGTTATACGACCTACACCCCCTACAGTCAGAATCCTATGGGACAGAACCCATGGGGGCAAGGATATTCCCAACCAGCGTGGAGTACAAGCACCTGTCCTCATCCCGGGCCTAGCATGCCGGTCAATCCGCCATTGCCGTTCCTGGCCACCTTGAAGTTGCTGGATGTTTCAAAATTGAGCAATGATCCGATTTTGCATAATCCTTATTGGCGTCTGGTTCCTACCAAGATACCAGGAGATTGCCCCAAGTTTGAGGGTAAAGCTGGGGAGGACCCCCAAGTGCATGTAATGACGTATCATCTTTGGTGTTAGTCTAACTCTTGGTTTGCTGATTCAATTCGTTTGCGCCTCTTCCAGCGCACTTTGACTGGAGCTGCTACGAAGTGGTACATCAATTTATCCCATGGCATCTTCCAAGATTTCAATTCCTTAGCCATGGCTTTTCTGACGCACTTTCAGTTACCGGTTCGCTATGAAGCCGGGATGCACCTCGTGACTTCTTTGAAGCAGGACAAAGCCACTCACATCTCTGATCACATTCATGAGTGGCGACGCCATCGTAGACTGATCAAGTTTCATATACCTGATCAAATACTAACTCACTGATTCACCACCTCCTTCATGAATAAAATCACCCAAGATATTGCGATGGGAGCATGTGTGACGAAGGAACAAGCCATTGCGCGTGCCCAATATCTGGATCTTGTATACTCTCAGTCCAACACGCTTTATGATATCTTGCCTGATGCTCCACGGTCCGGAAACTCTAAGGCTCCACCTACCCCCGCAGTGGATGGTGTCATTGGTTCCGTGTCTCAGAATTCGAAGAAATCTTCGAATGGGAAGCAGAATTCCAACTCATCCAATAATTCTGATCCTCCCGCCCCTACCGATTCTGGAAAAACTATGGAGGTTAACGCCATTCAGGCCAATCCTACGGAGAAATCCTTGAAGGGGAAAAAGAAGGGCAAAGGTAAATCCAAATCCGACGCCCCAAAACCAAAGTCCAAATCTCGTGCTGAGGATGGTTCTCAACATAAACCGAAGTACCCCTCCCTCATTTTTGAAGGAGACCATTATACCAAGGATTTTCCACGATGATCTAAAGTTATTCAACTTCACAAATGCTCTAAAGGGACTCCGGCAGTTCTTAAAGAGCCACTCCCATCTTAGCAGATCCAGATGGTTGAACAGCATTCACCATCTGCACCATTTGGGTCCCAGGTTTTTATGATGAATGGTGCTGCACCTATCTCTATCGCCACGCGTTCGAAGGATTACAATGAGTCACGGAAGGCACCGGGGAACACAGTTGTGGATGGACCACCTCCCCCACCTGTCTCCGGTTCATTGGAAATCGAGAAGCCTACTCCTGAACCTGTTGTGAAGCCACCTTCTAAAGGTGTTTTACGAAGATCTTCTTATAATCCGAATGCCCGTGCCGCTCAGCACTACAGTATTGTTGAGGATTTGGCATAAGTGCCTTCTGCTATGTCTGCACTAGAAGTTCTTCAAATTTTTCCTTCGCAATGGAAGGCTTTATTGTCTGCAATCGGTGGCATTCATCCCGCCAATTCGAGTCTTCTCACCTTCGATTTAGAGAATTTCACCCCCCGACTTCCACATCAAATCGCTCTTGTTATTCAAGTCGGGATCAACGGTCTTAACATTCATAGGGCCGTTGTGGATGAAGGTGCCTCTACCTACGTCATGTCGTCTGCTTGCTCGAAGGCCATTGGCTCTCCGGTCCTTTCGTCATCTCCCAATGCCCTAGAGGCATGTGATGGTCGGGAATCCAAACCCCTGGGTGTTCTCGAGAGTCTAGCGATCACTTTACAGGGGAAGACTGTTAACGTAGAAGTAGAAGTGGTTGATGCCAAACTCAACTACAATATACTTCTCGGCCACAGCTGGACTCATGCCATGCTATGCGTGCCATCAACCATTTTTCGACTTCTTCAGTTCCATCACGAGGGCGAAATCGTCACGGTGGATTAGTTGTCCTTCTTCACCTCCACCTCCGAGAACAACATTCCATACGTGGATCAGATCCCAAATCCCCCTAACAGTGTAGCACCCGGTCTCTTCAAGGACCCCGTCCTCATGGGTATTTTTGCCACACCACCACCGCACACCGCTCAAGTTAACATGATTTCTAGATCTGATGACCCCTGGCTCATCCCTATGCCTAAGTAGGTGTTTGAGTTTGGAGAATCAATGCCCTTGACTCCAGTAGAGATTAGCTACTATGAAATTGTTGCTGCATCTGATCCTCCACCTCCTCAGCATGCTCCTTTGAGCATGCATCTAGATGTGTACTCACAATCCCCTTGGCTTGGTCAGGCAAATTCACCTAATCCTCTCAAGGAGACTTTTCCTTCCGATGAAGCCATTGTTGAAACAATGTCTCTTGAGGATCTGCCTTGGAGCGATGGACATCATCATTCCTCTTTCATGCCTAGCTTGGGGGCAATGTCAGATTATCTAGAGCGTTATGCATCTCAGGTCCCTACTCCTCCTCTCCAAACACCCATTTTGACGCATGAGGTTCTTTCGGAGGGAAACCTGAGTAATATCACTCAAACCATCCCGATCAACATCTCCGTTAAACCGGGGATCGTTGAGAATATACACGTGAGAGTGACTTGTTCTCCTGATGAGATTCAAGTCTATACTGATATTTTTAAAGAATTCAGAGATGTGTTTGCCTGTTCTTACGAGGAAATGCCTGGGATCGATCCCAGTATCGTAGTGCATGAGATTACAACCTACCCTGGTGCGAAGCCTGTGCGCCAATGCTTACTCCCAATGCATCCTCGTAAAGCTGCTGCAATTAAGGCAGAAGTTGAAAAACTTCTGAACGCGGGCTTTATTTATCCCATCCCCCTCATAGAATGGGTTTCCAACGTTGTCCCTGTCAATAAAAAGCAGGGTACTATTAGGGTCTGTGTTTATTACCACGACATTAATCGTGCATGTCCGAAGGACAACTATCCCACTCCGTTCATAGACCAAATCATCAACGAATGTGCCGGAAGTGAGATTTATTCCCTGATGGACGGTTTATTGGGGTATAATCAGATCAACATTCTACCTGCTGATCAACACAAGACTACATTCATCTGTCCATGGGGTACTTTCGCGTATAAAAAGCTCCTGATCGGTTTGAGGAATGCTGGAGCCACTTTCCAGCATGCGATGACTTACGCTTTCCATGACATATGCCATATTGTTCAGCCTTATCTGGATGAATTGCTAGCTCATTCAGCTAGGCGAGAGGACCACCCTAAACACCTCTGCCATATTTTCCTTCGCTGTAGACGCTACAATATTAGGCTTAATCCTCATAAATGCGTCTTCTGCGTGGATTCTGGCCGTCTTTTTGGATTCATAGTCTCCAAAGACGGAATTCGCCTTGACCCTCTAAAGGTCGAGGCTATCATCAATCTCCCGTCACCCTCCTCATTATATCAGTTACAGAGTCTGCAGGGAAAAGCAAACTTCCTTCGACGCTTTATCCCGAACTACGCAGAGGTAGCCAAAGGATTCACACGCCTATTAAAGCAAAACGTTCCCTTTCATTGGGACGAAATTTCTCAGCAATCCTTTGAGAAGCTAAAGACGTTACTGGTTAATGCTCCTTTGCTTCATCCTCCTAATTATCACCGCGATTTCACTTTGTATCTCACCGCCGCGTTTAGCACCATTACTATGGTTCTGGTGCAGGATGATGATGATGGTAATGAACATGTTGTTTATTATCTATCACAAAACCTTCTCGATACAAAAACGCGTTATGCTCACATCGAGAAGTTGGCGTTAGCTTTGGTACACACTGTGCAGAACTTTCACCACTACATCCTGTTGCGTACGATAACAGTGGTTTCGGATTGCAACCCCATGACATATATTCTTTCTCAACAATTACTGGGGGGAAAATAATCCAAATGGATCGTTATCCTGTAGGAGTTTGACTTAGAGTTCACTACTGTTAAGTCAACCAAATCACTTGTTTTCGCAGATCTTATATGCTCACTCCCGACAGACTCCACTCCTTCGCACTCCAAGGATCATATCCCAGACGAAACTCTTTTCCTCATCAGTACTCGCCACCCTTGGTACGACGACATAATCGTGTATCTTCAGACCTCCAAATTTCGGTCTGAGTTGACTAAAGATGCCCGGCGATGGATTCTGCATCAGTCTCATCCCTACCGCATCGTAGGAGATACCTTATACCGCGTGGGAGTAGATTTTGTGATCCATCAGTGCCTAACCTTGGAAGAGGCTGAAAGGGTCCTAAATGACTACCACAATGGTGCCTGTGGTGGACATATGTCCGGATATGCCACTTCCCAAAAAATTCTGCGAACAGGTTACTTCTAGCCGTCCATATTCAAAGTCTGTATCATTGCAGTCTGTCAATGTCACGCGTGCCAGGTGTTTCAGCGCAATATGCGTGCGCTGCCTCTGCCTTTTCATCCTGTTATTATCGTCAGCCCTTTTTTGAAATGGAGCGTGGACTTTATGACGTCTAACCCTCATTCGGCCGGGGGGCATGCGTATATAATCGTCGCTGTCGACTACTTCACCAAGTGGGTTGAAGCGATGCCCACACTAGCTGCTGACGGTAAGACATCTGCCCAGTTCATCTTCAACCACATCATTGCACATTTTGGGGTCCCTCAAGCCAACGTTACTGACCATGGTACTCATTTCCAAGATTATATGATGGTTGAGCTGACTTCAAGGTTGGGCTTATGCCACGATAGCTCAATGCCATACTATCCTCAGGCAAATGGCCAGGTTGAAGCAGTGAACAAGGTTTTGTTCACTATGCTTCAACGAATAGTTGGTATTCACAAATCCAATTGGCGCCTCCAACTTTTCTCAGCTCTATCGCCATACCGGACGTCTGCAAAGAGGGCAACTGGATTCACACCATTTCAATTGGTGTATGGTCTGGAAGCAACTCTTCCAGTTGAATGCGAGATTCCTTCTTTGAAATTAGCTATGGAACTTCTACCCGATACTTCTGTTGAGGAAGAGCATCTTTTGTATCTGGAACGGTTAGATGAAACCCACTGTTTAGTTGCTTTAGTCATTGAAGCACAAAAGAAGTGGGTCAAAGCTCACTTTGATCAATCAGTTTCTCCGCGTTCCTATATCGAAGGAGACCTCATCCTTCTATATGATCAAGCGCATGAAAAGCTTGGGGTTGGTAAGTTCCAACCTATGTGGCATGGGACCTACATAGTAAAATGCGTTTTGAAGAATGGGGCTTATGAGCTTATAGACTATGAAGGAGTTCCGCTGGCGCAGCCCCGAAATGGGTTGTACCTCAAAAAATACTACGCCTGAAGTGATTTTTGGTGTAGTGTGTGTACATAGGTGTGTGATTTTCATTTGTGTGCATGTGTGGTGTGGTTTACAATGTAAACATCTTTCTGCTGATCGGGTCTTCCTGATTGTATAGATGTCCATCAATCCATTTGTTGGTTTCGCGGATGGTGCCTCTTACAGTACCAGGAATCTATCTTCGGCGGCCTGGGTAATCTACGATCCTGCTAGTGAGTTGGTCAACCTGCAAGGTGTGTGTCTGTGACGTACTACAAATAACATCGCAGAATATAGTGCTGTGTTAGAATTGTTAACCGAGGCTGTAAACCTCGGTATCCGTGAATTGCTTGTGTATCTAGACTTGCAACTTGTAGTATCACAACTGAACAGACACTATTCAGTAAGAAACCCATCCATTTTACGTCTGTATCTGCGTATTCGTTTACTGGAAAGAAATTTTGACTATATTACATATCAACATATACCCAGGCATATGAATACATTAACTGATGCAGTAGCTAATTTGGTTCTAGATAGACATTTGTGCAATTTGTAAATCATCATCGCATGTAAAAGGAAAATCCATCCAGAAATAGATATGTATATATATAGATATCGAATGTTTGCATAGTGTGCATCACATTAAATAAAAAATATACATGTTCATCTTAATACGTCTAGAGACGACATGTCTCTCAAAAAAAAATATGCGTGATAAAAGCCCTAGGAGTCTAATCCGCATGGTGCTCATGATAAAAAGTGACTGCACGCACTAAGCATCTCAGAAGTCGGTGGAGGCAACTAGGAACTCCCACCATATGTCTCTGGTACGCCATCGGTACATCTGCTAGCCGGGAATAGTCTGGGATCCCTCGGGCAATACCCTTGAGATTCTGGATCAATTCCCCCCCCTCTGCGCCCTCTGCCTGAGGATCAGGTGCGGGAAGAGTCCTCCGCGCGATAAGAGACATACCGGCTGGTCTCTCTGGGCCCACGTTTGCATGCATATAAAATGTGTCAGGACGGACATGTATTACCAAAAAAAAAATCATAAAAAATAAAAATCAAAAAGAGAAGAGATCATACCCAACTCCTTGTCCCAATCATCTCCCTCCAGCAGTGGGAGATATGGGTCTCTAGTGAAATCGGTTCCTGCATATGGCCAGTCTTCCACTACAATCAACTGACGCCGCAACCACCCAAAAAACTCCGGCCTCTAGGACATCTGTTTGACTCCTCTAGCTCTGGGCATCAGTGCCACCCAGTGAGCCATTCTTGGCTCTCGTGGAATCGGCTCAGCTACTATGGCCCCTCGGCCCTGGAAGATTGGTAGTCGTTCCAGAATGAACGATACCAGGATATAACCATAACCAAACTGTTTCAGTTTGGCCTGCATACACTTCGTGAGCTGTCTCTTGGTATTTATTGTCACTTCTGTGGCCCAGTCGAATAATAGGGGACTCGTGCATTCTGAGGCCAGTAAGAGTTGGGCCTTTATTTCTTCGTGCGATGGTTGCGATCCCGCGGCCCGCATGATGGTATGAAGCACGACCCTGAGTGATAGATGAGGAATAGTATGGATGTCTACCTTTCCACTTCCTGATCCCAGTCATGCCCCTTGGCACACTCATGCCATCACTTGCTGCATCTTCTCACCAGACGATCTGCTCCCTGTCAATATGGGCACTGGACCTCCGGGCGATAGTCCGGTTATGAAGTATACGTCAGAAACCTCCAGTTCTAGTACTTGGTCCCATAACTTGAACAATTGTTCATGTTCGTCCCATATGCTGATCAGGTACTGTAGGAGCTTAGGCTGAGCTCGTAAGCAAGGTGTCAGGAAGAACTTCTTAAGCCCACAGTTCTTGAGGGCATTCATGCAAGTTTCATTCTCCATGGCCTGTTCATCCTCTTCCCCGTGCTCCCTCTCTTTACACTAAATGACCATTTTGATCGGTTGCCTGCATTCACATGGTCAGAAAACTTCAATTAGACCTCTGCTATCCTTAAAAATTCATGTAATTCATTCATTGTGTGGAAATTTCAAACAAAAAATTGGATTGCGCCACTGGCGCGACTGTTTTCCTAACAGTCGTGCTAGTTGGCGCGGGCCCTTTGGAAATAAAATTCCATTGGCGCGGGTCCGTGCCGGATACCCACGCTAATGGGCGGAGCCCTAAAAATTCAAAAAATTCCTCACAGAGATCTAATATGCAATTAAAATTCATGAAAAATGGATTGAAATAGAGTACAAAGAAGCACCTCTTACCTAGAATAGACAGGAATCTGAATGGTAGCCTGGATCGGTCGCAATCGCCGTCAGAAGTTCGCACACAAAATGAACCAATGCTGCTCTTCAGTGAGGTAAATAGTGAAAAGTAATTTTATTTTTACGATTTGACATATTTATAACTTTTTGAACTCGAAATAGGTTTTGAAAGTTATTTTTCTGAATATTTTAATATATTTTGTCAAAAATGGGTTTTACACTTTCTTTTTGTGCAGCAACAGGTTTTTTTACGCGACTTAAATGGTGAAACGAGTTGTATTTTATACTTTTTCGGACTCGGTAAATACACGAAAAAGTAACTTTGGAGTCATCTTTTAGCTCATTTCTGACTCTCTAAACATGAAAATATTGCCGAGGCCCTTGTCGTTTCGATCTCGTTAAAGTGGACACGAATCGACATCTACCTAGTATACGTTTACTCCTTTTTTGGGCTGGGATGGATTATTTACGAAAAAGGAATACCCTAGCCTATCGCGACTAGGAGGTTTTCTCGGATATTGTTTTCTACCTTTTCGGGTCCGAGGAACTATTTACGAAAAGGGACCGCTGGAGTTTACTTTTCTGCTGTCTTTTCAAACTCTCTAAATATGAAAAGACGCCGAGTTCTTCCTTTTTTAGACTCGTTAAATCCTGATGACATTGGATTCAGTCGAAATGACGTTCTCCGAGTTTCTCCTTCCTAGGGCTCGCTAAATGTACTAGGATGGATTCGCCCGAAGGGCAGACTTATATTACAAGCACATGCTATCCCCTTCAATCTTGTTAACAAAAATAATTGGGGTACTCGCCAGAAATGGTGGGGGAAAAATGGAACCAGCATCATTGTCGTGTCGGAAGTATGTCACTCTTGAACATGGCACTTGTCGGCATTCGTGCCGGGTTGGGGACATCTCATCTCATTTTTCACTTGCCTCCATGGGTTTGGATAATCCCTTTTGACCTCTCATCTGCTCGTTGCCTCGTCACCATGACCTCTGATCCATTGATGTCAAATACTGCCAGATCCACTATTGTGTCCTTATATGTTCAAGAGAAGTTGACCTCTGCAAGTATCAACCTTCCTCTGATTCTCATATGATCTTGATTCACAAAAAACATCATGTTCCTCTGTCTCGTGTCAATGATGTGCGAAACATTATGGCCCACCTTCGATCAACGTCACTTTCTATCGACTTCAGCTCACTATCTGGGAAGCTGATCTAGAGACTCCCTTATGGTAGCTTGGAGCCTGCATGCCTCAATGGCAGGTTTGTCGCATTCGACGTGAGGTTTTCATCATTGGCCTCCAATCGAGTGATTATATGAGTGTTCGACGCCAGCTCATTCATTCACATGCCGTAGATTGTACCTATAGTACCTTGAGGGCCATTGTCATTATTGGTGGTTCCTCTCGCATCTGTTAACAACTTTCATCATTGGCTAGTAATCAGACGATGTTCTTGCATGTTCAACTTCATCTTACATATTCGAATGCTTGAACTTGTACTTTGTCCGGGTAGAGATGGAGCGCAATACCCTGGATTTTGTCTGTTGGAATCCAGGCTGCGATTTTGTGGACTATTATTACATGACTCACTGATTGGATGGCTGCGACCATACCTGAGTCTATTTATCGATCCTCTCTGGATGGATGCATCCATGCCTTGGATCTCGATTATTGTATACTCTGTTATGGATGGCTGCACCCATACAACACATATATATCATGTATCTGAGACATCAGTTTTACTTCGCTCCGCATATTTTCCGATGGCAGTGTTTTCAGTCGGCATGTTATCGTAAAGCATTTCACCCCTCTCTCTCTCTCGGGCCTCATGCTTTAGGGGGAATCTGTTACACAACAATTTGTCACCATCCCTGCCATTCCCCATCCTACACATTGGAGGGCTCATTCCATGACCTGTGAGTAGAGAAAAGACTTGAAAATACTTTCATTACATCCCTCTGAAGATGAGCTTTAATTTCCCTAAAAACATCTCCCTGCCAAAAACCCCAAAATTAGCTCTTTTTCCATTGGCATGGTTCCACAGTTCAGCCCTCGCACCAAGGAGGCAAATCCTCCAAAGAGGGCCCACCAATTGGTGCTCTGTCATAGAGCCGCACCTGCACCAACCATATTAAGAGGTGTTTTTTAAAAATAAATGGCGGAAGTTTCGTCCTAACAAATTCCTGGAATGATATCTATCTTGAGTTGGGAGGTTTGGCTATGAATTTCCATAGAGAGGAAGTGGTTTGCCACCTCTCATGGAAGCTTCCTTGATGATAGGGCCAATCCCATAATTATAGGGATCCCAACTCCCCTTCCTCCATCTATAAAAGCTTGCTCATCTCCTTTGCAAGCTAGTTCCCAAGAAGCTCTCACATCCATATCTTTGCGAAGCCTTCTTGATTCACATAGAGACTCTAGAGACTTAAATCCAGAAGCAAGGAGACTATTGCCAAGTACGGGAAGAGAGAGGCTTGTCCCATCGTGTGAGGCTTTATCGGAACATGTTTTGCGACGACCCGCCAAAGGAGAATCTTGCGTCGAAGCTATTTGTGTTAACGGCTCATCAGCAGTAAGAGACTGTGGCTGGAGCCATGGTTCCACTCTTGTTCTTGATTATGTTCATGAGTTATGTCCTCTTCGACTGACATATAGTTGTATATACTGGATTTTATGCTTGCGTTTGTGTTGTTTCTTGCATGTGCAGGTGTCCGATCACGGGGATCATGAGGATTGTGATCTGCCAGGGCAAAGGAACGGGAGCCCCACCTCTCCTAAAAACGACAGCGTTGGATTCCAGGTAAGCCTTCATCTCAATTCGGTTTATTTGCAATTAGGAACCTGCACTATAGCGTGTTTGATTGTTGCTAGACCAGATCTGGGCTAGTAGGGATCACCTCTATCCGCAGAGGGGATTAACCTCTTCAACACCTATGTAAATTTAACCAAAATTTTAATGTTTGTAATATCATTGATCTAAATTTTAACTAAATCTTTCGGGCATTGAAAAAATCCACTTCTTATTACAAAATTCACGTGCCCCAAGGCAACAAGGTTGAGGAAATTTTATTTTATCCAAAATCGGGTTGTGGTAAATATTTCCAATATCAAAAGTTTATCGTATCCAAATTTCGATAATTCAAAGGTTTTTTATATTATCTAAAGTTAATGCCACATGGCTATCTGCATGAGTGCCTCTATGGTTATATATGCATGAATGAAACTATGGTATCTTAAATGACACATTTCATGTAGAAGTCTCTAGTTCTACCCAAAGAACAATGATATAAGGAGAGTCATAAATGATCTGAGCAAATCCATCCACATGAATAAGAATAATTCACCATACCCAAAACGAGGGTTCATAGGAAAATTTCCTAGATAACTCCCTTCTAAACACGAGGAAGGAGAAGTGGATTCATTAGCGTCAAAGCCATAAACAAAGTAAGTAGCTTGCAACTTATTTCCATCATAACAAGCTTATTTCCTTAATTATCATAGGAATAAAAAACAAATTTGATTAAAGAAAAAAAATGGAATGATTGCCTTGCATACTGTAGTGGGTTTACAATACTAAAAAATGCTACAATATTATAAAAACACTACTGATTTAAATATCTATTCATAATTCAAATTCCAACTATCAATAAATTTATGGGTTTAATGGATTTATATTAAGGTTTCTTATCACTAACTTTATTTTTTTATCACTTGTTTATCGACCGATATTATGTGTTTCTTTCTTCCTTATGTGTACACAACATGGGCTTGGGGATTTTTTTATTGATAGATTAAGATCCTATGAATTGAGAAATTAAAAAATAACTAGTAAAATAAATGCAAATGTGGGAAGTAAAGTAGGGGTAGTTTTCTCATAACAGTTTAATGGGCCTAAAATTGCAGTTTTCATTTGTTTTCAAGCAATAGCCTTGGTCAGTCCTCCCTCTCATATTTCCAGTTTATGTTGTAAAGAATACTAGCTTTATGGTTTATAGTTAAGTTAGTCACTCAAGAAAAAATGGAATGGGCTAGAACTCCTAGAAAATCGCAACCTGTAAAGAATAATATGTCCAACAAGTATAATTCCCACCCACCAATTGATAGAACGATGGGAAGAAGAGGAGGGATCATTATGACTCCATGTGTGAATGAAGCCAAGAGAGAAAGTGATTCCATCAGGGAAATTTTTAGGTCTAAAATGGGCCTCCTAAGAAAAATATACAACAAAAATAAACTTTATAAGAAGCAATAGGATTCAAGATGATGATGTTAAACATGGGGGATGATTCACCGTTTTTGGAGTAAAAAACATAAAAATATTAAAATATATAAAATAATAAAACTACTTTTTCAACTCATATTTTCAAGTTATATCCCATGGTTTTTACTCAAATTTAGAGCAGGAGTACTCATTGGATGAAAAATTTAATTTCTCATCCAAGGAGTACCCATGTTGCATACTTTCGATGGACCTTGCTACACAAAAATGAGAGATACATAAAAAAACGTGCTTCCAATCATGTTTTTCATGTTTTTCTCATTTTTCGTCTAGAAAGGTCCATAGAAAGTATGCAACATGGGTACTTCTTGGATGAGGAATAAAATTATGCATCGAAAGAGTGTTTCCGGTCGAAATATGAGTAAACCCAGAGGGAGGTAAGTTGAAAATACGAGTTGAAAAAACAATTTTTTATTTTTTTGCTCTAAAATTTGATGATGTAATGTAATATTATTTTAATATTTCCACTATTATTTTATAATTTCCTTAGGAGGCCCATTTTAGAGCTAAAAATTACCATAATTATTATACCCCCTCCTTATCCATGTCTATTTGGAATGCGACCTCACTCCTAGCTCTATGCCTATATGGTAATCTCATTCATTAGTTTATGTATTATCTAGATGGAGTAATATACATCCTACCATGTATCATGTCATGTAATAAGGTTTTAAATTAATCACTTAACTCAATTAAGAAATTGAAAGGTCAACTCTTTCCGTGGAGAGAGAAACCAAATAAAAAAACTTACCTATAGAGTCGCCCGAAATCACTCATTGTCGATGTCCACAATACATGAAGGGTCATTTGAATAACCAAAAACTGATTATGATGCATCTTCTTGGAGGTTTTCTCATAGTAAGTGTATTTGTAAACTGTCTCATTGTAAGGATATTTGGAATCATGTGGAGAAATTGGTGAAGAAGAATAGGTGACAATTTTATGATCTAATAAAATAGGTGCCAAAAGCATGATGAATATGTGTCAACATAATCATTTAGTTTTTTATTATATTGAGTGTTCACATTGGAAGTAATATGTCAAATGGATCACATGTATAGATAAATGCTATAAAAATAAACCAAAAGAGAAAACTAACGTAGCCTAAAGTTTATAAAGAGAAGATGAAAAAATACAACTTAGCTAATATAAAATTTTAATATTGTTTCAACTTAAATTTGGTAAAATTGATAAATGTATTCATTAAAAACAAAACCAAAAGTAGCATACAAATAAATTCAAAAAAAAACCAGCCCGTTAGAAAAAAATACACTCTAATAGCATCTAACCTCTTATTTTCTTTCTAATTTCACAGAAAAAACCACGTCCCTTTCACCAATGTTGCGATTGCACAACGTGCATTAAATTGCGAGTACACAATGTGCATTAAATTTTTTTCCAATGGAAAATATCCCAAGAAAAGAGATTCCACTAAGGGAAACCAAATGTTTGATTGACCCTAAAACATCCAAAGAAGGAATGAAGAGATTAAAGCCCCAAACACAAGCATATGATTTCGAGAATATTCTCAATCAAGGTTGAGAGATGAGTTTCTCAAGATGTTGTTTTCCAACTATCATTCTTTTTGAACATATATTAATGAATCTATGAGTCTTTAGAAGATAAGAGAAAATGGATACTACACCTCCAATAAATCCTACTATCAACTTGTGAAATTGTGCCTCCTGTTTTTAGTTTCCATCGCACTCTCTATTAGTGTTATGTGATTCTACCATTATTTTCTCTAATATTGTTGATTGTTGGTGCAAGCCTAACAAACTGAACTACTCTAACCCCCTTCACCTTCGTTGTTGGCAAGACTATTAGAATGAGTGTTGTTTATTATACCTTAACTAGTTTCACTGATAATGGTGGAAAAACATGCTGAAACGAGCGGTGTTACTTCCTCTACATATGAAGGTTATGAAATAGGATGGTTGAATGTTCTCCCTTGCCCTTAGGAATATATATTAATTCAACTTCATTGCTTTATTGATGCAACCTGATCTACCACTTCTAAGGTAATGAGAGAAAAAATAAACTTTGGATAGTCAGTTGAACAACGAAGAAAATTTTGACTTGGGTATGGCTCCCCAACTTATGGGATAACAAGAGAAAAAATAAACTTTGGATAGTCAGCTTAACAACCAATAAATCTTTGAATTATACATGGCACAATATCAAGATAGGTAACACAGACACAAGGAAGAATGAGATATCATTGTCCTTCATGAACATGCATGGTGGAAATACTATGGACACCTGTAATTCCACTTGGTGAACAAATATTATATTGAGAGTAATTTGGTAACACAAACATGATTATATATCAACACCAAGAATTCTCTTGAGAAAAAAAAAACTGATACAAGTTTCGTAAGCTTAATAAATGTCGTTGGTGGATAAAATTTGTTTTTTACTCCTAAAATGGTTATAACATCCTGTTGTTACTCTACTAAGTCTCATATCAATCATGATGATGGGCCTACGTGATTCTAAACATGCGGTGATCTAAGTGTTTGTAATTGTAGTAGCCATCCCTAGTCATACATAATGATTTTTATGAATCTTTTGTAGATTTTATGTTTGTTTCTTAAACTGACACCCCTCATGTGTTTATACAATAGGTTGGCTACGATGTCTTATCTCAATTATTAAGTTCCTTTGATGGTGATTTTTTGTATTGGAGTGTCATATAGCAACAGGTCATGTTCTAGATGGAATTCCCCGACACATGTATAGTCCAAATCTAGTAATCAAGGTAAATATATTATTCCCTATAAAAACATGAACCACATTAGAGTACCTCATAGTCAAGTTAGATGCATTCTCACTATGATGAACACATGATTATATACATCTTAATATCTTTGGTATCTTGTATTTTCCACAAAGCTTGAGTTATTCCTGTTTTGTGCACTAATTTGAAACTTTATTTCTCCATTTTGGATATGTGGAACGTGCCATTGATATATATTGTGGGCGCTTTTATTCCAGCCAAAATGACTGTTGGCCTCTACTATATGGACCACAACGTGCCATCTCTCAGGAAAAGGAATTCGACTTTAAAAAACCTTCTTCTTTCCATTACGATCTGCATCTTTTGGGCTTCTTGGTAAGGAAGGAAGTTATTATGAAGGATGGAGGACATGGAAATTTTATGTCCTGAGTGAAGGAAGTGCAGAGCGTTTCAAATAAAAGTATTATATCCTGGTATGAACGAGGCATCAAATGCATATTACCTTTCACGCTCCCCTACTTCGAGTTCGTATCTAAGGCATGTAGGTAGTCCCAAATATTCTTACTTAGGTTTTCAAATTATTCTCAAGCTATAAGCCGAAGGAAGGAATGCCTAGTAAGGATTAGATCCCACCTAGTATGTTAAACCTTTCATACTGAACAATTATTTTGGTAATCATGGAGTGGTTTTGGTCGATCAAAAAATCACTTCTAACTTGCACATGCGCATCTTCATAAGAAAATATTGGTTTTTAAGGCTTCAAACAGGTGAAGTATGTATTGTTGGATAATTAATCTCAACGGTCATGTTAAATTTATTGACAGAATCCATACCTCAAGTAAATGTTTTGCAGGTTACGAATTTAGTTTGCAGGTTAAAGGACATGATATAAACGAAGTTATGAGAAGAGTACATAACCCATTCCACAATAGATTAAACTATTAAAGTCAAATGGAAATTTATTAATGGCTGATAGAAATGCATGGGCAAGCTTTTACTTTGCAACTTATTTACTATCTGCAAAGTTTATAAAATGATGTTCACCCATATTGTGTATTAAATATTATCTTTCATAAATTAATGTTTTAGGAAAAAAATGTTTTTAATATACATGTATGTATATGATATTATGTAATAGTGGTGGATGTAAGTCTAGAAAGACAAGGGGAGAAAATCATGGAGCGAATTTCAGTGAGCACCTGAAAAAAACAGTTACAGGTTTTATTGTTTCTTACTCCAAAATCCCTGGTGAATGTAAATCTTAGTAAGAAGACTTGTTTTACTGGTGAAGGAGTCAAAACCTCCACATGAATTATCTCTTGTGTTTTTGAATGATAATATAAATTATTGTTAGTTGCGATATGGTTTTGGAAATTTCACATATGAATTTTACCACCACCACTTTGTTTTACTCTGTTCCACCGAGTAAATCTATTTTATTTTATTTTCTCCATTATATTTGGAATTTTAATCTACGTCACTTTGTATTAAAATGAAGACTGTTATGATTTGATTTCCGCAACTTTGTTGTCTTGTTTAAGAAATTTCCCAAACTTTGTGTGAACTCTGTGTGTTGAGGAAGCATCCTCCATCTGTATTTAAATTTTTATCATGGTATCAGAGTAGGTTTGGAATTTTATCAAGAGATAGTGTTTTTACTGAGGAGTTAAAAGTTGCTCTGAGGATCGTATTCACTAGCAGGGAGATACTTTTTTACACAGTGAAAATGGCAGCAACAAGAACAAGATTTAGTAATCCACAAATACCACAATTTAATGGAAAAAAATATGATTATTGGGATATTACATTGAAGGCTTTACATCTCTTCTGAATATATTTTGGAATTGGTGGAGAATAGCTTCCAAGAACTAGCAAATGTGGTAGCATGCAATGCTTTGACTCAAGCAGAGAAGGATTTGTTGAGGGAAAACAAGAAGAATGATTCCAAAGCCCTATTCTACCTTTTTAAAGTAGTTCATGAAAGTATCTTCCCAAGGATTTCAACAAAAAAAAAGTCCAAGAAAGCTTCGGATACCCTCCAGACAACCTACCAAGGCATGGGAAAGGTGAAGACAACAAAACTACAAATCTTGAGAAGAGATTTTGAGACAATTTTTATGAAAGAGTCTAATAATGTAGACTCATTTTTTACAAATGTAATTGGTTTGGTTACTCAAATTAGGTATCATGGTGAGACACTTGATGAATGGAGAACAGATGAGAAAGTTTTAATAAGTTTGCCAAAAATATTTGACACCATAGTTGTGGCCATAGAAGAGATAAAAGATCTCTCACAATTTTCAGTGGATGAGCTTCATGCATCACTAATTTATCATGAACATAGGTTGAACAGAGCAACAAAATACTCAATGGAGCATGGTTTCAAGACAAAAGTTTCGTTTGGTGAAGGTAGAGGTCAAGGAAGATCAAATTGTAGATGAAGAGACAGAATCTCACACAGAGGTGGAAGAAGCATCCCTTCAAGTTCAAGTCGAAGGGACAACAATCCAAATCCAAGTCAAGGCTCAATCCAAAATCAAGCACAAGGTCAGAGGTATGATAAATCTCAAGTTCAATGTCATAATTTTAAGAAGTATAGTCATTATGCAAATGAATGTAGAAAGAAGAAATACGACATAAGTAACAAACCAAATGCAAGCTTCATAAAGGAAAATTAGAACCATGATAGCATGTTTTTAGCTTGTAATGTAGGAGAAGAAAAAAAGGGGGATAAATGGTTCTTAGATTCAGGGTGTAGCAACCACATGACTGGGAACATAGAAATGTTTTCAAATCTAGATGAAAGTGTAAAATTTGAAGTGACATTATGGGCTGATAGAAAATTATTTGTCACGGGAAAAGGAACAGTTGACTTTATAACAAATAAGGGGGAGAAGAAATACATTTCAGATGTTTATTTTGTCCCTGGTTTGAAACAACACCTCAAAAGCATTGGAAAACTCATGCAAAAGGGATATAATGTCTTTTTCAAAAATAATGTGTGCATGATTTTCGATAAGATTCTAAATAGACAAATGATTGAAAAAGTTTAGACGACAAAAAATAGAATGTTACCTCTCAAACTAAAATCATATTTGAAGGAAGAAGGTGCTCAAGAACAACCATCAATGAATTCACAAGAGAATGAAAGAAAAGTTGCAGATGTCACATAAGTAGAATTTCAAGCAAAGGTCAAAGATGAAAATTGGTTATTGTAGTTGAGATTTTGTCATCTCAATTTTGGAGGTTTGAATTTGTTGCATAGGAAAGGCATGGTGAAATTAATGGCACTCATAGAAAAATTGGACAAGCGATTTGAAGGGTGCATGTTAGGCAAACAACATAGAGAATCATCTATAATATGAAAGTCAATAAGGGAAAAGGCACCCTTGGATATTTTCCATTAATATTTATGTGGACCAATGTAGACACCATCTATTGGTGGAAGCTATTATATTTTGACCTTCATAGATGAATACACAAGGAAGGCATGGTTATACTTCCTAAAATAGAAAAGGGAATTGTTTGAGCACTTTCGTCAATACAAAGATCTTGTTGCGAAGCAAATTGGACACTACATCAAAGTGTTGAGGACAAATAGAGGTGACGAATAAATCTCTAATGACTTCCTACATTTTGGAGGGAGCATGGAATTTACAAGAAATTTACAACAATGTATACACCTCAGCAAAACGTTTTCACAGAAAGAAAAATTAGGACCATTATGGAAATGTCAAGGAGTATGTTGAAGGAAAATAAGTTTCAAAATGATTATTTGATTGAGGTTGTCGCTTATGAAACATCTATAATTAATACATGTCCAGCCAAGAGCATCAAGAACATAGTTCCTGAAGAGGAATGGAGTGGAAGAAAATGTAGTGTCACTCACATGAGAGTGTTTGGATGTGTTGTATATACACATGTCCCAAACTATTTGAGTAAGAAATTGGAGAGAAAGGGGGATAAATGTATATTTTTTTGATATATTCATGAATGAAAGGCATACAAAATCTACAATCCATCAACCAAGAAAGTCATAATAAAAGGAGATTTTAAATTCATAGAGGAGGAGTCATGGGATGGAAGTTTAGAGAATACAGTCAATGTCAAAAACATGTACACTACATGAAGACAAAGAGGAATTGAGCGCAACAAGTAATTCCTAAACGATGATTCCTCCTACACCTACACATGCTCAACAATGTAGTCACCAAGTGACACCATCAACACATAATAGGACAACCTTGCGCAACCAAGAAATTTATTCTCCAAGCACACCACAAAGATCTGCAACACTATCTACCTCCAGTGCAACACCAAGTGACATATTAAGCCCATATTCTGCAAGCATAACAAGACTAATATTGAAAGATTTAAGTGAACTTTATGAGTAAAATGAAGTTGACAGTAATGATGGTCTGAATTCCTTATTTGGACTATGTTGTGACGTAGATGAACCAATCCACTTTGTGGATGCATTCAAAGAAGAGAAATGGTATGCAGGAATGGATGAAGAAATAGGAGCAATAGAGAAAAATACACATGGGAGTTAGTGGACCTTTCGCAAGGAAAATAAGTCATTGGAGTCAAGTGGGTCTATAAGACCAAGAGCAACATTTAAGGCAATATTGAAAGGCATAAAGCAAGGCTAGTTTTCAAATAATACAAGAAACAACATGGAGGATATTATGCACAGACATTTGTGCCCGACACGAGGATGGAGACAATCCATACAATGTTTTCAATTGCAGTGCAACATAGATGGAAAGTGTATCAAATGGACCTAAAATCAATGTTCTTGAATTGAGTTCTGAAATAGGAGGTATATGTTGCAAAACCTCCTCGTTATGAGATAGAAGGCTTAATGAATAATGGGTTGGACAAATGTGACAGTGAACCCACTCTCTACATCAAAGAAAGTGATGGTAAGCTTTTTATTGTTGTTTTGTATGTATATAATTTGATTTTACAAGGAGTGATGATTTCCTCATCGATGATTTCAAAGAAGTCATGAAAAGTGAGTTTGAAATGAATGAATTGGGTTTATTCTGATAGTTTATGGGCATAGAAGTAAAGAAAATACAAAATGGTATTTTTATCTCTCAAGCCAAGTATGTTGTAGATATTTTAGATACGTTTAATATGTATAACAACAAGCCAACACCAACACCAACTCAAATAGTCATGGGGTTGAAGCTGAGCAAGGAAGATTGCAGCAACAATGTCAATCCAGAAATATACAATAGTATGGTGGGCAGCCTAATGTATTTGACCACAAGTAGGCATAATATAATGTATGCAGTGAGTTTTTTGTCAAGGTTCATGGAGGTTGATCCATATTTATGCAAGAATGAAATAAAATACAGAAATAGACATAAAAAAAGAGATGTAGTGGAAATACCTCATTTCATTAATATCAAATAACAAGAATATTCTTACAGACATAATGGAAATAAATTAGCTAGGGAATTGGTAGCTTATCTCTGAGAAGGTATGTGGCGGCTACATGACTCTGAACTATGTTAAAATGAGGCTCGAAGGCCTATTTATTGTTGAGAAATAATGCAAAACACTAAACATCCAAAAACCTAACCGTAGGAGATGAAGCGCCAAAACTATGGGCCTTATTTGGGTAAATTCATGTTTCAGCTTCTTGAGGACATAACTTTGGCACACGTTCTTCATTTGATGCGCATCATACCTTGTTAGAAATATCTATCCGAGGAGTAAAACTTTTGGTTTGAGGAAAATTGGTCCATCGACCCTTGTTTCTCCCGGTTTTCCCAAAAAACATCATTTACGGCCTCAAAATGGCTCCGGAAGTTCAAGACCCGAAAATATGCTAAAAATAGTAAGTTTCACTGAAACTAAAAAACTAAAAGAACTGATGGTGGGGGTACAAATGGAATAGGTGGGTGGTCACCAATTTCTACGTGGCTCATTATGGCCTCCAAACGGCTCCAAAATTTCAAGAACCGACAACCTACTAAAAATAGTAAGTTATGCTGAAAGTGAAAAACTAAAAGAACTGATGGTGCAGGTCCAAATGGAGTAGGTGGGTGGCCACCAATATCCACCTTGATCATTCCTCCCTCCTTAGGAATCAATGTTCCCCATTGCATTAAGTTCCCCCATGAGAGGAAAATTCTACTGAACTTGGTATTGGATTTGTCCATGATGTTGTGGACCTGCTGGTAGACGTGTTGGCAAACATGCTAGATGTGTTCAATAAATTTAGTTTCCTCAGACAGTAGATTTTTGGATTCTATCGGTGTAATCGCATGAGTTATGGAAATTTCAGGTGACGGTGTGCCGAGGGTCAGATCAATGGAGTGCTTGTCCGAAAAATGTAGAGGAACCTCTGTGGGTGAGGAGAAAATGTCTTCATATTCCTCCATGCCTTTTTCCATCAGCTAATGCTGTGTAGGGGAGCCATGTTTTGAGGATGTGGCCAAAATCTTCTTATTTTCATGTGGTCGAATGGTAATGCAAATAAATTTTCTTGTTTGGAAAACAATCTTACTGCGTTGTTTTGCAGTAGTAAAAAAGATGGCAGAAGGCGGAACTACCTCTGGTATCCCGTACAAGTTATTACCCAAAGTAATAATGATAGCATGAGGCATAAATTCATACTCAGAATGTTGCCTCTAGAAGTATTGTTGGACAAATAATACATCAGCTACATCACGAGGAGCAATATCACACAATACCTCTTTCGTGAATGGCTTGATGTTGTATGGAAGACAGCACTGCTGGCGGATGCAGAGATATTTACTTAGGTGAAGCCACCTGATGGTATACGATTATGGGTGTGTTATGGTCAGTAGGCAGAGCCACTTCATGACCTCTATTGAAATGAGGTTCTTTCAGCTTCCGCTATGGACAATAAATTACAGTAGAGAACCCTTCACGCACATCTGCGAATGGAAGAGGCGCTCCCCCTCCTCTAGATCCTTGGGATCCTCCGTCTAGAGCTTGGTTGTGGAAAAAATGGCACTGAGGTCCGCATCAATGATCTGCTTCCGTTTTTCATCTCCCTTGTCTAGTTTTGTCTTAGGATCAGAACATGCATATGATTCGGGTGCCTTTAGTTTGGCCACCAGCGACTATTTGGCCTGACACTCGTTTCTGCTATGAGTGGGGCTGTTATGAAATTCACACCACTTCTCGGTGTGCTTCTTTGGATTTTTAGTGGTGTTCTAAGTCGCCCTGCTTTGGCTCTACCCCTTTTTCTATGGTTCAGTCCACCTTTCCATAGCTTCAGATTCGTAGATCCAAAGTCCCACTTCTTCTTCTTAAATTTATGCTTAATCTTGGCAGCATAGTGATAAGCTGTGCAAAGCAAGGTAATGCTTAGGAACTCCATTTCCTCCTGAATGTGTCTGTGAAGATAGCTGCGGTACTTGAGCACCAAATGTATCTCAGAATATTTAATACCCAACTTTGTGCACATGGTATGGAACAAATTATGTAGTTCGTGCACATCTTGATCCCTTTGTTGCCACAACGTGGTCCATTGGATGTAAGTTTCTTTATAGCTCCCCACAGGATAATATTTATCCTTGATGCCATCCCAGAACGAATTCCAGTTGGGTGCAGCCGAGAACAAAGAGGGTTCCCCCTTGTATTTTTTCTCACAATAGGTTTCCCACAAATCGTTGACATGGGGGGCACCTTTGATGAGTGAAAAAATAATCTTTTCCTGGTCAGAGAAATTGTGGGCCAAGAAATACCCTTCTAGAAAATTCAACCATCTATCTATGGTGGCTGCATCTATCTAGCCTTCAAATATAGGAATTTGAAAGTTTACCTATAGCTTGAAGGGAGTGGTGCCTCGAGAGTGGCTATTGGATGTAGACGCGCCGTAGGTGGGCTGACGTTGAAGGATCTCAGCAAATTTATCCATCATCACAGTCCTTTGGTTCTCCAGGGCCTCCTCGAGCAATATTTTGATAGGATCTCCTACTCCCTTGTCTTTGTTTTCTTCCGCCATGGGGGCCGTCGGGGTTTGCGAGGCTAAAATTGCAAGGGCTCAAGCAAATCGATCCCTAACTCCTTATACCCTAACCGTGTTGGGGACATACAAATAAAAACAGAGAAAGAGCAGATCGCTCTAATACCACTGATCCAGATTTATGCAGGAAAGCAATAAAATAAAAAAATAGACATGAACAAAGAGATGCAGCAGAAATACTTCATTTCATTAATATCAAATAACAGGAATATGCTTACATACATAATGGAAATGAACTAGCTAGGGTGCTGGTAGTTTATCTATGAGAAGAGATGTGGCAGCTACATACATCTAAAGCTACATATACGGTTAGGTTTTTGGATGTTCAGGGTTTTCCATAATTTCTCAACTATGTGGTTTTGCCATGAACAAGATGGAACAACAACTATTTTTTTGACAACAGTTCAGCAATTGTGTTATCAAAGAATAATGTTTTTCACAAGAGAACAACGCACATTGATGTTAAATATCATTTCATAAGAGAATTACTTAACAATGGTGAGATTATGTTGCAAGTAAAAAAAAAAAATTGTAGACATCTTCACAAATCCATTGGCATGTGGAAATTTTGTTTATCTTAGAGATTGTTTGGAAATGGTCAATGGCGGTAGTTGCGATTAAGGGGGAGTGTTGGAAAATTAATGTCAACCACCTTGTTAAATTTAATGACAAAAGCCATTGCACATTTATATTGCAGGTTAAAGCAAATGGTGTAGATGCAGTTCTAAGAAAAGTACATAACCCATTCCACAACATATTAAACTGTTAAAGTCAGATGGAAATTTATTAATGATTGGAAGAAACTCATTAGAAAGATTTTACTCTGCAACTTATCTACTACAAAGTTCAGAGGATGATGTTTGTCCATCTTGTGTCTTAAATATTGTATTTCTTGAATTAATGTGTTAGGAAATATATGTTTTGAATCTCTTGTGCTTTTGAATCATAATATAAAGTATTGTTACTTAAATATTGTATTTCTTGAATTAATATGTTAAGAAATATATGTTTTAAATTTCTTGTGTTTTTGAATCATAATATAAAGTATTGTTACTTGAATATGGTTCTGGAAATTGTGAGTGAGAATTTTACTAGAAATTTGACTTGTGACTTTTATTGCTACCACTATGTCTAGAAATTTGGTTTTAAAATTTTGTAGTGTAATGTGAGTAAATATGTTTGATTTTATTTGATCCGTTATAATTGAGATTTTACTATCCCAATATATTAAAAGGAAAATTGTTATGATTTTACTTCCTCAACTTTCTTATCAAGTTTAAGACCTTAAACTTTTAAGGATATAGTCCATTTTAATCATTAACTTGTATTTTTCAATAGCCAACTCAACTGATGCATTTTTTGGGCTACCATTACTAAGTTGCCCTTGTTCACCACACGCGTGGTGCAGTAATCAATCTGAAATGGTGCGAGAAAGAATTAATAATCTTAATCTAGTAGTTACGTTGCATACACGAAGAAGATTTGTACCTTGGTTACTCTCCATTTGTGGATATTGAGTGTGTTAAAATCGCTTGCGAACACCTTGGAGGTTTGTTATAGTTAGTTCCATGGCTGAAAAAGCGTTATGTTTCTCATTATTTGAAAATCAACTACTTCTGGTGTCATTAACTTTACAAGTTATAGCTTAATAAAATTAAGTTTTATCTTTTTAGTAATTTGAATACTAACCACGATTGTTTGATTAATATACAAGTTAAAATTCTATTAAAGTAGATAGTAATGGTTTAATCTACATCAATCTTTTCAAAAATTTTGAAAGTATTTCTATAATGAAAATCATAGATTGTAGAGTAATTATAAATCTATGTTTTAATTAAAAAATTAGTGTAGTATTGTTTAGTGTGATTTTTCTGGTTTAATTTTTCTAAAATCTTGCAAGAGCTTATTGAAAACAGATGTTTGATGGGTAATTTTACACAATTAAAATGCTTTTTTAAAGTGTTGAATCCATATACAGTAAAAAAACTATTTTAAATGACACAAATCAAAATTTCACAATAATTTTTTTTCCAAATTCCCACACAGTAAACTCCAAAAAAATAACACTAAAAACAACTCCAAAAATATATACATAGCACATTATTTTATTTTATTTGAAATATTTGAAATAAAATCTCCCATATAACAAAACCATAGAAATAAATTTATTAACGATATCGAAATCAAGTACATGTACTTATTACCAGTGAAATGGGCGTATAACAATTACCTTCTGCTAGATAGATACACTATTATCCTAACATTTTGCTTACCTTTAGATATATACATAGTTATCGGAACATTTTTCTTATCTTTCAATATAACACAGTTGTGATGGCTGCCCGCTTGCCTCTGAATGGAAATGTTCATGTTCATCTAAAAAACGCTCTGAAAGCATTTAATGTTTCATCAGCCATGCAACGGATTATGTTGATCAGTAATGCAACGGATTAGGACCCGTAGGAACAAGTCTCTTCTGATCTCCAAAGCTGGAATCCCTTTCATATTCTTCACGTCTGCATGATATCTGTGAGCAGTATTGTCTTGTAGCATCCGGTGCATGGGAGGACTGAATGTTCTTAGTGGCTTCATTGAGACTAATCTCTGTCGCATCCGGTGCACGGGAGGACTGAATGTTCTTATAGGCTTCTTTGAGACTAATGTCTTCGACAGAATTAGCTGCTAAGATCACCAAAAGATGTACAATAATAATCAAAGAAAGTGTTTCTCCCATCTTGTAGCTATTCAAACCATTGGCCATTGAATACAATCCAAATCAAAATAAGACTTCTTCTTTAAAACTTAAGATTATAATGCACTCAGAAACGCTGGTGATCACGGTTTCAGACTTTTATTTTACTTCACTGGTTCCCACCCAAGAAATTTGGTAGCGGAAGTCTAGTTTCAGCACCAACCACTCATATAATATAATATCTGAATGTCATCGGAATCGTCTCTTCTTATATCATTGCTTCAATCCTGCATCCTCCGGCTCCCAGCGATTGAAGGAACATGACAGCTTCCATGAAATTCAAATACTTGTGAAACTGGATTACTGCGTGGGGAGCTGTGACATAATCACGATGCTTCTCTGGTCAATTAAGTAGCTCAAGAAGCAAGCATGCATTGGAGATAGGTCTGTTAGGGTTGACAATTACAGTAACAAACAAAACACTAATAAGATTCGTTTTCCCGGACATGCACGCCCCTTTGCTTCTGTGATACATTTTCCTAACTGCTAATTGAACATAAGACGCGTTGTTTACTCAATTGTGATTGCCATAGTGCTCATTATGATTCTCGATTTTGATTCTTGTCTGACTTCAAAGGCTTTAGCTCACCACATGTAGAATGTAGATGTCAGCATCTCTTCAGTTGTTTAGAAGACTAATTTCATTATCATACAACAATATTTTTTTCAAATTAGGGCAACCTTATTTGATCTCATCTTATCTGAAGATCCTTCATTACAATCTCGCTAAACTGAGATTATCTTAATTGCAAATTCCAACATTATCTCGAAATCTACATGAACAAGACGAAACAGAGCGATCAGGCATTAGAGAACGTGCAAACGAGAAAACAGTACACCTACTTTGACGTGTATTTCTATTTTTTTATCGACATTGCACCGACGATACTCGTTGTGTCATATAATTCTACACCTGATTTGACAAAACCAGCTTGAACGATAATAAGTTAATGTGAAATGAAATAATTCAAATATGAGCATTTCTACTTTTTTTTTTATGTACATTGCACCGACGATACTCGTTTCGAATATGTGATAGAAGCAAATTTTGTTTTGATACTTGATATCTTTTTGCGAGGAAGTTGTGATGAAGAGACATCTAACGAATTGAGTTTGTTGGCCTATTTTGATCTGCATCCTGACAACGTGTCCTCATCTTTCTTGAATTCCATTATTTGAATTTGTGAAAAAAATGATCCACATGCAAGCTATATTGTGTTGAATCGTTACCATGACATCGCTTGCAATGCATCAGTAACTGTGTGAAGGCGAGCTAGTGTAAAATGTAGCACGATTAGAGCAATCTTTTTTTAATTGTCAAAATCTGAATGCGGTTTTGTGGTACGAGAAGGGCACTGAAAATGGTGTTAATAGTTTAAAATCCATCATCAAGTGGAATGAGCTAACATGAATCAGTTGAAACATATTAAAATATAATTGTCATAACCATGTAAACGAAATCACTGGTAAATTTGGATAGACATCATTCCACATAAATAAAATAGATTATATTATTTTATATATTTATATATTATAGGATAAGTTTTTATAAATATTATATAAAACATAAAAGAAAAATATAAAATAGTTAGTATAACCTTCCCTCATTAGAGGTCTTAAAAAAAAATCAAGTAAAGAAAATAAATCAATTCAAATAGAAAAATTAAATAACAATAAATATATATATATATATATATATATATATATATATATATATATATATATATATATATATATATATATATATATATATATCACCAATTTCTTTATAGAAACTTTTGACGAGCGATCATAATTTGCTAGAATACTACGGGTTAATATTATAAATTCTCAATATGACATGTGTAAAAAACCTAACTCATAATCTTTTATTTTTATTATTAAAATTTTTTATGAATATTCTCGGTACTTCAAATCCTTTCTGTTTACATATAAATTATTAATAATTAAATTAAAATTAAAAAAAATTTATTTCACAAGCTTATAAGAATAATACAAAAATAATTAAAATTTAATATACACTAGTTGATATTTCTTCGAAACTTGGATTTATAAAACTTTAAAGGGATCTTACATATTAATAATTGAGCACTTGGTTCACGTGAATTTAGATTGGTTTATACCTCTTTTTAAAAATGTTTTCATTTATTTCTTATTTAATTTATTTTTCTGTGAATTTATGTAATATTAAACTATACTTTGAAAAAATATTTCAGTATATTTTTAATAAATTATAATTGAAAATTAAAATATAACTTTAATATTTTCATTTCATAATATTAAATTCAATAAATTAACCTACAATTTAATAGATAAATTCAACAAAAACATATTAATGTGAGAAGGAATAAAATGTTGAACACAAACTCTAAAGTTTTAAGTCAAGTAGATTAACTCATGATTATGAATTAAAAATTGATATATTGATATGTATACATGTTTTTTTATTTATATAAAAGAAAACTTACAACATAATTTGCTATTAAGAAAAAAATGATTACATTATTCTTTTGAGATTTCGTAAAAATATATGGGATTCATTCTAACTAGATTTGTGGGCTCATATGTTAATTGTCAAAAAATTATACCTAATCACATGATTGCACAAACAAGTATACCATATATTTAGAAAGTGTGAAAAAATAATATAAACATACCAAAAATACACTTATCTATAAATTTGATGATGTCTCAAGAGTGAGTAGGATTGTCGAATCTTATACCCGAGCGTGTTGGAAACATGTTTTCACACAATATGTTCTTTTTAAAATGCTTCATATGATCTTTTTTTTGGAGTTAATTCTTACATTCTATATTTAAGAAGTTGGTTTGTGACTGTTGAGAAATTCTCTCAACCTCTCTCTCTAAATTAAGAATAAGTTGGATCTTAGAAACTCTATTTAATAGAGTAATCTGAATGTAATTAGTGTGTGTGAATGTGTTTACACATACACCATTTGTGCATAATATGATTGTTTCTGTAATTGTGTGATTTTCAGTAATTTCTATCATGGTATCACAGCATTAGGTCGAATCGCTAAATGGACCTGTATGTAGAGATTTGAGTGTGGAGCTTCAGTGTGATCAATCTTTGTCATGAGATTCCATCTCTGGGTCACTGCCATCTAATCTCAGGAATGAGGCTCTGACGCTATCATTCTTGTGAGCCGACGCTGCCAAGAGGAGAACTGCCTAAGTTGAACACTATGGGAGAACGCTGTCATTCTTGGAACGTTGTCTCTGCCCATGAATGGAAATAGAAATGGTTCTTGAATCTACTGGAGAGGTTTTCGATTCGTTATTTTCCAGATGATCTAGAATCTGTGGTGATCTATTTGGCTACACCTGGGCTTAGGACATGCATTGCACAAAAACATGAATCCCCACACATAGGAGTTGACATAGTCCAGCGGGAAACTAAGATTCTGAGTCAAGGCAACCGATTCTTGGCACCTGAAAATCCTAGAGCTAAACAGGTAACGATGTGGTTAAGCGCAAGAAATGAAGGGATGCTATGGAATTGGATATCAAGAGATGATATTCTACTGAATGGCACATTTTTTTAAAGAATCAAGATCAGTTTCTCAAACCTTGAGTACCTATAGTATAAATCAGATGCCTGGAAATCTGAAAGGAGCGTTGCCACGTTGTCAGAGCGGAGGAGCCTGTAGGAAGTGAATGTTGAGCCTGCGTGGGAGGATATTGCGTGCTTGAGAAGAGGTCGGTGTTGGGCTACCTTCTCTGCCTTTAAGGAATGCTATCAGTGGTCTGCGTTTCAGTTTTCAAGCTAGGTCAACAAGTGCAGCATGGCTTCAAAGTTTCTACGCTTTTAGAATGCCTCCAAAGTGAACCAAACGGTCGTATAAGTCTGATATTCATCCCTGAAAAATAGCTAGCAAAGCCAATATTCGTGCAAGACATGTCGCGGATTAAACCGGAGATGATGCAAAAAAAAAAAGTTCTTTCTCGACCGGACTTTTAGATCCCAAGATATTTATTGAAATCCAAATGCTCATGCATTTTTTCTTGGATCGGTGTATTGAGACCAGTCTCTGTTTTGTGTTATCTGACGTGTTGAAATATTTGTAGTTTAGTGGTATTATAATTTGTTTGTAAATTAAGTAATGAATCTCAAACTAGATAAAAAGGTCATTTTGTAACACTGATTCTAGATACATTCTGTATCTAGACGGCTTTTCTAGATAACTGGTGAGTACAACGGTTAGCACCCATGTATCTTGGTGGATTGGAGCTCGTCCATAGAATGACTAGGAATTCAACAATTGCAAAATGTAATCAATTTTTTTTGAAGAGATCAAGCGACAGTAATGCTCAACATGGATGGTTGTCCAGATAGTATGGCAGTTGTGGATCTAGGGAAGGATCCGTCATTAGTGGTAGACATGGAAGTGGTCTCCTAATGATTTTATGCGACAGATTGGGATTTTGTCCAGTAATTGACTTCGGGAGGTCCTTGATTCGGGAGTTGAGGAGGCAAACTCGAGAATCCAGCTTGCCAACTACACCTTTCCGAGGGTTATGAGGCAACATGATGGACCATCTACTGATAAGCTTGATTATTTTGTTATTTTCATGTATTGTAATCATTAAGGGTGGATGTTGGAGTTAATGCTTACATTCCATATTTAAGAAGTTGGTTTGTGACGGTTGAGAAATTCTCTCAACCTCTCTCTTTAGATTAAGAATAAGTTGGATCTCAGAAAATCTATGTAATAGAGTAATCTGAATGTAATTAGTGTGTGTGAGTGTGTTTACACATACACCATTTTTGCATAATATGATTGTGTTTCTTTAAATGTGTGATTTTCAGTAATTTCTATCATCTTTCACATAATCTTCAATGTCTTAAATTTTCCAATAGTTACTTTGAAGCTCATTAAGGAATGAAAGGATTTCATTTATATCATCATGCTTCTCCTTAATAAATTTCCCCATTATTATTTTCAACTACCAATGAAGAGTGATCATGTGAATCTACTTATTTCTACCAGCTGTGGTGTGCACAACGTCTAAGAGACAATGAGAGTTATAAATGAACATATCAATACCAACAAACTAAATCCAACACCACAAAAAAATAGTGCAAAGGAGATAAAAAAATTCAAGGGAAAAAGGATCTTATAAAATCCAACCTAGCACTATATCCCCTCACGCTATCATTGAAGGAATAATAATAGGAAATTTATCACCCAAAAACTAACAATAATAGGATAAAAAGGCACATAAATGTACGAACATAGTGTTACCTCAACACACAACCTAGAACAATAGAAAGCCCCATTCCATATACCATCTTTGAAAGACCAAGCTAAGCATACCCTCCTGACAATTCTAGGATATGTGCAACTGACCAAGGCATGCCTAACAACAAATTTATTTTTTGTGACTCGAAACCACCATGAAAGAACCATAGACAAGAAGAATCTAAGACAAAATACTTCCATTTTTGTGATGAAGCATACATGGATAATATTTAGAATACCTTCTCCACTATAAAAATTTCTTGGTAGAATCCCTCAGAACGAGGTTGATAGCCTTGGCCGCACCATAATCTAGGATCAAAAATCTATCAAGGGTACTCTTATACAGTCCATGATGACCTTGTTCTAAATGCATTGGCGGTTGAACCATTCAAAAGATAAAGATACATCAAACTAACATTATGTGAAGCATATTGACCAGTATCATCCATAGTTACAGTGCTTGGAAGGGTTTGCCATGCCACCTCTCAATTGTCTTAAGTAATGGTAATGTGGTTGGAACACATGAACCCCTCCTTCATGTGATCATCCACCCCATAATGCATAAAACGGAATGATAAAATTATAAGAATGTAGAAATATAAAATAATAGAGAATAAATATGTTGAAAAGAATTAGTTATATAACAAAAACAATGATCGTAATTATAAAGAAAATAATAAGTTTGGATGAGGAACAAAATTTATGATTATCTCACTTGCTTAGCATTTATAAATGAATTCGATAGATATTTATACTAAAAACAAAGAATTATCTAGTTAAAACGACTGAACCATTTATATAATATAAAATTATATCATACCACTTTTTGATATATAATATTGATAATACTATTATTATTAACAATTTTATAAAATCAAATTTTGTTAATTAAAATTCTTAATGCTCAAAAATCTATTAATCATTTTCATATTTCTTGATCTATTTTGTATTAATTTATTTTTAATCTTTATCATTGGAGAAAATATGTTCGTAAATGTTTTGAATTTGTTTTATGTGTAATCTTGCAAACAAATAGTTATGATATGGATTTATTATTATTTAGAAATTGATATCTATCACTTTAATTGTACTATAATTTAAAGTGTATATAGTTTTTAGTTTAGTAATAGATTGTTTTTAAATTGGTGATTAAATTAAATATCAAATTAATTTATAAAAAATATTATTTGTAAAATAAAAGTATTATGGCTTAAATTTTTAAACTTTTATATAAATATTTAATATATAATATATGTAAAATTCAAAAATTTATTTAAATAAGGGTAATAGTTGTATTGCAACATAGTGTGTCTCTATTTTATCACTAATTAATTGCCTAAAGGTTGTGCAGCGAGCGAAGAATAATATATTTGCATAAAACTCTCTAAGAAAAAGCTCTCTGTAAAATGATAGATTTCTACACAAAGCTCTCAAAATAAGCTTCAATGATAGTTTAATTGACATGTGTGCTCATAGATTAATAAGATTCGCATCTCGATATCACATGTTAATAGGTTCATTGGTAATGCTAATAGATATTCATATGAATGTACCTTGACTCACTGTATGAGAATTTAGAGCTCCACATAATAAACTAAGCTCATTTTCATGGAGCTTCACACTCCCGCACCATGAACAATCATTAATTCTGATTTCTTTTTTGAGTGAAGACTATGCTTATAAGTCTTCTGTTGTTTATCACTTTTCTTTATATGTGAATGATTTGCAGGGAAATGGTGCTTCTACCATTCAAAATAGAGTTTTTTTTATGTTTACCAAGCTATTATAGTTATATGAGGTGCTCACCCTCACAATTACCACTACCTTTTCCCATAGACCATAGGACCACAACCCACATTATAGACTCAATAGAGCCATAAAATTTGAGATTCAAAGTTCCCATGTTATTTTCTTTTGTTGTTCAACAACGTGCCTTCACTTTTGTCCATAGTAGTTTGCTAAAGTGTTTTAGGCTTCTGTCCTCGATAAGTCCTTATGGTATCACCCAATTGGTCAAGCCCTTTCATCATTGACTAAGCATAGATAATTGACTAATATTGCACCTCCGGAGGAACTCATTTTTTATACATATATAATATCACCATGTTTGAGGCACTAGCCTTCAAATTATTTTATATGCTTTAGGCATGGAGTGTAGGTAACGGTTCATGTTTTTCACCTCGATATTTAGTTAAGCCTTTTCCCATGGGAAAAAAATGAGTCATTCCTTATAAGAAATTCTGAGTGGAAAATATATATTTGTATAGTTATACAAAGAATTCGGGAGTTATGGATATCAGTTAAAATATGTTTATCATAGATATGCCAGATATGGGAATCATGTATAATATGTTTATCACGGACAATACTTCCACCCATGATTAAGCTACTCACATCCATTGCTATTTTTATTACTAGGGTGGTTTGCCAAAAGATGAAGCCATAATTGTCCCATTCTTGCCTCTAAAGAATGGTAGCATGGATGAAAAAGAATTTTGTGTCCACATTGAATGCCAAGACATAGAGCATCAAACCCTAGTAAAAAAACCACAATTTCAACCCCAACCACCTCCCGAGCCTGAGCCATCCTTGAAGTTAGGCATTTTTATTCAAACCCTTAGTCAACATTTTTTTTAGAATCGAGTAGATCTGGTTCGAAATCCAAAGCGACAATGAACGCCTAAGGATAGAGAGGGATATGAAATAGAGGAATATGGCTCCCAAATAAAAAAACACATGGCTAGGGCCTTGTCTTCGAACAATGTCTTCTCGACAAGTAATGTGAATCTGAAACTAGGCATGAACAATTGTACCTTCTAAGATGTTTGTAACTACACATATAAAGCACAATTCTAGATTAACGCCCTAATATTTGAGTCCATCATAACTCAACCACATTTGTTTATTTTTTTATCGGAAACGTTTAATGGAACAGGGAACTATTTTATGGTGGAGGAAGTGTGTGCATCATAGGCTTGTGTCAAATGAAGTCTATATTGGCGATGGCCATCTGCTGGGGTAAGTTTGGTTTATGCTCAACAATTCGAAATTCGGTGTAACATTTTATCTAGAGTTAAAGCATTTTCTATCTGATTGCTGGACTATAAACCTCATAGTGAGCACCTTTTTTTTTAATGTTGAAATATTTAACATTATATATCATGCTTTGGCCTCAATAAGTCCTATATTTTAATCTGCGACTACCTTATATTCCCTTTGTTGTGTTGGGTTATTCGAAAGACACCAATGTGTCAAGAGTTTTTTTACATCAACCCCCATCTATCCCCAACTATTCAAGAAGTAAAAATTATTTATCCTATCCCACTATAGGGGGCTCTTAAATCAACTTAATATTTGCGGAGTAGGTTGGAGCAACAACATTGTTGGAACTGCTTGCAAAATGAAAACAATGCAACTGATCTTTTCGTTACAACCATAACCGACGATACCTAATCTTTGATTAAATCTTGACGATACTCCATACTAAACACATTACACAATATTCTAGGTTGGCATCCTCATTCACATCCTAATGCATCCACCACGTCAAAAAAACATTTATTGTATCAAACCAACACAAGTACTATGGCCTTGATCCAAAAAAATATAGTGCAAAAGAAAGAGGAAATTTTTCTGCAATATAGAGAATGTAAACTAGCAATTGCACCACATGTTGCAAAGGAAACACCATTAAGCTATAGAATATGGAATAATAACATAGATGAAAAAATATGTGGTATCTTATGTGATCTAGGTGTTGCCTCGTTTGGAATTGTTTCTTTTGCAACATAAATTACTTGCTAAGAATATGTAATCCATAAATTTAACTTTACAACATGTTTACATGTGCCTCATGATTGTAGATAAAAATTCCATTTAACAATTATTAAGTTTTAATTTATAAAATATTCCCAATCAATGAAATTAATTAAATTAATGAAATTTAAAATGTGAAGTTTGAACTTTGCAATTGATAATTCAATCTTTAGAAATATTAAATTTAGAATAAATTTCTTATCGGCCATTGCAATTCTCCTTCAACTACTATATCATAGCCATATAATATCACAACTCTCTTATACATTTTCAAAATTTGTAAGGTCACATTTACCTTTGGATCTGGCGTCATCTTTGGCACACAAGTAAAGAATCCAGCTATAGTGTCACTATAGTAGTCAAAGTTACCATTGTAAAAAAATTTGTGCTTGAGAATGGCCCATTAGTGTCACTATAATAGTCAAAATTACCATTGTAAAAAAAATTATGGTTGAGAATCGCCCATGTTGTATGAAGTTCATGATAGAGCATATTTTTCCATATATCATCAAGAAAATCTTATGATGTATGTGATATTTCCCTCCTTACCCGATCTCTCACAAAGTGTTGGAATATATTCATTTTGAATCAGTCCATGCCCTCAAATAGGTAGGTTGTGATGGGCTTCTCACTATTAACCAAGAAATATTTATTAAAGTTTCACTAATAGAAAAAAACCTCCCTTCCTGAAACCCATAAAGATTATCTAGAAACAAGTGAAGGTGCAACTTCTCCCCTAGGTTTTTTGTTAAAGATATTAGCATACCATTATGAACAAACAAAAATTTTCCTCCACTCTAATTGACAATTGAGAATGGATCTGCGTTGGTAGGGTGATGGTACAAGATTTATGTTATTTTTTATGTCATCGTGAGAGCATGATCTCCAACATTAAATCAATGCTCATATTCTCCTCATTTCCTCCTTAACAATATCTCCAATATTAAATCAATGCTCATAGTCTCCTAATTTCCTCCTTAACAATGTCTCCAATAGACCATAGGACCACAACCCACATTATAGACTCAATAGATCCATAAAATGTGAGATTCAAAGTTCCCATGTTATTTCTTTTGTTGTTCAACAATGTGCCTTCACTTTTGTCCATAGTAGTTTGCTAAAGTGTTTTAGGCTTCAGTCCTCGATAAGTCCTTATCGTATCACCCAATTGGGCAACCCCTTTCATCGTTGAATACGCATAGATAATTGACTAATATTTCACCTCCGAAGGAACTCATTTTTTATACGTATATAATATCACCATGTTTGAAGCACTAGCCTTCACATTATTTTATATGCTTGAGGCATGGAGTGCAGGTAAGGGTTCATGGTTTTCACCTCGAGATTTAGTTAAGCCTTTTCCCATGGGAGAAAAATGAGTCATTTCTTATAAGAAATTCTGAGTGGAAAATATGCATTTGTATAGTTACACAAAGCATTCGGGAGTTATGGATATCACTTAAAATATGGTTATCATAGATATGCCAGATATCGGAATCATGTATAATATGTTCATCGCGGACAATACTTCCACCCATGATTAAGCTACTCACATCTATTGGTCTTTTTATTACTAGGGTGTTTTTCCAGTAGATGAAGCCATAATTGTCCCATTCTTGTCTCTAAAGAATGGTAGCATGGATGAAAAAGAAATTTGTGTCCACATTGAATGCCAATACATAGATCATCAAACCCTAGCAAAAGAAACCGCAATTTCAACCCCAACCACCACCCGAGCCCGAGCCATCCTTGAATTTGGCCATTGTTATTAAAACCCTTGGTCAGCATTTTTTGAGAATCGAGTAGATCTAGTTGGAAATCCAAAGCGACAGTAAACGCCTACAGATAGATATGGATATGAAATAGATGAATATGGTTCTCAAATAAAAAAACACATGGCTAGGGCCTTGTCTTCGAACAATGTCTTCTCGGTATGTAATGTGAATCTAAAACTAGGCATGAACAATTGTACCTTCTAAGATGTTTGTAACTACACATATAAAGCACAATTCTAGATTAACGACCTCATATCTGAGTGCATCATAGCTCAACCACATTTTTTTATTTTTTTGTCGGAAACGTTTAATGGAACATCAACCTATTTCATGTTGGAGGAAGTGTGGGGATCATGGGCTTGTGTCACATGAAATCTATATTGGTGATGGCCATCTGCTGGGGTAAGTTTGGTTTATGGTCGAAAATTCGAAATTCGGTGTAACATTGTATCTAGAGTTAAAGCATTTTCTATTTGATTGCGGGTCTATAGACCTCATAGTGAGTGCCCTTTTTTTAATGTTGAAATATTTAACATTATATATCATGCTTTGGCCTCAATGTGTCCTATATTTTAATCTCCGACTACCTTATATTCTCGATATTGTGTTTGGTTATTCGAAAGACACCAATGTGTCAAGATTTTTTTTACATCAACCCCCATCTATCCCCAACTATTCAAGAAGTAAAAATTATTTATCCTATCCCACTATAAGGGGCTCTTAAATCAACTTAACATTTGAAGAGTAGGTTGGAGCAACAACATTGTTGGAACTTCTTGAAAAATGAAAACCATGCAACTAATCTTTTCGTTACACCCATAACCGACGATACCTAATCTGTGATTAAATCTTGACGATACTCCATACTAAACACATTACAAAATATTTTGTGTTGGCATCCTCATTCAAATCCTAATGCATCCACCGCGTCAAAAAGACATTCATTGTATCAAACCAACACAAGTACTATGGCCTTGATCCAAAAAAAGATAGTGCGAAAGAAAGAGGAAATTTTTCTGCAATATAGAGAATGTAAACTAGCAATTTCACCACATGTTGCAAAGGAAACACCATAAAGCTATAGCATATGGAATAATAACATAGATGAGAAAATAGGTGGTATCTTATGTGATCTAGGTGTTGCCTCGTTTGGAATTGTTTCTTTTGCAACATAAATTACTTGCTAAGAATATGTAATCCATAAATTTAAATTTACAAAATGTTTACATGTGCCTCATGATTGTAGATAAAAATTCCATTTAACAATTATTAAGTTTTAATTTATAAACTATTCCCAATCAATGAAATTAATTAAATTTAATGAAATTAAAAATTTACAAGAAATTTCTTATTGGCCATTGCAATTCTCATTCAACTACTATATCATAGCCATATAATATCACAACTCTCTTATACATTTTCAAAATTTGTAAGGTCACATTTACCTTTGGATCTGGCGTGATCTTTGGAACACAAGTAAAGAATCTAGCTATAGTGTCACTATAGTAGTCAAAGTTCCCATTGTAAAACAATTTATGCTTGAGAATGGCCCATTAGTGTCACTATAATAGTCAAAGTTACCATTGTAAAAAAAAATATGGTTGAGAATGGCCCATGTTGTATGAAGTTCGTGATAAAGCATATTGTTCCATATATCATCAAGAAAATCTTATGATGTACGTGATATTTCCCTCCTTACCCGGTCTCTCACAAAGTGTTGGGATAGATTCATTTTTACTCTATCCATGCCCTCAAATAGGTACGTTGTGATGGGCTTCTCACTATTAACCAACAAATATTTATTAAAGTTTCACTAATAGAAAAAACCTCCCTTCATAAAACCTATAAATATTATCTAGAAACATGTGAAGGTGCAAGTTGTCCCCTAGGTTTTTTGTTAAAGATATTAACATACCATTATGAAGAAACAAAAATTTTCCTCCACTCTAATTGACAATTGAGAATGGATCTGCGTTGGTAGGGTGATGGTACAAACTTTATGTTATTTTTTATGTCATCGTGAGAGCATGATCTCCAATATTAAATCAATGCTCATATTCTCCTCATTTCCTCCTTAACAATGTCTCCAATAGACCATAGGACCACAACCCACATTATAGTCTCAATAGAGCCATAAAAGGCGAGATTCAAAGTTCCCATGTTATTTTCTTTTGTTGTTCAACAACGTGCCTTCACTTTTGTCCATAGTAGTTCGCTAAAGTGTTTTAGGCTTCAGTCCTCGATAAGTCCTTATGGTATCACCCAATTGGTCAAGCCCTTTCATCATTGAAAAAGCATAGATAATTGACTAATATTTCACCTCAGAAGGAACTCATTTTTTATACGTATATAATATCACCATGTTTGAGGCACTAGCTTTCACATTATTTTATATTCTTAAGGCATGGAGTGCAGGAAAGGGTTCATGGTTTTCACCTCGAGATTTAGTTAAGCCTTTTCCCATGGGAGAAAAATGAGTCATTCCTTATAAGAAATTATGAGTGGAAAATATACATTTGTATAGTTATACAAAGCATTCTGGAGTTATGGATATCACTTAAAATATGGTTATCATAGATATGCCAGGTATGGGAATCATGTATAATATGTTGATCACGGACAATACTTCCACCCATGATTAAGCTACTCACATCCATTGGTATTTTTATTACTAGGGTGGTTTGCTAGTAGATGAAGCCATAATTGTCCCATTCTCGTCTCTAAAGAATGGTAGCATGGATGAAAAATAAATTTGTGTCCACATTGAATGCCAAGACATAGAGAATCAAACCCTCGCAAAATAAACCGCAATTTCAACCCCAACCACCACCCGAGCCCGAGCCATCCTTGAAGTTGGCCATTGTTATTCAAACCCTCAGTCAGCATTTTTTGAGAATCGAGTAGATGCAGTTGGAAATGCAAAGAAACAATGAACGCCTAAGGATAAATATGGATATGAAATAGACGAATATGGTTCTCAAATAAAAAAAACACATGGTTAGGGCCTTGTCTTCGAACAATGTCTTCTCAGCAAGTAATGTGAATCTAAAACTAGGCATGAACAATTGTAGCTTCTAAGATGTTTGTAACTACACATATAAAGCACAATTCTAGATTAACGACCTCATATCTGAGTGCATCATAGCTCAACCACATTTTTTTATTTTGTTATCGGAAAATTTTAATGGAACATGGACCTATTTTATGGTGGCGGAAGTGTGGGGATCATAGGCTTGTGTCACATGAAGTCTATATTGGCGATGGCCATCTGCTGGGGTAAGTTTTGTTTATGGTCAACAATTCAAAATTCGGTGTAACATTGTCTCTAGAGTTAAAGAATTTTCTATTTGATTGCTGGTCTATAAACCTCATAGTGAGTGCCTTTTTTTTAATGTTGAAATATTTAACATTATATATCATGCTTTGGCCTCAATATGTCCTATAATTTAATCTGCGACTACCTTATATTCCCTTTGTTGTGTTGGGTTATTCGAAAGACACCAATGTGTCAAGAGTTTTTTTACATCAACCCCAATCTATCCCCAACTATTCAAGAAGTAAAAATTATTTATCCTATCCCACTATAAGGGGCTCTTAAATCAACTTAATATTTGCAGAGTAGGTTGGAGCAACAACATTGTTCGAACTGCTTGCAAAATGAAAACCATGCAATTGATCTTTTCATTACAACCATAAACAACGATACCTAATATGTGAGTAAATCTTGGCGATACTCCATACTAAACACATTACACAAGATTCTGGGTTGGCATCTTCATTCAAATCCTAATGCATCCACCGCGTCAAAAAAACATTCATTTTATCAAACCAACACAAGTACTATGGCCTTGATCCAAAAAAAGATAGTGCGAAAGAAAGAGGAAAATTTTCTGCAATATAGAGAATGTAAACTAGCAATTGCACCACATGTTGCAAAGGAAACACCATAAGGCTATAGCATATGGAATAATAACATAGATGAAAAAATATGTGGTATCTTATGTGATCTAGGTGCTGCCTTGTTTGGAATTGTTTCTTTTGCAACATAAATTACTTGCTAAGAATATGTAATCCATAAATTTAACTTTACAACATGTTTACATGTGCCTCATGATTGTAGATCAAAATTCCATTTAACAATTATTAAGTTTTAATTTATAAAATATTCCCAATCAATGAAATTAATTAAATTAATGAAATTTAAAATGTGAAGTTTGAACTTTGCAATTGATAAATCAATCTTTACAAATATAGAATTTACAAGAAATTTCTTATTAGCCATTGCAATTCTCTTTCTACTACTATATCATAGCCATATAATATCACAACTCTCTTATACATTTTTAAAATTTGTAAGTTCACATTTACCTTTGGATCTGGCATGATCTTTGGCACACAAGTAAAGAATCCAGCTATAGTGTCACTATAGTAGTCAAAGTTAGCGTTGTAAAACAATTTATCCTTGAGAATGGCCCATTAGTGTCACTATAATAGTCAAAGTTACCATTGTAAAAAATATTATGGTTGAGAATGGCCCATGTTGTATGAAGTTGGTGATAGAGCATATTGTTCCATATATCATGAAGAAAATCTTATGATGTATGTGATATTTCCCTCCATACCGGGTATCTCACAAAGTGTTGGGATAGATTCATTTTGACTCTATCCATGCCCTCAAATAGGTAGGTTGTGATGGGCTTCTCACTATTAACCAACAAATATTTATTAAAGTTTAACTAATAGAAAAAACCTCCCTTCCTAAACCCCATAAAGATTATCTAGAAACAAGTAAAGGTGCAACTTGTCCCCTAGGTTTTTTGTTAAAGATATTAACATACCATTATGAAGAAACAAAAATTTTCCTCCACTCTAATTGACAATTGAGAATGGATCTACGTTAGTAGGGTGATGGTACAAAATTTATGTTATTTTTTATGTCATCATGAGAGCGTGATCTCCAATATTAAATCAATGCTCATATTCTCCTCATTTCCTCCTTAACAATATCTCCAATATTAAATCAATGCTCATATTCTCCTCATTTCCTCCTTATCAATGTCTCCAATATCAAATCAATGCAACATATAAATAAAAAAATTATATGAATATTCTTTTGTCTCCAATATTAAATCAATGCTCATATTCTCCTCATTTCCTCCTTAATAATGTCTTCAATATCAAATCAATGCAACATATAAATAAAAAATTAATATGAATATTCTTTTCCTTATCAATTTGTTAAATGACACATAATCAACACCTTAGTAATTATGTCTTGAAAAAAACGCTACACCTATCTCCGTGTTGAATTTACGTCTCCCCTCATCAAATCTTAGTTTACAAAAATAATGAAACTTTGGTTTTATTGCAACTACTTATTTATAACTTCTTATTAAAAATTATTTAAATTAAAAAAATAATATAAATATTCTTCTTCTTATAAATTTGTTAAGTGCCACATAATCAACACCTTAGTAATTATGTCTTCAAAAAAATGCTCCACACCTTTCTTCGTCTTGAATTTACGTCTCCCCTCATCCAATTTTAGTGGACAAAAATAATGAAACTTTGGTTTTATTACAACTACTTATTTATAACCTCTTATTGCAAATTATTTAAATTACATTGTATAATCTATCATGATTTATTAAGAACTCCATGGCACATTTGAGTTTACAAATTTACAAAATTTGCAGCATATTTGAACCCAACACCTCTCCCCTTATGAAATCTTAGTGGACAAAAATAATAGAACTTTGGTTTTATTACAACTACTTATTTATAACCTCTTATTAAAGATTATATTTTTTTTAAATGTATAAATATTTAATTTAATAATAGTAAATTTTTATTTGATTAATTTTTATACTTTTTATAATTTAATAATCTGAAATATCGCATTTTGATATTTATGTTTTATTAATGTTTACTAATTAATTAATTCACATAACTAAATTAATTATTATTAAAAAAACATAATCACTTAATGAAAAAAACAAAAAATCAAAATAATTTAACAAAAATTATTAAAAAAAATAAAAAAAACATGAAAATAATTTAACAAAAATGGTAACCAAGGTTAATGAAAAAGAATTTGAGTTATCTCAAATTCTGGAATGAAAATGCAGACAATATATCCAATAAAAGATGCAAGATGGAATTTAAAACACCATATGTGGAATTAATGAACCTTCCAATACTATGAAATGACTAATTATTTAATTAATATAAATTAATTAATTATTTAAGAATGAATCGAAATGTTCAATAATATTAACACTGTCATTTTTTTAAGTGTATAAATATTTAATTTAATAATAATAAATTTATACTTCATTAATTTTTATATTTTTATAATTTAATAATGTGAAATATCACATTTTGATGTTTATGCTTTATTAATGTTTATTAATTATTTAATTCACATAATTAAATTAATTTTTTTTTAAAACCAAAAAAACATCAAAATAATTTAACAAAAATTATAAAAAAACATTAAAATAATTTAACAAAAATTATAACCAAAATTAATGAAAATTAATTTGAGTTATCTCGAATTCTGAAATAAAAATGCAGACAATATAACCAATAAAAAATGAAAGATCGAATATAAAACGCCATATTGAATGAAAAGTTAAATTAATGAAGCTTGAAATACCATGAAATTACACAGAATAAAATTAATTTTGGGTTTGAAGCCCATACCCGATTTCACCATGAATAAACCCCCGAAATAATTAATGCAATCAGATTATCTTGTGGGATTAACATGCATGCACGGCTCACCCATCTTTCACGCAGCGAGCAACACGTTACATGCAAGGGTGTTCACAGAGAATGGGTGATCAATCTCTCGTTGTAGTGCAAGGTTTTATGCTTCAATAAGTAGTTACACAGTTTCGCCCAGATATAGGGGTAAATTGAAGCAATGTCTTCATTTGATAGGAAGAATATTAGGCAGAGTTGTAATTTTGATATGGTTTAGTTTAGTACGATTAGCACATATTTTTGATGTACTTAAATTAACATAATTTTTATACGTTTTTAATTATATTGAATGTTATTAATGTGATTGTTTTAAATTAACATAATTTTTATATGTTTATTAATTATATTGAATGTTATTAATGTGATTGTGTAAAGTTAAAAAATTATATTTAATGTTAATAATATAATTGTATGTATTAGTTGATGGTATATATATACTAATTTTTTCCACAAAATATGCACTAGAAATTTTAAATATACTCAGACTCCCATGCCCAAAAGATTATCTAATTATTGGCGTCCCTCTTCTGCTTAACTTACTGAACAAAATCTATGATTGCAGCCGTATTACAGTACTCGTACAGGTTCTGTTAAAAACTACATTTCAGAGAAAACAAATTTCTAATTTAACTAGGTTGAACAACTTTACTTATTTAATAGTTTGCTCACTAGTTGCACCATACCAGACTCATGCTAAAACATTTAAATTATAATATCCTGGATTTTCTATGGATATGTCGAACAAAAAGACAGTTTTGACACTCACTGTAAACTTTGTTTTCATATTTTTTGGTTTCAGAGATTTTCGATCATTTAAAAATGTCGTAAGTTTTAAATCAAAGTTGCCATGAGTCACAAAACTGGGAAAAACTCCCATGAAGAGTTCTGTTCGAGTAATTTTTTTATTCTTTTTTAACTCGGGTTTTCAAAATTTAAAATCAAAATAAAAATTATTAATATGAACCAAAAATATCCAATATTATGAGAAAAACAAATTTCTATTACCAACATATATATATATAACAAAAATTCTTCCGCGGTTTTGCTAGACTAACTACCATAATTGCCTATCAGAGACAAAGCTTAGTCTACCCCGTCATACTGACGCCATTGCATAAAAAGCTAGTGCATATTGTATATAATTCCAACCTTTACTTCATTATAGGAAGCCTTCCCCCAACTAGCAAGATCTATTGCTTCAGCTCCAGTTATAAAGACACCTTAATCAGGTATAAGTGTAGAGTAATTAGCATCTAATTTCAATTAACTTATATTATTCATCTTTACACACTCAATATCACCAAATATGAACTCATTTAGTCATGTTTGGTTACATTATTCATTTGTACAAACAATTCACTTAGTCATGATTTGTTGGGTGCATGAAATAAACCCTGGAGCTTATTCAATTCACTTAATCATTATTTGTTGGGTGCATGATGTTATTGTCCAAATCCACCTTAGGCTGAAGGAAGGCGAGATTCAGGGTAACACCAAACCATGCTCAGTCTGGTAGCTAGCCCTACCAGAACAGGAGAGGGCTCTCTCCGAGTTAATCTCAGGAAAAATGTATCAATAGGCCTTGAGATGACTGAAATGAATGCTAATTTTAGGCTAGGTATATTAATCAAGGAGTTTGAAATGATTTTTAATGGTTTTTGTTGGAAAAAGGGAAAGGCAGTTTTGGGCTTGGGGATGAGGCCAAATTCTTGCAGAGTTCAAGTTGGGGCAGGGAAGGCAATGGCTTTGATGTCTTAGATTAATTGAATGGATAGAAAAGACTGTTGAGGAGCTGAAGAGGGCAAGAGGGTGCAATGATCCTCTTCAAAATGACGAAAACATATAAAACTAAACAAAAGTTTAAGGCAGAGCACCAGCAAACTAATGAATTCTACCTTAGTTACTCATTTGTTTAATTCAGAAGCAAAGAGAGGGGAAATGGCATACATAAACATTAATGAAACTTACAGATACATGGAGAAAAACATCATCAAAACTCAGAGCCACAAGGATCCCAACAAGTGCTGCAAAACTCTGGTATTTCCTTTGCCAAAAATCTGAAATAAATATACAATGAGGTGCCAAACTATTCCCAAGAGTCCAACCCTGAAAATGTCTTAGAAAATACATGATATAGACCATCCTAACCCCTTCCAATGCCTCTAGGGGTCGAGCCCATCCTTCTAGGAGTTGTTTCAACCAATTCTAAACTAGGAACTAAAATCTAGGCAATCAAACAACTTGCCTCTATATGGAAGGAAACTGATTCATTCATTTAATTTTGACATATTAGTGAATGAAACCTCTAGAAAAAGTAAATGTGAGCCAAAATTACATCATAATCATCAAGTTACATCAAGATAGATCAACAATTACATCAAAGGTGAAACTAGTAAAAAATGGGCGAATTTCGGAGCTAAAGAGTCAAAATGAGGCCAAATTCTCTATGTGCCGCGCCCAAAAACTCAATGCGTCGTGCCACTTTGAGCCTATTTTTGAGGCACTTTCCGAAGTCCAAATTGAGGTCATGATAGCTCATTGGAAAGCCCTACTTGTCTACTATCCAACCCAAGTGGAATTTTTCAATTTTGAGTTCATTTACTGCTCCAAAACTTCAATCTCCCAAGACTGGTTCCTGTTGGTGCAAAAGGTGGTAGAAAGGCCATTTTGGAGTGTTTTTGACCCTTAAGACCATCCAGAACTTGATGAAATCTCTCAGCTATTCCTGAGCATGCATAATTTATCATAAAAAACTCAAAAATATCAATTTTTCCTCCAGAATATCTCTCAAACGTAAACGCGCGCCAAGTGGCGCGACGCGTCGGGCAGAAAAATCTGTTTTGCGACCCAAAATTTAAAAAATGACAAAATTTTCCCCAAACTAGCTAAAATTTGGAGTGAAGATTCCCCATCAAGTGTCATGCTCAGCCAAAGAAGCTTCGGCTAATATTCGAAGTGGATCAGGCCTTTTGCGACGTTTCAGTGCTCTCCTCAATCTCGCCTTCAGGATCTTCATTTTCGCTTTGCAAACATGTGTGCGGGCCCAATAGTGGTTCTTCATATGTCTGAGCATGTCTTTGTCCCTATTGGCCTTCGCCAATAGTTTCTCAAGATGAATGTTGACTATCGTAAGGCAAGTCTCCCGCTCAAACGGTGTCATGTCACCTGGTCTCTTTCGGGCCAATTCCCGGTCTTCGCAGATTCTCTGCAGCTCCATGAGTGTGTGCTGATCCTCCAATTGTTTATTTCACTGCTCCAAGTAATTTATAACCCACTGAGCTATCTTCAATTTCTCGGTCAATGCGTCGATCTCAGCTTTCTGCTCCTTGATAGTTTCTTTCAGCTTTGAGCTGGGAGAGCTCGAATCAACATCGATCAATATAAAATCAGTATCTTGGCCTCCTGAGGGGCCCTCATCCTGCATAGGCTTCTTGCCTCTGTCTTGTACCTATGCTGATGTAGAAGGTGATACCCCTTCCACGCCATGTGGAGATAGTACTCGCGCTGCTGTCAAAGTTAACGAGACCCCTTCCACTACGAGATTGAGATAGTGCTAAATCGTCTTTGTGCGATAAGGCTACGGTATCTCTGCGATAGGTAACACCCTGCTTTGGAACAACGGTAAATCTCTCGGGAACCTCAAGGCGATGTGAAGGCTCACCCTCATCATGAACAATCTCTGGAGGAGGCTGAGGGGCTGTAAAGAAGTCACGGGAAATGAACTCCTCCCATGCAATGCCCTGCAATCCAAGCTGATGTACCACAATCATCTTGATGAGCACATAATGACAAATGCTGTTATGTTGCTGCTCTAGAGTCTTCTTCTGCACAAGAGAAGTCATCCGCTCTATGTTTCAGCACATGAAGTATGGAATGCTCATCATCCTCACTCTTGTGAAATGCGTCAAAAGTCTGATATGGTATGCATAAAGGCGTGAGAAACTACCCTTGCAACTGAAGTATCTAATGATGAGCTTCATTAATGGCGCATAGGACTCCTTCAAGAATCTGAAAGGAAACACCCTGCTAAGCTGCCTCATATAACCAGGCTTGATGTAAGGTTCATAATATGCTCTATCCAGCTACTGTCTCTTATTCCACTCTTCACCTATGTTTGGTATCCCGGTTGCCTGAGAAATGGTTTTTGGTGTCAAGGTGAAGTTCACTCCAGCAAGGTTTACATGACCATCATGAAAATGTAGGACAAATAAGCGAACCAACTCCTGATGATGTTGAATCTGAGCAATCATCTCACAATACTGAAAACATGAAAGTTGCTGAAAGCATGCCATTGCAAGCGGGCAGGCCTGCAACTGAGTCAAGGAAGTGGGCTCTTCTCTGACATGCTGACCACTTTTATGAGGCCTTCTCGGTACATTTAGCTCTGTGGTTGAGTCACTGTCTTGCTCATATTCTTGCTCATATGATGAATCTGTCTTTGACATGGTGCTTTGCAATGTGTATAACAAGTATATGCTGATATATATGTGGTGAAAATAAGAGTTTGTTTTGTTTGAAAATGAGAAATAGGTGTTTTTGCTTCAATGCCAAATATGCCAAAGGGAAATGAAGGGCTGTGGTAAGTATGAACAGTGGGAAAAGTGGGGGTTTATCAAGTGAATTTAATACAATAACAGTCACTTCACTGTTTGGGGAACTTTGGAATTTAGGGGTTTTATAAGTGTTATGGGAGAGGGAAAAATGGTAGGGTTTAGGATAGGGAAAATGTGAAGTAAGGTTATGAGTAGTTTTGTAGAGGAATAGGGAATAGGAGAGGGATATGATAACAGTGTGACAGTGATGGGGAATGGAGTTCGAACCAATTGGCATCAACAAGCTGACTTTAAATTTCAAACATAAACCATAAGGGAGTAGATTTTGATATGGATTCAGGGTTTAAAATTTGGCCTTCAAACTCTTATAACCTCCTCTCTAAATCGCAGCAAATACAGACTGAAATCAATGGAAGAGGCACACTAACACTTACTTGGAGCAAAAGATTCGAGTTGATTTAAAATTTGATGAAGCGGTGATGAATTTCAGTCTTGCAAGCTCTGTGCGCCGTGCACAAGCCCAGTGCACCGCGCTCCATGGATGCGTTGCGCTAGTGGAAAAATGCACTGTGGCAGGAGGCCTAGTGCGTCGCGCAGCCTATGTGCGTCACGCTCTTACCCAATGCGCCGCGCGCACTCTAAACACAGTCTTGGCTTCAAAATTACAGTTTTTCGCCCTCTCACCACTAAACTTTGACTTTCAATCGATCTCTTGGATGAAAATGGCTATTCAAACAATGAAAATACCTAAAATAGTGATGGATTTGATTTTTATTTCTCAAAAACCCACTTTGTAATGTTTTGGATCGGCACTTTTTCACTTTAATACAAACTCTGTCTTTTTGTTTCCTCTTTGATTTTTGGCTGAATTGATGGCTTTCTTGGTTGATTTTTTGTAGGGATGGTGGCATTGTATTTCGACAAAGGATGACCAGGGGTGCATCTGAAGTACTTCATGACGGAAAACTTTAAAAATACATATTTATTACAAAAAATAAATTTGACGATTTCTTTTTCAAAACAGAGTTTTGAAGAAGAAACATCTTTGAGCATTATTGATGATGGAAATCTTGAAATGAAAACTTATTTGGAACCTCCCTCTGGCCTGCTGGCATCATTTGACATTCTGAAGACCAAACCCTAGACCTAATGACTGAAATGACTCTTTTTGACCAAAAAGCCACCTATGACTGTAAATGACTGAAATCAACTTTGATGAATTTTGATAAATTTTGACCAACCAGTAGGTACAAACATGAGGGAAACGAGTGAAGAGACAAATCCCTTCCGTCAGATAATGACATGCCCCTAATAGAATGTAGATGAATAAGCTGAATGAGACACCTAAGAATGAAATGCAATAAGAGAAATGATCTCTGACGGAGGGATGTAAAGACCAACTCTAACACATGAAATAAACATTGTAGCTTATTCTTGAAGAGATCATATTCACCCTTCAGTTATTTCATAAACTGAATACACTTGTGCACACAGACAACATCAATAATCCTAATTATAAGTAGCACAGACGACATTATGAGCCCTCCAAATAATTTGGAATCAACTACCTTCTTGAATACCTTTATCACATTGACTTCTTCAGAAGGAAGAGTCTAAGAACCATGCAGTAGTTGTATAGAAGAATGGGCAATAGACCAAAAGACGGGTGCAGCAACAACGCCTACACCACCGCCATTGGAAAAGAAGGGGTTGGGAAACATTGGAACCAGGGAAATAGGAAGAGAGACCTCCCCAGGAAATCCATAGCTATGGAGAGGGCTATGATGGGGAGTCCAAGGTAGAGGCAATATCCCTTGGATTCATAGTGGTATGCGCCATTACTGCAACAAACTGTAACCAACTTTGGATTCACAGCGATATGCTTCGTTATTGCAACAAACTGTAACCGGCTATGATGAGCTGAAGGTGGAGATTTTTTTAATCATCTAACATATAGGATCAATGGCCCAAAACAATATATGGTGGCATATAGAGAATTTCTTTGCAGATAAGAATGCCTTACGGCATAATTAAATATGTAAAAATCCAAAAAGCCAATTGTTTCCCATTTAGAGCTCCAACCATTTTTAGCAAAAAAATATAGAAATGGGTTCCCATACTAACTCTAGGAATCGTATGATGTGGCAACAACAATTTTTTGTCAACATTAAAAAGGGGGCCTTGATCCGTTATTCCTGTAGAAAACTTATTCATGTATCGAAAATAAACAAAATACTCTAAAAATTTTCAACTAGGGGGGAGGGATATAGTGTCTTTATTAATATAATATTACTTATGAAATAAATAGCTTTTTTCAAGACTAAGGTGAGATATGACTTACTAACTGGCCCAAAATTCAGCCCCAAGCCCCAATATAATTGAAACACGGTTGGATTTAGCCCATAGAATCAATTTAGGGAGAAGTAGTCAAAGTATCCTAAGTCAGATGACAAAAGAGTGAAAGATATTATAAGATTGTCTTGTTTGGTAAGTGACTAAAAATGGTTTTGAAGGAAATAACCATGGAAACCTCCCATTTTCAATGTGAATTTTGAATTTCATTGTGTGGAGGTCCTCCATATAATGAAATTCCACACATAATGAGATTCTACACAAGGAACTTTGCACAATGAACTTTTGCACACCACAAAATTAAATTATTATTGTTGTTTATTAGGAAATAATCTAAAATTATTATTATTTATCAAAAATATTAGATTAATTTTATGATATGATAATATTCTCACACCAAGCCTATCCATTATGATAGTGACAGAAAAAAAGTGAATGATATTGTGCCCTTTTCACTTGTAGAGCCACTCACAACATTCAATATTATCTACTCTTTAAAAAGATACCTCTAGATGAAATATTAAAACAATAAAGTTCTATGTAGACTATCTTGCTTTAAATAGGAAAATAATATGATCTTGTTCAACTCGGGGGAGGGAGACATGGAAATTTTAAGGATGGAGGTTTATCTTAGAGTTTCGCAACCTTGGAAAATCTTACTAGTCCTTATATCCAAAATTTAAAATGTTTGATGATAATTTTTGTAAAAATGTTTAGATTTATCATTATTTTATATTAGACAATATATAATATTCACGATTTTAGAGGTAAAATAATTTTACGCTATAAAATTTGTGCTAATTTGTTTTTATAAAAATAGAAATTGGCGAATATTTCTTTTGGAAAAAGCATCAAATAATAGCCCACCTACAAATATTAGCCCCTAGACTTTTCCTTGGAGGGATATCATCTCTTTATTAATATAAAATTACTTATGATATCAATATATCTATTGATGATGAGGATAAACTACAACTTATAAATTTTCCGAAATGTAGCCCCAAGCCCCAATGAAAGTGAAACATAGCATGATTCATCCATTGGAAGAAATTTAGTCCACCTATCAGAAGATGAATGAGGAGTCGAAGATGTTATAATATGGTCTTCTCTGGTAAGTAGCTCAGAAGGTTTCGAAGGAACAGGGCATGGAAGCCTCCCATTTTCAATGTGAATTCTAAATTTCATTGTGTGGATGTCCACCACACAATGAACTTCCACGCAAGGACCTAAAAATTTTGAGCTTCCACACCACCTTAATTTTATTATATAAGGAATATTTTGGAAAGATAAATATTATATTTTCAATAATATGTTGAGGCAAGCTAAAACACATGCGAAGTACATGTATTGTCTATGAGCGACATCATCACTTCAATGTGATTTCAAAGGAATGAGGCGCCATACTTTCTTTGATTATCATGAATGTAATGAAACCAAAATAATTTTGCAATCCCTTCTTACTAGTAGAAGCATATTGTCCAAAACAAGTGATAATAAATCCTATGGTACAGGTGGGCCCTATAGGCCTAGGAGAAGATTTTTGATATGACCCTACCCATGGCTCAACTTATTACACCTAAATATGCTTGGTCAATTCCCATTTCTTAACCTATAACTCGATAAGAACGATACCCTCTTCATTTCATTATTCCCTCCAGTCACTATAAATTTTCCATGTAGAGATTGAATATGAGAGGCGAGGTCCTAGTCCCTATAGATATATAGGAATTACCAAGTTGAGCTAGTCAATTCGAAAAATAAGGATGATAATATTTTGAGGCACATTGGAAAGCATTAAATATTTGAAAATCCCATCAATTCTCATTAATATTGTCTCGATCTCTAGTGCATCGATTTACGCAGAAACTGTGTAACCATTACCAAGATGCTTACACATATGATCCAGAATAACCATTGCGTGGATGGTTTCATTATGTAGAGGTGTGGAATAACTCTTCACCTATGCACAATAAAAGCCTCCACATATGGTTACACTACATATCCACATAATAAAGTTGAATTACAATTTTTCCAAATATGTGAAATAAAATGAATTTCCAAATAAACAATTAATTAATATTTTTTATACCTAGGATAAAGGTGCATGGTCAGTCTTTTCATTTCTAATGCACACTTTAGATACTAAATCATTTTAATTCTATTCAATATATTATTTATATGAGTTAAGAGCCTCTCATTGTCCAGTAGGTCGATCTATCGATACCCTGAACTTGAGTACAGAATTAGAGTCATGATATGTTATTGTTTGTGATGTTATAGTGGTACATGATTGTGACATGCGACATGAGTGAAACTCTCTCTTGACCATTCTTATATAACCACTCAATTTATCGGCATTGGAATGTGAGAAAACCTAGAACAATGGTTAACTCAGGTAGATTTTTTTGTTCAAGGTAAGAAACGAAGAAAATTAAGTATGTATATATATTTAGAAGAGAAATGTACAAAACGTCATAAATGGTTAATCTTTTGCAACACACTATAAAGATTTTATAACCTAAAAAATGATCATCTAGCCATTTATGACTAGGTGAATCGAAATACACAATTTAGGATTAATTTTACCATATTAAAATCACTTTTGGCATAGGAAATGATGTAGCAAACCATTTTTATTAAATTATTTTTTATTAAAATTTGAAAATCCCATGAAAATAATTGAATAAATCATTATTTATTTTATTTTCTATAGGAATCATTATTAAATAATTATTTGATAATTATTCCTTGTTACAATTGACTAAATCATCTTGGAATAATAAAATAAATCACTATTTATTTATTATTCCTTGATTTTATTTTTGGAATAGATGTTAAATCACTATTTAATAATATTGTGAATTGACACATTTCTTAATCCTCATGAAGTTATTAATAAATAATTTTATTTGTTAATTACTTCTAAAAAAGTATATTTTACCATTTTGAATATATTTTTTGTCTCCAAAAAATATAATAAAGTATTCCTAATGGATAGATTTGGATTTGGTAATTTTTTTTTTTTTTTTCCAATTCCTAGTTGAGCTCAATACTTTGTTATAAATAAGAGGGATTTCTATTAATTTATCACCATGATCACTATCATTGTCACCATTGTCATCTTTTTACATTTGAGCTCCCACTTGAGTTCCATTTCCTGTTTAGGTTTTTTTACACATTGAGAGAGAGAAAATATCGCTGAAGCACAAGGACATCAAAGGAACCATCCCGCGAAGGGGAATTTGCAACCCCTTGTTGTAGATATCCTTCACCATGTATTTCCTAATAAAAATATTATTCATTTAAAGTCTTCTTCTATTGCATTATTCCATGAGTTATTTCTTGTTATTTTGAGTTTTGGATCACATACAAAATTTTTGCTGTAGGGTTTTCTTTTTTTGTCATTGGATATCTAAAGTGTAAATAACCACATCGTCTTGTTAGGGTCACTTTTCACCATGACTTAAGTGAAGCCTTTTTTGTACATCTTCCTGATTTTTTTACAGTAAAAAATGACGAATTCATTGGTGTAGTAATTGATATCCTTGGTGACTGTCATTTTGATGGTTTTCAATATTTTATTCAACTATTTTTAGTGTCTCAATTTATATTTTTAGATAAAATTTATTTTTCTTCTGATTTTATTGGATTCTATTGGTTTACTGGATCATTTTGCAGGTCGCAGGTACTAGTCGAGAAGGAGATGACACAGTCTGGGCGAGATCTACCGACTGAGAGTCTTGAGATTAAAATTAACTTTTCATCCCCTTATATGTGTTCTAGAACACAGTTTTTGGCCTATATCGCACACTCTAATGCACTATTGAAGTCATAAACAACGTTTTTCACTTTTCAAGATTTTTTATTTTTCATTTTTCTCATAATTGCCGATTGTGCTTTTCCCCTTATTGACTTTCCTGTTGGAAATGATTCTCTGTGTTGTTTTCCTAAGATGAATCCTTCACAAATGATGTATGTTTATTCTATGAGGGGAAGTACCTTCACCATGCCTTTTCTATACATTAAATTCTAACCTCCAAATTAAGATGACCAATCTCAAAGGCCATGACCATTTTTCATCTTTGACCTCTACTTGAAAGTGTATTTGTGTGAAATATGAAACTTTTCTTTCATCCTCTTGTGAATTCATTGACAGTTGTGCTTGTGCACCTTCTTCCTTCATATCTAGTTTTATATTTAAGGAAAAAAATTCTATTGTTTGTCATTTGAAATTTTCCATTCAGTTGTTTTCTTGGACACTTATCCAAAATTGTGCACTCTCCATTTTTGAAAAATACATTATAGCCCTTTTGCATGATTTTCCTAATGCTTATGAGGTTACCTTCAATCTAGCGATAAAATAAACATCTAAAATGTACATCTTCTCCCACTTCTTTGTTATAATGTTGACTCTTCCTTTTCCCATGAGAAATATTTTGTTATTAGTCCCTAATGTCACTTCATATATGGTACTTTCAACTACATTAAAAAATAAATCTATATTCTTTGGCATGTGGTTGCTACATCATCAATCTAGAAGCCATACATCTCTTTATTTTTCTTGTGCTGCATTACAAGCTAAAAAGATACTATATTGGTTCTCATTGTCCTTTGTGAAATTTTCATCTGGTTTGTTATTTGAATCATGTTGCTTCTTTCTACATTCATTTTCATAATGACCATACTTCTTACAATAATGGCATTTAACTTGAGATCTATCATACCTTTGACCTTGGGCTTGATTTTGCTTGGGGATTGACTTGGATTTCGATCGATTCCTCCTCCACTTGAGCTTGAATAGTTGCCTCTTCCACCTCTATGTGGGATTCTGCCCCTTCCTATAGAATTTCATCTTCCTCTACCTCTACCTTGACCAATTAAGACTTGTGTCTTGAAGGAATACTCCAATGAGGATTTTATTTCTCTATTATTGATCTATTCAATCTATTTTGTGAGAAATCAATGATGCATTAAGATCATATACTAATATTTTTTAGAGGTCGTTTCTCTACTTTATGCTCACAACAATAGGTTCATTTCTTGTTGGAAAAATTCTCAAAATTTTCTGAACTATTCTCCATTCTTCAGGGGCCTCACCATGAGACCTGATTTGGGAAACCAGTCCAATTAATTGTGTAAAAAATCAGTCCATAATCTCATAATATTTCATCAAAATTGTCTCAAAATATCTTCTTAGCATTTGTAATTTTGTTTTATTGACTTTTTCCATTCCTTTGTAGCCGATATGGAGGATATCCCAAACTTTCTTAGACTTTTTTGTTGTTGGAATCCTTGGGAAAATACCTTCATGAACTGCTTGAAAAATGTAGAAGAGGACTTTTGAATCCTTCTTCCTTTTGCCTCTCAACAAATCATTTTCATCTTGTGTAAAAGAATTGTATATTTTTGCATTTACTTTTTCTTCGAACGACATCTCCACCAAATCCAAAATATATTTAGAAGAAAATAGATTATTCATTATAATAGCCCAATAATCATAATTGTTTCCATTAAATTGAGGTATTTGAGGATTATTCAAGCTTTTTCTTGATGCCTCCATTTATTATTTAAAAAAAAATAAAAAATTCTCCCTACTTGAAAATATGCTCCAAAAATTATTCCTCAAAAAAACCTTTAAATATGTTCCAAAAAATCTACATCCAAAGCAACCTTTAACACAGATTAATTCCTTGCAATAACCCACTCTGATACTACATGCAATAAGAGGCAAAGGGACCTCCTTATGAAAACTATGAAGAGTTTAATTCACAAAATTGACTTTTGTGACTCAAGAAAAGTTATCGAGAGTGACAACATGGAAAAATAGAGTGGTTGAATTTTAAAAAATATACATGAAATTTATAGAAATATATGACAACAAAATATAATTTGGATTATGATTTCAAAACAATGGAGGATCAAAATCCTTCACGAATTAAAACTAAGAGTTCTTACGAATATTTACACTTCACTAGATGCCTCCATTTATTATTTAAAAAAAAATAAAAAATTCTCCCTACTTGAAAATATGCTCCAAAAATTATTCCTCAAAAATACCTTTAAATATGCTCCAAAAAATCTACATCCAAAGCAACCTTTAACACAGATTAATTCCTTGCAATAACCCACTCTGATACTACATGCAATAAGAGGCAAAGGGACCTCCTTATGAAAACAATGAAGAGTTTAATTCACAAAATTGACTTTTGTGACTCAAGAAAAGTTATCGAGAGTGACAACATGGAAAAATAGAGTGGTTGAATTTTAAAAAATATACATGAAATTTATAGAAATATATGACAACAAAATATAATTTGGATTATGATTTCAAAACAATGGAGGATCAAAATCCTTCACGAATTAAAACTAAGAGTTCTTACGAATATTTACACTTCACTAGTTGCTGAAAAATAACTCAATAAAAAACCCAGTAACTAGTTGTTTTACGCACCCACCAAAAATTGCTTCACCATTTTCATTCCTTACTTATCAAGCGTACATCAGCAACAAGAAAGTAAACTATAGTTACTTCTGTATTCATAAATACATTTTAATATATTAATTCATGAGAAGTCAAAGTATTAAAATAAAAAGATGGGCGATTGTACCAACAAAAAAAAAAAAAAAAAAATTCTAGACTTATAGAGGTTGCAGAGTATAAATATCAGTTGCAGAATAAAATTATGGAATATACGTTTTACCAACTCTCCATTAAATTATGGAATATACGTTTTACCAACTCTCCATTAAATGATCATTTGTTATTTCTACTTAATTATCCATTTTTTTGTGAAATGGGGGAGTTTATACTCTTTTGAAATTTTCATTTATGTTGTTGTCCTTGAGCCTGAAAACAAAGTCTGCAATCTGCAGTAAAAATCTATTTATTTAATAGGGTTGATGTGAGTTTATTTAATAGGGTGTTTAGGAGTAATTTTCCAACAGTATTGAGACAGGGTTTTCAACAATTATTCTCGTCCTAGACTTTGATTTAATCACCAAAGGAACAAATGGCAGAGCCGTTAAGGAAATGTTAAGTTTGTGTTGGATTTTTCATCGGTACATAAGATTAGTCGATGCGGTGAAGTGGTGTAGAAACCCAACAGGAGGAAAAGAGAAGTCGTCGGAAGTCATATAATATGTCACTCAAGCCTTTAAATAAAGGAGCATTGAATTTCAAAAATATGATGTGCTACAAGTCTCGCAAAGAAAAGGGGATCTTGCTATAATTAAGGGGCTGTTTGATACAAGAAGAGGAACTCCACCACTTAGAAAATATATTAAAGGCATGGATACAATTACTTCGCATATGTGAACTGTAATACTAACATATTAGTTACGTTGCATGCACGAAGAAGATACCTAGCTTGGTGACTCTCAATCTGTGGATAATGAGTGTGTTAAAATAACTTCCGAACACTTTGGAGGTTTGTTGTTGTTAGATCGATGGCTTAATAAACCGTTCCGTTTTTCATTATTTCAAAATAAACCACTCTGTTTTATTAACTTTACAAGTTAAAGTTTAATTAAAACCAACCTACATCCATCTAACTCTTGATCTATCATACCACAAGAGGGATCAAATCCTTTGAGGTGAAAAACTTATTTCTGGAATTTAAAATTTGAGGAAAGGTTAAACTTCGAGGTATTTGATCCCTCTTGACGCATGATAGATCTAGATTTAGATGGATCTAGGCTAGTTCCTCTTGAGGGAAACAATGACACATTTTTAGATTGTCATTATATTATGTATATGTTTGAGATAAAATTGATACATTGAAATTTACATATGTTTTCTTTGTTGTACATTATATATCGTTCTCTTCTTTAATTTTGGTTTTGTTGCTTTCCTTGAATGGTTTATAGGTCTATGCTTAGATGCTTTGAGTGGTTTGTGTGTTTATGTGAATTTCGATGGTAATATTTTTAAATGTTACCATTTTTGTGTTATATTTCTATATATGTATGTAATTATCTATTAGTAATTAGTTGGTGATGAAGAAGGGAGACAATCTTGTCAAAATTTTGCAAGAGGATTGATATTTGACATTTATTTAATTTAATTTTAGGTATCACAACTTTTGAAAATTAATAATTATTAATCATGTCCCTCGATGTATTAATAAATATTTCTTGAAGAGTAGTTTTAATAATTTACTGCATCAATCATACTCTTGAAATCATTTGTTTCACTGCTAATGTTTCGAATAATTTATTTTCTTAAAAATACTTTGAGGGTTTCATTTTTATCTATAGTTTGTTTCGCAAAAGTCAAGAAATACTGTAATTTTGAATTTTTCTTAATGAGTGGTCACATTTACAAAATATTTATATTATTTGTTAGTTTTTCCATATTTTTATATCCATTATATGAAAAGGATAGTTGAGATCCTAAACGATTCAATTCTTTAACTCTAACTATTGTAGAAAATATCATAGCTTGTCTCTGTTGCTCTCCAACATTAATAGGTTGAATTACGATAACTGAAAAATCAATGCACATTGTCAATCATTTTTTGTCCTGACACTAAACTAATGCACTTTATTAATCCAATCACTTTAAGTTAATGTATTGTCATACATTGAGTTACATCAAATAAAAAATCATCATCTATGCTTATATCAATGCATTTAATGCACAAAAATAAGATTAGAAAACATCTACACTAAAATAAATGAATTGAATGCACTCAATCAAATAATATTAGAAATCAACATCTACACTAAAATAAATGTATCTAATGAAATAAATCAAGTAGTATTAGAAATCAACATCTACACTAAAATCAATGCATCTAGTGCAAGCAATGAAATGTGATTAGAAATCAATATATACACTGAAATAAATGAAACTAGTGCGAACAATAAAATCAAATTAGAAATCACCATCTACATCTTGTGCGAGAAATCAAATAGGATTAGAAATTACCATCTACATTTAAATCAATGCATCTAGTGCAAGAAATCAAATAGGATTAGAAATCACCATCTACACTAAAATGAATGCATCTAATGAAAGCAATAAAATAGGGTTAGAAGTCACCATTTACACCGAAATTAGTGCATCTACTGCAATCAATAAAATACGACTAGAAATCCCCATCTACACCGAAATTAATGCTTCTAGCGCAAGCAATCAAATAGGATTAGAAAGCACCATCTACATCGAAATCAATGCATCTAATGCAAGAAATCAAATAGGAATATAAATAACCATATACATTGAAATAAATGCATCTAGTGCAAACAATCAAATAGGATTAGAAATCATAATCTACAATGAAATAAATGCATCTAGTGTAAGAAATCAAATATCATTAGAAGTCAACATGTACACTAAAATCAATGCATCTAGTGAAACCAATAAAATAGGATTATAAATCACCATGTAACATGAATTCAATGTATTTAATCCAAGAAATGTTCTTACCTCTCTCTCCCCTCCATTATATCTATATCTACCTCCATATCTCCTCCTTTGTCTCTCTATCTTACCCAAAAACACAAATACACTCTCTCTCTATCTCCGCCTTTTCTCTCTCTCTCTCTCTCTCTCTCATTCCACTTATATTTGTACATCTTTGTTATTCCCTCCCTCTCTCCCCTTCCAAATATGTATCTTTATCCTCTCTCTCTCCTCCTCTCTCTAAATTCCTTTCTCTCCAAACTCCCTCTCTCTCTCTCTCTCCAATCCTATCACTATCTCCCTCCCTCTCTCCTTCTCTCCCCCACTCTCTCCTATCTCCATATTTATGTCTCCCTCTCCCTCTCTTACCCTTCACTCCCTCTCTCCCTCCTCTCCTTCTCTCTCTCTCTCTTCATTCCTCCTCTTCCCTCTCCTTCAGTTTATCTCCTTCAATGCAAGAAATCAAATGAGATTAGAAATCACCATCTACATTGAAATGAATGCATCCACTACAAGAATTATTCTTCCCTCTCTCCCTCCCCATCTACATTTATATCTCCCTCCATCTCCCTTAAGTTTATCTCTCAATATCACCCCCTAAAACACACATTATTTATCTCTCCATATCTATCTATCTCTCTCTTCTTCCCTCTCATAACTTTCCATCTATATATATATATCTCTTTTCCTCTCTATATCACCCCCAAAACATACACACTCTTTCTCCATATTTATATATCTCTCCCTCCCTATTCCTCTCCCTCTTTCTCTCTCTTCCCCTTCTCTCCCTCTCATCCCCCTTCTCTCTCTCTCTCTCTCTCTCTCTCTCTCTACTCATTCCCTCACTTCCTCTCTCCACCTTTCTCTCTTTGTGCATTTCTTCTTACCTCCCACCTTCTACATCTATATCTCCCTCTATGTCTCTCTATCTCACCCCCCAACCCCCAAAACGCACATGTTTTCTCCCTCCATATCTATCTATCTCTCCCCTCATTTCGAACTCATCTCCCCCCTCTCACCTATATATCTATCTGTATTTGTCTCTCTTTTGTCTTTCTATATCACCAAAAAAAAATACGCACTCTTTCTCCATATTTATCTATCTATCCCTCCCTCTTCCTCACCTTCTCTCTGTCTTCCCCTTCTCTCCATCTCTCCCCCCATCTATCTCTCTTCACTCATACTCTCCTTTCCGCCCCTCTCTCCATCTACCTTATAACTCTCTCTCTCTCTCTCTCTCTCTCTCCATGTATTTCGTCTTACCTCCCTCTTTCTCTCCCTTCCTCTCTCCTTCTCTTTCTCCCTTTCTCTCCCACCTCCCTTTCTCTCCCCCCCTCATCTCTATGTCTATGTTTTTATCTCCCTCTCCACCCTCTAAATCTATCATTATCTCTCATTCTCTCCTCCTCCTCTCTCTATCTCTCCTTATTTATCTCTTTATCTCACCCCAAACCTATAAACTCTCTCTCCATGTCTCCCTTCTCACTCCTTCTCTCTCTCTTTCCACTTTTCCCTCTCTATATAATTCTTCGTCCCTCCATCTCTTTTCTTCCAACTCCATTTCTCTATCCCTCCCTCTCTCCTCCTCTCTCATCCTTCGCCTCTTTCCCTTTCTCTCCCTTCCTCTCACTCCCTCTATCTCTCCACCTCTATCAATGTGCCTTTGTTCTTCCTTCCCATATATATATAGAGTCAATATATACCATGATATATTAATATATAAATTAAAATATAACAAATGAAATATTTTACTAAATTTAATATTTTATTAATCTTAAGTTATTGAATATATAATATTAATATTATAATATATTAATATTAGATTGAACGATATTTCTTACATGGCATTAGAACCAAATGTCCAAATATTACAACTTTGAAGTGGAAATATTTATCTCTAGAAATTTTAATATATTAGTAAGATATGGTTTTCTTTTCAAATATTCATTTTATAAAAATTTAATTAAAAGAAATAATAAAATATTTTAGAGCAAGATTTTTGATTCTTTGTTTTAAATTAACCTTTTTACTTTATTTTAAGAAATTGTATTGATTTTAGTAAAGAATAAAGATGTTGAAAATTTTACCTATTTGAAATTTTAATGTGATAATTTTTTATTGAAAATAAATTTATGATCCATTTGAATTATCTTATATTTTTAATAGTTATTTTATCACATACCTTAAATTTGAAAAGAATATAAAATATTTAAATTAATTGTTTTTATTTTTAAAATTTTTTACACATCATACTGCATTTTACAATTTAATTATAGTATATAATAATTGGTTAATCTACATCAATCATTTTAAAATTTTGAAAGTCTTCCCATAATGAAAATCGTAGATTACATAGTGATCATAATCATAAAGGTATGCCTTAAACGATAAAAGGTAAAAAAACGAGTATACACATTTTGTTATTTTTGGCAAATAAAAGGACACGCGACTTCTTTCCATGCTGCTCGTTTTCGTTTTCAGTACTTGAGATAACATCTTCCATATTACAAAACAATGCAAATACGTTTATTAAAGATATCGAAATCAATTACAACGAATTATTACTGTCAAACGGGCGTATGCCAATTACCTTCTGCTAAATAGATATATTATTATCCTAACACTTTGCTTATCTTTACAATGATACATGGTTATCCTAACATTTTTCTTATCTTTCAATATATAACTCAGACGTGATGGCCGTCCGCCTGCTTCTGAATGTAAATGTAATGCATGGTGGGCTACTGCAACTCTGAAAACATTTAATTTTCATCAGTTATTCAACGGATTAGGACCAGTTGGAACAGATCGCTTCTGAAATCCAAAGCTGGGATCCCTTTCATATGCTGCACGTCAACATGATATCTGAGAACAATATTGTTTGTAGCATCCGGTGCACGGGAGGACTGAATGCTCTTATAGGCTTCATTGAGACTAATCTCTTCCACAGAATTAGCTGGTAAGATCACCAAAATATACACAATAATAATCAAAGAAAGTGTTGCGCCCATCTTGTAACAATTCAAACCATTCGCCATTGAATACAATCGAAATCAAAACAAGACTTCTGCTTAAACACACTAGATTTTAATACACTCAGGAACGCTGGTGATCACAGTTTCACGCATTTCTTTCACTTCGCGGGTTTGCACACAAGAAACTTGGTAGCGGGAAGTCTAATTTCAGCACCAACCACTCATATAATATATTTTAATGTCATCCGAATCGTGTCTCCTTATATCGTTGCTTCAATCACGCATCCTCCGGTTCCCAGCGATAGAAGGAAAATGACAGCTTCCATGAAATTCAAATACTTGTGAAACTGGATTAATGCGTGGCGAGCTATGATATAATCACGATGATTCTCTGGCCAATTACGTAATCAAAAAGCAAGATCAAACAGCAAGCATGCCCTGAACATAGGCTTTTTAGGGTTGACATTTACAGTAACAAACAAAACACCAATAAGATTAGTTTTTCCAAGTTAAGCAACATAATCATGCATTCCCTGACATGCACGTCTCTTTGCTCTTGTGATACGTTATCCTAACGGCTAATTGAACCTACGTTATCCTAATTGAACTCTATTGTGATTGCCATAGTGCTCATTGTGATTCTCGGTTTTGATTCTGGTCTGACTTAAAAGGCTTTAGCTCACCATATGTAGAATGCTCAAATATCTTTGACATCTTCATATTTGTAGATGTTAGCTTCTCTTCGGTTGTTTAGAAGACTAACTCCATTATCATCCGAGTAACATATCTAATTTTTTCGATGACAAAAGTTTCAATCATAAATCTATTTCACTTTTTAGGGCGAAATTTAGTAAGGCTTTCGATTCAAAATCTTTCATAAATAAATGAGCAATAATGGAGAAAGAAACAAGCACATAGCAACACCACATGAAAATCAAAGTGAAAAAGAAGCTCACCAATTTAGAGATTAGCCTCTAAATTATAAATTGTTTAGATATAATACATTATAAAATATCAATAAATAAATTAAAAGTCTAAAAATATTCTTGCTAATTTGACATGCATTTATTCGAAACTTGGATTTATAAAACTTTAAAGGAATCTTACTTGCTCACAGTTCGTTTAATTCAGCCCTTGGTTGAGGTGAATTTAGATTTTGTTAACCTGTTTTATAAGATGTTTTCATTATTTATTCATTTATTTGTTATTCAATTTGTTTTAAAGGTATATGTTTTTGTTTAATTGAATTTCTTGCTATTTAAAATTATGTTTATATATAATATTAAATTATAATCTTTTAAGATATTTTATTATTTTTTTAATAAATTAGAAATAAAAATGAAATATAATTTTAATATTTCTCATTCCAAACATTAATTTAATAAATCAACATAACTTTTCACCGAAACATGTTAATACATAAATTAAAAAAACATGTGAGTTGAATAAAATGTTGAACAAAAACTTCAAATTTTTATGTCAAATAGAAATAGATTAACTCACGAGTAAGAATTAAAAATTGAACAAACTATATTAATCTGTTTATATGTTTATGTTTTCTATTTATATAAAAATGAATGAAAGCATAATTATAATTTTTTTTGTTGAGTATTTTCTATTTAGAAAAAGAGTTTACATCATTGTTTTGAGATTTCACTTTAATTCGAGTTGTGGGTTCGAGTTTACATCATTGTTTTGAGATTTAGAAAAATATATGGGCTTCATTCTAAATTGAGTTGTGGGTTGATATGTTAATTGCTAAATTTTTAAAATCCAATCACATTGATTGTACAAACATACCAAATTTTTAGAGAACATAACAAAAATAACATAAGTATATTGAATATACATCTATTTATAAATCTGAGGATGCCACAAAAGAAGGATTCTACAATCTAGTACCTCAACGAGGTGTTGGAAACACGACTTCACACAATATGTGTTTTTCCAAATAATTCATACGATCTTCCATACAATGCTCATAAGCTCATTAAGGAATGATATGATATCATTTCTATCATCATGCATCTCCTTAATAAATTTCCCCATTAGTATTTACAACTAATAAGGAAGAGTGACCATGTGCATTGCTAATTTCTCCGCACAAGGTAAGATATAATGAGAATTAGAAATCGAACACCAGCACACTAAATCGAACACAACAAAATAAGGGTGCAACCGAGTTGAAATCGAAGTAAAATCATCTTAGAAGAAGAAATAAAATTGAAGGCAAAAGAATTAGAAATGACGAGAGAAATACCAACACACTAAATCCAACACCATAAAATAAGGGTGCAACCTAGTTGGAATCGGAATAAAATCATCTTAGGAAAAGAAACAAAATTCAAGAGAAAAAGATCATGTAAAACCCACCCTAACGCTTCCATAGAAGGGATAACAATAGCCAATATCACTGAAAAAATAACAATAATATAACAAGAGACACAAACCCAGGAACATAGTATTACCTCAACACATGACCTAGAACAACCGAAAGCACCAATCCACATACGATCTTTGAAACACTAAACTGAAGACACCCTCCTAACAATTCTAAGATCACATCAATTAACAAAGACATGCTTAACACGAACTTTATTTTTGTAAATAAAAACCACCATGCAAGAACCATATACAAAAAAAACTTAAGACAAAATGCTTCCACCTTTGTGACAAGGCATAGATATATAATATTTAGAATCCCTTCTCCACTCTAAAATTTTTTTACAGACTCCCGAGAACCATGTTGATAACCTTGGCTAGACCGTAATTTCGGCTCACAGATATATGCGAGGTACTCTCTTGCAATTGATGATGACCTCGTTCTAAATTCGTTGGCGGTTGACTAATTCAAAGGATTAAGAAACAATAAAATAAAACATAAAATTAAATAAATTTTAATATCAAATTAGTTTATATAACATTTTTATTTGTAAAATAAAAATATTACTAATATATTATTTTTTTTGCTTAATTTTTAAACTCTTGAATAATTATTTAATATATAATATATGTAAAGATTAAAAATTAATTTAAACAATCGTAATGGCTACAATGCAATATAGTCATTGCCTCTATTGCTATTACTAATTGATTGATTAAAATTTATGTTGAAGTGCCAACAAAAATGAACACAATGAAAGAAAAAATCTATGTACACAAAACTCTCCTTGTACACAAATATCTCAACATAAGCTTTAATGATAGTTTAATTGATACTATACTAGTAGGTTAATAACAAATAACACGTCAATCTAGATAACATAAGTTAGTAGGTTCATTGGTAATGCAAATAGATATTCATATGCATGTATGTTGACTAATTGTGTGTGAGAGCTAAGAACTCCACATAGTTCAATTAACTAAGCTCATTATGAACAATCATTAGTTCTGATTTTTTTAGTGAGAAAAATATACTTATATATCTTCATTTTTTTATCAATCTTCTTGGTCTTTAAATGATTTTCAGTAAAATGGTGCTTCTCCAACTCACAACAACGTTTTTTTTTGTTTACCAAGATATTATAGATATAGTAGGTGCTCACCCTTGAAATTGAAACTACCTTTTCCCATAGAAACATAGGATCACAACCCCACATTATAGCTCAATGGAGCCATACAAATTGAGATTCAAACTTCCCGTGCTATTTTATTTTGTTCTTCAACATCATGCGTTCATTTCTCTCCATGGTCATTCGCTATAGTTTTTTAGGCTTGACTCATCAATAAGTCCTAGTGTTGTCAACCACTCGATTAGGGCGTTTCATCATTGAATAAGTGTAGAAAATGTTGAGAATATAAAATAAACAAACACAAAGTGACATGTGTTTCCCCAACACATAGAATGCACAAATTACAACATAAATTAGAATTCACAGACACAAACACATAGCGTAAAAGCACACGAGAGGATTGAAACTCCTTTTTCATTCCGTCACACTAAACATATGAAATTACATCTGGTTTATACAAAAATGGTCGAAGCCTGAGCATTCAAAGAAATTCAATGAAAAATCGGATGTTCAACAACCAAATCATCCTTATGCATGTTTTATTGTTTTCTACACAAAACATCGTACACAACATAAACTACAAGATGTGAAATTTTATGGCTTCCAGCTGTGAAACCACATCACATCCGACGCTCCAATGTACATCAGTGATCTTAAATTTTATCATTTGTGCTTATGGGAAAATACTTAAGCTTTGCGATATGCAATGTGACGTGGCACATCACATCGCATCGAAAAAAATTTAACTTTGCGAATGCTTAACATTTTAGCTTCAAACTTTGCGGTATGTGATTTAGATCCCATCACATCATAATCAACTTCTGGGTGCTTTACGAGAAAATGAAAAATTTTGTGATTGCGATGTGCAGTAGTACTATTACATTGCAATGCAAATAACATACCCTGCAGAACTTAACGAGTAAACTTAAATCATTTCGATTGCGATGTGAAGTGGCACGATCACATCACAACTCAAACATCATACCATGCAGATAGCTAATGGGGAACTTAAAAAATATGTGATTGTGATGTGCAATGGCACGATCGCATCGCATCGCAAAACAAATAACTTGCAGGCATCTTGATGGTAAGGGTTAAATGTTGCGAAGTGCAGTAAAGTACGATAAGTGCAGTAAGGTGAAAGGTAAGGTTATAACGGAAATCAAAGGTTTGTGGAAGTTTTGTAAATGTGATTGGATGTATTAAGGGCTTAGATGGTAAAGCTTGAAACTTGCGGGCTGCGACTACGAGCGAAAGGGTAAGTAATGCGGTGGTTAAAAAAATAAACACTAAGTGTGGGTTTGTCGGTAATCTGTTTGATTTTGCGTGAACGCATTTGAATTTCAAAGACTAAGACTTGCCCTTCCAGCACAGAAATTCAATGAAATTGTGGGTTGTTGCCACATTTATTCATGGCAGTAGTTGGGATTAATTCCAACACTCCCCTTTAATCAAAAATGCCGCCATCAATCATTCCCATACATTGTCTGAGATAAACAAAACTCTTCTATCACAATGAATTTTTGAGGATATGAACAAATTGTTACTCTGACCTTCAATTCTGCAAAAAAAATTCAACATTGTTAAATAATTCCCTTAGAAAATGGTATATGGCATCTGTATGCTTTGTTCTCTTGTGGAAAAAAAAATTATTTGACAATGCAGTTGTTGAGCTGTTATACAATAAATTCTAGTTCCTTTGTTTTTCTCATGACATAAATATCTCAACATCCTTCTCATCCAAACAACATGACATGTTGTTTTTGTTGCGGCTACATACGCATCTTTTGTTGTTGATAATGAAACTATTGGTTGCTTCTTGGAATCCCATGAAATGACTCTTGATCCCAAATGAAATACACGCCCAAATGTGCTCTTTCTTTCATATACAATTCTAGCCTAATCACTATCAGTATAGCCAATCAGCTGAAAATTATCATTTGAGGAGTATAGAACACCATACTCCTTCGTTCCATTCAAATACCTTAAAATTCTCTTGGTTTCTTTCCAATGTGTCCCCTTTGGTGTCTCCATGAATCTAGATATTAAAATCACTGCATAAATCATATCAGGAGTACTTGTAGTCAAATACATTAGAGTGCCAACTATACTCTTGTACAATGTGGGATCGACATTCTTGCAACAATATTCCTTGCTTAACTTCAACCCCATGACAGTTGGAGTTGTTGATGCTTTGTTGTTCTGTATATTGAACCTATATAAAACTTATGCAACATGTTTTTCTTGGGAGATAAAAATTCCCTTTTCATTTTTCTTTACTTGTATGCCCAAAAGTATCTCAATAAACCCAAGTGAGTCATTTCAAATTCAAATTTCATGAAATCTTTAAAATAATAAATGAGAGAAACATCATTGGCTCTGAAAATCAAATCATATATATATATAAAACAACAATAAGAATTTTACCGTCATATGCTTTGATGTAGAGTGTGGGTTCACCATCACGCTTGTCAAACACATTGTCAACCAGGTAAGCATCAACTATGTTGTACCATGCTCTTGGTACTTGCTTCAGGCCATAAAGATATGTCTTCAACTTACACACTTTGCGTTCTTGGCCTTCTATCGCATAGACAGGAGCTTGTTCAACATACACCTCCTCTTCCAACACTTCATTCAAGAATGTTGACTTCACATCCATTTGATAAACTTTCCACTTCTTCTATGCTACTATTGACAACACTATCTGCACTGTCTATATCCTTGAAACTAGTGGAAAAGTTTCCTCAAGTCTCTTCCTTGCTACTGCTTGTAGCCTTTGACAACAAGTCTTGCTTTCTTCCTTTCTATATTGCCTTCAATGTTTCTCATGGTCTTGTAGACCCATTTCACTTCAATAAATTATTTTCCTTGTAGGAGGTCCACTAACTCCCATGTATCATTATTTTCTATTGCTCCTATCTCTTCATTCATTGCTTCAATCCATTTCTCTTCCTTGACTTCATATTCAGAATTGATTGGGTAATAAAAATGAAAAAATAAATAAAATAAAGAATTCAAGCCAACATTACTATTTACTTCTTCTTGCTCATAAATTTCAATTAAATTTATGAGTTTTGGTCTTCTTGTATTTGCTAAAGATATGCTTGGAGTTGCACTTGAACTCAAGAGAGTTGTTGATCCCTGGGGTGTGTTTGGAGAAGCACCTCCTTCGTTTTATACCGCTGCTCCTTGCTTGATTTTGGTGTGCTATTTTGAGCTTGTGTAGGTGGAGGAGGATCCACCATTGAGGAATTGTTTTTTGCAATCGATTCCTCTTTGTCTTCATGTGAAATACATGTCTTCACATTCACTGTCTTCTCTAAACTTCCATCCAAAGCTTCTTCTTCATTGAAGGGAACATCTTTGTTGATTATTACCTTCTTGGTTGATGGATTATAGAGCTTGTAGGCCTTGGATTCATCACTGTATCCAATAAATATACAATTCTACCCCTTGCTATCCAACTTCTTCCTTAACTCATCTAGGACATGTGCATATGCCACACATCCAAACACCCTCATCTGAGTGACAACTTTCTTTGTTCCACTCCATGCTTCTTCTAGAACTGTATTCATAACAACTTTGGTTGGACATCTATTTAAAATATAAGCTACAAAATTTACAACTTCTGCCCAACATTGATTTGGAAAATTCTTTGCCTTTAGCATAATTCTTACCATGTCCATGATGGTCCTATTATTTCTTTCTGCTACACCATTTTGCTGAGGTGTATACCTTGAGGTAAAATTCTTGTGTATTCCATGCTCCCTGGAGAAGCGTAGGAAGTATTTGGAGATATACTCTCCACCTATGTGAGTCCTCAACACTTTTATGTAGTTTACACTAAGCTTCTCAACAAGAGCTTTGAAGTGGTAGAACTGTTGAAACACTTCACTCTTTTGTTTTAGAAAATAAACCCAGGTCTTCCTTGTGTAATCATCAGACATAATGACTTCCAGCTAATGATCATTGTTTACATTGGTCCACACAAATCTCAGTGGAAAATCTCTGAGGGTGCCTTTTCCCTTATACTCTTTGATACCAGAAATGATTATTTGTGTTGTTTGCCCAAGATGCAGCCTTCACATAGGCTGTCTGGTTTCCCCATGAGTAGTAATCCCTTTACCATGCCTTTTCTATGCAACAAGTTCAAACCTCCGAAATTGAGATGTCAAAATCTCAAATGCCATAACCGATTCTCATCTTTCACTTCTTCTTAAAAGACTTCTTGTATGACAGCTACTACAACACCTCCTTCCTTCAAGTACGTTCTGATCTTGAGAGGAAACATCCTATTTCTTGTCGTTTGCACTTGTTCAATAACCTGTCTACTTGGATGTATATCCATGATTGTGAACACATCATTATTAAAAAATCATTGTACCCCTTATGCACGAGCTATCCAATGCTTAGAAGGTTAATTTTCAGGCCAGGTACATAATAAAAATCTCGCACAAACTTCTTCTCTCCCTTCTTTGTCGGTATTTTTACTCTTCCTTTCCCCATGACAGAGACTTTTCTATCAATCGTCGTTGTCAAATTAGATTTTACACTCTAGTCCAGATTGGAAAACATTGCTATGTTTCTAGTCATATGGTTACTACACAATCAATCTAACAACCATACATATTATTGCCTTTCTCGTGTTACATTACAAGTTAAAAGCACATTTCCTTGGTTTTGATTTTCTTTTGTCAAATTTAAACTAGGTTTATTACCCATGTCATTTTTCTTCTTTCTAAATTCATTGGCATAATTCCCATAATTTTTGAAATAATGCAATTGGACTTGAGATTTATCATACCTCTATCCTTGTAACTGATTTTGGCTTGAGCCTTCTCCTTGATTCTAGTTGTTTCCCCTTCCACTTGTGCTTGGAGGGATGCTTCTTCCACCTCTGTGTGGGCTTATTCCTCTTTGTCGGTACTTTGATCTTCCCCAACCTCTTTTGACCAAAAGACATTTTTTTCTTGAATGCATGATACAATGAGGATTTTTTTTCTCTATTCAGTCTGTGTTCATGAGACATCAGTGATGCATGAAGCTCATAAACTAAAAACAATGAGAGATCCTTTGTATCTTCTATGGACACTACTATGGTATCAAATATTGATGGTAGACTTATTTAGACTTTCTCCACCATTATCATTTCCTGAAGTTTCTCTCCATGAGAACTGATCTGGGTAACCATAACAATCACTGTAATATCCCTCGCGTAAGCCACCATAAAAACTCTCATAAAATGAGGGTTATTAAATAATTAAATATTATTAATTATTATATTGATATTACATGAAGAATATTCTTGTAATTCTTAATTATAAGAATATTGGAAGAATTATTTATTTATTATTTTATTTAGAATAATTTAAATTCTTCTATGGAAATAAATTATATTTCCAAGTTGGTATATTTTATGAGTTTTAGAAATAATGAGTAATAGATTTGGAAAAAAGTATGGATAACTGATATTTTGCTCACAAGGAAAAAACAAATATAGCTTTAAAAATAAAAGCATGAGAGATTTATGGATTTCTTTTGTGAGTTAGAAAAGCTAGAATTCTTTTATGATTTAGAAAAGATGGAATTCCTTTATGATTTAGAAAAAAAATAGAATACATTTATGATTTAGAAAAGCTGGAATGCTTTTATGATTTAGAAAAGATGGAATTATTTTATGATTTAGAAAAAAGTTGGAATACTTTTATGATTTATAAAATCTATTCCATTCTATTAACTCTATTTATTTTAAGACTATGAGGAAAATAGCAGAGAGGAATGGGAGAATACATGGAGAATGGAGCCAAGGAAGAGGAAGAGAGTATTCCAAGCATGCATCAAGAGATAAGTAACCATATTCTTTCAAAATATTTTTTTTTGCATATGGGCCATGATTCTATAATTATTGAATTTATTTGCAATAAAAATTTCAGTGTATTAAAAGCTAGATCTACACTTATTTATGCATTATTTTGACAAAACCCCAAGGGGATCTTGTTTAGAAGGCTGAGTAGTTCCAGATCTGGTATGGATCTAATGTTTCAGCCATATATCAGTTTTAGATCTGAATATTAAGATACAGTAGCTGAAGCTCCTCATATAAAATGTTGTCAAGTCTTTCTGCATCTTTTCCATTTGTTTCTGTTATTATTTCTGAAGGATTCTTGCTCTTGCTTCAAGTAAATCCAATGCTTCTACAAAGGAACTTGATTATAGATCTGATTTATTGATGCCATACTATAACATGAGTCTAATGGCTGATTTCCAGTGTCTTCTAGCTGAAACTGCACAATTCCTGAAGGAGGGTTTTTCTATTTACCAGCTCTCTCCTTTAGCTGATTTTACGCTAGTGTTGATTGTGGGGGATCTGTTTAAACGCTCTAAACTAATTTATTTTTGCTGAAACTCTGCTATAAGATCCCACATAGCCTAAATTAAGGGAGCACAACCTTTTTTGTGTTATTTTCACACTTTCTTGGTTATACAACGTCCTCCTTGAGCCTATTGCAGATTTTCCTGAGAGTGGAATTTCCCGCTTCTTCCTTGGTTGGTTTTTTCTTCTCTTTTGGATCCATTATTTAGATCTGTAGATATAAGGTTCCTAAGATAAAAAAAATCTAATAGGAGTGTGTCATTCCCACACTTTATTTGTTTCACCATTCTTCTATAGACAGAGTCTGGAACGGGTCAAGAAGCCTCTGGATTTCACCCTTCCTTGTGAAGGTGATGCATCCAGTAAATTCCCTACCATTTTATCTCTGGTTTATATCTATTGGTGTAATTCCATATTGTTGTGATTCCATAGTGGAATATTTTAAGATATTCCCTACCGAGCCTATTTTTTTCCCATTTGGAACATTACATAATTGTATGCAAGAAAATAATTATTGTGTTAAAAATATTCAAAACGGTAATCACATGCTTTATTATGTAATATTATTTAGAGAAACATATATTATTGTATGCATGGGAAAAATATAGTTTTGATTATTAGATTTCTAGAGAAAACTAAGACGAAATCACATAATATTTATTGTGTTAGCCCTCTTTTGGGAAAAATAACAAGTATTTTGCAAACCTAAAGGGATTAACTATGGAATTAGCTTTATCTTGGGAGAATATTATGCATATTTTTTGGTTATATCTTTTGGATGGCAAGGAAATGTCACTTTGCATGCATGGAATAATAAGTGGTATGCATTTGACCCTTGGAAAAGAAATGTGTTTATTTTTCCATGAAATATTATTTAGTTTCTTTTGGAAAGAAATATATGTTTTACATGCAGGAAGAACAAGATATGTTATTGCATGCACAAAACTATAACTTGTATGTTAACTTTGTTTGAAATAGAGTTGGCATTGTTATACATAATAACCATTATGAATAGATCTTGGGTGGAAAATATGCTTTTGGAAAAGAACATGTATTCACATGCATATATATAACATCTATTTCATTAATCCATTTTGAAAATAAAACATAAGAGTAGGTAGAAGGAGAAATTTCTTGTTGGAATATTTATCTTGAAATCTTGTTATGCATTTGCATGCACAATATTATTATATAGTATGTTAGCTTTCTTTTGGAAATTATATGAAACTGCATGCAATATTTTGTTAGTGTTTGTTAGAAAGAGGATGCTTGATAATGATTTATTTGTTACTAATGCATGTGAAATTATGTTAAATAAGGAAACTAATGTCAATGTGGTTATGTTTTATACATGCATACAAATATTTGTTGAAGTGTCACAAATAGAGATTGATTATTGGTTTATTAATATTTTATCTAATCATGATATCAAGTGTGCTGACGACAGAAATGGCAGGAAAGAACGATGACTTGAGAAAAGGAAATTTCAAGTTTAACATTGTGGAAGATAAAGAGTTTTTAGTCCATGCAGGTTTAGTAGTTCCAATTGCACAATGATCCCCTGAAGGAAACAGTCTGAATACAAAGACAGAGATTGATGATTCGTGGGTAAATGGTATCATGATGATTATAATAACTTATAGCTAGTTATGTTTCGTTTAAGATTATTTTATATGTAAATTTTATGACAATGGTCAAGGGATGGACTCCCTTATAACCATTGAGTGAGGGGTGACAACCCTCACGAGCGTTTAATAATAAAATTAAACGTTTGCTGGTTTTCACCCTACGGGGTTTCCAGGGTATATTGGTGTCTATTTATGTGATTGTTAATTGTGTCGTTTTGATGATGTTAATTTCTTCCATGATATGACGTTGATATTATCAATTAGGTGATCTACTAATTGAATTAAAATGATCATGGGATCGATGCATAGTTATAGCAGGAAATTTAAGTTAATATGCTACAACAAGGAAAATTAATGGTTGTGTAACTCACTATGATTTTTGCTAAATATTTCTCTAAGTGATGATAATGGGTATTTAAATGGTTAATGCAGAAATATATAAAGAAATTTATAAGGTTACACATTCATAAATGTTGAAAAAAAAGTCCTAACTCCATGCATTTTTCCTGCGAGGTTATCGGGGTATGTTACAAATGGTATCAGAGCAAAAGGTTGCAACACTGGCGCCTTTTGGGAATGGTTATGAAAAAAGGAAGTAGAGGTATGATGCTAGTGGGCATCATCTCAGGTATGATTTTAATTAAACTTGTAGTATACTACAATTAACATGAGATGCATGTTGCATGATTAATGACTGCATGAAAGAGTAGACAGTTATAATGTTTCTTTAAAAGTTGTGCTCATGAAATTTGAATATGGATGTGGATAAAAGACAATTAAACTTCTATTGTACCTATGAACCATCTTGAGCACTCACTGTTTATATTGGGATTAATTACCAACGTTTTGCGTTTCATAATATTATAAAATATTAAGATGCATAAGAAAAAAAGGAGAAAACATGACGAAAGTTACCATGCACTTAGCTTATAAATAATGAATGCATATATATGGTTGGTGTGATAACTATATAATTCGAGAAGTTGGGTTTGACCTTGAAGAGGACAATGGAATGTTGAAAAAAATATATATATATATATATATATATATATATATATATATATATATATATATATATATATATTTAGTCGGCTCTTTAGTTGTTAAAAATAAGCAATGAGTGAATTAGAACTGACGTAGTGAAGTTAAAGTCCATGAAAAAATCATAGTAGCATAATTGTGGGCTCTCTTTCTTCATTTAGAGTTGTAGAGGAAAGTTTTCATTCCATGTGTTCGACAAAAAGTCGTAATTGAGATCCATGTTTTTCTTGTTTTAAATAATTGCATTCGTGGAATTTTTGGATGTGATTCATCTTAAAATTAAGGGGTATTCATACCTTGAGATCATGTAACCCTTGTGTTGATACCAAGAAAAATCTATGTTCATACTTGGATCCATAATTTGGTCGACTTTCCTAATTAGACTCTCATGTAGGGATTGTTGGTTGTGTTGTTGGCATAAATTTTACCATTTATGTTATGAATATGATTCATGCTATTCTATAAATTATAGTTTTATTATCTCTCTGATAGTTTAAACATATTTATGGAAATTTATTTAATGACCTCTAACTAGTTCCCCAACGGCAGTAGATTGTATGCTTGCCAAATATTTAGTAGAATGTCTCATTGACCATAGATTTTATGCTTGCAAATTGTTGTTAGAATTCCAATATGGATGTAGATTTCATGCTTGCAAACTGTTTGTTGGAATGTCAAATTGGTTGTAGATTGCATGCTTGCACACTATTTGATAAAAGTCTACAGTGGTTGTAGATTGCATGACTGCAAATTATTTTCCCAAAATTCCTTAATGGTTGTTGCTTACATGGTTGCAAGCTAATGGTAAGGAAAGAAAAAAAAATCACATTTTGTGTCCTAATGTTCAATGGGACTGTTAGTTCTCTACAATATTGATCGTTGCTAAGGTGAGACCTTAAATAAAGTATAATGCTATGGTATGCAAGATATGTTAATTTATTTTTTCTAAGTTACATGATTATTATTATGTGGAAATTTGGAATGTATACCACCTATATTACATGTGATGAATTATTGTCAATGTACTTTGAAAAATCGTGGGACCCCTGTTGAGGGTCAAGTATAGATGCATGGTGTACATAAATGTTCCTTTTCCTTAATGATAATATGTAGATGGAAAATTATGTAAATTACAGTGGATTTGTAGACATTGACTATTTTTAGACATTGAATTTTTATTGGATTCGATGGCTATGGAAGCCATGATGGGACTGATGTAATGAGGTAATATTTTATTTTATTATTGAGTTAATGAATACTTTGGTTGGGGTATTCAGGAAATAAATTTAGAGTTTTAGAAGACTTCTTGCTAGCTTATGAAAAGCTATTGGTTGTTAAGTTCAACTTGGACCTTCCCTAAAAGTCTCCTACAAATCCCTAGGAGAAAATAATAAAGAGGAAATATTAACATAATGGGAGAGAAATATTATGTTAATGACTTAGTTGGAGATAAATACTAAGTGGGGTAAAATAAAGCATAGCGGGAGAGAAAGGCATGCTTTAAAGAAAAAGATGAGTATCTTTTTCGAAAAATATAAAATAAAAAGGTCTAGGAAAAATGGTTGGCAGACCTTAAAGTAGGACGCTGCTAAAAATCTGCTGGAAAGAAATCACCAAGGAATCAATAAGGTTGTTGATTCTAGTGGCACGTAGATCTTAGCTCGGTGGATAACTATTGGAGATAGTTCACGGTTGGGTGGAATATGTTGGGTTCCTCAATAATTCCCAGAAATTAACTACGGTTAGATGAGATTTTGTCTATGTTATGTTACTAATTTTAAAATTGTCTAAAGATGTTGGATATTACTATAGACTATAAATTTCATGTCTCAAAGTGTTGCATGTGTTATAGTTTTGCATACATGATATATTAAATTACCTTAGCAACAATTTTGATGAAATAGGTTGTGTTTTTATGAGAAAATGAACATGTCATAAATGATTGATTTGTATGCATGCATAGAGGAAATTAATTGAAATATATAGGCAACTGAAATAACTCATGTTAGACAAAATAATGATTTATTGAACTTTAAATTCCTGACATATTAGAGGAACATGGCCAGAGATTAATGCCATGAGTTTGAATTTGAATGAAATTACTGTGGGAGAGAAAGACAATAAATTGCAAAGGAAATGGTTGGAGATAAATACCATGAGTTTGAATTTGATTGAAATTATTGTGGGAGAGAAAGACAGTAATTTTCAAAAACACTAGTGGGAGAGAAAGACTAGTGTAACTCCTAAATAAAATGCAACGTGCACTTGATATACTTTTTCTTATCCTTTTTATGATTAAAGGGCTAAGTGCTCCTTGATTTTTTGTGAAAGTATTATGACTTAAGTATTATTTTACATTTCCTAAATAATTGTAAATTAAAATTAAAGGTTAATGTTCCAACAAGAGAAGAACATCGAGGATGATGTTCTCTTTAAGGGGGGAGTTTGTAATATCCCTCGCATAAGCCACCGTAAAAACTCTCATAAAATGCACGATATTAAATAATTAAATATTATTAATTATTATTTTGATATTACATGAAGAATATTCTTGTAATTCTTAATTATAAGAATATTGGAAGAATTATTTCTTAATTATTTTATTTAGAATAATTTAAATTCTTCTATGGAAATAAATTATATTTCCAAGTTGGTATATTTTATGAGTTTTAGAACTAATGAGTAATAGATTTGGAAAAAAATATGGATAAGTGATATTTTTCTCACAAGGAAAAAACAAATATAGCTTTAAAAATAAAAGCATGAGATATTTATGGATTGATTTTGTGAGTTAGAAAAGCTGGAATGCTTTTATGATTTAGAAAAGATGGAATTATTTTATGATTTAGAAAAAAACTGGAATACTTTTATGATTTAGAAAAGCTGGAATGCTTTTATGATTTAGAAAAGATGGAATTCTTTTATGATTTATAAAAAAGTTGGAATAATTTTATGATTTATAAAATCTATTCCATTCTATTAATTCTATTTATTATAAGACTATGAGGAAAATAAAAGAGGGGAATGGAAGAATACATGGAGAATGGAGCCAAGGAAGAGGAAGAGAGTATTCCAAGCATGCATCAAGAGATAAGTAACCATATTCTTTGAAAATATTTTTTTTTTCAGATGGGCGATGATTCTATAATGATTGAATTTATTTTCAATAAAAATTTCAGTGTATTAAAAGCTATATCTACACTTATTTATGCATTATTTTGATAAAACTCCAAGGGGATCTTGTTTAGAAGGCTGAGTAGTTCCAGATCTGGTATGGATCTGACGTTTCAGCCATATATCAGTTTTATGTCTAAATATTAACCTACAGAATTTGAAGCTCCTCATATAAAATGCTTTCAAGTCTTTCTGCATCTTTTCCATTTGTTTCTGCTATTATTTCTGAAGGATTCTTGCTCTTGTTTCAAGTAAATCCAATTCTTCTACAAAGAAACTTTATTATAGATCTGATTTCTTGATGCCATACTGTAACATGAGTCCAATGGCTAATTTCCAGTGTCATCCAGCAGAAACTGTGAATTCTTGAAGGAGGGTTTCTCTATTTACCAGCTCTCTCCTTTAGCTGATTTTCAGCTACTGTCGATTGTGGGAGATTTGTTTAAACCGTCTAAACTAATTTATTTTTGTTGAAATTCTGCTTGAATATCCCGTGCAGCCTAAAATAAGGGAACCCACCCTTGGTCTGAATTATTTTCACACTGGCTTGCTTATACAACGTCCTCCTTGAGCCTATTGCAGATTTTCCTCAGAGTGGAATTTTCCGCTTCTTCCTTGGTTGGTTTTTTCTTCTCATTTGGATCCATTGTTTAGATCTATATATATAAGGTTACTAAGAGCATCAAACTCTAAGAGGAGTGTCTCATTCCCACACTTTCTATCTTTCACCATTCTTCTATAGACAGAGTCTGGAACGGGCCAGGAAGCCTCGAGATTTCACCCTTCCTTCTGAAGGCGATGCGTCCTGTAAATTCCCTACCAGTCTATCTCTGGTTTAGATATATTGGTGTAATTCCATATTTTTGTGATTACATAGTGGAATATTTTAATATATTCCCTACCGAGCCTATTTTTTTCCCATTTGGAACATTACATAATTGTATGCAAGGAAATAATTATTGAGTTTAAACTCTTCAAAATGAATAGAAGAGAAAAATATATCCTTGTATTTGTTATTGGATTAGATTATTGGAGAGGAAAAAGGGTAATCACATGCTTTATTATGTATTATTATTTATAGAAACATATATGCTTGTATGCATGGGAAAAATATATTTTTGAGTATTAAATTTCTAGAGAAAACTAAGATGAAATCAAATAATATTTATTGTGTTAGCCCTCTTTTGGGAAAAATAATATGTATTTTTCAAACCTAAAGGGATTAACTTTGGTATTAGCTTTATATTGGGAGAATATTATGCATAGTTATTGGTTCTATCTTTGGATGGGAGGGAAATGTCACTTTGCATGCATGAAGTAATAAGTGTTATGCGTTTGACCCTTGGAAAAGAACTGTGTTTATTTTTCCATGAAATATTGTTTAGTTTCTTTTCGAAAGAAATATATGTTTTACATGTAGGAAGAACAAGATATGTTATTGCATGCACAAAACTATAACTTGTATGTTAACTTTTTTGAAATAGAGTTGGCATTGTTATACATAACAACCATTATGAATAGATCTTGGGTGGAAAATATGTTTTTGGAAAAGAACATGTATTCACATGCATAAGTATAACAACTATTGCGTTAATCCATTTTGAAAAGAAAACATAAGAGTAGGCAAAAAGAGAAATTGCTTGTTGGGATAGTTATCTTGAAATCTTGTTATGCATTTGCATGCACAATATTATTATATAGTATGTTAAATTTCTTTTGGAAATAATATGAAAGGGCATGCAAGATTTTGTTAGTGTTTGTTAGAAAGAGGATGCTTGATAGTGATTTATTTGTTACTAATGCATATGAAACAAAATATTTGTTGAAGTGTCACAAATAGAGATTGATTATTAGTTTATTAAAATTTTATCTAATCATGATATCAAGTATGTTGATGACAGCAATGGCGGGAAAGAAGGATGACTTGAGAAAAGGAATTTTCAAGTTTAAAATTGTGGAAGATAAAGATTTTTTATTCCATGCAAGTTTAGTAGTTCCAATTGCATGATGATCCCCTGAAGGAAACAGTCTGACTACAAAGACAGAGATTGATGATTCATCGGTAAATGGTATCGTGATGATTGTAATAGCTTATAGCTAGTTATGTTTCATTTAAGATTATTTTTCTATGAAACTTTTATGACAATGGTCAAGGGATGGATTCCCTTATAACCTTTGAGTGAGGGGTGACAACCCTCATGAGCATTTAATAATAAAATTAAATGTTTGCTAGTTTTCATCTTACGAGGTTTCTAGGGTATATCGGTGTATAATGATGTGATTGGTCATTGTGTTGTTTTCGTGATGTTAATTTCTTCCATGATGTGATGTTAGGCAATGTACTGATTGAGTTAAAATGATCATGGTATCGATGCATAGTAATAGTAGGAAATTTAAGTTAATATGCTACAACAAGGAAAATTAATGGTTTTGTAAGTCACTATGATTTCTACTAAATATATCTCTAAGTGATGATGATGGGTATTTAAATGGTTAATGCGGAAATATATAAAGTAATTTATAAGGTTTTACATTCATAAATGTTGGAAAAAAATTCCTAACTCAATGCATTTTCCTGCGAGGTTATCGGGGTATGTTACAAATGGTATTAGAGGAAAAGTTTGCAACACTGGAGCCTTTTTGGAATGGTTATAAAAAAAGGAAGGAGAGGTATGATTCTAGTGGGAATCATCTTAGGTATGATTTTAATTAAACTTGTAGTATAGTACAATTAACATGAGATGCATGATGCCTGATTAATGACCGCATGAAAGAGTAGAAAGTTACAATGTTTCTTTAAAATTTGTGCTCATTAAAATTGAATATGGATGAGGATAAAAGACAATAAAACCTCTATTGTACATATGAACCATCCTGAGCACTCACTGGTTATAATGTCAATTAATTACCAACCTTTGCATGCATATTATTAGAAAAAATTATTATGGTGCATGAGAAAAAAAAAGGGAGAAAACATGACGAAAGTTACCATGCACTGCTTATAAATAATGAATGCATTTATGTTTGGTGTGATAACTATATAATTCAGAAGTTGGGGTTGACCTTGAAGAGGACAATGGAATGTTGAAAACAAAATATATATATATTTGAATGAAACTCTTTAGTTGTTAAAAATAATCAATGAGTGAAGTAGAACTCACATAGTGAAGTTAAAGTCAATGAAAAAATCATAGTAGCATAATTGTGGGTTCTCTTTCTTCATTTAGAGTTGTAGAGGAAAGTTTGCATTCCATGTGTTCAACAAAAAGTCGTAATTGAGATCCACAATTTTCTTGCTTTAAATAATTGCATCCGTGGAAGTTTTGGATTTGATTCATCTTAAAACTAAGGGGTATTCATACCTTGAGATCATGTAACCCTCATGTTGATACCAAGAAAAATCTATGTTCAGACTTGGATCCTTAATTTGGTCGACTTTCCTGATTAGACTCTCTTGTAGAGATTGTTGGTTGTGTTGTTGGCAGAAATTTTACCATTGATGATATGAATATGATTCATGCTATTCTATAAATTCTAGCTTTACTATCTCTTTGATAGTTTAAACGTATTTATGGAAATTTATTTCATGACCGCTAACTAGTTCCCCAATGGCAGTAGACTATATGCTTGCCAAATATTTAGTATAATGTCTCATTGACCATAGATTTCATGCTTGCAAATTGTCTTTAGAATTTTAAGATGGATGTAGATTTCATGCTTACAAACTCTTTGTTGGAATGTCGAATTGGTTGTACATTGCATGCTTGCACACTATTTGATAAAAGTCTAAAGTGGTTGTAGATTGCATGATTGCAAATTATTTTCCCAAAATTCCTTAATGGTTGTTGCTTACATGGTTGAATGCTAATGATAAGGAAAGAAAAAAAAATCACATTTTGTGTCCTAATGTTCAATGGGACTGTTATTTCTCTACAATATTGATGGTTTCTAAGGTGAGACCTTAAATAAAGTATAATGCTATGGTATGCAAGATATGTTAATGTGTTTTTTCTAAGTTACATGATTATTATTATGTGGAAATTTGGAATGTATACCACCTATATTACATGTGATGAATTATTGTCAATGTACTTTGACAAATCGTGGGACCCCTGTTGAGGGTCAAGTATAGATGCATGGTGTACATAAATGTTCCTTTTCCTTAATGATAATATGCAGATGGAAAATTATGTAAATTACAGTGGATTTGTAAACATTGACTATTTTAGACATTGAATTTTTATTGGATTCAATGGCTATGAAAGCCATGATGGGACTGATGTAATGAGGTAATATTTTATTTTATTATTGAGTTAATGAATAATTTGGTTGGGGTATTCAGGAAATAATTCTAGAGTTTTAGAAGACTTCTTGCCAGCTTATGAAAAGCTATTGGTTGTTAAGTTCAACTTGGACTTTCCCTAAACGTATCCTAAAAATCCCTAGGAGAAAATAATAAAGAGGAAATATTAACATAATGGGAGAGAAATATTATGTTAATGACTTAGTTGGAGATAAATACTAAGTGGGGTAAAATAAAGCATAGCGGGAGAGAAAGGCATGCTTTAAAGAAAAAGAAGAGTATGTTTTTCGAAAAATATAAAACAAAATGGCCTAGGAAAAAAGGTTGGCAGACCTTAAAGCAGGACGCTGCTAAAAATCTGCTGGGAAGAAATCACCAAGGAATCAATGAGGTTGTTGATTCTAGTGGCAATTAGATCTTATCTCGGTGGATAACTATTGGAGATAGTTCACAGTTGGGTGGAATATGCTGGGTTCCTCAATAATTCCCAGAAATTAACTATGGTTAGATGAAATTTTGTCTGTGTTATGTTACTAATTTTAAAATTGTCTAAAGATGTTGGATGTTACTATAGACTGTAAATTTCATGTCTCAAAGTGTTGCATGTGTTATAGTTTTGCATGCATGACATATTAAATTACCTTAGCAACAATTTCGATGAAATAGGTTGTGTTTTTATGAGCAAATGAACATGTCATAAATGACTGATCTATATGCATGCATAGAGGAAATTGATTGAAACATATAGGCGACTGAAATAACTCATGTTAGATAAAATAATGATTTATTGAAATTTAAATTCCTGACATATTAGAGGAACATGGCCGGAGATTAATGCCATGCGTTTAATTTTGAATGAAATTATTGTGGGAGAGAAAGATAGTAAATTGCAAAGGAAATGGTTGGAGATAAATACCATGAGTTTGAATTTGATTGAAATTATTGTGGGAGAGAAAGACAGTAATTTGAAAAAACACTAGTGGGAGAGAAATACTGGTGTAGCTCCTAACTAAAATGCAGTGTGCACTTGATACAATTTTTCTTATCACTTTGATGATTAAAGGGCTAAGTGCTCCTTGAGTTTTTGTGACAGTATTATGACTTAAGTATTATTTTACATTTCCTAAATAATTGGAAATGAAAATTAAAGGTTAATGTTCCAACAAGAGAAGAACATCGAGGACGATGTTCTCTTTAAGGGGGGGAGTTTGTAATATCCCTGGCGTAAGCCACCGTAAAAACTCTCATAAAATGAGGGTTATTAAATAATTAAATAATATTAATTATTATATTGATATTACATGAAAAATATTTTTGTAATTCTTAATTATACGAGTATTGGAAGAATTATCTCTTAATTATTTTATTTAGAATAATTTAAATTCTTCTATGGAAATAAATTACATTTCCAAGCTGGTATATTTTATGAGTTTTAGAAATAATGAGTAATAGATTTGGAAAAAAGTATGGATAAGTGATTATTTTCTCACAAGGAAAAAACAAATATAGCTTTAAAAATAAAAGCATGAGATATTTACAGATTGCTTTTGTGAGTTAGAAAAGATGGAATGATTTTATGATTTAGAAAAGATGGAATTATTTTATGATTTAGAAAAAAAACTGGAATACTTTTATGATTTAGAAAAGCTGGAATGCTTTTATGATTTAGAAAATATGGAATTCTTCTATGATTTAGAAAAATGTTGGAATACTTTTATGATTTATAAAATCTATTCCATTCTATTAATTCTATTTATTATAAGACTATGAGGAAAATAGAAGAGGGGAATGGGAGAATACATGGAGAATGGAGCCAAGGAAGAGGAAGAGAGTATTCCAAGCATGAATCAAGAGATAAGTAACCATATTGTTTGAATTTTTTTTTTTTTCATATGGGCCATGATTCTAGAATGATTGAATTTATTTGCAATAAAAATTTTAGTATATTAAAAGCTAGATCTACACTTATTTATGCATTATTTTGATAAAACCCCAAGGGGATCTTGTTTAGAAGGCTGATTAGTTCCAGATCTGGTATGGATTTGATGTTTCAGCCATATATCAATTTTAGATCTAAATATTAACCTACAGTAGTTGAAGCTCCTCATATAAAATGCTGTCAAGTCTTTTTTCAGCTTTTCCATTTGTTTCTGCTATTATTTCTGAATGATTCTTACTCTTGCTTCAAGTAAATCCAATTCTTCTACAAATGAAATTGATTATAGATCTAATTTCTTGATGCCATACTATAACATGAGTCTAATGGTTGATTTCCGGTGTCTTCCAGTAGAATATGCACAATTCCTGAAGGAGGGTTTCTCTATTTACCAGCTCTCTCCTTTAGCTGATTTTCAACTAGTGTTGACTGTGGGAGATATCTTTAAACCCTATAAACTCATTTATTTTTATTTAAACTCTACTTGAAGATCCCACACAGCCTAAAATAAGGGAACCTAGCCCTGGTCTGCATTATTTTCACACTGGCTTACTTATACAGCGTCCTCCTTGAGCCTATTGCAGATTTTCCTGAGAATGGAATTTCTTGCTTCTTACTTGGTTTGTTTTTTCTTCTCTTTTGGATCCAATGTTTAGATATGTAGATCTAAGGATCATAAGAGCAGAAAAATCTAAGAGCAATTTTTCATTCCCACTTTTTCTATGTTTCACCATTCTTCTATAGACAAAGTCTGGAACGGGCCAGGAAGCCTTTAGATTTCACCCTTCCTTGTGAAGGTGATGCATCCAGTAAATGCCCTACCAGTCTATCTCTCATTTAGATCTATTGGTGTAATTTCATATTGTTGTGATTCTATAGTAGAATATTTTAAGATATTCCCTACTGAGCCTATTTTTTTGCCATTTGGAACATTACATAATTGTATGCAAGGAAATAATTATTGTGTTAAAACTCTTCAAAATGAATAGAAGAGAAAAATATATCTTTGTATACATTATTGGATTAGATTCTTGGAGAGGAAAAGGGGTAATCACATGCTTTATTATGTAATATTATTTAGAGAAACATATATTCTTGTATACATGGGAAAAATATAGTTTTGAGTATTAGATTTCTAGAGAAAAATAAGATGAAATCACATAATATTTATTGTGTTAGCCCTCTTTTGGGAAAAATAATATGTATTTTGCAAACCTAAAGGGATTAAATATGGCATTAGCTTTATCTTGGGAGAATATTACTCATATTTATTGGTTATATCTTTTGGATGGGAGGGAAATGTCACTTTGCATGCATGAAATAATAAGTGGTATGCGTTTGACCCTTGGAAAAGAAATGTGTTTATTTTTCCATGAAATATTGTTTAGTTTATTTTGGAAAGAAATATATGTTTTACATGCAGGAAGAACAAGATATGTTATTGCATGCACAAAACTATAGCTTGTATGTTAACTTTGTTTGAAATAGAGTTGGCATTGTGATACATAATAACTGTTATGAATAGATCTTGGGTGGAAAATATGTTTTTGGAAAAGAACATGTATTCACATGCATAAGTATAAAAACTATTGCATTAATCCATTTTGAAAAGAAAACATAAGAGTAGGAAAAAAGAGAAATTGCTTGTTGGGATAGTTATCTTTAAATCTTGTTATGCATTTTCATGCACAATATTATTATATAGTATGTTAGCATTCTTTTGGAAATAATATGAAAGGGCATGTAAGATTTTGTTAGTGTTTTTTAGAGAGAGGATGCTTGATAGTGATTTATCTGTTACTAATTCATGTGAAACGATGTTAAATAAGGAAACTAATGTCAATGTGGTTATGTTTTATACATGCATACAAATATTTGTTGAAGTGTCACAAATAGAGATGATTATTGGTTTATTAATATTTTATCTAATCATGATATCAACTGTGCTGATGAAATCAATGGCAGGTGTTAGTGTCAGCCTTTTCAGCCTTCCTCCAGTGATCAAACATGCTCTTACAAAGTGATCTTAAAGTTTCAAGGTCAAATTTTGTCATTTCAGTGAGCCTTCAAGCAAAATTTGCTCACTAAGTACTAGGTCTAGGGTTTTCTTTCACTCCTTCCAGAGTTGTCCAAATGTCGGTCCATGTCACCATTCAGATGAGTGTACCATCATTCAGAGGGTTTTCATCATCATGCCAGATTCCAAAGGGTCATTTTACACCTTGTTCATGCTTTAGTTGTGCCTAGGTAAGGTTCATTTCCCTCTCCTAGGGTTTTGGAGGTGATTGCTCTTGGATGGTGAAATCATCATCAAAACTTGTATCCTGATGTTCATACAGCTTCCCCTATCCTTAATTTACTTGATTAAACACTTACCATCACTGAGATCCCCCAAATTCCTCATTTTTGCACAAACCCTAGTTTCTTGCTACAACTTGGACCCCTTCCCCTCACTCAATTTCTGAGATTCTACTTTCTCCTGCTTCTCAACATCCCTCCCTACTTTCAAAAATTTCCCCAAGAATTTATAATCCCATTATCCCCTTCATTTCGATTCATTTCGACAAATCCCTTGTTCCACCCATCGGGATAGGTTTTACTCCAATGATGTTTCAGAGCAATAAGAGATGAATTTTGGAAAAATGAGAGAGGTTTTTGTCCAAAACATGCCAAGGAAGAAACACCTCCTTCACATTTTACACAGGTGTCATGGTTTTGGATAAATGTCAAAAATACAGTTACCTCAGGAGAATTGATGCACCTCTGAAGTGACCTTGGGAAAATCAATATTTCTCCTAGCTTGGTTGGCCAAATGACTTTCTTGATGAGTAAAGTGATAACTAGACACAAATATATTTCTAATGAGATATCATGAACTCAATTTTGAGTTGAGAAACACCTTCAAAAATTGACTGCAATAGCACTCTATCTTGAGGCAGCCTCATTCTGCTCATTTTGACCAGTCTTGGGAGCTTTCATTTTTGATATGATAAATGAACTCCAAATTGACAAATTCCACTTGGGTTGGAAATTATACTCAAATAGCTTTCCAACGAGCTATCATGCGCCCAATTTTGACACCGGTAAGGCCTCAAAAAGCCTCCTGCAAAATGCACTATTTATGGCGCGACGCATTGGGTTGGTGTGCGGCGCATTGGGCCATAACACCTAATTTTTGCCTCTGCTTCATGAAAACTCAAAATTGACTCAATATTCTATGTTTAAAATAATTTTTTGAGTTTTTGAAGTTCTACTATGCCAACGTTTGGTTTCGTAAATGGAATATGAGAATTTGAATGTGAAGTTATAAACCCTATTCACTTGTTAGAAATTGTTCCCTTAGGGTTTTATAATTGGTGTTTTAAAGTGATTGTGGTGAAAAATTTGTTCATTTCCCATTTTTTTTGTCCCTTCCTTTCACTGTAATCCTATCATCACTGTTAATCCCCTATTCCCTTATATTCCAAACCACTCATATCATCCCGTACCTTATTTCTCCATCGCAAGTCATATCATTTCACCTTCATTCCCTCTTTCCATCTGACTTGTTAAAAATCCCCAAAATCCCAAGTTACTCCAAAAATTCAAGTGGTTGTCCCCTCTTCCAAAGTTTGTCAAATCCTCAAAGGGCAAACTACCACTTGGCAAGACTTCATTGTTCCCACTGCTCCATTTTTACCACAGTCCCTTCCCTTTGGCACACATTTGGAAATCAGAGGAAAATAAACCAAATTTTTCTTTTCCATCTCATACAGGTCAAACATTCACTTGAAATAGACTTTCAAGACCATGGAGACAGCCACAGATAGCTCATATGACCGAGACAGTGTTTTCACCACTGAACTGCATGCACCAGGAGGGAACTGAAACGGCCCAAAAGGGAGGATAGACTCCGAATCTTGGCCGAAGCTTCTTTTTCTGAGCATGGTACTTGATTATGAACCTCCAGCCCAAATTTCAAGGAATTTGGAGAAATTTTTTTCATTTTTGAAATTTTGGTCACAAAACAGGGTTTTTTGCCCGACGCGTCGCACCACCTGACGCGCGCTTACGTTTGGGAGATCTTCTGGAGGAAAAATTTTCATTTTTTGGTTTTTTATGATATATTATGTATTTTCAGGAATGGCCGAAGCATTTCATCAAATTTTGGGCTGCCTAAAGGACCAAAAACACCTTGAAAATGGCATTTCTGCCACTTTTTGCACTAGCAGGAACCAGTATTGGGAGATTGCGGTTTTGGAGGGGAAAATGACATCAAAATCCAAAAATTCCACTTATTTTGGATAGCCGACAGACAGGGCTTTCCAACGAGCTATCATGAGCTCAATTTGGACTTCAGGAAGTGCCCCAAAAACAGGCTCAAAGTGGCAAGATGCATTGAGTTTTTTAGCGCGGCGCATAGAGAAATTTTGCCTCATTTTCACTCTTCAGCTCAGAAATTCGCCCAGTTTTGACTAGCTTTACTTTTTCATGTGATGATTGATATATCATGATGTAATTTGGTAACCATGATGTAATTTTGGCATATATTTACTTTTTCTAGAGGATTCATTCACTAAAAGGTGAAAATTAAATGAATGAATCATTTTCCTTCCTTATAGAGGCAAGTTGTTTGGCTACCTAGATTTCAGTTCCATGTTTAGAATTGGTTGAAACAGGTCCTAGAAGGATGATCTCGACCCCTAGAGGCATGGGAATGGGTTGGGCTGGTCTATATCATGTATTTTCTGAGTCATTTTCAAAGGTGGAACTGGTTGGACTCCTGGGAAAAGTTTGGCACCTCATTGTATATCCATTTTCAGTTTTTGGCAAAGGAAAGACCAAAGTTTTGTAGCACTTGTTGGGATCCTTGTGGCTTCTGAGTTTTGATGATGCTCTTCTCATGTTATTGTAAGTTTCATTAATGTTATATGTATGCCATTTCCCTTCTCTTTGCTTCTGAATTAAACAAATGAGTAATTGAGGTAGAATTCATTAATTTGCTGGTGCTCTGCCTTAGAATTTTGTTTAGTTTTATATGTTTTTCGTCAGTTTGAAGAGGATCCTTGCATTTTCTTACCCTCTTCAGCTCCTCAGCAGTATTTTCAATCCATTTCATTTGATCTAGGACATCAAAGCCGCTGCCTACCTCGCCCCAACTTGAACTCTGCAAGAATTTCGCCTCATCCCTAAGCCCAAAAATTGTCTTTCCCGTTTTTCCAACAAAATCCAAAAAATAAAAATCAAACCCTCATACTTTTTTATCTAGCCTAAGATCAGTTGTGTTTTTAGTCATCTCAAGCCACTTTGAATATTTTCATTGAGATTGACTCGAAGAGAGCCCTCTCCTGTCCTCGTAGGGCTAGCTACGAGGCTGAGCGTGGTTTGGTGTTACCCTGAATCCCGCCTTCCTTCAGCCTAACGTGGATTTGGGGCCTAACAGCAGGAAAGAAGGATGATAAATATTTTTTAGTCCATGCAGGTTTAGTAGTTCTAATTGCACGATGATACCATGAAGAAAATAGTCTGACTACAAAGACAAAGATTGATGATTCGTGGGTAAATGGTATCATGATGATTGTAATAGCTTATAGCTAGTTATGTTTCATTTAAGATTATTTTTCTATGTAAATTTTATGACAATGGTCAAGGGATGGAATCCCTTATAACCATTGAGTGAGGGGTGACAACCCTCACGAGCGTTTAATAATAAAATTAAACGTTTTTTTGGTTTTCTCCCTACGCGGTTTCCAGGGTATATCAGTGTCTACTGATGTGATTGTTCATTGTGTTTTTTTCGTGATGTTAATTTCTTCCATGATGTGATGTTAGGCGATGTACTAATTGAGTTAAAATTATCATGGTATCGATGCATAGTAATAGCAGGAAATTTAAGTTAATATGCTACAACAAGGAAAATTAATGGTTGTGTAACTCACTATATTTTTACTAAATATTTCTCTAAGTGATGATGATGGGTATTTAAATGGTTAATGTGGAAATATATAAAGTAATTTATAGGGTTACACATTCGTAAATTTTGGAAAAAATTTCCTAACTCAATGCATTTTCCTGCGAGGTTATCGGGGTATGTTACAATCACATGTGTGAAGAATGAGTCTATGTAACCAACCCAATCACATGTGTGAAGAATGAGTCTATGTAACCAACACAATCACATGTGTGAAGAATGAGTCTATGTTATTAGAATATTTCATACAAAGAGTTTAAAAATCTCTTCAGAGCATTTGAATTTGTGTTGTCTTCACCTTTTCCATACCTTGTTAGGTTTTCTAGAGGGTGTCCCATGCCTCCTTAGACTTTCTTGCTACTGAAATCCTTGGGAAAATACTCTCATGTACTTCTTGGAAACCATGTTCCACCAGCTCCCAAATATATTGTGAGGAGAACAGGGCCTTCATTGTAATAGCCCAATAATCATAATTTTTCTGATGGAATTGTGGTAATTATGGATCTGTCAGGCTTGTGCCCACTGCTGCCATCTTGACTGTGTAAACACAAACTTTCTCCCTCGTGTAAAATCTTTCTCACTGTTGGAGACTTCTGCTTCTAAAAACAACAATCTTATCACTTCTTTAGTAAAGATAAAACTTGTTCTTATTTCACTGAGAGCCTATAACTTCTTTGATACCATGTTGAGAATATCAAATAAACAAACACATATGGATATATGTTTCCCCCACAACACATAGAATGCACAAATTACTGCGTAAATTAAAATTCACATACACAGATAGATAGCGTAAAAACCCAGGAGAGGACTAAAACTGCATTTTCATTCCATCACACTAAACATATGAAATTACATCTGGTTTATACAAAAATGGCCAAAGGCTGAGCATTCAAATAAATTCAATGCAAAATTGGACGTTTAACAACCAAATCATCCTTTTTCTTATTCTGTTCTTTTGTACACGAACAGCGTACACAACATAAATTGCTGAACCTCAAAATTTTATGGGTTGCAGCTGTGAAACCACATCACATCCAGTGCTCCATCGCTCATTGGGGATCTTAAATTTTAATATTTGCACTTATGGGAAAAGACTTAAGTTTTGCGATATGAGATGTACGGTGGCACATCACATCGCATTTAAATTTTTTTACTTTGCGGGCACTTAACATTTTAGCTTTAAACTTTTCCATACGTTATTGTGATTGTATCGCATCATAAACAACTTTTGGGTGCTTTACAAGAAAACAAAAAAGTTTTTTATTGCAATGTGCGGTATTACTATCGCATCGCAATGAAAATAAGATAGCCTATGGAAATTAATGGGTAAACTTAAATCCTTGCGATCGCGATGTGATATGGAACGATCGCATCGCAACTCAAACATCATACCTTGCAGGCGGCTAACGGGGAACTTAAAACATATTCGATTGTGATGTGTGATGGCACGATTGCATCTCATCGTAAAACAAATAACTTTTTAGCGGCTTGACGATAAGGGTTAAATGTTGCGAAGCTCAGGCGTTGGTGCGGTAAAGTACGATAAGTGTAGCAAGGCAAAAGGTAATGCTATAATGGATATGAAAGGTCTATGGCGAGTTTTCCAAATGTAGTTAGATGTATGGTGGGTGCTGTCGATATCGCATCGGTAGGTAAATAACATTGTGGCGAAGGGCTTAAATGGTAAATCTTGAAACTTGCGGGCTACGACTGCAGGCAAAAGGGTAAGTAATGTGGTTTTTAAAGAAATAAATGCAGAGTGTGGGCTTTCTAGTACTCTGTTTGATTTTTTGTGAATGCCTTCGAATTTTGAAGACTGAGGCTTGTCCTTGCTATAGAAAAATTCAATGAAATTATGGGTTATTGCCACATTTATTCATGGTGGTGGTTGGGAGTAATTCCAATAGATAATCAACCAATATTTCAACTTTGAAAGAACTCCCTATATATATATATATATATATATATATATCTGTGTGTGTGTGTGTGTGTCTGTGTGTAGATAATATCAGCATGTTGGAGGCATTTGCCTTCATATTTAATTACATGGTCTTAGGAATGGAGTGCAGGTAAGTGTTCATCGTTTCCACCTCGATATTTATTTAAGCCCTTCCCCTAAGGGGTAAAATGAGTCATTCCTTATAATAAATTCTCACTGGAAAATACGCACTTGTATAATTATACAAAAAATTATTGAGGTATGCATATCACTTCAAGTATGCTTATCACAAATATGCCAGATATGGGGTATCATGTAGGATATGCTTACCACAAATAGTACTTCCACCCACGAGTATGATACTCACATCCATTGGTATTTTCATAACTACGGTATTTTTCCATTAGATGACACCATAGGAATCCCATTATTGTCTCTAAAGAATGGTAAAGAATGGAAACATGGATGAATTTTTTTCCATATTTCTAGACTGAATGTCAAGAGATGAAGTATTGAACTCTAATCCCATCAACCCCATCTTCAACCCCAACCCCCGCCCCAACCATCCTCCAAGTTGGCCATTATTATTTGAATACTGGGTGATGGTTTCCTGTGAATCGAGTAGCTAAAGCTGGAATGCAAATGGAAAATGAACAAGTAAGGATGGAGATGAATATGAAATAGAAAGAGATGATTTTCGAATCACAACAACACCTTTCTAGGGCCTTCTATTTAAACAATTTATTCTTGAAAAGTAATGTGAATAAAAAAATAGGCATGAACAACTTCATTGTCTAAGATGTTTGCAACTACACATGAAAAGCACAATTGTAGATTAATAACCTCATAGCTCACTACATCATAGCTCCACCTAATTTGTTAATTTTGTGATTCGTTAGGTTTAATGGAACATGAACCTGGTTTACAGTAGAGGAAGTGTGGGGCTCATAGGCCTCATGTTACAGGAAGTCTATAATGGTGGTGGGCATGTGTTGGGGTAAGTTATTTATGGTTGAAAGTTAAAATTTTGGTGTAGTATTGTATCTAGTGTTACAACATTTCCTATTTCATCTCATTTATATAAACATGACACTAGGTGGCCTTTTCTAATGTTGAAATATATGTTGAAATATTTAACATTCTAGATCATGCTTTGGGCTCAATATTTCATATGTTCGAATCTCACACCATTCCTTATATTCCCTTTCTTGTGTTGGGTTATTCCCAAGACACCAATGTGCCTAGATTTTTTCTGCATCAACTATTATGAACAACACCAATGTTCTTCGCCTCTACTACTTCTATTACCAACTATTCAAGAAGTAATTTTTTTTTATCCTATCACACTATAAGTGGATCTTAAATAAATTTCATCTTTTGAGAGAAAGTTGGGGCATGGGAAAACTATGGGAACTGCGTGAAAAATGCAAACCATGCTACTCATATTTTGGTTACAACCATAAATGACGATGGCTAATATGTGATTACATCTCAAAAATACTCCATACCAAGCACAATACACAAGATTCTTTTGTGCCATCCTCATTCATAGATAATGCATCCACTTCTTGATGAAAAAATTTAATCGTATCAAACTGACACAAGTACCATGACCTTGATCCAAAAGAAGATAGTGAAAAATAAATAGGAAAAATGTCAACAATCCAGTGAATGTAAATTAAATATGTAATGATCGAATAAACCAACTATATCATATTCATTTTTAGAAAAAAAATCAGAAAAGGGTTCTTGTACTAACTTTTCCAATCCGTGATGTGGCAACAACAATTTCTAGTCAACATTAAAAAATTAGACTTGGTGCATTATTCATGTACCACCCTTATTCATTTAAAAAAAATATAAAAAAAATACTATAAGCTTTTTCAAGAAAGGGGGAGGGAGATTGTGTTTTTATTAATATAAGATTACTTATGAATTCAATATCTTTCTCGATGACTATGATGATCTATGACTTATTAACTTGCCCAAAATGCAAGCAAATTGAAACATGGTGGGATTAAGCCCATGGAAGAAATTTAGGGGAAAGTAGTCAATGTATCATATGTAAGATGACTAAAGAGTGGAATATGTTGTAGGATGGTATTGTTGGTAAGTAACTGAGAAGGTTTTGAAGGAACTAACCATGCCAGCCTTACATTTTCAATTTCAATGTGAATTATGAAATACGAGATATCCTGAATAATATAATTGTGGAATTTGAAAATGGATCTCATGGTATTTAATTACAATCATGTTGTCAAGCGATGCAACAAAAATTCAATGAACCATGACTAGAATATCTCCTATGCTTTTGCTGGAAGCGGCTTACCGACATGATTGTGGCTTCTGTACTGGATTGCGCTGTGCGGTATGGACTCTTTTAGAAAAAATAGATTTCCACAACAATAGAGAAAATGCGGTTTTCCTAATGTGAAGAAGTCTTTACTCAACATCCTTTATGATTTGCTACAACATATGGGAATGCATGTTGGAAGAAGTAGAGAGACACGAGATTGAGTGTTCAGATCTAGTTTTTTCCCATGCTACAACATCACGTATTCACAAGGAGATCTAAATTCTCAAAGTCTCACATCTCTTTCACTATGTATTTTTCAACCACAAATTGTAAAATTATTGTAAAATTATTAGAGAAAAAATATGGATCTAGTTGAAGAATAATTGCACAAATTTTCCAAGTTGAAAAAGAAAAACAATTAGAATTGAGAATGAAATTGATTCGTCAATATTAGGTTGAGAATCGATATATAAAGCAACTAAGTTAAGCTTAGTTGTACATGAAATAAAAATGGATAGTTAAAGCGAACTGAAGCTAAATGTGCTTTATGTTTTGTTAATGTGCACATGCACCACATGCAAGAACTAGAGTTAACTAACTAAAGCTAAGTGCACACTACATGTAAGCACTTGAGTTAACTAGCTAAAGGAAAGTTCACATTGCATGTAGGCACTCGAGTTAACTAGCTAAAGACGAGTGCACATCACATGTAAGCACTCAAGTTAAATAGTTAAAGACAGGTGCACATTGCATGCAATATATAGAGTTGAAGTAAAGCTAATTAAGGCTAACTATATCCATGTACAACACTAGAGTTAACTAGCTAATGACAAGCGCACATTGCATGCAATCTCTAGAGTTTAACTAAAGCTAATCTAGGTTCATGTACACCAACACCCCCCCATAAGCATAACTTAGGTGAGTTTGATGAAAAATGATTGAGTCTTGACAAAATGAACATTTTAGGTACCCATATACAATGCATGAAAAGATGAAAGAGGGAAAACCTAGTGGGAAGAAAACCCACCCTAAAAATATAATGAAAAATTAGAGAAAAGACAATTGTTAGGCAGTTGTGTCCTTCACCACAAGACGATATCGTGGGAATCGAAACTTGTTCACAGTGAAAGTCTTGGTGAATATATCAACATTCTACTTAGACCTCAAACAGTACTGAAGATCGATGATCCCATCATGGATTAGAAGGAATAAGCTTCATTTTTGGAAGTAGAGGTATCAACTCCCATGTTTGGATCAAGGACCAAATTTCCTTATACATGGTTGCATGCCAATATGGATTCCCTTGAAAATTGTCATGCATTTAAGGATCATATTCATGTACCCTATATGGTTATCTCTAAGGATGCATGCATGTGCATGTGTGGCTTTAGAGATGCCTTTTTGGATGCATGCATGAGCATACATGGAGTTATAAAATCCTTCTTAGATGCATGCATGGGCATGCATGGATTTGCGAATGAGAGTGCAAGTGGGGCATCATTTAATTTAGATCTCATCATATCTGCATCATCAACATCATCAATAGTAGAGGAATCAAAATCCTATTCTATGTTTTTGAAACTAGTGTCTTCATCACTAGCAGAGGAAGATATTTCCTCATATGGCATGTCTTTGTTATTGGACAAAATAAAATACTCATCTGTAATAGGTTCATTAACAATAGAAGAAGAAAAGCATTCTTGTTCAACACTGCCTTGAGAATATTTATCCACATTGTTGGAGTCTTCACCACTTTCATGACTATTATAATAACTCAATCTCATTGTCTCCAAATGGTGTTCTTCTATATCATTTTCATCACCATATAATCCTTTCAATGTAGTCCAGATTTCATGTGGTGATTCAATATTTCTAATATCATAAATAATATCACGAGACGGGGATAAGCACAATCTTTCATAAGCCATGTCGGATCTGTTAAGCCTATATGAATTCTCATCCTCTGACATTGGTTCTATCTCAATTCCCATGACTATTTGGTAAAATCATTTTCTCCGAAGATGAATCAAAATCATTGGCTTCAACTCATGGTAATTGTATGGAGTTAGAATAGTGGAAGTTGGGAATTCCATTCTTTCACTTTGTGGTTGCAGCAACAATTGCGACAATTCTCCAATATTTTCATCTACAAATCAAATCTTCGAACAATTTCAAATTATTTTCTCTTAAAACGTGAAAAAATTTGTTTATATAACTTCTCCAAACTCTTGTATCTCTAATACCATGTAAAATTATTAGAGCACAAATATGGATCTAGTTGAAGAATAATTTCACAAACTTTCCAAGTTGAAAAAGAAAAAGAATTAGAATTGAGAATGAAATTGATTCATCAATATTAGGTTGAGAATCGATCTATAAAGAAACTAAGTTAAGCTTAGTTGTACATGGAATAACTATGGATAGTTAAAGCTAATTGAAGCTAGGTGTACTTTATGTTCTGTTAATGTGCACACGCACCACATGCAAGAATTAGAGTTAACTGACTAATACCAAGTGCACACCACATGTAAGCAGTCGAGTTAACTAGCTAAAGAGAAGTGCACATTGCATGTAAGCACTCGAGTTAACTAGCTAAAGACAAGTGCACATTTCATGCAATATCTAGAGTTGAACTAAAGCTATCTAAGGCTAACTATATGTGTGTATAGCACTTGAGTTAAGTAGCTAAAGACAAGTGCACATTGCATGCAATCTTTAGAGTTGAACTAAAGATAATCTAGGTGCATGTACACCAACACAAACAAAATAATGAAACCCACTGTGCTGGGGACTAAATGGAATGTGAACTCAATTGCGGAAAACATGGAGAACCATTCACGATTTCCTCTAGAACCCAATCCTCTGATCACTTTTGCTTGATAGCTTTAAGCCAACAAAAAAACAAGAGATCGCTTATGTCCATCTTGATTAGAGAGACTGGTTACCTCCATTTCATGATGGTACACTGAGTGGATTAATCGTGTGTCAAATGTGAGTCTCGGTTGACGTGACGACTTGCGAGTCAAACTTTAAAACTGAATTATTGATACCCATGAAAAAAAAGAATTTGAACACCGTTCCTTCTAGTCTAAGACTGTCGACTTGTTTGAAGCACCAACTGCAAAATTCTTTGAGTGATGTCTATTATCTCCATCACATATAGCAAAGACAGAATAAAATTTACTCACACATACAATGGATAAAACACTATATTAAACTAATATATGTACATGCATAGATCATCAATAACACTCAATTTTGTTTCACATTGTTTTTTCCTTTTGCTAAGGGAATCAGGAAAGATCTGATACCATGATAGAAATTGAGATCCATAGAGAAAAGTGATTATACACACAACACTAAATGCTTAATATTATTGATCACTTCAGTTACAAATATACAGAGAACATAAAATCCTCATTTCTATACATCTAGATCATGACTACAAGTCATACTTAAGAAACAACAGCTTCTAGACTGACACCTAAGACTCATAATAACAACTACTCATAACACCTAAACATTACTTCCAACAATTATTATCTATGAAACAAAGATATGGAAATTACCTTATGCTAGATAGATACACTATTATCCTAACATTTTGTTTATCTTTACATATATACATGGTTATCTTAATAATTTTCTTATCTTTCAGTATAACACAGATGTGAGGGCTGCCCGCCTGCCTATAAATGTAAATGTAATGCATGGTGGGGTACAGCAACTCTCTGAAAACATTTAATCTTCATCAGTTATGCAACGGATTAGGACCCGTAGGAACAAGTCTCTTCTGATCTTCAAAGCTGGGATTCCTTTCATATTCTGCACGTCTGCATGATATCTGAGAACAGTATTGTCTTGTAGCATCCGGTGCACGGAAGGAGTGAATGTTCTTATAGGCTTCATTGAGACTAATCTCTTCGGCAGAATTAGATGGTAAGATCATCAAAATATACACAATAATAATCAAAGAAAGTGTTGCTCCCATCTTGTAGCTATTCAAACCATTAGCCATTGAATACAATCCAAATAAAAACAAGACTTCTGCTTAAACGCTAGATTATAATGCACTCAGAGCCGCTGGTGATCACAGTTTCAGGCTTTTCTTTTACTTCGCTGGTTTGCACACAAGAAAATTGGTAGCGGGAAATCTAATTTCAGCACCAAGCACTCATATAATATATTTGAATGTCATCCGAATCGTCTCTCCTTTTATAATTGCTTCAATCACGCATCCTCCGGTTCCCACCTATTGAAGGAACATGACAGCTTCCATGAATTTCAAATACTTGTGAAACTGGGTTTCTGCGTGGCGAGCTATGACATAATCACAATGATTCTCTGGTCAATTAACTCGATCAAATAGCAAGCATGCCTTGAACATAGGCTTGTTAGGGTTGACAATTAGAGTAACAAACAAAAGACTAATGAGATTCGTTTTCCCAAGTTACGTAATATAATCATGCATTCCCCGACATGCACGCCCCTTTGCTTCTGTGATACATTCTCCTAACTGCTAATTGAACATAAGACGCGTTGTTTACTCTATTGTGATTTCCATAGTGCTCATTGTGATTCTCGATTTTGATTCTGGTCTGACTTCAAAGGCTTTAGGTCACCACATCTAGAATGTTCGGATATCTTTGACATCTTCATATTTTTAGATGTGAGCATCTCTTCAGTTTAAAAGACCAACTCCATTATCCTCCAACAATATTTTGTTCAAATTATGCAACTTCACTTTATCTCATCTTATCTGAAGATCCTTCATTACAATCTGGCTAAACTGAGATTATCCTAACTGCAAATTCCAACATTATCTCGAAATCTACATCATCCAGACGAAACAGAGCCATCAGACATTCACATAGTGTGCATGTGAGAAAAGAGTACACCTACTTTGGTAAACTTTCTTTAAAAAAGATCAGCAGACGAGCATTTCTATTTTTTATGGACATTGCACCGGCGATACTCGTTGCGTCATATAATCCTACACCTGATTTGACAAAACCGCATTGAACGATAACAAGTTAATGTGAAATGAAATAATTCAAATATGAGCATTTCTAATGATACTCGTTTCTAATATCTGATGAATATCTGATAGAAGAAAATATTGTTTCGATCCTGGATATCTTTTTGGGAGGAAGTTGTCAATGAAGAGTCATCTAACGAATCGAGATTGCTGGCCTATTTTGATCTCGATCCTGACATTGTGTCCTTATCTTTCTTGAATTCCTCATTTTTTCTTTTAATCCGGTTCAGGATTTCCATGGGAAGTAGTCTAAAAAATTCATTCAATAACTTAGAAATTTGGATAAGATTATAAAAAAAAATTGTAATTTGTTTTGAAAATTTAGTTAAAGTTATTAATCTTCAGTATTTTAAGTGCTTTAAAGATTTGTGAGAGTGCTTAATCCAATTTTATCATTAAAAATACAATTCAAACACTCCAACTAATTGAATTTTTAGAATTTTATTTACCTAATTTTATCAAAAAAAAATTACTTTCCAAACTATTCTGATGAGTCGGTAAACAACTCACTTCCACGTCATATTATTTGATTTTGTGAAAAAATTCATCCAAATGCAAGATTTATTGTGTTGAATCGTTACCATGTTATCACTTGCAATGCATCAACTGTAGCTGTGTGAAGGCGACCTAGTGTAAAAAGCAACACGATATAGCAATTTTTTTAATTGTCAAAATTTGAACGCGGTTTTCTGGTACGGCAGGGTAATGAAAATGGTCATGCTGGTTTTAAACCCATCATCAAGTGGACTCAACTAGCATCAATCAATTGAAATATATTAAATTATAATTGTCATAACCATGTAAACAAAATGACTGGTAAATTTGAATGGACATCACTCGAGTTAAATAAAATATGTATTATTATATATAGTTTACTTATTATATTATTATATATCATATTATTAAGACAATTTTTTTATATATTATATTGGAAAGACTAAAAATAATTGTAAAAATCGATTATTATAATTTTATTTTAAATTATATATATATATATATAATTATAATTATAATTTTCTATAGAGATCTTTTTTTCACAAATAAACACTATTTTTTTAAATCCTATGTGTTAATAACACATTATAAATTATCAATATAACTTAATTGTTTAATTGAGCATTTGGTTGAGGTGAATTGAGATTTGTTTACCTCTTTTTAAAGATGCGTTTTAATTAGGTATTCATTTATTTGTCATTTATTTTATTTCTAAGAAAATGAGTTTGCATTATTGTTGTGAGATTTCACAAAAATATATGGACTTCATTTTAACTAGACTTGTGACATGATATGTTAATTGTCAAAAATTTTACATTGAATCACATTGATTTTATAGACAAACATATTATATATCTAGAGAGTTTGAAAAATTAATATAAACATATCAAATATACATTCATTTCTGAATATGAGGATGTCACAAGAGTAGGATTGTCCAATGTAGTACTCGGGGATGTTGAAAACATATCTTCACAGACTATGTACTTTTCCAAATCCTTTATATGATCTTCCGCACAATCTAGGATGTAATAAATTCTCCACTAGTTCCTTTGAAGCTCATTAAGGAATGAAATGATTTCATTTTTATCATCATGATTCTCCTTAATAAATTTCCTTATTACTATTATCAAGTGTCAATGAAGAGTGACCATGTACATCTATTGATTTCTCCTGGACTTTTTGTGCACAAGGTCTAAGAAGCAATGAGAATTGTAGATGAATAGAGCAATACTAACACACTAAAGCCAACATCAAAAAATAAAGGTGCAAAGGATATGGAGGCGAAATACAATTATCTCAAGAAAAGAAACAAAATTCAAGGGAAAGGGATCATGTAAAACCCAGCCTGCCAGCGTATCCCCTGACGCTACCATAGAAGGGATAACAATGACCAATGTCACCTAGAAACTAAAATTAATAGGATAAAAAGACATACGAAGACAAGAACATAGTGTTTCCTCAAAACAGGACCTACAACAACGAGAAACACCAATCCACATACCATCTTTGAAACATCAAGCCAAAGACACCCTCCTAACAATTTCAGGATCTGTGCAACTGACCAAGGCATGATTAACACCAATTTTATTTTTGTGACTAGAAACAACCATGCAATAACCATATAGAAGAAGAACATAAGACAAAATACTTCCAGCTTTGTGACGAGCATAAGCAAATAACACTCAGAATCCCTTCTTCACTCTAAACTTTTATTTTCCGACTCCCTCAAAACTAGGTTGATAGGGCTCGTAGAACTGTCAAATGTACTCTCTTATATTCCATGATTATCTTGATAAAAATGCAATGGAATTTGAACCATTTAAAGGATAATGATATAACAAACTAACATAAAGTGAACCATATTGACAAGTATCATCCTCCAGAGGTATAGTTTTTGGAGGGTGGTCCATGCCACCTCTCAATTTCCTCAGGAGATGGTAGTGTCATGGGAACCCACTAACCCCTCCCTCATGTGATCCTCCACCTCCATCATGCATAAAACATAATGATATAATTATAAAAATGTAGAGATTTAAAATAATGGACTAGAAATATGTTACAAAGAATATGTTATATAGAAACAAAATGACCATAATTATGAAGAACATAATTAATCCTTTGGTTTTTTTAATATTAATCTCTTCTGTTGATTGATCCCTTTGGTTTATAATATCAATAATCTCTTGTTTTAATAATTCCTTGGGTTTATTATCCCCTTTGGTTTATAATATTAATAATCTCTTGCTTTTAATAATCCTTTGAGCTTACTAACCTCTTTGGTAATAGCAGAGTTTATAGTATTAATCCTAGGGTCTTTAGTCCCTTGGTTTATAATATAAATCCTAAGGTTTAATATTATTGACTTATGTCTATAATATTAATCCCATGAGTTAATAATATTATTATTTCAATTGCAATATTAAATCAATGTAGTCACATTTCAATCTAGTATTAAAGTTTTTATTTTTAATTTCATTTTCCCCTTGGGTTTATTAATCCATTTGGTTTACAATCATAGGTTTTATAATATTAATCCTAGGCATTTTATTTTTTTCGAAATATCGTTGCAGGGATTATTGTCCTCTTCTTGACTCTTAGCTTATTATTCATTTCTGCAACTTATTATATCAACACCGACAACTTTAGAACTTTCCTTCTTTCTGACCACGAGACTCCAATGGGGTAGTAGCAGAGGAATACCTTTCATATCAAAGCACCGAATAGATTACTAGGGTTTTTAATAGCATATTTAGGGCTTCATATTACACATTGATTCATCTCTACAGTCTGATGCAGCTGTGAGGATTGAACCCAGGTCACCCGCATGGGAAGGAAGGTGGCTCCTTTTTTCTGTAGCTAGAAGGCGATCTGAAATGGTTATATCAGCTGCACATATTCCTTATCTTATTTTTTCTCATACATATCTACTGCTCATATATTTGTTCACAAATATGAATAATTAACCACATCTACCAAATATTGTCAAAGGTAGGCCTAGCACAGTTACTCTGCAGAGCCTTTATGATTATATATAGTCTTTAGAAAAGCATAGAGAAGAAAGAGAATTCAAGCTACAAATTGAATTAGAAGCCGTGCCAGAAAATATATTTACATCTCTTGAAGACAAGATCAAAAAACAAATATAAAATAAAATAAAACTATTGGAGAATAAAAGGGAGAAAATGGAGATTAGAATACATGTAATAGAAAAACAAAGCCAAGGTACAAACCAAACATCCCAACAAGGAGATGCTGATACTTTAGAAAGTATTAAAATGAAGGAGATGATTAAAGAACTAGAAGAAAAATTTAAGAACAATCTCACCCTAAATAGTGTAGCACGTAAATTAGATATCAAACCCATTAAGGAAGAAATGAAAAAATTGATAGAATTATACCATGAGTGTAATAAAAGGGCCTTGAACCTTATAATATTTGGTTTGAAAGAGGAGGTAGACCAGGATACTTTAGCCATAGCCCAAACATAATTAAATAATAGATTACAAATTGAAATAACGTGTCTCACAAAAATAAAAGTTTGGGGAAATTAACTGAGAATGAAGGAAGGTTGATCTGGATAAGAGTGAGATATACTGACCATAAGTATGACATACTTAGTAAAACCTCAAGTCTAAAAGGAACGAGAATATTTATAAATGAATATCTCATTCCAGAAGATCAAGAAGAATTAAAAAAGGAGGTTACAAAGGTAAAAGAAGCTAGGAATGAAGGAAAATGGGTACTGATCAGAAATAGAAAAGCCGTTATTCAAGACAGGAACAAAAAAGATACTAATAAATAGCAATTCAACATGCTCTGGATTCTTTCTTGGAACTTTTGGCGCTTTTCATGGAACAAAGGCCCCAAGATAAGTTCGATCACGAATGAAGTTGATATTATATTACTAGTTCAAACATGGGAGCACAAAGAATATAAGATCCCTAACATAGATGGATTTATACTATGCTCAATCTTGAACAAGCCATCCTACCGTAAAGGTATTGGGGGTATAACTTGTTACATTAGGAAGAGCATCTCCCCCCATGCTAGAATTTATAAAAAAGAGCTTACAACCAATATATTTTGATAGAAATTGTTGACATTAAAGATAAAAAAAAACCTACATAGCAATCTATTATTTTTCCCATATCAATTCTAACTTCTATATGGAAAAAAATTTAGATAAAAATGGTCCTTATAATGGTTTAGAGAATGATATTTCTAGCCTAAGGAATGAAGGTGATATCCTCTTAATGAGTGTCTTTAAAGCTCAAAATTTAGGCAACCAAGCTATTCTTCTAAGCAATTATTCCAATCCTAATCCTCTTTGGTTAGATGAAGACCTTCCTCTAGCTAGCCAATACAAAAGAAGCTCTAAAGATCTAGGGGAAAATTTGTTTGGCTTTGAGCTAGTCAAGCTCTACAGTGCTTAAGATTTCATAATTTGCAAAGATCTAAAGAACTGGCCCAACTCTAGCAAGATGACCTATATCCATGAGCTTGGTAGCAGCGTGGCTGACTATGTTATTTTTTATTTCTCTTTATTCAACGAAATAATAAATTTTGACATCTTAAACGAACATGAGCCTAACTCAGATCATAGACCTTTAATTATAACTATCAATTTTGTCATCATAGATATCCCATAGAAGATAATCCTTATAGCCAAAAGAACTTAATCATTGATAGAAATAAAAATGATCTTTTTCTAAATGAATTAAAAATTAATTTGCTCCTTTTATCTAGTATAGACAAAATAAAACATCTCTAACATAATTATACTACAACCCTCTCATATTCTATTAAAAATTTCCGAATTGAAGTGTCAAGTAATAAAAGAAATAGAAAAACCAACCCTTGGTATAATAAAGATTTCAGAAGTGAGAGGAGAAAAATTAAGGAAGTTGCTGATGAGTCTCGCAAAATTGGCAAGATAAAAATATACAAAGCCCTAAATAATAGGAAAAAAATGCAGCATATTCATAAAAGACAAGAAAATCTCTTACACCTCTTTGAGGTACCTCCTAAGAGATTTTGGAGGCAGATTCTAACTATAAAAACTAAACATAATAATATAATTTCTTTACATGATTGGAATTCTTGTCTTAAAAATATTTATGAATCTCCAAATATCATAGATAACTTTGAAATAATAACTTTTATCATTAGAAGACATATTTTTGGGTTAAGCGCCTGGAAAATGGAAAAGCTAAGCACATTGAAGGTTACCACACAGAAATCTTAAAAATTGGAGGTTCTATCCACATCCCTCATATCCACAAGCTTTTCAATCAAGAAGTCAAGAAAGGGTTCCCTAAAACATGGACTGAGAGCCTCATTATTCCTATTTTTAAAAGTAGGGATACAAATAACCCCTCTAAGTATCGGAAAATTATGATTAGATCTCTCTTACCCAAGTTATATGGTATTATTTTGGAAAATAATATGAGCGAATGGCTTGAAATTAAAGGTAAGCATGCTAAATCCCAAGCGGGTTTTAGAAGGCAACACTCAAAAACGAAAAAACTCATTACGCTTAGGATCATTGTGGAGGAATGTCGTAATGATAAATCCAATCCCTTTGGTTTCTTTATGGACTTTAGAAAGGCCACTAGTTTCTGGAAAAAGTTAGAAAAACTGTACATGACTAAATCCTTAACCAACAGGATTCTTCTGAAAAGACAGTTGTACAGTTTGCGCATGAAGGAAGGTACAACAATAACCGATCATTTGAATACTTTTAATACTCTCTTGGTGTAGTTATATAGCATAGAAGTAAAATTTGATTCAGAAGATAAAGATGTAACTTTATTATGTTCTCTACCTGAGTGATGGGATCATTTGGTTACTTCTATAAGTCTTATTTCATCAGAAACCCTTGAATTTGATGATGTTGTTGGAGCTATGCTGTCTGAAGAAACCAGAAAAAGGTCAAATTTAGAAACCTCTACATCAGAAGCAATGATGGTTAGAGGTCGATCTAAAGAAAAATGCTTCAGTCAGAAAAATAACTCGCGGTCAAAATCGAAAGGGAAGAAGAGTAAGCTAAAATGATGGTTTTGCGGCAAATCGAGACATTTGAAGAAGGACTATTGGAAGAGACAGCAAAAAACCAAAGGAGACTCTTCAACAGAAAATAAAGAAGCAAACACGATAGATACAGGTTCAGGTTCGGCATCTGGTTCAGGTATAAGTAATGAAGTTTTATCAGTTAATTTTTCAAATCATGATCAACATTGGCTATTAGATTCTGGTGCGTCCAATCACATGTGCATCCATAAACAGTGGTTTAAATCTTATAAGTCAATTAATGATGGAGTAGTTTACATGGGAAATGATGTCTCATGTAATGTTGTGGGAATTGGAAGCATCCAGATTAAAATGTTTGATGGCACAAATAAAATCTTAACTGATGTAAGACATGTGCCTGAACTTAGAAAATATCTTATTTCTCTAGCAGTGTTAGACACAAATGGATATAAAACTCTTATTCAAGGTGGAGTAATGAAAATTTACAAAGGAATCCTATTATTAATGAAAGCAAAGAAAGTTGGAAATCCTTTTCAGTTAGAAGGAAGAGCAGAGTCAGATAATGCTTCAACTGTATCTGAAAACGAGAGTGACTCTATTTGACTATGACATCAACGGTTGGGCCATATGAGCGAAAGAGGATTAAAAATTTTACCTGATCGTATGTTACTTCCTAGTTTAAAGTCTTTTAAGTTAGATTTCTGCAAACATTATATATATGGGAGAAAAAGCAAACATAAATTTTAAACTGGAAAACATACTAGCAAAGGAATCCTTGATTATATCCATTATGATGTTTGGGGTCCAACTCCTACAACCTCATATGGAGGATCATCATATTTTGTATATTTTATAGATGATTTCTCTAGGAAAGAAAGTCTGATGTATTCACAGTTTTCAAGAAGTTTAGAGCATTAGTAGAAAATGTCACTCGAAGAACCATTAAATGTTTAAGAACTGAAAATGGTTGTGAGTTTACTTCAAAGGCATTTGATAATTATTGAAATGAAGTTGGGATCGAAAGACATAGAACTACTGCTTATACTCCTCAAAAAAATGGAGTTGTTGAACGCATGAACAAGACTCTTTTAGAAAGAACAAGAAGTATGCTAAGTAACACCAATTTGCAGAAGGAATTATGGATAAAAACAATATCTATAGCTTGCTATTTGATAAATTGATCACCATCAACTGCAATAGGATGCAAAATTCCTCAAGAGGTATGGAAGGGTCATCCTTGTGATTATTCTAAACTAAAAGTTTTTGGTTGTGATACATATACTCTAATTCCGAAACATCAGCGTTCTAAATTAGATCCTAAATCAAAAAGATATATCTTTGTTGGATATGGTGATGGGATTAAGGGATAGAGGTTGTGGGATCCTACTACTCATAAGATCATCATTAACAGAGATGTTAAATTCAATGAATCTTCACTCGATAATCCAGATGTAGATATTAAATTAAAACAAGAAAATGTACCTAGGTTTCAACATATTCAGTTTGAAACCAGTTCAAATACTGATGATGGTAAATATGAACAAGTTTCAGATGCAGATCATGCAGAAGTTCCTACAGATAATAATCAGCAAATTGTGGAAGAACCAGAAACATCTTTAAGAGGGTCCACAAGAATCAGACATCCTCCTAAAAGGTATGATTATTATGTTACTTTAGTTGCTTTAGTTGCTAATGATGATGAACCTTTATGCTATTAGGAAGCTGTAGAAGGTTCTATCAGTGATAGGTGGAAAGGAGCTATGAACGATGAAATGAAGGAATTATACAAGAATGCCACATGGGACCTGGTAGAACTTCCTAATGACATAAAAACTGTAGGATGTAAATGGGTTTTTAAATTGAAAAGGGGTGTTGACGATAAAGAAAAAAATTACAAAGCGAGACTTGTTGCGAAAGGTTTTTCTCAAAAAGCATAAATTGACTTTCATGAAATATTTTCACCAGTTGTTAAAATTGTTTCAATTCAGATTGTCTTCGCATTAGTTGCTTTACTTGATTTAGAATTACAACAACTAGATGTTAAGACTGTATTCTTATATGGAGATTTAGCTGAAGAGATTTATATGGAACAACTTCAAGGGTTTGTTCAAAATCGCAACAAGAAATTTTTCTGCAAGCTCAAGAAATCATTGTATGGTTTGAAGCAATTACCGAGACAATGGTACAAGAAATTTGATTCTTTCATGATGAGCCAAAATTGTATAAGAAGTGAACATGATCATTGTGTTTACTTTAAGAAATTAAGTAATGGCATATTCATTATCTTAGTATTATATGTTGACGATATGCTTCTAGCAAGCAAAAGCATAACTGAGATCAATAGGTTAAAGGCTCAGATGGCTAGGACGTTTGATATGAAAGATCTAGGAGCAGCAAGACAGATTTTGGGCATGGAGATTTTCAGAGACAGGAGCAATGGTAAGCTGTGGTTATCACAACAGAAGTATATTGAGAAAATACTCTTAAGGTTTGGTATGAACAATGTGAAACCAGTTTCACTCCCTTTAGTTTCCCATTTTAAGCTTTCTTCAAGTTTATGTCCTAATACAAATGAAGAAAAGGAATATATGTCTTGAATACCTTATGCTAAAGCAGTAGGAACTTTGATGTATGCGATGGTTTGTACACGACCAGATATTTCACATGCAATTGGGGTTGTCAGTAGGTATATGGAAAATCCAGGGAAAGAACACTGGGCAGCAGTGAAATGGGTGCTTCAGTGTTTGAGAGCCGCAAGTGATTATTGTATCACTTATAACAAAAGTAGTGAATTTGTTTGCAGATATGTTGATTCCGATTTTGCAGGTGATTTGGATAAGAGAAGGTCAACTTCATGATATGTCTTTACTCTTGCAGGTGGAGCTATTAGCTGGATGTGAAACCTACAAAACATTGTTGCTTTATCCACTACAGAAGCAGAACACATAGTTGCTTCAAATTCTTGCAAAGAAGCCATTTGGTTGAAAGGTTTGTTTGGTGAGTTTGGTAGGTTGCAGGACAACATAAAGTTATTTTGTGATAGTGAAAGTGAAATTTCTTTGGTTAAAAATCCTGCCTATCATAGTAAATCAAAGCATATACCTATAAAGTATCATTTTTTAAGACAGGGTATCACTGAACGAGGAGTTTCTCTTGAAAAAGTGCATACAAAAGAAAACTGTGCAGACATGTTCACGAAACCTGTTTTATTAGAGAAGCTACGATGGTGTCTGGCTTCTCTTGGCTTGCAGAAAAAATGAAAATAATAACAAGAACAAGGTATCATGCTAATTGTTGTCAAGGTGGAGATTGTTGAGATTTTGCTGGCTAAAATCTCATGGATAATGCCAACCATAGGATTTGTTCCAAATCTGATGGCATCAAATCCTAAAGAGGAGATATTATATCTTATTTTGTTGTGATAGGATGCAATTGAATTTATTATTCAGTTTCTTCTCTACATCTATAAATTGTAAGCCCATAGAGGCAAAAATATATTTAGAGTGAGGAAGAGGAAGTGCAGATATGAGAAATCTCCAGTTGAAATTCATTGTTTCTATTTTCTGCTATCTACTGTGTGTGAATTTTATTTAGTTTCCGCTGTGCATACTATAACACGGTTAGGGTTGACAATTAGAGTAACAAATAAAACATTAATAAGATTCGTTTTCCCGTTACGTAATATAATCATGCATTCCGGGACATGCACGTCCCTTTGCTTTTGTGATACAGTCTCCTAACTGCTAATTGAACGTACGACGGGTTGTTACTCTATTGTGATTGCCATAGTGCTCGTTGTGATTCTTGGTTTTGATTCTGGTCTGACTTCAAAGGCTTTAGCTCACCACATGTAGAATGCTCATATCTTCATATTTGTAGATGTCAGCATCTCTTGAGTTGTTTAAAAGAGGAACTCCATTATCATCCAACAATATTTTGTTCAAATTAGGGAAACCTTATTTTATGTCGTCTTATCTGAAGATCCTTCATTACTATCTCGCTAAACTGAGATTATCTTAATTGCAAATTCCAACAAGACGAAACAGAGGGATCAGGCATTCAAACGAGAAAAGCGTACACCTACTTTGGTAAACGTTCTTTAAAATTTTTCACAAGACGAGCATTTCTATGTTTTACAAGACGCACTCTTCGTGTCATATAATTCTACACCTGATTTGACAAAACTACCTTGAACGATAATAAGTTAATGTGAAATGGAATAATTCAAATATGAGCATTTCTTTTTTTTTTTTATGTACATTGCCCCGACGATACCCGTTTCGAATATTTGATAGAAGCAAATAGAAGCAAATATTGTTTTGATACTTGTATCTTCTTGCGACGAAATTGTGAGTGAATTGAGATTGCTGCCCTATTTTGATCACGATATTGTGTCCTCGTCTTTCTTGAATTCTCAATATTTTTTTTTTTATCAGATTCGTGACTTTCACTACGCACATTACTTGAATTTGTGAAAAATTCATCCACATGCAAGTTACCATGACATTTCTTGCAATGCAGGCGAGCTAGTGTAAAAAGCAACACGATAGAGAAAAAAATAATTTAATTGTCAAAATCTCAGTGCGGTTTTGTGGTGCGAGAAGGGCGCTGAAAATGGTCATTCTGGTTTAAAATCCATCATCAAATGGACTGAACTAACATCAATCCATTGAAACATATTAAAATATAATTGTTATAATTTTGTAAACTGATTGACTGGAAAATTTGGGTAGACATCACAGTATTTAAATAAATTAAATTATGCTGTTATATATATCATAATATTACATTTTAAACTAAATCACTGGTAAATTTGGATAGATATCACAACACTTCAATAAAATAAATTATGTTATTACATATATCATATTTTTGAAAAAAAAAATTATATATATTATAGTACAAATATTAGATAAAATTGTAGGTTTTTAAAATTATAATTCTATTCTAAATTACTATTATTCCCCAAAAAAATATTAATTCAAATAAAATAAATACAAAATTAAAATAATTAAAAAATCATAAAAATTAATAATTTTATTTCAAATTATTATTATTAAATATTAAAAAATATATATATTTTTTAAATCATGGCAATCCATTCTATAGAGATTTTTGACAGGTGAATGACAATAACTCATAATATTTAATTTTTATTATTAAATATTTCCTCGAAGTGAAATTTTTCGATCCTTCCATCCATGGAGAAATTATTAATAAATAAATTAAAATTTTAAAAATATACTTTCAAAATTCAAATGAGCATAACAGTAATAAAAAATTAATTAAAACTCAAATGAAATATATTTATACACAGCTGGATATTTATTCGAAACATGGATTTATATACTTTAAACGGATCTTCCTTGTTAAAATATCAAAACTTGGATTTATAAAACATTAAACGGATCTTACTTGTTAACAATTCGATCTTACTTGTGAATTTAGATTTATTTACTTCCTTTTAAAATATGTTTTCATTATGTATTCATTTAGTTGTTATTTAATTTCTTTTTAGAGTATATGTTTTGTTTAATTGATTTTTTTTGTAATTTAAAATTAAGCTTATATAGGTAATATTAAATTATGCTCTTAAGATATTTTATTATTTTATTAATAAATTATAACTACAAAATGGAATATAACTTTAAAATTTTCCATTTCGAACATTAATTAATAAATCAACCTAGAACGTGTCAATACATAAATAAAAAAAACATAAACATATTAATATATGATATGGAAAAAAATGTTGAACAAAAACTGTAAACGTTTATATCAAAAAAATTAACTCATGAGTAGGAATTTTAATTTTAACAAACTATATTAAGAGCTAAGAATTAAAAATTGAACAAACTATATTAATCTGTATATATGTCTTTCATTTACATAAATGAAGAATTAAAACATAACATTCAAACTATTTAAGAAGAAATTTTGAGGATTCAAGTTTGGTTTGGTTTTGTGATCTTGTGGCTATTTTAAGTAAGATCACAATATGGTGACAGTGTAGGTGGTTTAATCTATGGATTGCTCTGGTTGTTGTGACAACTACATTATTTAGTATTAACTAGTTGTTAACTAGTAAATGACATTTTATTATTTAAAAAAAAAAAAGACTGAGACACATAATGCTCTTTTGGAAAAGTTTTTTTTTTTTAATTGTATTATGAAAAATAAAATTGGTTATGGAAAGTAGTTCCATAAAAAGTGAAATAGCTGATGGTAAATATTTTCCACGAACTAAAAGGTGGTTGGAAAGTTTGACCAGTTATCTGCTCCTCTGGAGATAAGAGACTCATCTCAGTGAGGAATGGAGGTTCTGTTTAGAGACTAAGTAGGAGAGTGGAAAGTTTTCGTGAGCTGGTAGAGACTAGTGGAAAATGTCTCAGGCTTTCCTGAAATTTTTTGGTACTGACTGGACTTGGGGTCCTGAGGTCACAACATAAAACTATCGTCAACCTGTACCTTTCAGTTGTGGAGCACGGAGGAAAGAGTAGGTCATTATTACCTCTCTTGAAGGTTGGGTGGACATCACCAGCCTTAATTACTTTCAGATAAGTGACTTCATTTTTTTTCTTTTGGAATCTTTAGACATGAATATTAATTTTCAGTTAATTGTATACAAATAATTAATAGTTAGTTTTTAGGACATCAACGTTATCCTTTAGGTTAATGTATAGTGGAAAGAATGAGTTATGAATTTACTACTGTATGGGTGGATATTTGTAAATTTTGGCATTATTCTTGTAGAGTTCTGTATAATAATCTTAAAGGCATTTATGGTTTTGCACAATAATCTTGAGTGTATTTATATAAGGAAAAGAACTAGAATGGCTACTAGAGTCTTTAAGAAAATATGCATTGGATTGATGTTAAATTAAGATTGGTATACTATGTTTAGAATTTTAAAGCCAAAATTCCTATTACTGTTAAACGCATTCAAAAAGAACAAAACCTGAGTAATATTGTTGATAGCATGATTTAATTATAATTTTATTGTGCAAAAGAAAAGTAGTAGACAAGGACTACTTACGAGAGTGTCACTGAGTTGAACTGTTGGTTTCAGGTATGAGAAAGAAAAACAACCCAAAACATATCGTCAACCCTAAATTATCTGTTGGGGGTCCCATGTTTTGGCCAGATTGGCGAGACCAAAAGATGAGACAACATCATAACCACTTTTGGGCCCTAGGATCTAGCCCTCCTAGACTCGGAGAGGGATCTCTCCATTAAAAAAAAGAATGATAAATATATTTGAAGCTCAAAACAGATGTTAGGCTAGGTATGAAGCACAAAGGGGGGTTTAAAATGATTTGGTTGGTTGGTTGCTGGGTTGGTCATGAGATCATAGACATGAGAAAGTAATGGGGGAAAAAAGGACAAAGTAGCAGGATGTTTCAGCAAAGAGGATAGGTCAAGAGAGTGCCATCCATTGGGCTATGGAGTCATGAAAGGTAATTACATGCAACAAATAGCCAAGGCTTTCAGAGGGAAAGTCATCTACACTAAAGGATCTTTTTAGATAGATGATGGAATGGAACATTAAGGCAAGAAGGTGGAAGAAGGAAAGCAACCCAACTTCTGTCTATAGATCAGGCCATAGGTTATTTAACTCCAGACCTGCTTGGAGATACTCATAGGAAACTCTCAAAGAGGGACAAAGGGGCAGCTTATAGATCAGACCAGAGGTCATTTAACTCTAGGTCAGCTTTAGCACGCTCCCAGGGGAAAAACAGAGATACTTTTTAATGAAGAGATCTTAGAAAGGTCAACTAGTCGCACAAGGATCCTAGTGGACAGGGCTAACTCTAATCCCCAGTGTTCCCAAATCTTCCAGCTTAAACCAAACAAGAACAACTAAAGACAGATTCCATTTAACTCACACATCAGCTAGCAGCATAAGGAACTACTACACTGGTTAAATCATCTGAAATCAATCCTTAGATAACACATTTAGCGGAAAAAATTGAAGGCAAGGAGAGGAGAAACATAGGGCACCCAACAAGGACGAATCCTATGCCACTATTCTGATGCAAGCGAGTAGAACATGAAACAGCATGTAAATGTAATAAACAAAGTTAGAAGACATCACCAATAGTAATAGACCAGGATCTTGTGAAATGTGCTTTGATTAATTGATGAAAAACCAGTCACATACACTGAGCTCAATGGCTGTTACAATCCAAAATCCTCCTCCCAGCCTAATACATAACAACTACTCCGCTATCCCTCCCAAGACTGTTCTAACAGTCAGGATGAATCCCTCTAACAGCAACGACAGCAGCCGAACAACAACGGCCCAACAACAACCCTTCACAATATTTTCTTTCGGATTCTTATAGGAGAAAGGAAAGACAGTGGTAGTTGTAAACTTAAATACAACATTAACAATCTGAAGCAGTAGGAGAGCCGAGGCCCCATCTGGTTTTAATCCTGAGCATTTATCTTTGGTACTCGTCGCAGTGTTCTGGTGAATTGCACAAAAAGGCAGAATAATGATGTTAAGTTCTGTCATACCGTGTAACAAATGCTTTTGATGATGCAGGACGGTTGATAGGGAAGAAATATTCATTTGGACCCAAATTAGACTGAAACGGTATTGTGTACCATGTCCTTTCATGGAAGAACGTTCTGCTGATACAGAAACATTGATAGTATTATATTTCAGTGCATTGGACTGTCTGAACGATCCACTAGGTCTATGATTTTGATACCTTTGCCTTCTGATAAATGAATTAAGGCTTAATATCTTCAATTACAGGCCTTAACGCACTATTTTTCCCTGATACTCTTTGCCGCTTTCTAGATTTCCTCTAACTGCGAAACCTATGCTTTAATGGAGCCGACGAGGTTTTGCAGAGATTTAATTTGGTCCTATTATAAAGTTAAAAGTGGGTTTTTAACCCTTTTTAATGCAATTTGAGGCCAAACAAAGGTAACGATAGAAAGAATGAGGGTTTATAAAACTAAACCAAGGGTGTATGCATGGTTTAAGAGGGGCATAGGAATTATTTCGAAGTCTTAGGGGGGAATTTGGGGGGTAAGAAAGGGGGAATTTGACAAAGGGAAAAAGGGATGGAAAGGGATATTTTGCAGGGGTATAAGGGGTAAATGAAGGCTTTAGGAACACAATTTGTCACAATCAGAGAGGCTTTATAATGGGATTTTAGCAAAGGGGATTACATCACAGGGAAAAGGCTCAGAAGACTTCAAGGATGGTGTGTCTCTAGGGGAGATGCATTCATTGAAGTCTCAGAAACATTTTAGCCCCCTACTTTTCTTGTCAAAAAATTATACGGGGGCTAACAGTGGCTCCACATGGGGATGGCTTATTCTTGAAGGCGTCAAGAATCCAAAGAATGATCTTTGGTGTAGGCCAGATGCCTGCTGCTTGGCACATCCGTTTATTTCTTGGATCAGCTGCCACAAATCATGAAGACATCATATCAACAGTAAAAATTCTCCCAAACAACTACCTACCCAGACTATAGTCCTAACTTTTTTTTTTCCTGGGTGCATTTGGACTAGCAGACCCTTTACATCATTAATTTTTACGAAAAAGAAAATAAACCTATCCTAATTCTACCCTTATTTCTCCATGAGGCCAGATTATACTGTTGGCCTCATAGCTTCTCTACCTAATCTAATATCTGCAAGGATTAAACTGTATAACAGATTACTTCCCTACATTCTAAGACAGAAATTGAAAACAGTCAAGCCAGGATTAAACTGTTTGACTTGCTGGACTTTGCAGAAATTAAAACAACTAAGTACATGCTCATAGACTGAGCTTTATTGAGCTTTTCCTACCTACCCTACTCCAACTGAAATATTTACAGTCTAGCTTACAAACATTGTCTTCCAATGCAACCAGTCCATCAAATGATCCCATGACTGATCTTTCTTGCTCAACGCCTTGAGAAGGCTCGATAGGCAGGGCAACTCCCACTCTTTTCGTTCCACAACAGTAGCTTTGAAAAATTTTCTTTCTATCTGCAACATGCTGCTCAAAAATACCTCTGGTCCTTCTTCAAATGTTTGCAGGAAATGTGCATAAGGATCATGATATGATACCTGGTGATGAATATGTGGTAGGAAGGCTTCAACCAGGATTTCTTCTTCTACCACTGGGTCAAGAACATGAATTTCTTGAGGAAGAGAATATTCTTCATCTTCTGAACTGGAGGACTCATCATATATGGCAGTGTTGTCCTCTTGGAGATCTGATATATTCTTCTCTGAGGTGCTAAGCTCTGTGATAAGGTCTATGTATTCTTGAGCAAGGGCTTGTTCCATTGCTTCCTCTTTTTCAGAAGAATGCTCATTTCTTTTAGCTTGCTCAAGAATCTCTTCTTTTCTTTCCTCCTCCTCTTATGAAAGGAAAGAATGCTGGTTTCCAGTCTCACTGATGATCTGCTGTAGAGCATAATGGAGATTCAAAGAATCTTCATCTGCTATTATATTATCATAGCTCTCCCCATCAGTATCATAGATAGACTGACTGGTTTCATTACTTCTCTGAAATTGTTGGCTCTGATCTTCCTCCCATGAATCTAAGGATGATGGTCCTGCAAGCTCGGCTTCCCTTTGAAAACACTCATCATCAAACAGATCATAAATAGGAAAATCATAACTGTAAGTAATGTCACCCACCAAACCTTCTGGATTCTCAATAGGTCTTTCCTCGTCTTGATCCACAGAGGAGTCTTCAGGATCTGAATCATCAAACTCAAGAGATGAATGAGAAGGAGCGTGTGTTCTAGAAAATATTTCAGAGGTGGACCGCTGGTTTAATATCCGATCAATCTCTTCTTCTGTCAAAAGAGGGGTTTCCCTCTCATCATGGCCGGAAGAACAACAGTCCTCATTCTCTTGTATTAGCTGACTGGGAGGCGGGATGTTTACTTGAGCCTCTTCTTCCACATAAGATTTTGCCTCCTCTATATGGTCTCTTATTTTTTCAAGGCAGCGTTCCCCATTAGCTTTTTCCATTAGGTCATGATATTTTCTAGTCAGCATAACACCATACACAGGTAAGCAATCAGTAAACTCCTTATCACTTCCCTCTTCGTATCCTACAGATTCTTAAGCATCATACATGTCTTACTCATCTTCTAGGTCCTGAGTTTGTTCTTGTTCTGGGAGATGCATGGGTTGTTCGAAATAATCATCATTTGCATTCAGGTTAGCCATGTACATTTCCAGCACTTTACCAAACGTTTCTGTTAATTCATTTAATTGATTATACAAAGCATCATACTTTGTATCTCTGTCCATGTTTGGATTCATGCTTATGCAAAGATGGCTATTGCTTCTTCCCAACCAGTTCATAGTCTTCTACCAGTGGAGTCACTTGGTCTTTTGGGAGTTATGGAGTGTGGAGTCGCCAGGTGGATGTATATGAATGCTTGAAGCAGGATGTTGTCCACCATCACCAATGAGATGCCAATATAAAGGCAAAGAGGTCTCTCCCCAGTGGAGTCGCCATTATGTTGGGGGTCCCATGTTTTTGCCAGATTAGCGAGACCAAAAGATGAGACAACATCAGAACCACTTTTGCGCCCTAGGATCTAGCCCTCCTGGATCCGGAGAGGGATCTCTCCATTAAAACGAAGAATGATAAATATCTTTGAAGCTCAAAACAGATTTTAGGCTAGGTATGAAGCACAAAGGGGGGTTTAAAATGATTTGGTTGATTGGTTGCTGGGTTGGTCATGAGATCATATACATGATAAAGTAATGGGGGGGGAAAGGACAAAGCAGCAGGATGTTTCAGCAAAGAGGATATGTCAAGAGAGTGCCATCCATTGGGCTATGGAGTCATGAAAGGTAATTACATACAACAACTAGCCAAGGCTTTCAGAGGGCAAGTCATCTACACTAAAGGATCTTTTTAGATAGATGATGGAATGGAACATTAAGGGAAGAAGGTGGAAGAAGGAAATAAACCCAATTTCTATCTATAGATCAGGCCAAAGGTCATTTAACTCTAGACCTGCTTGGACATACTCATAGGCAACTCTCAAAGAGGGACAAAGGGGCAGCTTATAGATCGGACCAAAGGTCATTTAACTCCAGGTCAGCTTTAGCACACTCCAAGAGGAAAAACAAAGATAAGTTTTAACGAAGAGATCTTAGAAAGGTTAGCTAGTCGCACAAGGATCCTAGTGGACAGGGATAACTCTAATCCCCATTGTTCCCAAATTTTCCAACTTAAACCAAACAAGAACAACTAAAGAAAGATTCCGTTTAACTCATACATCAGCTAGCAGCATAAGGAACTACTACACTGGTTAAATCATCGGAAATCAATCCTTAGATAACACATTTAGCAGAAAACATTGAAGGCAAGGAGAGAAAAAACATAGGGCACCTAACAAGGGTGAATCCTATGCCACTATTCTGATGAAAGCTAGTAGAACATGAAACAACATGTAAATGTAATAAACAAAGTTAGAAGACATCACCAATAGTAATAGGCCAGGATCCTGTGAAATGTGCTTTGATTAATTGATGCAAAACCAGTCACATACACCGAGCTCAATGGCTATTACAATCCAAAATCCTCCTCCCAGCCTAATAGATAACAACTACTCTGCTATCCCTCCCAAGACAGTTCTAACAGTCAGGATGAATCCCTCTAACAGCAACAACAGCAGCCGAACAACAACGGCCCAACAAAAACCCTTCACAATATGTTCTTTCGGATTCTTATAGGAGAAAGGAAAGACAGTGGTAGTTGTAAACTTAAATGCAGCATTAACAATCTGAAGCAGTAGGAGATTCGAGGCCCCATCTGGTTTTAATCCTGAGCATTTACCTTTGGTACTCATCGCAGTGTTCTAGTGAATTGCACAAAAAGGCAGAATAATGATGTTAAGGTCTGCCATACCGTGTAGCAAATGCTTCTGATGGTGCAGGACGGCTGATAGGGCGGAAATCTTCATTTGGATACAAAGTAGACTGAAACAATATTGTGTACCATTTCCTTTCATGGAAGAACATTCTGCTGATATGGAAACCCTGATAGTATTATATTTTAGTGCATTGGACAATCTAAACGATCTACTGGGTCTTTGATTTTGATACCTTTGCCTTCTGATAAATGAATTAAGGCTTAAGATCTTCAAGTACAAGCCTTAATGCACTATTTTTCCCCTGATACTCTTTGTCGCTTTCTAGATTTCCTCTGACTCCGAAACCTGTGCTTTAATGGCGTCGGCGAGGTTTTGTAGAGATTTAATTTGGTCCTTTGATGAAATTTATGGTGCAGAAACCTTCTGGACATCTCCCTGTAATATCGGGCTCTAAATTCAGATTCCTTCCTCTGTGCACTGCACCATTACAATGGCGTATATGAACCATGGGAAATTTCCATTTTCCCTGTAACCCTGCAAAACACGCAAACGAATTAAGAAAACCATGTACAGAGGTGGTGGATGTAACGGGGATGATGCGGGAGACCATGCAGAATGGTGGGGAGTTTTAATCGTGCGGGATGGCAGAGGAAAATGCCACGAACAACAAAATATTTCATGGTGAAAGGTGGCGGACCGCGAAAGAATTTAAATGAAAACCATAAACATCAGCCTATGAATCAATATATGGATAGACGGGTGAATATACGATGGAACACGTGGGGGAATGACGTGGCCGGACCGGTCGACAGCGGAATAGTCAACAGCGGGGCGATTGAATGTGGACCGTTTGATCTCGGGAGGAGATCGACGGCTGGAAATGCATCGGAGGGCGACGGATGGCGGGCCATGCCCTGAGTTATCGCGTGTGCATATGAGTTAACTATCGTGCATCTTCGGCGAGCGATAGTCGTTGGATGGTCCGCCCCAGATCGGATGGTCCATGGCAATATCGTTGGGCATCCACGTCCGAACAATAATGCGCGATGGACGGCGTTTAACGCGCGAGGACAGCGGTTTTGAAAAAGGTACATGGGACGCGTGTCACGCGATGTCTGGAATCGTTGGCCAATCGATAAATACCACCTACTGCCCAAAGGCAGTGCGATAGAAACAGGCTAGTTTATGAACAGTGCGCGGGGTCCACAGGGACGGGTAAAGTCCGAACCGTCGGATCTGCGTTTAAATGGACGGCGATGGCGCGATCGGGGGTTTGGAAGGAGGAAACACGAGCACTATGGAGTTAACGATCGTCGTCCGATCTACAAAGATCAATGGTTGAAACTGCGCCCGGTGAACATATGAGATAGGCGCTCTTTGGGCTGGTGGGTGGTTCTAGTGGCCGGTTACGCGGAGGAAAAGGTGCGGGGGCTAGTTTAAAGGGGATAAGGCCTATTATAAAGTTAAAAGTGGGTTTTTAACCCTTTTTAATGAAATTCGAGGCCAAAAAAAGGTAACGATAGAAAGAATGAGGGTTTATAAAACTAAACCAAGGGTGTATTCGTGGTTTAAGAGGGGCATAGGAATGATTTAGAAGGCTTGGGGGGAATTTGGGGGGTAAGAAAGGGGGACTTTAACAAAGGGAAAAAGGGATGAAAAGGGATATTTTGCAGGGGTACAAGGGGTAAATGAAGGCTTTAGGAACACAATTTGTCACAATCAGAGAGGCTTTATAATGGGATTTCAGCAGAGGGGATTACATCACATGGCAAAGGCTCAGAAAACTTCAAAGATGATGTGTCTCTAGGGGAGATGCATTCATTGAAGTCTCAGAAACATTTTATCCCCCTACTTTTCTTGTCAAAAATTTATAGGGGGGCTAACATTATCTATACACAGACAGAATATAAAAGATGGTCTGGTCATCTGATCAAAAGAAATAATAAGGGAAATTTCTAGTGCAGAGAGAATAGTAGTAATAGTTTTACAACGATAAAGAGTACCTTCTTTGAATAGACCATACTTTATAATGTGAAATAAAGAAATTGCAATTCCATTAAAACATTAAAAACAATTGTAAACAATACAAACTGAAAAGTACTCGGCGCATGCAAAAAAAAATAAGACAAAGAATTCCTATCTATACCAAAGTATTCTTTCTTGAGAAGAAGGTAACCAGAATGCATTGAAACTAGAAGCATCAAGAAATGGATTTCCAAATATAAATAAATACAGTATTATGGATCTATTCAATACATATAGAAACCATAATTGTTCATAATTAAAACAAACTTTTAATTTCGTATTAAACAATAAGGTCCAAGAAACATCCATCGAAACCCAAAATATGGAGGGCTCAGAGGAAGACCCGTCATAGAATAGTACTGGATTATACATTCAATCCATTTGTGTAATATTACAGAATCCATAAAAAAAACTACTCAAGCTCTGGCTCTTGAGAGCAACCTAGAAAACCCTCATACAAATGGGACGAATACTAGAAAAGAAAGTTTTGAAACCCTCTACTTTAACAGTCGGTTGTTAAACGAGTCGACGAGCTAGTGGACAACAGAATACCTGGAGAACCATTGGAACCTATTATCCCAAACCTTCTTTTGAGTTTCAGATATACTATGCATGGATAAAAATTGTTTCCTAGAAGTCAAAGACATAAGCATAAAGAAGGGTTATAAATATAAAAACTGATGCAAAGCTTAATCCAAAATCTTAGAAGGAGACAGGTTATATATATATTCCATCACATTCACCTAAAAATAGATGTGCCTTCTTTAGTAATGCCAAGAGCCAAGCTGGGTTTCTAAAGGACGCAACAAAAAAGAACAAGGAATAAAACATTATTGGATGCAAGAAAAAAATGACAACTCAACAGAGAATTTTTTATCCCCAAACCCTGGAAAAGAATATCTTTACCTATGTCATGGCTGAGAAGTTGAAGGGTTGTCAACATTCTATCAGGAGCGAATGCTATATTTTTCAAATATCATTGGCAGGCGGATGACAGTGTCAAGCTCGAGTATATACTAGTGGTTGAAACCAAGGCTAAACAGTGTAAAGATAGTTGTTTATCAAATCTGACTGAAGGAGGAAACAAAGCTTTGTGTTTCCCTACTATAGAAGGAAGGTCGATAGAATGAGGCCTCATGTCTTCAACTATGGCAGAGCCATCCTTAGCACAGAAGTAAAGGCAAATGATGACAGCGGATACCAAGTAACGACGTAAAAATTGTGTTATTCCTACCACATCTAACCACCATTGATTGAAGGGGGGTGAACGAAGATCGGGAAGCCAGGTGGCCTGCGGTACCTTACACATAGATCAAGAAAATCCCATAGCTAGCCTAGCGTTATGTGGCCAGTACTTGTTAAGCCCGAAGTACAGAAAAATTATAGCTAGTTGGGTATAAGAGTTAAATGCAACGGACATCAAATATAAAAACCGAAGCTTAAAGTTAAAAACTGAAGTGATGCAAAAAAATAGACCTTTATTAATACGCATGCTATGGTGGAATGATGCAAGTGGTAAAAATAATCAATGTATCATTATATTTTGCTATAATTTTCATTTCGTTAATTGGGAAACAAGCATAATAAGTATATAATTAGTATAATAGAAGTCTAAAAATAGATCTAATGATATGTTTTGGTATACATAGTGAGCTAAATGTGTTTTGGATTATATTGTAAGTAATTTTTTTTTTACTAGTAATTATGGAGGTTTTTTTGAGTGTTACAGTTGTCTTTTTATTGATTTATCCCATGAGATCCCAAATTCATGCTTGGAATATGGCACGTGCGTGATTAGCTGAAAGAAATATTTAGTTCAATATTTGGTTCAAGATTTGAGGTATTTTCTGGGTCCCACCTTCCTTCAAATGTTACCCTTCGCTCATTGCACATTGCCCTTCGCAAGTTTTAACACTTACCTCCCATTTCTAATAACAAAACTCCCAATTTGCGATTTGCGAGTGACCCGGCCTCCTTGCCATGTCATCACCCCCATCGAAAATCTTGTTCCCTCCCGCTTCTATATTATTTTTAAATGTTTTGACCCCGATCTGCGATTGTGATATGTATATAAAGTGTTTTTCTCCTCTTGCTCATCATTTATTTAATAATATCTCCCTTTAATAAAATGAAACTCTTCTATCACTTTTAATCCGCCTCGATAATATGTTAAACCTCCATATTTCTCGCTCCTCTTTTATTTCTCCTACTGGCCCACAATTTAACGTGTGCCCTTCTTATATCTTTCACTTGCCCAATCCTTTTGTTTGAAACCTATCTATATGGGTTTTTCCACTCCAACACTCATTCTGTGTTTATTTCAAAACCCTATCACGACAAATAAGAAACCAAAGGAAAGGATCTATGGTAGAGTTTCTCTGAAATAAATTTCTTTGATTACTCTCAACACCAACACATTTCGACAAGGCATGGGGCATCATTGAAGGAACAGTCACAGGTTTACAGAAAATATGACAGCAATGGTTTTAAAGATTCAACACCTATCACTAAATAAAAATATCTACTTAAAGCTCAAAAAAAGTTTGTCAATATGATTAATTCCATCAGAGTTCCATTAGGATTGTAATTTGCTAACAAAAGAAGACAGTCTACTTTTTCTCCTTCTTATATTTTTTATGTTAAGTTTTTATGAAAGGAATCCAAAGGTCTAAGCCTTGCAGGCAGATCCATTATAAAACTATAAATAGACAAAAGACAAAGGAATAAAGCGTTCGTTGGTTGTTTAGCTTATTGTATATTGTGTTGAATATTTTTGAGTTGATAATATATCAGGATGCACTCTTGAGGACTCACAAAATGTGTGGTGTGTGTATGGTTTTCCGTTCTGTTTTTACATACTTTATCTGTCTTTCTAGATTTATCATAAAAGTTCTATATGATGTTTTTATAAGTATTGTGAACCTCCAAGACATATGGATCTGTTTTTGTAAGTCTTGTTCCAATCTTTCATGATTGATTATGAATTGAAGATTGTTCATAAGAATTTCTTGAGGTGGAATTAAACCATGTTTCATGTTTTTATAAGTGTTTTGATCTAGTGTGCATGTTAATATGTTTTTGTTAGTCTTGAATCACAAAGCATTCCTGATTAATGAGGTCATGTTAGTCAGAATAATTTCTTGTAATAGGATTATTTAAATGTAAATGGAGACTCTTGTGAGTATTTTAAAAGAATTCTTTCACTATACATTTCACATCTGGAATTTGTGTCACCCTTTCCACTTAACAGTGGGCTTCTATTTTACATAACCACTGTTTATCACCTATTCTTCTAACCATAAGGATACAAACTAAATTTTTCTACCAAATCGTACACCAATGCCCTCATATGTGTGAGAGACTCTTATTTTCTCAAAATCCCTTTCAATGTGTGTGAGTTTCAACCACTTTCCAAAAAAATAAACTCAATCAAATTATAATAAAAGCCCTTGAGCTTAAGATGTGTCTAGTCAGGCACTTGTCACAATCCAAGTGTTGATTCCAGTGCTAACGTTTTTTGGTGCGTATGCCGAGAGATGAATGTCTTGAAACGAATTATTCTCCCGAGTCTTTTGTTTCATTGCTCATGATCAATTTTTAATGGTGAACAGGAATTGGAAACTTGAAGAAGATTGTGATATTTCACCGGGCGACTCCATGACAAAGAATCCAGTGGTGGCTCCATAGTTTTAGAATGTCAAAGTCCATTGCGTCCATCTTAGGTCAAAGGTTTTCTCCTTTAATTTTTTCATAAATTCATGGTTTTTCCTAATTCGATGCCATCTAAAAATGAATGGAAACATCGTATTTTAATGTTTCTAGGAGATGAAGATGAAAATCCTGCTAAGTACCTAATTGCATTTCATGAACTTATGCACTTGCTAGATTTGTTTCATGAAGATCTCCTCATGAAAATATTTGTGTTTTCCCTTGATGGAGATGTGCACAAATGGTTTTGGTCCTTACCTGCTGGTACTATTTATTCTTTAAGGGAATTTCATGAAATGTTTCATCACTATTGTAAAGGACTATATTCATCTGAGTTGTTGGTTGACAACTTCTGCGAATAATTTGAGTGTTATGTTCAGAATGATAAAGTAGATTCTTCTAGCAATATTATGGAAAAAAATTATGAATAGTTTAAAAATGGTATGGTTCCAGATCAGATTCATACGGATCCAATCATTCCTATTAGTCAGGATGAAGAATATAATGAACATGATGTTCTTCCTTTGTAACCTGATATATTGTTGCCATTTAGTTCTGCTGGTTTAAGTGCCTCTAAGGATTTTGATATCCAGGAAAGTAATCAACAACTTAAAGAAGGCTTTTTTGCCCTTAAATGTAATAAAACATATGTTGTTAATGAGTTGTTGCATGGAGGACAAGAGCAGCTTAGTTTTATTGACATAGCAGTTTTTAAACAACAACAGCTTGGTCTTTTGGATCAGCTAGACATTCCTCATATGTCTTATGATCTGGTTGTTGATTGGATGGATTGATTTTCAAAAGGGGTCTCCAATATAGCAGTAGTTGAAATGACACACACGTTTTATAGCAGTAAGTGTAGGTTTCCAGTTTGTTTCTTGCTGAATATATTATATCCCTTGTGGGTCTTTTCAAATAGTTTCATGCAAGAGTTTTTCTTTATTGGTGAAATGAATTTATGGTTGCACTGGAAATCAAGTTATACTTGATTAGGAATGTTTTCGGTTTATTAGAAGTGGGAGGATGAATAAGCTCGCCACAGGAGAATTTCTTTTTAGTTTTAGATTTTAGTTTGATTGCCGTATTTTAGTTGTGTTGAAATATGTTGCAGAAGATTGAAATCTAGCTTATGACTCCATTACCCAATGGCTAGGCATGCTGGTATTTTTGAGTTAATGAGTAGAATTGTATTTTGGAGAAAGAAGGGTTGGAAAAGGCACTCGAACTACGGTCCTTGAAGCCTCACAAGAGGACTTCATCCCCAATGGGAGCCATTGTTAGCACTGCAATTTTTTAAAGATTTTCAAAGTCTAGTCATAATTCTCCCAGGAATTAATCTTCCTTTTCATTTCAGTTGTAAGATGAAAGTGTCGTTGCCAAAGTGTAGTGGTGAGAAAATTTCATTTCTACCTTCTTTAATTTAATTTTCCCTCTTTACCTTTGATTTTTCCAAAAACCCAAAGTCCAGCATTTCATTTCTTTCAAAACCCCTTTTTAACTATTAAAATCTATTTTTTATAGTTAAAAAGCAGCTCTACCCGCACCACAACAAACCTTGGTAACATCATATATCATATGATATAATTTACCGCACTTAATAACATTGTCGACCACTTACGATTTCATCACAATTGGCTTATCGCAGTTTTAACTTTCATTCACGTTACAATTGTCATCTCCTACAAAAATCGTGATTCCTCGATTGCAATGTAAATGGGCCCCACCTTCCATTCTCATCTTACATCACACTTCATGAATCTTAAACTTTAACTCCAATTCATCATAAAAAAACTCTTGATTTGCAATTTGCATTATTGTCTGGGCCCCACCTTCCCTGCCATGTCACCCTCTTCTCATCGCACATTTCCCTTTGCAAGTTTTAACACTTACCTCCCATTTCTCATAACAAAACTCCCGATTTGAAACTTACGAGCGACCCCACCTCCTTGCCACATCATCACCCACATAGAAAATTGTGTTCCCGCCCACTTGTATCTTATGTTTAAACATTCTAACCCCGATCTACAATTGTGATATATGTATACATGGATTTCCTCCTCCTGCTCATCACTTATTTAATAATATCTCTTGCTAATAAAATGAAACTACGCTGTCTCTTTTAATCCACCTCAATAACTTTTTAAACCTCCATATTTATTGCTCCTCTTTTATTTCTCCTCCTGACCCAGAATTCAATGTGTCTCCTTCTCATATCTTTCACATTCCTAGTCCTTTTGCTTGAAACATATCTATACAATTTTTTACACTCCAACACTCTTTTCACGTTTATTTCGAAACCCTATCACGACAAACAAGAAACCAAAGGAACGAACAACAGTAGATTTTCTTTGTAATATATTTCTACCGTTACTATCAACACCAGCACATTTCCATAGGGCACTAGAAAACATTCAAGGAACAGTCACAGGTTTATAAAAAATCTAGCAGCAAAGGTTTTAAAGGTTTCACACCTATCAAAAACTAAAAATATCTTCTTAAAGCTAAAAGACGGTTTTTCAATATGATTAATACCATCATAGTTCTATTAGTATTTTAATGGCTAAAAATAGCGAACAGTCTACTTTTTCTCCTTCTTATTTGTTTTATGTTAATTTGTTATGAATGGAATCTGAGGTTCTAAGCCTTGTTGGCAGATCTATTGTAACATTATAAATAGACAAAAGACAAAGGAAGAGAGCGTTCATTGGTTGTTCAGCTTATTGTATACAACGTTGAATATTTCTGAGTTGAAATATATCCAGATGCACACTTGAGGAGTTACAAACTGTGTGGTGTGTGTATTTTTTTCCCTTCTATTTTTACATACTTTACGTCTCTTTCCATACTTATCATAAAAGTTCTATATTATGTTTTTATAATTCTTGTGAACCTCCAAGACATATGGATATATTTTTTTAAGTCTTGTTCGAAGCTTTCCTGATTGAGTATGAATTGAATATTTTTCATAAGCATTCCTTGAGGTGGAATTAAACCATATTTCATGTTTTTATAAGTCTTTTGATCGAGCATGCATGTTAATATGTTTTTGTCAATCTTGAATCACCAAGCATTCTTGATTCATGAGGTCATGTTAGTCAGAATAATTCCTTGTAATAGGATTCTTTAAATGTAAAATGAGACTCTTGTAAGCCTTTTAAAAGCATTCTTTCACTATATATATCAGATCTGGAATTTGTGTCACCCTTTCCACTTATTAGTGGGCTTCTCTTTTACATATCCACTCTTTATGTTCCATTCTTCTAACCATCATGCCACAAAATAAATTTTTCTTCCACATCATACAACAGTGCCCTCATATGTGTGAGAGATTCTTATTTGCTCAAAATCTCTTTCAGTGTGTGTGAGTTTCAACCACTCTCCAAAAAAACTCAATCAAATTATAAGAAAAACCTTTGAGCTTAAGATGTGTCTGGTCAGGCGCTTGTCACAATCCAAGTCCTGATTCTAGCGCTAACACTTAGGGTCAGATAATTTACCAATATGTTTGGAAATGGAATTAAAGGTAACTCCCAAAAATTGAACTTTTCTCTTCGAGGCCTTTTGGGTTTGTAACCTAAGCTTCCTTTGAAAGGTAAAAAGTTGGTGGAAGGCTAGTGAGGTATAATGATAGAACTACATGCATACCTTCCAACTCTGGTTGAGATATCTCAAGCATCATATCAAAATGTGGAATAAATTTGAATTTGGACATATTATGAAAGACCAACTCAATATTCAAGATCATGTGAAGAATATTCAACAACATATGATTAAACAAGGTCAGTTAGAAGCCTTGGGGGTAGAGGAAGGAAGTATCCTCACTCAGCTAGAAGAAAGGTGTCAACAAGAGGAAATCCTATGGAAACAAAAATCTCAGATCCAGTGGCTAAGATAAGAAGAAAAAAACACTTGGTTCTTCAATAAAGCTATGATTCAACATTGATAGCACCACCAGATGTTCTCGTTGAAAGATCCCATAGGAAATCAGCTTGTCAATCATGAAGAAATGGAAACCCTTTTGGTAAATCACTTTTGAGAGTCTACTCTCTGAACCTGATGAGGATCAATGAGAGGTTATTCAACGAATCACCCACTAGATCCCTCATTTGGTGAATAGAGAGAAAAATATGGCCCTAATACGTACAATTACCCTAGATGAGGTGGAAGATGTCATCAAATATTTATCTACAAACAAAGCACCTCGTCTAGATGGCTTCATGAAAAATTTCTTTCAGGAAGCATCGACCTTCATGGGTTAAGATATACTGGTTGTAGTCGAGGAATCGTACAAGTCTAAAACGGTACATCTAACCCTCAACTCCTCCTTTATTTATTTAATTCCTAAATCTACTCAACCTGAGGAACACCAAGGTTTCCACCCAATGTCTCTTTTTAATTTCATTTACCAAATCATATCCACTCTGATGGTCAAGAGACTAAAACCTCTCTTACCTCATACAATGTCTCCCGAACAAACTGGTTTTGTTAAGGGCTTCTATTCCTTAATGGTGTCATTACCACTTAGGAAGATGTTCACTCCCTTAAGCAGATGAAAGAAAAGGGTATGATGATCAAGCATGATCTTTCTAAAGCATATGACTGTCTCACCTGCCATTACCTTCTAGCTATTATACAAGCCCTTGGTTCTAACTCTATATGGAAAACCCAGGTTTCATATTTAATATCCTCTAAAGTAATCTTTATTCTCTTGAATGACTCCCCTACGAGAAGCTTCAACCCTTCATGAGTATTTCACCAAGGAGAACCTCTCTCCCCCTTCCTATTCATTCTTTTTGTGGAAGGGTTAGGGTGATATATTAAATCAGTAGTTCAATCAGGAATTGTCAAAGGAATCCATCTGTGGGGTAATTGCCTGCCTATCACTCACCAAATATTTATTGATGAAATTATGATGTTCTACCGTGTCTCTCTCAGATAATCCATAGTCTTAAAGGCCATTCTCCATTACTTCATGCAAACCTATGAAACTGTGATTAACAATGATAAATCAAACATATTTTTCTTCTATAACCCAACCCCTACTCACACCTTCCTCGCTAGGTTTCTAGGGTTCAACATAGGGTCATTTCCATCCAAATTTTTAGGAATTTCTCTAGTTTATAAATCTCTTAGAACCTCATGCTCAAAATATATGTTAAATCATATCCAATCAATACTGCATCAATTTTCCTTTATAGTGCTTAATATTTCTCTTCGGTTGGTCCTTCTTAAGGAGATCGTCCAATCTATGCCGATTTACCAACCATCTTGTCTTCCTACTCTGAAATCTCTTGCTGTAACGTGGTTGACATTTTTAATAATTTTTTATGGAGAGGAGCCTAGGAAGGTAAAAAAAGGCCCCTAGTTGCATGGGATCTCATCACTAAACAAAAAATGTCCAGGGGAACTCGTCTACGTGACTCCTTTATCCTAAATTAGGTTATGGGAGTGAATTTATGGTGACGATGTATACAACGAGGATCACATTTATGTAAGATAGTATGGAAAAGAAAATATAAAATTATAGGAGAAATTTTAAGAATTCAGAACACACCAAAATGATCATCAATATGGAATATTGCAATGAAAAACAAACACAAAATTAGGTCTCACACCTTTTGGGAAATCTACAATGGAAGAATGGTGATGTTTTGAAGGATTCTTATTAACAACACTCGAAACTCATCAGTCATGAGGATCTTGCAGAAATTTTCCTATTCACAAATGGACAATATTATACAGTTGTAGAGAATTTTTGGAATGTATCTCAAAACATAGTCTCGGGACAACGAAAATAAACTCATAACTGGCCCAATGCCCCAAATTCAAATCAAGGGGAATTATTCCAAAAAGAGCTTTCATCTACAAAAATGGCAACCTTGGAAGGACCAAATATTCTAAGATGGGGGTGTATATGACGAGGGATTTTCACAATCAAGGAGGCCTACAGGTTAGCTACAGTGGAGCCTATCTACCATGGAAATCCAATATGGAGGAAAATATGGAAAGGAAAACTATGGCCGAAGGTAACCTATTTCCTTTGATTAGTGTGTCGAAAATGAATTTTAACCTGTGATCAACTCAAAAAAAGGGGAATCCATGGTCATTCATTATGTTGCATGTGTGACTCTAATGCTGAAGATATGGAGCACCTTCATAATTTATGCCCCTTTGTAGAGAAATATTTGACAAATATAGGGAAACGTTTTGGGCATCTCGATCAAGAATTAGCTAGCATCAAAATGTCCATAGATTTATGGAGGAATGAGATTTACTCCAGCCCAGTCCTCAGCAAAGCGTGGAATCTTACCCTTTGTTTCCTTTATTGAGCGATATGAAAAGAAAGGAAAAGAAGGGTGTTCAAAGAGAAATGACTTACTCAGGTGGATATTTGTGCCAGAATCATCTAAAACATAAGAAAACTATTTCAGCAGAGAAATGACATCCTAAAACTGGCAAGTAGTGCGACATGAAGCTTGGATCCTATCTCATCGAAATATATCCCCTCAACTTATTGCTCTGACATCTTGGAAACCTATGGTTTCCCCTCGATCATCGCCAAACAAATTCCTTCCCCCTCTCGAGGGCTTTGTCAAGTTGAATTTCAATGGTGCTTCTAAAGGAAATCTGGTAGATGAATCTTATGGAGGGTTTTTTAGAGATTCTCAGAGCCTAGATATCCACCTTTATGAAGAAGACTGTGGATTTTCCAGCAACAATGAGGTGGATCTCAATCCGACCAAACATGGACTCCTCATATCAAGAAGGGAAGGGATAAAAAAGCTAGCGATTGATGGGGACTCCAGTGTTGTCATTGAAGTTATCAAGAAATTGAATAATGGTACCCGATCGGAGAAGGTTAGTAAAATTTAGAGGAAAAATCACCTATTCTAGGATATCAGTGAAATCCTCGCCTATTTTAATTATATTATCTCATACCATGTTCTTAAAAATGGTAACAAAGCGGAAGATTTTCTTGCTAATAAGGGGTGTCAGCATAGAGAGGAGTCTATTGACACCCATTGGTTGTTCATTCAATATCGCAAGAATTGATAACCCTTTCCTCTCATTCTAGATAATGAATTCCCTCAGGCATAGGATCTAGAGGCGGGAGGTTATCGAGGTCCCCAGGAGGTTTTTGGGGTCCCCGATCAAGGTGAGAGTCTCTTAATAATCCTCCTTGGGATTCGTTTAATCGAAGCGGTGAATATTATAAAGGAAATTATGCTACCACAAGTCACTATGACCATGTGTGATCAAAGGAGAGTTAAGGCATAGGGCACGAGGGATATTAAGGGTTAAAGTGCTCGAGACAAGGTGCATTTCATGCAATAGGATCGGTGGGTGATCATCCTATCTGCATGTATTTTCGTTATGTATTGGGTTATCTAGAGAAGCCAACATTTTTGGGTCCGCATAGCTGGGTCAGGGACCATGAGGTGGAGATGTTGTTCTCAGACCGCATTCGAGCCTTCTTAGTTAATGTAGAGCATAGAAGGGTATGTATCTTTCCTTAAACCACCTCCTTATCTATGGAATACTTGTAATAACTTGGTTTGTAGCCGAGATGTGGGTTGAAAAGGAATGGATAGCTCTAGAGGATGACCATATGTAGTTTTTTTGAAGTTTTGAATTATTTATGATGTTTGTTGTTTCTATTCTGGTTTTTTTGACTATGGAATTTTATTATCTCACCTGGGAATGATTGTCCATTTATAGTGTAGATGGGGTAGGAATAGAGTTTGTATGCTTGAAAAGGGGACTCTATTTTATTTGTTTATAGTTATGATTAAGGATATGTATGTAAAATATATGTTTTACTTTATAATGTATACAGTGTGGGTCGTATGAGGCCTCGACTTGTAGATTTGATCTTCAGTGTAATTGATGTAACAGGTCTATACAATATTATAAATTTGTGGTCATCTTATCGTTCTGAGAATAGGGTGCCTCAGAGTGGATATGAATGGTGGTGCAGATAATCTAGCTCAAACTTTCTTCTTGTTCTTAGGATCAAGCCTAAGCTTGTATTTATCTTGTTCCTTCTTACTATAAATGTAGTAGTACCTCCTAATCAATGTTTTTGCTGTGACTATGTGAAAAAAACTAGGTATTGGTCTATGACTAGTGATATTCATCAGGCCATTAGTGGATTTATTGATATAAGGAGAATTGTGATGGCTCGAGGTGCAGACTCATTAGGAAATGATGATTGGGCTAATTGCTACAAACTGAGGGAAAATTCTATTAGATCTTTGTCCTCTGCCTGAACCCTGAAGAGGAGTGGTCATTGAATAGAGCCTACATCCTCCAGGAGGTGATTTAGGCTTATAGTGTAGGAACTCAAACTGATTTTAAGAAAATTATTTTGATCGTGCTAGGTAGAGCTCAATTAGTGAGCAACATCACAAGTCCAAGTGGATGATTTACGGGGTCTTATTCCAAATCCAGGGCATACTCGAGGTTGCACTGCCCAGTATAAGAAAATAGTTCACCTTTATTGGATAATGAAAATCTTGGTGGCCAAAGCTATTATGACCTCTCATATTAATGTTGAGAAACCTGATCCGTGTTTCCAAGAAATAAAAAAGTGGTTCAATTGATCCAAGTCCATATTTATCAACAGAACCTGTGCCTTGGCCGCATTGAGAAAAATATAACATGCCTCACTTAATCAGAACTTCTGGGTTCCAGTGCAAAGCACCGAGCTCCTATGGAATCCTCAGATGACTAGATGTATTTTCAGTCTAGTTGTGGTTTCTTTTGTTTACTTTACTATTGTATATGCCATTTAGTACTGAATATTGTGGTTTTTGATATAGAAACTAGTGGATAGACATTCAGGCCTATAAGGACTGGCTTGACAGACATAAAATTTTCAGATTTTGGATGTATTATAATACATTTCTGTGGCCAACAGACCTTCTTTCCCACTGGGAAGGTTGAGGCCACTGAACATAATTTATGGATGTAAAATAATTTTATAATGAATGAATTAAGAAGTACCTATGAAGCATAAATAAGAAAAATAAAAAAAATAAAAAATATTTCAAACTAATTTGATTGTTGATGACAACAAGGAGGATTAGCCTCAATAGCTCCATATGGTTTACTATATCATTAAGATATTACTAGGTTGTCTTTAACATTTTATTTCTATTTTAGAAAAGCACTAAGAGAAGGATTAAAAGATCATCATAGTTTTGTTAACTTAAAAGGTTGACATGGTTAGTTGTGTGATAAATATTTTCAAAATTAAATCACATGTGAGTATAAGATGTAAAATCTAAAAAAAAAGATATATATTTAACCCTTTTAGTATCCCTAATGTTACAAATTCTTTCATCCCATGGTGTTTTAGGAAGTGAAAAATGTCAGATTTCACTAGGAACAATCCATTAGGGGGGTTGTTCAAAATTCCAAGAGACCTCTTACAAAGATGAAAATGAAGGTTCAAGGAAATGTGTTAATATGTAATTTTTTAATTAAATGCAATCTCACATTTCAGATAATTTAAACCTATCTTTGTGAGTGATTTTAACATTGTACTAAATTTAGTTTAACTCAAAATACCTTTTCCACCATGATATTGTGTGACTCCTTCCTTTCATGCATGTTTCTATGCCATATGCATCACCCCTTAAATCCATCAGTCTCCATTTTTGGAAACCCTTCCTTCCAATTTTTTTCTTTTGCTGTATTAAATATTCACCACCATTACCTTTAGTATGAATTTTATTTTATTTTTAATTAGATCCTCTCTCTATCTCCTTAGTTTTTATGATTTAAGGCTCATCATAGCTTGGTACTGTAGATAATGAAATCATAGCTTACGATGTATGAAAGATAAATTCCACAAGAAAATCCATAAAAAAAAAAAATTGAATCAAAGGCCACCTCTACGATAAAGGTGAGAATGGAGATGAGATGTACTAGAACCAAACATTTTAAAGGTGACAAAGTTTCAAATGAGATTTTGTGGAATCCCAATACGAGCGAAAATAAAAAAATGTTGAAGAAAAAAGTAAAATATTCAAAATAAAATCCATGGGATGACTCAAAAAATTAGGCTCATGATGACTAATGAGGTGATCAAAGTGGCAAGGCCAACACATGGAAAATGGAAGACTGTAGTTATAGATAAATCATGGAGATGAGTGTCGAAGAATAATGTGATAAACACCTAGTGGTGTTGTTGAAATCAAGTTAACCAAATTCTTATTCGTACCTACCTTCAACACGGCTATAGTGGTTGCTTCATCTTTAACTACAAATTAGTTCATTTCTTGACCAACTTTTTTTCTTGCTTATGTAAATTTAACCAAAATTTTAATGTTTGTAATTTCATTCATCTCAACTTTAACTAAAGTTTTTGTGCATTGAAAAAATCCACTTCTTATTACAAACTTCACGTGCCCCAATGCAACAAGCTTAAGGAAATTTTATTTTATCCAAAATTGGATTGTGGTAAATATTTCTAAGATCAAAAGTTTATCGTATCAAAACTTTGATAATTCAAAGGTTTTTAATATAATCTAAAGTTAATCCCACATGGCTACCTGCATCAATGCCTCTATGGTTGTATATGAATGAATGCAAATCTGGTATTTTAAATGACACATTTCATGTAGATCAAATCTCTAGGCCTACCTAGAGAAAAATGATATAAGGAGAGCCATAAATGATCTGAGCAGATCCATCCATGTGAGTAAGACGAATTCACCATACCCATAGCCAGGGTTCATAGGAAAATTTCCTAGAGAACTCCCTTCTAATCACAAGGAAGGAGAAGTGGATTCATCAGCGTCAAAGCCATAAACAAACTAAGTAGCTTCCAACTTATTTCCATCATAACAATCTTATTTACTTAATTATCACAAGAATAAAAAATAAATTTGATAATAATAAAAAATTGGAATGATTTCCTTGCATATTGTAGTGGGTTTACAATACTACAAAATGCTACAATATTAAAAAAACACTACTAATTCAAATATCTATTCATAATTCCAATTCCAACTAGAAATAAATTTATGGGTTTAACGGATTTATGTTAAGGTTTCTTAGCGCTAATTTTATTTGTTTATCACTAGTTTATTGACCGATATTATGTGTTTCTTTCTTCCTTATCTGTATGCAACATGAGCTTGGGGATTTTTTTATTGATAGATTAAGATCCTATGAATTGAGATATTAAAAAAGGAATTAGTAAAATAAATGAAAATGTGGGAAGTAAAGAAGGGGTAGTTTTCTCATAACAGTTTAATGGGCCTGAAATTGTAGTTTTCATTTTTTTTCAAGCAATAGGCTTGGTCACTCATCCCTCTCATATTTCCAGTTTATGTTGCAATGAATACCATCATTCTGGTTTCAAGTTAATTCAGTAGCTCGGGAACAACTCGAGTGGCCTGGAACTCCTAGAAAATCGCAACCGGTAAAGAATACGATACCCAAATAGTAGAATTCCCACCCACCAATTGATAGAACGATAGGAAGAAGATGAGGGATCATTATGACTCTCGTGTGTGAATGAATTCAGGCGAGAAAGTGACTCCATAAGGGGAATTTTGAGGTCTAAAATGGGCCTCCTAAGAAAAATACACAATTAAAATAAAATTTATAAGAAGCAATAGGATTCAAGATGATGATGTCAACCATGGGGGATGATTCACCATTTTTGGAGTAAAAATGTAAAAATATTAAAAAATAATAAAGTAATAAAACTTCTTTTTCAACTCATATTTTCAAGTTATCTCCCTTATGCTTTTACTCAATTTAGAGCGGGAGTACTCATTGGATGAAAACTTTAATTAATCATCCAAGGAGTACCCATGTTGCATACTTTCGATGGACCTTACTACAAAAAATATTTCTCGTTTTTCATTCAGAAAGGTCCATAGAAAGTATGCAACATGGGTACTCCTTGGATTAGGAATCAAATTATACATCCAAAGAGTGTTTCCGGTCGAAATATGAGTAAACCCAGACGAAGGAAAGTTGAAAAATTAGTTTTTTATTTTTTACCTCTAACATTTGATGATGTAATGTAATATTATTTTAATATTTCCACTATTATTTTATAATTTCCTTAGGAGACCCATTTTAGACATAAAAATTACCCTAATTATTATACGCCCTCCTCATCCATGTCTATTTGGAATGGGACCTCACTCTTAACTCTATGCCTATATGGTAATCTCATTTTTTAGTTTATGTATTATGTAGATGGAGTAATATGCATCCTACCATGTATCACGTCATGTAATAAGGTTGTAAATTAATCACTTAACTCAATTAAGCTATTGAAAGGTCAACCCTTACATTGGAGAGAGAAAGAAAATAGAAAAATTTACCTATACAGTCGCCCGAAATCGCTCATTGTCGATGTCTAGAATACATGAAGGGTCATTTCAATAACAAAAAATTGATTATAATGAATCTTCTTGGAGGTTTCCTCATAGTAAGTGTGTTTGGAAATTGTCTCATGGTAAGGATATTTGGAATCGTGTGGAGAAATTGGTGAAGAAGAATAGGTGACACTTTTATGATCTGAAGAAATAGGTGCCAAAAGCATTGTGAATATGTGTCAACATAATCATTTAGTTTTTTATTATATTGAGTGTTCACATTGGATGTAATATGTCAAGTGGATCACATGTATAGATAAATTCTATAAAAGGCAACCAAAAGTGAAAAATAACCTAACCTAAAGTTTATAAAGAGAGGATGAAAAAATACAACTTAGCTAATATAAAGTTTTAATATTGTTTCAACTTAAAGCTGGGAAAATTGATAAATGTATTCATTCAAAACAAAACCAAAAGTAGCATACTAATAAATTCAAAACAAAACCAGCATGTTAAAAAATAACACAATCTAATAGGATCTAACCTCTTCTTTTCTTGCTAATTTCACAGAAAAAACCACGTCCCTTTCACCAATGTTGCGATTACACAACGTGCATTAAATTGTGAGTACACAACCTGAATTAAAATTTTTTCCAATGCACAAAATCCCAACAAAAGAGATTCCACTAAGGGAAAAAAAATATTTGATTGACCCTAAAACATCCACAGAAGGAATGAAGAGATTAAAGCCCCAAACACAAGCATATGCTTTCGAGAATATTCTCAATCAAGTTTGACAGATGATTTTCTCAAGATTTTGTTTTCCAACTATCATGCTTTTTGAACATATATGAATGAATCTATGGGTCTTTAGAAGATTAGAGAAAAAGGATATTGTACCTCCAATAAATCCTACTATCAACCTGTGAAACTTTGCCTCATGTTTTTAGTTTCCATCGCACTCTTTATTGGATTTTTGTGCTTCCACCATTATGTTATCTAATAGTGTTGAGTGTCGGTGCGAGCCTAACAAACTGAATTGATCTAAACCCCCTTCACCTTCACTGTTGGTAACACTATTAGAATGGGTTGTGCTCATTATACCTTATATATTTTCACTGATAATGGTGGCAAAACATGTTGAAACGAGCGGGCTTACTTCCTCTACATCTGAAGGATACGAAATACGATAGTTTGATGTTCTCCCTCGCCCTTAGAAATATTGATTAATTCAACTTCGTTTCTTTATTGATGCGACTCAATCTACCACTTTTAAGATAACATGAGGAAAAATACACTTTGGATAGTCAGTTGAACAACGAAGAAAATTTTGACTTGCTATGGCTCCCCACATTATGGGATAGCAAGAGAAAAAATACACTTTGGATAGTTAGCCAAACAACCAAGAATTTTTTGACTTATACATAGCACAATATCAAGATAGCTAACACAGACACGAGGAAGAATGAGATATCATTGCCCTTCGTGAGCATGCATGGTGGATATTACATGAGTGTAGAAAAATGGTGAACATACTATGGACACCTATAATTCCACTTGGTGAAAAAATATTATATTGAAAGTAATTTTTTAACACAAACATGATTATATATCAACACCAAGAACTCTCTTAGGCAATAAAAAAACTGATACAATTTTCGTAAGCTAAATAAATGTCGTTGGTGAATAAACTTTGTTTTTTGCTCCTAAAATGGTTAGAACATCCTATTGTTACTATACTAAGTCTCAAATCAATCATGATGGTGGGCCTACGTGATTCTAACCGCGTGACGATCTAAGTGTTTGTAATTGTAGTAGCCATCCCTAGTCATACATAATGATTTTTATGAATATTTTGTAGATTTAATGTTTTTTTCCTAAATGGACACCCTGATGTGTTTATACAATAGGTTGGATACGATGTCTTATCTTGATTATGAAGTTCCTTTGATGGTACTTGTTTGTATTGGAGTGTCATATAGTAGCAAGTCATGTTCTAGGTGGAATTCCCAGGTGCCTCGTATAGTCTAGATCCAGTAATCAAGGTAAATATATTATTCCCTAAAAACGTGAATGACATTAGATTAGATAATAGTCAAGTTAGATGTATTATCACTATGATGAACACATGATTATACATCTTAATATCTTTGGTATTTTGTATTTTCCGCAAATATTGAGTTATTCCAGTTTTGTGCACTGATTTGAAACATTATTTCTCCATTTAGGATATGTGGAATGTGCCATTGATATATATTGTGGGTGATTTTATTACAGCCACAATGATTTTTGGCCTCTACTATTTGGACCATAACGTGGCATCTCAACTTGCTCAGCGAAAGGAATTCAACTTTAAAAAATTGTCTTCTTTCCATTATGATCTGTGTCTTTTGGGCTTCTTGGTAAAGGACAAAGTTATTATGAAGGATGGAGGACATGGAAATTTTTATGTCCTGAGTGAACGAAGTGGGGAGAGTTTCAAATACAAGTATTATCTCCTGTTATGAATCAGGCATCAACGAGGCATCAAAGACATATTACCATTCACCCTCCCCTACTTCGAGTTTGTATCTAAGGTATGTAGGTAGTACCAAATATTCTTACTTAGGTTTTCAAATTATTCTCAAGATATAAGCCAAAGGAAGGAATGCCTAGTAAGGAGTAGATCCCACCTACTATGTAAAACCTTTGGTACCAAACAAATATTTTGGTAATGATGGAGTAGTTTTGGTTGATCAAAAAATAAATTCTAACTTGCATGTGCACATTTTCGTATGAAAATATTGGTTTTTAAGGCTTCGAATAGGTGAGGTATGTATTGTTGGAAAATTAATCTCAAATGTCATGTTAAATTTATTGACAGAATCCATACCTCAAGTAAATGTTTTGCAGGTTGTGGATTTTGTTTACAGGTTAAAGAATATGATATAAATGAAGTTATGATCAGAGTACATTAATCCATTCCACAACAGATTAAACTATTAAAGTAAAATGGAAATTTATTAATGTTTGATAGAAATGCATGGGCAAGATTTTACTTCGCAACTTATTTACTATCCACAAATTTTAGAAAATGATGTTTGCCCATATTGTGTCTTAAATATTATCTATCATAAATTAAGATGTTAGGAAATATATTTTTTGAATATACATGTATGCATATTAGATTATGTAATAGTGGCGGATGTAAGTCTATAAAGAAAACGGGAGAAAATCATGGAGCGAATTGTGGGGGGTTCCTGAAAAAAACAGTTACAGGTTTTATTGTGTCTTACTCCATAAACCCTAGTGAATGTAAATCTAAGTAATAAGACTTGTTTTACTGGTGAAGAAGTCACGACCTCCATAAGAATTGTCTCTTCTGTTTTTGAATTATAATATAACTTATTGTTAGTTGCGATACGGTTTTCGAAATTTCATGTATGAATTTTACCGCCACCACTTTGTTTTACTCTGTTTCATCATGAGTAAGTCTGTTTGATTTTGTTTTCTCCATTATAGTTGTGATTTTAATTACGCCACTCTGTATTAAAAGGAAGACTGTTGTGCTTTTATTTCCACAACTTTGCTGTCTCGTTTAATACATTTCTGCAACTTTGTGTGAACTTTGTGTGTTGAGGAAGCATCCTCCATCTGTATTTAAATTTTTAACATGGTATCAGAGTATGTTTGGAATTTTATTAAGAGATAGTGTTTTTACTGAGGAGTTAGAAGTTATTCTAAGGATCGTATTCACTAGAAAGGAGTTTTTTTTTTTACACAGTGAAAATGGAAGAAAGAATAACAACATTTACTAATCCACAAATACCACAGTTTAATGGAAAAAATTATGATTATTGCGATATTACGATGAAGGCTTTGACCTCTTCTCAAGATATTTGGAATTTGTGTAGAATGGCTTCCAAGAACCAGAAGATTTTGTAGCATACAATGCTTTGAATCAAGCAGAGAAGGATTTATTGAGGAACAACATGAAGAATGATTCCAAAGCCCTCTTCTACCTTTTTCAAGTAGTTCATGAAATTATCTTCCCAATTATTTCAGCAAAAACAAAGTCCAGGAAAGCTTCAGATACCCTCCAGACAACCTACCAAGGAATGGCAAAGGTGAAGACAACAAAACTACAAATTTTGAGAAGATATTTTGAGACAATTTGTATGAAAGAGTCTAATAATGTAGACTCATTTTTGACACATGTAATTGGGTTGGTTACTCAAATAAGGTATCATGGTGAGACACTTGCTGAATGGAGAATAGTTGAGGAAGTTTTAATAAGTCTGCCAGCAAGATTTGATGCCATAGTTGTGGCCATAGAAGAGATAAAGTGTTGTGAAACCAGCTCCAAAAATAGAAAAAAAGAGATATCAATGCCTTAGAAATAAGCCACTTCGAGGGGGAAACCTCTATTACATTACATGAATGAACAATTATTGGATGATATAAATGAAAAAACCTCCTTTATCTATATAGGAGTGCATGGGGACACAATGTAATCCTAGTGGGGCCACAATGTAATCCTAGCCGACCTAACAATAATAATGTAAGGGCACAATAATAACAATATGGGGGTTACACGGGTACAACAATAACAATAAGGGGGGATACACTAACATAATAAGGGACTACACTATTAATATAGGGACTTAACATGCCCCTGTCCTTCAAACAAGTGTTTTCCTCAACGCTTGATTATTTCTTGATGCTTCTGTATAAAATTCTCATCCTCCCATGTGGAATATTTTACAGGAAAGTTCTTCCACTTGCTGATATACTCTGAAAATGATCGTGATTTTCGAATTCTCTTTTCTGTGACTGCTTCAGAACTTCTTTCGATGTGATGTTGATCATCATGTTGTTTCATTAGATTCTGCACCAAAGTTAGTTTATCCTTTGAGAGTTGGAGAACTTGTTGTTGATGCTCGATGTGATCTTCCACCAATTTATTGTCCATATTAGCTATTATTTGATCCTTCAAACCATCCAACTTAGCCTTCATTTTTTATTTTAAACCATCTATGTTATCTTCAATTTCTCTTCGTAATATCGAAATTTGTTGCACTTGGTACCGTAATTTTGATATCTCATACTGCAATTCTTCCTCTTCATGTGTCATAGTATAGATTTTTGAGGGCTTAATGGGTATGGAATTATTTTTTGGAGGAATTATAGAACACAATACTGATAAAAATTCTAAAATATTCCCTTGGAATCACTTCAAAGTGTTTTTTCAAACAAACGTTATTCAATTTTAAAAACCAAATACACACATTTTTCTTGTTTTAAGGAGCTCAATATTGAAACTGAATTATCTCTGTGATTTTGGATCTTCAATATCTGAAATTTGGCCCTGAGGTAGCCCTCTAAATTCTCTTTCGAATGCCATAGGTCTGACCCTATTTGGATTCTTCAAGTCAAAGTTATGTCCAATCTCCCACAATGACCTAATTATGGACTGGTTCAGTAGAGAGAACTTGTACGACTTGCCGCATGTCACTATTTGCTCCTCTGGCTCTGAAATTTATAGACAAGAAACTACAGCCAGTGTACTTTTATTCATTTTTTATAGAATTCCAATCCAATGCCTAGAGAGAGAGTTATTCAGATTTTCCCACGATCACCTCTTTGAGATGAAATTCGGGAGCCTGAAAAAAGTACACACCTTTTACTTTCTTTTGAGGAGCTTGATATTGAAATTGACTTATCTCTATACTTGTAGATTCTAAATATCTGAAATTAGGCCCTTTAGTAGTACTCTGAAGCTTCTTTTAAATGCCATAGATCTAACTTGATTTGGATTCTTCAAGACAAAGTTATATCCAATCTCCCACAATGACCTAATTATGGTCTCATTTAGTAGAGCGAACTTGTACGACTTGCCACGTGTCATTTTTATCTCCTTTCACTCTAAAATTTATAGACAAGAAACTAATATCCATGTACATCTAGTCACTTTTTACATATTTCCAATCCGATGCTCAGAGAGAGATTTATGAATATTTTCCCACGATCACCTCTTTGAGATGAAATTCAGGAGCCTGAAAAAGACCTAACTTCCATAGATCATATCTCTGAAAATATTGCGAACCAAGCTCTGAAAGTTTACGAAGTTGTTCCTCAATATTTCGGCTTCGCGCTCTATATATTTTAGCTTTTAAAATTTCGTATAAAAAACGTTATAGAGAAAATTTCGTGATGACATTTTTACGTGAAATTCAGGAGCTTGCAAAAAGCCTTAACTTCCACAGATCATATCTCTGAAAATATTGCAAACCAAGCTCTGAAATTTTGCGACGTTGTTCATCAAGATTCCCGCTTTGCACTCTAAAACTTTCATCTTCTTAATATTTGTAAAAAAAAAAGTTATAGTGAACATTCCACAATGACCTGTTTGGAGTAGCAAAACCCTAGAATCCAAAGCTCTGATACCAAATGTTGTGAAAACAGCTCCAAAAATAGAATAAAAGAGATATCAGCGCCTTATAAATAAGCCACTTCTAGGGGGAAACCTCCAATACAATACATGAATGAAAAATTCTTCGATGATACAAATGACAAAACCTCATTTCTATATATAGGAGTCCATGGGGCCACAATGTAATCCTAGTGGGGCCACAATGTAATCCTAGCCAACCTAACAATAATAATGTAAGGGCACAATAATAACAATATGGGGGTTACAAGGGTACAACAATAACAATAAGGCGGGCTAGCCTAACATAATAAGGGACTACACTATTAATATAGGGACTTAACATAAATGATCTCTCACAGTTTTCAATGGATGAGCTTCATGCATCACTGATTTATCATGAAAATAGGTTGAACAGAGCAACAAAATACTCATTCGAGCATGATTTCAAGGCACAAGTTTCATTTGGTGAAGATAGAGGTCGAGGAAGATCAAATTTTAGATGAAGAGGAAAAATCTCACATAGAGGTGGAAGAAGCATCCCTTCAAGTTCAAGTGGAAGGGACAACAATCCAAATCCAGTTCAAGGCTCAATCCAATGTCAAGCACAAGGTGAGAGGTATGATAAATCTCAAGTTCAATGTCATTATTGTAAGAAGTATAGCTATAATGCAAATGAATGTAGAAAGAATAAATACGACATAAGTAACCAACCAAGTGAAAGCTTCATAATGGAAAATTAGAACCATGATAACATGTCTTTAGCTTGTAATGTAGTAGAAAAAAACAAGGGGATGTATGGTACTTAGATTCAGGGTGTAGCAAGCACATGACTGGGAACATATAAATGTTTTGAAGTCTTGATGAAAATGTTAAATTTGAAGTGACATTATGGGCTGATAGAAAAGTCTTTGTCACAGGAAAAGGAAGAGTTGAATTTATAACAAAGAAGGGGGAGAAGAAATACATTTCAGATGTTTTTTTTGTCCCTAGTTGAAACAACACCTCATAAGAATTGGAAAACTCATGCAAAATGGCTATACTTTCTTTTTCAAAAATGACGTCTGCATGATTTTGGATAAGCCTCCAGATAGATAGATGATTGCAAAATTTCAGATGATAAACAATAGAATGTTTCCTCTCAAACTAAAATTAGATTTGAAGAAAGAAGGTACTAAAGCACAACTATCAATGAATTCATAAGAGAATGAAAGAAAAGTTGCAATTGTCACATAAGTAGAATTTCAAGCAGAGCTCAAAGATGAAAATTAGTTATGGCATTTGAGATTTGGCCATCTCAATTTTTGAAGTTTGAATTTGTTGCATAGGAAAGGCATGGTGAAATGATTGCCACTCATTGAAAAATTGGACAAGCAATTTGAAGGATGCATGTTAGGCAAAAAACATAGAGAATATTCTACAATAGGAAAGTAAATAAGGGAAAAGGCACCCTTGGATATTGTCCATTAAGATTTAAGTGGACCAATGTAGATAGATGACTATAGAAGGAAGACATAGGTATACTTCCTAAAATAGAAAAGGGAATTGTCTGAGCGCTTCCTTCAATACAAAGCTCTTGTTGCGAAGAAAATTGGACACTACATCAAAGTGTTGAGGACAAACAGAGGTGACGAATAAATCTCCAATGACTTCGTACATTTTTGCAGGGATCAGGGAATTCAAAAGAAGTTTAAAACAAGGTACACACCTCAGAAAAATGTTTTCAAAGAAAGAAAGAATAGGACCATTGTGGAAATGTCAAGGATTATTTTGAATGAAAAGGATTTTCCAAATTATTATTCAATTGAGGTTGTCGCTTGTGCAACATCTATCATTAATACGTGTCCAACCAAGAGTGTCAAGACCATAGATCCTGAAGAGGCATGGAATGGAAGAAATCATAGTGTCACTCACATGAGAGTGTTTGGATGTGTCGCGTATGCAAATGTCTCGAATGAGTTGAGGAAGAAGTTGGACAACAAGGGGGGTAAATGTATATTTTTTGAATACAGTGATGAATCCAAGGCATACAAACCCTACAATCCATCAACGAAGAAAGTCATAATAAAGAGAGATGTTAAATTCATAGAAGAGGAGTCATGGGATGGAATATTAGAGAATACAATCAATGTGAAAACATGTACACTACATGAAGACAAAGAGGAATTGAGCGCAAAAAGTAATTCCTAAACGATGACTCATCCTACACCTACAAATGCTCAACAATGTAGTCACCAAGTGACACCATCAACACATAATAGGACAACATTGCGCATCCAAGCAAGTTCTTCTCCAAGCACACCACAAATATATGCAACACCATCTACTTCAAGCGCAACACCAAGTGACATATTAAGCCCATATTCTGCAACCATAAAAAGACTAATATTGAAAATTTTAAGTGAACTTTATGGGCGAAATGAAATTGATAGTAACGTTGGTCTAAATTCCTTATTTACACTGTGTTGTGACGTAGATGAATGAATCCAATTTATGGATGCATTCAAATAATAAAAATGGGTTGCCGAAATGGATGAAGAAATAGGAGCAATAGAAAAAAAACGATACATGGGAGTTAGTGGACCTTCCGCAAGGAAAATAAGTCATTGGAGTGAAGTGGGTCTGTGAGACGAAGAGAAACATTGAAGGCAATATTGAAAGGCATAAAGCAAGGCTAGTTTTCAAAGAATACAAGCAATATCATGGAGGATATTATGCGCATACATTTTTGCCCGTCGCAAGGATGGAGACAGTCCGTACAGTGTTGTCAATTGCAGCGCAACATAGATGGAAAGTCTATCAAATGGACCCAAAATAAAAGTTCTTGAATGGAGTTCTGAAAGAGGAGGTATATGTTGTAAAACCTCCTCGTTATGAGATAGAAGGCCAAGAATACAAGGTGTATAGGTTGCAGAAATATCTTTATGGGATGAAGCAAGCACCGCGTGCATGGTATAGTAGGATATATGCTTACTTGATGAACAATGGGTTCAACAAATGTGACGTTGAACCTACTCTCTATATAAAAGAAAGTGACGGTAAGCTTCATATTTTTTTTTGGTATGTATATGATTTGATTTTACATGGAGTGATGATTTCCTCATCGATTATTTCAAAGAATTCATGAAAAGTAAGTTTGAAATGAATGAATTGGGTTTACTGTGATATTTCCTAGGCATACAAGTGAAGCAAATACAAAATGGTATTTTTATCTCTCAAGCCAAGTATGTTGCAGATATTTTATACAGGTTTAATATGCAGAACAAAAAGCCAAAACCAACACCAAATCGAACAGTCATGGGGTGGAAGCTGAGCATGGAAGATTTCAGCAACAATGTCAATTCGAAATTGTAAAGAAGTACGGTGGGCAACCTAATGTATTTAACCACAACTAGGCCTGATATAATGTATGCAGTGAGTTTGGTGTCAAGGTTCATGGAGGTTGATCCAGATTTATATATGAATGCAATAAAATATAGAAATATACATAAAAAAAGAGATGCAGTGGAAATACTTCATTTCATTAATATCAAATAACAGGAATATGCTTACATACATAATGGAAATAAACTAGCTAGGGCGTTGGTAGCTTATCTCTGAGAAGAGATGTGGTGGCTACATGACTCTGAACTATGTTACAATGAGGATCGAAGGCCTATTTATTGTTGAGAAACAATGCAAAACCCTAAACATCCAAAAACCTAACCATAGGAGATGAAGCGCCAAAAATATGGGCCTTGTTTTGGTAAATTCATGTTTCAACTTATCGAGGACATAACTTTGGCATATGTTCTTTGTTTGATGCCCATCATACCTCATTAGAAATATCCATCTGAGGAGTACAAATTTTTCGTTTCAGCAACAGTGGTCCATGGACCCTTATTTCTCCCAGTTATCCCAAAAAACGTCATTTAGGGCCTCAAAATGGCTTTAGAAGTTTAGGACTAGAAAAAGTGTTAAAAATAGTAAGTTGTGTTGAAACTGAAAAAATAAAGGAATAGATGGTGGGGGAACAAATTTAATATGTGTATGGCCAACAATTTCCATGTGGCTCATTAGGGCCTCCAGACGTCCGAAATTTCAAGAACCAACCACGTGCTAAAAATAATAAGTTATGATGAAAATGAAAAAATAAAAGAATTGATGGTGCGGGTCTAAACGGAATAGGTGGGTGGCCACCAATATCCACCTGGATCATTCCTCCCGCCTTAGGAGGAAATGGTCCCCATTGCGTTAAGTTCCTCCATGAGAGGCAAATTCTACTGAACTTGGTATTGTATTTTTCCATGATGTTATGGATGTGCTAGCGGACATGCTGGATGCGTTCAATAAATTTTGTTTCCTCATATAGTAGATGTGTGGATTTTTTCTGTGTAATTGCATGAGTTATGGTAATATCAGGCGGCGGTGTGTCGAGGGTCAGATCCTTGGAGTGCTTGTCCAGACGTTGTAGAGGAACCTCTGTGGGTGAGGATTAAATGTCTTCCTATTCCTCCACGCATTTTTCCATCTGATACTATTGTGTAGAGAAGCCATGTTTTGAGGATGTGGCCACAATATTCTTATTTCCTTATGAGAGAATGGTAATGAAAATAGATTTCCTTGTTTGGGAAACAAGCTTACTGCGTTGTTTTTCAGTAGTAAAAGAGATGGCAGGAGGTGGAACTACCTCTGGTATCCTGTACAAGTTATTACCTAAAGTAATAATGATAGCACAAGGCCTAGATTCATACACAACATGTTGCCTCCACAAGTATGATTGGCCCAATAATACATCAACTACATCACGAGGAGGAATATCACACAATACCTCATCTGTGAATGGCTTCATACTGTACGGAAGGTGACACTGCTAGCAGACGTGGAGATCTCTCCCTATTTGAAGCCACCCGCTGGTATACGGCTGTGGGTGTGCTATGGTCAGTAGGCTGAGCCACTTCATGACCTCTGCTGAAATGAGGTTCTTTCGGCTTCCGCTATCGACAAGAAATTGCAGTGGAGAACCCTTCACCCCCATCTGCGAATGGAAGTGGTGCTCCCCCTTTTCTGGATCCTCTAGATCCTCCCTCTATATCTTGGTGGTGTCAAAAATGGCACTGGGGTCCGCATAAATTATCTGATTCCATTTTCCATCTCCCGTTTCTGGTTCTGTCTCAAGATCAGAACATGCATTTGATTCGGGTGCCTTTAGTACAACCAACAATGACTATTTGGCTCGACACTCGTTTGTGTTTTGAGTGCGGCTATTATGAAATTAACACCACTTCCTCGTGTGCCTCTTTGGATTTGTAGTGGTGTTCTAAGTCGCCCCACTTTGGCTCTACCCCTTTTTCTATGGTTCGGGGCAGCCTTTCTATGATTCGTGGATCCAAAGTTCCGCTTCTTCTTCTTAAATTTATGCTCAATCTTGGTGGCATAGTGATAAACCGTGCCAACCGATGTAATGTCGAGGAAATCCATTTCCTTTGGAATTTATATGTTCAGATAGCTACGGTACTTGAGCACCAAATGTCTCTCAGAATATTTAATACCCAACTTTGTGCACAGGGTATGGAACAAATTTGGCAGTTCGTGCACATCGTGATCCCCTTGTTGCAGCAATGTGGTCCATTGGATGTACCTGTCCTCATAGTTCCCCTCAGGGTAATATTGTTCCTTGATGCCATCTCAGAATGAATTCCAAGTGGGTGTAGGCAAGAATAGAGAGGGTTCCCCCTCATCATTTTTCTCATAATAGGTTTCCCACCAATCTTTGACATGAGGGCCGGCTCTGAGGAGTGCAAAAATAATATTTTCTCGGTCGGAGAAATCGTGGACCAAGAAATAACCTTCTAGAAAATTCAACAATCTATCTATGACATCTACATCTATTTGGCCTTCAAATACATGAATTTCAAATTTTACTTGTACCTTTACTGGAGTGGTGCCTTCAGAGTGGTTTTTGGATGCAGAGGCGTCGTAGGTGGGTAGCCATTGAAGGATCTGAGCAAAGTTATCCATCATCACGTTCTTTTGTTTCTCAAGGACCTCCTCGAGCAATATTTTGATAGGATCTCCTGCTCCCTCGTCTTTATTTTCTTCTTCCATGGGGGTTCGTCATGGTTTGCAAGGCTAATATTGCAACGGTTTAACTAGATCAAGCCCTAACTCCTTATACCGTGACCGCGTTGGGGACATGAAAAGAAAAATAGAGAAATAACATATTGCTCTGATACCACTGATCTAGATTTATGGAGGAAAGAAATAAAATACAGAAATAGACATAAACAAAGAGATGCAGCGTAAATACTTCATTTCATTAATATCAAATAACATGAATATGCTTGTACAGACATAATGGAAATAAACTCGCTAGGGTGATGGTAGTTTATCTGTGAGAAGAGATGTGGTGGCTACATGACTCTGAATTGTGTTACAATGAGGCTCGAATTCCTATTTATTGTTTAGAAACATGGGAAACCCTAAACGTCCAAAAACCTAAATGTAGGAGATGAAGCGCAAAACTATGGGCCCCGTTTGGGTAAATTGGTGTTTCAACTTGTCGGGGACGTAACTTTGCCATACGATCTCCGTTTGACGTAGATCATACCTTGTTGGAAAGATCTGTCCAAGTAGTAAAAAATTTGGTGTGAGAAATGTCAGTCCATTTACTCATATTTCTCCCAATTTTCCCAAAAAATGTCGTTTAGGGCCTCAAAACAGCTCCGGAATTTTAGGACCCGGAAAACTACTAAAAATAGTAAGTTGTGCCAAAACTGAAAGAACCGATGGTAGAGGTATAAATGGAATAGGTGGGTGGCCTCCAATATCCATGTGGCTTATTAGGGCATCGAAACGGCTCCGAAAGTTTAGGAACCAACAACCTGCTAAAAATAGTAAGTTGGGTTGAAAGTGAAAAACTGAATGAACTGATGGTGGGGGAACAAATGGAATAGGTGGGTGGCCATCAGTATCCACCTAGATCAGAGTCCCCCAAAGAGACACATTGGAAAGCATCGAAAAGGATTTTAAAATATGTCAATGGGACAAAGGAGTATGATATTTTGTACACCACAACATATGATTGCAGGTTGGTTGGTTACACTAACAGTGATAGGGAAAGAAATGTTGATGATAGAAAGAGCACCTGAGGATTTTTTTTTCATTTGGGTTTAGGAGCCATTTTATGGGCCTCCAAGAAGCAACGGATAGTGTCATCGTCAATAGCGGAAGCTGAATATGTCGCTGCAACAATAACAACGTGTCAAGCAGTTTGGATGAGAAGGATGTTGAGGGATTTATACCATGAACAAGATAGAACAAAAACTATTTTGTGACAACAATTCAGCAAATGCGTTGTCAAAGAATTATGTTTTTCACAAGAGGAAAAAACACATTGATACTAAATATCATTTCATGAGAGAATTACTTAACAATGGTGAGATTGTGTTGCATGTCAGAAAAACAATTTGTAGACATCCTCACAAAGGCATTGGCATGTGGAAATTTTTTTTATCTCAGAGATTGTTTGGGAATGGTCAATGGTGGCAGTTGTGATTAACGGGGGGTGTTGGAAAATTAATGTCGACCACCCCATTAAATTTAATGACATAAGTCATTGCGGATTTAATTTGCAGGTGAAAGCGCATGGTGTAGATGCACTTCTAAACAAAGTACATAACCCATTCCACAACATATTAAACTATTAAAGTCAAATGGAAATTTATTAATGATTGGTAGAAAAGCATTAGCAAGCTTTTACTCCGCAACTTATTTACTGCAAAGTTCAAGATGATGTTGTCTTAAATATTGTCTTTCTTGAATTAATGTGTTAGGAAATATATGTTTTGAATCTCTTGTGTTTTTTAATCATAATATAAAGTATTGTTACTTAAATATTGTATTTATTGAATTCATGTGTTAGGAAATATATGTTTTAAATCTCTCGGGTTTTTGAATCATAATATAAAGTATTGTTACTTGCATATGGTTCTGGAAATTGTGCATGTCAATTTTACTGAATTTTACTAGATATTTCGTGTGTGAATTTTATTTCTACAACTCTATTCTATTGTGTTTCATTGTGAATAAATCTATTTGGCTTTAGAATTTTACTACTACAACTCTATTCTACTATAACATAAGTAAATAAGTTTTATTTTATTTGCTCCATTATAGTTGAGATGTTCCCCTTGGTATTAAAATGAACACTGTTATGATTTTATTTCCTCAACTTTATTTTCTAGTTTACTACCTTTCTTAAACTTTTAAGAATATCGTCCCGTTTAGTCATTAACTTATATTTTTCAGTAACCAACTCAACTGATGCACTTTTTTGGGCTACCACTGCTCAGTTTCCCTTGTTCACCACACACGTAGTGCAGTAATCAATCTGAAATGATGTGAGAAATAGTTACGTTGCATGCACGAAGAAGATTTGTGGCTTGGTTACTCTCCATTTGTGGATATTGAGTGTGTTAAAATCGCTTGGGAACACTTTGGAGGTTTGTTTTAGTTAGTTCCATGGCCTAAAAAGCGTTATGTTTTTCATTATTTAAAAATCAAGTACTTCTGGTTTCATTAACTTTACAAGTTGAAGAATTAAGTTTTATATTTTTAGTAATTTGAATATTAACCACAATTTTTTTAATTAATATACAAGTTAAAATTCTATTAAAGCAGATAGTAATAGTTTAATCTACATCAATCCTTTCAGAAATTTTGAAAGTATTCTCATAATGAAAATCATAGATGGTACAGTAGTCATAAACCCATGCTTTAATTAAAAAAATTATTGAGGTTGTGTTCAGTGCAATTTTCTAAGGCTTTTATGGTTATTTTTTTGGTCTAATTTCTCTAAAATTTTAGAGGAATTTATTGAAAATAGAAGTTTGATAGATAATCTTACACAATAAAAGTGCGTTTTTACGGTGTTGAATCCATATATACAGTAAAAAAATACCAGATTAAATTGCACAAATCAAAATTTCACAATAATTTTTTTCCCCAAATTCACACACAATAAACTCCAAAAAATAACACTAAGAACAACTCCAAAAATATATATAGCACATTATTTTATTTTATTTTAAATATTTAAAATAAAATCTCCCATATAACAAAACCATAGATATACATTTATTAACGATATCGAAATCAAGTACATGTACTTATTACCAGTGAAATGGGCGTATAACAATTACCTTCTGCTAGATAGATACACTATTATCCTAACCAAGTACATGTACTTATTACCAGTGAAACGGGCGTATGACAATTACCTTCTGCTAGATAGATACACTATTATCCTAACATTTTTCTTACCTTTAGATATATACATAGTTATCCTAACATTTTTCTTAGCTTTCAATATAACACAGTTGTGATGGTTTCCCGCTAGCCTCTGAAAGGAAATGTTCATGTTCATCTAAAAAACGCTCTGAAAGAATATAATGTTCATCAGTTATGCAATGGATTATGTTCATCATTAATGCAACGGAATAGGACCCGTAGGAACAAGTCTCTTCTGATCTCCAAAGCTGGAATCCCTTTCATATTCTTCACGTTTGCATGATATCTGTGAACATTATTGTCTTGTAGCATCCGGTGCATGGGAGGACTGAATTTTCTTAGTGGCTTCATTGAGACTAATATCTTCAACAGAATTAGCTACTAAGGTCACCAAAATATATACAATAATAATCAAAGAAAGTGTTGCTCCCATCTTCTAGCTATTAAAACCATTCGCCATTGAATACAATACAAATAAAAATAAGACTTCTGCTTTAAAACTCAAGATTATAATGCACTCAGAAATACTGGTGATCACGGTTTCAGACTTTTCTTTTACTTCACTGGTTCCCACCCAAGAAATTTGGTAGCGGAAGTCTAGTTTCAGCACCAAGCACTCATATAATATAATATCTGAATGTCATCGGAATCGTCTCTTCTTATATCATTGCTTCAATCCCGCCTCCTCTGGTTCTCAGCGATTGAAGGAACATGACAGCTTCCATGAAATTCAAATACTTTTGAAACTAGATTACTGCGTGGGGAGCTATCACATAATCACGATGATTCTCTTGTCATTTAACTAGATCAAGAAGCAAGCATGCATTGGAGATAGGCCTGTTAGGGTTGACAATTACAGTAACAAACACAAGACTAATAAGATTCGTTTTCCCGGACATGCACGCCCCTTTGCTTCTGTGAAAAATTTTCCTAACTGCCAATTGAACATAAGAGGCGTTGTTTACTCTATTGTGATTGCCATAGTGCTCATTATGATTCTTGATTTTGATTCTTGTCTGACTTCAAAGGCTTTAGCTCACCACATGTAGAATGTAGTTGTGAGCTGTTGAAAATATTAAAGTCACCTGCTAGCCCTTAGCAGAAAGAAACAAGGTACAGAGGCAGCAGTAGCAGAGATTGAGTGCACAACACCATGTATTAAAGAGGAATGAAGAAGATCCGTAAGGATGAATTTAATTTTTTATGGCCACAACAGAGTTTGTATAAGAGAAGTTAATGTTAGAATGCGCGTATCTGTTTTTGTAGAGGGACAAAGACTTTCATGGTTCCAAAGCACGAAAAAACAGTTTTACAGAGAAAACAGTCATTTCGGGCTTTTAAGCCCTCAACAACCAAAATGGATGAAAATATATTTAAACGGTGAAGTTCTTTAAGTTATGAAAAAGGCACGTGATGGTAGTCCCCACCATCAGCGCTTGATCGCAATCGCAAGTTCTACTTGCAGTGTCTTGTTGATATGGATTGTTCCAATGCGATGCGATCATCGTAATCGCAAAGGAATGAAGTGCCACATATATGTTACCGTCGTTGAAAAGTCATGATACGATTGTCACGCCATTGCACAATCGCACATCGCAAGTCACATTGTGTTCCGCCCATCTATATGTTATACCGCCAATGCCGATGGAGCGATGCGATCCAATCGCAATCGCAACATCGCGCTTGCTTGTTAAACCATTCCGCTAAGTTCCTTTTGTTCCGCCGATTTCCGATTGCGACTGTCTCGCCAATCGCAACGTTGTCAATCGCAAATTGCAATTGTCACATTGCGTGTTTTTTGTTTGTCAAGTCGATTTGCCAATCTCCCATTGCCGACTGTGAGGTGGTCCCCACTCGTACGTCGCGCTTATGTTAAGTTTTATGTTCACCAATGCATTTTATTTGTAGTTTGTTTTATGTTTTATTTTTTCCGCACCATATATAAAGTGAAAGACCCGTAGTATTGAAATGTAATTTATTTTTAAGTGTGTTGTATCGCTGTGAGAGCCCGAAGGCAAGAAAACATAGTGTAGACCACATGAGCACTGTTTTGTGCATTCTGTTTTGAGAGACAGAGAGAATTTTTGAGAGCACTGCATCTGTAGTAGTCTTGATCATATTTTGTGAATCCCTCCACCGAGGAAGACATTTTGTAATATTTTTTAGATCTGTTAATGAAATAGAAAGAAATGTTTTATTCTGCAAATCTCTGTCATTCATTCTCTGTGTTAGAAGGGGAGTATTATTCTCTCCATATTGTTATGGAATTATTAGAAATTCCAACATGGTATCAGAGCTAGTTCAGGCTCTTTGAAGGTTTCAAAGAAGCTGAAAGAAAAATAAGTCTTGTTGCAGTGTTTCTCCAGCAGTGTGAAAGTTTAGCAGAAGATAAAGTTCAGGTATTTCTCAAAGAAAAACAGAGTTGTTGTTTTTGTTTAAGAAAGTTTGTTGTTTAGAAAAGGAAAGACAGTTTGTCTAAGTTCAGAGTTCAGTTTAAAAGAAATGGCTGGACCAAGCACTGGTCTGAGTATTGGAAATGCTCAGCTTCCACAATTTAATGGAAAGAACTACGATTATTGGGCCATTACCATGAGAGCCATGTTTTCCTCACAAGACTTATGGAATTTGTAGAAGATGGTTTTGATGAAATAGCTGATGAGCAGGCTTTTAATGCCTTAACTAAAGCAGAGAAGTACATATTGAAGAGAAATAGGAAGAAAGACTCCAAAGCTCTCTTATTATTATATCAAGTAGTGCATGAGAGTGTGTTTCTGAGGATAGCAGTAGCCAAGAGATCCAAGGATGCATGGGATACTCTCAAGGTGGCATACCAAGGTATGGAAAAGATGAAGACAACAAAACTACAGTTACTAAGGAGAGATTTTGAAACTCTCTGCATGAAAGAATCAAACAACATAGACTCATTTTTTACACATGTGATTGGGATTGTAAATCAAATAAGGTCCCATGGAGAAACTCTTGAAGAAAGAAGGATTGTGGAGAAACTTTTGAGGAGCTTACCCTCAAGGTTTTATGTTATAGTTACCACCATAGAAGAGACCAAGGATCTCTCAAAGTTCACAGTGGATGAACTTCATGCTTCATTGATGACCCATGAACAAAGATTGGAAAGAATAGTGAATCCATATCTAGAGCACGCCTTCAAGACCCAGATGCCTTCAGGAAGAGGAAGAGGTCAAGGCATAGGAAGAGGAAGAGGTAGGAGCCAAAATAGAGGTGTAAGGGATAGTGCTTCACATTCACATGGAAGGAGCAACATTCAGAATCAGAGCCATGACCAATGCAACATCCAGCAAGGTGGACACCAGCACCAACATGCACATGGAAAAAGGTATGAAAAATTTAATGTCCAATGTCATTATTGTAAGAAATATGGGCACTATGCCAATGAATGTAGAAAGAAGAAAAATGACATGAAAAATAGTGAGAATGCTAATGTAGCAAAAGAAAAAAAGAACCCAAGTAATGTGTTGTTAACATGTAATGTAACACAAGATAGAGAAGATGATGTTTGGTTCTTAGATTCAAGATGTAGTAATCACATGACTGGAAACAGAGCAATGTTTTCCAATCTAGATGAAGACGTTAAATCAGAAGTAACCACATGGACTGATACTAAGATCTCTATCAAGGGAAAAGGCAGAGTTAGTATTCGAGCAAGAAATTGTGAGCAAAAATTTGTTCCAGATGTGTATTATGTTCCTGGTTTGAAGTGTAATATTTTGAGCGTTGGGCAACTCATAAAAAAAGGTTACAATGTAATTTTCAAGGATGATGTGTGCACAATAAAATATATACCTCCAAGCAAGAAAATCATTGCTGAAATACAAATGACCAGCAATAGAATGTTTCCGCTCAAGCTCAACACTGACTTGAAAGGAAAAGGGAAGAGTGTAGCAGCTGTAACACAAGAAGTTTTTTAGACGGAAGAGAAATATGAAAATTGGTTATGGCACTTGAGATTTGGACATCGCAATTTTGGAGGATTAAATTTGCTACACAGAAAATAAAAGGTAAGAGGTTTACCATTGATTGAGAAGCCTGACAGCCTATGCGAAGGCTGCATCTTGGGAAAGCAACAGAGAGAAAATTTTCCATCAGGGAAAAGCATAAGGGCGAAAGCACCCTTAGAGATCATTAACTCAGATTTATGTGGGCCAATGCAAACAACATCAGTTTCAGGCAACAATTACATGCTGACCTTCATAGATGATTTCACAAGAAAAGTGTGGGTTTATTTCTTGAAATATAAGAGTGAAGTCTTTCAGAAAATTTTCCATTTTAAAGCACTCGTAGAGAAACAGAGCGGGCTGCATATAAAAGTCCTCAGAACTGATAGAGGAGGAGAATATATCTCAAAGTAATTTCTGCGTTTCTGCAGAGAGAATGGCATACACAAGAAGCTTACCACAAGGTACACACCACAATAGAATGGAGTTGTTGAAAGGAAGAATCGAACCATAATGGAAATGATGAGAAGTGTGCTGAAGGAAAAACACTTGCCGAATGAGTACTAGGCAGAAGTAGAAAACTATGTTGTGTATATTTTAAATAGATGCAATATAAAAGCTGTGATGAACAAAGTTCCAGAAGAAGCGTGGGGTGGCAGAAAACAGGGAGTCACCCACATGAGAATTTTTGGATGTGTGGCTTATGCACACATTCCAGATAAGTTGAGAAAGAAGTTGGATAGTAAGGGGGAGAAGTGTATCTTCCTTGAATATTGTGAAGATTTCAAAGGATACAGATTGTATAACCCATCCATAGAGAAGTTTGTGATAAGCAGAGATGTGCAGTTCATTGAAGAGGAAGCATGGGATGGAAGCATTGAGAAAATAGTTAATGTTAAAAGTTGTTTATCTCATGATGAAGATGAGGAAGATGTGATTGAAATTAACAACTCATCGGTAGCACAACCTCCACCAACACAAGGAGAGCAAGGGACACCTCAAGCAGCAGCGAGAACACTGTTGAGAAAAAACAGGAGTGCATCGCCAAGCACACCACATGGAGAAGATTCAAGTGCTTCTTCAAGCACGACTACACCAAATGAAAGAGGAACAAAGTTCAGAAATATTAATGAGATTTATGAGTAGGAAGCGGCAAATGAAGGTATGAATTCCTTATTTGCTTTGTATTGTCAAGTTGATGATCTTGTTCATTTTGAAGATGCTATTAAAGATAGAAAATGGATAGAAGCTATGGATGATGAAATTAATGCCATAGAGAAGAACAAAACATGGGAGTTGGTTGATCTCCCAAAAGGTAAAGAATTCATTGGAGTTAAATGGGTCTATAAGACCAAAAGTAATGCTGAAGGAAATATAGAAAGACACAAAGCAGGACTTGTTGTCAAGGGATATAAGCAGCAACATGGAAGAGACTATGAGAAAAATTTTGCACCAGTTGCAAGAATGGAAACAGTCAGGGCAGTGTTGTCAATAACAGCACAAAAAAAATGGAAAGTATATCAGATGGATGTAAAATCCGCATTTTTAAATGGAGTTTTGATGGAAGAGGTATATGTTTAACAACCTCTCGGCTATGAAAAGAAAGGCCAAGAACACAAAGTGTGCAGATTGAAGAAAAATGTTTATGGGCTGAACCAAGCACCGAGAGCATGGTACAGTAGGATAGATTCCTATCTACTAGAAAATGGGTTTGAGAAATGTGAGGGAGAACCCACATTTTACATCAAAGAAAAAGATGGTAAAATGCTCATAGTTTTGTTATATGTTGATGATCTAATATTTACAAGTAATGATGATCATCTTGTTGAAAATTTTAAAACAATCATGAAAGAAGAATTTGAAATGACTGTCATGGGTTTGTTGAGATACTTCTTAGGAATAGATTTAGAGAAAAATGAAAAATGGATTTTTATCTCACAAGAAAAGTATGTGAATCAAGTTTTGAAAAGATTTAATATGCAAGAGTACAAAGCTGCAATTACTCCCACAGTAATGGGATTGAAGTTGAGTAAAGATGACAGCAGCAAGGATTTTGATCCAAGTTTGTATAAAAGCATAGTTGGAAGCCTCATGTATTTGACTGCAACTAGGCCGGATATTATGCATGCTGTTAGTTTGATCTCCAAGTTTATGGAAAGGCCAAAAGAAGCACATTGGCAGGCAGCGAAAAGAATTCTAAGGTATGTTAAAGGAACTAAAAGATTTGGTATTTTATATATTGCTTAAGAAAATTCAGAGTTAGTTGGATACACTGACAGTGATTGGGCTAGAAGTGTAGATGATCAGAAAAACACATCAGGTTATACATTTCATATAGGTTCAGGAGCCATTTCATGGGCTTCTAAGAAACAGCCGATTGTAGCATTTTCTATAACAGAGGTAGAGTATGTGGCAGCTACAGCAGCAGCATGTCAAGCAATTTGGATGAGAAGAATGTTGAAAATTTTATGCCAAGAACAGGTAAAAGGGACTGTGATTTATTGTGACAATAGCTCAGCTATTGCATTATCAAAGAATTATGTGTTTCACAAGAGAACGAAGAATATAGATACAAAGTTTCACTATATCAGAGAATTAGTGAGCAATGGAGAAATTGTTTTACAACATTGTAGAACAGAGGAGCAATATGCAAATATTTTGACAAATCCATTGGGGCAGAAGACCTTTGAATTTTTAAGAAAATGTTTGGGTATGACTGATAACCCAGCAGCTGACTTTAAGGTGGAGTGTTGAAAATATTAAAGTTACTTGCTAGCCCTTAGCAGGAAGAAACAAAGTACAGAGGCAGCAGCAGCAAAGATTGAGTGCACAACACCGTGTATTAAAAAGGAATGAAGAAGAACCGTAAGGATGAATTTAATTGTTTATGGCCGCAGCCGAGTTTGCAGAGGAGAAGTTAATTTTAAATGGGCATAGCCATTTTTGCAGAGGGACGAAGACTTTCGTGGTTCGAAAGCACGGAAATTTTTTTTTACAGATAAAACAGTCATTTCGGGCTTTTAAGCCCTCAACAACCAAAATTAATGAAAATATATTTAAATGGTTAAGTTATTTAAGTTATGAAAAAGGCACGTGATGGTGGTCCCCACCATCAGTGCTTGATTGCAATCGCAAGTTATACTTGCAATGTCTTGTTGATATGGATTGTTCAAATGCGATGCGATCATCGAAATCACAAAGGAACGAAGTGCCACATATATGTTACCGCCGTTGAAAAGTCGCGATGCGATTGTCGCGCCATCGCGCAATCGCACATTGCAAGTCACATTGTGTTCCACCCATCTATATGTTATATCGCCGACACCGATGGAGTGATGCGATCCAATCGCAATCGCAACATCGCACTTGCTTGTTAAACCATTCCGCCAAGTTCCTTTTGTTCCGCCGATTTTTTATTGTGATTGTCTCGCCAATCGCAATGTCGCCAATCGCAAATCGCAATTGTCACATTGCGTGTTTTTTGTTTGTCAAGCCGATCCGCCGATCGTCAATTGCCGACTGCGAGGTGGTCCCCACTCGTACATCGCGCTTATGTTAAGTTTTGTGTTCGCCAATGTATTTTCTTTGTAGTTCGTTTTATGTTTTATTTTTCGCCGCACCATATATAAAGTGAAAGACCTGTAGTATTGAAATGTAATGTATTTTTAAGTGTGTTGTATTGCTGTGAGAGCTCGAAGGCAAGAAAACACAGTGTAGACCACAGGAGCATTGTTTTGTGCATTCTGTTTTGAGAGATAGAGAGAAGTTTTGAGAGCACTGCGTCTGTAGCAGTCTTGATCATATTTTGTGAATCCCTCCACCGAGGAAGACATTTTGTAATAGTTTTTAGATCTGTTAATGAAATAGAAAGAAAAGTTTTTTTATGCAAATCTCTGACATTTATTCTTTGTGTTAAAAGGAGAATATTATTCTCTCCGTATTGTTCTGGAATTATCAGAAATTCCAACATCAGCATCTCTTCAACCTTATTTGATCTCATCTTATCTGAATATCCTTAATTACAATCTCGCTAAACTAAGATTATCTTAATTGCAAATTCCAACATTATCTATAAATCTACATGAACAAGACGAAACAGAGCGATCAGACACTCACAGAACGTGCAAACGAGAAAACAGTACACCTACTTTCGTAAACTTTCTTTCAAAAATTTCACAAGACGTGTATTTCTATTTTTTTATCGACATTGCACCGACGATACTCGTTGTGTCGTATAATTCTACACCTGATTTGACAAAACCACCTTGAACGATAATAAGTTAATGTGAAATGAAATAATTCAAATATGAGCATTTCTAATTTTTTTTATGTACATTGCACCGACGATACTCGTTTCGAATATGTGATAGAAGCAAAAATTGTTTTAATACTTTATATCATTTTGCGAGGAAGTTGTGATGAAGAGACATCTAACGAATTAAGTTTGCTGGCCTATTTTGATCTGTATCCCGACATTGTGTCCTCATCTTTCTTGAGTTCCATTATTTAAATTTGTGAAAGAAATCATCCACATACAAGCTATATTGTGTTGAATCGTTACCATGAAATTGCTTGCAATGCATCAGTAACTGTGTGAAGGCGAGCTAGTGTAAAAAGTAACACGATAAGAGCAATTTTTTTTAATTGTCAAAATCTGAGTGCTGTTTTGTGGTACGAGAAGCGCACTGAAAATGGTGATGCTGGTTTAAAATCCATCATCAATTGGACTGAACTAACGTCAATCAGTTGAAACATATTAAAATATTATTGTCATAACCATGTAAACGAAATTACTGGTAAATTTGGATAGACATCATTCCACATAAATAAAATAGATTATATTATTATATATATGTATATATATTATAGGATAAGGTTTTATAAATATTATATAAAAATTAAAGAAAAATATAAAATAGTTAAATTATATTTATTATTATTACTATTATTTAAAAAAAAATCAATTCAAATAAAATAAAATAAATAAAATAACAAAAAAATACTAATATATATGATTATATATATACATATTATCCATCACCAATTTTTTTCTATAGAAACTTTTGACAAGCGATCATAATTTGTTAGAATACTACGTGTTAATATTATAAATTCTGAATATGACGTGTAAAAATCCTAACTCATAATCTTTTAATTTTATTATTAAAAATATTTCATGAATATTTTCCGTACTTCAAATCTTTTAATTTTTGTATTTATATATAAATTATTAATAATTAAATTAAAATTAAAAAACATTATTTTATAAGCTTATAAGAATAATACAAAAATAATTAAAATTCAATATACACTAGTTGATATTTATTCGGAACTTGGATTTATAAAACTTTAAAGGGATCTTACATATTAACAATTCCTTTAATTCAGCACTTGGTTGACCTGAATTTAGATTGGTTTATACCTCTTTAAAAAAAAAAAAACATTTATTTATTTAATTTATTTTATGTTATGTTTTGTTTAATCGAATTTATATAATATTAAACTATACTTTGGTAATATATTTCATTATTTTTTTAATAAATTATATTTGAAAATTAAAATCTAATTTTAATATTTTCATTTCATAACATTAAATTTAATAAATTAAGATGGAATTTCAATAAAACATGTTAATTGATAAATTCAACCAAACATATTAATGCGGGAAGGAATAAAATGTTGAACACAAACTCTAAATTTTTAAGTCAAATAGATTAACCGATGATTTACATCATTGTTTTGAGATTCCCAAAAATATATGGGATTCATTCTAACTAGACTTGTGGGCTCATATGTTAATTTTGAAAAAAATTATATTTAATCATATAATTGCACAAACAAGTACACCATATATTTAAAAAGTGTGAAAAAATAATATAAACATGCCAAAAATGCACTCATCTATGAATTTGAGGATGTCATAAGAGAGTATGATTGTCGAATCTAATACCCGAGGGTGCTGAAACATGTATTCACACAATATGTTCTTTCTCAACTGCTTCATATGATCTTTCGCACAATCTTCAGTGTCTTAAATTCTCCACTAGTAATTCTGAAGCTGATTAAGGAATGAAATTATTTTATTTATATCATCATGTTTTTTTTTTTAAAAAGTGCCTCATTATTATTTTCAACTACCAATGAAGAGTGACCATTGGCATCTACTTATTTCTGCTAGCCGTGGTGTACACAAGGTCTAAGAGACAATGAGAGTTATTAATGAACATATCAATACCAACAAACTAAATCCAAAACCACAAAAGAATAGTGCAAAGGAAATAACAAAATTGAAGGGAAAAGGATCCTATAAAATACAACCTAGCACTATATCCCCTCACACCACCATTGAAGGGATAATAATAGACAATATCACCCAAAAACTAACAATAATAAAATAAAAAGACACACAATGGTAGGAACATAGTGTTAGCTCAACACACAACCTAGAACAACAGAAATCTCCACTCCACATACCATATTTGAAACACCAAGCTAAACATACCCTCCTCACAATTCTAGGATATCTGCTACTGACTAAGGCATGCCTAACAACAACTTTATTGTTTACGACTAAAAGCTATCATGAAAGAACCATACACAAAAAGAACCTAAGACAAAATACTTCCACCTTTATGACGAAGCATTCATCGATAATATTTAGAATACCTTCTCCACTCTAAACCTTTTTTGTTAGAATCCCTTGGAACGAGGTTGATAGCCTTGGCCACACCGTAATCTAGGATCACAAATCTATCAAGGGTACTCTTATGCAGCCCATGATGACCTTGTTCTAAATGCATTGGCAGTTTAACCATTCAAAAGATAAAGATACATCAAACTAACATCAGGTGAAGCATATTGACTAGTATCATCCATAGTTATAGTGCTTGGAAGGGTTTGCTATGCCACTTCTCAATTGCCTTAAGTGTTGGTAGTGTGGTTGAAACCCACGAACCCCTCCACCCCATAATGCATAAAATGATATGATAAAATTATAACAATGTAGAGATATAAAATAATAGAGAATAAATATGTTAAAAAGAATCGGTTATATAACAAAAAAAAATGATCGTACTTATAAAGAAAATAATAAGCTTGGATGGGGAACAAAATGTATGATTCTCTCACTTGCTTAGCATTTATAAATGGATTGGATAGATATTTATACTAAAAACATAAAATTATCTAGTTAAAACTAGTGAACCATTATGTAATATAAAAATACACCATACCACTTTTTCATGTATAATATAAATAATAGTATCATTATTAACAATTTTATAAAATCAAATTTTGTTAATGAACTTTCTTAATGCTCAAAAATCTATTAATCATTTTCATATTTCTTGATCTATTTTGTATTTATTTATTTTTAATCTTTATCGTTGGAGAAAATATGTTACTAAATTTATATCAATATATTTCGAATTTGTTTTATTTGTAATATTGCAAATAAATAGATATGATATGGATTTATTATTATTTAGAAATTGATATTTATCATTTTAATTGTAATATAATTTTAAGTGTATATAGTTTTTATTTTAGTAATAAATTGTTTTTAAATTTATGATGAAATTAAATATCAAATTAATTTATAAAACTATTTATTTGGAAAATAAAAATATTATGGCTTCAATTTTTAAACTCTTAAATAAATATTTAATATATGTAAAGTTTAAAAATTTATTTAAATAAGGGTAATAGTTGTAATGCAACATAGTGTGTGCCTTTATCCTACCACTAATTAATTACCTAAAGGTTGTGTAGAGAGCGAAGAAAAATTAACACAATGAAAGACAATATCTTTGCATAAAACTCTCTAAGAGAAAGCTCTCTGGAAAATGATAGATTTCTACACAAAGCTCTCAACATAAGCTTCAATGATTGTTTAATTGACATGCATCCTCATAGATTAATAACATGTCCATCTCGATATCACATGTTAATAGGTTCATTGGTAATGCTAATAGATATTGATATGGATGTACCTTGACTCACTGTATGAGAGTTTAGAGCTCCATATAATGAGCTAAGCTCATTTTCTTGGAGCTCCACACTCCCGCACCATGAAAAATCATTAATTCTGATTTCCTTTTTAGTGAGGACTATGCTTATAAGCCTTTTGTTGTTTATCACTTTTCTTTGTATCTGAATGATTTGTAGGGAAATGGTGCTTCTACCATTAAAAATAGAGTTTTTTTATGTTTACTAAGATATTATAATTATATGAGGTGCTAACCCTTGCAATTACCACTACCATTCCCCATAGAACCATAGGACCACAACCCACATTATAGACTCAATAGAGCCATAAAAGGCGAGATTCAAAGTTCCCATGCTATTTTCTTTTGTTGTCCAACAACGTGCCTTCACTTTTCCATGGTAGTTTGCTCAAGTGTTTTAGGCTTCACTCCTCGCTAAGTCCTTATGCTATCACCCAATCGATGAACGCCTTTCATCATTGAATAAGCATAAATAATTTACTAATATTTCACCTCCGAAAGAACTCATTATTAATACGTAGATAATAGCACCATGTTTGAGGCACTAGCCTTCACATTTGATTATATGATTGAGGCAAGGAGTGTAGGTAAGGGTTCATGGTTTTGACCTCAAGATTTAGTTAAGCCTTTTCCCATGGGAGAAAAATGAGACATTTCTTATAAGAAATTTTGACTGGAAAATATGCATTTTTATAGTTATACAAAGCATTCTGGAGTTATGGATATCACTTGAAGTATGGTTATCATAGATATTCCAGATATGGGAATCATGTATGATATGTTTATCATAGAGAATACTTCCACCCATGATTAAGCTACTCACATCCATTGATCTTTTCATTACTAGGGTGCTTTTCCAGTTGATGAAGCTATAGTTGTCCCATTCTTGTCTCTAAAGAATGGTAGAATGGATGAAAAAAAAAATGTGTCCACATTGAATGCCAGGAGATAGAGCATCAAACCCTAGTAAAACAAAGACCATAATTTCAACCCCCACCCCCATCTGAGCTCGAGCCTGAGCCATCCTTGAAGTTGGCAATTGTTATTCAAACCCTCAGTGAGCATTTTTTGAGAATCGAGTAGATCAAGTTGGAAATCCAAAGGGAAAATGAATGGTTAAGGATAGAGACGGATATGAAATAGACAAATATGGTTCCCAAATATAAAAAAAACACATGGTTAGGGCCTTGTATTCAAACAATGTCTTCTCGGCAAGTAATGTGAATCTAAAACTAGGCATGAGAAATTGTATCTTCTAAGATGTTTGTAACTACACATAAAGCAAAATTGTAGTTTAATGACCTCATATCTGAGTGCATCATAGCTCAACCACATTTGTTTATTTTTTTATCTGAAAAGTTAAATGGAACATGGACCTAGTTTATGGTGGAGGAAGTTTGGGGATCATAGGCTTGTGTCACATGAAGTCTATTTGGCAATGGCCATCTGCTGGGGAAAGTTTGTTTTATGGTTGAAAATTCAAAATTCAGTGTAACATTATATCTAGAGTTAAAACATTTTCTATTTGATTGCTGGTCTATAAACCTCATAGTGAGTTCCTTCTTTTTAATGTTGAAATATTTAACATTCTATATCATTCTTTGGCCTCAATAAATCCTATGATTTAATCTGAGACCACCTTATATTCCTTTTGTTGTGTTGGGTTATTAGAAAGACACCAATTTTTCAAGAGTTTTTTTGCGTCAACCCCCATATATCCCCAACTATTCAAGAAGTGAAAATTATTTATCCTATCCCACTATAAGGGGCTCTTAAATCAACTTAATCTTTGCATAGTAGTTTGGAGTGACAACATTGTTGTAACTGCTTGCAAAATGAAAACCATGCAACTGATCTTACAACAATAAGCGAAAATACCTAATCTGTGATTAAATCTTGACAATACTCCATACTAAACACATTACACAAGATTCAGGTTTGGCATCCTCATTAAAATCCTAATGCATCCACCGTGTCATAAAAAAACTTTCATTGTATCAAACCAACACAAGTACCATGACCTTGATCCAAAAATAGATAGTGCAAAAGAAAGAGGAAATTTTTTTGCAATCTAGAGAATGTAAATTAAATATGTAAAAATCCCAAAAGCCAATTGTTTCCCATCGAGAGTTCCAACAATTTTTAGCAAAAAAATTCAGAAATGCATTCCCATACTAACTCTAGGAATCATATGATGTGGCAACAACAATTTTTAGTCAACATCGAAAAGGGGACCTTGATCCATTATTCATGTAGAACACTTATTTGTGTATCGAAAATAAACAAAATACTCTAAAAATTTTCAACTAGGGGGGAGGGAGATAGTGTATTTATTAATATAATATTACTTGTGAAATAAATAGCTTTTCTCATGACTAAGGTGAGATACGACTTATTAACTGGCCCAAAATTAAGCCCCAAGCCCCAATAGAATTGAAACATGGTTGGATTTAGCCTCTAGAATCAATTTAGGGAGATGTAGTCAAAGTATCGTAAGTAAGATGACAAAAAGAGTGAAAGATGTTATAAGATTGTCTTATTTGGTAAGTGAATAAGAATTTTCTGAAGGAAATAATCATGGAAACCTCCCATTTTCAATGTGAATTCTGAAGTTCATTGTGTGGAGATCCTCCATATAATGAAATTCCACATAATGAAATTCTACATAAGGACCTTTTCACAACACTAATTTAAAATTAAATTATTTTTGTTGTTTATTAGGAAATAATCTAAAATTATTATTATTTATCAAAAATATTATATTTCTTTTATGATATGATAATATTCTCACACCAAGCCTATCCATTATGATCATGACATAAAAAAAGTGAAATATATTGTGCCATTTTCACTTGTAGAGCCACTCACAAGATTGAATATTATCTACTCTTTAAAAAGAGACCTCTAGATGAAATATTAAAACAATAAAGTTCTATGTAGACTATTTTTCTTTAAATAGGAAAGTAATATGAGCTTGTTCAACTCAAGGGAGGGATTCATGGAAAATTTTAAGGATGGAAGTTTATGTTAGAATTTCGCAACTGTGGCGAATATTACGAGTCCCTTATATCCAAAATTTAAAATGTTTGATGATATTTTTTGTAAATTTTTTTAGCTTTATCATTATTTTATATTAGACAATTTATAATATTCACGACTTTAAAGGTAAAATATTTTTACACTATAAATTTTTTGCGAATTTGTTTTTAGAAAAATAGAAATTGGTGAATATTTCTTTTGGAAAAAGCATCAAATATTAGCCCACCCTTGAATATTAGCCCTTAAAATTTTCCCTGGAGGGATATGATATCTTTATTACTATAATATTACATATTATATCGATATATTTGTTGATGATGAGGGTAAACTACAACTTATAAATTTCCCGAAATGTAGCCCCAAGCCCCATCGGAAGTGAAACATAGCAGGATTCATCCATCGGAAGAAATTTACAAAATATCAGTCCACCTATCAAAAGATGAATGAAGAGTGGAAGATGTTATAATATGGTCTTCTCTGGTAAGTATTTGAGAAAGTTTCGAAGAATCAGGGCATGGAAACCTCCCCATTTCAATGTAAATTCTAAATTTCATTGTGTGGATGTCCACCACATAATGAAATTCCACACAAGGACCTACAAATGGTGAGCTTCCACACAACATTGATTTTATTATATAAGGAATATTTTGGAATGATAAATATTATATGATCAATAATATGTTGAGGCAACCTAAAACACTTGAGAAGCACCTACATTAGCTATGGGTGACATGAGCACTTCAATGTGATTTCAAAGGAATGAGGCACCATACTTTCTTTAATTATCATGAATGTAATGAAACCAAAATATTTTTGCAGTTCCTTCTTACTAGTAGAAGGAGATTCTACAAAACAAGTGATAATAAATCCTATGGTAGAGGTAGGCCCTAGATGCCTAGGAGAAGATTGTTGATATGGCTCTACCTGCGGCTCAACTTATTATACCTAAATATGATAGGTCAACGTCCATCTCTTAACCTATAGCTCGATAGGAATGATACCCTCTTCATTTCATTATTCCCTCCAATCACTACAAATTTTCCATGTAGAGCTTGAATATGAGAGGCAAGGTCCTAGTCCCTATAAATATATAGGAATTACCAAGTTGAGCTAGTCAATTCAAAAAAATAAGGATGATAATATTTGGAGGCACATTGGAAACATTAAATACTTGAAAATCCCATCAATTCTCATTAATATTGTCTCATGCTCTAGTGCATTGATTTATGCAGCAACTATGTGTAACCATTACCAAGATGCTTACACATATGATCCAGAATAACCATTGTCTGGATGGTTTCATTATGCATAGGTGTGGAATATCTCTTCACCTGTGCACAATAAAAGCCTCCACATAATGGCTACACTACATATCCACATAATAAATTTGAATTACAATTTTTCCAAATATGTGAAATAAACTGAATTTTCAAATAAATAATTAATTAATATTTTTTATTCCTAGGAGAAAGGTGCATGCTCAGCCTTTTCATTTCCAATGCACACTTTAGATACTAAACCATTTTAACTCTATTCAATATATTCTTTATATGAGTTAATAACCTCTCATTGGCCAGTACGTCAATCTATGCATACCCTGAACTTGAGTACATAATTATAGTCATGATATGTTATTGTTTGTGATGTTATAGTGGTACATAATTGTGACATGCGACATGAGTGAAACTCCCTCTTGACCATTCTTATATAACCACTCAATTTCTCGGCATTGGAATGTGAAAAAATCTAGAACAATGGTTAAGTCAGGTAGATTTTTCGGTTCAAGGTAAGAAATGAAGAAAATTAATTATGTATATATATTTAGAAGTGAAATGCACAAAAACATTATAAATGATTAATATTTTTCTGCACATTGTAAAGAGTTTATAACCTAAAATATGATCACCTAGCCAGTTATGGCTAGTTGGATGGAAATACACCATGTAGGATTAATTTTACCATATTAAAATCACTTTCACCATAGGAAATGATGTAGTAAACCATTTTTATTAAATTATTTTTGATTAAAATTTGAAAATCCCATGGGAATAACTGAATAAATAATTATTTATTTTATCTTCTCTAGTAATCATTATTAAATCATTATTTGATAATTATTCCTTGTTACACTTGACCAAATCATCTTGTAATAATAAATAATAATAAAATAAATCACTATTTATTTATTATTCCTTAATTTTATTTTTGGAATAGTTGTTAAATCATTGTTTAATAATTATTGTGAGTTCACACGTTTATTAATCCTCGTGAAGTGATTAATAAATCATTTTATTTGTTAATTACTTATAAATAAATATAATTGACCATTTTGAATATATTTTCTATCTCCAAAAAATATAATCAAGTATTCCTACTCGTTAGATTTGGATTTGGTAAAAAAATTTATTTTTATTTTTCCAATTTCTAGTTTAGCTCAATACTTTGTTATAAATAAGAGGGCTTTATATTCATTTATCACCATGATCATTTTCATTGTCACTATTATCATCTTTTTACATTTGACCTCCCACTTGAGTTCTATTTTCTGTTTTGGGTTTTTTTACACATTGAGAGAGATAAAATATCACTAAAGCACAATGACATCAAAGGAACCATCCCATGGATGGGGATTTTCAACCCCTTGTTATAGATCTCCTTCACCGTGTACTTCCTAATAAAAATATTATTCATTTAAAGTTTTCTTCTATTGCATTATTTCATCAGTTATTTCTTGTTATTTTATGTTTTGGATCACATACAAAATTTTTGCTGTAGAATTTTCTTGTTTTTTCATTGCATATCTAAAGCGTAAATAACCACATCCTCTTGTTAGGGTCACTTTTCACCAGTGACTTAAGTGAATCCTTTTTGGTACATTGTCCTAAATTATTTATAGTAAAAAATGACGAATCCATTGGTGTAGTAATTCATATCCTTGGTGAGTGTCATTTCGATGCTTTTTAATATTTTCTTTAGCTATTTTTAGCTTCTCAATTTATATTTTGAGATAACCTTTCTTTTTCTTGCAATTGTTTTGGATTATATTGGTTTATCGGATCTTTTTGTAGGTCACGGGTACCAGTCAAGCCGGATGTGAGACATTCTGGGTGAGATATACCGACAGAGAGTCTCTAGAGTAAAATTAACTTTTCATCCCCTTATATATGTTTTGGAACACACTTTTTGGCCTATATCCCACACTCTAATGAACTATTGAGGTCATAAACTATGTTTTTCACTTGTCAAGATTTATTGTTTTTGATATTTTTAGGATTGCCAACTATGCTTTTCCTTTTATTGACTTTCTTATTGGAAATGATTCTCTGTGTTGTTTTCCTAAGATGAATCCTTCATAAATCATGTACAGTTATTCTATGAGGGGAAATACCTTCACTATGCCTTTTCTATAAATTAAATTCAAACATCCAAAATTAGATGACCAAATCTCAAATGCCATAACCAATTTTCATCTTTGACCTCTGCTTGAAAGTGTATTTGTGTGAAATATGAAACTTGTCTTTCATCCACTTGTGAATTCATTGACAGTTGTGCTTGTGCACCTTCTTTCTTCATATCTAGTTTTATATTTAGGGAAAAAATTATATTGTTTGTCATCTGAAATTTTGCATTCAATTATTTTCTTGGAAACTTATCCAAAATTGTACACTCTTCATTTTTCAAAAATACATTATAGTCATTTTGCATGATTTCTCTAATGCTTATGAGGTTACCTTCAATCTAGCGATAAAATAAACATCTAAAATGTACTTCTCCTCCCACTTCTTTCTTAGAATGTTGACTCTTCCTTTTCCCGTGAAAAATATTTTTTTATTAGTCCCTAATGTCACTTCATATCTCGTACTTTCAACTACATTCAAAAATAATTCTATATTCTTTGGCATGTGGTTGCTAGATCCTCAATCTAGAAGCCATGCATCTCTTTATTTTTTTTGTTCTACATTACAAGCTAAAAACATACTATATTGGTTCTTATTGTCCTTTGTGAAATTTTCATTTCTTTTGTTATTTGTATCATGTTGCTTCTTTCTACATTCATTTTAATAATGACCATACTTCTTACAATAATGACATTTAACTTGAGATTTATCATACCTTTGACCTTGGGCTTGATTTTGGCTTAGGGATTAACTTGGATTTTGATCGATTCCCCTTCAAATTGAGCTTGAATAGTTGCCTCTTCCACCTGTGTGGGATTCTGCCCCTTCCTATAGAATTTCATCTTCCTCTACCTCTACCTTGACCAATTGAAACTTGTGTCTTGAAGGCATGCTCCAATGAGGAGTTTGTTGCTCTATAATTGATTTATTCAATCTATGTTTGTGAGAAATAAATGATGCATTAAGATCATATAGTAATATTTGTGAGGGGCCCTTTCTCTATTCTATGGTCACAACAATAGGTTCAAGTCTTATTGGAAAAATTCTCAAACTTTTCTCAACTATTCTCCTTTTTTCAAGTGCCTCACCATGAGACCTGATTTGAAAAATGAGTCCAATTACTTGTGTAAAAAATGAGTTTATAATCTCATAATATTTCATAAAAAAATTCTCAAAATATATTTTTAGAATTTTTATTTTTGTTGTATTGACTTTTTTCATTCCTTGGTAGGTGATCTGGAGGATATCCCAAGCTTTCTTAGACTTTTTTGTTGTTGGAATCCTTGGGAAAATACTTGCATGAACTGGTTTAAAAATGTAGAAGAGGACTTTTGAATCCTTCTTCCTTTTTTCTCTCGACAAATCATTTTGTTATTGTGTAAAAGCATTGTATAATTTTGCATCGGCTTGTTCTTCGAACAAAATCTCCACCAAATCCAAAATATCTTTAGAAGAAAATAGATTATTCATTATAATAACCCAATAACCATAACTGTTTCCATTAAATTGAGGTATTTGAGGATTATTCAATCTTTTTCTTGATTACTCCATTCAGTATTGTAAAAAATAACTTTATCCCTACTTGTAAATATGCTCCAAAAAATATTCCTTCAAAACAACCTTTAAATATACTCTGAAAATTAAGCCTCCAAAGAAACCTTTAACACTTGTTAATTCCTTGCAACAAAAATATAGTTTTTTACTCCTTCTTGAACCCGCTTCGATACCACATGCAAGAAGAGGCAAAGGGACCTCATGAAAATATTGCAGACTTTAATTCACACAATTTACTTGTGCGACTCAAAATAATTTACACAGAGTGAGAACATGGAAAAATAAAAATGGTTGAATTTTAAAAAATATACATGAGATTTATAGAAATATATCACAAAAAAATACAATTTGGATTATTATTTCAAAATAATGGAGGATGAAACTCCTTCACCAATTAAAACTAAGCGTTCTTACAAATATTTGCACTTCACTAGTTGTTACATAATAACTCAATGTAAAACCTAGTAACTAGTTGTTTTACACACCCACCAAAAATTGCTTCACAATTTTCATTCCGTACTTATCAAGTTTACATTCGCAACCAAGAAAATAAAATCTAGCTACTTGTGTATTCAAAAATACATTTTAATATATTAATTCGTGACCAGTCAAAGTATTAAAAGAAAAAGATGGGCGATTGTACAAAAAAAATAATTTTCTAGAGTTATAGAGGTTACAAAGTATAAATATCAGTTGAAAAATAAAATTATGGAATATACATTTTACCAACCCTCCATTAAATGATCATTTGTTATTTCTTATTAATCATCTAATTTTTGCGGAACGGGGAGTTTGTTTTCTTTTCAAATTTTCATTTGCGTTGCTGTCGATCAGCTTGAAAACAAAATCTGCAATCTGGAGTAGAAATCTATTTTGTATTTTTAACTATCTCTCGTACCATATGTATGGTTGATGTGAGTTTATTTAATAGGGTGGTTAGGCGTAATTTTCCAATAGTATTGAGACAGGGTTTTCAACAATTATTCTCATCTTAGACTTCGATTTGTTCACCAAAGGAACAAATGGTGGAGGCGTCAAGGAAATTTTAAGTTTGTGTTGGATTTTTCATCGGTACATAAGATTAGTCGGTGTGGTGAAGTGGTGTAGAAACCCAAAAGGAGGAAAAGAGAAGTCGTCAGAAATCATAAAAGATGTGACTCAAGCTTTTACCTAAAAGAGCATTGAATTTCAAAAAATGATGTGCTACAAGTACCACAAAGAAAAGGGGATATTTCTATAATTAAGGGACAGCTTGATACAACAAGAGGAATTCCACCACTTAGAAAATATATTAAAGGCATGAATACAATTACTTCACACATGTGAATTGTAATCCTAACATATTAGTTACACTACATGCACGAAGAATATCTCTAGCTTGGTTACTCTCGATTTATGCATAGTGAATGTGTTAAAATAACTTCCCAACTTTGGGGGTTTGTTGTTGTTAGTTCCATGGCTTAATAACCGTTATGTTTTTCATTATTTCAAAATAAACCACTTCTGTTTTATTAACTTTACAAGTTAAAGTTTGATTAAAACCAACCTAAATCTATCTAATTTTGGATCTATCATACGACGAGAGGGATCAAATCCTTTGAGGTTAAAAACTTATTTCTAGAGTTTAAAATTTGAGGAAAGGTTTGCACTTCAAGGTATTTGATCTCTATTGGTGCATGATAGATCCATAGTTAGATGGATCTAGGCTAGTTCCACTTGAGGGAAACAATGACACATTTTTAGATTGCTATTATATTATGTATATGTTTGAGATAAAATTCATACTTTGAAATTTACATTATGTTTTCTTTGTTGGACATTACTATATCGTTCTCTTCTTTAATTTTGGTTTTGTTACTTTCCTTGAATGGTTTGTAGGTCCTCGTTTGGATGCTTTGAGTGGTTTGTGTGTTTATGTGGATTTCGATGGTAATGGTTTTGAATGTTACATTTTTTGTGTTATCTTCCAATATGTGTATGTAATTATCTATTATTAATTAGTTGCTGATGAAAAAGGGAGACAATCTTATCAAAATTTTGCAAGAGGATTGATATTGCACATTTATTTCATTTAATTTTAGGTATCATGAATTTTGAAAATTAATAACTATTAATTGTGTCCCTCCACGTATTACTAAATATTTTTTGAAGAGTAGTTTTAATAATTTACTACATCAATCTTACTCTTGAAATCATTTGTTTCACTGCTAATGTTTCGAATAATTTATTTCCTTCAAAATACTTTGATGGTTTGATTTTTATCTATAGTTTGTTTTGCAAAGGTTAAGAAATAATGTAATTTTGAATTTTTTTTAATGAGTGGTCACATTTACAAAATATTTATATTATTTGTTAGTTTTCCCATATTTTCATATCCATTATATGAAAAGGATAGTTGAGATCCTAAACCATTCAAATCTTTAACTCTAACTATTGTAGCAAATATCATAGCTTGTCTCTCTTGCTCTCCAACATTAATAGGTTGAATTACGATAACTGAAAAATCAAAGCACATTGTCAATCATTTTTTGTTCTTACAATAAAGTTAATGAACATTATTAATCCAATCAGTTTAAGTTAATGTACTGTCATACATTGAGATATATCAAATAAAAAATCATCATCTATGCTTGAATCAATGCATGTAATGCACAAAATCAAATAAGATTAGAAAACATCTACACTGAAATAAATGAATCGAATGCACTCATTCAAATAATATTAGAAATCAAAATATACACTAAAATAATTGCATCGAATGCATGCAATCAAGTAGTATTAGAAATCAACATCTACACTAAAATCAATGCATCTAGTGCAAGCAATGAAATTTGATTAGAAATCAATATATACACTGAAATCAATGCATCTAGTGCAAACAATCAAATCAGATTAGAAATCACCATCTACACTGAAATAAATTCATCTTGTGCAAGAAATAAAATAGGATTGGAAATCACCATCTACACCGAAATTAATGCATCTAGTGAAAGCAATCAAATAGTATTAGAAAGTACCATCTATATCGAAATCAATGCATCTAATGCAAGAAATAAAATAGGACTAGAAATAACCATCTACATTGAAATCAATGCATCTAGTGTAAGAAATCAAATAGAATTATAAGTCGACATATAAAATGAAATCAATGTATTTAGTTCAAACAATCAAATAGAATTAGAAAACATCCACACTAAAATCAATGCATCTAGTGCAAACAATCAAATAGGATTATAAATCATAATCAATGAAATCAATGCATCTACTGTAAGAAATCAAATATCATTACAAATCAACATGTAAACTTAAATCAATGCATCTAATGCAACGTGAATGCAACCAATCAAATAGGATTAGAAGTCACCATATAACATGAATTCAATGTATTTAATCCAAGAAATATTCTTACCTCTCTCTCCCCTCCATTATATCTATATCTCCCTCCATCTCTCCTCCTTTGTCTCTCTATCTCACCCCAAAAACATGAATACTCTCTCTCTCTCTCTCTCTCTCTCTCTCTCTCTCTCTCTCTCTTGTTCCAGTTATATTTGTACATATTTGGTATTCCCTCCCTCTCTCCCCTTCCAAAACTATATCTTTATCCTCTCTCTCTCCTCCTCTCTCTAAATTCCTTTCTCTCCAAACTCCCTCTCTCTCCCCCCATCTCTCTCTCTCTCTCTCTCTCTCTCTCTCTCTCTCTCTCTCTCTCTCAAACCCTATCATTGTCTCCCTCCATCTCTCCTCTATCGCCCACTCTCTCTCGCCTCCATATTTGTGTCTCCCTCTCTCTCTCTTACCCTTTTCTCCCTCTCTCCCTCCTCTCCTTCTCTCTCTCTATTAATTCCTCCGCTTCCCTCTGCTTTAGTTTATCTCCTTCAATGAAATAAATAAAATAAGATTAGAAATCAACATCTACATTGAAATGAATTAATCCAGTACAAGAATTATTCTTTCCTCTCTCCCTCCCCATATATATTTATATATCCCTCCATATCCCTTAATTTTATCTCTCAACCTCACCCCCTGGAACACACATTCTTTATCTCTTGATACCTATCTATCTCCGCATCTATCTATCTCTCTCTTCTTCCCTTTCTTCACCTTCCATCTATATATCTATCTCTCTTTTTCTCTCTATATCACCCCCAAAACATACACACACTTTCTCCATATTTATATCTCTCTCCCTCCCTATTCCTCTCCCTCTTTCCCTCTCTTCTCCTTCTCTCCCTCTCTCTCCCCTTCTCTCTCTCTCTCTCTCTCTTCCCTCTCTCTCTCTCTCTCTCTCTTCGCTCTCTCTCTCTCTCTCTCTCTCTCTCTCCACCTTTATCTCTTTATGAATTTCTTCTTACGTCCCACCTTCTACATCTATATCTCCCTCTATCTCTCTCTATCTCACCCCCCAACCCCCAAAACGCACATGCTTTCTCCCTCCATATCTATCTATCTCCCCCCTTTTCTCTCTCATCTCCCCCCTCTCATCTATATATATATATGTTTTTGTCTCTCTTTTGTCTTTCTATATCTCCCAAAAAAAATACACACTCTTTCTCCATATTTATCTATCTATCCCTCACTCTTCCTCTTCTTCTGTGTCTGTCTTCCCCTTCTCTCCGTCTCTCCCCCCATCTCTCTCTCTTCCCTCCTGCTCTCCTTTCTCCCTCTCTCTCCATCTACCTTATAACTCTCTCTCTCTCTCTCTCTCTCTCTCTCTCTCTCTCTCTCTCCATGTATTTCTTTTTACCTCCCTCTTTCTCTCCCTTCCTCTCTCCTCCTCTTTCTCCCTTTCTCTCCCACCTCCCTTTGTCTCTCCCCCTCATCTCTATGTCTATGTTTCTATCTCTCTCTCCGCAATCCAAATCTATCATTATCTCTCATTCTCTCCTCCTCTTCTCTCTATCTCCCCTTATTTATCTCTTTCTCTCACCCCAAACCTATACACTCTCTCTCCATCTCTCCCTTCTCACTCCCTTTCTCTTTCTTTCTATTTTTCTCTTTCTATATAATTCTTCTTCCCTCCATCTCTTTCCTTCCAACTCCATTTCTCCATCCCTCCCTCTCTCCTCCTCTCTCATCCTTCCCCTCTTTCCCTTTCTCTCCCTTCCTCTCACTCCCTCTATATCTCCACCTCTATTAGTGTGCCTTTGTTCTTCCTTCCCATATATATCTATAGTCAATATATACCATGACATATTAATATATAAATTATAATATAACAAATGAAATATTATCTTAAATTTAATATTTTATTAATCTTAAGTTATTGAAATTATAATATTAATATTATAATATATTAATATTAGATTGAATGATGCTTCTTATATGACATTATAATCAAATGCCCAAATATTACAACTTTGAAGTGGAAATATTTATGTCTTTAGAAATTCTAATATATTATTAAGGTATGGTTTTCTTTTCAAATATTCATTTTATAAATACTTAATTAAAAGAAATATCAAAATATTTTAGAGAAAGATTTTTTAGAGAAATTGTATCGATTTTAGTAAAAAATAATGAGATTTAAATTTCACATTGAAATTTTTTATTTTCTTCCTACTGTATTTTACAATTTAATTAAAGTATATAATAATTGGTTAGTCTAAATCAATCCTTTTAAAATTTTTGAAAGTATTCACATAATGAAAATCATAAATTACATAGTGATCATAGTCATAAAGGTATGCCTTAAACGATAAAAGATAAAAAAAAACGAGCTCACACATTTTGTTATTTTGGGCAAATAAGAGGATACGGGGATACGGGACTTCTTTCCATGCTGATCGAATGATTTTCAGTACTTGAGATAAGATCTTCCATATTACAAAAGAATGCAAATACATTTATTAACGGTATCAAAATCCATTACAACTAATTACTATCTACGGAACGGCCGTATGACAATTTCCTTCTGCTAAATAGATACATTATAATCCTAACATTTTGCTCATCTTTACATCGATACAAAGTTTTCCCAGCATTTTTCTGATCTTTCAATATATATAACTCAGACGTGATGGCCGTCCGCCTGCCTCTGAATGTAAATGTAATGGATGGTGGGCTACTGCAACTCTCTGAAAACATTTAATTTTCATCAGTTATTCAACGGATTAGGACCAGTAGGAACAGATCGCTTCTGAAATCCAAAGCTGGGATCCCTTTCATATGCTGCACGTCTACATGTTATCTGAGAACGATATTGTCTTGTAGCATCCGGTGCACGGGAGGACTGAATGTTCTTATAGGCTTCATTGAGACTAATCTCTTCTACAGAATTAGCTGGTAAGATCACCAAAATATACACAATAATAATCAAAGAATGTGTTGCACCCATCTTGTAACAATTCAAACCATTCGCCATTGAATACAATCCAAATCAAAACAAGACTTCTGCTTAAACACTCTAGATTATAATACACTCAGAAACGCTGGTGATCACAGTTTCACGCTTTTCTTTTACTTCGCGGGTTTGAACACAAGAAACTTGGTAGCGGGAAGTCTAATTTCAGCACCAAGCACTCATATAATATATTTGAATGTCATCCGAATCGTGTCTCCTTACATCGTTGCTTCAATCACGCATCCTCCGGTTCCCAGCGATTGAAGGAAAATGACAGCTTCCATGAAATTCAAATACTTGTGAAACTGGATTAATGCGTGGCGAGCTATGACATAATCACGATGATTCTCTGGTCAATTACGTAATCAAACAGCAAGATCAAACAGCAAGCATGCCCTGGACATAGGCTTTTTAGGGTTGACTATATTGTGATTGCCATAGTGCTCATTGTGATTCTCGGTTTTGATTCTGGTCTGACTTAAAAGGCTTTAGCTCACATGTAGAATGCTCAAATATCTTTGACATCTTCATATTTGTAGATGTTAGCTTCTCTTCGGTTGTTTAGAAGACTAGCTCCATTATCATCCGAGTAACAGATCTAATTTTTTCGATGACAAAAGTTTCATTCATGAATCTATTTCACTTTTTAGGGCGAAATTTAGTAAGGCTTTCGATTCAAAATCTTTGATAAATAAATGAGCAATAATGGAGAAAGAAAGAAGCTCATAGCAACACAACATGAAAATCAAAGCGAAAAAGAAGCTAACCAAATTAGAGATTAGCCTCTAAATTATAAATGTTTAGACCTAATACATCATACATCATAAAATATTAATAAATAAATTAAAATTCTAAAAAATATTTTGCTAATTTGACATGCATTTATTCGAAACATGGATTTATAAAACTTTAAAGGGATCTTATTGGTTGACAGTTCGTTCAATTCAGCCCTTGGTTGAGGTGAATTTAGATTTTGTTAACCTGTTTTTAAAAGGTGTTTTCATTATGTATTCATTTATTTGTTTTTAATGGTATATGTTTTGCTTAATTGAATTTTTTGTTATTTAAAATTATGTCTATATATAATATTAAATTATACTCCTTTATGATATTTTTTTATTCTTTTTAATAAATTATAAATAAAAATGAAATATAATTTTAATATTTTTCTTTTCAAAAAATAATTTAATAAATTAACATATATTTTCAATAAAAGGTGTTAATACATAAATTAACAAAACATGTGAGTTAAATAAAATGTTGAACAAAAACTTCAAATTTTTATGTCAAATAGAAATAGATTAACTCACGAGTAAGAATTAAAAATTGAACAAACTATATTAATCTGTTTATATGTTTATGTTTTTTATTTATATAAAAAAAAAAAACCATAATTATGATTTTTTTATTGAGGATTTTCTATGAAGAAAAAGAGTTTACATCATTGTTTTGAGATTTCACAAAAATATATTGGCTTCACGCTAATTCGAGTTGTGGGTTGGAGTTTACTTCATTGGTTTGAGATTTCACAATAATATATCCGCGTCACTCTAATTTGAGTTGTGGGTTGATATGTTAATTGCTAATTTTTTAAAATCCAACCACATTGATTGTACAAACATATCAGATTTTAGAGAACATAAAAGAAATAACACAAATATATTGAATATACACTTATTTATGAATCCGAGGATGTCACAAAAGAAGGATTCTACAATCTAGTACTTCGAAGTGTTGAAAACATGACTTCACACAATATGTGTTTTTCCAAATAATTCATATGATCTTATATACAATGCAGGATGTCTTACATTCTCCACTGATTTCTCATAAGCTCATTAAGGAAAGATATGATCTCATTTCTATCATCATGCATCTCTTTAATAAATTTCCCCATTATTGTTTTCAACTAATAAAGAAGAGTGACCATGTGCATTGATCATTTCTCCTAGCCTTGGGGCACAAGGTAAGATATAATGAGAATTAGAAATGATATAGAAATACCAACACACTAAATCCAACACTACAAAATAACGGTGCAACCGAGTTGGAATTGAAATAAAATCATCTTAGCAAAAGAAATAAAATTGAAGGGAAAAAGAACTAGAAATGATGAGAGAAATACCAACACACTAAATCCAACACCACAAAATAAGGATGCAACCTAGTTGGAATAGGAATAAAATCATCTTAGGAAAAGAAACAAAATTCAGGGGAAAAATATCATGTAAAACCCACCCTAAAGCTTTCATAGAAAGGATAACAATAGCCAATATCACCGAGAAACTAACAATAATAATATAACAAGGGACACAAACCCAAGAACATAGTGTTAGCTCAACACATGACCTAGAAAAACCAAAAGCACCAATACACATACCATATTTGAAACACTAAACCGAAGACACCCTCCTAACAATTCTAAGATCACATCAATCAACCAAGACATGCTTAACACGAACTTTATTTTTGTAAATAAAAACCACCATGCAAGAACCATATAAAAAAAAACCTAAGACAAAATGCTTCCACCTTTGTGACAAGGCATAGATATATAACATTTAGAATCCCTTCTCCACTCTAAATTTTTTTTACAGATTCCCCGAGAACCATGTTGATAACCTTAGCTAGCCCGTAATTTCGGCTCACAGATATATGAGAGGTACTCTCTTGCAATCGATGATGACCTTGTTCTAAATTCGTTGGCGGTTGACTAATTCAAAGGATTAAGATACAATAAACTAAAACATAAAATTAAATAGATTTGAATATAAAATTAGTTTATATAACATTTTTATTTGTAAAATAAAAATATTATTAGTATATATTATTTTTGGCTTAATTTTTAAACTCTTAAATAATTATTTAATATATAATATATGTAAAAATTAAAAAATAATTTAAACAATGGTAATGGCTAAAATGAAATATAGGCATTGCCTCTAATGCTATCACTAATTAATTGATTAAAATTTATGTTGAAGTGCCTACAAAAATCAACACAATGAAAGAAAAAATCTATGTGCACAAAATTCTCTCTGTACACAAATATCTCAACATAAGCTTTAATGATAGTTTAATTGACATTGTACTAGTAGGTTAATAACAAATGACGTGTTAATCTAGATAACATAAGTTAATAGGTTCATTGGTAATGCAAATAGATATTCATATGCATGTATGTTGACCCATTGTGTGTGAGAGCTACGAACTCCACATAGTTAAATTAACTAAGCTCATTATGAACAATCATTAATTCTAATTTTTTTAGTGAGAAAAATATACTTATATATCTTCAATTTTTTATCAATCTTCTTGGTCTTTAAATGATTTTCAGTAAAATGGTGCTTCTCCAACTCACAAAAACTTTTTGTTTTGTTTACCAATATATTATAGATATAGTGGGTGCTCACCCTTGAAATTGCAACTACCTTTTCCCATAGAAAGATAGGACCACCACCCCACATTATAGCTCAATGGAGCCATACAAATTGAGATTCGAAGTTCCCACGATATTTTCTTTTGTTCTTCAACATCGTGCATTCATTTCTCTCCAGGGTCATTCACTACAGTGTTTTAGGCTTGAGTCATCGATAAGTCCTAGTGTTTTCAACCACAAATAAACAAACACAAAGGGATATGTGTTTCCCAAACAACACATAGAATGCACAAATTACAGTGTAAATTAGAATTCGCAGACACAAACACACAACGTAAAAGCACAGGAGAGGATTGAAACAGCTTTTTCATTACATCACACTAAACATATGAAATTACATCTAGTTTATACAAAAATGGTTGAAGCCTGAGCATTCAAAGAAATTCAATGCAGAATTGGGCGTTCAACAACCAAATCGCCCTTATGCTTATTTTTTTGTTTTCTACACAAAACATCATACACAACATAAACTACAAGATGTGAAATTTTATGGCTTCCAAATATGAAACCACATCGCATCCAGCGCTCCATTGTACATCAGTGATCTTAATATTTAACATTTGCGCTTATGGGAAAAGACTTAAGTTTTGCGATATGCGATGTGACGTGGTAGATGACATCATATCCAAAAGAATTTAACTTTGCGGACGCTTAACATTTAAGCTTCAAACTTTGCAGTATGCGATTGCGATCTCATCACATTATAAACAACTTCTGGGCACTTTATGAGAAAACTCAAAATTTTGTGATTGCGATGTGCAATAGTACTATTGCATCATAATGCAAATAGCATAGCCTGTAGAATTTAACAAGTAAAATTAAATCATTTCGATCGCGATTTGAAGTGGCACAGCCGCATCACCGCTCAAACATCTACTGTGCCGATAGCTAATGGGGAACTTAAAACATATGTGATTGCAGTGTGCGATTGCAAGATTGCATCGCATCGCAAAACAAATAACTTGCGGGCAGCTTGATGGTAAGGGTTAAATGTTGCGAAGTGCAGTAAAGTACGATAAGTGCGGTAAGGCAAAAGGTAAGGTTATAATGGAAATAAAAGGTTTGTGGCGAGTTTCGCAAATGTGATTGGATGTATGATGGGTCCCACAGATATCACATCGGCAGCGAAATAACATTTTGGCAAAGGGCATAAATGGTAAATCTTGAAACTTGCGGGTTGCGATTGCAAGCGAAAGGGCAAGTAATGTGGTGGTTAAAAAAATAAACACAAAGTGTGGGTTTTCCGGCACTCTATTTTATTTTGCGTGAACGCATTTGAATTTTGAAGACTCAGGATTGTCCTTCCTGTACAGAAATTCAATGAAATTGTGGGTTGCTGCCACATTTATTCATGGCAGTGGTTGGGAGTAATTCCAACACTCCCCCCTTAATAAAAAATGTTGCCATCAATCATTCCAATACATTGTCTGGGATAAACAAAACTATTCTATCCCAATGGATTTTTGAGGATATCAAAAAACTGTTACTCTGACCTGCAATGTTACAAACAATTTCAACATTGTCAAACAATTCCCTTATAAAATGTTATTTGGCATCTGTATGCTTTGTTCTCTTGTGGAAAGCAAAATTCTTTGACAATGCAATTGTTGAGCTGTTATCACAATAAACTGTGGTTCCTTTGTCTTTATTATGACAAAAATATCTCAGCATCCTTCTCATCCAAACAACTTGACATGTTGTTTTTGTTGCGGCTACATATTCATCTTCTGCTATTGATACTGAAAATATTTGTTGCTTCTTGGAATCCCATGAAATGGCTCTCAATCCCAAATGAAATACATACCCAAATGTGCTCTTTCTATCATCTACAATTCCAGCCTAATCACTGTCAGTATAGCCAATCAGCTTAAAATTATTATTTGAGGAGTATAGATCACCATACTCCTTCTTTCCATTCAGATACCTTAAAATTCTCTTGGTTTCTTGCCAATGTGTCTCCTTTGGTGTCTCCATGAATCTAGATATTAAACTCACTGCATAAATAATATTAGGCCTAGTTGTAGTCAAATACATTAGACTGCCAACTATATTCTTGTACAATGTGGGATCGACATTCTTGCAACAATCTTCCTTACTTAACATCAACCCCATGATAGTTGGAGTTGTTGATGCTTTGTTGTTTTGCATATTGAACCTATTTAAAACTTCTGCAACATGTTTTTCTTGGGAGATAAAAATTCCCTTTTCATGACTGCTTTAAAATAAGAAATGAGAGAAACATCATTTCCTGTGAAAATCAAATCATCTACATATAAAAGAATAATAAGAATTTTACTGTCATATTCTTTGATGTAGAGTGTGGGTTCACCATCACACTTTTCAAACACATTTTCCACAAGGTATGCATCAATTATGTTGTACCGCGCTCTTGGTGCTTGCTTCATCCCATAAAGAGATTTCTTCAACTTACACACTTTGTGTTCTTGGCCTTCTATCTCATAGAAAGGAGGTTGTTCAACATACACCTCCTCTTTCAACACTCCATTCAAGAATGTTGACTTCACATCCATTTCATAAAATTTCCACTTCTTCTATGCTGTTATTGACAACACTATCTGCACTGTATCCATCCTTGCAATTGGTGGAAAGGTTTCCTCATAGTCTCTTCCTTGTGGTTGCTTGTAGCCTTTGACAACAAGTCTTGCTTTATGCCTTTCTATATTGCCTTCAATGTTTCTCTTGGTCTTGTAGACCCGTTTTGCTTCAATAACTTCTTTTCCTTGTGGGAGGTCCACTAATTCCCATGTGTCATTATTTTCTATTGCTCATATCTCTTCATTCATTGCTTCAATCCATTTCTCTTTCTTGACATCATCTTCAGAATGGATTGGGTAATAAACATGACAAAATAAAGAAAATAAAGAATTCAAGCCAACATTACTATTTACTTCTTCTTGCTCATAAATTTCACTTAAATTTATGAGTTTTGGTCTTCTTGTATTCGCTGAGGATATGCTTGGAGTTTCACTTGAACTCGAGGGAGTTGTTGATCCCTATAGTGTGCATGGAGAAGCACTTCCTTCGTTTTATATTGCTGCTCTTTCCTTGCTTTTGGTGTGCTATTTTGAGCTTGTGTAGGTGAAGGAGGAGCCACCATTGAGGAATTGTATTTTGCAATCGATTCCTCTTTTTCTTCATGTGAAATACATGTCTTCACATTCACTGTCTTCTCTAAACTTCCATCCAAAGCTTCTTCTTCATTGAATAGAACATCTCTGCTGATTATTACCTTCTTGGTTGATAAATTATAGAGCTTGTAGGCCTGGATTCATCATTGTATCCAATAAATATACACTTCCCCCCCTTGTTGTCCAACTTCTTCCTTAACTCATCCGAGACATGTGCATATACTACACATCCAAACGCCCTCATGTGAGTGACAACTTGCTTTGTTCCACTCCATGCTTCTTCTACAGTTCTATTCATAACAACTTTCGTTGGACATCTATTTAAAATATAAGATGCATAATTTACAACTTCTGCCCAATGCTCATTTGGAAAATGCTTTGCCTTTAACATACTTCTTACCATGTCCATGATGGTCCTATTCTTTCTTTCTCCTACACCATTGTGCTAAGGTGTATACCTTGAGGTAAATTGCTTGTGTATTCCATGCTCCCCGTAGAGGCATAGGAATTCTTTGGAGATATACACTCCACCTCTGTGAGTTCTCAACACTTTTATGTAGTTTCCACTTTGCTTCTCAATAAGATATTTGAAGTGGTAGAGCTGTTCAAACACTTCAATCTTCTGTTTTAGAAAATAAACCCATGTCTTTGTTGTGTAATCATTAGACATAATGACTTCCAGCTAAGGATGGAATTTGCGTTAGTCCACACAAATCTGAGTGGAAAACCTCCAAGGGTGCCTTTGCCCTTATACTCTTTCATACTGGAAATGATTCTCTATGTTGTTTGCCCAAAATGCAGCCTTCACATAGGCTGTCTAGTTTCTCTATGAGTGGTAATCCCTTTACCATGCCTTTTCTATGCAACAAGTTAAAACCTCTAAAATTGAGATGTCCAAATCTCAAATGCCATAACCAATTCTCATCTTTCACTTCTTCTTAAAATACTACTTCTCTGACAGCTGGTAAAACACCTCCTTCCTTTAAGTATGTTCTGATCTTGAGAGGAAACATCCTATTTCTTGTCATATGCTCTTTTTCAATGACCTGTCTACTTGGAGGTATATCCATGATTGTGCACACATAATTATTAAGAAAATCATTGTACCCCTTATGCATGAGCTATCCAATTCTTAGAAGGTTACTTTTCAGGCCAAGTACATAATAAACATCTAGCACAAACTTCTTCTCTCCCTTCTCTGTCAGTATTTTACTCTTCCTTTCCCCATGACAGAGACTTTTCTATTAGTCCCCGTTGTCACTTCATATTTTACACTCTCATCTAGATTGGAAAACATTGCTATGTTTCCAGTCATATGGTTACTACACCCTCAATCAAAGAACCATACATATTCTTGTCTTTCTCGTGCTACATTACAAGTTAAAAGCACATTTCCTTGGTTTTGATTTTCTTTTGTCAAATTTAAACTAGGTTTGTTACCCATGTCATTTTTCTTCTTTCTACATTCATTGGTTGCTTCTTCCACCTCTATGTGGGCTTATTCCTCTTCCTCGGTATTTTGATCTTCCTCAACCTCTACCTTTACCAAAAGACATTTTTGTCTTGAATGCATGCTACAATGAGGATTTTGTTGCTCTATTCAGTCCGTGTTCATGAGACATCAGTGATGCATGAAGCTCATCCATTGAAAACAGTGAGAGATCCTTTGTCTCTTCTATGGACACTACTATGGTATCAAATATTGATGGTAGACTTCTTTAGACTTTCTCCGCCATTATCCTTTCCTCAAGTGTCTCTCCATGAGAACTGATTTGGGTAGCTAGCACAATCACATGTGTGAAGAATGAGTCTATGTTATTAGAATCTTTCATACAAAGAGTTTCAAAATCTCTTCTCAGCATTTAAAGTTTTGTTGTCTTCACCTTTGCCATACCTTGTTAGGCTTTCTAGAGGGTGTCCCATGCCTCCTTAAACTTTCTTGCTGCTACAATCCTTGGGAAAATACTCTCATGTACTGCTTGAAAGATATAAAAGAGAGATTTGGAGTCCTTCTTCCTATTTTCTCTCAGCAAATATCTTTGTGCTTGTGTCAAAGCATTATATGCTACTGCATTTGCTGGTTCTTGGAAACCATGTTCCACCAGCTCCCAAATATCTTCTGAGGAGAACAGGACCTTCATTGTAATAGCCCAATAGTCATATTTTTTCCCATTGCATTGTGGTAATTATGGATTTTTCAGGGTTGTGCCTGCTGCTGCCCTCTTGACTGTGTAAACACAAACTTTCTCACTGGTGTAAAATCTTTCTCATTGTTGGAGACTTCTGCTTCTAAAATCAATAATCTTATCGCTTCTTCAGTAAAGAGTGAACTCATACTTATTTCACTGAGATCCTAGACCTGCTATGATACCATGTTGAGAATATCAAATAAATAAACACAGAGAGATAGGTGTTTCCCCCACAACACAGAGAATGCACAAATTACTACGTAAATTAAAATTCACATACACAGACAAACAACGTAAAAACATAGGAGAGGATTGAAACTGCATTTTCATTCCATCACAGTAAACATATGAAATTACATCTAGTTTATAAAAAAATGGCTGAAACATGAGCATTCAAAGAAATTGAATGCAAAATCATATGTTTAACAACCAAATCGTCCTTCTGCATGTTATGTTTTTTTGTACACGAAACAACGCACACAATATAAATTGTCGAACCTCAAAATTTTATGGGTTCTAGCTACGAAACCACATCATATCTAGTTCTCCATCGCACATTGGGGATCTTAACTTTAAAAATTGGGCTTATGGGAAAAGACTTAAGTTTTGTGATATGAGATGTGAGGTGGCACATCACATCGCATTTAAATTTTTTAACTTTGCGGGCCCTTAACATTTTAGCTTTAAACTTTGTGGTATGAAATTTTGATCACATCGCATCATAAACAACTTGTGGGCTCTTTATGAGAAAACAAAAAAAATTTTGATTGCAATGTGCGGTAGTACTATCGCATCGCAATGAAAATAAAATACCCTGCGAATCTTAACGGGTAAACTTAAATCCTTGCGATTGCGATGTGATGTGGCATGATCACATTGCAACTCAAACATCATACCTTGGGGGCGGCTAACAGGGAACTTAAAACATATTCGATTGCAATGTGTGATGGCACAATCGCATCTCATCGCAAAACAAATAACTTGCGAGCGGCTTGACGATCAGGGTTAAATGGTGCAAAGTGCAGGCGTCGGTGCGATAAAGTGTGAAAAGTGCAACAAGGAAAAAGGTAACGCTATAATGGAAATCAAAGGTTTGTGGTGGGTTTTCCAAATGATGTTAGATGTATGGTGGGTGCTGCTGATATCGCATCGGCGGGGAAATAACATTGTGGCAAGGGGCTTAAATGGTAAAGCTTGAAACTTGCGGGCTATGACTGCGGGCGAAAGGGTAAGTAATGTGGTTGTTAAAGAAATAAATGCAGAGTGTGGGCTTTCTAGTACTCTATTTGATTTTGCGTGGATGCCTTCTAATTTTGAATACAAAGGCTTGTCCTTCCTGTACAAAATTCAATGAAATTGTGGGCTGCTGCCACATTTATTCATGGCAGTGGTTGGGAGTAATTCCAATAGAGAATCAACCAATATTTCAACTTCGTTAGAACTCGCTATATATATATATATATAGATAATATCAACATGTTGGAGGCAGCAGCCTTCACATTTAATTACATGGTCTTAGGAATGGAGTTCAAGTAAGTGTTCATGGTTTCCACCTCGGTATTTATTTAAGCCCTTCCCCCAAGGGGGAAAAAGAGTCATTCCTTATAAGAAATTCTCACTGGAAAATACGCACTTGTATAATTATACAAAACATTCTTGATGTATGGATATCACTTCAAGTATGCTTATCACGGATATGCCAGATATGGGGTATCATGTAGGATATTCTTACCACAAATAGTACTTCCACCCACGGATATGATACTCACATCCATTGGTCTTCTCATAACTATGGTATTTTTCCATTAGATGACACCATAGGCATCCCATTCTTGTCTCTAAAGAATGGTAAAGAATGGAAACATGGATGATTTTTTTTCTATATTTCCAGATTGAATGTCAAGAGATGGAGTATCGAACTCTAATCCCAATAACCCCAGCTTCAACCCCAACCCCTGCCCCAACCATCCTCCAAGTTGGCCATTATTATTTGAACACTACGTGAGGGTTTCCTACGAATCGAGTAGATGAAGCTAGAATGCAAATGGAAAATGAACAAGGATGGAGATGAATATAAAATAGAAAGAGATGATTCTCAAATCACAACAACACATGGCCAGGGCCTTGTATTTAAACAATGTCTCCTTGAAATGTAATGTGAATAAAAGAATAGGGATGAACAACTTCATCGTCCAAGATGTTTACAACTACACATGAAAAGCACAATTGTAGATTAATAACCTCATAGCTCACTACATCATAGCTCCACCTAATTTGTTAATTTTGTGATTTGATAGGTTTAACGGAACATGAACCTAGTTTATAGTGGAGGAAGTGTGGGGCTCATAGGCCTCGTGTTACAGGAAGTCTATAATGGTGGTGGGCATGTGTTGGGGTAAGTTTTTTATGGTTGAAAGTTCAAATTTTGGTGTTGTATTGTATCTAGTGTTACAACATTTTCTGTTTCATCTCATTTATATAAGCATCAGAGTGGGTGGCCTTTTTTAATGTTGAAATATATGTTGAAATATTTAACATTCTAGATCATGCTTTGGGCTCAATATTTCGTATGTTCGAATCTCACACCATTCCTTATATTCCCTTTGTTGTGTTGGGTTATTCTATCACACTATAAGCGGCTCTTCAATAAATTTCATCTTTCAAGAGGAAGTTGGAGCATGGGAATTCACTATGGGCACTGCGTAAAAAACGCAAACCATGCAACTCATATTTTGGTTACAACCATAAACGACGATTGCTAATCTGTTGTTACATCTAAACAATACTCCATACCAAGCACACTACGCAAGATTCTTGTGTGGCATCCTCATTCACAGATAATGCATCCACTGCTTGATGAAAAACTTTAATCGTATCAAACCGACACAAGTACCATGACCTCGATCCTAAAGAAGATAGTGCAAAAGCAAGAGGAAAAATGTCAACAATCCAGTGACTGTAAATTATATATGTAATGATCGAAAAAACCAACCATATCATATTCATTTTTAGCAAAAAAAAAATCAGAAAAGGGTTCTTCTACTAACTTTGCCAACCCATGATGTGGCAACAACAATTTCTAGTCAACATTAAAAAATGAGACTTGGTGCATTTTTTTATGTACCACCCTTATTCATATAACAAAAATAAAAATAAATACTATAAGCTTTTTCAAGCAAGGGGGAGGGAGGTTGTGTTTTTATTAATATAAGATTACTTATGAATTCAATAGCCTTCTGGATGACTAGGGTGATCTATGACTTATTAACTTGCCCAGAATGCAAGCAAATCGAAACATGATGGGGTTTAGCCCATGGAAGCAATTTAGGGAAAAGTAGTCAATGTATCATATGTAAGATGACTAAAGAGTGGAAGATGTTATACGATGGTATTGTTGGTAAGTAACCGAGAAGGTTTTGAAGGAACTAACCATTGCCAGCCTTACATTCAATTTCAATGTGAATTCTGAAATACGAGATATCCTCAATAATATAATTGTGGAATTTGAAAATGGATCTCATGGTATTTAATTACGATCATGTTGTCAAGCTATCCAACAACAATTCAATGTTCCCTTACGTAGCTCCAAATCCATTTCGCCCACAGTTCCTAAGTAGTCAACCATGACTGGAATATCTCCTCTGCTTTTGCTGGCAGCGGCTTACCTACAGGATTGCAGCTTGCGTACTGGATTGCGCCGTGCGGTATGGACTCTTTCAGCAAAAATAAATTTCCACAACAATAGCGAAAATGCGGGGGTCCTAATGTGAAGAAGTCTTTAGTCAACATCCTTTATGATTTGCTGCAACGTATGGGAATGCATGTGGTAAGAAGTCGAAAGACACGAGATTGAGTGTTCAGATCTGGTTTTTTCCCATGCTACAACATCACTTATTCACAAGGAGATCTAAATTCTCGGAGTCTCACATTTCTTTCATAGTTTTCAGCCCTAAATTGTAAAATTATTCTAAGATTATTAGAGCAAAAATATGGATCTAGTTGAAGAATAATTGCACAAATTTTCCAAGTTGAAAAAAAAAAACAATTAGAATTGAGAATGAAATTGATTCATCAATATTAGGTTGAGAATACATATATAAAGCATCTAAGTTAAGCTTAGTTGTATATGAAATAACTATGGATAGTTAAAGTTAACTGAAGCTAAGTGTGATTTATGTTTTGTTAATGTGCACATGCACCACATGCAAGCACTAGAGTTAACTAACTAAAGTCAAGTGCACACTACATGTAAGCACTCGAGTTAACTAGCTAAAGACAAGTGCACATCACATGTAGGCACTAGCTAAAGACGAGTGCACATCACCTGTAAGCACTCAAGTTAAATAGCTAAAGACAATTGCACATTGCATGCAATATTTAGAGTTGAACTAAAGCTAATTAAGGCTACTTATATGCATGTACAACACTTGAGTTAACTAGCTAAAGACAAGCACACATTGCATGCAATCTCTAGAATTGAACTAAAGCTAATCTAGGTGCATGTACACCAACACCCCCACATAAGCATAACTTAGGTGAGTTTGATGCAAAATGAATGAGTCCTGACAACATGACCATTTTAGGTACCCATATACAATGCATGAAAAGAGAAAAAAGGCAAAACCCAGTGGGAAGAAAATCCACCCTCAAAATATAATGAAAAATTAGAGAAAATACAACTACTAGGCAGTCATGTCCTTCACCCCGAGCCGATCTTGCGGGAATCGAAACTTGTTTTCAGTGAAAGTCTTCGTGAAGATATCAGCAGTCTTCTTAGACCTCAAACAGTACTAAAGATTGATGATCCCACCATGGATTTGAAGGAATAAGCTTCATTTTTTGAAGTAGAGGTATCAACTCCCATGTTTGGATCAATGACCAAATTACCTTATACATGGTTGCATGCCAATATGGATTCCCTCCAACTTTTTCATGCATTTAACGATCATGTTGTTGTACTCTATATGGTTGTCTCTAAGGATGCATGCATGTGCATGTGTGGCTTTAGAGATGCCTTTTTGGATGCATGCATGAGCATATATGGAGTTATAAAATCCCTCTTAGATGCATGCATGGGCATGCACGGCTTTGCGACTGAGAGTGCATGTGGGGCATCATTAAATTTAGACCTCGTCAGATTTGCATCAGCAACATCATCAATAGTAGGGGATTCAAAATCCTCTTCTATGTTTTTGAATGTAGTGTCTTAATCAATAGCAGAGGAAGATATTTCTTCATATGGATGTCTTCGTTATTGGACAAGATAAAATACTCATCTGCAACAGGTTCATTAACAATAGAAGAAGAAAAGTCTTCTTGCTCACACTATCTTGAGAATATTTCTCCACAATATTGGAGTCTCCACCACTTTCATGACTGTTATAATAACTCGATCTCGTTGTCTCCAGATGGTGTTCTTCTAGATAATTTCCATCACAATGTAGTCCAAATTTCATGTGGTGATTCAATATTTCTGATATCATAATAAATATCACAAGACGAAGATAAGCACAATCTTCCATAAGCCATGTCAGATCTGTTAAGCCAATATGACTTCTCATCTTCTGACATGGTTCTATCTCAATTCCCATGACTATTTGGTACAATCATTTTCTTCGAAGATGAGTCAAAATCATTCGCTTTCACTCATGGTAATTGTATGGAGTCAGAATAGTGGAAGTTGGGAATTTCATTCTTTCACTTTGTGGTTGTAGCAACAATTGTGACAATTCTCCAATATTTTCATCTACAAATTAAATCTTCGATCAATTTTAAATTCTTTGCTCTTAAAACGTGCAAAAATTTGTTGATGCAACTTCTCCAAACTCTTGTAGCTCTGATACCATGTAAAATTATTAGAGCACAAATATGGATCTAGTTGAAGAATAATTGCACAAACTTTCTAAACTGAAAAAGAAAAATAATTAGAATTGAGAATGAAATTGATTCATCAATATTAGGTTGAGAATCGATATATAAAGCAACTAAGTTAAGCTTCGTTGTACATACAATAACTATGGATAGTTAAAGCTAACTGAAGCTAAGTGTGCTTTATGTTCTGTTAATGTGCACATGCACCACATGCAAGCAATAGAGTTAACTAACTAATACCAAGTGCGCACCACATGTAAGTAATCGAGTTAACTAGCTAAAGACAAATGCACATTGCATACAATATCTAGAGTTAATTAAAGCTAATTAAGACTAACTATGTGCGTGTACAACACTTGATTTAACTAGCTAAATACAAGTGCACATTGCATGCAATATTTAGAGTCGAACTAAAGATAATCTAGACGCATGTACACCAACACAAACAAAATAATGAAACCCACTGTGCTGGGGACTAAATGAAATATAAACTCAATTGCAGACAACGTAGAGAACCATTCATGATTTCTTCTAGAACCCAATCCTCTGACCACTTTTGCTTGATAGCTTTAAGGCCAGCAACAAAACAAGAGATCGGTTATTTCCATCTTGATTAGCTAGACTCGTTACTACCATTTCATGATGGTACACTAAGTGGATTAATCGTGTGTCAAATCTAAGTCTCGGTTGACCCAATGACATGCGAGTCAAACTTTAAAACTAAATTATTGATACCCATGAAAAAAAAAAAAAATGAACACGGTTCTAGTATGAGCCTGTTGACCTATTTGAAGCACCAACTGCAAACTTCTTTGAGTGATGTCTATTATCTCCATCACATATAGCAAAGACAGAATAAAATTTACTTGCACATACAATGGATAAAACACTATATTAAACTAATATGTGTACATGCATAGATCATCAATCATCAATAACACTCAGTGTCGTTCACATTATTTTTTCCTTCTACTAAAGGAATCAAGCAAGACCAGGCTCTAGTACCATGATAGAAATTGAGATCCATAGAGAAAAGTGATTATACACACAATACTAAATGCTTAATATTATTAATCACTTCAGTTACAAATATATAGAGGACATAAAATCCTAATTTCTATACATCTAGATCATGACTACAACTCATACTTAAGAAACAACAGCTTCTAAACTTACACCTAAAACTCATAATAACAACTACTCATAACATGGAAACATTACTTCCAACAATTATTATCTATGAAACAAACATATGAAAATTACCTTATGCTAAACATTTTGTTTACCTTTACATATATACACGGTTATCTTAATCATTTTCTTATATTTCAATATAACACAGATGTGAGGGCTGCCCGCCTGCCTCTGAATGTAAATGAATGTAAATGTAATGCATGGTGGGGTACAACAACTCTCTGAAAACATTTAATCTTCATTAGTTATGCAACGGATAGGACCCGTAGGAACAAGTCTCTTCTGATCTCCAAAGCTGGGATTCCTTTCATATTCTGCACGTCTGCATGATATCTGAGAACAATATTGTCTTGTAGCATCCGGTGCATGGGAGGACTTGATGTTCTTAGTGGCTTCATTGAGACTAATCTCTGTAGCATCCGGTCCACGGGAGGAGTGAATGTTCTTATAGGCTTCATTGACACTAATCTCTTTGACAGAATTAGATGGTAAGATCACCAAAATATACACAATAATAATCGAAGAAAGTGTTCCTCCCATCTTGTAGCTATTCAAACCATTAGCCATTGAATACAATCCAAATAAAAACAAGACTTCTGCTTAAACACTAGATTATAATGCACTCAGAGCCGCTGGTGATCACAGTTTCAGGCTTTTCTTTTACTTTGCTGGTTTGCACACAAGAAAATTGGTAGCGGGAAATCTAGTTTCAGCACCAAGCACTCATATAATATATTTGAATGTCATCCGAATCGTCTCTCCTTAAATAATTGCTTCAATCACGCATCCTCCGGTTCCCAGCTATTGAAGGAACATGACAGCTTCCATGAAATTCAAATACTTGTGAAACTGGATTACTGCGTGGCGAGCTATGACATAATCACAATGATTCTCTGGTCAATTAACTAGATCAAACAGCAAGCATGCATTGAACATAGGCTTCTTAGGGTTGACAATTAGAGTAACAAACAAAAAAAATAATAACATTCGTTTTCCCAAGTTTTCCCCTTTGCTTCTGTGATACAGTCTCCTAACTGCTAATTGAACAGAAGACGCGTTGTTTACTCTATTGTGATTTCCATAGTGCTCATTGTGATTCTCGATTTTGATTCTGGTCTGACTTCAAAGGCTTTAGCTCACCACATGTAGAATGTTCGGATATCTTTGACATCTTCATATTTGTAGATGTGAGCATCTCTTCAGCTGTTTAGAAAACGAACTCCATTATTATCCAACAATATTTGTTCAAATTATGGCAGCTATATTTTATCTCATCTTATCTGAAGATCCTTCATTACTATCAGGCTAAACTGAGATTATCTTAATTGCAAATTCCAACATTATCTCGAAATCTACATCAACAAGACGAAACATAGCCATCAGACATTCACATAACGTGCAAATGAGAAACGTGTACACCGACTTTGGTAAACTTTCTTTCAAAAAAGTCACAAGACGAGCATTTCTATTTTTTATGGACATTGCACCGACGATACTCGTTGTGTCATATAATCCTACACATGATTTGACAAAATCACATTGAACGATAACAAGTTAATGTGAAATGAAATAATTCAAATATGAGCATTTCTAATTTTTATGTACATTACACTGACGATACTCCTTTCGAATATCTGATGAATATCTGATAGAATCAAATATTGTTTTGATACTGGATATCTTTTTGGGAGGAAGTTGTCAATGAAGAGTCATCTAACTAATCGAGATTGCTGGTCTATTTTGATCTCGATCCTGACATTGTGTCCTCATCTTTCTTGAATTCTTCATTTTTTTTTTTCTTTTAGTCCGGTCCAGCACTCCATTGGCAGTAGTCAAAAAAATTTACACAATAATTTAGAAATTTGGATAAGATTATAAAAAAAGTTTGTAGTTTTTTTTTTAAATTTGGTTCAAATCATTAAATTTCAGTATTTTAGGTGCTCTAAAATTTGTAATGATACATAATCCGATTTTATCATCAAAAATACAATTCAAACTCTCCAACTACTTGAATTTTTGAAATTTTATTTACCTAATTTTATAAAAAAAAATTACCTTCCAAACTATTCTGATAATCGGTAAACAACTCACTTCCACGTCACATTATTTGATTTTGTGAAAATATTCATCCAAACGAAAGATTTATTGTGTTGAATCGTTACCATGTTATCACTTGCAATGCATCGACTGTAGCTGTGTGAAGGCCAGCTAGTGTAAAAAGCAACACGATATAGCAATTTTTTTAATTGTCAAAATTTGAATGCGGTTTCGTGGTACGTCAGGGTACTGAAAATGATCATGCTGGTTTTAAACCCATCATGAAGTGGACTCAACTAGCATCAATCAATTGAAACATATTAAATTATAATTGCATAACCATGTAAACGAAATGACTGGTAAATTTGAATGGACATCACTCGAGTTAAATAAAATATGTATTATTATATATATAAATAGATTATTCATTATATTATTATATATATCATATTATTAAGGACAATTTTTTTATATATTATATGAGAAAGAATAAAGATAATTGTAAAAATCAATTAAATTATAAAATAAAAAAATAGATAGTAAAAAAAATTATAAAACTCATATAAAAAAATTATAAAAATTAATGATTTTATTTTAATTATATATATATATATATATATATATATATAACAAATAAACACCCCCTGGTTTAAATACTACGTGTTAATATTACATTATAAATTCTCAATATAACTTAATTGTTTAATTGAGCATTTGGTTGAGGTGAATTGAGATTTGTTTACCTCTTTTTAAAGATGAGTTTTCATTATGTATTCATTTATTCGTTATTTATTTTATTTTTAAGAAACTGATTTTGCATCATTGTTGTTGGATTTCACAAAAATATATGGATTTTACTCTAATTAGACCTGTGAGATGATATGTTAATTGTAAAAAAATTTACATTGAACCACATTGATTTTACAAACAAGCATACTATATATCTAGAGAGTTTGAAAAAATAACATAAAAATATCAAATATACAATTATTTATGAATATGTGTATGTTACAAGAGTAGGATTGTCCAATCTAGTACTCGAGGGTGTTCAAAACATAGGTTCACAGAATATGTGCTTTTCCAAATGCTTTATATGATCTTCCAGACGATCTAGGATATATTAAATTCTCCACTGGTTCCTCTGAAGCTCATTGAGGAATGAGATGATTTCATTCTTATCATCATGATTCTCCTTAATAAATTTCCCTCTTACTATTTCCAAGTGTCAATGAAGAGTGATCATGTACATCTATTGATTTCTCCTGGCCTTTGTGTGCACAAGGTCTAAGAGGAAATGAGAATTATAGATGAATAGAGCAATACTAACACACTAAAGCCAACACCACAAAATAAAGGTGCAAAGGATATGGAGGCAAAATACAATTATCTCAAGAAAAGAAACAAAATTCAAGTGAAAAGGATCATGTAAAACCCAACCTAGCAGCGTATCCCGTGACGCTACCATAGAAGGGATAACAATGACCAATATCACATATAAACTAAAAATAATAGGATAAAGAGACACACGAAGAGAAGAATATAATGTTACCTCAACACTGGACCTAGAGCAATGAGAAACACCAATCCACATACCATCTTTGAAACACCAAGCAAAAGACACCCTCCTAACAATTTCAGGATCTGTGCAACTGACCAAGGCTTCTTAACACCAATTTTATTTTCTGACTAGAAACAACCATGCAAGAAACATATAGAAGAAGAGCATAAGACAACACACTTCCACTTTTGTGACAAAGCATAGAGAAATAATATTTAGAATCCCTCTTTCACTCTAAAATTTTATTTTCCAACTCCCTCAAAACCAGGTTGATAGGCTTGGTTGGACCATAATCTTGGCTCGCAGATATGTCAAAGGTACTCCTTCCACTCGATGATGACCTTGTTCAAAATGAATTGCAATTTTAACCATTTAAAGGATAAAGACACAACAAACTAACATAAAATGAACCATATTGACAAGTATCATCCTCGAGAGGTATAGTTTTTGGAGGGACGATCCATGCCACCTCTCAATTGCCTCAGGCGATGGCAGTGTCATGGGAACCCATGAACCCCTCCCTCATGTCATCCTACACCTCCATCATGCATAAAACATAATGATACAATTATAAAAATGTAGAGATATAAAATAATGGACTAGAAATATGTTAGAAATAATATGTTATATAGAAACAAAATGACCATAAATATCAAGAACATAATTAATCCTTTGGTTTTTTTAATATTAATCTCTTCTGTTCATTGATCCCTTTGGTTTGTAATAACAATAATCTCTTGGTTTTAATAATCCCTTGGGTTTATTATCCCCTTTGGTTTATACTATTAATAATATTTTGCTTTTAATAATCCTTTGAGTTTATTAATATCTTTGGTTTATAATAGTAGAGTTTATAATATTAATCCTAGCATCTTTAATCCCTACATTTATAATATTAATCCTCAGGTTTATACTCTCTTGGTTTTATAATATAAATCCTAAGGTTTAATATTATTCACTTTTGTCTATAATATTAATCCCATGAGTTTATAATATTATTATTTCAATTGCAATATTAAATCAATGTAGTCACATTTGAATATAATATTCTAGTTTTTATTTTTAATTTCATTTTCCCTTGGGTTTATTAATCCATTTGGTTTACAATCATAGGGTTTATAATATTAATCCTAGGTGTTTTAATTTTTTGGGAATATCATTGTAGGGATTACCATCATCTTCCTAACTCTTAGATTATTATTCGTTTCCACAACTTATTATATCAGCACCGACAGCCTCAGAACTTTCCTTCTTTCTGACCACAAGACTCCAACATGGCAGTAAGCAGAGGAATAGCTTCTGTATACAAGCACTGCATACATTACTAGGGTATTTAATAGCATATTTAGGGCTTCATCGCATGTGTTTTCTTGAGAAAGGAAACCAAACACATTGATTCATTTCTCTAGTTTGATTCACCTATAAGGATCAAACCCAGGTCACCCACGTGGGAAGGAAGGTGGCCCCTTGTTTCTATACCTGGAAAGCGAACTGAAATGGTTATATTAGGTGCACATATTCCTTATCTTTGTTTTTTTTCTAATACATATCTACTGCTCATATATTTGTTCACAAATATGAATAACTCACCGCATCTACCAAATATTGTCAAAGGTAGGCCTAACACAGTTACTCTACAGAGTCTTTATGATTATATAGTGCGTTTAGAAAAGCATAGAGAATAAAGAGAATTTAAGCTACAAACATAGTTAGAAGTCATGTTAGAAAATATATTTACATCTCTTGAAGACAAGATCAAAAAACAAATAGAAAATAAAATAAAACTATTGGAGAATAAAATGGAGACAATGGAGATTAGATTACAGGTAATAGAAAAACAAAGCTAAGATACAAACCAAACATCCCAACAAGGAGGTGCTGATACTTTAGAAAGTATTAAAATGAAGGACATGATTCAAGAACTAGAAGAAAAAGTTAGTAACAATCTCACCCTAAATAGTGTGGCAAGTAAATTAGATATCAAACCCATTAAAGAAGAAATGAAAAAATTGATAGAATTAAACCTTGAGTGTAACAAAATGGCTTTGAACCTTATAATATTTGGTTTGAAAGAGGAGGTAGACGAGGATACTTTAGCCATAGCCTAGACATAATTACATAATATATTACAAATTGAAATAACATGTCTCACAAAAGCAACAAGGTTGGGGAAATTAACTGAGAATGAAGGAAGGCTGATCTAGATAAGGGTGAGCTCTAATAACCATAATTATGACATACTTAGTAAAACTTCAAGTCTAAAAGGAACGCGAATATTTTTAAATGAATATCTCATTCCAGAAGATCAAGTAGAATTAAGAAGGGAGGTTGAAAAGGTAAAAGAAGCTAGGAAAGAAGGAAAATGGGAAATAATCAGAAATAGAAAAGTTCTTATTTGAGATACAAACAAGAAAGATAGTAATCAATAGAAATTCAACATGCTCTAGATTCTTTCTTGGAAATTTTGGGGCTTTCCATGGAACAAAGGCCCCAATATAAGTTGTATCGTGAATGAAGTTGATATTATATTGCTAGTTGAAACTTGGAAGCACAAATAATATAAGGTCCTTCACATAGATGGACTTATACTATGGTCAATCTCAAACAAGCGATCCTACCGTAGAGGCATTGGGGGTATAAATTTTTACATTAGGAAGAACATCTCCCCCCATGCTAGGCTTTATGAAAAGGACCTTACAACCAATATATTTCGATAGATAATACTGACACTAATGATAAAAAAAACCTACATAGAAATCTGTTATTTTTCCCATATCAATTCTAACTTCTATAGGGAAAAAATTTAGATAAAAATGGTCTTTATAATGGTTTAGAGAATGATATTTCTAGCCTAAGGAATGAAGGTGATATCCTCTTATTGGGTGTCTTTAATGCTCGAAATTCAAGCAAACAAGCTATAATTTCTTCTAAGAAATTATTACAACCCTAATGTTCTTTGGTTATATGATGACATTACTCTAGCTAGTTGGTACAAAAAAAGCTCTGAAGATCTGGGGGAAGATTTGTTTGGCTCTGAACTAGTCAAGCTCTACAGTGCTCAGGATCTCATAATTTTCAACGATCTAAAGAAGTGGCCCAACTCTAGCAAGATGACCTATATCCATGAGCTTGGTAGTGACGTGGTTGAATATGTTATATCTAATATCTCTTTATTCAAAGAAATAATAAATTTTGGCATCTTAAATTACCACGAGCCTAACTTGGATCATAGAAATTTAATTATAACTCTCAATTTTTCCATGCTAAGATATCCCATAGAAGATAATCCTTATAGCCAAATGAACTTAATCTTTGATAGAAATAAAAATGATCTTTTTCTAAATGAATTAAAAATTAATTTTCTCCTTTTATCTAGTATAGACAACATAAAACACCTCTATCATAATTTTACTAGGACCCTTTCATATTCTATTAAAAACTTCTCAATTGAATTTTCAAGTAATAAAAGAAATAGCAAAACCAACGCTTGGTATAATAAAGATTTCAGAAGTGAGAGGAGAGAAATTAAGGAAGTTGTTGATGAGTCTCTCAAAATTGGCAAGATAAAAATATACGAAGCCCTAACTAAAAGGAAAAAAAAGTAGTATATTCAGAAAAGACAAGAAAATCTCTTACACCTCTTTAAGGTACCTCCTAATAAATTTTGGAGGAAGATTCTAACTAGAAAAACTAAAGATAATAATAGAATTTCTTTACATGATTAGAATTCCCACCTTAAAAAGCTTTATGAATCTCCAAATGTCATAGATAACTTTGAAACCCTACTCACAACGGAAGAATTTTTCTCATTAGAAGACAAATTTTTGGGTTAAGCACCTGGGAAATGGAAAAACTAAGGAAATTGAAGGTTACTAAACAGAAAACTGAAAAATTGGAGGTTCTATCCACATCCCTCATATCCACAATATTTTAAATCAAGAAGTCAAGAAAGGGTTCCCTAAAACATGGACTCGGAGCCTCATTATTCCTATTTTTAGAAGTATGGATACAAATAACCCCTCTAATTATCGAACGGTTATGATTAGCCCTCTCTTAGCCAAGTTATATGGTATTATTTTGGAAAAGAAGATGAGCAGATGGCTTGAAAGTGAAGGTAAGCAGGCTAAAGGCCAAGCGAGTTTTAGAAGGCAACACTCAACAATGAACCACCTCATTATTCTTAGGATCATTGTGGAGGAATGTCATAATGATAAATCCAATCCCTTTGGTTGCTTTGTGGAATTTAGAAAGGCTTTCGATGGTGCCTATAAATAAACCATGGAATAGATTAGAAGAGAGAAAGGTTCCTTTTGAGTTGAGAATTGTCGCTATAAGTTTATACGAGAATGTAATTTCCAAGTTTGAGAGAAATGAGGGGTGGTTGAAAGATATTAAGAGTAATGTTGGAGTTAAACAAGATTCACCCCTCTTCCCTACCCTATTTTCCATTTACATCGACAATCTAGAAGGTTTTTTAGAGGAAGTAGGTTGTGCTGGTATGATCTTAACTAGAATAGTCATCATCCTTCTTCTCTATGCTAACGATATTGTTCTTCTAGCAAGGCACCCATCTGATCTTCATAAGCAACTAAAACTTCTTAAAGATTTATTCTCTACCATGGGTATGACTATTAACACTAACAAAACAAAATTTATCATTATCAAATCCAAGGACACTTGGGTAAACCCACGAAGGTGGGTTACACTTTTGTGAGAATTGGGGGCAAAAAAGTCATTTTCCCAACAGTTTGGCCGAACTGTTTCTAGATTTTGATCAAACTTTTGAAATTATTTCAGCTGAAGTAGTTCTATTGTTTACATTGACGGCATATTGACAACATGGGAAAATAGATTTTTGGCTGGACATGGGAAAACCGACAACAAAATTTTGGCCAAACTATTACTTCGGCCAAAATTTTAAAATAGTTCGGCCAAACTGGTTCTTATAAATATATTGGCCCGCAAACCTTAATGGATTTCGGGCGTATTACTATTATTGTCTCGCATTTTTCCACTGTCTCGCGTCTGTGTTTGTAGGGGCAATGAGGTGAGGTGATGTGCTCCTTTATTGTGTCGCGGTGACGAGGTGAGGTGAGATGTTTCTCATGTTGCTCTGTTGCTTTGTTTTTTTTGTAGTTTTTTTTTGTTTATTTTTTTTGGTTTAATTTTAATTTTAATTTTTTTTGGTCACATGGAATTTTGTCTACATCCTCCATTTGTCTTCGACAATCTCCTGAGTCATGCTCGTCTTCTCAGTGTAGCTTTGTCCTCTTGCCGGCTGCGAATTTCCAAGTATGCTATCCTGATCCTCTGTCACTGTATTTACAGATATGCTATTATAAATGAATGAAGAATCAACTAGAAATTTGGGAGTTTGTTATTAGTTCCTTTCAACTATAATTATGTTGGTTTGGTTTTTATTTAGAAGCTTATTTGTAGAACTTGACTAAAAATAATACATGTCCTAGAATACCTTACTTGTTGGCTTATGTTTTATGGGGAATATGGAATCATCAGAATAAGTTTATTTTAAAAAACTCAAACTAATCCCTTTATGATTATCTTCAACTTTATGAATTCTTTTAATGAATAGGTTCCTAATCATATTTCAGCTATAAGAAAAAATTGGACAAAATGGTTATTAATATGACTGTCTATGTGAGAGGATTCTTTGATGGAGCCTATGTAATCACTTAAGTCATACTTATTTTTGAATCTTTCCTTCTTCCCTTTACTTATGTGCATGCTACCAAACCATCTGGTTCGATTTACAACCTTGATAAACCAGGATTAATCGATATAGATATATATATATATATATATATATATATGTGATTCTGGTAAATCATCAGGACATGTAGGTATTACATAATTCACTCGGTCAATATTACAAGGGATATGCTATTATCTCTACTTCTCTACCAACGGCTTAATCACCACAGAGACAGGATCACTTGTTTTATCACTTTCTTAACTAACAACATAAACTTCCAATTGAAGAATAAATCCCCTATCCCATTAGTTTTTGATGCTCCCCCACTGTCGGGGAAACTTCCTAGTGCTACCGCTATTTCTCAAGTAGTTTTTGGGATGGTATGATAATTGAAATAAACCTCTATTATCGTATGCAAATTAAGTTAGGAATTCGGTCGGGTGCTAACATAATTTGGATAGCACTTAAACCTTTTGTACTTGACTTTAACCACTTACCATCATTCTCAATTCACTACCTAGCCATTCTCCATTAGATACACATCAGGAACCAACACATCACATATACTTCACAATCACATCACCAATGAGAACATCACGTACATAAGAGAATAACATCTAAACCACAGGAACTCACTAAATTAGATACCTTCAACACAATAGGGCTTCCTAATACTTATACTCACTCATATCTTGTATAGCTATATACTAAAAGTGCTAATCACATAGTGCGAGTATAAGCTAATTAGAGGCATAAGCAGCTTCCATGTTTCTCTATTCCTTCATTGCCCTTACCAGCTATAGTACTCATCTACCATAGTTCATATAATCTTAGCTAATATGTTTCCATAGTAAGCTTGATGTTGGTGGTATAGATTCTACTTGAAAAAAGCTTTATATTACCTTCTCACCGAAAGCTTTCTAGTCTGAATACATATGGTACTTACACTGTTCACATATAAGCATATAAGTCTCTACATAAGTACTAGTAGTGATGTATATAGTAACACTTCATATTCATGTAAAAATGATTATAGTAGTACTTATATTATGCATAAGTTGGTAGTTACATATACAATTGATTTATGTAGACAACCATCATTGCTAGGGTATGCTTTCATGTTAGTGCCTTAACTTTGAGATTTACCCACTTAGAGATAGATAGATTCTTGCGTGCCTTAAAGAAATTCGATTTCAATTTCACTCTTATGTATTTCCAATTTTTTTATTTTTATTTTTTTATTTATTTATTTTTAGTTTTTGTTTCCCTTGTTTCAATCCTTCATGTCACTATTGGAGACTATAAAAAAGACCTATAATTTATTTCTTTTCAAGCTTCTGTTGCAGAAATCGAATTTATATCCAACTCCAACAAATTAAGTTAGGAATTCGGCCGTGTACTATCCATCATTGGGATAGCTCTTAAACCCTTTGTAGTCGACTTTAACCACTTACCAACATTCTCAATTCACTACCGAGCCATTCTCCATTATATACAAAGCAGGAACCAACACATCACATATACTACACAATCACATGACCAACTAAAACATCATGTACATAAGAACATAACATCAAAACCATAGGAACTCACTCAATTAGATACCTTCAACACAACGGCACTTCCTAATAGTCATACTCACTCATATCTTGTACAACTATATACTGCAAGTGCTAATCACATTGTACCAGTATAAGCTATTTACAAGTATAAGAAGCTTCCATGTTTCTCTTTTATTTCATTACCCTTACAAGATATAGTACTCATGTATGTTGGTTCTTATAAGCTTATCTACTATGTTTCCATAATAAGCTTGATGTTGGTGGTATATCTTCTAATTACAAAGAGTTTTATATCACCTTCTCATGGAAAGCTTACTAGTCTGAATATATATGGTACATACACTGTTCACATATAAGCATATAAGTCTCTACATAATTACTAGTAGTGATGTATATAGTAACACTTTATATTCATGTAAACACGATTATAGTAGTACTTATATTATGCATAAGCTGGTAGTTAGAGATACGATTTATTTATTTAGACACCAAGAATTTCTAGGATATGCTTTCATGTTAGTGCCTTAACTTTGAGATTTACACACCTAGAGATAGATAGATACTTTCCTACCTTAATAAAATTCGATTTAAATTTCACTCTTATGTATTTCCGATTTTTTTATTTTTAATTAATTAATTTATTTCATTGATTTTATGTTTCCCTTGTTTCGATCCTTCATGTCACTCTTGGAAACTATAACAAAGATCTAGAATTTCTTTCTTTTCAAGCTTTTGTTGCAGAAATCGACAATTTATAACCAACTCCAGATTTGATAACAAAGGTATATAATTTTTTTATTTCATTCCATTTTCCTTTGATTCTTATATATATTTACATCCTAAAATTCTAGGCTTTTTAGAATCACTACTTTGACTTTCTTAACTCATTTCAAAGAATAATTAGATTTATATTTTCTTACAAAATATATTCTTTTATAATTCAGGAAAACCCCTCTTGTACAAATATCCTTAGTCTCTTATACTCTATGTTTTCCCTCCACACATGTACTATACATATTAAATTTTTTATAATTACATTAGAAATATTTCTATGTACATCTCAATTATGATACTCAAATTAATTTAGGTAATTTGTGCAATGTATTTCCAGAATACATTTTATTTGAGTTAATTGCAACAAAATGAACAGAAGTAAGAAAAATCACATAGAATTAAGCAACAAAATGAACAGAATTAAGAAAACTCACATAGAATTCAGCAACAAAATGAACATAATTCACACATAATTCAACAAAACAACAAAAATAAATTCACATAGAATTCAGCAAAAAAATGAACAGAAATTCACACAGAATTCATCAATAGAATGAATGAAAATTCACACAGAATGAACAGAATTAAACACCGCAAAGAAATTCACACATAGAATTTAACAACTCAGAATTCTTGTAATAGTTAAATCAGCCCAATTTATTTCATTAATGTACCTAAATTTCACCTTCCATGATGCTTGTAATCTTGTAAAATGTTAAAAGTTGAGTGTTTTATGATGCAATGGATATCAATAATCTAGATTATGTACAGTGGTATTATGATAGTGTAGGTTGATGTTAAAGTTGTAAAATTCTTGAGTGTTAACTTCTACAAGTTCTAAAGGTAGATTCTGTAAAGGGCCACGTAGCCGCTAGATCTCATATTTTCTCAAAGATGACATAACCAGCAAATTCCCCTACAGTCAATCTCTGGAACATAAATAGAGTTTCTTCATTTTAATATCCATAAACCACTACCACTTTAAGGCAAACCTTGTACATGTGTCATTTATCCCTTCTCCCATAAACGTTTAGGTAAACTTTAAGGCATGTGTCATTCTTATTGCATTTCTCCCACAAACTCAAAAAGGTGTGACTTTTGATATGACTTCATAACCAACACTACTAGTTTTATTAGTAAGTGCATAAAATAATTTTTCAAACCATGTAAATTTCATTTCTTCCACAAACTAAAGGCTTTCTCCCATTAATTCAAGGAAAATTTTAAGGCCTAAAAATTTAACCTAAACTTTTTAAACTCTCATAGCATAGGATCCCCCAAACTCAAGCCTTTCCCCCATTAATTCAAGGCAAACTTTAAGGCCTAAAAATTGAACCTAACATTGTTGAACTTCAATAGGATTTGATTTTTTTTGTTGAGTCTAAAATTCTACAAGTTCTAAAGGAGTCTGTAAAGGGGTAGGTAGCCTTTGGATCTCATCCTTTCTTAAGGCATGTAAAGGGCCAGGTAGCATCTAGATCTAGTCCTTTCTTAAGGCATGTCATTTCTAGATGTGATTTATGCGATAAAATTTAAGGCAAACTCGCATGAAAACCATGCATGAACCATGTATATGTGTCATAATTCTCCCTTAAACTCTAGGCAATGCAATCTTTAACGCATCTCATTTCTAGGTGTGAATTCTACCATAAAATTTAATTCAAACATTAAGATAGCCAAGCACATGTCATTTATCTCATGGACATGTGTCATTTCTCCCATGCATTTGCAATAAATGTTAATTTAATATATTTTTATTTAATTTGTTCTTTTTTAGGAATAAAAACAACCACTAAATATGGCTAAAAAATGGACATTATGCATAGATGTTTCTTGCTATCCCAATCCAAGGAAAGCAGTGATTACATATGTGCTTTCCAATATTTCAGCTAGCAAGGTCGTCCAAAGGAAAATGAATATACTAGGAAGAAGAACAAACAACGAGCCTTATTATATTGCATTGATAAAAGGCTTGGGAACAACTTGGGAGTATGGATAAAATGGAATTGTAGCTTTCACCAATTCCAAACTTGTGTGAAACTAGATGAAAGGCATGTACCAAGTTAATAAGGAGAGGCTAAAACAAGTGCATGGAAAAGAAAACAATATTGTTAGCCAATTTCAAATTTTTAGTATAAGACATTGAACAAATGTGAATAAGATATCTTCTGATATATTGTGTGGGCAATGCCAATTTAGGATTCATCTATCAAAGATGAATCAATAGATAAATTAGAATTATATGAGGCAATGCCAATGCAAGATTCATCTCTCAAGGATGAATTATTTTTCAAACGCTCTTGTTCAAAACTTTAAGATTCATCTCTAAAATATGAATTACTGTTGACACTCTCTCCTTCAAAATTTATTGATGGACATTGTAACTTATCTTGGATATGTGTGTGTTTTGTACTTATAAATGCGTCTTTTTTAATGACCATGTGTTTTTTTCAATTATATACCAAGTGTGCTCCCACCACACCATGTAAAGCGCAACTTGATGAACTTCAAATTTGCAATAAATGGTGAAGTTCACATTTTTATAAAATTAAAATGTGAGGACTTTAGGAATTTTTTTGTTTTAAATGGAGTTTCACTCTTATTTTTTAATGAACATGTGCTTTTTTCAATTTTATACCAAGTGTGCTCCCACCATGTAAAGCACAATTTGGTGAACTTAACATTTTTATAATTTGTTTTGCTTAAATTGAGCTTCACACATCAACTAGTGCTTTGAAAGTTGTGTTTTACATAATTTGTCTTTTCTTTAATTTATTTTGCATTTATTTTAAATAGTAATTTAAAAAAATAAATGTAGATGTCCACTGTAGATATATATATAATGGAGGATGAACAATGAAGACCAATAGAATCCCATATCTCTACAAGAGAGGGGGATCAGGGATCGAGGGATGTTCATGGTATTTAACTATAATCTTAAATCCCCATACCTATTCATACATGTGTGTACATATAGAATTGATTTTTTATAAATTTTGTGACTTAAATTAGTTGTTAATAAGTTTCATTTTTTATTTGTTAGGAGCTAAGAGGACAAGGGTGTCTACTCCATAAATGGAGCATGCCCATGGTTCACACAGTCATGGTATGGTTCATGCAATTTAATCAATGAGTATGTACATGTATTTATATGTATGAATGTATTTTTGAATTGACTATATAAATTCATATTTTTTTATGAAGGTTCTCTTTGGTCTCATGAGATTGGTGCTAGTTCACATTAACTTGGAGGGCCATCAATAAGTGTTGGCGGATTGTGTGAAGGTGGTGATATGTATTCCCCTAGAGGCCAATCAACAGATGCTCGTGTTGGTTCTCAAAAAATCGGTGGTCGTTCTATTTCTCAGCACGGTCATTCTGGTTCTCAATAGTATTAGGGTGGGAAAGATGTTATCCAACCACATCGAGGTGGAAAGCAATTAGAATATTATTTTCATTCAATTTGTACAAATGTGTTTACATGTTTTTTTTTAGTATAAAAAATTGTATATATTGATGCAGAGGCTGAAAATGGTGCTTCAAATGTTTCTCAAAAAAGACACAAGGAAAAACATGTCATTCAATAAGAATTTTGTCCACCAACCATGACTTATCCATCTCACATTTCTGATATACCTTGGGAAACAAACATACAACAATGCACCTTATAAAGGTGTTAGCATCTTCATGAAAAATTGAAGAGAGATCTTGTGGCTTTGAATCTACCTACTGAGACTCGACAAAGCTTGAAAATAGTTGCACACTCTTTAAGCGAAATAGTAGATGTGTACCAAAAGCTTGGGCCAACCACTGACACTTTTGTAGAAGTGATGAAAAAAGAGAGAAAACAATGATGGGTCTTGTTAAATGGGAATTTTTTAAACAAAGAGTTACAACAGAAATGGCCAATTCTTTGTTTAATTTCAAAGAAGGGTGGAAAATAAAGCTGGTGTAGGTGCAATATTTCAAGCACCCTCATATAGATCACTATTTTTATGATAGACACCTTACGGTGCATGGAAGACTCCCATGGAACGACGATGTTCTGCTTTATTTTGAAAAATTATTTTATGCAGAATTATTTTCGCAAATGAACCCAATTACAATGACCTCCCCTTTGAATTTTATGGTCCTAGGAAAGGTTGATTGTGTGACCGTAGGGGCGCTAGGCATGATGTTGAGTTGCCTCGAATTGAGCCACCATTGGTTAGTCGACCTCTTCGTGTTGAAACTTTGTGGTCAGAGATGGATGCCACTTCTCAAATTAGTCAAGAAGCAAGGGATGGCATCATTGAAAATTTTCACAGTCGATTTGGTGGAGTCGATGTTTGTATGAATCAACAAAGAGCATGTGAGAATGAGCACAATAATTTTGTGCATTATACATATGAAGAGATTGAAAACATGATTGTTGGAGATTTCAAAACATATGCAAAGAATTGTCGCAATGGTTGGCATGACCTAATTGTTCATGAGGAAGAGGGAATGGGAACGGTATGTCTTAATGGTTAGGGTTCAATTATTTTAACACATGTAGAATTCGTAATAAATACATATATACATACATTTATTTGTAGACATTAATCTAAAAAAAAATTATCATTATATGTTAACGCCATTTTCATTTGTCATGCTTGATGAATGAAGAAAATGTTAATATCATGGTCGAAGCCTCTAGTTCAAAAAATCATGATGGGTCTCACCATCATTCATAAAATCAAGATGGTTCTCACCATCAAGATATGTTGGAAAATGTTAGTGTTTTTTATGTGAACACGTGATGATGTACAATTATTTTTTATCTATTATTATATATATCGAAACATGATGAGATATTTTTAAAATAAATAATTGTGCACACATGTACATGTACATATATATAATAAAATGTTTTAACATATTTCGATTCTGTCCGATTTTTTTCAGATGGCAGTACATTCTTCTTCCTTGGGATATGTGCCAAATCCACCATCGCAAGTATGAAAAATTTTTCATTTTTAAAATATATGTTTTTAAGTTATATATTCCAGCACAAAAAGTTCCATTAAAAAATGAGATATATCTAGATCTTGAGTTATTTTAAATTTTTTGAAATCTAGGTTTTTGGAGATTTTATTTTTGAGCCACTCTTACGACATGTGCCAAATCCACCAACACAAGTATTCAATTTTTCACTTAAATATATATATGTGTTGTTAAGTTATGAGTTATAAATTGAAGTTTAAAATTTTTATTATAAATTGAGATCTAGAGATGTTGAGTTATTTTAACTTTTTTGAATTTTAGGTTTTTAGAGATTTTCTTTTGGAGGCTCTATTAGGAGATGTGTCAAATGTAGCAGCAGAAGTATTCAATTTTTCACTTGAATATACGTTTTTAAGTTATAGTTTATAGATTGAAGCTCAAATTTTTTATTATAAATTGAGATCTTGATCTTGAGTTATTTTAACTTGTAAATACTTTTAATTTTGCGTTCCCATAGATGATTTCTTTTCTCCACAGACTCTAGCGATGGAGATAGGAAAATCCACACCATTTCAACCATTTGAACAAATTGTCTAAATTTTTTTTAATATTAATGAAAATACGTTTATATATGCATTTTCATTTGAAAATTTTTAATATATATATATCCCCTTGTGAAATATCTTGTTCCCATTAAATCCAAATTGGTCCTATGGTTGGCATTAAAAAACCGTCTTTTAGCTTCGGAAAATCTACAACATCGTGGTTGGAAGGGACCAAGCAGATGTCCCCTTTGTACCATCTCTACTGAATCAGTTTCTCATTTATTTTTCTTCTGTTCGTATGCAGAATCTATTTGGCATCATGCCTCATCTTATTTATCTGCTCCTAGCCAGCCTCCTGTAGTTTCTTATGAACAAATACTTTTACAGAGGTGGAAGGAGCCTGGGGTAAGCTATTTTTCAGCCTTCCCTTCTTGATTTACGTATGGCATTTAGTGGGCTAAAAATATGGCCATTTTTAATGATAAGGTCATTCCCAAAGATCTGACTGTGGCTATGATTTTTCAATGGGTATCTGAGCACAAAAACCCTCCTAAAGTAATCGAATTTTGCAGAGTGATTCTCCCTACTATTTCAACAAGCTCCCCTTGGATTTTTTTTGATGGGGAAAGTCAATGTTCTCCTCCATTGGCAGGTCTAGGGGCTGTTCTCCATCTCTCACAAGACTCCAAATTCAACATTTCTTACGCTCCAGGTCACGGATCAAATAATAAAGCTGAGCTTGTTGCTCTCTCGATGGTTCTTAATGTGGCCAAGTATAAAAATATCAAGTCTTTACAGTGTTTCGAAGATTCCAAATTGGTTATTGACTGGGCCCAAAATCAGTCACAGATTCACTTGCCTCATCTTCAAGCCATTATCTGAAGAATTAAAATTATGATGGAATATTTCCATGACCTCTCCTTCAGACATGTCTATCGAGAGTTGAATATGGCAGCTGATGCTCTGTCCAAATCAGCACTCACTCTTCAACTTGGTACACTAAAGATCGCGGATCTCTCCTCAAATTCAGAGGAGATTTTTTTTGTTATAATCTGGGCTTCTATATTGTTAAAATTTGAAGCAGTTGGAGTGGTTTACGTATGTCAATAGGAATGAACAACTCCTGACATATTTTTTGGCTACGATGATGTTTTGTTTTTGGAGCTAGGATGAAAACAACAACACTAAATGTGAGGTTTTTTTTCATGATGAATGGAAACGACAGTTAAATTTTTCCAAAAACGAAAAACTAATAGGATTCAGGAAGGAACTGCTATCGATTTTTATGTAACTTCATACATATTTCAAAGAAACACATAGCTTGAGGAGCATTGTAAAAATCCCTTATACGGGCCAGTCAGCTATTTTATTAATAAAATAAATATTTTTTTCCAAGGGAAATATATATATATATATATATATATATATATATAATTGTACATATATATTGTACAGTTAACTGTTGAAGATGTTCTAGTGGGGGAAGTTTTGGTAGACAAGCAAGAAATTGAGAGGGAACTTCATGAGGTATTGCATGATTTTTTTTTTAAATTTTTTTGTTTTACATGAAGTTCTATATATTCTCACTCGATTTTAAAATATTAAAGTTTAATTTTTTTACACATTGTGTACAGGTTCCCCATTCTTCACAGGATAACTAGAGGATCGTGACTTTGATGGGAGAGACACTACATCCATCTGTATTTGATGGATGATGCACATGTACACATGCAACATTATATTTTCAATACATTTAGTCCTAAATTTATTTTATATATATATATTCTTATCTAGATGTAGTAATATATATAACTTGATACTTGTTATTATGAGATCTACAAATTTTGAATGTATTTTATGTGAACTACATTTGGTACATGTTAATGTGATATATAATTTTTTTAAAACTTAATTTTTGGATTGTTGAACTGAATTTGGAATGTGAAGTAATGTTACAATGTCATATAATTTGTTTTGTTTTTAAAACTCAACTTTTGGATGGTTTAACTACATTTGGCATGTGATGTGAAGTAATGTTGTGTTATAATTTGTTTTTCTTTTAAAAACTAAGTTTTGGATGGTTGAACTACACTTTGCATGTGAAGTAATGTTGTGTGATAATTTGTTTTTTATTTACAATGTTATGGTTGAACTACATTTGGCATGTGAACTAATGTTACTTGATACTTGATACTTGTGATCTATAATGTTTTGTTTTTAAAACTCAAGTTTTGTATGCCTGAAATACATTTGGCATGTGAAGTAATGTTGTGTTATAATTTTTTTTCGTTTTCAAAACTTAAGTTTTTTTATCGTTGAACTACATTTGGAATATGAAGAAATTTTGTGATCTATAATGTTTTGTTCTTAAAAATTAATTTTTGGATGGTTGAACTACATTTGGCATGTCAGGTAATGTTGTGATATAATTTTTTGTTTTTAAAACTCAAGTTTTGGATGGTTGAACTACATTTGGCATGTGATTATGATATAATGTTTTGTTTTTAAAATTCAAGTTGTCGTTTTCCAAACGAAAAAAAAAAATCACAAGAACATATGTACATGCAGAAATGATTTAATTACATGTTTGAATATACATGTTAAAAAATCATAAAGTTTTAAAAATCTATTCTATAATGTATATAAATCTAGTACGTGCAACATTTTTCATCAATGCATGTACATAAAAGCTACTTTCAGTTAGTTGCATTCTAGAACATATATATCTAGTATGTGCAATGTTTTTCATCAATGCACATAGAAAATCTACTTTTAGTTAATTTCATTCGAAAACATATAAATCTAGTACTTGCAACATTTTTCATCAATGCACATAGAACATATACTTTTAGTTAATTGCATTCTATAATATATATATATATATATATATATATATATATATATATATATATATATATATACAGTACTTGCAACATTTTTCATCAATGCATGTACAGAAAAGCTACTTTTAGTTGATACTAGTGTGCATGTACCAAAAAAATGTACATGTACAAACACTTGCACAGATAACATAAAAATTCAGTTCAATTTTTAGTTGAGTTTTGGAAGTTCAAAAACATGAATACAAAGAGAAGAAATTGTTGGGAATTTCAATTAAAAAAATCCAATGAAATGCCATCTTCAATGATCCGTTCATTATCGGATTTTGACATTTTACATTTCTTAATTTTTCGTTTTTTCCTTGATTGAACCTCTATCAACTTTATGTGTGCTGCACACACCAAGTGACTATATTGAAAACTTATGACATCAGGTTCATAGCGTTAAAAGTAAACAAAATAACCACTTTTATTTGTTTGTTTGAAAAAATAACCTTTCAGTATAATAGATCCTCTGTTATATGGAAACTCGTGGTTATTATAGTTTTCTAGTCATTTCATCTTTCATTCAATGCAACGCATCAAATAATACTTCACATTTTCATCATTCTCAGTAGGTGCAATTATAACAAAAACATCTCCTGCACAGTAAAAAACACTTTTGTATTCAAATTTAGATCATAATTAACATGAAAAATTAACTTTAAAATAATTTTAGTATCTATATCTAGATCTCTATCATCTAAAAGCAATGTAAATGCTACCTTCTCTAACAAGATCAGAAACTTAATCACCATGTGATGATATTGTAGTCTCCTCTGATTGCATTTCTTCAAACATTACAATAGACATCTTCCCCTTTGTATTTAGCTCTATATGTTTCCAATATTTTACATGTATTTTTTTTTTCACAAACATCATTGGATTCTATGTTATCTACGCAAACATGACAAAAACAAGAATATTTTGTTTTATCCAATGCAAACACATTAGTGGACAACTTTGTTTTAATTGAATGCAATTTTCGAGTCCCTTTTATTGTTTTAACGTCATTTCCAATTGATCTATCTACATCTTCAACCTCAATATGCCAAAAAAAAAACTATATATGGAATATTCAAAGAAGAATGTAAATATGATATCGAAATAGCATAAAAGATAATTATTGTGATAAATGTACACTATTTGAAATTGGATATCCAATAAAAATTAAATTGAATGTACCTTCGCACTTCCCTTGATCAGTTAGTCTCATGTCTTAGTGCAACGATGCACCATTGAATAACTTCTTTAGTGTCCACAAGTTGGTTGGCATAGGGGTTCATTTGATATCTTCGAAGTGCTCATTTTATGCATGCCCTTGCACTATAATGTTCTCCTTTTCCATGGCCAGTCTCAAATAAATTCGAACAATGTTTAATGCAGGTTTTCTTATGAAGACAACACAACCAACAGAATGATCGTGAAGATTTGAATTAACCTGTGCATCCATTAGCCCATATACAATGTTCATTGAATTTTATTCCACGACTTTTGAAGGAGTCATAAATCTTTCCAAAACAATGTTGTACAAAATATTTATCATGTGTACGATCGTCACTGATATAAAAGTGATATTCTTTAATAACATACTGATTTCCACTGATGCTTTCTCTATGATCAACTTTTTGTTCAGCATGTCTATATAGAATATGGACGAGCATGGAGACTTGTTCAGAATGATAGTATTCACTCTGAATTTCTTTTTTTGGAACAAATGTGTAGTTTTCTGCAAAATCAATTACTAACAAAATGGTCCCTGGTGGAACAACTTTGCGGGATTTTTGAAATTTCAAGTCCTACCATCGAGCTGTATGAGAATGCTTCGTGTATTTATAAATTTCTTCCACATTCTCAAAAAAATATATCACAAAAATTTCTTGTTCTTTTAATTCAATTCTTTTAGCACTATTTGAACCTTGAATCGATGTATGGATATATTCATATCTCTTCCATTTCACTTTCATGTTGGACAATGATTTATCATTTATATCAGTATGATATTATTTTTGAAATTTAGTCAAATTTCCACAATCATTACATTTTTTACCACCAACACATTTCTTTTCGTAAAATAATTCATTTCTTTCTCTTCCACATAGAATTTGAGATATGAAATCACGGATAGTGGAAGGAGTAGGTGAATCTTTCCAAAATGTTCTACCAAAATTAAGGAATGTGTCATAATATAATTGAAATTTCACATGATAACGACAGCAACAAGTGTCGTGTATGGTGATAGGTTTTACATACCACGGTTTTTGTTGAACAAAAGAACTATTTGAGACGTGAATGTCATGATTCTCTTCTTTGAAATTGTTGAACAACTCTATCTGAGTGGTGTCCAAGAAATTTTTTTCATGTTCTTCATATTGATTTCATGTTATTCTTCTTCACATGACATCCCTTGCATTTGGTGAAACACATGAATTTTTCTTCCAATATTCATATATTATTTTTTTAACATTTTCCCAAAGTCTATCTTTGGATGGTTGTCTACAAATATCTCTCCAAGAAGTGAGTTCATCATTTACATCTATTTGCAACCAAATTTTTTTATGTTTGTGTAAATTTTTTCGTGAGGTTCCTAATGCTTGTGCCATAGATTTTTTGAAGAGATTCTCTTTAGTACTTGATGAAACCACTACCATATGTATTGCTCTATGTACAACTAAAATTTTTTTCTCTCTAGATCTTCTAATTGAATTTATAGCACTATTTATATTTTGTATCACATTTTCCTTCATTTTTTTTATCTTTTGTTGATTTTCGAATACCCAATAAATTCATAGCTTCTTTTAATTTCCTTAATGATAGGAGAACTTTCAACATTTGGGCTTGAACTGTCACATTTTCCTTTATGAAGTACATATAAAAAATGTGTTTAAAATGATATCATATAACATGGTCAACTCCTTTATCTCCATATGTGTGACTGTCAACATTTTCTAACATCTCATCATCGACATTGATTTCATCTATACATATTCGAATTAATAGTACATAATAAGTTTACATATTCAATAAATAACTAAATTAATAAATATGTATAATTTCAATAATTCGTGTATATATATATATATATATATATACCTTGTGATTCAATTTCTTCACTTTAATTTCTTTCAACATTTTCACCATATTCAATCATTGGTTCAATATATCTTTCACTCTCTCTTTAAAAATTTTGTATCTCATCATCAATGTTTTGAGGAATATCTGTCTCTGTTTACATTCCAAAATATTTTTCAAATTAGTTCATCAAAAAAAAATTAATCTTCACATTTTATACTAGGAAAATTTTAAATATCAAATTCATAATATTTACATTTACATACCTGCTTCAACTTCTATTTGAAGTTGCTTTTCTCTTTCAATATTTGAGAGTGTTTCTCTCTCTCTCTTGCGAGATTCTCTCCCATTTTCTCTATGTTTCTCAGGGTCTCTTGTTCGATCATATTTTCTCGTGCAATTCCTTCGATTTCCCATGATACTAGAGTATGAAGTTAAAAAAATTTCCTTCACATTTAGGCAAAAAATCAATTAAAAAAAAACATCACAAAATATTTAATTTTCAAAAAACTCATTTTAAATTTTTTTCAAAAATTACATACTTCAATCCAAAATGCTTACTTTAAAAAATCTGAGAAAAAAATTTCTTATAAAAATGAAACGAAGCTCAAAATATTTCCTTCCAAGTCCTAAAAAAAAAATCATTTAAAAAGTTAGACAAAAACTCATTTTAAGAAATCATTATAAAATATTTACTTCAACCCAAAACACGTACCCTAAAAAAATGTCACTTCACAAAATACCTTCAAAAAATGTCCATTGAAAATTAATTTTAACTACTTAAAAAATGTCACTATAAAAGATACTTCAAAAAAAATTCTAAAAAAATATTACTATAAAAAATACCTCCAAAAAATGTCCTTTGAATATTAAGCGTGGAAAGAGTCCTTTTGAAATTAAGTCCAAAAAATGTCTTTTGGAAATTAAGCCCAAAAACCTCTAAAAACAAAATACATCCGAAACAATGTGCTTTGAAAATTAAGCCCAAAACCTCTAAAATCAATGAAAATAAAGCCCAAAACTTCTAAAAACATAATACCTTAAAACAAAAAAATTTGTTTTGGAAATTAAGCCCAAAAACCTCTAAAAACAAAATACATCCAGAAAAATGTCCTTTGAAAATTAAGCCCAAAACTTCTAAAAACAAAATACCTTAAAAAAACAATGAAAATTAAGCCTAAAATCTCTAAAAACAAAATACCTTAAAAAAATGAAGCCCAAAAAACATCCAAAAAATGTATCGCATACCTCCAAGAAATGTCCTTTGAATGTTATACAAAAAAGTCCTTAAATGCAAAACAATCCTTTGCAAAATCAGACCTTCGCAAAATCAGACCAAATGAAGAAATGTGTGAAATTATGTGAAAATAATGAATGTTTTTACGTCAATTTATATTGCCCTAACTTTTATTTTTTGCAGGGGCTTGATAGTATTTTCTAGCTGACGAAAAGTCAAGTAAAATTCTGGCCAATTTTTTATAAGAAATTCGGCCGAATTTTTGTGTGGTTAGACTTGATGGGCTGTTGGCACCAAAGATAATATGACCGAACTTTTTTTAAAATTTCATCCGAACTAACACGTCTGAAATTACGCAGAGCCAAGCTCTGAATACATATCTTCAACTTTGGACTGATTAAAATCCATGAAACATTATGAATTAACTGTCAGAACAAAGACAAGCATTTTTAGAATTCAATCTACTTTCAGGAAATAGAAATTTTATGGAATTTCATAAATATTTACTAGTTTTAATTGATTTGGTAATAAAATGGGTGCAGACAATTTCTAAACATCATAATGATTTAGTGAAATAAATATTGTATATCTTCCATGATACTCTATAAAAAAAATTGAAAAAATTATGGTGCATTGCATTGGTCTGTCGTCTATAATGGGTAGTTTTTATATTTTTAGCTTATAACTTATATGTTGAAAAATTTCGTCCGTCGTGAAACACATTCAAAATATGTTGGTTTTTCATATTGGATCAGTTCAAAAAATTCTATTAATTATGATATGCATCACATGGTTTTGTAAATATAATGAAACCGAAGTAGACTCTATCTAGATTGTTGTAACACATTTTATTTCTCAAAAAAACAAAGTTTTCAAAGAATACACCAACGTGTATTAACATGAATTTTTATGAATCCTTCGATTGTTAAAAAAAACACACTCAAAGAAATGGTAAGTTGACATATCAAATGTGTATAAAAAAATTCTGAGAAATTTTTATTTTATCAAAAAATAAAATTATAAACAAAAAAATTGTTTTGGCTTGCAGAAAGTTGAAGAACATAAAAAAATGAATTTTTTTCTGAGAAAAGGGAAAAAAATGTAGCCCAATTTTTATGATAATTTTTTGTATGAAAAAAGCAACTTGGAGGAAGTTTCTTCTTACAAGCACCTAGGAATTGATATTCATCACAAGCTCAACTGGAATTATAACACTGAGAAAAGATTAATGGAGGGTGTAAATCTTATTTTGGTATTGAAAATAATTGTAAAGAAGAAAATGTTGTGATGTGGCATAAAAATAAGCTCATTTTTGAAACTTTAGTCACTCTTTTTATCTTGTATGGATATTAGGTTTGGGGTTGCAACATCTTTATAGAATCCTGGAGAAATATTGAGAAAATCTAGAATCTTTTTATAACATATAACCTCAAAATTAAAATCAATACACCCTATCCTATTCTCCTTATAGAAGGGCCTTTCCCCTATCAAGAGCCTATCTATGACTAGGCTCCTATTGTATAAGCACAAAATCAATAACATGGGAGACCATAGACTTCCTAAGCTAGCTTAAACTTTCAGCAAAAACCACCTGAGGCTCAAACGAGGTTGGTATAAAGATACCAGGGTCTGGTTAAACCATTGGGAGATTGACACAAATGTTGCATTGAAATGTATTAATAACATTAAAAATATTGTTACTTCTATGTTTAAAGAGAAAATGTAGTGTCAGAAAGATTTAGAGGCTAAAAGAAAATTAAGATATTATAAGTAGGTCATCAAGCCTACTCTAGAAGATCAAAAGTATCTCTCTTTTTTAACTAGCTCGAAGAAAAAAATTAATATAGCCAAGATACAAATGAAATCTCATGAGCTCCATAGTGAAATAGGTCGTTGGGAAGTTCCTAACACACCATGGGCGGAAAGGATCCGCCATCTTTATGAGGATATGAACATTGAGGATCAAAATCACTTCCTCTTAGAGTGCCCTGCGTACACCCACATTAGATCTCAGTTTCATAATATTTGTTGTAATACCTACATTCCTAGCCTTTTAACACATGAAACTTATACTAATCTTGGGACACTTCTCTCCAAGCTCTTTGAGCATAGGAGTACAATTTTAAAGAAAAATAAATAATTCATTTCTTTAGGTCTGATAGACCAAAGTTTGGTCTCACTGGACGTTAAACACCATCATTATCAACATCAATATTAATCGTAAGGTTTATAATATCTAGGATTTATAATATAAATCATAAGGTTTAATGTTATTCACTTGGGTTTATTATCCCTTAGGTTTATGATATTAATCACTTGAGTTTATAATATTATTATTTTAATTGTGATATCAAATAAGTGTAGCCACGCTTCCATCCAAGTTTATAATTTTTATTTATAATTTTATTTTTTCTAATCCTCATATATAGTGATAAATCATGTGTACAATAAATTTTTAATCAATATTTGTAAAAAAATAATTAAGTATAATTTAAACATGTGATTTGTTGGGGTCCTGTGATTTGGCAGATTGGCATACCAAATGACAAGGAAACATCAGAACCACTTTGGAATCCTAGGATCTAGCCCTCCTGGATTCAGAGAGGGATCTCTCTATATGTGTTTTTTGAATGATATTCTTTAAGGCATATGATATGATATTAGGCTAGTTATGAAGCACAAGGGACTTTTTTGTTTTTTTTGGTTGGGGATCATTAACTGAGAAGGTCATGTGTAGTCTGAAGGAGGGAATAAATTAAAGGATACTTTAGCATGGGAAGATAGGTCAAGAAAAAGTGTCAATCCATTGGGCTATGGAGTCATAAAATGGTTTACTTGCACAACAACTATTCAAAGGTTTTCATAGGGCAAGTCATATATGTTAGAAGATCTTTTAAGATTGAGTTTGTGGTATGGAACATTAAGAAGTGTGGTGAAAGAAGAAAACATAGAAGAAAACAAAGGGAAACATAAGATTAGGTAAGGACTTTTAAGCTATCCTCCTTTTGACATACTCTCAAGGGAAAAACATTTAAGATAAGCATAAAAATTATCCTAAGATCAAGTAAGGACTTTTAACCTATCTTTCTTTCGGCATAGTCTTAAGGGAAATCTTCAAAACAATTGTTTAAGACTAAACCAGGAACAGGGCTAAGCATAAACTTCCTTGATTAGGACTCTACTTAGCAAGCAGTGAAAAGATCATTCAAGAACAACATCTCAAGTTCTACATAGCAAGACATGGGCTCACCAGCATTCCTTGACTAGTTATACTCTATTAAAATCATTCCCAAACACACATTTAGAATAAAACATAAAGATAAAGCTTATCAGTCATAATTAGGGTACTTTTTGAAGTAAATCCTAATCTATAATTTCTATTATTTATCAGAGAATATGAACACAGTGGAAACATAAGAAGAATAACAATTATAGTAAGAATAACATCACCAATGATTTAGATCAGGATCCAGTGAATCTGCTTTTCTATTTGATTTCCAAAACTAGTTACATACTTTGAGTCCAATGGCTTTCTACAGTCCTTTACTTCTCTTCCCAAACTACTATATTACGACTACTCAGCAACTCTTATTCAATAACAGTTCAACAATTAACAATTTTCCCACTCTTTATAATGAAACTTATGTGAATAAATATAGGTGCAAAAGAGGAAGAGTGCTACAGAAATGATAATAAATATTAATTAAGACAGAGGCGAAGAGGTATTCGAATGCCCATTCTGCTTAAATAATCATAGAAATAATTGTTTGTACCACTTTAGCTGCTTTGAGTTCAATATGAAACCAAATAGTAGGCTAGTAATAACTCTGAGGCCTGTCCTTTGAAGCTAACTGGGTCTGAAGTACCCTGTTTGACCTCTGGGATAAGGGAACTGTCATTTTTGGGTTTTGTAGCCCATGTCTACTTAATAACTGTTCTAACAGTTATAAAGAGGGCTTGTCAGCAGGATGGATGGCAAGGTGTCTTTGAAAGGTAAAGAAGACTACAGGTGTCCTTTTGGTCCTTTGGTGGAGTAATAGCTTCTGTATATTTGGCATTCGAGACCTTTCTTTTGTTGATTTGTCTTGTTTTAGCACTTTAAACACTGATATTTAGCTTTCAATTGTGTTTTTAAGGATTTATTAGGCCTTCTCAGATCATATTCTATCTTTAAACTATGTTTTTGTCATTAATCTACTGGTTTAAAATTTTTGTATTCAGATTTATGCTCTTAATCCTTTATTCTTCACTGATCTTTCCTTCTGTTATGTGTGCAGGTGTTCTTGGCCCGCTGGAAGGTTTTATTGACTTTACCAATGTTCATGAGGCACAGATAAAACACATGTAAAGCCATGGTAAATCCCTTTTTGAATTTTACGATCCCAATATCGTCATCCTGAGGTGCTTTGCCACTGATATTTGACTGTGGGAGGTCTGTGTATTAATCCACCATTAAAACCTGCAAAAAAAAAAATATTAAATAAATCCTATGGGCTGGGGTTTAAATTTCTTTAGAAGCTTGATATGTTGGCGGAGCGATTGCAGAGAAAGGGGATTATGTAGTAGAGGGGATATCCATGGTGTAAACATGAGAAACAGGCTTAAATTTGAATTATCGGCACGAAAATGAGGAAAGCGGTTTTGCGAAACTAGAAGTTGTTTTCGTGCTGACTCTGGGAAGTTAGTGGTATTGAGTGAATTGAACGTGATTCCACTCAGAGGATGACACTCATCCTGGGAAAAACCACCCATTTCCCATGAAGTTGCACGTTGGGCAGACTTTGGTGATTGAGCATGAAACGACGCTATGACCATTGGATCTGTGGTTGTAGATTCAACGGTGGACAGGGTGCATGAAATGGTAAAGGTGGACGGTGGAAAGGAATGTTGGGGGAAAGGTGTCGAGGGGATATTGGGAGATGTTTTTGTGGGTGGAAGGTGGGGTTGAGCTGACGTGAGCTTATTTTTTCGCGTAGCGAAAAAGCTATTGGGCGAAGTTAAAAGGAGGGGATCAATGGGAGCCGTTGGATCGTGAGGATCAATGGCCGAGATCTATTGATGGGGGAAAGAATGAAAAGGGAGGGTTGAAATGCAGGAGTAATGTGGGCCGTTGGATCGCGAAGATCAATGGTGGAGATTAACTCAGAGAAGTGAAGATAAAAGATGGTGGATGAGGGGTCAGTAATAAAGCGATTGAGCACCAACCGTTGGATCAGGAGGATCAACGGTCGAGATTGATAGCGGGGAAACGCAATATAAAAATATGGATAGGGAGATGGCGAAACTGCGATGAAGTGAGGATCGTCAGATTAGAAGTGAGATCAAGGGTGGGGATTAAAGCAGGGTCGAAATGCACGTGGTAAAAGCATAGGTACACTGGCTGTTGGATCAAGATGATCAATGATGGAGATTGCATCACATTATCATGCAAGGGCATGAATGGTGTGAGGGGCAGGGTGAACAGCGATGAGGCAATGAAGTGTTGACTGTCCGATCAGGAGGATTGACGACTGAAAATTCTTCGGAGAAAAGCAAAGTTGACAGGAAATGAACGGGGAGCAACGATATTGAAAATAAATCACAGTCGTCAGATCAAAGAGATTGATGGTCCAGATTTAGTCGCAACTTCGCAAAACACAATGGATGGAGCAAAGGTAGCAGAATGGCGAAACAACGTCGATCATTGGATCTGGGGGAGCCAGATCAACAGTCCAAAATGCATCGATGGGGAGGCTTTGGTAAGTGCCGATCGGGAGGAACACTGGTGGCATGATGGAGCAAGGGTTGTTGGATCTGCAAGATAAACGACTCAAATGCCATCGACGGGGGAAACCATCATGCAGGGAAAATTTAAAGAAACAAAGGCAAAACTGCGGAGCGATGTCCGATAGCGTCAAAGGGTCTTAAGGACTGAGCTGATGGTCACGAATCCTGGTTACATGGAGGAATGGCTGAGAACTTAAGCCCTCAAGGGCTTAAGTCTGACTTAATGAAAAAAAATGGTTTTTAAGGCCGAAAATGGGTTTTTTGAAGGTTTTAAAAGGTTCTGATAGATATAAAGAAGGGATTAAAACCAAATGAAGGGGATTCATATGGTTTTAAAGGGAATTTTGAAGGAAGTGGAGGGATTTTTAACAGGAAAATATGAATGGAAGAGGGCTTCAAAGTAGTTTTCTTTAAGACAACAGTAGGGCTTTGTGAAGACATTAGTGAGATGGACCCTTTGGGCAAATGGACAGAGCAAAGTCTTCAAGAAGTCACAGATTTTCTCCAAATTTGTTTCTTGAAGACTAATAGACTTGTTTTAGCCATCATAGTATATGAAAAATTTATAGATGGCTAACATCATTTACATATTTGATGTTTTTAATCATGGTTTAACCGTGTTATTTAGATTTTTAATTTAATTTATAATCTGTTGGTTTTATAAAATAAATCCTAAGGTTTAATATCATTCACTTGAGTTTATTATCCATTGGGTTTATAATAATAATAATATTTTGGATTACTAATCCTTATTTATAATATTAATACCTAAGTTTTATAATATTTATCATTTAGTTTATTAATTCTTTGGAATAACCTTTTATAAATCTCTTCGATTTATAATTTTAATACCTTATTTTTATTGATCCTTTGGTTTGTAATATTAATAATTCCTAGGGTTTATTGGTCCATTATTTTTATAGTATTAATAAGCCCTTGGGTTTATTAGTCATTGAGATTATAATATTAATCCCTTGGGTTTATTGATTCTTTTGGTTTATAGTATTATTCATTCCTTCGGTTTAATAATCTATTTGATTTATAATATTAACCCCTTGGATTTGTTGATCACTTTGGTTTATAATATTAATAATCCCTTGGGTTTATTAATCCCTTTGGTTTAAAATAATAAGTTTTATAATATTAAAATTAGGTTTTTTAATCCCTTCCATTTATAATATTAATCCCAGGGTTTATAATATAAATCCTAAGGTTTAATATTAGTCTCTTGGGTTTCTTATACTTTGGGTTTATATTATTAATCCTTTTAGATTATTAGTACCTTTAGTTTATAGTAATAATAGAACCTTGTGTATATAAATTTCTAGGGTTTATAATCTTAATGTTTACAATTGGATGGTTTACAAAATTCATACAAAGGTTTTTAATCTACTAAGTTTATAGTATTAGTTATAGGGATTTTAATCCCTTGGTTTTATAATATAAATCCTAAGGTTAAATATTATTCCCTTGGGTTCATAATATTAATCCCTTGAGTTTATAGCATTATTAGTCCATTGGGTTTATTAATCCCCTAGGTTTAAAATATCAAAATTCCTTGGGTTTATAGTATTAATCTCTAATATGTCTAATATTATATTAGGGTTTATAATGTTATCTTTCATATATCAATATTAGATTTTATAATATTCATACCAGAGTTTATAATCCATTGAGCTTATAAAATTTATCCTAGAATTTATAAATATAATACTAGTGTTTAATATTAATGCCCTAAGTTTATTACTCACTTAGGTTTGCAATATTAATAATTCCCTATATTTTTTAATATCCTAGTTTCTTTATTAGTTTTAAACAAAAATAATTAATAAATTAACAAACTCAATAAATTATTATAATATCTAACACTAATATTATAATAATTATAATATATATATATATATATATATATATATATATATATATATATATTTATAATAATATTAATATACTATAATATTATTACGAGAATATAACATATTGTTATTATAATAGTAATATTAATATTAATACATTGGTCATCCTTACTCTTAGAATATTAATATTAATCCATTCGATTTTTAATATGAATCTCATAGATTAATAGAATTAACAATCGTTTTGTTTTATTATATTAATATGTTGTGTTTATACATTAATTTAAACATATTAATATTAAGTTGATTAGCCAATATCTATATTATAAACCAATGCATCAATATCATAATAATTATATTATATTTCACATTAATTTACAATATATAATTAATTTTAATAATGTATTATAATATTATAATATATATATAATTTAATATATAGTTTTTTTTTTCTTTTTCAATTTAGTAGTGCCTTGCTATTTTCTATTTATCTTTTGAAAGCAGCTTACAATAGATAGTAGTTTTGTGGCCTCAACCTGCCCAGAGGTAACTAGGTCTGTTGGCCACCTTAAAGCGTTGAAAGCCATCCAAAATGGAAAATGTTTCATTCTACTATTTGCTCCATTAGCTAGTTGACTAGTTAAACTATTGCCAATGTAACAGTTAAAAACTAAAGTCCTTTCCAAAAAAGAAAAATCCATATACTGGAATAAACTAAACTCCTATCCATATGAAGATTCTATTGGGGCGGGGTCCTTTGCTATGAATCCTAGCATGTCTGCTTGTTGCAACTATTGAATCTCCTTCTCAGTTCTTCCAACACGATCTTCAATTTTGCCAATGCGGTCAGTGGCTTGGTACTGGGTGACCTTGATGTGTTGCAACTGAATATCAACGTTCTGCATAAAGCCAACATTTTTGGTTCTTGCTTCTCTCTGCAAGGATGAATACTCTGAATACCCTTAGCTAAAAGGCATTTCATAATCCAATAAGTATGGAATGTTTGATTAAACAGTGGGAGGTGACCTCGAGTGTTCCGAGGATCTATAATAAAGTCCATAATTTCTGCCTCTGCTTCATTTTCTTCCTCATTACTCTGAATTTCTCTTTCCCAGCCATAAATTTCCTATCTGACCTAAGATGAATTTCCAAGGGAGTATGTTGACGAGAGCTTCATTAAGACCTCTTGCTTTGTCTTCCTGCCTCTTTTCCTATTCTCAGCTTCAGGTTTTAGCATCTTCTATTTCCCTTTTTCTGTAGTATGGGAAAATGATTTTTGCATTTTCCTCTTAACCATAATGTTGAGATGACTTATAATAACACTGAGCTCTAGAATAAGAATGAGAAAATAAGAGAAAAAGATAACAATTAAACTTTCAATATTTTCACCATGAACATCAGTTAGACAGTTATGATTCTGCTCTTGACTTGGGAGATAAGACATGTTATCTTCCCTGATAGTATCATGGACATTAAGTAGGACCCATAATTGACAGAGGTTCTGGGCTTTAAGAGAAGGCCAACAAACAACTGGGACAAGACGAAGACAGATTTTGAAACTATGCTTCTGGTTAGCAAAAAAAACATGGCAGGATAACAGGGTAGAGTCCACGTAGACTAGCATCAGCCTATTCTGACTCCTATTATCATTTACTTTCAAAAGAAAAGACCACCTGAGCTCATAACCAAGACTAAAAGGAAACTTAATTTCCTGCCGCCTGTTAAAGGAGCGAAGAAGGAAAGGGAAAAATAACCAAAGCTCATTGACCAAGATAAAATTAAACTTCATTTGATACCTTTTGCTAAGGGAATCGAGAAGTGTTACACGATAACATAAAAATGAATTTAGTCCAGAGGCCTGCATAAGGTTACAAACTTCCATTCTGCCACTTGAAATAATTAAATAGTCGATGGACCAAGAACAGTTACTCTTAACCAGCAGACACAACAACTACTCTTCACAGACATGTGACGATTAGAATTACCATACCTACTATGATAGGGGTATCTAAAACACAGCTCGATTTTCTTTAACAGAACGAGCTCTGATGAAATTACTAGACGCCTAGAATTACTGTCTGAATCATCCCTAACCTAATACAGTGCAATTCTATCAGTAATGAACATAGGATTGAGATGGAAAAGGACATAACCTAATAGTACAATAAGTCTGTTGTTGATTCTGGCTGCTCCCATCTTCACCCGCTTTAGTTCGCAAGCTATGACAGAGGAATTATTTGTTTTATGAAACAACTTACAGCTCATAAATTCTGCATTGAAATAGAATTTACCTCCTAAATCTAACAGCACAAGCTATTTTACCAAATTTTCTATCATTCCGTTATCCTCCCCATGCCTCCATGATCTTATGCTGGACAGTGTATGCATGCCTTATTAATGTGCATGAATGACGATTTCCACTTGGCTCATTCAACTGCCAGCGACCTCGTTCTTTGAGCACCCCGATTGAGATCTCATGACCCAATAGATATCTATCAATAATTATCTGGAGAGAATGTAATTCAATATCCCAGGTTCTATCAGTTCGTGTTACATCCAATTGTCTACCAACATTTTGACTCCCCCAATTTACTAGATAGTTTGCAGCTTCATTTCCTGTCTGACGGACATATAACAGTATCAGATATTGGATTTCATGAATGAGAGAACCTATTTTTCTGATTAGATTTTTTGTCCTCCAGATTTTACTGATCTTTTCCCAGGGTGATCCTTGTTGTAATTTCTTTAATACTCTTGTGACCATTTCCGAGTCTCCTTCTACAACAAAGCATTGAAAATTTTCTCGTTTTTCTATCATTAATCCCTGTTTAACTGTTGATAGCTCTGCTTCATTATTGGTTGCATGCCCTATATCCATTGCATAACCTTTGCACTCTGCCTCTTTGGAGTTTCTGAAAATCCCTTTTACTCCTGCCTACCCAGGACTTCCTTTTGATGCTCCATCATAGATTAATTTGATGAATCCATGCTGCAGTACTTGCCATATTTCCTATTCAGTTGTTCTATGGGGTCTAAATTTCCATAAATTGGATGACATCATTCGGGGTTTTAGGTTTACATTAGCCATGATTTGTGTTTCGATACCTTTTGTCTGCCACTCCTCCTCTGCCAAATTGTATGTCAGAATTTTCTCATGGATATTTTCAACCATTTTCTGCCAGATTTGATCCTTATTATTGAATTCACCTCTGAATATCCTATGATTCCTTTCTTTCCATATTCCCATAATAGAAACCCAAGAAATAGTCTCCATGCTCTATTCAAGACTTCGCTTTTGAATCCTCCCTTCCACCATTGAATAATTCTTGCATTTATATTTGTGTTATTTCAATCCATTTGAAGAAATATCCTTTCAATATTGTTCCACATTATTTCAGAAATTTCACAAGTGTTTAGAAGATGCTCTATTGATTCATTTGTTTTCTTACAAATGTAGCAGATTCAGGGACCATTCATTCCTCTCTTTTGTAGCTTATCCCAAGTTAGGATTTTCTTATGACTTAGAAGCCAGAGGAAATACTCCACTTTAGGCCAGTGGTTGATACCCCAAATTTTTTTCCATATGGTTCTGCCATTATTATTATAGTTATTAGCATAAATCTTGTAACCCTCTTTGATTTTAAACATGTCTTAACTTTCATAAACCCATCTAAGTATATCCTTTCCTTTTTCCAGTACTATTCTCCTTGTCCTTAATTCCTTTTCAATATTGTTCCATTGTCTTGTTTCTGGTGGACCTGGCCAGTGAATTTTCTCTTTCCATCTTCTCCATTGGTTATTTTGATGTTGGCACCAATAATTATTAATCAATCTGTTATCTGGAGTGTTTTTAAATAGGAAGAGTTCCCCTAAGTCGAGCCAGCTGAAATTTTTTTCTCTTTGTTGCCAAGAATCTTCCCAAAAAAGTGTTGATCTTCCTTCCCTTACCTCCAAAAAACTATGTTGACGAATAAGATTTCTATTCTAAGAAGTAATATTCCATATTGTGGAGCTTTTTGGGACACTATAAATTTCAATTTTTCTTGTTAGTGATTGAGGCATACTGTATTTTCGTTCCCATATGCATTTCCAAAGGTCTTGGCCTCCTTGAACCCATCTCCACCATAATTTAGCTCCCATGATTTGATTTGAGACATAGGGATATCGAAGTCGTAGGCATCCTACTGATTTTTATTTTATGAGTTCATCCCATGACAAAAGTGCCCATTTCCTACAATCTTGCAATCCTTGCCAAAAGAATTTTTTAAAAATATTTACTAATTTTTTGAAAACGCTTTTAGGTGCCACTCTACCTGATAATTGGTATATCGGGAGTGATTGTAAAACAGATTTTAGCATGATTAAGCATCCTAGAGCATTCAGTACACAAAATGCCCATTTTTGCAGTTTCTGGCCAATTCTAGTTATAATATCTTTCCAGTTAGCAATTCGTAGAGAGGAAGTATTCAGGGGCAACCCTAAGTACGTTATAGGGAATTTTCCTATCTTTAATCCTAGTGTTCTTGCTCGAAAACTCTGTACATGCTCATGAGTATTAAAGAAATATACATTTGATTTATCATTATTAAGAAGCGTACGTGAAGCTTCCATGAATAATTTAAAAATTTTCAAAATTACTTTTGCTTCTCTCAGTGAGGCCTGACAAAATAAAAGGATATCATCAAAAAACTATTGATGTGTCAAGGAGAGATCCAGACCCCAGAATTTTAGTCCCTGTAGCTGCCCTTCCCTCAAGTAAGATTTAATTAATCTTCCCAGTCCCTCTGCTACTAAAATGAATAAGAAAGGAGAAAGCAGAGCCCCCTGCTCGAGGCCTCTAGATATGTTAAAGGGCTTGGATGGAATTCCATTTAGAACGATTGAAAAGTGTGGAGATGAGATGAATGAATGTAGCCATTGAACCCATCTATCATCGAAACTGAAAGCTTTCAGAACTTCTGTCAGATGAGGCCAACTGATATGATCATATGCTTTGGAGAGATCTAATTTTATAAGCATACCTTTCTTCTTGAGTGATTTTAGCGAGTGGATTTCCTCCTAAGCTGTAACAATGCCATCTAATATTTTCCTTCCTTTGACAAATCATGTTTGCTCCGGGGATATCAAACTAGGTAAAAGAGGTTTAAGCATATTCACCATGATAGTTCATAAAATTTTATAGATGAAATTACATACAGCTATGGGTCTGAACCCAACAGGAGTGTCCAAATTTTCATGTGTAGGAATAAAAGTGATGAGTGTGGCATTCAAAACTAGATAAACATTGATATTCCCCCTTGATTCCTCAACTGTCACCCAGATATCTACACCCATGAAGTTCCACGCTGCCTTAAAATATTCAGTTGTAAAACCATCCGGTCCAGGGGATTTATTCCATGGAATATTCATGATTACTTCCTCTACTTCTTCCATGTTGATCTCTCTTAGTAAAGCTACGTTCTATTCTCTTGTGACTATAGATGGAATATTTATTGTTATTCTTTGAATGGCTTCCTTTTTGTTCTGTTCAAGCTCTATGAGAAAATTTCTGAAATGATCCACAAGTAATTTTTCCATATCCTCATGTTGAAGTAATTGATTACCCTGTTCATATTTTAAGGAGAAAGTTCTATTGTTCTGTCTTCATTCTATCATAATTTTGTGAAAAACATTAGTGTTTCTTTCCCCTTCTTTTAACCATTTCACTCTTCATTTTTGCTTCCATAGTATCTCCTCTTGCTTCCTTTGTTCTTCAAGAAGACTGAGAGCTCTTCCTTCTTCTACTATTAGGTCCTTTGTTCTTCCATTCAGAATCATAGTTTGCTGAATATTTTCCATTTTTTCTTTTAGTCTGATCTGGTCCTGTTGGATATTGCAAATTCTATTCTATTCCATCTTTTAATTTCCATTTTTAATTTTTTTAATCTAAGATGGAAGGTATGCATTTTATTTCTTCCTGTTATTCGATTAGATTCCCACCATTGTTTTTCTTTATCAAGGAATCTTGGGTCTCTCAACCAGAATAGTTCAAATCTAAATGGTTTATTCTTCGGTCCTTATTTTATATTAATGTCTATATGAATATGCCAATGTTCATATCCAAGTGTTGGAAGAATTGTTACCTCATAATATACATCAAGACTTACTAGAGCTTCTGAAGCAAGGATGAGATCTAACCTTGCTGCAATTTGATGTATTTCTCCTCTTCTATTATTCCATGTATAAATACCATTTACCATTGGAATATCTACTAGATATAGAAGTGTCAACAGGTCCCTGAAGAGCTCTATTTCTGGTTCCTCTCTCATTATTCCACCTTTTTTTTCTGCCAGATTTCATAACATGTTGAAATCCCCACCAAGGAGCCAATACATTTCCTGGTGCATTTCATTTAACTTCCTTATATCTTGTAAAACAGATCTCTTTCTCCTGGGATTGGAGGCCCATAAACTGTTGATATTTGTATCTTTTCATTTGATCCTATTTGCTTGAAAGTACCAGATAAAATTCTCGGAAGTCCTATACATCCTTCTACATCAATTTCTGCAGGGTTCCATAATATAGCTATGCCTCCTACTATTCCTCTTGAGTCTATATCCATAATATAAAAATGAGGTTTTAATGAGTGAATAATGGTGGAAATTTTGATTCCGGAAACTTTAGTTTCTTGGATCATCATTACATGTGGTTTCTCTATTTTCAACCTTTCCTTAAGGTATCTTTGTTTTCCTTTACTATTTAGGCCTCTTATATCCCAAGATATTACTTTCATTGGTTAACTTTTGGGGATTTGTTGGACTACCGTTGTTAACGGTATTACCTTACCTATATTTATCAACATCTCACCAACTAATTTTATGGATTCCTATAGTGTTCTCCTACCCCTCTTTTTTTTTCCTTTTGTTTGAGGATTAGGTCCTTTAACAGCCAATTTTCCTGGGTTTGTTTCTTCCTTGCTTTGGCTCTCAAATAGTTTTCGAAAGTTTCTTTATACAGATTTTTCTATTCTGTAGGAATGAACCTATCATCCAAGTTCTTCCATTCATTCAATAAACATTTTAGTACTTTTTCTTATGCACTCAATTCATCTTTATTTTTTTCTATATACATTGTTATCTGTTCCATTTATGTATTATCCTCTGTTTCAATCTGATCTTGCGATGCTTTGCGCTTTGCTTTCGGTGGTTTTGAGGTACTTACCACATGGCCAGGCTCAGATCCTTCTTCTTCAGCATGAGATGTTTCCCCTTCCTCTTGCAGCACTTCATAATGATTCATTGCTACCTTCTTGGCGGTTTGATTCATCATATTTGTTGAAGCTTTATTATTTCTTTGTTTTGTTGAGACTATAATAAATCCATCTTCTTTGTCTCGGCCTTCGTCAGGAACATTATTTTGACAGCTGGACTGTTGTTCCTCACTATTTAGAGGGCATGATTTGTATAGATGCCCATATTCGTGGCATCTTTGACAGCGAAAGGGAATATGTTCGTAGTCAAAGATTTGTAGCCATATCTTACCATCATATTGGAGTTCTATATTTTCCGGAAATGGCTCAAAAATATTCATATATACACAGATTCTTGGAAAAGAAGTATAGAAGCCTCTTCGAATGGTTTCTGCTATTTTAAAAAAACTGCCTAAAGAGTTACCTATACCCTCCAAAATATCCAGGTCCCAAAAATCCATTGGGAGAACAAAAAGTCACACCCACACAGGTGCAACAAGAAATTGTTCCTGGTCTGGGTTATTGCATTCTTCCCATTGTCTGACAAAAATCCCAGCGTTACTGTAAAAATATGCACCTCCATCAAAAATTCTTTCCTTATCTAACATGTTAGTAAAAATGACTGTAAAATATCCTTTGGCACCAAATTTAAGATCAATATGACCTCTGGGTTGCCATTTTATTTGTATCCATTTCAATAGATATTATTCTGTTGGCCAAAGACCAATAAAATTACATATCAAAGTGTGATCCTTCATATATTTTCTATATTCATCTAGTTTTTTTGCTGGGATAATGAATCTGGGTTTCTTCACTGCTCGTGGAAAACATTGGCCTTTCATCTTCGCTTTCCAATCTTCTCCCATCACTGGAGCTGTCTTTTTCTGAGACCCTCTAGCTAGATGTCTTCTCGATTTTTCTCCACTATTTATGCTGCGGTAGGAGGGGGAGAGGCCCCCTCCCAACGCTGCCTCCATTGATGCACCAAAGCCTATGGGCAGGCCAACCTCACAGGGCTGAGCGTGTTTCTCCAAACCCTAATGGACTGTCATTTTCTTGGAGCTCATCTTCTTTCATGTGGATAGATCAAAACCATAATTTAATATATTCTTACGTAGTAAGGCGTTACTATTTGAAAACAACTCCCCTACCTGCCACTATGTCCATGTTTGAGCTATTGGATCAAATGTTAGAGTATTGAAATGTTTTAGGCCATTAGATCAATTAAATATTTGTATATATGTTTTTTATAATGCTAGTTTTTTCTTTTTAATAAGTTAGATTGAATTTAGGTTTTGGTCATAAAATAAAGGTTGTAATGTCATGTTTAACATTTTAACTATGTCAAATTACACAATTAAAAATAAAAGTAAATTAAATAAAAATATTGACATAATGTAATAAACATTTTAAGCTCATGGTATTCAAATGGAATGTAGTTTCTTTATAGGGGGAACTAAGATAGCCTAAATCAAGCTTTACACTGAATCTAAACTAATTATTTAATAAAATTATTTTTAAATGATTATAACCATTATTCTTTTAAAAATTTATTTAATAATGTATCTAAATTTTCATACATCCAAATATATATAGTTTTTCTTGTTCTGTATTATTTTTGTTACAACTATTTTATTATTCCAAAAATACATGGCTCTTTTTTGTTATATATTATTTATATTACAGCTATTTTATAATTCACGAGTATTATTTTTTAATATATAAAAAAATAAATTAATAATGAAATTTTTTAAAATATGTGATTTTTTTTTAAATTTCTAAATTAGATTTTAACCTCAAATTTTTTAATAAAATTTAAATTTATAACTTAATAAAACTAGATTTAACATAAATTATTTTAATGAACAAAAAAAATTGTAAAATACATAAACATTAATTTTTTGCGTACATAAGCATAAAATTTTTAGTTATAATAAAATTTATATCATAAAATTAAACTCCACACAAACCAATTAATTTATATTACATGGATAAAAAATAATATAAAAAGGGAAAATAACTATATATACATTTAAATATTATATATTTAAATATGATAGAAAGGTTGTAATGACATGTTTAACATTTTGACTATGTCAAATTACACAAAACTAAAAATAAAAGTAAATTAAATAAAAATATTGACATAATGTAATGAACATTTTAAGTAGGTCAAAATACAATAAAAGATAAAATAAAATAAAAATAATAATGATAAACTATAAATACACCCATCGTATTGACCCACGATATTCATATGGAATTTAGTTTCTTTATAGTGGGGAACTAAGATGGCCTAAATAAATTTTAACTCTATGGAAGAAATAAATCTTAACTCTATGGAAGAAGAAGAGCAGGATAATGGATACTTATCAAGAATGTAAGATTCTTTAGAAGGAGACGACTTTGACAAGGCTATGGAGGACCAAATAGAAAAATTAAAAGTAGAAGAGGACTCTTCAGAAAATGGCTTACTCAAGGATTTTGGAATCCAGATCAGCTACATTACCTCACTGATTCAAGTAAGCGCTCAAAAAGAGACAGGAAATAGTGATATAAAGACATTTTATCCATAAACAAGATAAAGCTAGAATTATAACCCGAGAGAGAGTTATGAGAAGAGAAACATTCCAATTGTAAGGAGAACTTAGAAAATAATAGACAAAAGATACTTACCTATTACAATCAGTTGAAAACAAAGTATCTCTAAAGGGTCACTTGGGGAGGAATCTATTATTTAAAATATCGGAAAAATAATTTGATTTCAAAACAAAAATGTACTATCACTAAGGAAGGGAGTTATTACATTTAAAATTTGTTCCCATTCTTGTCACTACAAAATTTGATTGTTTCTTTTTATTTGATGGGAAAATAAATTATCTTTAAAAGGCACTAAAGTCTTGAAGTATGATCCTTAAAGAAGTCGCTAGATTCCTAGAATATGAGCTAATTTTTTCTTCTTACTTTTGGGTCTAAGTGATGTTTGTTATTCTGAATGAGGTGAAAAGTTCCAAAGAAGTGGAACATTTGTCATTCAAAAAAGAATTATGGAAATATGATTGTAGATAATTTATAAATGTAAATTATCTGAACTGAGATTAATTAATTATCCCCATGGGTTAAAAAGCTCCCAAATGTCTCTTATCCATAAAGATGACAATTAAGATAAATCTATGCTCTATGTTCAAATGATAGGTGAAGGTGGATTTACCATACTTAAGCTTCTTAGTAGTCTCTTATGAACTACAAAATATCATAGTGATAAGTTTTTATACCATTAAATAATTATAGCGCTTCTTGGTAGTCTCTTATGAAGTACAACATTTCATAGTGATAAGTTTTTATTTCATTAAATAATTATAGTTGTAGAGCAGAGTCAGAGTTCTAGGAGTAGTATTAGAGGAATTCAACATTACGAATGTGATAGAAGAAAATAATTTCGTGGAAGGATGAAGTATGCCCAACTTGGTCATAAAAACCATGTGCATCCTTCATGCAAAATAAAAAAGAAAAAAAAAATTGCAGATTTCGTCATATAGAGGTCTTAAGTACTTTGGCCAAAATGTCTCATCCATTATGAAAAACACATCTTACATGCAATTAATAAGAGAGAATTTATTCCACATCAATTACCCAATATGGATATTTTGATTTGAGGTTCAGTAAACATAATTCTCCACCCCTTATTCTTGAGGATCAGTTGGAGCCAAGAAAGTTCCTACTACCTCTTCTTTCTTATATGCTATTATTTCCTATACCACAACCTTACGGCGTTTCCCTTGCAAGATGTGGTGCAATTGCTAGTTATTATAGTAATAAACATATTTTTATAAGACAGTTATTACTATTACTATTTTTATTATATATTATTATAATACAGTTAGTATTATTATTATACTATATTAATTATAGTAATATTATTAATATACTAGATATATATATAAAATTTATTGATAATTATATTATTATATGAATAAATATATACTTATGAAGATAATTGTGCTAGTTAAATAATGATTATTAATAATAACTATATTTACCTATCTTAATTATATTATAGTTTGAAATATAAACATGGTAATATTAATATAATATTAATATTAATATTATATTAATTTAAGATATTAATATTATATTATATAGGATTAAATGGTAATATATTTATATAAATATTATATAATTTTAATAATAGCTATATTTTTCTTCCCCAAAAAATCGAAATTTTCATTAAATATGGTGATTAAAATTACATGCTACATAATTCAAAATCATTGAGTCAAAAATTGATGGTTGGTCATCACATACTAGCCACTTATCTCTAAACAATCTGCATTGTTTTATATATACTTCTATGGAAATATGAAGGAAAGGATATGAGTACAAAAGCAAAAACTATGTTGTAGGAGTTGTGAAAGTGTCGAGTACTGTAGGGAGTTGAAGCTAAAAAAGAAAAGAAAAATTGTCACTGTGTATATGTTGAAGAAGAAAGAGGTAAGTAAAATGTCAGATAGATTATCCGTGTGTGTCTTCGGTCACTGGAGGATCCTCGATAAATGGCCAATCATACTATTAGTAATGTTTTTATCCATATTGTTCTGTCAGATGTCGTACATGAAATACATGTTGTGCGCCTTCTTTGGATAACACATCTGAAAGATGGTTGCATTCTCTATAAATATGATGACAGGAAATGTAGTGAAAATGAGACTTGAGAAACATGAATTCATCCATAAAACTTTTGAGAGTGTGTGTGGCATGTGGATTTCATTTTGAACATATCAACCACAAGCTTTGAACCACCAAAAACCTGGAGATGTTTGCAATTTTTCTGAACTGATGAAAGAAGGAGATGTTTTAAAGTGAATAACTCCGCAAAGTTGTTTGTGTCTTTCCCCAATAAAAGTTTGAGATTGAAACAATGTGTGTCATTTAGATGTAAGGCAACTACCCCAACACGTCGGCCTTTCTGAAATGAGCCATAAAAATATGCTGAAGGGGTGGTGGGATCAATAGACTTCATGGTGATAACTCTGTGGGAGTTGGAATAATAGACACATTTACATTATATAACTAGTAATTATTAATGTGTTGGATAAAAGCATATCAACACATACCACATTTATTAATTTGGTTGTAAGTGTTCTAGATCTACAACCACTTGTTCTTTATATAATCAAATAGAATTATATCAACCACACTAGTAAATGTGGTTGTGTTAGCTAAGCCGATAGATGTCCTCCTATTTGAATTAGACAATTTAATGAATTTTCTAATTATAAAATATCAACCAGAAAATTTGGTTGTGCTAGCTAAGTGGATAGATGTCTTCCTATTTGAATTAGATAATTTAATGATTTTGCAAATTACAAAATTCGATGAAAACCTGTAGATTTAAAAATTACACCATATTTTTGTCATAGCCACTACATAAATAGATATAATTCATACCACTAATTTCTTTGCATATCTAAATCTTATGTTTAAACCACCCTTAAATTATTTTTTTATAAATTTTGATTAAAAATTTAGTGTAAAAACAGTTTATCACCAGGTATGACGACTAGAAAAACTAGGTACATTGACTATGAAACGTGAACCTTGGATTATAGAATTAGTGTGCGTTACACTTAGATGTTCCACGTGTGTTTCATTACAAATTTTGTGCATTTCAAAAATTATAATCGGTCAAATATCTCGGAACGTGTGTCTTGGATTTCAAAAGTTCCGCGTTTCAAATTGAAGTGTCCAAATATCGATCAGAATTAAAGCGTCTAGTGCGATATAAATGGGAACAAAGACTCGAAGTTATGGAGGGGGGCTTGTTATTTTGTTATTTCCTATTAGCATATTATCAAAAGTGTTTTTTGCATTCAATTGTCCAAATGTTCTGTATGTCCATTTTATTTCTTCGCTTTTATTGTGCATAATTAAGTTCAATTTTTTCATGTTAATGTTTTATTTTGATGTGCAGGTCCACATTCAGGTTCAATTTCATGGTGTCTATTCAGTTTGGCGTTGAGATTCAGTTTCAGTGTGTAAATTTTCTCTATTTAGATATGTAGCCTCACATGCAGGTTAGGTTCTATCTCAATTTGCAAGTCAATGATGTTTTTAATTTTAGTATTACTGTTTGCTGCAGGATTCATGCGTATGTATTTCACTACCTCTATGGCGTTTGGGATGAGAAGACCAACAACAAGGTTATCGAAGATGGAAACTTACCCATCTGAATGTTCTCATTAATAAAAACTAGTCTTAAAGGCTTTTTAGTGAGGGTAATTATATTGAACGAGGAAAGGAGTTTTGATTTCTCTTCCTTTTACATTCATTCTCGTCCCAATCTCGAATCTCTATAATGCACCTATCTGAATCCAGGATTCTTTGTAGCATGTCAGCGGATATATTATTTAATTATGGAAATGAGTGAAATCATTAGATAGGTTACACATTGCAACAAGCATTAATGATGTCACGGGGAACGTCAAGAAATTCAAATGTGAGGGGTACAACAATTAGTATTTTAAAAACTAGTCTTAAAGGGTTTTTAGTGAGGGTAATTATATTTAACAAGGAAAGGAGTTTTGATTTCTCTTCCTTTTACATTCATTCTCGTCCCAAACTCGAATCTCTATAATGCAGCTATTTGGATTCTTTGTAGCATGTCAGTGGATATATCCTTTAATTAATTATGGAAATGAGTGAAATCGTTAGATAGATTACCCATTGCAACCAGCATTAATGATGTCACCAGGAACTACAAGAAATTGAAATGTGAGCAGTACACCAATTATTATTTGAATGGATGATATTATAGGGATCTAAAAAATTTAGAGAACTGGAATGGAATAATATTTGTTTTTTTTTTTTTTTGGTTAATTTGGCAGTACCTTGCTATTTTCTATTTATCTTCAAAAAGGGAGGTTACATTAGATAGAGTTTTGGTGGCCTCAACCTGCCCAGAGGAAACTAGGTCTATTGGCCACCTTAATGTATTAAAAGCCATCCAAAATTGATAGAGTTTTGTTCTTCTATTTGCTGCACTTTCCAGTTCACTATTTAAAACATTGACAATATAACAACGTAAAACCAAAATTTTCAAAAGACCATAAATCTAAACTTTAACTATTGTCCACATGAGGAATCAATTGGTACCAGATCTCTTGCTGTGGATCCTGGCATGTCAAATTGTTGTATTTGATTCATCTGCTGCTGAAGATGTTTGAGTTGTTTCTCAATTCTTCCGATGCGATCCGTTCCATGATACTGAGTTACTTTGATATGCTGGAGCTCGTTGTCAATATCTTGGAGCGGGTCCTTTACAGATGGTTCTTGAATTTGTTTCCTGGGTGGAAGCTTTGCATGGCTTTAGCAAGGATACACTTCATAATCTAATAGGTGTGAACTGTTTGATTGAACAAGGAAAGACGTCCTCTAGTATTACCAAGATCCGTGATGAAATCTAGGATTTCTGCCTCTGCTTCATTGTCTTCTTTGTTACCTAGGCTTTCTCTTTCCCAACCTTGTATCTCTTCCTTGACTTGTAATGAATTTCTAGCTGAATAAACTGATGAGAGATGTTCTAGGATCTCTTGCTTGGTTTTTCTTCCTCATTTTTTAATCTCGATTTCTGGTTTCACCATCTTTTTCTTCCCTTTTTCTTGGTTTTTAGCTATTGTCTTCCTTGTCGGCCTCTTGACCATTATTCTGTAATGGCTAATTCACTGAGCTAACTCTGAATAAGTGTGTTGATATCCTGTATGAGGGATGAGAAAACATTTAACAATTAATGTTTTTAAATTTTGCATTAAACCTTCCATAGTTTCTTGATGTTTTCCATGGTAGATATTATCACTGCCATTATTGTTAAAAGAAGCTTGGTATGTTATTTTCCAAGACCTACGGTTAACAGTAGAAACTGTGCCATGCAGTTGGGCAATGTTCCTTGTTTGCTGGCTAACTAAGTTACAAAGGATACTATGATCGACTTTAGAAATCAACTTAGAGCTACTTTTATTCAAAGTACTCTTCCTCCTATTATAATTATTCATATATAAGCTATGACTATGAGAATTAACGAAATCCATACTCTGCATTAAACCTTGGTTTCTATTAAGGTGAACCTGATACCCTTTATAGTTAGTATACAAAACCTTGAATCTGGTTGGAATCCTATCCTGAGACTCAATGTTCCTACCAAGGGAACGAGGAAAAATTCCAGCTCGACAAGAGTTGTTATAAATCAAAAGCTTTAAGCAATACAGTCATGGTCTAAGATTACAAGGGTCCCTAAAGCAAGGTTCAATAGCTTACGATTTAATTAACTAAGAGCCTAAAGTTACTGAGACTATTCTATTTTCAGAGTCAATCCTTTCCAGCCGCGATAAATGAAAAACATGATTACTGATGACAGTAATGTACATGATCACATACCGCAGGAATAGAGCAAACAGAGTATCCACCCTTCGAGCTCGAGTTGTGCTTTCCTCTCCTCATATTCGCATGTCTCCCTTCCTATCTGAAACGGATGTTTCCAAACTAAAATAACTCTGATTTTTTCTACAATATAAGGTCTTCCTTTTCCCATTGTCTTCTGACAGCCCAGGCTGTCCTCTTAATTTCATTATCATCCCAATACTCTCCACACATCCCCGCTTGCTTAACCCTACAGGCTTGCAAATCGTGATTTAATGCATCGGGTTGTTCTAATCATCAATGTACCTTGCCACCACCTGTCCATTGGACTGGTCGGTGGCACGAAATTCGCACCCCAATCAGGGAAAATGGAATAATATAAGTTGAGGAGCTTTTTAATCTGGATTAATGGAAGAAAAGTTTAAACCATGTTTAAGTTGGAATTTTTATATTAATTTTTATTCTATTATAAATTCAATTTGATACCATGTTACATTTAAGAGTCAAACATTGAGATAGTAAAAGCTTTTTTCTTCCAACTTAGTATGTTCTCGGCTTGGTCAATTTGCATTTAGTTTTTCTATTCATAGTTGATGGATAGTATGTATTTATGTTCTCGGATGGATTTTTATATTAGAGTACCTTTGTCTTATTTCTAGGAAATTGAGATTATGTATGTATGTCATTTAATAGATAGCTCATATGTATATATGTTATGTATCAATTTTTTTTGGAGACTCTCAATGAAGCTGATGACTTTTACTTTAACTATATACATATATACTATACTAGTTTTTACATAGTAATGAATATTATCAATGTTCAATGTTATTTATTTATTCTTGATAAAAAAAAAACAAAAACCAAAAAATTATTAACCTATAAACTTGATTTGATATAACACTTTATTTAAAGAATCTAAATTTTGTTAACACGTGTATTTTTCCATAACATTTTAATATATAGTAATTTATTTAAATATAAAATAACTTGTTATATATATTTGAACTATTATTAAAATATTATAAAAATTCATATAAATAATATAAATATATTAATAAAATAATAATAAAAAAAAACATAATAATAAAAAACTTGTTATTCTTTCCATAAACTTTGATCTTAAACATTTATCAAATTGTATCAATCAAATTAAATTTTAGTTCACATAAATTTATTGTAATTTTGTCTTAGTATACACACCCCTTTAAAGAAAAATATTCAATGAATAGCTAGTACTTGGGAGATATATTTTAGAATATTTACATTAAAAAAGTACTATTGTATTAATAATATGAGGATTTAGAAAAGGAATATTGAGAGCTCTGTGATTGAGTTTTGGAGCCGAAGGAACATCGCTACCATGACCTAGGGTTTGGTGGCTTTTGAGAAGGTTGCCCTTGGCAGAACCTTGTCCCCTGCCTTAGGACCCTCTCATAATCCTGGAGCGCAGATAGGCTCCCTCATGACAAACATCAGTGGGGGGACGAGTGCTCCCCCTCCTCTAGTTCCCCTTCCATAGGAGCGGTGACAGGGGCTGACAGTGATTGTCAGTAGAACTCTGGCCTACTCCTTGACCTAACTGAGGTGTCTCTCATAGCGAAATCGACTTCTATAGTAGCTACAAAAGCAACAACAGTTACATCCTCCACATGCATACCCAAGGCCACTACAAGAACCAAGATTGAGTTCCCTGCTCACTGAATCAATGAAAAAATCCAATACATGAAGGACCATGCACTGATAGGCAAGTTCATGGGTTTCTGGCCCACAGAAAAATCCCACCTAGGTTGGAGCGCCTTGAAATGGAAGCGCAAGGTCCATATCGATATACAACTATATGCCAAGATCTTCTTCAATGTGATATTCACCTAGATCAAAGAAAAAAACCAGATCATGGAAGGGAGGCCTTACTTTTTAAACTCCATGAGTTTATACCTGCGCAACTAGGTAAAATGATTCAACCCGGAAAAGAAAGATTTAACTTGGGCTCCTATCTAGGTTAGGCTCTATAGCATACCCCAGTACTATTGGGACGAGCTGACCCTTCGAGACATAGGCAACGTTGTTGGATAATTTATTAAAATTGTCGAGGAGACAAAGATCAACATACATGCATCATATGCAAGGATTTGTGTCTTCATGAACATTGTAGAGTCTCTCCCTCATTAGGTAAGCCTGCTTCATGATGATTATGAATGGATTCAAACAGTAGATTGTGAACATGACCATTTATATGCTGGAAATGTCACCAACACGGGCACCTATTCAGAGACTACCCCCTAAATCAAAGAGCTGCACCAAAAAATGACTCAACAAACCTAGATACTAAAGGGTTAACGAAATTCACTGGAAGGAAAAGGCACACTAGGAATTCAAACATGAACCAGAACAAAAGAGCTACAGAATCAAGCAACAACTTTGATGCCCTAGCTCAACTGAATGAGATTGAGAATGAACCTCCAGGAGATTCGGAGCGACCTTTGTAGGAGAATCCCCAAAACTCAAAGAATCAACAAACCAAAATCCAACCGGAGGCATTTCTGATTCCCTAGTCCTCTACGTACATAGAGGAAAACTCGGAAAAGAAAGATAAAGTTGCAGCACTAGACTCAATCCCAGAAGCAATGGAAGACAAAACAAAGAGCACTGACTATGGGGAACTCGATCTCATGGGGTTAGAAGAGGCATGCAAGAGGAAAGACCTTTTGTAAATATCTTCATACTAGATCCATAAGTTGGAGGAATTTCATAATATGTCTTAACAGATTCCCTCCCTTGGAATTCAAGGAGGTACACTCCTGAACGCCAAAATCGTTTTTAAAGAATCCATAGAATGAGGAAGAAAAATAGATTTGCAGCGAATGGTCAGTGCAAAAAAGAGCTAGTAGAATCAAGGGGATTCCCCAAGTTGACAAAGTTCTACCCTATAGTCCCCAACCCCCCTCAATGAAGATCATATCATGGAATATCAAAGGGCTAAACTGTCCCTCCAAGCAAAGGTTAATAAATAAAAGAATCAATGAGGAAATACCGAAAATCTTCTTCATGAAAGAAACCAAATGCTCCAGCTCCACTCTGGACACAATATTGAAAAGACTCTAGAAAGTATGCAATACCCTAGCGACGGATGCTAATGGGGCTTCGAGAGGCATTGAAATCATCTGGTATCCCCACTTTATTACTCTAGAGCACATTAAAGCTAATCGACACATTATTCAAGCTTCCTTTCACTTGATTGGAACTAACATTCATGGACATCTCATGAATGTCTAATTCCCCCAGTGACTTCAGCAAAAAAAGAGCTTCTTGACAGCATTGTAGATCTCAACAACCAACGTACTCACCCTCTTTGGTTGATTAGAGATAACTTCAACATGATAACAACCCTTTAGGAAAAAGGAGGAAGACCCCACCTTGAAATGGACAACACCAAATTCAATAGCTTCATCCACGACAACCACCTCATAGATCTTCAAACATATAATGCCATGTTCAGTTGGAATAACAGAAGAGGTCGAATTTATAAAATTTCTTCGAGATTGGACCACTTCCTTATCACATAAAACTTCATTCACCTACGAGGAGAGCTCGCAACCACCATCATCCTGGTTTTTGTCTCAGATCATTGGGTGATACATCCCCAATGGCTCAGACCGAGTATAGCCACCCCAAAACCCTTTCACATTGAACACTTTTGGCTCAAACATTCAGGGTTCAAAGACCTTGCTTCGGATTGGTGGACCTCCCTCACACCACCCCCAGGCACAAAAATGTATCAGTTCGAGCAGAAATTAAAGATGCTCAAAGGGAAACTGAAAGTGGGGAACATGACCACATTCGGAAAAATATTCAAAGAAGAAATATATGTGCAAGAAAAAATACAACAGCTCCAACAAAAAATCAAATCAAAAGGATGCACAACAGACTTAGAGAACAAGGAAAAAACCCTAACAGGCCAGTTGGAAGAGAGAATAAGACAAGAAGAGATCCTGTGGAAACAGAAATTGTGTATATGCTCACTTAAGGATGGAGAAAGAAACACAAAATTATTTCATTCCTCCATCATCCATCACAGGATGCACAATAGAATCACAGTCCTAAAAAATCAGAATGGGGAGTGTATGGAAAAGCAAGAGGACATTACCGAGGAAGTGCACAATCTTTTGAAGGACATCCTCACAGACTCCTCATAGAGCTCAATATTCATTGACAGGAGGCCATAGGGAAAATCGCATAGCACATCCAAAAACTGGTCAATGAGGATCATAACAGGATGTTACTCAAAGCCACATCACTAGTTGAGGTCGAACAAATGGTTTTCCAATTAAATGAAGGGAAAGCCTCTCGACCGGACAGATTCACCACCAACTTCTTTCATTTCTTCTGGGACACTGTCAAGGAGGATTTTTCGGGCACAGTAGATGAATCGCGCACCACCAACTGGATTCTACCAACTCCTAATGCAACCTTCCTCGCTGTCATCCCAAAGGAAGACAACGTTGCTTCTCCAAATAAGTATAGTCCCATAGAACTTTGGAATGTAATTTAAAAAACATTTCCAAAGTAATAACTAATAGATTGAAGCATTTCCTTCCCATGCTCATTTCTCTGAATAAAATGGGCTATGTTGAGGGTAGGAAGATCCTTGATTCAATCATCGTAACCGATGAGGTAATACTCTCCTTGAAAACCTCAAAAAAACTAGGCATGCTCCTCAAATTTTACATGTCCAAGGCCTTTTACAACCTCAGATAGAACTACATAAAGTAAATGCTATTGTCCTTTCGCTTTATCCAAACTTGGGTCCGATGGATCATGAGCCTGATATCCTCCCCCTTTATCTCTATTCTTGTCAATGGAATTCCCTCGTAAACTTTCAACCCTCCAGAGGTATAAGGCAATGGGATCGTCTCCCTCCCTTTCTCTTTGTCCTTATGGCAAAGGGTCTAAGCTACCTAATAAAGAGTTATATCCATTTTCACAACCTTCAGGGAATTCCTCTACACAATCTCCCTCGCATCTCCCACCAGCAAGTTGTGGATGACAATATGATAATTTGGCACCCCTCTATAAAGGAATCTCACACCCTTAGAACGTTGCTCGATTGTTTCTCTGAAACCTCTGGAACTACTGTCAACCCTAAAAAATATCAAATATTCATTTTAAATACACTTCTTATCACCCAGCCCAATATATCTTGCATCCCAGGCTTCACCATAGCATCTTGGCCCTCCAAATACTTGGGAGATCCTCTCAAAGACTTAACTATCAAACACTCTTCCTAGAGAGAGTTGCTGGACATAATGGAGACTAAATTGTCCAAATAGACCCATCACTCCTCAACATATCTAGACGCTTGGCTCTCATCAAAGTTGTTCTTTAGTCCCTACCAATATACCTCTTTTTTTTTCTAGCAGCGCCAAAATGGGTCCTGAAAGCCATTCGCAAACTGCAATGAACCGTCCTTTGGGGGGGAACCAAAGGCAAAAACAAATGGGTGCTAGTTAAATGGAAAGAGATCAGTACACTGAAAGTGCAGGGAGGACTAGGACTGAGAGATACAGAGAATAGAAACAACATCATGGGTGCCAATATATAGTGGAAATGGGTATCCAACCCTCACACACCATGGGCAACCATATGGGCTACTAAATACGTAGGAAATAGGCCCATGAAGGAACTAATCAGATTCAACATTGATCCTTGAGGATCCAAAATCTGGAATGCAACCAACCATCAAAACCAATTGATCCAAACCCACAACTTCTAGGAACTATGCAGCGGTACCCAAGCAAGATTCTTGCAAGAATCATGGAAGAAATTGCTCAACCTATCCTCAATATTTCCTCGGCCCCTCTAGAGCATATTCCTATAGGTAAGAGAACAAAAATATGTCCAAGACTTCTAGACCAATGATGCAACTCAAGGTTACAGGACTTCGATGCGCACAAATTGATGGAAAGCAGACTCAAACAATGAGCATCACGTATATATTTGGGAGGAATTAACAACAAAAAGAAGAATCAGAAATCATCATGGGCCAGACATTATTTGGTAGGGCCATAATCCAAGTGGTAGCTTCTCTACCAAGGAATCCTGTCATCTATTACAACAGCAAAATCCTAGCTCCACCAATCAGATATGAATGAAGATATGGTCTGCCAATACCTGGCCCAAATTTGCTAATTTTTTATGGTTTCTTAGTAAAACACGCATCCTCACATGGGAGAATATTTTTAAGTAGGGTTTGGTGGGTCCTTCAAGGTTCCCACTCTCTTAGAACAACATCGAAACCATCTATCATTTATTATACCTCTACCCCACATCCAACACCCTTTGGGATAGGATTGAAATTATATGCTGAAGATCCAATCAAGACAAGGGTAACATCACCAATTCCATCAGCAAATGGCTGGATAACCCCTACTCCAGCAACCTTCTAAATCATCTCTACTAGTTCATTCTAGGACTACTCATCTGGAATCTATGGAAAGAAAGAAACAACAGGATATTTGAAGACATATCCTGAAATGAGAGAAAAATTGGGCCAGACTAGACATCAAATTTGAAGAAACGCGCACCATGACTCACTAGGGGAAGGAAAACCTCCCGAAAACCACTTCTGAATGCACCATTTGTAACAACTGACACATATACATCAAGCCACTATGGACAAACCCTCACCTGGCACAGGCAAAATCCATGCACCAGAACAATGAAACCACCCCCTTGACTGGTTTCTTCAAATGCAACTTCGATGGAGCTTCCAAAGGAAACCCAGGGAAAGCAGGATTTAGTGTATCTTCAGAGATTCTCATGGAAAACCCTTGCACACCTACTATGCAAGCCTGGGGTGGGATAGAAAAAACTTAGTGGAGCTGGAGGGGCTCATCCAGGGTATCTCTAGAGCCATTGAGCTTAACTTTTTTTCCACTCGAAATGGAGGGAGACACACAACTCATCACTCTTGTAGCCACCTGCATTTTTCTTGGCACTTCCCCCTCAAATTTTTCTACCAAATGGAGGCTCAGAAATCATCTCAATTTCTTGGAACAACTCCTACAACACCATAGGACCATCACCTTCTACCATGTGCACAGAAAGGAAAACACAACTGTTGATATCCTAGCCAACAAACGAGTGGATATCCATACAACGCTATATCACTCTAACTTCTCTTATATTGGGGATGATACCTTACATGAGGAATTCGAAACTCTCCTCCAAAAGGATGAACCTTCCCCAGATGCAGATGCGAGCGTGTGAAGCCAGTTCATCCCATGCACAAGCTGATGAATTCCTACACTGCCATCTTTAACCTGATGCATAACCTCCTTTGAGAAATCATTTGCATGAGCACTTTTATGTACCTTATCTTTTGCCATACTCTGAATCACATGCAACCCCAAGTGAAGTGTCCCAACTCGCATATGCAAGCATGCCACAAAATCGCATAGTACCTACATTTGGGCATAGTTCTTCCAAAGGCGCAGTCTTCCCTTAGTCTGTCATCCCTATGTGACTCCATTTGGCCTCCATAGCTTTCTTTGCCTCCGCCCTTTCCATCATGTTGTTGCCTTAGTTTCCCCATATGCTCCCCCAGCTACGTGCTCTCCCTCTCACATGCCACCTTACTGGTGCTATTTTCTCAGGAGCCTCTACCGTTGTTTCCCTTTCGGCTACACGCTCCATGCAGTGTACACTCTGGCTGCGCACTTTCCTCTGAAATTACCCACTTCTTCGGACTCATCTCGTTGCACGATTCTAGAGGCAGGCACCCTCACTATGCACCCTGTTTCTACGCACCCCCCTGCTACATAACTCTCTGTTCCGCACCACCCTATTGTGCTTCTCTGCTGCATGCTCCCCTATTGAGAAGATCACCACTTTTAGCTCGGCCTATATCTCTCTGTCTGTTAGCCCCCCATGGATTCACGTTAGTGCCAAAATACCATCAGGGGCAGCCAAAAAGGTGTGTTCTCAGGTCACTATTAACGTGATCCAAATCACTATTTGGAATCCATTGAAGGATCATCTTCTCATAGCCATAACAGGGAAGCACCTCAATGATATGAGTGCAACTACGAGGAGATTTCCTTAGCTCGGGAGAATCATAGGGGCAGAAGAGGCCATAGGAAGTCCACCATTGCGCACTCTGAGCAGCCCAATCCTCACAAATTCTAGCCTCTCCTGGTTCAAGAGGCCTCAAGGGAGGACACAGATGTGTGGATCATGGAATCAGATGGAGTCTGAACATGAGTTCCTGAAGCTGAGAACCCAGTCGCTCCCATCCTCTACGAACCCACAGCAAAGGCCCCACGCATTCCTTCCACTGAGGAGGAGGCCATTGCGTAGGAATATGGATGTCCCATTGAGGACGACGACCCTGCTATAGAGGAAGATAAAGGAACACCATGATTGCATGACTGCTCAAATCTTTTCTATTTTCTTTTATTTCAGCACGTGCTATAGATATTTTGTTTTTATATTTGTCACGACATACTCTGCAAATATTGATTGTTTGATTCTTTTAAGGGGTTGTTTTTCTCATAGGAGGCAGCCCCAAAACTACGTTATTTTGAAAGCATCTAAGGTTGGGATTGGTTAAGCACCACTTACCATCTAAGCCCGACACCTATGTAAATATTTATTTTAATATAAATATATTTTAGCCTTACTTTCATATATATATATATATATATATATATATATATATGGGATTCATATTTACATGTCATTTCCTTTTTAAGTTATTTTTTTGTTTCATTTCCTTTTTAATTTTTTTAAACAAAGGTTTTATGTTTAATATTATATTTTGCATTAAGATTAATCAATGTTGTTTTCTTATTTGATTTTTTCTATACAATATTATATCAAGTGCAATGTAACTTATTTAAATATATAATAATTAATTACAAGATATATTTGAGTCATTAATAAAATATTATAAAACGTTATATAAATAATTAAAAAGAAAATTACAAGTTACATAATAATAAATAATTTATAGTTTTCCCATAAACAAATATCACAAAATATTAACCAAATTCAAATTTATTTCACTTAAATTTATTGTCATTTGTGTCTTGATATACCCATCCTTTGAAAATAATATTCAATGAAAAATGAGTAATTTGAAATATATATTAAAGAGTAGGTTTAACTATAACGTCATTTGTTAATGTAAATGTAGGGTCAGTGATTGGTATTTAGCTTTTAAGACGCAAAGTGTATCGAAGCCTAATTACAAATTTTGGTTGATTAACAGTTCGATTTTAACTTTATCTTAAAATAAATGAAAATATTAATTAGGAAAGATTATAACATTCGTTGAAGGGAAATCCAAAGACATAAAGCACTTTTTTTTACAAGACAGTTAAAATTAGTTACTTCCTCTTCCTTTTAGATAAAATATGATCTCTAGAAATTAAAGGTCGACCAATGGACTCAAGAGAGGAAGTTGGATGCAATAGGAAGAAGGAAAAGACATTGTAGAAACCCCATAGAGAGTGTTGTGATGGTAGGCATGACACTACCCTGGGGAATTTTTGAATTGGATAAGGAGTGAGTGGAATCCTCAAATCTATTATAAAATAGAGGTTGAAATCTTGGGAGGGTTCTGTTGAGTGAGAAGTAACCCTGTGAGGGTTCTTGACTAAGACTGTTCTGGTATAAAAGAGCTCAGGGGAGAGAAAAGGACATCATTTCCTTTGTCAAAGGTTGGGTGGATAAAGGAGTATGTTTTAGGTTTTTTCCTTGACAACATCGATTGGAAAATAAAATTGTTTTCTTAATTGAATTGAGATTCTGGTTTGTGAATTTTTTATTGTTAAAAATAAAGGTTACATGTACATGAAATATTAGGAGAATAGTAATGCACTATTCAAGGAAATTAGGTGTGGTTTACATTCTTTTCATTTAAAAAATAAGTCATATGAAATGTTGAAACAACAAAGGAGTAATGTTTTCCTTTATTATGTCTTAGTGTGAATCTGTAACACTGACTATTTGCAACATTTTAAGTAAAATTATGAAAAATGATTGTAGGGTTAACAATGTGTGTAACATTCATGAGTAACAAATAACTCAGCAGTCGTATGGCATAATGAACAAGAGATGGCTAAGGGAGGAAGTAGATTAGTCTTCAACATGGAACCATGGGTTTGTTGATTAGCAGTTGTCCTTGATGTCAACCCAAGCAGCACTAGGGGCTAACCCAATATTGCATGGGAATTTTGACCTACCAAAATAATATATTCTGGGTCAAGAATTCTTTCTATGGTTTCTACTTGTCGAAATGTTTCCGTTGTTATATGACACGCCACGTAACTCTTCACAGTTTGAGAGATATTCATGTTTGAAGTTTGTAACCACATTTAATGGGCTAAACCCCATGGGCTTGTGGCATGGGTCATTGAAAAGTCAATAATTAATCATTTTTAAGCTCATAAAATCCCTCGCATGTGCACTTGTTGAAGCCCCTCTCAAGCTAGTCATTTATATAAATTGTGATCCTCATATCCTCCTTATGTAGGGATTTCTCTATCTGAAAAAATTCATCGTGGAATTTTCACTCTAAATTTTTGTATACAGAGGTTCAAAAGCTAAAAATTTTAAGAGGTGAAGCCAAAATCCTGAGGAAGCTTCATCAATGTGCACAACATTTTCGAAGATATGATTTGTGGAATTCATTGTTTTTTCAGGCTCCTAAAGTTCATCTCAAAGAAGTGACCTTAGGAAAATTGTAATAACTCTCTCTCTGAGTATCAGATCGGAATTCTGTAAGAATTGGAAAATAGTGCACAGAATTTAGTTTTCTTTGTATCATTTATAGAGCCGAATGAAGAAACTGTGACACGCAGAACGTCATACAATTTTGCTCTACTAAAATAGTCCATAATTAGGGCATTTTGAGAGATTGGGCATAACTCTCTCTTGAAGAATCCAAATTGGGCTAGAACTGTGGCATTGGAAAGAAGACTTAGAGGAATACTACAGGGCCAAAAATCACATATTGTGGATCTGAAATAACAGAGATACACTAGATTCAATATCGAGCTCCTTGAAGGAAAAAAAAAATAACTAGATCATGTGTTGTCAAGGGTTTTAGAGGACCAAACTTCCTAGGGTAGCAAAGCCAAGAAAGGTTCAGAAGAGGATAGCATGACAAGAGCAAAAATTAAGGCACAGAATAGTAGCAAGAAGTTCATCACCTGAAGTCTTCAAGTGGGCAGCACTGCATACAGTCACTGTAAAGGTATCATTGTACTAAGTCATTGTAAATACATTATTGTAAAAATTGTACTAGTGTCTATCTGCCAAGAGTTGAAGACGCAATTTCTAGAGGTCTAGGATCATCATTAGGTGGTTGTATCATAGTTGGAGTAATTTTCTAGTGTGTCCTCTTATTCTACATCATTCTATATCATTGTAAAGTGGACCATTTTCCCTGGTACGAGAGTCCATTCTTGTTTTCTTCTATAGGGTGGTAGGGTGGTGCTAGGTTGGTGCATGAAGTCACCAATAGGTTCAAGCTTGTGAAAAATTCAGGGTGGTAGGGTAGTGCTACGGTGAGTTGTAGCTCATTGGTTGTTAGGGCATCTGTTCAGTTGACTACTGAATAATCTCGGGCATTGGAGCGTCCATCCAGTGGGAGCTGGAGAAGAATTCTTTTCTAGATTCTAGGAAGTTGAAGCTTTATTTTCAATTGGAGTTGAATATTAAAGAGTGATTAGAAAATCATTAGGTGGTTTTTGTCCTTGAGTGCGTTTCCACCTTAAAAACTATGTGCATTTCTGTTCCTTTTGTTTACTATTATCATTTTACAAACACTGATAATAATTAAAGATTAACTAATTCTCTAATTGAAAGAAATATTGATTCACCCCCGCTCTCAGTGTTTCCAACAATTGGTATCAGAGCTTGGTTCCTTCAATAGCATTCTAACAGCTGGAAGGAGGTCATGGATCATACCAAGAATGGTTTACCTCTATTCAATAAAAATAATTATGCACTCTAGAAAGGAATAATGGAGGTTTATCTTTTGGTGCAAGGTTACGAAGGATGGGACACTATTCAAAATGGATTTACATCAACCGCAAATGAACAAGGTAAGAAGAATTTGGCAAATGATGCAAAAGAAAAGAATATTATTATCAGTGGACTTATTGAATCTGCTTATCATAAGGTGTTGGGTTGTAAAACCACCAAAAATCTATGGGACAAGCTTGAGAATATATATGTAGGTGAATCAAATGTCAAAGAATAAAAGCTTTAAATCTATAGAGAAAAATTTGAGCAACTCCGAACGAAAGAAGATTGCAACATTGGTGCATACTTCCAATACGTTGATGAGATAACAAATACTATGGAAGGATTGGGAGAGCCAGTTGAGGAGAAGACTATTATACAAAAGATTCTTAGAATGTTAATAGGGAGATTCAACCCAAAGGTATCCATCTTAGAATACAGTGCAAATCTGGAAAAAATAAGCAAAGAGGAATTACATTGAGCTCTCATAGCATATGAAATGAGACATGATGAATAAGAGGGCACTTCACATCTATAAACCACGTTTGTTGCATCTAAGAAAACCAATAAGGACAAACAACCTTAAATTGAAAATACATGCACCTACAAGTGTGAAGAAAGCGGAGATGATGAATAAGGTCTTTTAGATGAAGAATATGCTTAATTTATGAGAAAACTAAAAATTGGTAAGGGAAAATTCAAAGGTAAACTTCCATTGATATGTTTTGGCTATGGTGAGGTTGGGTATTTCACATCAAAATGTTTGAACAAAAGTGATGGAAACTCAAAAGGAAGGAAACGCTTTAATAAATTCAACAAGCAAGGATCTGAAAGAAACTTTCTCTCTGAAGAAGATAGTTCATCATTCAATGAAGAAAATGACAATGAAGAAGAAGCCAATGAGATAGTATTTTTTATGGCCAACCACAATAAACAAGAGGTATCAAACAACGAAGAAGAAGGGTTTATCATAGAAGAATTTTCTAAGGAAGCAATCAAGCTTATAAAAGAGCTCAAGGCTAAGAAGATCCATTCCAATAATCTTGAAGAACAAGTTGAAGGTCTCAAAATTGAATTTGAAGAAGAACAATGCATTGAAGAGTCACTTCAAAATAATTTGGAAGAAAGAAACCAAGAAAGGGAATAATTAGAAGCCGAAGTAGTCTCGCTGCGTAAGGAAGTGAAGAAGGGAAAAACTATCCAAAACTATGCTAATAGCTCAAGGGCATTGGAAGAACTCATCAACAATCAATGATCTTACAATGATAGAACTTGCCTTAGTTACAAAGAAGGAGAAGTAGGATCTTGTACAACATAATACCATGAAACTATGAGATCTGACATGCATGTAGACTTCATTGGACAAGATTCACAAAAATAGTTTTGGAAGACAATTCCTTGATGAATATTTCCATCCAGGTATCAACATATTTTTTATGGCTATTGTTATTCATGTGGAAAGTTTTGTCATAAAGTTGTAGAATGTCACACATACCCTAAGAACCAATACGATTCCAGGAGATCTATCAAATATGAACCTCCCGGGGCTCAGCAAAACATCAATAGATTTGAACATTTAAGAAATAATAATGAATGTTACAAATGTCAAAACTTTGGACACATATCCAGGGACTGTAGACTTGAAAATCCCCAGAAGAATTTTCAAAGCCACAAAACGAACGAACATGGAAGAAGAATATTGATAATTGTGCTCTCGCTCCCAAGGCTCAAAACAACAAAGATGTGTGGTATGTTGCTAGAATTTTCTCAACTCATATGACTAGAGATAGAAATAAATTTGTATATTTGAAAGAGAATAAGGATGGAACCATTTCCATTGGAAATTATGGATCTTCAAATGTTATACGACTAGGTACTGTCACCCTCAGAAGAAAATATGCTCTAGCCAAGAATGTTCTATTGGTTGAAAACATGAATCACAATCTACTTAGTGTTGGACAAATGTGTGATCAAGGACACATAATGCTATTCAAATCTACAAAATGTGAAATTAGGAAAGATAGGTATGGTGAAATTGTGGCTATAGCAAGTTGAGCTCCAAATGACATATATGTTCTGGATGAAGCAACTAAAGCACTAATAGCTAAAGAGGATGATATAATATTTGGCAGCAATGATGATCGACTAAGTAAGAAGTTTTCTATAAGGATGAAAAGTGATTTCGAGATCTATTTACTTGGTGAGCTGACATACTTCTTAGGCTTTCAAATATCTCAGCAAGAGAAAGGAATATTTATATTTCAAGCCAAGTACATCAAGGAAATGCTCAAAAAATTCAAAATGGAAGATTGCAAACCCATCCTTACTCTGATGGTAACAAGCTGCAATTTGAGCATAGATGACTCATCTAAGAATGTGGATCAAAGGTTGTACAGATCTATGAATGGTAGTCTTCTATATGTAACATCCTCTCAGCTAGATGTTATGCAAGTAGTTGGACAAGTAGAAAGATTCCAAGAAACACCAAAAGAATCACATATTATTGCCATCAAAATAATTCTTCGATATCTAAAGGGAACAACAAAATATGGCTTCTGGTATCCCAAGGGTATCAATCTCATTATTCATGCCTTTACAGATGCATATTTGGCAGGAAGCGATGATGATCATGAGAGTACTCGTGAAGCATTGGAATATCTTCACCAGAAGCTTGGGATTCTCCCAAGCTATCATTAGATTTTCCTTATTCAAAATATAAAGGGGGAGTGGAAGTTTGTACAGGTCCGCAGGATGGTAGTGTGTCAAGGGGAGCGAAAGTGTGTATAGTTTAGCAAGATGGTTATATGTAAGGGGGAGTTACCCTTTCCCTTTGATTTAAAAGGGGGAGAGAATGGTGTACAAAGAGGTTTCATGATCATAGGGGGAGTACTTGTGTTGCCATCAATGCCAAAGGGGGAGATTTTTTATCAGTGGTTGTCATTGATGTCAACTCAAATAGCACTAGGGGATACCCCAATATTGAATGCGAATTTTGACCTACAAAATTACTATATTCTAAGTTAAGAATGGTTTTTATGGTTTCTATTTGTCAAGATGTTTCCGTTGATATATGGCACGCCTTGTAATTCTTCATGGTTTGAGAGATATTCATATTTGAAGTTTGTAACCCTAGTTAGTGGCCTAAAACCCCATGCAGTTGTGGCATGGGTAATTTAAAAGTAAATAATTAATAATTTTTAAGCTCCTAAAATCCCCCCCACGTTCACTTATTGAAGCTCCTCTCAACCTAAGCATTTATATAAATTGTGATCCTCATATCCTCCTTATGTAGGGATTTTTCTATCTGAAAAATGTCATCGTGGAATTTTCTCTCTAACGTTTTTTATAAAAAGGTGTAGAAGCTTAAATTTTTGTGAGGTGAAGCTTAAATCCTATGGAATCTCTTGTAAAAATTTTAGATCAAGATGCACAAAATTTTAGGAGATATGATCTGTGGAAGTCAGTGTGTTTTCAGGCTTCTAAAATTCGTCTCAAAGAAGTGACCTGGGAAAAATCATCATAACTCTCTCTCTGAGTATCCGATTGGAATTTTGTAATAAATGTAAGATATCACATGGATTGTAGTTTCCATTACATCAATTTAGGAGCTGAATGAAGAAATAGTGACACGTGGCATGATGTACAATTCGCTATATTCAAATAGTCCATAATTAGGGAATTGTGAGAGATTAGACAGAAATCTCTCTTCAAGAATCCAAATTGGGTCAGACCTGTGGCATTGGAAAGAAGACTCGGAGGGCTACCATAGGGAAAGAAATCACATCTTGGGGATCTGAAATAATAGAGATACACCAGATTCAATATCAAGCTCCTAGAAGGAAAAAAAAAATAGATCATGTGTTGTTAAGGACCGAAAAGGACCAGAATTTATAGGGAAACAAAGAAAAACAAGGTTTAGAAGATGGTTGCATGAAAAGAGCAGAAATCAAGGTGCAGAAAAGTAGCAAGAATCTCATCACATGAAATCTTGAAGTGGCCAACATTGCATACAGTCACTATAAAGGTATCATTGCACTAGGTCATTGTAAATACATTATTGTAAAAATTGTACTAGTGTCTATGTACTAAGAGTTGAAGAAGCAGTTTCGGGAGGTCTAGGATCATCATTATGTGGTCGTATAATAGTTGGGGTTATGGTCTAGTGTGTATTATTATTCTACATCATTCTATATCATTGTAAAGTGGACCATTTTCTCCGGTATGGGAGTCCATTCTTGTTTTATTCTTCTATAGGGTGGTAGGATGGTGCTAGGCTAGTGCATGAAGTCACCAATAGGTTCAAGCCTATGAAAAATTTAGGGTGGTAGGGTGGTGCTACGGTGAGTTGTAGCTCATTGGGTGTTGGGGCATCTGTTCATTTGACTACTAAAAATTTTTAGGCATTGGAGCATCCATCCAGTGGGAGCTGGAGAAGAATTATTTTCTAGATTGTAGGAAGTTTGAGCTTTATTTTCAATTGGAGTTGAATATTAAAGAATTATTAGAAAAGCATTAGGTGTTTTTTTTCCTGGAGTGGGTTTTCACCTTAAAAAATGTGTTCATTTGTGTTCCTTTTTTTTACTGCTATCATTTTACAAACACTGATAATAATTGAAGATTAATTAATGCTCTAATTGAAAGAAATGTTGTTCCACCCCCCCTCTCAGTATTTCCAATAGGGTTCCTTGGGAGACAATCCTCCTTCCTCTTCTCAAGCTATAAGGGTTTGGGGGGAAATAAAAGATAAGGTTTGGAGGAAAATAAAGGACAAGATTGTGGTGGTCTATCCTCATCCCATTTAGGTAACTAGTTATAAACGTAAAACCAAATTAATAAATGGATCTCCAAGTATTAGAAATTCAAGACCAACAAATTCTAGAAGAGAAAAAAAATCTTATGTAATAGAACTTACACGTAGGTAAACACATACATAAGTATTCCAGAAATAATAACTACAAGACATCTGCATAATATTATTGAAGCTTCAGCTAAAATATTTGTTGCTCAATAAACTATAATATATCATTCTAATTCATAAACATACCAACAGAAGAAAGAAAAATAATTAATGAACATTTTCAGGAAATTTTAACAATATCCAAATGAACTACATGCACAAATCGAAAGGAATAATTTCCATAACATTTTAATGGTTAATATATGGAGATATTTCCATCTCTGCCATATAAAGTTCCTCAAAGAGTGTAAGGGATATTTCACACCATGGACTTAAAGAAAACAACTACAAATAACTTTTGATGGAAGTGAAAAACAACCTACTATATAAACTATACATTTAAACACTATATTACCAAATAAAATTATTGAAATTCAATTTCTTGACTAAAAACAACAGTAAAACTCCCAACGAGTTAAGCTGGTGAAAATCCAACATTGGAGATAATTGCAAGGAGGATTCCAGCTAGGATTAGCCTCTCACCTATACACAAGAGTGAAAGAAATTAAGGACCTACAACTAAAAAACCATTGGGTAAAATTACTACTATTAAAATCTATAATAAATAAAATTACCTGTAAAATGACCTCGAAGAGTTCTGGCACTCAACGTTGAAATATCTGCAACTAACCAATGTTTAGAGCTAGTCAAGAAGCGGAAAATACCCAACAATCTATGCGGAAAAAGAAGGAAACAAGCCTTTCACTAGTTTATTGTCTGTAAGGGAGTGTGCGACATAAGGAAACCACAAAGGTATTATAAGAAACCCTCTAGTGCCTCAGCAACTGCTTCAAATGAAAACCACAAACATTTGTGGGAAGCATAAATCTTAGAAATACATTCGATAGAGAGTGAACAGTTTGACAACAACCTCTAGTTACAAAAAAATATTCATCGTTTGAGCAAGAAAGATTGACTTCCAAGGTTGAAGTGTCTTTTGGAAGAAGGACGAAGTGAAAATGCACCTAGGGTCTCCCTAGGGTTAGCGACTATCATTAATCATCCTCGATGCATCTAAGTCTTCACTGCTAACCCTAGTTCTATATAGTGGTGATTGCATCAGATGTCCCCCACAACATCAAGAAGGGTGTAGAGCCTTCGAACAGGTGGGGGTGTCACACTAGAATAAAAAATAATATAACATAATTTCCTATCACAAGAAGGTCACCTTATGGTGGGAATAAATGAAAATCATATAGGGGATTAGGGAAAAGGAGGTGACTTGTGATGAGTTTTAGAAGAATGTCAAAAATAAATACATGATGAAATGATTTTATGATGACAAGGTTTAATGTACACCTCCCCTCACTTATAAATAAGTAACCATCCAACTTGGCTAAACATGAGATGAGGAATGTTAAGATCGGACTCAACCTCCATGGTGACTTTAAGGAAGTGGAATCGACGCAAAAAAAATAGCCCAAACTCCATGCACCTACTACAAGAACCCAGTGACTATCCTAGTCATCAAGGTTACTTGTTACATGGTCCCACTAACTTTTTTCTCAATAAAACCGCAAGAAAATCCCTTGATATGGGCAAGGTGCATCTCAAAGTCTCTATACGCACCCATAGTATGGCCATGTGTGCATCGAAGGAATCAATTTCCCATACCTGTGCCTATGTCTACGAGATTTAAGGAAAATTTTAAACCCAAAATCCAGGACACTGCTTAGAACTTCATGTAGATTTCAAAAATCATTAAACACATGAAGAGCATTCCAAATAACCAAAAAATAACTTTGGGACTATGCATGACCATCCGCAAATGGGACTGAAATTCATACACTTCGCATGAATGAAATCTAGAGGTCTAAGATGCAAGTTCGAGCATGAATGACTACAAACTCTTGAGAGACATTTCAATAAGGATCACCAACCTCTTCCTTGAACATATATGACATCAATTAGGTCTTTCATCCATGATAACAATTACAATTAAATACATGAAATAAACATAACATGAAACAATATTTTAAACATTTGTATAGACAACATAAAACTGTGGAAATAATAGTGACATAACAACCATTAAATCCACACATTAATAAGTACAAAATCAAGAGAACTTAGCTTCCATTAAACATAGGCAACAAATTATTAGGTTTGGGACATCCATGGAGCACTCGACCATAGATGGATGAGCCAAATATCTCTTCAGCTAGTCACCTTCGTGCCATATTCAAAGCATGTATGTGGGATCTCATGAATAAACCAATACAAAACAAAAAAATTAATCTATAGGTTAAACCACCTCCACCCTCAACATAACGCGACCACACCATATCTGGTGCTTCGATCACAAAATCGAACCAAACTTGGAATTCTATGCAGAATCCATCACTATCCTAGATGAATTTTTCCTATCCATATCTCCCATGATTTACTACAAGCCAATCCCAGATCACTAGGAACTAAACTAGGACACCACCCTTAGGACTTACCGTATATCCCACCAAAATTGGTCAAGGGATTCCTAGGCCTTTGGGATTTTTCCTTCATACCACCTCTACCCTCGATTCTAAAATCCATATCACAATTCCAAAGCTCAAAACCGAGATAACAATACCAAAATACCATGGAATCCAAGAAAAGGAAAGTAAAGGCTGAAAACAACTGTCAAAACCTAGAAAAACCATGCCACCGACAGAAACAAAACCAAATACCAACATCCATAAGCCATGCATATCCAAACTAGCTAGGAAATCACACATGTAATATGTTGCGTGAAAGTATTCTTGTTGAAGCTTCTATATCTTGCTCTTCCTTACTTGATTCTTGCTTTCCATTTACTTTCTTGTCCTTCCTTTGCTTGCTTTCCTAATCCTTGGCACAATGATGAATTTCTCCAAGAAAAAATTGTGTCCAAGAGTGTGAGAGAGAAATAATAATGAGAGAGTTCCAAAACTGAACTAACAAAAGGTTGAATGAGAAAATTCTTTCTAAATGACCCTCATAAACGTTTTTATCAATGAGACCTCTAATTAATTCATTTTCCATTATTTTCCTTCATTTTTTTCCTAACATGCAGCCTATGACCTTTTACCTTCCTTTTCTCCCATTTTCTTTTACTTTCATTAATAAATGTCCTAAAAATTATTTTCCTCTTTAATTCCTTTTCCATTGTCTTTGCTAATTTCCTTTAGCCATAATAATAAAAATGAATAGTTGTTAGGATATATTTTCCCAACATTCAGCTTATATTAAGTGTCCCTTAACCATGGTCATATTTTTTCTTTTATTAGCTTTTATTACATGAAATTTTAGCATGGGTTTGTTATAGAACCCTCACCCTTGGGGGAACACCATCCTCGGTATTCAATAACACCTACAAACCAAAAATCTTGTTGAAAACACAACATCCTATGCATGGATATTTATAACACAACTCGTTTCAATATTTACAATGAATAACATTGTCAAAACAAAAAAACCATTGTGACAATCATACCATGCCCTCAAGATTTATAACACAACTCATTACGGTATTTACAATAATATATACATATGAACATTTAATCAACTAGCAAATAAAAGGATATGAAGCCTACATTGGCAAAAAGGGAATCCAGAGGCTCACACCTCCACCCTTAAAGTAGTACCACGATTCACTTCCTTCCTAGGATGTCCAGAATCCATCGCTAGAGCCAAATCTACATTAAATTTCCAGTGCTACAATCCTACACTACTATACCATAAATTAATAGTTATCGGATCGTTTTTCCAAGGCACACTCCCAATGTGAATTTGATTGCATCTAGAAATTCTAATGACAAAAAAAATCCATCTCGGGCCTTCCCTTCCCTGCTACACAGTCCCTCGGTAGATTCAGTAGCCCCCTTATGTGCAGTCACTCACCTTACAAGTTCCCCCACATCCCCTATCATGGGTGATCCATCCCTTGGAAAGGCTTCCTCACATCAAAATACATAAAATCAAAGGCATATACCTATCCGAAAACCATTATACTGGTCATAGCATGCTCATGGAAATCAATGGAAACTATTGGGTACTAGTGTCCCACAATGGTCCTACTCCTAAAGTGCTTTACCAACATACATATACATGTTTCAATTCCTTTCGTTGTTGCTACTAATGCTTGTAGTGAGATTTAACCACCTAACTAGGCATTTCGATGCTTTTTGTACCAAGCACATAATCCCGATTAGACTCAAAACAAATTGAAATAACTCAAATCATACGTCATTGGTAGCCCATTAATAAGGTACACTTTAAATCTTGTTTACTTCTTGTCACAATAAGTCAAATCAAATATTTGAGCAAATCATCGTGAATAAACATAACATGTCTCGTTAGCTAAAAACATGACCATCATAAATAAAAATCATGAATTGCATGAAATCATCATAAACCTTAATCATGAATCATATATAACCATCATAAGTTAGAATCATAGATCACATCTGTTAACACTGGAAAATTGTACAGAAAAAGATGACATCAATTGGTGTCGATCCTAAGGATTTACAGGGTAGGAACACATTATGGAATCAAGAAGTATTTAAAATCTGTAAGGTTTTGAGAAAATCATACTTGAACTAGTCATAAATGCTGAATTGTGTGCTTTATCCTTCGAGAAGAGTGCCTTCTACGTGCCTTTTTTCCTGATAAGAATTCATTCATGGAAATGGAAAAAATTCGCCTTCTGGGACCACACCAAGCAAAGGAAAATTACGCCTTATGTGAAAGCTGCTTAAGGACAACCACCAGCACCTCCTTAGACACTATGTGAGCACACAAAAGAATATTTGAGCACATAATGAAATCACACCACTCCCTTGGGTCACTATCCATCATGTACCAAGGGAGGGAAGGAGGATTTGAAACTCACCTATATAAAGCCCCCAAGAGATGAAGAAATGGTGATCACATTGTTATGCTGGCCAAAGTTGTCCAAGAAACACCTGCAGTGTGTGTGACCCGGAGCTAGAGCTAAAGAGAACTCAATAGTTGGCCACCCAACATCTTAGTCCACCATAGCAGAGAGAGAGAGGGAGACTGCATCAAAGGCAGAGATTGGAAGGAAACATCCTTGCATTGGGACCTAGAGCCATTGCCTAGGGGCCCTTTGGAAAGTGGGTAAAATTTATTCTCCATTTACAACGTTTAATAAGAAGAGGACATCAAGCCATCGTTTGCATTATTATCATTTTGACGCTTTATATAGCTTCTGTATATTTGTGTTTTAGTTTTGGTTTAAGCAGAGAATACTTTAGCATACTATTTCCACTAAGTTTTATGCATTTGAGCTCCCCCACTTTCTTCTTGTTACCAATAGTTTAAAGAGTATACCATGCTCTTTAAGCTGGTGCAATTTCATATACTCGTGCGACTAATCCACCACAACAACATGCATTATAAAAATGAAATACAATACTAATACTTATCCTTTAATTGATCCTTAGCTTCTACCTTTATCCTTTCCATACATCCTCTGGATTAGTTGCCACAGTTGGAAAGCACCTAGTTCCTTCTCTTCAACCATGTACACATACACATAGTGTGTGTCACACACATACAAACACATGGTATTAGGCCCAAATACTACTAGTGTAGCCCTTATTATTGCTAGTGTAGCCCCCTTATTGTTATTCGTGTACACTTACATTATTATTGTTATGTCGGCTAAGATTATATTATGACCCCCTGGACTCCTATATAGAGAAAGGAGTATTTGTCATTTGAATCATCCAAGAATTGTTCATTTAATGTAATGAAAAGGAGGTTTCCCCATCGAAGAAGCTGATTTCTAGGTTCTTGATCTATCTTTTCTTCTATTTTGTGAGTTGGGTTCATCACAATTGGTATCATTGCTCTAGATTCTAGGGTATCATGACTGCAAACAAGTCATCGTGTCATGATTGCTATAAATTTGTTTCTAAGAAGCTTCAGAAGCTAAAAAAACCTATTTTTGAGCCAAAATCCTAATGAACCTCATGCCCAAATTTCAGACCTTGAATCAAAATATTTCATAGATATGATCTGTGGAAGTTAGGGTTTTTGTAGGCTCTATAATTTCATCTCAAAAAAGTGACCGAGGAACATCCATCGTAACTTTTGTTTTAGGCATCAAATTCAAATTCTTTAATAAGTGGACAATAGCTAACATACTATAGTTTCTTGTGTATCAATTTCAGACCCGAAGGATGAAACAATGACATGTGTCATGTCATACAAGTTTTCCCTACTAGACCAGTCCATAATTAGGTCATTGTGGGAGACTACGCATAACTTTTCCTTGAAAAATCCAAATCAGGTCTAACATATGTAATTTGAAAGAAGACTCAGAGGGCTACTTGTTACACAACATTTTTTCATTGTCATTGCAATCCCCATCCCGCATATTGGAGGATAATTTATGTGACTTATATGTAGTGTCATGCCTTGAAAAAGTGTCATTGCATCCCTTATAATGAGCAGAACATTTCCTCCATTGAATATTTGTGGAAGACCACCAAAAATACATGATTTTGGGTTGGTGTTGGGTGGAAGTTATGGCCTCGCGCTGATAAGGGAAATTAGCACTCGGCCTCATACCCATTGGCACTTTGTCTCAATGGACTGCTCGCGCCAAGATGTTTTTGGAAATTTTTTAAATATAGAAGCGAATTTTCCATTGCCAACCACTTCATGAGTGAGTCAGCATGGGTTTTTCGATTGAATAACATCCAACACCTTCCTTTGGATTCCTGTTTCCTACATTTGGGGGAAACCTCCCAAAGGATAAGGCCTCCCTTCTACCATATGAGAGATCCCAACCTCCTCCTTCTCTTCTATAAATACATATCTCTTACATAGATGCATCGAGATGAATGGTTTGGATAGCTGAAAATTTTGGAGAATAGCTGAAACAATCTGATATAGCTACTGTGAGATAGAGCAGAGAGATACCCCATATCGAAAGAGAGTCTAGGCCGGTTTCCTCATCAAGTCAAAATTACCTGATGAATGCTCGATACACGTTTTGACTAGAACTGCTGAAGGAGAATGCGACATCAAGGCTCGTTTGGTTGTAATATCTTTATTTCTCTTACTTAATACATGACTGATGTTTTGGTTCTCGTCTTGTGTTGATATGAGAAATCTTGGGAATACGTTTAATTATCTTTAACCAATTAGATAGTTATGAATGCAAATATTGTTTCATATGCTAATTTTGTTCTCTGATCCTTGTGTAGGCACCTGAGTACCATTTTTGAAGGTCTGTAATGTGTTGGGATGAATATCAGGAGACTCCTGCCACAGCTACGACAACTGCATTGGAACAAAGGTAGGACGTCTATCCTAACCCAGTTTCATTCATTAACTAGAAATCAATGTATTAGCATGTCCTCTTGCTACTAGACCCACCCTAGGGCTAGAGGGATCACCTCTATCCGCAGAGGGGATTTACCTACACAACAAGTTGGCGACTCCATTGGGGATCATTATGTGTTTTTCATCTTGTTATTTTTCGAGCATTTCGCTTATCGAGTTGACTTTGGTTGTTTCATCATTTTTCTAATTTTCTTGACTGTTTTAAACCATCCTATTCAGTTCCAGAGTGTCAAGTCTGACCTTTGCTTAGATTTTTTATTTTTTTCCCTTGGTTTTCTAGCTCGGCACGGTTTTTCCTTGAACAGTGGTGCCAATTGGTGCATTTTGCTTTTGTCACAGGTGCGCTAACCCCAGTTTAGCGTGGATTACAGCTAAACAATCGTGCTGAATCCTATAGGATTTTATTTAACCTCTTTTCTGAGTTTTTTTTCATTATTTCTTGACTCTAGATTGGCTTTTTTCCTTGCAATTGGTCTGTTGAGATTGTTTTGACTCTATAGTCTCAGTCTTCTCAGCTATTTTTCCATCAACTTATCAGTGGAGCTTGTAGCCCTAGGGTTTCTAGGTGCCTGGTGCTATTTGTTCTGCCCTCTCCTCATTGATCCCTATGAGTTAATTTCGAGTTTCTTTGATCTTTCTCATTTCAATTCACTGACTAATTGTGTTATTGTTTCTCTCGATTCTTTGTTTATTTGGTTTGTTGTATGATCACTTTTTTTTTGGTTTGACCCTCGATTCGTCACTTCGAGCATAGATTACATTGCTTTTTGGATTGTTTTGAAAGCCTTTTTTTTCTTGGAAGAGTGAATCCTTGTTTTGAGTGTGTTTTATGTTTGTATTAAATTTGATTTTTTCATTTTAGATCTTTACATTCGTAGTGCTCAAAACTAGTCTTTTTTTTTCTTTTTAGTGTAATACTTCATTGTGTGCTTCATTCATCTAAAAGTCAAAAAAATTCATTCTTTCACTTAAATTGAAAATTAAATGTTCTTTTGCATTACTATCTCTTAGCGAACTAGGAAAGGGTTTTCATTTTCTCATCTGTTTGTATTATATGCATTAGTGAAACTCTTCTTATGTCTAAATTGATTGCTACTTTGTCATAGATTCCTATCCCTCTCTTATCTAGCATTCATTGAATGGAAATGATGTTATTTTTCATGTAGTGTGCATTTAGGAATTCGAGATCACATTCGGTAAGGCCTTCAAATTGAAAAATTAATTCAAGATCAACCTTCAAATAAATTCAATCAACCTAAGGAAGCATTGAAACCTGACACCCATATTTTAGAGGTCTAGGCTAGTGATGTGTTCTGGTGTCGTAAAACCTAGTAGCTATCATTCGCCATATGGCATTAGATTGTACTAGTACGGACTTATGCTCCCCGTACCATCACGTATATAAAGGGAGACCCCCATAGGTTGTAATCCTTTATCCATATGAAGCCGAGTTTGTCGCCCTGTAACCGTGATACACTGAACACAACATTCGGGGAGACTACCTACACGTATGTCAAGTCCTTGGTCCTTTATCTTTCATTTGATCACCAAGGTGTATATGGAAGTTCACAAAAACTTGCTACACCCTCTTACTTAGATTACCTTATTAGTCATTTTGATCATTTTGTGAGTCTCTAAAAGTGAAAATACCATCGAGTACTTTTCCTTTCATGCTCATTCAATCTGAAAGTGACTAGAGTCATATTTTGCCTATTTCTTAACTCTTAAAACATGAAAAAACAAATTTTCATTTCAATGTCATATAATTAATTGCCTACGATCACATCCCCATTAAATATTTTTACTTGGCTTTTTCATAGTAGTTCCTTAGTGTTTGGTCTTGAAGCCTCGAATAGGATATCTCATTTTCTTCCTGTTTTGAAACATTATCACAGTGGAAGAACCACCAATTTCATGGCCCTCTTCACTATCTCCTAGTGGTGATCCTTTTCCTAAATTTTCTTCGGAAACACCTCAGTCCACTAGGTTTGTCTACTTTTTCAGCCTATCCTTCCGAGTATCTTACCTCTTGCTACCCTGTCTCCTCCTGAAGGATCAGTTGATATCAATTGGTAACCTCATGGTGCTTGGTCTGATTTTGAGAATGAGGAAGAATTCCCTCGTCTTACTTTGGGATCGCTGCTGTTAGCTGTTGCTTTACCCATTAGTCCTCATTATCTTCTCGACGATCATACAGCCTTTTCGGACAAGGATTCTTCGATTCCTGTCAGTAGTGAAGAGTTCCATGTTTCTACCAGGGAGTATCAGCTCTTCCCAGAATATTTCCCATATTTCTCTAGTAAACCTTCCCCACAGTCAATGTCTCTTCCACCCGGCAATCGTACTTTGGATCAGATAATTTATGGTGTTGCGTCTATGATACAGTCGAGTACTTTGAATTTGATAGGGAGCTCATCTATTACTGCATCAAGAATGTTGCATTTGACACCCATCTCGTTGGCTATTATTACATCTTTCTCTGTCTAACCCACTGTTTTTGTGGCTTCATCCGCACCAGTTGTTAGTACGACCCAATCGTCAGGGTTTGATGTTGTTCGTAGGTCTATCTTTATTAATCCCACAATGCCAGTTAGGCCCATCGTGAGTAGATCACATCCTCACGCTGTGGAAATCCCTCCTACATGCACCATACATATGGTTTCTACTTCTATTCCTAGAGGTTATAATTTCAATGAGTAGATGTTGGATGTTCAATGACAGTATGCTCCCTCTCTGAGTCCTCAGTAGCAAGGTTCCATAACTCGGTGTTCTTAGCAGCCACAAGCTTTAGTAAATCCTCCACATCATCATGATGTATACATAAATCCCATCTATTTTCCCCTCATTGATCACAATCAACCCATTTACCAGTTGGGAAAACCCTCAGGCCTACAAGGATAACCCTTTCAGGGACAACCTTCGGTCTAATAGGGACAACCCTCACGTCCACAGGGACAACCTTACGGTCCGCTAGGAAAACCATTACAGGGACAACATTCAGACCAACAAGGAAAACACTATGGTCCTTTTGTTCAACCTAAATTTCAACCAGGAGCCTCATACCTTCCTAGGGGGCAAATATATCCACCACAGGGACAACCTTTTATGCAACGAAATCAACCTTACGTTCAACAAGGCCAAGCTTTTGTACAACAAGGACAACCCTACGGTCTTGCGTTTGGTCAACCTAGTTTTCAGCAGTAACTTGGCCCATCCCAACCATCGGGCCAATATCTTCCACAAGAGAAACCCAGTGGCCCTCAGTATCAAGGTCAGCCTACCCCGCAGGGACATCCTGTCCAACCTTAGCATCCCATTCAACCTGCTCCGTAGGGAAAACTTGTTCAACCTGCTCCGTAGGGAAAACCTGTTCAACCTACTCCGGAGGGAAAACCTATTCAACTTGCCCCGTAGGGACAACCTCCTCAGCCTGAAGGAACTACTTACCATCATTAAGATCAATTTTAGGTAGTATATAGTGTGCCATAAGGTTTCACTTATTATCCTCAAGGTCAATCCTAGATGGTGTATAATCCACCTCAAGGGAATGGTTTCATTCTGCAACAAAATTCATATATTTCTCAGCAAGGACTTCAGTGATATGCTCAGAATCAGTATCCTTGTCATCAACCTATGTATGGGTAGAACTATCAGGCTTATAACCCCTATGGAAAGAACCGTCTGGGACAAAACATATGGGGGCATAATTTCTCTCAACCTGGGTGGAATGTTAATAGTGGTCTTTATCAAAGACCTTCAATGCATTTTAGTCCTCAATTACCATTTCTCGATACGTTGGAACTGTCTGATGTGTAAAATTTGATGAACAATCTAATCCTTAACAACCCGTATTGGCCTCCAATTCCAAGCAAAATTCCTGATGATTGTCCCAAGTTTGGGGGCAAGTCAAAAGAAGACCCCCAAGCACATGTTATGACTTACCATCTTTGGTGTTCCTCTATCTCTTGGGTTGAAAATTCTATCTGACTCCATCTTTTCCAACGGACTCTTCCTGATGTCGCTGGCAAGTGGTATATAGAATTATCTTGTGGCATATTCCAAGATTTAAACTCTTAATCCGTGGTGTTTCTCACACACTTTTAGTTACCGGTTTAGTATGAAACTAGGACGTAGCTCATCAAATCCTTGAAACAATATCGAGCTACTCATATCTCAAATGATATTCATGAATGGAGGCGTGTTATCACTTGATCAAGTTTGATATTCCTGACCAACTTCTCACTGATTGGTTCACTACCTCCTTCGTTTCCCCGATTACTAAGGACATTGTTATGAGGGCATGCGTTACTGAGGAACAAGCCATTTCTCATCCCTAGTACCTGGATCTTGTGTACTCCCAGTTAGACACATCGTACATTCTCTTTCCTGATGCTCCTCGACATGGAAATTCCAAATCATGGGAAGAAAAAATCTACTCCTTCCAATAATACGACTTCTGAGCAAACCTTAAATTCTGGTAAAACTGCTGAAGTGAATGCCATTGAGGTCAATCTGGCAGATAAAATGTAGAAGGGTAAAAACAAGGGTAAGCTAAGGCCAAATTCAATACCCCAAAACAAGATTCTCAGAAATATCTTGCTAATGATGGTTCACAGCATAAATTGAAGTATCCTTGCTTTATTTGTGGTGAAGATCACTACACCAAGGACTATCCTTAATGAGAAGAAGTGAGTCGATTGCTCAAAGGCACCCAAGGAAACTCTGGCTATTATCAAAGGACTGTTTCTATCACAGTAGACTCAGTTGGTAGAGAAACCTCAGTCCTCTACCCAATTTTGATCTCTAGTTTTTATGATGAACGATTATGTACTCATTTCCATAGCTACCTGATCGAAATATGATACTGAACTGCATCAAGCAGTGGGGAGAGAGGTCGCTGATGGTCCTCCTCCTTTGCCTGCTTCTAGCCCTCTTCATATTGAAAGGCCCAGTACTGAGCCCGTTGTATGGCGACCTTCCAAAGGTGTAATCTGTAAGTCTTCTTACAATCCTAATGCCCATGCTGCTCAACATTATAGAATTGTTGAGGATTTGGCTCAGGTGCCATATGCTATGTCTGCATTAGAAGTACTTCATATTTGTTCGTCTCAATAGAAGGCTTTGCTATCTGCCATCAGTGGGGTTGATCCTGCCAATTTGAGCCTTATCACTTTCGACTTGGAGAATTTCATCTCACGTCTCCCTCACCAGCTTGCGCTCATTATCCAAGTTGGGATTAATGGGATGACTGTACATTGAGAAGTCATGGATGAAGGTGCCTCTACATGTGTCATGTCAGATACTTGCTGGAAATCCATTAGTTCTCCAACTCTGAATTCATCTCCAAATTCTCCAGAAGAGTTTGATGGAATAGAATCTAAACCTCTTGGTGTTCTCTCTAGTTTACCGATCACTCTATAAGAGAAAATATTCACTGTTGAGGTTGAATTAGTTTATGCCAAGCTCAATTACAATCTTCTCCTGGGTCGCAATTGGACTTACGCCATCTTGTGTGTTCCATCCACTCTCTTTCGTGTTTTGTGATTTCCGCACGAAGGAAAGATCGTTACTGTCAATCATTTGTCTTTCTTCACTTCTTCATCTTCCAATAGCAATGTTCCATACGTCGATCAAATTCCTATGCCTTACAAGAGTGTAGGGTCGGGTCTCTTCAAGGATCCTACCCTCATGGGTATTTTTCCTCTTCCTCCACAAATTTTTTTTCAGGTTAATATGATCTCCAAGTCTTCTGATCCATGGATCATCCCTTCACCCAAGAATATTGACTCATTTGGAGATTCGATTCCATTAAGTCAGATCCAGATTGATTGTTGTGAACTTATTTTGGCTTCAGATCCTCCGCGTCCTGATCATGCTCCTTTGGGCATGTCTCTTAACACTTATTCTCAATCCCCTTGGCTTGGCGATCTGTATTTTCCCGATCCCTTGAGAGAGATATTTCCCTCCGATGATGCCATTGTCGAAACTATGTCTCTTGAGGATCCTCCTTGGGATGATATTCATCATCATTCCTTGTTCATGCCCAGCCTTGGGGCCATGTCTACGTGTCTCAAGAATTTTTCTTCTCAGGTTCCTTCTCCTTTGCTTCAAATGGCTACATTGACACACGAAGTCTTTGTGGAAGGTAACTTGAGCAACGTGACACAGAAAATTCCTATTGACATATCCTTTAAACTAGGGGTTGTTGAGAACATCCATATTGGGGTGACCTGTTCTCCCGATGAGGTTCAATTCTATGCTCATCTCTTCCGTGAGTTTCACGATTTTTTTGCATGGTCTTATGAAGAGATGCCCGAAATGAATCCAAGTATAATGGTGCATGAGATTCCTACCTATGCTAGTGTGAATCTTGTTCGCCAACGTTTTCATCCTGTGCATCATAGAAAGGTTGTCGCTATTAAGGGAGAATTTGAAAAACTTATTAAAGCTGGTTTTATCTATCTGATTCCCTTGAAAAAATGGGTTTCCAACATTGTTCTTGTTGATAAGAAAAAAGGTAGCATTCGGATCTATGTTGGTTACCATGACATTAATAGTGCTTGCCCTAAGGACAATTATCCCACTCCTTTTATTGATTAGATCAATGATGAATCTGCTAGGAGTGAGGTTTTTTCCCTTATGCATGGGTTTTTTCGGTACAACTAGATCAAAATTCTTCCGACCGATCAACATAAGACCGCATTTATCTATCCTCGGGGTACTTTCACTTATGAAAATATCCATTTCTGTTTGAAAGATGTTGGGGCTACATTTCAGTGAGAAATGTCACATACTTTTCATGATATCAAGCACATTGTTCATCCTTATATGGATGAGCTTCCATCTCATTCAGCTAAGTGTAAATACCATCTTGATCACCTCCATCAGTTTTTTCTTCAATGTCGTCGCTATAACATCTGGCTCAATCTACATAAGAAAGTCTTTTGCGTTGACTCCGGTAGACTCTTAGGGTTTATGGTTTCAAAATATAGGATTCGTCTCGATCCACTCAAAGTTGAAGCTATCGTTAATCTCCCCTCTCCTTCCTCCTTACATCAGTTGTAGAGTCTGCAAGGGAAACATAGCTTCCTATGCCATTTTATACCTAACTATGCCGAAGTGGCCAAAGGATTTACATGATTCCTGAAGCAAGGCATTCCGTTCCTCTGGGATAAGATCGCCCAAAATTATTTCGATGCACTGAAGACGTTGCTCATTAATTCTCCTTTGTTGTCTCCTCCGAATTATCATCGCGATTACTCCCTCTATTTGGCTATCTCGTTTAGAGAAATTGTCATGGTTTTGGAACAAGACGGTGATGATGGTGATGAGCATGTCATTTACTACTTTTCTCATAACCTTCTCGATACTAAGACGTGATATGCACATGTCTAGAAGTTGGCGTTGTCTATTGCTCAATTTGTTCAAATTTTTCGTCACTACATCCTGTTGTGCACAGTGACTGTGATTTATGATTGTAACCCTATGACTTACATATTGACTCGTCAATTGCTGGGGGGAAAGTACTTGAAGTGGATTTTCATCCTCCAAGAGTTTGATTGGCAGTTCACTATCCCCAATTTGAATAATTCATTAGTTTTCTCTGATTTGGTCTACTCTCTCCCTTCCGATTCTTCTCCCTCTAGTTTTGAGGAATGCATTCCAGACGACACTCTTTTTTTTATTAGCACCCTTGATCCTTGGTGTGATATCATTGTATATCTTTAGACATCAAATTTTTTTTCTGAGTTGACGAAGGATGTTCACTGATGCATTCATTATCAATCACAACCCTATCGCGTAGTCGGAGATACACTCTACTGCATCGGATTTCATTCCATTCTCCGCTGGTGTTTGACTCTCGAGGAGCCTGAAAAAGCCCTGAATGATTATCCCAGTGGCACCTATGGTGGTCACATGTCTGGATATGCTACTTGACCAAATATTCTTCGTGCCGGGTATTTTAGGCCCACCATATTTAAAGACTGTATTGCTGCTATCCGTAGGTTCCATGATTTCCAGATATTTGAGCACAACATACACACGCCACCTTCCCATCTTCACCCTGTCATTACCGATGTTCCCTTTGCGAAGTGGGGCATCTATTTTATGACGTGTAACCCTCACTTGATCGGGGGGCATGCTTATATCATCGTAGCCATGGACTACTTTTCCAAATGGGCTGGAGTAATGCGTACACTTACGGCGGACGGTAAGACAACAACACAGTTTCTATTCAAACATGGAATTTCTAGGTTTGGTGTCCCTCAAGCCATTGTTACTGATCATGGTTCCCATTTTTAGCGTTACATGGTGGCGGAGCTAACTTCCAAGTTGGGTCTGCGTCATGACAGCTCAACGTCATACTGCCCTCAGGCCAATGGCCACGATGAAGGCGTGAAAAAAATTCTCATCACTATGATTCAAAGTACGATTGTGATACACAAATAAAACTAGCATGTCATGTTTTTTTCGGCTCTCTGGGCTTACCTAACCTCAGTGAAGGATGTGATAGGATTCTGTTGTGAAACCAGCTCCAAAAATAGAAGAAAAGAGATATCAACGCCTTAGAAATAAGACACTTCGAGGGGGCGACCTCCTTTCTTGGATGATACAATTTACAAAACCTCCTTTCTATAGGTAGGAGTTCATGTGGCCATAATCTAATCCTAGTGAGCCACAATGTAATCCTATCCGACCTAACAATAATAATTTAAGGGCACACTAATAACAAAATGGGGGTTACAAAGGTACAATAATAACAATAAGGGGGTTACACTAATAACAATAAGGGACTATACTAGTAATATAGGGACCTAACATGCCCCTCTCCTTCAAAAAAGTGTTTTCCTCAACACTTGAGTAGCTCTGGGTGCTTCTGTATAAAATTCTCATCCTTCCATGTAGAATCTTCAGTGGGTAAGTTCTTCCACTTGATGAGATACTCTGAAATTGATCGATTCCGTAGCTGTCGAGTTCTTGTTTCCATGACCGCTTCAGGTTCCAATATGATTTTCCTTCCTCATCAAGTTCTGGCAATATTGTTTGAACTGGAAGATTTTCACCTATAACCTTCTTTAAGCATGAAACATGGAAAACTGGATGTACTCGCGAAGAAGCAGGAAGCTCCAATTTGCATGCCATAGTACCAATCTTTTGCAACACCTTGTAAGGACCATAGTATTTTGGCGATAATTTATTATCCTTCTTAGCTTGCTTGAGGGACATTTGTTTATATGGTTGTAGCCGTAAAAATACCAAATCTCCTACATCAAAACTTCTCTCGCTGCGATGTTGATCTGCCTGTTGTTTCATTCGATTTTGTGCCAAATTCAGGTTATCCTTTAAGAGTTGGAGAACTTCTTGCTAATGCTCGATGTGATCTTCGACTGCTTGAACCTTCGAATTTTCCCTTAAAGATGATGTAATCGATGGTGGATGATATCCATAAAGTGCCATAAATGGGGTCATTTTTGTTGCGGTATGGAAGGAAGTGTTATACCACCATTCAGCGAGAGGTAACCACTTGACCCATTGTGTTTGTTTATCAGATACAAAACAACGAAGATATCCTTCCAAACATTTATTTACTATCTCGGTTTGACCATCAGATTGAGGATGATAAGATGAGCTATGAGCTAATTGAGTACCCAAACAAGAAAATAACTCCGTCCAAAAATTTCCGGTAAAAATGGGATCTCTGTCGCTCACAATAACCCTTGGGCTTCCATGTAGCTTTTGAATTCTGTCCATAAATGTAGTAGCAACTGTACTTGCTTTAAATGGATGAGATAATGCACAAAAGTGTGCATACTTGGTAAATCTATCAACTACCACCATGATGACATTCTTTCCTTCGGACTTAGGTAAACCTGTGATAAAATCCATTGAAATCTCCTCCCAACGTTGACTTGGAATGGATAAAGGTTGTAGAAGTCCTGGGGTCTTAATTGTCTCAACTTTATTCTGCTGGAAAACCAAACATTTCGCCACAAAATTTTGAATATCAGATTTAAGGCCATCCCAAAAAAATTCTTTCTTCACCCTGTGGTAAGTTTTTAAAAATCTTGAGTGTCCTCCTAAAGGAGAAGTGTGCAATTCTAGAAGAATATTTTGTTTTAGTTGGGAATTCTTACAAAGATATAAGCGATCTTTGTACCATAAGGAATCATTTTTCCAACTAAATGTATCAGATGTACTAGGATCTTGCTGCAACTTTTCAATGAGTGTCCATACATCTTTGTCCTTCTTCCATTCATCTCTTGCTTCGGTTATCCAATCTGGTTGGATAATAGAAATGGCACAAAGCAATGCTTCCACCTCTTCATTCTTTCTTGAGAGTGCATATGCAACAACATTTATCTTCCCTTTTTTGTATATTATTTCAAAGTCGTAACCCAACATCTTTGTGACCCATTTTTGCTGCTCTTCTGAAGATATTCTTTGTTCCAAAAATTGTTTAAGACTATCATGATCAGTTTTTACCTTGAAGTCTCTTCCCATTAGGTAAGTTCTCCATTTATTTAGTGTATGCAGGCTAACATTTCCTTCTCATAAATAGGTTTCTGTAAATACTTTCCTTTCATTGGACGACTTTCAAAAGAAATGGCTCTTCCTTCCTGCATTAAAACAGCACCAATTCCATTTCCTAAGGCATCACATTCCACAATAAAGGTTTTTGTGAAGTCTGGCATAGCTAAGACCAGTGCTAGGCACATTTCCTCTTTAAGATGTTCAAAGGCCTTAGTTGCTTCAGGAGTCCATGAAAATTCATCTTTCTTCAATAATGTTGTTAGAGGTGCTGCTATTCTCCCATAATTCTTAACAAACTTGCGATAATACCCTGTTAACCTAAGAAATCCTCGCAACTGCTTTATGGTTGTGGGGAATTTCCATTCCTTAATGGCTTTAATTTTGTTAGGGTCTACTTTAACACCCTCGTGAGATATAATATGACCCAGATATTCCACCTCTTGTACTCCAAAGAAACATTTGGATGTTTTTGCATATAATTGTTTCTCCTGCAATAGTTTGAGCACCCTATCAACATGTTCAACATGATCCTTCAAAGACCTGCTGTAGATTAGTATATCATCAAAAAATACTAGCACAAATTTTCTAAGGAAGGGTTTGAAAATGGAATTCATCAACCCTTGAAATTTAGAAGGTGCATTGGTAAGGCCAAAAGGCATGACCAAAAATTCATAATTACCCTCATGAGTACGAAATGCTGTTTTTGGAATATCTTCAGTGTTCATTCTAATTTGATGATATCCTAAACGAAGATCCAACTTGGTAAAATAAATTGCTCCATGTAATTCATCCAATAATTCATCAATCATAGGAGTAGGAAATTTATATTTAATGGTGAGCATATTGATCTCCCTATAATCCGAACACATTCACCGTGATCCATCCTTCTTGTTTACCAATACTACAGGAGCAGAGAAAGAACTTTGACTAGGTTGAATTATACCTGCCTCTAACATTTCTTCAATCATACATTAAATTTCGCTCTTTTGGACGTAAGGATATCTATAAGGCTTGATGTTTGGAGGAACACTTCCTGGAATCAAATGAATAGCATGATCATGATCACGAATAGGTGGAAGTCCTTTGGGAGTTTCAAGCACCTTGGAATGATTGTCCAAGACCTGTTGGAGATCTACAGAAATATATGATTTTGATGTTGGAACTTCTAGTGAGCATAATTGTGCAATTACGCCTTGTTGTTCTTTCTTTAGAATCTTTGTCATGACATTAGAGATTACTATCCTTCCTGGCTTCCCTGCAATACCCCATAATTCGACTTCCTTTCCTTCCGAAAAATATTTCAAGAAAAGTTCTTGAAAATTAAAAGATACCATCCTCAAAGATTGTAACCATTGTACTCCTAGTAAAACATCAACACTTCACATTGGAATGGAAATAATTGGACTATTCAATACATATTCCCTCATGGTTAGCTTGATATTATGGAATTTTTCAGAGAAATTTATAGTTCCTCCATTTGCAACCATCACTTGACATTCTGGTGCTGGGTATAGGAAACAATTTAATTCCTTGGCTACCTTACAATGAATAAAATTATGGGTGCTACCTGAATCAATCAACACTATTACCTTTCTCTTCTTGATTTGTCCTTTCATCTTGAGAGTTTGAGGAGTGGTAATTCCTGCCAGTGCATTACACGATATGGTTGGATTCATTTCTTCCTCTTCTAGGGCTAGTTCCTAGTGTATATCCTCTTCTTGTTCATTTTCTTCTTCCTCTTCACAATCTATGTAAAATAATTTCTTCTTAGCACACTTATGAAATTTAGTGTATTTTATATCACAACTGTAGCAAATCCTTTTGCTCTTTTTTCTTCCAATTTTTTTGGTGTCAACCTTGTAGGTTGTGGAAATCTAGGCATAGCAACACTTCCTTCTTTATATAATTGAGTGGTAGGCTTCCTTGTCGCCATTATTTTACATTCAAATTTTCTTGCCAACCTGAATGCCTTCTCCAATGAATCCGGTTCCAAAATGTGAACTTCATGTTGGATGTTATCCTTTAAAGTGCCTATGAAGAGGTCGATCATGTGTTCCTCTGGAATATCAGTTACCCTTATATTCAATTTTTGGAAGTCGTCAATATGCTGCCCTACTAAACCCTTTTGTTTGATATTTATCAATTGGCTAAAGAAGGTGTTGCTCTTTGTATCCTCATAATGTGCTATCATTTCCTCCGTAAAAATTGGCCAAGTGACAATTTTTTTACGGGAGAAAAGCCATCAATACCATATATATGTATTTTGTTCTAAATTTAAAGTTTCAATGCATACCTTTTGTGTGTTTTGCACGTTATGGAGATCAAATTATTGCTCCATCTGTAGTATCCATGTTACAGGATCCTTTCCATCAAAATTCCTCATATCCATTTTTGGAATATGGTGGTTCTTCCCGCCAACATTAGAGTTTATGAAATCATGATTAACATTTATTTTTTTCTCATCATGAGTTTCTTCTACTATCTTTTCACCATTATGAAACATTTCTTGTATCAACTTTGTCAAACCTTCGATGTCTGCTTTTAGATTATTCTTCATGTCTTCCATGTTGTTTTCCATGTTGTCTTTCATGTCATCCATCTTAGCTTCCATGCCAGCTTCCATGCCATCCATCTTAGCTTCCACACCTTTCTTCAAACCGTCGATCTTCGCTTCCACGCCTTTCTTCAAAACTTCCATTTAATTTTTTGTTGCACTTTCTCTTGTAATTTTGATAGATGATGTTGCAATTCTTCATCTTCATGAGTCATAGTAGAGCCTTCTAAAGGCTTAATGGGTGTAGATCCTTCGCAATATTTTAGAACCCAATACTGATATCTATTCTACAATATGCCCTTGGAATCAATTCAAATTGATTCTTCAAACAAGACTTATGCAATTCAGAAAAAAACAAAATACACACCTTTTTCTTGCTTTTGAGGAGTTCGATATTGAAATTGGATTATCTCTGTGATTGAAGCAATTAAATATTTTAATTTTAGTACCAACGTAGCCCTCTAAATTATCTTTTGAATTCCACAGGTCTGACCTGATTTGGATTCTTCAAGACAAAGTTGTATCCAATCTCCCACAATGACCTAATTATGGACTGGTTCAGTAGAGTGAACTTGTACGACTTTCCACATATCACTGTTTCGTCCTTAGGCTCTGAAATTGATAGCCAAGAAACAAAAATCCGTGTAATTACAAAAAATTTTGACGGCACTCAAATCCGATGCTCAGAGAGAGAGTTATGAAGATTTTCCCATGATCACCTCTTTGAGATGAAATTCAGGAGCCTTAAAAAGCACTACCGTCCACAGATCATATCTCCGAAAATGTTACGAACCAAGCTCTGAGATTTTTTTACAATTTTCCTTAGGATTTCAGCTTCTCAATCTAACAATTTCAGCTTCTGAAAATTCACAGAAACAAAGTTATAGCGCAAATTCCACGATGACCTCTTTAGGAGCCTAAAAAAAGACCTAACTTCAACAGATAATATCTCCAAAAGTATTACGAACCAAGATCTGAAATTTTTGGATGATGTTCCTTTGGATTTCAGCTTTGCACCCTAAGAATTTCAGCTTCTGAAACTTCATAGAAAAAATTTTATAGCGAAAATTCCATGATTACCTATTTTGAGTAGCGAAACCCTAGAATCCAAACCTCTGATACCAAATGTTGTGAAACCAGTTCGAAAAATAGAAAAAAAGAGATATCAATGCCTTAGAAATAAGCCACTTCAAGGGGGAAACCTCCAATACATTACATTAATGAACAATTCTTTGATGATACAATTTACAAAACCTCCTTTCTATATATAGGAGTCCATGTGGCCATAATGTAATCCTAGTGGGCCACAATGTAATCCTAACTGACCTAACAATAATAATTTAAGGGAAAAATAATAACAAAATGAGGGTTACAAGGGTACAATAATAACAATAAGGAGGTTACACTAATAACAATAAGGGACAATACTAGTAATATAGGGACCTAACAGATTCACTCCATTCTAGCTTGTCTATGGTCTGGAATCTACCCTTCCGATTGAATGTGAAATACCTTTGCTCAAACTAGCCATTGAATTGTTGTCAAATACTTTGGCAAAAGAAGAGCATCTTCTCTATTTATAGATGCTTGATGAAACTCGCTACTTTGCTACTGTGGTAATTGAAGCACAGAAAAAGTGGGTCAACGCTAATTTTGACCACTCAGTTTCCCCTCGTTCCTTCATAGAAGGATACCTCATCCTCTTGTACGATCAAGCTCACGATAAGTTGGGGGAAGGAAAATTTCAACCCATGTGGCATGGCCCCTACATTTTCAAGCATGTTTTGTGGAATCCGCCTTATGAGCTTATTGATTATGAAGGTCATCCTCTGGATCAGCCCAGAAATGGGTTGTATCTTAAAAAGTACTAAGCATGAGGCATTCGTGCATGTTTTTGTACATAGGTGTTCTTTTAATTTTTTAAAATTTTTGGCTTGGTGTGCTTTGCGAGTGTTTTCTTGCTTATTGGATCATTTCTTATTGTGTAGATGTCCATTACCCCTTATGTCAGTTTCATGGATGGTGCTTCCCGGAGTACCCGGAACCTGTCTTCAGCAGCTTGGGTGATTTATGATCCTACTAGTGTGTTGATGGACCTACAAGGTATCTGTCTAGGATGAACTAGAAACAATGTGGCTGAATATAGTGTTTTTATGTAACTACTAACTGAGGTCATTGCGCTTGACATTTGTGCATTGACTGTTAACTAGACTCATAGCTCATTTTTCTTCAAATTGATGGACATTATTCTATTAGAAACCCTCACATCTTAACGTTGTATTTTCATGTTCATTTACTGGAAATACATTTTGATTACATTACATATCAACATATTCCTAGGTGAATGAATGCATTAAGTGATACAATAGCTAACATTGTATTCGATAGATGTTTGCGCAACTTGTAAAAAATCATCATCACATGACAATATACATATAGGAAAATAGATGTTTTATATATATGTAGGGTGTTTGCATCCATGTGCATCATAAGTTCAAAAAATATGTATGTTTCGGTTACATCCTGAGACATCATCTCTCTCAAAAAATATGCAGAAATGAAACCTAGGTGTCTAGTCAACGTGATGCTCATGATAGCACATCACTTCTCGTACAAGCCACCTCAATAAGAGGTGAACGCATTTTGACATCCCTGCAGTGTGTTTCTAGTACGAGCGAGGAACATCATCAAATCACCCATAGTTTGTGATCCCACAGGAGATTCCCTCCAAGTTGTGTATTATTTCATCCTCCTCGCCTCCCTCACCATAAGGTACCACATCAAAGTCACGAGGAATTATCTGTGCTATCGGGTACATACCGGTAGGTATCTCTGAGGCAACATCTACAATTACATGGATTAATTTCATAGGATGCATAAATGTTAGGTCCCTATATTACTAGTATAGTCCCTTATTTCTATTAGTGTAACCCCCTTATTGTTATTATTGCACCCTTATAACCCCCATATTGTTATGTGCCCTTAAATTATTATTTTTAGGTCGGCTAGGATTACATTGCGGCCCCATTAGGATTATAGTGTGGCCCCATGGACTCCTATATATAGAAAGGAGGTTTTGTAATTTGAATCAACCAAGAATTTTTCATTCATGTAATGCATCGGAGGTTTCCCCCTCGAAGTGGCTTATTTATAAGGAATTGATATCTCTTTTCTTCTCTTTTTGGAGTTGGTTTCAAAAATTTTAGTATTAGAGTTTTTAGATTCTAGGGTTTCGCTGCTCCAAACAAGTCATCGTGGCATTTTTGCTATAGCTTGTTTTCTACGAAGGTTCAAAATTAGAAATTTTTAGAGTACGAAGCCAAAATCCTAAGGAACATCGTCGCAAAGTTTTAGAGCTTGGTTCGTAATATTTTTGGAGATATGATCTGTGCAAGTTAGGTTATTTTGTAGGCTCCTAAATTTAACCTTAACAGGTCATCGTGGTATGTTAAAAATAACGTTTTTTCTATGAAGATTTAGAAGCTGAAATTTTTAGAGTGCGAAGCCACAATCATGAGGAATGTCGTCGCAAAATCTCAGATATTGGTTCGCAACATTTTTGGAGATATGATGTGTGGAGGGTAAGTCTTTTTGAGGCTTATGAATTTCATCTCAAAGAGGTGATTGTGGGAAAATATTCATAGCTCTCTCTCTCTGAGCATCGGATTGGAATACTGTAAAAATTGGCCACAAGTACACGGAACTTAGTTTTTGGGCTATCAATTTCAGAGCCAAATGAGGAAACAGTGACATGTGGAAAGCCATACAAGTTTGCTCTACTGAACCAGTCCAAAATTGGGTTATTGTGGGAGATTGGACATAATTTTTCCTTGAAGAATCAAAATGAGATCAGACCTGTGGCATTTTAAAGAAGCTTCAGAGGGATACTACAAGATTGAATTTCAGATATTGAGGATCTGCAATTATAGTGATAATTCAATTTCAATATCAAGCTCCTTAAGAGAAAGTAAAAGGTCTGTATTTTTTTTTTCCGAATTGCATAAGTCTTGTTTGAAGAATCAAGTTGAATTGATTCCAAGGGAATATTTTAGAATATATATCCGTATTGGATTCTAAAATGGCCCCTGAAAATAATTCAACATCAATTAAGCCTTTAGAAAGCTCTATTATGACTCATGAAGGTGAAGAATGACAACATGACATATCAAGATTACAAGAGCAAGTGCAACAAATTTTGTTGTTGCAAAGAGAAACAAAAAATGACATGGAAGTTTTGAAGAAAGGCATGGAATCTAAGATGGATGGTTTGAATAATGGCATGGAATCTAAGATAGATGGCATGGAAGCTGGCATGGAATCTAAGATGGATGAAATGGAAGCTAAGATCGATGAGAAAATGGAAAACATGAAGAATGATCTAAAAGAAGACATGGAAGGTTTGACAAAGTTGATACAAGAAATGTTTCCTAATGGTGAAAATATAGTAGAGGAAACTCATGATGAGAAGAAAATAAATGTTAATCGTGATTTCATAAAATCTAATGTTGGCGGGAAGAACCACCGTATTCCAAAAATGGATATGAGGAAGTTTGATGGAAAGGATCCTGTAACATGGATACTACAGATGGAGCAATATTTTGATCTCCATAATGTGCAAAACACACAAAAGGTACGCATTGCAACTTTACATTTAGAACAAAATACATTTTTATGGTATCAATGGCTTTGCTCCTGTAAAAAAATTGTCACTTGGTCAATTTTTACGGAGGAAATGATAGCACATTATGAGGATACAAAGAGCAACACCTTCTTTAGCCAATTGATAAATCTCAAACAAAAGGGTTTAGTGGGGGAACACATTGAGGACTTCCAAAAATTGAATATAAGGGTAACTGATATTCCAGAGGAACACAGGATTGATCTCTTCATAGGTACTTTAAAGGATAACATCCAACATGAATTTCGCATTTTGGAACATGATTCATTGGAGAAGGCATTCAGGTTGGCAAGAAAAATTGAATGTAAAATTATGGCGACAAGGAAGCCTACCACTCACTTATATAAAGAGGGAAGTGTTGCTACTCCTAGATTTCCACAACCTACAAGGTTGACACCACAACAATTGGAAGAAAAAAGAGAAAAAGGGCTTTGCTACAGTTGTGATAGAAAATACACTAAAGGTCATAAGTGTGCTGAGAAGAAATTATTTTACATAGATTGTGAAGAGGAAGAAGAAAGTGAACAAGAAGAGGATATACACTAGGAAACAACCCTAGAAGAGGAAGAAATGAGTCCGACCATATCGTGTAATGCATTGGCAGGAATTACCTCACCTCAAACTCTCAAGATAGAAGGAAATATCAAGAAGAAAAGGTAATAGTGTTGATTGATTCAGGTAGTACCCATAATTTTATTCATTGTAAGGTAGCCAAGGAATTGAATTGTTTCCTATACCCAGCACCAGAATGTCAAGTGATGGTTGCAAATGGAGGAACTATAAATTGCTCCAGAAAATGCCATAATATCAAGCTAACCATGGGGGAATATGTATTGAATATTCCAATGCTTTCCATTCCTATGGGAGGTGTTGATGTTGTACTAGGAGTACAATGGTTACAATCTTTGGGGACGGTTGCTTTTAATTTTCAAGAAATTTTCTTGAAATTTTTTTCAGAAGGAAAGGAAGTCGAATTACGAGGTATTGCGGGGAAGCCAGGAAGGATAATAAGCTCTAATGTCATGACAAAGCTTCTAAAGAAAGAACAGCGAGGCGTAATTGCACAATTATGATCACTAGAAGTTCCAACATCAAAATCATCTATTTCTGCAGATCTCCAACAAGTCTTGGACAATCATTCCAAGGTGTTTGAAACTCCCAAAGGACTCCCACCTATTCGTGATCGTGATCATGCTATTCATTTGATTCCAGGAAGTGTTCCTCCAAAAATCAGGCCTTATAGATATCCTTACGTCCAAAAGAGCGAAATTGAACGTATGATTGCAGAAATGTTAGAGGCGGGTATAATTCAACCTAGTCAAAGTTCCTTCTCTGCTCCTGTAGTATTGGTACACAAGAAGGATGGATCATGGCGAATGTGTCCAGATTATAGGGAGCTCAATAAGCTCACCATTAAAGATAAATTTCCCATTCCTATGATTGATTAATTATTGGATGAATTACATGGAGCAATTTATTTTACCAAGTTGGATCTTCGTTCAGGATATCATCAAATTAGAATGAAGACTGAAGATATTCCAAAAACAACATTTCGAACTCATGAGGGTCATTATGAATTTTTGGTCATGCCTTTTCGCCTTACCAATGCACCTTCTACATTTCAAGGCTTGATGAATTCCATTTTCAAACCCTTCCTTAGAAAATTTGTGCTAGTATTTTTTGATGATATACTAATCTACATCAGGTCTTGGAAGGGTCATGTTCAACATGTTGACAGGGTGCTCAAACTATTCTGGGAGAAAAAATTATATGCAAAAACATCCAAATGTTTCTTTGTAGTACAAGAGGTGGAATATCTGGGTCATATTGTATCTCACGAGGGTGTTAAGGTAGACACAAAATTAAAGCCATTAAGGAATGGAAAGTCCCCACAAACATAAAGTAGTTGCGAGGATTTCTCGGGTTAACAGGGTATTATTGAAAGTTTGTTAAGAATTATGGGAGAATAGCAGCACCTATAACAACATTATTGAAGAAAGATGCATTTTCATGGACTCCTGAAGCAACTAAGGCCTTTGAACATATTAAAGAGGAAATGTGCCTAGCACTAGTCTTAGCTATGCCAGACTTCACAAAAACCTTTATTGTAGAATGTGATGCCTCAGGAAATGGAATTGGTGTTGTTTTAATGCAAGAAGGAAGACCCATTGCTTTTAAAATTCGTCCAATCAAAGGAAATTATTTAAAGAAGCCTATTTATGAGAAGGAAATGTTAGCAATAATGCATTGTACTAAAAAAATGGAGAACTTACCTAATGGGAAGACACTTCAAGGTAAAAATTGATCATGATAGTCTTAAACACTTTTTGGAACAAAGACTATCTTTAGGAGAGAAGAAAAAATGGGTCACAAAGATGTTGGGTTATGACTTTGAAATAATATACAAAAAAGGGAAGCTAAATGTTGTTGCAGATGCACTCTCAAGAAATAATGCGGAGGTGGAAGAATTGCTTTGTGCCATTTCTATTATCCAACCAGATTGGATAACTGAAGCAAGGGATGAATGGAATAAGGACGAAGAAGTATGGACACTCATTCAAAAGTTGCAACAAGATCCTAGTACATCTGATATATTTAGTTGGAAAAATGGTTTCTTATGGTACAAAGATCACTTATATCTTTGTAAGAATTCCCAACTAAAACAAAAGATTTTTTTGGAAATGCACACTTCTCCTTTAGGAGGACACTCACGATTTTTAAAAACTTACCACAGGGTGAAGAAAGAATTTTTTTGGGATGGCCTTAAATCTCACATTCAAAATTTTGTGGAGGAATGTTTGGTTTTCCAGCAGAATAAAGTTGAGACAATTAAGACCCCGGGTTTCCTACAGCCTTTATCCATTCCAAGTCAATGTTGGTAGGATATTTCAATGGATTTTATCACAGGTTTACCTAAGTCCAAAGGAAAGAGTGTCATCATGGTGTTAATTGATAGACTTACCAAGTATGCACACCTTTGTGCATTATCTCATCCATTTAAAGCAAGTACAGTTGCTACTACATTTATGTACAAAATTCAAAAGCTACATGGAAACCCAAGGGTTATTGTGAGCGACAAAGATCCCATTTTTATTGGAAATTTTTGGACGGAGTTATTTTCTTGTTTGGGTACTCAATTAGCTCATAGATCATCTTATCATCCTCAATATGATGGTCAAACTGAGATAGTAAATAAATGTTTGGAAGGATATCTTCGTTGTTTTGTATCTGATAAACAAACACAATGGGTCAAGTGGTTACCTCTATCTAAATGGTGGTATAACACTTCCATACTACAGAAAAAATGACCTCATTTATGGAACTTTATGGATATCAGTCACCATCCATCACATTATCTTTAAGAGAAAATTCGAAGGTTCAAGAAGTGGAAGTTCACAATGAGCATCAACAAGAAGTTCTCCAACTCTTAAAGGACAACCTGAATTTGGCACAAAATCGAATGAAACAATAGGGAGATCAACATCGCAGAAATAGAAGTTTTGATGTAGAAGATTGGGTATTTTTACGGCTACAACCATACAAACAAATTTCCCTCAAACAAGCTAAGAAGGAGAATAAACTTTCACCAAAGTACTATGGTCCTTACAAGGTGTTGCAAAATATTCGTAATATGGCATACAAATTGGAGCTTCCTGCTTCTTCACAAGTGCATCCAATTTTCCATGTTTCATTCTTAAGGAAGGTTATAGGTGAAAATCTTCTAGTTCAAGCAATATTTCTATAACTTGATGAGGAAGGAAAAATCATATTGGAACCTAAAGCGGTCACGAAAATAAGAACTTGAAAGCTACAGAATCGATCAATTTCAGAGTATCTCATCAAGTGGAAGAACTTACCCACTAAAGATTCTACATGGAAGGATGAAAATTTTATATAGAAGCACCCAGAGCTACTCAAGCATTGAGGACAACACTTTTTTGAAGGAGAGGGGCATGTTAGGTCCCTATATACTAGTATAGTCCCTTATTGTTATTATTTCACCCTTTTAACCCCCATATTGTTATTATTGTGCCCTAAAATTATTATTGTTAGGTCAGCTAGGATTACATTGTCGCCCCACTAGGATTACATTGTGGCCCCATGGACTACTATATATAGAAAGGAAGTTTTGTAATTTGAATAATCCAATAATTTTTCATTCATGTAATGTATTTGAGGTGGCCCACTTGAAGTGGCTTATTTCTAAGGCATTGATATCTCTTTTCTTCTCTTTTTGGAGCTAGTTTCACAACAACAAAAAAAAAAAATCATAATACTCATCAAAATAAAAAAGAGTCTTACCGAGTATTTCATCCCAATCCTCTCCTTTTGGGAGTGGGAGATCTACATCACCAGTGAAATTCGTGCCAGAGTAGGGCCAGTCATCCATGAAAATCAATTATCAGTGGAGCCACTCAAATAACTTTGGTGTCTAGGACATTTGTTCACCTCCCCCTGACCTTGGCATCAACACTGCCCAACGAACCATATGTGGTTCCTGGGTTGGTGGTGTCATAAATATTACCTCCTGACACTGGAATATTGGTAATCATTCCAAGATGAATGATACCAATATGGATCCGTATTCTAACTACTTCAGCTTCCCATTTTTTCATTTTTTCAACTGGCATTTGATGTTGATTGTTACTGCTTCTGCCCAATTGAAGAGTGTCAGTGCCATACAATCCATTGCAAGATATAATTTTTTTTTTGTAGCCACATGCAGAGCTTGAAATCCTGTAGCTCACGTGATGGTGTGTAGCACTACCTTCAGTGCCAGATCGAGAAGGGTTTGGATATCCACCTTCCTACTTTTGGATCCTTTCCATGCTCCTTGGCACACTCTATTCTTGGTCATGAATAATGAATTTTTCCGGATCAATATCCCAAACACTGATCAAGTACTGCAACAGCTCTGGTTGATCTCTGCGACATGTTGCCATAATTTTTTTTGAGCCTGCAATCTCTTAGAGCTTCCATGCATCTCACATTTCCCATTGCTTCCTCATCTTCTTCACTGTGTTCTCGTTCTTTCCATTCAATCACCATTTTGTCTTTTCACACCTGCGAAAACATCCATGTGATTGTCATTAGCTAAATCCAATGCTTTTGAAGGGTTAAAATGAGCTTTCTTGTTTGAATTTACATGCTAGAATGGTGAGTGCAGTTGGCGCGACTGCCTTAGAAATAGTCACGCCAATTGGCATGCCCCTATTCAATTTTTTGGCCAGTTGGCGCGAGTTCATGCCTGATACCCATGCCGACCATCGTGCCCTAGATTTTTCAAAATCCCCCCATATATCTACAAAATTGGGGTTGTAGGTAATGAAAATTCAATCAAAATGAAGGGAAGGATGTGAGTTCTTACCTGGAACAGGCGGATTCACGATTGGTCTTCTGAATTTCCAGCTGTCAACGGTGCAAAATTGTAGTGAAAAACAAGTAAAAAATTTCTCAAAAGGGATAAAAGTGAAAAGTAATTTATTTATTTTACCACATTTATCATTTTATAACTTTTCAAAACCCTAATTAGGTTTTAAGGACTATTTTTCTTTTATATTTTTATTTTATTTCAAAAAATGGGTTTTACGTACGTCTCTTGTGTAGTGACAGGTCCTCAACGTGATGAAGATGAAGTAACAAGTTGTATTTTACACTTTTCTAGACTCAGTAAGAACACGAAAAAGTCGCTATTGGAGTAATCTTTTAGCTCTTTTCTAACTCTCGAAAATTGAAAAGACTTTCGAGACTCTTGTCGTTTTGAACTCATTAAATGGATGCAAAACAATATCTACCTAGTATAGATTTACCCCTTTTTGCTAGGATATATTATTTAGGAAAAAGGAATACATTAACCTATCATGACTAAGAGGTTCTCTCAAACACATTTTTCTACCTTTACGGATCTATAAGACTACCTACGAAAAGGGACTAGTAGAGTTTTATTTTCTGCTTCTTTTCAAACTCTCTGAGAATGAAACGATGTCGAGTTCCTCCTTTGTCAAACTCGATAAAACCTAAATGACATCGAAAACTGTCACCATGGCATTACCGAGTTCCTCCTTCCTAGGGCTCATAAAATGTACTAGGATGGATTTTTCCAAAGGAAAAAGTTACATGACAAGCATATGTTATCCCCTTCAAGCTTGTTTTCCGAAAATGATTGGAGTACTTGCCAGCAATGGTGGGGGGAAATGGAACCAGTTCTCAGTTAGTGTCGGTAATATGTCGCTCTTGAACATGACACTCATCTACATTCATGTCGGGTTCAGAGCATCTCATTTCGTCATTTTTTCCTCCATTGTATTGCATAATCTGTTTTTACCTCTCATCTACTCTTTTCCACGTCATCATGACCTCAGATCCCTTGATGTCAAATAGTTCCAAATACGAAGTAATGTCACTAATATGTTCAAGAGAATTTTCCGTTTGTAGTTTTCAACCTCCCTCTGATCCCCTTTTTTGGTCCTGATTCACTATCATCATATTCCTCTGTCTCGTGTTGATGATGTGGGAAACATTATGGTCCACCTTTCACTAGGTCACTTCCTTTCAAGTTCAGCTCATTATATAGGAAGCTGATCTAGAGACTTCCTTCCGGTACCTTGGAGATTCCATGCCTCAATGGCAAGCTCTTCGCATTCGACGATAGGTCCTCAACATTGGCCTTCGATTGAGTAATTCTCTGGGTGTTCAATGCCAGATTACTGTTCACATTCTATGGATTGTACTACCTATACCTTGAGATCCATTGTCATTATTGGTGGTTTCTCTCGTACATGTTAAAAAATTTCATAATTGGCTAGTAATCGAGTGACTTTCTTGCATGTTCGACTTTAGCTCACACATTCACATGCTTGAATCTATACTTGTTTAGGTCAAGATGGAGTGCAAGACCCTCGGTTTTGTCTAATAAAGATCTGGGCTACGGGATATTTTGGTTTATCATGACTATTTGCATGACTCTATTGATTGGATGGTTACGACCATACATGAGTATATTTGTTGATCCTTACTATTGGATTGTTGCATCCATACCTCAGATCTTAGTTTATATGTACTCTATTATGGATGGCTACACCCATGCCACATGTTCATGTATCAGAGACATCAATTTTATTTGTACTTGCAAGTCTTTCGGTAGCGGTGTTTGGTTTGAACGTGTTCTCGTAAAGCATTCCACTTCTCCCTCTCTCTTAGACCTCATTCTTTAGGGGCATCTGTTACATAGAATTTTTTCAATGTCCCTAAAATCTCCATCCCACACATAGGAGGAGGATTTTTGTAACTTATATGTAGTGTCATGCCTTGAAAATTTTTCTTTGCATCCTTTTCCATGATAAGAACATTTCCTCTATTGACTATTCGTGGAACAGACCACCAAAAACACATGATTTCTAGTTGGTGTTGGCAAGCAGCTATGGCCTCGCACCGGTAAGGGAAATTAGCACTAGGCCCTACACCAATTTGCGCTATGTCTCAGTGGACTACCCACCCCAAGATATTTTTGGAATTTTTTTTAAATATAGAATCAAAGTTTCCATTTCCAACCACTTCGTGAGTGAGTTAGTGTGGGTTGTTCGACTAAATATCGTCGAGCGTCTTCCTTTGACATCTTGTTTCCTACATTTGGGTGCAACCTCCCAAAGGATAAGGTCCCCAGTCCACCATAGGAGGGATCACAACCTTCTCCTCCTCTTCTATAAATACATCTCTCTCACATAGATGCAGCGAGCTGAATGGTTTGGATAGCTGAAAATTTTCGAGAATAAATGAAGAAATGTGACATAGCTGGTGTGAGATAGAGAAAAGAGATACCCCTTGTCAATAGAGAGTCTAGGTTGATTTCCTCACCAAGTCCAAATTACCCGACGAAAGCTCGAGATGCGTTTTGACTAGATCTACTGAAGGAGGCGGCGACGTCAAGGCTCATTTGGTTGTAATCTCTTTCTTTCTCTTACTTAATACATGACTGATGTTTTGGTTCACGTCTTGTGTTGATATGATTAATATTTCACAATACGTTTAATTCTCCTTGACAAATTAGATAGTTATGAATGCAAATATTTTTTTGTATGTTGATTTCGTTCTCTTATCCTTGTGCAGGCACCTAAGTAGCATTGTCGAAGGACCATGACGTGCTGGGAAAAATGTCAGGAGACTGCTGCCATAGCTACGACAACTGCGTTGGAACAAAGGTAGGACATCTATCTCGACTCTATTTCATTCATTTAATAGGAATCGAAACATTAGCATGTCCTCTTGCTGCTAGACCCAACCTAGGGCTAGAGGGGTCGGCTTTGTCCATAGAGGGGATTTACCTACACAACACTACTACAGGACCAAAACTCAGAACTTGGATATCGTATATTCTTGTTAGGTCCCTATATTACTAGTATAGTCCCTTATTGTTGTTAGTGTAACCCCCTTATTGTTATTATTGTACCCTTGTAACCCCCATATTGTTATTATTGTGCCCTTAAATTATTATTGTTAGGTCGGCTAGTATTACATTGTGACCCCACTAGGATTACATTGTGGCCCCATGGACTCCTATATATAGAAAGGAGGTTTTGTAATTTGTATAATCCAAGAATTGTTCATTCATGAATGTATTGGATGTTTCCCCCTCGAAGTCGCTTATTTCTAAGGCGTTGATATCTATTTTATTCTATTTTTGGAGCTAGTTTCACAACAATTATAGAGTTACAACTTTTTCAAGATCGAGATACTAAAAGAAAGAAAAAGAGAGTATTTTTTTAAAAACAATTTTCATAAATTTTGTTTGAAAATTCATCTTGATGTGAATACAAGGCCATATTGAAGCATACATATCAGTACTAAGCTCTAAAATGCCTCTAAAAAATAACTATACACCCATTAAGGCCTCATAAAAATCTACTATGATGCATGAAGAGGGATAATTGCAGTGTTATATCAAAATTTTGAGACCAAGTGCAACAAATTTCACTCTCACATAAAACAACCATAAGTGAACTAAAAGGTGACATAGATGGTTTAAAAGTAGACATGGAATCTAATATGGATGGGTTTAATGATGGCATGAAATATATGGAAGCTAATATATACAGTATAGAAGGTAACATGAAATGTTTGAATAAATGCATATAAGGTTTGAAAGAAGGTTAGGCAAAGTTGCTACAAGAAAATATTCCTAATGGAGAAAAGGTAGTACAGGAAACGCATGATGAGAACAAAAGAAATGTTAGCCATGATTTCATAGAATCTAATATTTGATTTAAGACCCACCATATTCGAAAGATAGATATGAGGAAGTTTGATGGCAACTATCCGATAACATCGATACTATAAATGGAGAAATAATTTAAGCTCCATAATGTGAAAAAAACACAAAAGGTACGAATTGCAACTTTATATTTTGAACAAAATCAATTCTTATGGTATCGATGGATTTGTTCTAATAAACCAATAGTTAGTTGGTCAATTTTTATGGAGGAAATGATAGAACATTATGAGGATACAAAGAGAAACACCTTCTTTAGCCAATTAATAAATCTCAAAGAAAAGGGTTCAATTATGGAGTACATTGGGGACTTCAAAAAATTGAATATAAGTTTAAGAGGAACATAGGATTGATATCTTCATAGCAACTTGGATAACATCCAACATGAGGTTTGACTTTGGGAACCTGATACATTGGAGAAGGCATCTAGGTTGGAAAGAAAATTTGAAAGAAAAATTATGGTGACAAGGAATCTTACCACTAACAACTATAAAGACGGAAGTGTTGCTACTCCTAGAATTCGACAACCTACAAAGTTGACACCATAACAATTGGAAGAAACAAGAGGAAAAGGGAATTTCTATATTTGTGATAGAAAATACACTAAATCTCATAATTTTGCTAAGAAAAAAATATTTTACATATATTGTGAAGAGGGGGATGAAAAGGAACAAGAAACTTCAAAAGAAGAATATATACACCACGAACCAACCCTAGAGGAAGATGAAATGAATCTAAAAATATCCTGTAATGCATTAGTAGGAATTACCAATCCTCAAAATCTCATGATAGAAGGACATATGAAGAAGAAAAATGTATTAGTTCTGATTGATCTAAGTAGTACCCATAATTTTATTCATTGTAAGGTAGACAAGGAATTGAATTTCTTTCTATACCCAACACCAAGGCGTCAAGTGATGGTTGAAAATGGAGGAACTATAAATTTCTCTAGAAATTTCCATAGTATTAGGCTACCCATGGGGTAATATGTATTAAATATTACAATTCTCTCCATTCCAATGTGTGGCTTTGATGTTGTACTAGGAGTATAATGGTTACAATCTTTGGGGATGATAGCTTTTAATTTTCAAGAAATTTTCTTGAATTTTTTTCAGAAGGAAAGGAATTTGAATTATAGGGTATTAGAGGGAAGCCAGGAAAGATAATAAACTTTGATTTCCTGAAAAATATTCTAAATAAACAACAACAAGGCATAATTTCACAATTATTCTTGCTAGAGGCTCAAACATCAAAATAATCTATTTTTCCAGATCTCCAAAATTTCTTGGACAATCATTCCAAGGCGTTTGAGACTCCCAAAGGGCTCCCACCTATGTTTGATCATTATCATGCTATTAATTTGATTCCAAGAAGTGTTCCTCTAAACATCATGCCTTACAGATATCCATATGTTCAAAATAGTGAGATAGAACATATGGTTGCAGAAATGATAGAGGCTGGTATAATTCAACCTAGTCAAAGCTCTTTCTCTCCTCTAGTAGTATTGCTGCATAAGAAGGATGGGTCATAGTGTATGTGTCCATATTATAGGGAGGTCAACAAGATCAATATTAAATATACACTTTCCATCCACTTCATTGATGAATTATTGGATGAATTACATGGAGAAATTTACTTCATGAAGATGGATCTTCGTTCTGAATATGGCCAAATAAGAATGAAGATTAAAGACGTTTCGAAAAATAGATTCAGAACTCATGAGGGTCATTATGAATTTTTTTCCATGCATTTTTTCATTACTAATGCACCTTTCACATTTCAATTAATGAAATCCATTTTCAAAACCTTCCCTAGAAAATTCGTGTTAGTATTTTTTGATGATATACTAATCTATAACATGTCTTCAAAGGATCATGTTCAACATTTTGCAAAACCTCAAAATTTTTCTTTGGAGCACATAAGGAGGAATATTTGGGTCATATTGTATCTGATGAGGGTGTTAAGGTAGACCCTAAAAAAATTAAATCTATTAAGGAATGGAAAATTCCCACAACCATAAAGTATCATTGAGGATTTATGGGTTAACAGGGTATTATCGAAAGTTTGTTAAGAATTATGGGAGAATATCGGCACCTATCACATGATTAGTGAATAAAGATGAATTTTCATGGACTCTAGAAGAAAATAAGGCCTTTCAACATCTTAAAGACGCAATTTTCCAAGCATCGGTCTTAACTACACCAAACTTCACAAAAAAAATTATTGTGGAATGTGATGCCTCGGGAGATTGAATTGGTTCAGTTTTAATGAAAGAAGGAAGATCCATTTCTTTTGAAAGATGTCCAATCAAAGGAAAGTATTTACAAAAACCTATTTAGGAGAAGGAAATGTTGGAAACACTACATGCACTAAAGAAATGACAACCTTACCTAATAGGAAGACACTTCAAGGTAAAAACAGATCATGATAGTATTAAATAATATTTGGGACAGATATTATCTTCAGAAGAGCAAAACAAATGGGTCTAAAAATTTTGGAGTTATCACTTTGAAATCATACACAAAAGAGGGAAGCAAATTGTTGTTGTAGATGCACTCTCAAGCAAGGATGAGGATGTAGAAGCATTGTTTTGTCCCATTTCTATTATCCAACCTGAGTGGATAACCAAAGAAAGGGATGACTAGAAGAATGATGAAGAGGTGTGGACACTCATTCAAAATTTGCAGCAAGATCCTAATAGGTATGAAATATTTAGGTGAAAAAATGATTCACTATGGTACAAATATGACTTATATCTTTGTAAGAATTCTCAACTCAAACAAAATATTATTTTGGAGCTACACACCTCTCCTTTAGGAGGGAATTAAATATTGTTAAAAACTTACCATAGGGTCAAGAAGGAATTTTGTGGGATGGCTTTAAATCTGATATTCAAAAGTCTATAGCAGAATTTTTGGTTTTCCAACAAAATAAAGTTGAGACAATTAAGACCTCGATTCTGTTACAACCTTTATTCATTCATAGGTTTACCCAATTCCAAAGGAAATATTGTCATCATGGTTGTAGTTCATATACTTACCATTTTTTCACACTTTTGTGCATTATCTCATCCATTTAAATCGAGCACAGTTGTTATTTCATTTATGGAAACAATTCAAAACCTACATGGAAACTAACAAATTATTGTAAGCGACAAAGATCCCATTTTTACAAGAAATTTTTGAAAGGAATTTTTTTCTTGTTTGCGTACTCAAATAGCTCATAGATAATCATATCATCCTCAACTTGATGGGAAAATTGAGATAGTGAATAAAGATTTGGAAGGATATCTTCGTTTCTTTGTATCTAATAAACAAAAAACAATGGCTGAAGTGGTTACCTTTGGTTGAATGGTGGTATAACACTTCCTTCCATACTTTAGGAAAAATGAACCCATTTATGGCACTTTATGGATATCATCGAACATCCGTACAATCATATTTAAGATACAATTCTAAGGTTCAACCATTGGAATATGAGATTAAGCATGAACAACATGTTCTCCAAATGTTAAAGAATAACCTAACTTTAGCGCCTCATCAAGTAAAACAATAGGTAGATCAACATCAAAGCGAAAGAATTTTTGATGTAGGTGACTGGGTATTTTTACGGCTACAACAGTACAAAAAAATTTCCCTCAACCAAGCTAAGAAGGATAATAAATTATCACCAAAGTATTATGGTCCTTACAAGGTGTTGCAAAATATTGGTACTATGGAATAAAAATTGGAGCTTCCTGCATCTTCCCGAGTGCACCCAGTTTTCCATGTTTCATGCTTAAGAAGGGTGTAGGTGACAAGCTCCCAGTTCAAACAATATTTCTAGAACTTGAAAAGGAAGGAAAAATCATATCGGAACCTGAAGTAGTCATGGAAACAAGAAATCAATAGCTACAAAATCGATCAATTTCAAAATATGTCGTCAAGTGGAAGAAATTACCTGCTAAAGATTCAACATGGGAGAATGAAAATTTTATACAGAAGAATGCAGAACTACTAAATAATTTATCACAACACTTTTCTTAAGGAGAGAGGTATGTTAGGTTCCCATAATCTAATGTATAACCCTTATTGTTATTTTTGTGCCCATGTAGTCTCCATATTGTTAATATTGTGCCCCATAGAGGTCCACTATTGTTATTGTTGTGCCCTTACATTATATTTTTTATTACAGCTAGGATTATATTATGACCCCTTGGATTCCTCTATATACAAAGGAGGTTTTTTCATTTGAATCATACAAGAATTTTTCATTTATGTAATGTAAAGAAGGTTCCCCGCTCGAAAACGTTGATTTCTAAGTCATTGATCTATATTTTCCTATATTTTGTGATCTAGGTTAATAACATGACATATAACATCTTACAATACATGCACCGACATCATCATACAACAGATACACCTACACCAACATAACACATATACTGCTACATCGTTAGTAAAATAAAACAAAATACATACACCTACATCTGGTGTAGAACACAACATAATACATATACATATACATTTTACAACAGAACGAATACACATGTCACAATACCAAAAATACACCATGCACATATACAATATTTCATGCACGCAACAGAACATGTATGGAATGCACACAATAACACATGTATATGAGTACCATGTTCACAACATGTACATTGTACCAAATGTATAGAAAAATACATGCACAACATGTGCACAACATCACATGTGCATGGCACCACCTACACAAGGTGTACATGTCGCAAAATGTACACTACACCATATGTACAATGTGTATGCATTAAAACATGTAAACAAAACCATATGCTTGACATGTACATGACAACACATGTACACAGTGCCAGATGCACGATAAGTACATGGCACCACCTGCACACCGCCCCAAATGTACAACATGTACACAACACCACATGCACACAACATCACATGTACAATCATGCATAGATAAAAATATGTACATAGCAACATATGTACAAGACACACACAACACATTTGTACATAGAACTACATATACGTCATGTACATAGCACCGTATATCCAACATGCACAAAACACCATATTCACATAACAATGCATATCCAACATGCACACAATGCAGTATGTTCACAACACTGGTTATTCAACATGTAGATAACACCACCTACACGTAGCATTAAATATGAAATATACACACAAGACCATATATACAACAAATGTACACCATCATATGTACACAATACTACATGTACTACATGTACACATCACCACAGGTACAAGCATTGAATATACAACATGTGCAACATATACACCACAGTAGTAATGCACTTCCATAAACTACACTGTACTTACCAAGAAACCTTTCTTCTAGTGCCTTTCCACTATCCATGCCTATCCTAACATGCCACAGGTCACACTACTTTCACTTGTCCAATGTACTGCTCATCTTTACCTATCCATAACATAAACATAGGAATAGTATATGCATACAATATTAAATCACATCAACATGATACCAACCTCATATATTTTTCAAGGCTACTCTACCACTTGATTCCTCATATTCGGAACCTCTTTATTCCATTCACCTGCATAATAAATCATTCCTCTACAAGAATGATCCCTTACAACCCTATGAGATAGTGACATAGATACATACAGACATACATATATAAACATTGACATAAAAAAATCATCATCATATTAGACAATGACATACACACACACACACATATATACATATAAATATATATCATCGAACAACCATAATCCATGATGACCCTGTCAGACATGACATGCACACATACATACTGTATACATATATAAAAACCAGCATAATCATTATCATATCATAATTAATAGATAGCATAAGGTCAAGCTTAAGATTACTTCCTTTATCCGTGCACACCATTGAAAACAAAAGTTCCCACATGTTCTCTCTTGTGTTCCTTTTAGGCTTTTCCAAGCTTAAGACCTTTCTCCAGCTAAGAAACTTAATGGATTTTTCTCTCTCATCCATTAATATTATCTAAAATTTCATTCTAGAATTCTTATCATCAAGGGATTATCCAAAGCTCATTTAACAATGAGATTTTTTTTATATATATTTATTTGGAAAGAATCTCATTTCTAGGTGTTCCATTCCCAGGTACATTCATCCCATTATTTCAATTATTAATACATATTCATTTACGTAATTATTCCAATATTTTTCGTAGTTTTGCCTCCATTATTTCTAACATGAATCAATCTAACCAAAACAATATTACAAAAATGGAGGGGTATTACAGTCTGTATACAAAACTCAAAAAATCTGAGTTTTATAAAGATGAGATACAATATTTGGGATATGTTATTTCTAAGGAGAGATTAGTTATGGATCCCGAAAAGGTTAAGGCTATCATGAATTGGTCCATACCCAAGGATCTATCATCATTTATATCAATTATGGTTATTTCACTATATTATCGAATATTTATAGAAGACATTTGAAGATTGTCTTACCCTATCACTTCCCTGCAAAAAAAGGGTGCAAATTTTGAATTGAAAATGAAATTTCAAGAATGGTTTAACAAGAAAAAACAATTAATAACCAAATCTCCCATACTAGAAATTGTAGATAAAAATAAATAATTCACTATTTTTATAGATGCATGTTTGGAAGGCCTTGGAGGAGTATTGATGCAAGATAATGAGGTAGTAGCTTATGGGTCGAGGAAGTTGAAATTACATGAGAAAAATAATGCAATGTATGACTTAGAATTGGCAGCAGTGATACATGCTCTTAGAATGTGTAGACACTACCTATTAGGAAAAAATTCACTCTGGTAACTGACCATATCAATAAGAAATATTATTTTATCCAACCTGATTTAAATGTTGTGCAAGAAAGGTGGTCGGTATTCCTTAGTGACTTTGAGTTCAAGATAAGAAATATAAAACGGAAAGAAAACAAACTGGCAGATGCTCTAATAATACATGCTCATGTTGTGTTAATAAATTTTGTTAGTAGGGTGAGTACATATTTTATCTAACAGATTAAGAATAAAATTCAACAAGACCCTCAATATTTAGAGATTCAGAAAAAATTACAACAAACATAAATTTCAGAATATGTTGAAAATGAAGAAAAATTACTCACCTACACAGATACGTTGTATATTCCTAATGTGAGCACATTGAAACAAACAATATTGGATGAGTATCACATGACACCTTATGCAAGTCATCCCGAATATCAGAAAATGATCACTACATTAAGGAAGAAGTTATTTTGACCATGTATGAAGAAATATGTGGTAGAATATTTAGTGAAGTGTATAGAATGCCGAAAAGTAAAGGTAGAGCATCAACATTTTTCTGGATTACTAAATCCCTACCGATACCTGAATGGAAGTGGGAAGTAATTTCAATATATTTTATCATAGGATTACCATCAAAAAAACTCCAACATGATTCTATCATGGATTTAGTATATGTTTTGACTAAGGAAACACACTTTATACCAATCCAATATATGTTTGGGATAGCCAAAATTTCTAGTGTTTTCATGAATGACATTTTTTGCCTACATGGGGTACCCAAGGTAATTGTGTCAGATAGAGACGGAAAATTTACCTCTAAGTTTTGGAAAGCATTATTTGGTGTTATGGTAAAGAAATTAAATTTTAACACTCCATAGAACCCTCAGACGGATGGTCGCACCAAAATGAATAACCCTATTCTTAAAGATATGCTAAGAATGTATGTTATGAACCAACCTACCAAGTGGGAGGATTTTCTGCATTTAGCAAAATTTTCTTATAAGAATAACTACCAAGCTTCTATTAAATGAGTAATTTTGAAACTTTATATAGAAGCATATGTCATACACCCAATCATTGGGGTTAGTAAGAAGATAAACTAATATTAGGGCCAGATGCTTTGCAGGAAATTGAACAAAAAGTGCAGAAGATATGAGAGAATATAAAAGCAACACAAGATCGACAAAAAAGTTATGTAGACAAGAAAATGGTTCATAAATAACTAAACATTAGGAACCATGTATATTTGCAGGTAAAAACTTGGAAAATTACTCTAAGAACAATAACTCGTGTAAAGTTGGCATGACAATTATGTGGGCCTTTTGAAAACCTAGATAGAAATGCGCCAGTGGTATATTGGCTGGCTCTTCCTAGCCATATGAAAATTCATAAATTTTTTCATGTGTCCTTTTAAAAAAATATGTCCATGACAATTATTATTTAATTTATTGGTATTTTATATAGGTGGAACCCAAAGGATATTTTCTGCCAGAGCCACTCTACATCTTGGAGTGGAAAGAGGTCGTGCTACAGAACCGCATCGTTGCTCATATTAAATTGTAATGGAATCACATTGCACCTGACGAGGATACTTGGGAGCTGGAGGACATTATGAAGGAAGAATATCCATAACTATTTCAATAAAGAAACAAATTAATAATCAAACATTGAAGACAATGTTATTTTTGAGAGGGGGGAGATGTAATACCCCTCTATTTTGATGGAAATATCTTTATTTTTATTTTACATAGGACTATTTAGTATGTTTTCTAGTAAGCCATGATAGACTCGATTTTAAAATATTAATGTATTTAATAAATAAATTTGAGGAATAAATATGGGAAATGATGGTAAATATATTTGTATAAACTTTGTATAAGATATACTAGCCAAATATGAAATATATTCATATTATGAAAAATTCCTTATAAATAGTGAGTTGGAGAGAAACACTAGGGAAATATCTATGGGAGAGAAAATAAGGCTTTAAATTAAAAAAAATAAACAACCTAGGCTAATGGGTTGGAAGAACCCTAAAAGGGAGGAGGCTCCCAAGGAAAACTCAGCTAAAATTTCATCTATAGGATACATGATTGGAATCATCAAGGGGGTTTTTGGTTCCAGACAACACTTCTTTTCAAGGTGGGAGCCAGTGGATGTTGGTTCAAGGTTGGGAGGAAAACTTAGTTCCAAAAATATTTTATAGCTAAGACTTCACATAGAGGTTTTTCCTAATTGTCCTTGTTATTATTACAGGTTTTTTTTATGATTATTGATTTGTTGTATATGAAGAGGGGAACATGTATGAGAATGGGTTTTATAAACATGTCATAATTGTATTAGGAGTAAGTTTAATCTTTGTAGAAATGATTAAATTTCCTTATAGGGAAAAATGTAAATTTCATGACCGCGCTATGAAATGTTGATTCTAGAAAATTTAGATAATATCATGCATAGGAAATTAAAAAAAAAACAATATTGGTGAAAGGAATGAATTCTGAAGAAATTTTGAGGCTATGACTATGAATGATTGAGATAACTAGCTAAAATACCTAATCTAATACTATTTAATGTGATTTAATGCTTTTGTTCTAGGCCTTTAGATTTGAATATCAATTGTCAGGGACTAGTAAATAATCACAAAGTGAAAATAGAGTCTCTGGATAAATATGTACTTGGATGGTGAGAATAATTTCCTATTGAGATATGATGCATGTTAATTATACATGAGTTGTATAAGTTTTCTAAGTTTATAGGCATAAATCAGATTAATAATTTGAAATTAGCATTTTATGAATGGAATTCCATCAGTAATAGTATCCATGTGAGTTTTTAGTGGACTCGATTTATGAGAATGACACTTTTCTCAAAATCCTTAGGTAACCAGTAATATTAGTATTGGGTAGCACCAGCTTAGTTTAAATTCTTTCAGAAAATTAAGGGTAAGTTGTATGCAAGAAAACCCTCATACTATACCCCCATTGAACCCAAGAAGCATTGGAAGTTAAATGCTCATAAATTATTGCAATACTGTAAGTTAAACTCTTACCATTGTAAGTGGTTTGGAGTAGCAGAAACAAATTATATTTTTTTATCAGCCTTAGTAACTTAGAGGGAGGTCACACAATTACAAACAGAGAGTACATGCATGGTTATCCAGTATACTGTATTAATTTAGAGAGTCTATAGTATGAAATTGATAAAGACTGTATACATTTTTCCAGAATTGAGAATAAGGGAGGAAAATATATACCATAGTATCGGACATAAAACAAACAGATACACCTTATATACTTAGAAATCCCAAATTTGAGAAAGATATATTGAAAATACACACATACAAAAATTATGATGATTTTTGGAGTTAACATAGATTCAGTAAGGTATGAATTTAACAAGTTCTGCCATAAACATCGATTGGTTATATAAAACCTTTAAAGGAAAATTTAACTAGAGAAATCAAGAATAGGTCCAGTTGAAAACATGGATGTAAGAAAAAATTTCATACAAAAGTGTAACAACTTGTGGAGCACACAAACTAAATGGATTTAATTTTAAATAGTTGAAAAAAGAACCATTATAATAACCCACAAATTGTATGCTAAACCAATATTTAAATAGAGAAATATCCATTGAGGAATGATGAAAAAATTTAAGATAATAATTATGAGAGACAAGTGTGACTCTAACTTTGACACAATAGATTCATTACCATATGTTCTAAAAAAGCTGAAATAGAGGAAAAATAGACAATTGTCTTTTTGTGTGAGTGAACTACATGTAAACAATAGAAGCATGACAATTTTCAAAGCCTTATTAAGAAGCATAAATTCAGTACATCATGATTAAACCAAAACTGGGATATTTCTTGATAAATTCAAACTGTAATAAAACCATAACAACAATCCTAAATTTTTGAAGAAAACATGTATACAGTTGTGGGTATATGAAACGACGAACCATTCTTGGGAATATGGGTTGCACACCATTACCCTCAGGCCAAAAATTTGACAATGGAAAGACTTTGTCAAGAGAATAACATTTAATGTGGTTGAGGTTACCTGGATAGGAAGTGAACTGAGACGAGGTTCATAATCCTTGCTACCTGAAGAAATGAAACAAAAAAAACAACAGATAACCTTTAACAAAGAATGCATAGGAAAATTAATTATGAATGAGGATAAAATCAGTACAACCAAAAAACATCACCTCTAAACCCTCTTTCCATATATATTCTGGCCATACAATTATGATAACTCATGGTATGAATGTTGGACAAGAAATTACCATGATGGTACAAAGTATCACCAAAAAAGGGGAAAATGAAAACCTGAATGTCGAATGAATGACGAAATAGAAGGAGGGAGCAATTAAAAATTTAAAAGAAGGGAAATAAATATAGGAGAATTTTGTACCTGAGAAAAAGAGGGATGAAACTACAATTGAAAGAAAGCTTCTACCAACACATGAACTTTGAACCTATACGAAGAAAAAAATTAATTAAAACACAATCTATATGGAAAAAATAAACAAGTAGAGTGTCTTAACTGTGTGTCTTCCTTACCTAGTTTTTCACAACAGATCAGTCGGTACCATAGTTTGTGGCATTGAGTGCTAAAAAGCCATAGAAAATTATTTATGGAGGCAAAGTATAACCCTCGCAGAGCCACAACAAGTGCAAAGAAATGAAACAAAATTAGAGATAGGCAGGCGAGGGTAGGGTTTCTAAAAAACCATGGTTCACCTTAGATCTAAACCTGACACATTTGTGACCCTTAATCCCTTCCAGTACCTAGATCACGATGCATAGATGTGAAGGGTGAGAGTATTCAGATGGGAAGCGTCAATGTGGACATAAGTGGTTGGTTAGAGTCATGAGTGGAATCACACTCCTAAACCCCACAATACACCTCGAGACCATAGCACATGTGAATCATTTGAGCATGGGAAAATGAATCAATGTATGGTTCACATTGTAACAATAGTAACTTAAGTGTTTAGGATAATACCTCTTTAATGGAGTAAATAAAACACACAATCCAACAAAATATCCACACTTATATATGTATGACCAAGGGTTATTAAACCAAAATACCATATGGTATACCAAACATACACTTCAACATAACAAGTTTTATTAACAATACATATTTCATAGCAAACTGTGAAAAATGTACAAACGTAACTTTAAGGAACCCATGATATGATAATAAAAAGAATTAAACATATGACCTTTACCTAGGATACATAGTTTATATAAGAGGAGTACAACAATATATATATATATATATATATATATATATATATATATATACAACCTAATAATTTAATAGCTTAGGCATATGACAATATGGTTTGTTATTAATATCTGAAAGATTTATAAAAGAGAATTTTACATGTCAGACAGTTATTGATAGTTGTAAAAGGCTAGGAGGACTTAGGTTGATGGCAGTTTCCTACCCAAAGTGGTTGATTACAATTTCCTACCCATATTTCCTCTCCTTATACATATATGATATCAGTAAGGGAAATGATTTGGAAAATATGGTGAAGAGGGGAAAACTATTGAAAAAACTTTGTTGATTTTGGAGCCTAAAGAAGGAGGCCCAAAAATTCCTCATAGCTGGGACGTTGTTGGAGGAATAAGAAGAAATATGCCAAGTGGAATCATGTATTGGACCGTTTGTGGTCATTGAAATTATTGAGATGTTTTGCTAGTATAATTCTAGACTGGACCTGGTATGGTCTTCATCAAAGAACTGTCTAAATGTGAAAATGAATTGATTTGGTTGTAGAAACTAGTTCCCAATTGTTGGGAGGAGCATTATTTTTCCACTATGGTTCTCATAGTAAATAAAATTAACTAATCATTTATGTGTTTTGTTAAAAAAAAAATTTCCATATAATTTTGTAAATATTTTATTTACATCTTGACAGGAAAGGAGCGTAGTGATCGGGAAGGAATTACTGTAAGTGTAAGTTATTTTATTGTATTACTATTTTTTTTAATGTCTTAGCAAGGGCTATGACAGTATGCACATGGTGCATGTATTGATAATTTCGATGATTTTAGAGATAGGTGCTCTCTGGTAGTTCTGGAAGTACTGTGCGAATTTATTTAACGAGAGCTAAGACACTGTGCACGTGGTGCAATGATTTTTCAATTTTTTGATTAGAGGGCTGGTGCTCTTTGATTACTTGTGGAAGTACTATGATAAAATATGGTTGGACATTTCATGAATGGTTTATAGTAAAAAGTATTTAATTTTATTGAAAATATTTTGATTAATGTGATTATGTTGGATTTTTTAATCATAGATTACAAGGTGCTTGTTGTTGGGTTGTTAAACCATTGGATCACTTGTGTAAAAGTGATCATGAATTCCAAGAGTAATTGGTAATTAATGGTAAGTTGATATAGATATTTTGCTTTTTTTATATGAATTTGAATAATGGCTAAGTGGTTGAAAATATAAATTGAATATTTTTGCAGCTATGGATGCCTATGACTATTGATAAAACATTATTGTTGCATTTAATATTATTAACTGGAAATGAAAATCCTTCATTTTTAAGGGAAATTATTCCTTTTTTTTTTTTTATTGTTATATCCTAAGTACACGTCCATGATGAGCACCGACGAAAGTTTTCTCTTTAATGGGGAAGTATGTAATATCCCAATCCAGCATACATGGCATATATGTTTTATTAACATGAAGCATATTTTTTCCTTACTGTCAGTGAGTGTATCCCAATAATTCTTTAGGCTTTTGTGGATTTTCTTTCTGTGTAAATAATTCAAGGAGGTTCTCTCCCATCCATATTGGTTTTTAATATGAAGGAGATGAGATAAATTGGAAAAAAAATGTAGTTCCATGTCTCATGAATGTGTGTAGAGTGAAAAAAAATCACAGTGCAGTGATTAGACAAAATTTATAGTGATAGTGAGACTCTATAATCAATGTTCACAATAAAGTGTCCCACCTCAAACTCTAACAAATTCCACGCTAGAGCTTGAATGAAATGGGTACTTATGACATTCTGTTATGAAACCAACTCAAAAATTAGAAGAAAGGGGAGATCAACAACTCAAAAGTTATCCACTTCAAGGGGGAAACCTCCTCTACATTAAATAAATGAACAATTCTTGGATGACACAAATGTTAAAACCTCCTTTCTATATATAGGAGTCCATGAGGTCACAATATAATCCTAGCCAACCTAACAATAATAATGTAAGGGCACAAAAAAAATAATAGTGGGATATTATGGGGCACAATAATAACAATATGGGGACAACATGGGTACAACAATAACAATAAGGTGGATACACTAAAAACAATAAAGGACTACATTAGTAATATAGGGCCGTAACATTCCCCTCTCCTTCAAAAAAAAATTTCCTCAACGCTTGAGTAGTTTTGGACTCATCTATATAAAATAATCATCTTCCCATGTCGAATTTTCAGTGGGTAAGTTCTTCCACTTGATGAGATACTCTAAATTTGATCGATTTCGTAGCTATCGATTTCTTATTTCAATGATTTCTTTAGGTTCCAATATGATTTTTCCTTCTTCGTCAAGTTCTAGAAATATTGTTTGAACTAGAATTTCATCAGCTATAACCTTCTTTACGCATGAAACATGGAAAATTGGGTACACTCAGGAAGATGATGGAAGCTCTAATTTGTATGCCATAATACCAATATTTTGCAACTCCTTGTAAGGAACATAGTACTTTTGTGATAATTTATTATGCTTCTAAGCTTGCTTTAGGGAGTTTGTTTGTATGGTTGTAGCCATAAACATAGCGAGTCACCTACATCAAAAGTTCTCTCACTGCAGTTTTGATCTACCTATTGTTTCATTCGATTCTGTGCCAAATTTATGTTATCCTTTAAGAGTTGGAGAACTTGTTGTTTATGTTCGATGTAGCGGGCTACACTAACAACAATAATGGAATACACTAGTAATATATGGCCCTTACACTTTCTAGCAATAATATTGATTCTAAAAGAAAAGAGTTCAACCCAGAGGAGGAGGTGTTGGGGTTTATTTCATCCTTGGGATCCGAGAGAAGCTTAGAACGTGTTGTAGCATTGTGGTTTGGTGCAAATTTTTTGAGCATATGAGTAGATAATTTTAATAGTTTCTTGGAATATTTATATAGGTGCACACTCTCTTACCTTAACCCTTTCACTTGAAATTAAATATGCGTCCATTTTGAATGATATAATAATTGCATTTTGCTTCCTGTGTCTTGATGTATGACAGTGAAAATTAGATACTTAGATATTTGAAAAGAAAAGGTAAAATATTTATTCATAATTAATTTAAATATATATATATATATATATATATATATATATATATATATACACACACACATCGGGTTGTATACTCCAACCTTGGTAGGGTAAATTACATGAATACACACACAATGTGTTATTCTCGTTTGGCTTGCAAGGGATACTATTTTATATATATAGGGTTGCAAAGGAAAAATTAATACTAATATTAATAACCTTTAATAATATATTACCAATTCACTATGATAATAAAATAGGCATAGCATTGCAATGATTAATGCATTTAAGTTTTAATTTCACAAAAAAATAGAGAAAGATGTGGTTTAATTAATGTGTAATATTATGTATTTTCATATGCATAGGCTTTCTCCCATAACACTAAAGCATGCATATGAACTTTTGTGTAAAACATAAATAAAAATGTAATTTCCTTGAAAGAGAATATGTTGTTATCTCCCTAAAATTATTGAAAGAATGTATATTTACATATCATTTCACTTCTTGAAAAAGTAACATGTGTTTTAATGTTTTAATTTTGTTAAAGTTAATGATATTCTTGGATACAAACATGGTAAAAGTAAAACTAATTATATAGGTGTTCAGTAAAATAATGCACAAAATTATCATTTGCATAAAATATTAGCCACGTTATTTTATAAACACTGCATGGTAAAAGATAAGTTAGTTGTACTAATTATTAGGAAAGAAAGCAAGTGATTTCTTATGCATTAAGCAATAATAACCAGGATTATTTTCTTGGAACTTTCTTATGAATCATGTTGACCAGGTGCCCAAAATTATGCTCAAAAATAAAAGTTTTTGGGTCGGTGTGGCACCTAAACAACTGCGTATATCTCGTTTTTATAAATCCGACACAACTTGTTTCGCAGAAAACCAACACCATATGCTCTTAGAAATGTGTTTTGTCCACTTGGTCAAATAAAATTCCTTTTTTTAAATTTGAGGGACGGCCTAGTCAACAGTCTGTACTGCTAATTGGGCATGCCTATGTGCCAGGGTTACTATAAATTTGATTTTTTCAAAAGGGGTCTTCATGGTCAAATGGTTTGGTGCCAAGTGGCACTTATTTTCTGGTTTCAAATGGTTGAATTTCATTTGTGGTTTGGTGGCCAACCATAGGTAGCCACATGGCCTAGCGAGGGGCTGCCATGTCACAACCCAAGGGCCACCAAAATTTTTGGTGCAAGTCTGAGAAACGAAATTTGTCAAACCTGTGAAAAATGAGTAACAAACGCCAAGCCATACCGTCAAACCCTGTGCCATGATTCATTACATATAACGTATTCTCTATGGTTTTGTTTTAACATTTTTGGCATGTTGGGGGAAGCGGGACAACTTCTAGCCCCATCCCTCATCACCGCTAGAGCCGAGACCACAGGCAAGAGGCTCGCCTCACTCACCCATTCGTAACCATAAACTTAACACCTACCAACGAAGATGACATGTTACCGGAATGTGGAAGACCCAGATAGGAACCCTTTGGGAGTTGGAACCGCTAGCCCTAACCTTCAATCGAAGGCCGCCATATGTCCTCACATCTGATGTTAATTCTGTCAGTTAGCCCTAACCGCCGACGCATACATAAAAAAAATTGTTTTAAAAATATTGGATATGTTTTGAAATCTGATTTTTATGTGTTAGACGGAAAATTAATGCCCTGACAATTTTGCCCCATTTTTAGCAAAATTGGTGCTTCGGTAGGTATTTTTGCAGCGAAATTATGGGTTTAGTCCTAGATTTTAGGGAAAATGTGGAACAAATAGTGGATAAACTAGGGGAAGTCATAACTTCTCCAATGTTTGGCCAAATTCGATGCATAAAGAGGCTACACATGCATTTTTGGGCATTCTGAATCTGATGGAACAGGTTTCATAGTTGTTTGAGGATTATAAATACATGTAATCACAGTTTTGAACACAATAGAAGAGGGACAATCCATTAGAAGTTGGACCAAGGAGACATAGCCCAGGTGGGGTGAACTCCTTCATCATATTGTGTTGTGTGACTGTTTATGGCGATGTTCATGTATGTTATATGTGGATGTTAAATTTTTTTATTATGCTAATTTTCCCATGAAATTAACATAAAAACACATAAAAAATCATATTAAACTTGCAATTACCCTCTCAACCCTCAAGAACTTTCCTTATATTCTAAATTGGATCTTAGCACAACAAAAATAATATTCCCATTCAGATCAAGTTTGTATCAGAGAACTAGGTTTACATTTGCAAGGAGGTTTAAATTGTTTTGAAAGTGTTTAAATTCTGACAAGGTTGAAGCTCAAGATAGGAGAAGGCAAGATTATGGGTGCAGGTTCTATAGTTGGAGCAAGGAAAAGGATGGAATAGTGCCACAATTTCCACCACAATATTCACCTCCATTTGTAGTAGAAGCTTCAGTAATCATGTCTCAAGAAGAAGGAATTGATAACATGATAGAGGATGAGAAGGCTTTTTGGAAGGCTTTCTTTGACATGATAGAGATTGTGAAGGTCCTCTATGAAGAGAGGAACACAAGGTTGTAGGGTGAAATTTATTGGCCTCCAAGAGGAGAGCATTCCCCATGAGGAGGACGTAATGGAAATGGTCTTCAGCCTCCATCTACTCCACCATCATCCTCACCACCATATTCATAGTCATATTCATCCTCTTACACTATGACAACCCTTACACATACTCATCAACCTACCTCAAAACGAATTCATAAACAAACCTTGTTAAAAATTGATATTAATTTTGAGTTTCCTATGTATAATGGTGAAGTGAATGTAGAGACTTTGGAATTTGGTTTGCCATTTATAGGTCTATTTCAGAATTCAAAACCTTCAAGATGATGATACAAAGATACAACTAGCTTCCTTGGGATTGGATGGTGCAGCGATAGTATGGTGGGAAGCCAAAAGACAAGATGATATAAATAAAAATGCTAATATGTCACTCTCATGGCCAAATTTCATTGCTACAATTAAAATAAATATTACCCTCTAGCATATATGCAAAAATCCATCATGAATTTTCTGAGCTATAGAAACCTTAAGGGTCAATGTGTGTAAGATTACACCCAAGAATTTAGAAAAAAAGCTCTTGTGATAAGTGTTGATTTTCATTCACAAGACACATTGCTGAATTATATTAGGGGTTTATATATTTACCTAAGGCATATTATCCTTATGTTCAATTCCACTAGCCTATATGAGGTTTTTGTGCAAGCCCACCACCTTGAGGCAAGAGGGAAAAATATTCCAGAAGAAGGTAAAAGGAAGTCATTTAAGGGTGGAGAGAAAGGAAAGGGTTTCAAAGGAAAGGGAAAGTAAAATATATCCATTAAAAATGAAGGAAAGAAAATTACATGCGAACATTGTTCTAAATATGGTCATGATGAATACCATTGTTGGAAGCTTCATCGAGAGATGAGACCTAAGAAATTCAAAAATAATGCAAAACAAAATATAGCTGCAACGACTCAACTAGATTTAGGATCTGACTGGGGTGATGAAACTGAAATTATAACCATGGGTATGAATGGAAAATAATCCATTTCTAGCACTAGTTCATCAAATTGTCAGACTACTACTCCAAATGAAGAAACACGAACTAAATTATTTCATGTGAGGTTTATATCAAAACATAAAAAACTCGACACACTATTTGAAAGTGGGTCTCAAGTCAATTTTATAACTGAATATTTAGTGAAGAAAATTAATCTTGAAGCCATTACTCATCACAAACCATATCCATTGGGTTGGATATGAAATAATAAAAAATTGCAGGTTACAAGAAAGTGTATTCTTCTATTTGCAATGAAAGCAAACCTCATTGACAAAGTTCAATTAGATGTTCTACTGCTTGATATTTCAGGAACTGTTTTTGGTAGTTCTTAACTCTATGATAGAAAATCCATCTTCTATCACCATGAAAACAACTACCACTTGTTCAAAAATGGTGTGGAGTATATTGTGAGAGCTCATCACAAGAAACCAGATTTTTCAATACGTTAATGTAGGGCAAATGAAAAGACTAGTAAATTCAAGAAAGAAATGTGTGCTTCTTATCCAGTCAGATTTCAAAACATATCGCAATAAAAACAACTTCAAAACATATCCAATATATTGGATATATATCGCGATTATCAGAAAATACAATGCTAAACAACTTCTACAACTATCACAATAAACCCATAGGTGTAGTGTAACAGCTAAAGGACAGGTCAGCAACAGGAGTTGACAAGATCCAGTCAACGATACAATTGTATCAGCAGTTGGACAATGGGTTTGTAATAATAGAGTGTAACAACAGTTTGCCTGCAGGTTTGTAACAACAAAGTCTAACAACATCATGGTGTTAAAATCTCGTTGTAATAGCACACCATTAACTGCTCCTCTGTACCTCGTGCTTGGGATCTTTGGTGCTACAAATGACATTTGGAAAGAAAACACAAATACCATAGATCTTCTGCAAACATTCATCCTCAATTAGTCATTAAAAAGGCACGATATATCATAATAATTGATGAAATGACAGAGTAATGAAAATAAGGTGAAAAATCACAAGTTAGGATAGAAAGGTAAGAAAAAGAGGCAAATATAGTCCCATTGGTTATAGCCATGAGGAAAAATAGGAAAAAAATGCAAGAAAAGTGTGCAAAACTGGCACCCAACATCTCCCCCCAACTAAAACACTTGCATGTCCTAAGGCAACTCATCTCTCATGGGACTATCTCCAGTGCAGGTTGGTGAGATCATAAGTGCTAGCTGTATATTGGTCTGCAGACCTGTACCCCTGATTGGTCATCAGCTGCCATAACCAAGACTCTAACTCATAATTACTCTGATAATCCTCAACTAACATCTCGATCAAAGGAAAATTGAATCTCAATTTGAGCCACAAAGCACCAAGGGATTGTACGATCTGTGCATACGATGGTACATGTGTAACAACCACCACAAAATTATAGACTGATAATGGGTCCCCCTTTACTAGCTCAGCACTACTGGCTTCTATGCGTTTCAAGCACCCGATCAAGGCTCGACTCTTCATCATTGAGAACTGATTGAGGTAGAAGTTCACAATCTTTTTTCTGTAAGTGGTAGCCAGTTCCTTTATCCCAGGAGTACTCGACATTCTCCTGAATTCTCGTCTTAACTCGGCAACCCATCTCGGTTCTACCTGGAACCGTAATTTCATATTCTACTCATTAGCATCCATAGATTTGATGGGAAAATTCCACTCACTATGATTGTTCATGAAGGACACAAAATCTCACAACTAAAGATCCCCCATATAAGAAAATATTTTCACAACCATTTGCATATTTAGATATTTTGTAATAATAACTCACAAAGTAGCCTTTTCTCATCGAAATAAGAGGAATGGAATAGATATAAAAATGTGCGAGTGGAATAACATAAATAGGGTATCCTCCATAACGACTTTCATCTGGAATAGGAAGTAATGTTCCCATAGAAAAATAGGATAGGATGTGGAAGCTTGCCTACATCCTAGCAAATTGACGACAAGATCATTAAGTGTTTTCTTGTCTATAGTAAGATCCAAAACCTGCTACTGTAACAACAACAGTTGTTCCTCTTGTTTCTTTGAAGCTCCCTTATTCTTATAATTCTCCCACCCTTTCCTCAACTCTTTCATACATATTTCATGTAAGGTGTCTATCTCTCTCTAATGTTATTTCAGTGAAATCGTCCCCTCACGAAGGGACGTTTCTTCCTATTTCCAGTTTTGTAATTCAGAAATTAACAATATTTTCTCATAATTCTATCCTGAGATGGGACCTGGCTTTTCTTCTGCATTCAATATCCACATCAATAATGGGTGTAAAAGCCTCTTCTAAATGGGGTTGTTCCACCTCTGCTGTTGGTTCTTGTGTAACAGTGGCTTCCTTGGTGGGCCTTTGTGTGTTAGCCCCTTCGTTTCCACCTAGAGTAGCCTCTGTGTCAATTGTTGTTTCTTCTACAATAGGAGTGGCCTCCACAGGTTCTTGTGTGTCAGATTCTAGGTGAATTATTACAAGAGTCTCTACTTTAACTGCTGGTTTTTGTGTAAGAGAAATATACTTAGCAAGTTCTTGTGTAACAACCTCCTACCGTTCTGTTTCTACTTCCATTGGGCTGATGTTTTCTCTACAAACCTCATATCCCACTCTTGTTAGTTCTTGAAAACATGTCATGCATACAGACACCAATATTTCCTTCCCCTCAGATAATTGTTTCTTCAATTCCTCATTTTCCTTTCTTATATTTTCTAGTTTTAAAAATAAGACATGAGTTTCGTCCCTACTTGATGAGGAGGGTTTCATTTCTTCTTCTAATACTTCTGCTTATGTCTGCTTTCTGGCTATAGGAAAAGTTTCTGTAGTTATATTGAATTTCACCCTCTTTTTTGACTGTCTATCCCCAATTGGTTCATCAATAGATTCTTTCCCAATTCTGACTTTTGCAAGCTGAGTCTGAGTTTTCACTTCTACCTTACTTCCTCTTGAAGTCGTGTTCTGTTTCCCCTGGCTTGTCCTCAACCTTTTTTGCTTGAATTCTTCCCAAGTTTTTCCTTGCTGGCCTACGGCATCTAGCACGATTAATTTTATGAGTCTGTTATTGGTCACACATGCTACTGGGTGTGCTACTGTCTTTACTGCTACTGCCATATGCTTGATGTTCTCTAACAAGTAGAATGGAAGATTAATATTTTGTTCGTGCCGAAGGTGATTAAGTAGAGGAAAGTGATAGTTAAACACTATCATGGATATTCTTTCAGAAGTGATATATTTAACTAAACCTAGTGTGACATCTACCCAAGGATGAGGAAGCGAGTACTTGTCAATTCCTCTTCCTTTATTCTCCAGTTTTTCTTCTCCTTCTAAGAAGTGTTATTTCAATGAGGAGTCATTGTTTTATCTATTAAACCACCTTTGTCCCTCTACTGGAAATGTAGTCACCTGGGTAATCACCTCTTCAGTGACCTCAACTTGCAGGCCCCTAGCTCATGTTTGATTGTTGTTCAAATTCTAAGCGAATTCTATAGCCACCGCCTCGTCCGAGCCTTCTAGCTTCTGGAAATACTCAATCCATATAGCGTCTCTAAATATATGGTAGGCTTCTTGACAATTCTGCAAAGCCTCCATAGAATTCAGCTTTTGCCTAACCACTACTCCAACCATATTTCTGTTTGTTTCTGAATTCACTTGTTGCTGCTCAACCTCACTGTAATATCACTCCACTGCTCATTGCTTCACGGCGTCTCTGATTATCCCAATTGACGAGTTTGCAATGAGGATACAAGGTTTCAGTCGAGGAGGTTGATGTGAGGTGACATATTTTACGAATTACCGAATCGTACCCCACACTAATCTTTGTAAATGTCTCCTTATGGAAATTAATGGGTTTTATTACACATACTCTTTTCCAACGATATTTAGTCATCATTGGAATTTTTGTTATTAATTGGGTCCATGCATATTTGATAGAGGTTTATGACTACTGCTTTTTTCAATTATTTCAAGACATATCTCCTCCACTGCCTTCATGGTGATGGCCACCCACGACTGTCATGGGAATATCATTACTTCTGCCAATAATCACCAAATCATAAATGATAATGTTACCTTTTGAATAACATACCTAAGGTGATGTGGAGAAATATTTCGAATTGGCGACATTATTCTTGAAGTGCTAATGTTGTTGCATTTGGCTGGCATGATTATTGTTGTTATGGGATGAAACATAAGAAGAAATGTTCGTGGTTGTCGCCTGTTACAGGTTTAACAACCAGGACAACCCTTAGATTATTCTTCAAAAACATAGTAATTGAGACAAATTGGTACAGCAAATAAAATCAAATGAATACCATCATCCTATAAAAGGGATCAGGAAGGGAAGATGATGTTTCAGGGAGAAAAATATGGGTGTAACAGCCATAAAAACAGTGCTTTTTAGCTGTTACCAACTGTCTGACTATGCCACAGAAAGGGATTTTCACAGTTAGATTTATTACTTTTGTTTTATTTATTTATTTATTTATTTAAACATGTATAACAACTACCACAAGGGTTGTTTTCAATTACTGCACTTATTGGAATTTTAAATTTCAGGTTGCATAGAAGAATGTTCCCTTGCTGTCGTAACATGAATATCAGAGTTCGCGACATTGTTGACAAATGATTCCTTAAAAGTGGGTTGATGATATAACCTTAGAAGGTGCCCATTAACTAGTAATGGTATCTTAGCACTGTCGATGGTGACCAGTTGTACAGTCCCATTGTCAAATACCGTGTGCACTTCATAAGGACCTAGCCATCTGGTGGAAATCTTGCCTTTGAAATATTTGAACCATGAATCATACAAAAGAGCCCAAGCTCCCTTCTGGAACTTTTTATTCTTAATAAACCCATCATGCCATCTAGCTCTTTACAGTTGAATGATCTCTGTCTGTTGAATAGCAGCCAGTCATTTCTCTTCCAGCTCATTGAGTTGGTTCAGTCTTTGTGTCTGTGCCATACTCAAATCCGAATCGACCTGAAATTCTGTTATTAATGTTTTTATTTCAAAATCTATGGGGAATAGAGGATTCCTACCATACACCAATTCATATGGTGAGAAGAATGTAGCATTACTCCATGTTTTCCTATAATCCCACAATACCTCTGGAAATTTCTTGGCCGAATTTCTTCGGTGGCTGGCTATTGTCTTTGTTAAGATTCCCTCAATGATTTTATTGGTGCTTTCCACTTGACCATTTTCTTGTGGGTGATATATGAGATGTGAATTGAGCCCCCCCATTTATCACTATCTCTCTGAATATCCCAAAGCAAACAAAATTATATTCAAATAGGAATTCTGAAATAGCATGCTCTGTTGCTCTAGTTAGTTCCTTTGCTTTAACCCATTTTGTCACATAATCGGTGCAGACCAATATGTATGATTTTTACATTGATGAAGGATTAATTTTCCCCACAAGGTCTAGGACCTAATTCTCAAATGGTTCTATCACTATATGAATTTGTAATGACATCTCATCCGATTTAAGAGGCTAGCCCATCCTTTCGCAACAATCACATCCTTTTGCAAACTTCTAGGTATCCTAAAATATATTTGGCCAATAGGAACCTGTTGAGAGTACTTTATGTCCTGTTATAATGATCCCTTTTCAGAAATTTCAACAAGGTGCTCAACAGAAACATTGTATAAGTAAAATTGTGAAAAAATAACACATATCATGACTTTTATCCCCTTATTTATGTTGTATGAGACTTATATATGCAGTTTGATAAAAAAAAATCAGTTTAGACTCATTAAACAGATCTCCCAAAAACTTGACTAGCTAAAAAGCACCCAAAGAGGAAGGTTGCAGCCAAATGCAAGCGTTGCTTCAGGAATTCTGCAGTTTTAGTAGGTGTTCATAGGATATTAGCAAGGAGACTTATATTTCATTCATACAGAAACAAATCATCATTATGATAAAGCCTTTTCATTATACAGTATAATGCATGAGTCATTACAGCAATAAATCTTCAGAAAAGAGTGCAGGAACACATGTATATTTGCAGAATTGCTTCAATAGCATTATTTTTGAGGAGCTTCAGTAGCTAGAAATTACAACTCAGATCTAGGAAAAATCTGTGGATAAAAAATCAAATCTATATCAGATCTGGAAACTATACAATTTTCTCTTCAAGATCCACTTGGAATTTTGACAATAGCATGCATAAATAAGAGTAGATCTGAGAAACGAGTTACAGATCTGGAAACTGTTGCAGTAAATTTCTGAATATAACTTTCCATTACAATGGATTAGATTTTAACATAACATAGATCACCAAGCTAATCCATGGATCACCAAGTGGAAGGCAAAGCCCAGCATAAGATATCTTTGGTATAAACTATGAGCAAGACACCATGAAAGCCCTCATACATAAATAACGCAATGTACTCATGGGAACAATGTTGTAGCTCAAATGACATCGAAAACTAGTGTATAATTACAGATCAGAAGTACAAGAAGAAGAGACACTCTTTCAGGAGGTTAAAGAACACACTCCATGAGAAAGAGGCTCCAGAAATACACTAGATCTCTGCAAATCTAGACTCCCACTTGTTGCAGCTCACAAGACATCTCAACCCTCAAGATGAGCAGCACTGTAGTGTAATATGGAGCTTGGCCTCAAGCTTGATAGTTGTTCAATTCCGAAAGCATTCCTCCTGGAATCCTCAAAGGAAGAGGTGAAATCCCTGCATAGGAATTTCGGATCAATCCTCCACTAAACAGTAGAGAACGGTATTTTTCTAAGCAGACAAATACTCAGAAATATGATCAATCAACAACCCTCTCTTGCTGCCCTCCTTTTCCTTTTATAAGATGACAAAGCCTTTGCACACCCTAAACCATCTTGATGAGTTAGCCCTTTTCACATGAAAGGACTCCTTCTAGAACTGCGTTGTCCCTTTTGGAGATGCAATGAACCTAGACAACAATGTTGATTTGGTGAAGGTTTACCCAGTCTTTGGCTGAAACCTTTTTCACAACTTCAAGTGATTATTAACATGGCCCTGATTTGTCTTTATTCACATGGGCATTGATTTATTCAGACTTTTTAGGAGTTTTACATGTCCTCCTTTATTAATTTATTCATGAAACAAAAATTAAAACAAAATTGAATGTTCCTCTTGGCTAAGGCTAAGTGGGAACATTACAATCCTCCCCTTGAAAATGTTGCTTGTCCTCAAGCAACTGACAGGGTAAGAGCTGTATTTCTTCTCCTTCTCCATTGATGGCACCATCAAGGATCAATTTTTCATCATGGACCAAGTGCTTATCAAGACAATACATCAAAAATTGATTCTCTAATGCTAACATGATAGGGGCATAGTCCATCTTTTTAGGAATGTAAAACTCAATAGAAATAAACATGGGTGAAGCAATGTCACATCTAAAACATGTATCATGAAGTACAAGATGAAGTTCCATCCCATGTGGTACATATACATTGCCCATTTTTTTCCCATACAAACCCATAAACAATACCAATATATCATCTATGTATGGAAGCAAAATCACATATATGCAAACTGAAACTTGCACTTGAGGAGGTGGGTGACAATCCCGCATAAGATACCAATGCAATGAAATCCTTGTCTTGAGTAGATATGAGTGTGGTAAGTGGTACTCTCACCACATCTTTGTTGCATGGGTCACTTTGACATGGCTGAAAGTGATACCCAAGTTAGGTAACTTTGGGAAGAACCCATCATGATAGAGAATCTCCCTTTGCACCTCAAGGGAGTGGCCAGATTTAGAATTTTTATTTGCATGATCAATGCCATGAGATCTGCATGTAATATCACTCCTTGTAGGAGCCATGGCCTGGATACATATCGTAAGAGAATATTTCAAATTAGAGAAATAAACATGCTCCATAAGATCATATTCTTTACCATTCAAGTCTCCCACACACATGGAGTTAGACAGGGGCATTTCTCCTCTTTTAAGAGAAAAAAGAGATGGTTGAAATGAATCCTTCATAGATTCCCTTGGCTACCTCATATGTTCATATACATTACACTCTTATAAGTGTTGATGTCGTTCCTCCTTCATACCCTCCCAATTAAAACTCCTCATGGTTAGGGTGTAGATATTGGCTGACTGCATATAGCTGGAAAAGAAATCTTTGTGTGCTCTTTGTAGTATCTCTTGGTTAAGCTTGGAGGCTCGAGACAAGAATACTTTACCAAGATGATAGATGACTCCTTCATGGACCAAATAGCCTCCCCCTTGCTTCATGCCATCTAATATCATCCCAGTGTGAAGATATTTGGAGTACTCCACAAGGAGTTGAGATCTCCAATATGGATCTACACAGATCAACAAGGACAACACTGTTGATGCATATATGGGGGTGCTTACCTTGTTGTTGATTTCTTCTTTGACATTACACATGCCAAAACTGTTTGTGGGAAGGTTGATCCTCCCCTTTCCTTCCTCCCACAATGATGTATTTTTCTCTCCAATCCCTGCCTGATCTATTCTTGGAGCAGCACTTTGTGAGGCTTTCCCGACAAGATTAGAATCTAATGACACTCCAAGTGGCTTTCCATGAGGTGGGAATTTTCCTTGCAGCATTCTCATAAACATGAGAGAAGGAACTCTGAGATCCTTGTTTCCACTGTGAAAATCCATATCTGTTGTTTGTGTGGAAGCATTACGTGTGATATAAGTGTGCATGCCTTGAATTATTTGTGGTTTATCACTCTTCAAGTCCACCCATTCCATTTGCAAGGCCTTCCAATCAGTGGTAACCTTTCCCAAGGTAATAAACCACTGGACACCCAATATTACATTGGTGTTTGGTATGTCCACTACAAAGAAGTGATCCACCAAAGTGTAGGATCCCATAGTGACAGAAAGTGATGGAACATATTGCATGCACTGCATAGTTATATCTCCTGGGACCAAAGTAGAGAACCCATAAAATGTATCAGTGGGGATCCCTCTTCTTTGCACAAGGTGAGCATCAATGAAGTCGTGGGTTTCCCCATTGTTAATCATAATAGACACTCTCTGGTTCATAACTGAACCTTGTACCCTTAGGGTCAAGTACTTGGGAACTCCTCTCAAAGAAGCAAGAGTCCCACTTGTTGGAGCAAAGGCTCCTTCTTCATGCCTGGATGGTTTTTATCCTTCCTCCTCATCTTCACTAGCGCTGTCATCCCTCCTAGGTCCTTCACTCCCATCTTCCTCTTCAAAGTCTGAAAATAACTCTATGTAGTGTGCCCTCCCAGCAGCACATCTATGTCCCGGTACCCATGACTCTTGACAAGTGAAACACAATCTCTTTTTCCTCAACTCCCTCTGGAGATCAATGTCAAGAGGTTTCTTCAGTGAGCTCTCCTTCGGTGGAGTAGATTTCCCTTCTTTCCCCTTAGAAGAGTGAGGGGCTTTACTTTGGAAAGTTGTCTTTGCTCTTGGCAAGGCATCTTGGAGATCTCTAGCTCTCTCAATAGCATCATGCAAGGTGATGGGCTTGGTAGACTTAACCAACCCATGAAAAGGTTCCTCCAAGCCATCAATGAACATGTATACCCTCCTTGCTACCGAAAAATCAGGGACAATTACTGACGATCTCAAGAATTCAGAGATATAGGCCTTTGCATCTTCTGTTTGGTTCAACTTTTCCAGGCTTATAAAAGGTGCCTCAGGATATTTCTGATCAGATCTCTCCACTAGTATTATAGTGAACTCATCATAGGTAGAGACATTTCTATGTCCCAATGTAGATATTCCATGGAACCACCAGTTGTGGGCCTCACCCTCAAAGTGCAGCGCAACAATCTTGATGGTTTCTACTTCGGGGACTTTATTCAACCGAAAATAGATATCCAGCTTCTCCACCCATGCTTTGGCAGAAAAAGAGGATGATCCATCGAACTTGGGAAAAAATAACCTGCCCATAGTGTGGTGCCTCCCATGAAAGAAACCACCTTCTCTATATTGCTGCCATTGTCTCCTTCGGTCCTTGAGATGTCAAAAGTCTTGGAAGCTCAAGTTATCCTCGAACCTATGACTTTGTGAATCATACTCTACAAAGTAATCTTCAACGGAGGTTGGCTCTTGTATTCGTTCATTCTCTATAGCCAAGAAGGTACTCATAGTAGAGCGTTGTGAGGCCTGTGGAGCTTGGGGCAAGCTCACAGGTTGACCAATCCCATAATGAGACATATCAGAACTTTCTCCTTGGTGAAACCTCCCAAGGGATTCCCTCATTCTATCCACCCTCATCTATTTTATCTCCTTGGAGAGGTCTTTCATAGCCTCCAAGAGAGTTTTTTCAAACTCCTCTGCTTCCTTATCTTTATCATTCACAGATTCAGGGGCTTTCCCCTTATCTTGACCCTTGTCAAGATCAACAGTGGTGTAGTCATACTTTCTATGACTTCTATTTTGGTACCTCCTCTCCCTCTCAGTGGGAGGGTCATCTTATTTTGAATTCAGAATGATTGGTTCTCCAAGGCAAGCACAAGATATGCTAAGAGTGGAGCTTTGATACCACTGTAATGATCATTTTTTCAGGAATTTCAACAAGGTGCTCAATAGAAATGATGTATAAGTAAAAATATGCAAAAATAACGCATACCAGGATTTGGTTCCGCTTATTTATGATGTATGAGACTTATATATGGATTTTCATAAAAAAAAAATCAACTTAGACTCATTAAACAGACTCCCAAAAACTTGACTAGCTAAAAAGCACCCAAAGAGGAAGGTTGCAGCCAAATGCAAGCACTGCTTTAGGAATTGCGTAGTTTTAGCATGTTTTCAGATGATATCAGAAAGGAGACTTATATTTTAGTCATACAACAACAAATCAGAATTATGATAAATCCCTTTCATTATACAGTAGAATGCATGAGTCATTACAGCAATAAATCTTCAGAAAAGAGAGCAGGAACACATGTATATTTGCTGAATTGCTTCAACAAAATTATTTTTTAAGAGCTTCAGTAGCTGGAAGTTACAACTCAGATATAGGAAAAATATATGGATAAAACATTAGAACTATATCAGATCTGGAAACTATGCATTTTTCTCTTCAAGATCCACTTGGAATTTTGAAAAATGCATGCATAAATAACAGTAGATCTGAGAAACAAGTTGCAGATCTGGAAACTACAGCAGTAAATTTCTGAATATAAAATTTCATTAAAATGGATCAGATCCAAATATAACATATATCAGAAAGCTAATCCATGGATCACCATGTGGAAGGCAAAGCGCAGCACAAGAGATCTATGATCTAAAATATGAGCAAGACACCATGAAAGCCCTCATACAGAAATAACACAGTCTACTCATGGGAACAGTGTTGTAGCTCAAATGACACAAAAAAATTCTGTAGAATTGCATATCTGAAGTACAAGAATAAGAGACACTCTTTCAGGAGGTTAAAGAACACACTCCATGAGAAAGAGGCTCCATAAATACACTAGATCTCTGCAGATCTAGACTCCCACTTTCTATTGCTCACAAGACAACTCAGCCCTAAATATGAGCAGTGTTGTAGTGTAAGATGGAGCTTGGCCTCAAGCCTGATAGTGGTTCAATTCAGCAAACTTTCCTCCTTGAATCCTCAAAAGATGAGTTGAAATCCCTGCATTCGAATTCCAGATACAATCCTCCACTAAACAACATAGAATGGTATTTGTCTAAGCAGACAGATACTCAGAAATATGATCAATCAACAACCTTCTCTTGTTTCCCCCCTTTTCCTTTTATAAGATGAGAAAGCCTTTGCAAACCCTAAACCATCTTGATGAGTTAATCCTTTTCACATGAGAGGATTCATTCTAGAACTGCGCTGTCACTTTTGGAGATGCAATGAACCTAGACAACATTGTTGATTTGGTGAAGGTTGACCCAGTCTTTAGCTCAAACCTCTTTCACACGTACAAGTGATTATTAACATGGCCCTAATTTGTCTTTGTTCACATGGGCATTTATTTATTCAGACTTTTGAGGAGTTTTACATGTCATCCTTTATTCATTTATTCATGAAACAGAAATTAAGACAAAATTAAATGTTCCTCTTAGCTAAGGCTAAGTGGGAACATTACACATGTCCTCCTGTTAGTGAAGTGTCCTACAAAAGGTTCCTCATGACAAGCCTTCAAGGTCTCAAATACCTCATCTTCTCTAAGACATCACCTAACCTAAAATTATGGCCTAGTGTGATAGAGATTACCTTCTATCGAGGAGTACACAACACTCTGTTGTATAATCTTCCTCCTTTACTTGGAAGATAATTGGTGTGGGAATTTTCCTGCAACAAGGTAATTGGCTATACTGATGTACTAAATGGCATAAGGTTTCTTCTCTTCCACCTGCCCCAGAATATCACCATAGCTATGTCAGATGCGTTCGTAGCAATATGAAATGGCAATTCCCAGTTTGGTCCTCGTAACACAGGTGCTATTGTTACAAAAAAATTTAACTTTAAAAAGGCCTTGTCACACTTCCCTATCCACACAAATTCTGCATATTTAATGAGTAATTAAAATAAAGGATATGCAATCTTTGAAAATTTGTCTATAAATCTCCTATAGTATCCTCCATGTCCCAAAAAACTGTGTACCTCGTTTGGAGTCTTAGGGGTCGGGATTTGCGAGGTTACCTTAATTTTTGTAGGATCTACCTTGATTCAATCTTCCAAAATGAAGTTTCCTAGCACAATTCCCTTGGTCATCATCATGTGGCATTTCTCCGTGCTCAAAGAAACATTAATTTTTTCAGAACGTTCCAACACTTTTTCCAAGTTAGCTAATGCAGTCTCAAAGGCATCCCCATACGGTGTAAAATCATCCATAAATATTTCAAGGCATTCATTCAAAAGATCAAAAAAATACCCAATATTTCCCTCTGAAAGGTTTCTAGTGCATTACAGAGGCCAAAGGGAAGGACTCTATATGCAAAAGTACCCGATGGGAAAGTGAAGGTTGTCTTGTTTTGGTCTTCTAGGGAAATATGTATTTGATTATAGCCACTAAACCCATCTAGAAATGAAGATATATTTTTTTCCAGAAAGAGTATCCAAGACTTGATCAGTGAATGGTAAAGGAAAATGGTCCTTTTGAGTGGCCTTGTTAAGCTCTCTATAGTCAACAGAGACTCTCCATTTTCTGTTCTTTTTTCAGAACTATGACAAGCGGAGACACCCACTAACTGTCAGAAATGGGGTGGATGAAATTAGCATTAAGGAGTTTCTGCAATTCTTCTTTCAACATATCCTTAAGTGTGGGGTTCATTCAGTGCTACAATTGTATAAGTGTTTTGAAGTCATCTTTAAGGTAAATGAGGTGAGTGCATAGGCCAAGATGGATTCCTTTCATATCCGTATAGTCCCATGCAAATGCCTTTTTATTTTCGTAACATCTGTATCATCAATGAGTTTTGTTCAGCAGTCAGCTAAGGATTTATGTTTAAACATTTCCCAAGTTCCATTTCAATGGTCTTGCTAATAGTATGCGAAGTTGTTTTCAAATGTTCAATAATTCCATCATCTACCTCATCTTCTTCTCCCAAATATCTAATGGAGGCAACATAGAGTGAATTACTAGTAAAAACATTAAAGATATCGTCCTCTATTTCATCCTTAAAGTATTGTGCTTTTCCAAGCATGAGAAGAGGTAGGGAAGATCAGATTTAGGTGCAAATTCATCCCACCAAGGACTACTCGAATTCGTATGAGGTTCTGCTGGAGGACAAAGATTTAGGTTCTGAGTGGCCTGTCCATCTGAGATCAACATAGATCCAGACCTAAATCCGATATATGTGTTTGTAGTGGCTAGCCACAATCTTCCCGAGATTAAAGGATGAGCCCCCAGGTTGGATTTGGTTTGTAAAATGAGAAAATCAACCGGATAATTCTAGGAAGCCACAATGATAATCACATATTCTATCATTCCCTTGGGCTTGACACGAGATCTATCTACTGATTCAAGCACTATGGGTGTAGGTCTAAGTCCACGAAGTCATAGAGAGATGAAGAGGTCTTTAGTCATGACATTAATAGCTGCCCCTAGATCAATAAAAGTATTGGTTATAGGATGATTTTCAATATGGATAGTCATTGTAGGGTTCCTTGGGTCATTATATTTAGTCAACAAAGGTTGATCAATCATGAGATCAGAAAATTTCCCCATGACATGGGTAGTAGTAGGGTCTTGAGGTTTCCTTCTAGGTATTTTGACGCATAGATCCCTCAATTTTTTAGCATAGATAGGTACTTCCTTAAGGTATTTTAACATCAAAATTCACACATACAAATTTTGCAACTCCTAGAGGAATTTGGATTCAGGTTGTGAGACCAGCCCAATTTCAATTAATTTTTGAGGGTATAGAGGATTCTGAATGTTAAAAGCTGAGTCAGATATCACATATTCACCAACCTTGCTCATATTGGCTGTTGTAGACACAACAGATCCTCCTGAGCTAGCTGCTACAGATGTAACAGCAAGTGTTGTATCAGTTTTTACATGTGTAACAATTGCCTCAAAATCGTCCATGTCCTTTCTAGGTGACTCAAATTCTTCGGTAATAATGGGAGTCTGCTCATATATAATGACTTTCCTAATCTAAGCTAAACCCTGTCAATTCCAATAGGAGTAATAATAGAAGTATGGAGGGTAACGAGAGCATCCATGCTCTAATCTGCCTTATTATTTCGATTGGGGTTAGGTTTCATAGGTAATTGGGGTCGAACAGAAGGTGTAGGATTTTGAATGGAAGGAAGTTGTAACTTCTGCTGTTGTATTGGTATTGGAGGGGGTACTGGACCTTTTCCATTACTTATCTAGTTTTGACACCAAGGATTAGTTTGTGATGGAGGATATTGCATTGGTGGAGGAGACGACCACTGGTTCCATGGTAAAGAGAATTGTGTTAAGGAAGGAGAAGGATACTTCCATGGATATTGTTGACTATTATAAACATTATTCCAAGGATAAAAAGAGGAAATATTTGAAGGCATACCTGAAGGTCGCGACAGCCATGGTCTTTTTTGTCCAATGAAATAAGAAGATTGAACATCCTCACTTGATTCTTGAAGTACCGCCCCCAGTCTAGGAAATTCAAGACACTGATTCGTAGAATGCGCCAACTCATAGATGTTGCACAAGCTGACATTATTCAGTCTAAATTCTCTTTCCAAATGTTTATTTTTGCATCGGGGACAAAATATTGCTAAGGCTTCTTCAACTTCTGCTTGTGCTTTCTTGACTTGTACCGTAGTGATCTGGGCAGAGAGAGTGCTAAGGAGGTCAGTTTTAAAATCCCCAAATAAATTTTCAATCTCTGCTTTGGTTAATCGTCCACACGTGGACTTCTATTTCCAGATTGAAGGGTCCCGAACTGAAAGTTTCCATTTGATCCTCTTAAGCTATGTACGGAAAGCTTCATTATTTCATCTAGCGGTTCTTTCTATATTTCTCCTTCTAGCAATAGGTTCAGATGCTCGAGACAATAATCTCTTATACCTCTTAAAAAAATTGGCTTTAGAATTTCCAATTCTAAGTTACTGAACTTAGCCCTTTTTAAATTCTAGTGAAATTGCTCCATATACTCTTGCAGGCTTTCCTTCTCCTTCTATGAAATTATGAAAATATCTTCCTTCAAATCCTTGGTTCAACAATAATCTTGTTATTTAAAGAGGAAGGCCCCTCTCATGTCATTCCAGGTTTGAATTGTGCTAGCACCCAGTCTCATGAACAATCTCAATGTTTCTCCTTTCAGAGTAGCAGGGAGTAATTTTAGCTTCTGGGCATCTGAAGTGTAGTCATAACCTTTGCTCAACACATCAAATTCTAACAGAAAGGTATCAAGGTCTTCAACAACCATCCATTGAAAGGATGGTAGGGATGATAAAGGGATATTTTTCATAGCAGCCACATCCCACGTTACTACTATTGGGAATTGAAAGGTAATGGAGCTATCTATCTTGACGTTCTCATCCCCCATGGTTGATTATTATTGATGGAATGAACTGACCTCAGAGCGTACTAGAGATTGACAAATAAGAGGATCAGGTTGTTCCAGGACCAGTTGTTTAACAACATTAGCAGCATCCAAATGATGATCAATTAAATGTTGTTTCTCATGTCCCTAATGCTCCCCTCTGGTCTCTCTGTGTCCCTCAATTCTCAGATCCTGATCAGTGATTCTCCATTGTTGTTTTGAATCATGAGTCTTGGTATCAGGAGTGGAGATATTGTTTGAAGAGTGGTGAGGTCCAGACATGGAAGACACCAATGGTCCAGGCTTTGATATGGTAGCTTCTTTCTGTGGTCATATCTTCCTATTATCTCTATATGGCGTGGACTATTCCTTTTCTACCCTTGAGATTAGATCTCCAAAGAATTCCTTTCTTCCCAAATCTGCACTCTTCTTTTCCTTCTTACGACCTGTATTTCCTATAGTAAATAGAGTGGGGGGTATTTGTAGATGTTGATGTTGTCCTACTGGCACACGTGGTCCCTATGTGTATCAATTCATCCTATAAGTGCTTCATTTTCTACAGAAATGAGCTCGCTCAAGTTCTTTAGAGCGATGCGCAGGTTCTTACCTCTCGTCTTACTGCCCAACGACTGTATAGCTAAAGACACCCTAAAAGAACATCGAAAAATTCAACTTCTAAGTGTCCTAGCAAGACATTGGTGAGCCCACTCAAGTTCGTTAGAGCAATGCGCAGGTTCTTACCTCTCCTCTTACCGCCCGAAAATTGTGTCACTAGACACACTCTAAAAAAAATATGCTAAAAAATTCACACTCGTAAGTGTCCCAACAAGACATTGGTGAGCCCAATCAAGTTCGTTAGAGTGCTGTGTAGGTTCTTACCTCTCGTTTTACTTCCCGACAATTTTCGTTTGAGACACTCCCAAAAAAGATGGAAATTGCACTTCTAAGAAACAACTCTGATTGATTGGATCATCACTGCCATCCCCAGCAATGATGCCAAAATGTTGGTTTGTATTAATCACTATTTAATGACTAAATAGTACACATAACTTATCAATCCAATGAATTCTTTTATTCCAATGACAGTTGCACTTTCTGTGTCGATACACTCAATTAGAAGGAATTATAATTAAAAGAAATTGTTTCTGAAGTAAATGTTGGAAGTAAATCACTCATGCAGAAATAAAAATTATCTACAAGATTTTATTCACAATTAAATTAATATTCTCTAGTGCGCCACACAACAATTATCTATCTGGTGTCTCTAATATCATATGTGTACCAACATACAAAGTATTGAAATTGAAGTGGATATATTCATAGTTGAAATAGCAGCAACAACACCTCTACTGATATACAAACACATATACACAACTACCTTAATCATTACAATCCCTGTTAAGAAGGAGGGCCCTTCCTCCCTAACAGGGCGCATGTAGAGAAATAACTTAACAAAAACTAAATCGAATAATGCATGTAACAAAAATAACGGGATAATCTATATTATTATGTGAAAAATTACAGAGCCAAAATAATGTTGTTCTCTGCTAACCTTCTGACCTCTAGGGCCGAGAACTATATAGTGGTTACATCTTAGAAAATCAAGGGATATATCAGTCATGAGAATCTTATGATCTCATGATGATCGAAATAGAATACATATAGTTATAACCACTTCTTAATAAGATTCTGACTAGAAAATTATAGGTTACAATCAAAACCGCCCATAGGTTGTTATTCAAAAATAAAATGCTAAACAAATTCTAGAGTTATCGCAATAAAACCATAGTTGTAGCGTAATAGCTAAAGGAAAGGTCAGCAACAAGAGTTGGCAAGATCCAGTTAGCGGTACAATTGTATCAACAGTTCGCCAGCGTGTCTGTAACAGCACAATGTAACATAAGTTTGTTGGTGGGTCTGTAACATCATCATGGTTTAAAAATCTCGGTGTAACAACACACCGTTAACTTCTCCTGTGTACCTTATGTTTGGGATCTTTGGTGTTACAAATGACATCTGGAAGGGCAATAGAAAGACCATAGATCTTCTTCAAACTTTCATCCTCAATTAGTCATAAAAAAGACATGATATCTCATAATAATTGATGAAATGGCAGAGTAATGAAAATAAGGTGAAACAACACAAGTTAGGATAGAAAGGTAGGAAAAAGAGTCAAAGATAGTCACATTAGTTATATTCATGAGGCAAAATAGGGAAAACAAATGCAAGAGAGTTGTGCAAAGTTGGCGCTCAAGAATTACAGAAAAGAACTGTTATCCACTTACTAGAATAGATGATTTACTCCATAAATTGAAATATGCAAAGTATTTTGGTAAGTTTAACTTAAGGAGTGGCTACAATCAAATTAAAATTTCTGAAAGTGACATTTGGAATACGACATTCAAAACAAAGAAAATTTTGTTTTAATAGCTTGTTATGCCTTTTGGTTTATGTAATGTTCTTGCTACCATCATGCGTGTGATGAATGAGGCTTTAAGGTCATTTATTGATGATTTGATCATTATATACTTAGATGATATCTTAATTTTTAGTAAATCATTTGATGAACATATCATGCATGTAAGAAAAGTACTTGATGTCTTAAGGAAAGAACAATTATTTTTTAGGATGTCAAAATCTGAGTCTGGTAAGACTTCTTTGGTGTATGTGGGGAATATTTTTGGAGGAGGTGAGTTGAGGATAGACCCCTCTAATGTTGAGGTCATTGTGAACTAGCCAATGCCCATCATAGTCAGTGAGGTAAGAAGCTTTTTGGAAGGAGCCCAATATTGGAGGAAGTTTATTGCTAACTTCTCTTTTATTACAGCTCCTTTGCATTAATTGACTCATCTGAAAGAGATATTATAGTGGGGAGGAAAGTATCAAAAATCATTTTATGCTTTGAAAGAGAATATTAGTTCAGCCCCAATACTTTCATTACCGGACTTGAGATAGCCATTTGATATTTAAGACAATAAAAGTGGCTATGCCATGGGTGCAAAACTTATGCAACATGGTAAGCCCATTTCATTTCATTCAGAACCTTTCAATGGTGCTGTGCTTAAGTATCCTACTTATGACAATGAGCTTTATGAGTTGGTTCAAAGAGTAGAAAAGTGGAAACAATACTTGATTGGAAAGGAAACCATCACACACCGACCACCAACCATTTTAATAGTTTAAATCGCAAACTAAGTTGCAACAGTCAAGGAACTTTCAATGGATAGGTTTCTTAAAAAAAATCCACTTGGTCATCAAGGAAAGTATTTACAAAAAGGTTTCTCATATTATTTATAGGCCTATTATTAGTGAAACTAATTTACTCATGCATAATTCTATTTTTCATGAAAGTTATGTTGAGCAATATGCATGTGATAATGAATTTCAAGATGTTTGTGCAGGATTGAGTCAAGGCAACCAAGTAGAGGAATTATATTACCATGTACATAATAACATGTTGCATCATTTTGGAAAGCTTTGTATTCCAAAGAGGGAGAGAATGAATGTCATAAGGGAAGCATGCACTTCTCTAATTGCTAGACATTTCGGTGTAAGAAAAACAGTGGCACATCTTCAGAGGTATTGTTATTGGCCTGGTATGCTTAAAACCGTGTCACATTTCATTAAAGGTTTTTCATTATGTGAAGTCTGTAATCTTAGAAATAGGAGGTGAGGATTCTATAGACCACTTCTTGTACCTTCACATCCATGGGAGAGTGTTTATATGGATTTTGTAGGAGTAGGATATTGTTGCAAACATTCTAATTTGTGGGATGAAAACTTCCACTACATTCATCATGCTTACAACTGTGAAAAACACTTCTCTACGCAAACATCTCCATTTGAGGCATGTCTTATAAACTTGCCTAGATTTCCATTGGATTTGAATTTTGGGAAGGAATTTTCTATTAATGGTCATAATAGTAGAGAGAAAGCCAAGAAATTCATAGAAAAAATCTAATTGATACATCAAATAGTTCAAGATCAACTTGAAAAGAGCCAAGGCATGTAAAAATCAAGGCACAACAGGCATCGTGTAGATCACAAGTTCCAAGTTGGTGACGAATTTTGGCTTCACATAAAAAAGAGAGGCTTCAAGAGGACGGTAAAAAATTTAAACCAATCCATTATGGTCCTTTCATAATTTTGGAAAATATTGGTGAAAATTCCTTCAAGTTAGATTTTCCTTCATACATGCAAAGTTAGTATATTGCAAAGGAGAACAAGTTTAGATTCCTTCTATTGAAAAATTCTCTGCTGAATACATTTATGATCTTTAGCAAGACACCATTCTTGATTGAAGAACAAGGACATCAAAAAGAGGGAGTGTAGTCAACCTTCGTGTGGGGCTGAAAGGCACAAATCCTTCTAAGGCCAAATGGATCGAGATTGGAAAGGTGAGGGAACTATACCCTCATCTAATGAAAAAATGAAAGTGATATTTTGGGGTCTAGAAGCCTCTAGTGACGAGGAGTGATCAGGTACTCCAAATTATGCTTAAAAGTAAAAAAAATCCAATCGATGTGGAACATAAGTGACCACATAGACCTCGTCATTTTGAATCTATCACAACTCATTTCATGGAAAACCGACACTTTATGCTCCCAGAAACGTGTTTTTTCCACTTTCTTAAACATACATTTTTTTTAAATGTAGGACAGGCCAGTCGACAGTCCCTACAACTGACTCGTCATGCCTACATGGCAGGGTGAGTGTATAGTTGACTTGGTCAAGGGGGGTCTTTATGCTCGAATGGTTTGGTGCCAAGTGGCACTTATTTACTCGTTTGAAATGGTTTAATTTTATTAGTGGTTTCTTGGAAAATAACTGGTTGGCAGGTGGCCCACCCAAGGGCCACCACATGGTAGCTCGAGGGCCACCAAAATTTTGGGGTAAAGTCCGAGCAATAGCTGGGGTTGAACTCGTGACCACCAAGAAATAAATGTCAAGTCATACCGTCACGCCCTATGCCATGAGTCTTAACATATAGCATATTCACTATGGTTTTGATTTAACCTCATTAGTGCATTGGGGGGAGGGGCTCAGGGTCTAGTCCCAAGCCTGGTCATTGCCAGAGGTAGGACCGTGGTTGGGAGGCTAGCCCTGCGCCCCCATTCGTAATCATAACCTTAATACCCACCGACGGAGATAGCATGTGACTGGAGTGGAGAAGACTGCGATTAGAAAACTAACGAGAGCTGGAACCACCAACCCTAACCTCCAAAAGAACAACGCCATATGTGTTCACATCCACTGTTAAATCCTGTGATTAGCCCTACCTGTTGTCGCATATATATATATATATATATATTTACTTTAAACATATAATAAATATTTTGAAATCTAATTTTTGGGTGTTATAGGGAAAATTAATGCCCTAACAATTTTTCCTTGTTTTTAGTGAAATTGGTGCTTCAATACTGCTTTTTTGGGCGAAATTGTGGGTTTGGTGCCGTATTTTGGGGAAAATGTGGAAAGAATATTGGAGCAACTAGGTGAAGTCATAAATTCTCCATTTTTTGGCCAAATTCGATGCAGAAAGAGGCTACACATGAATTTTTGGGCATTCTGGAGTTGAAGGAATAGGTTTTGGAGCTGTGTGAGCTTTGTTCACACATGTAATAACATTTTTTAGCATAAAAGAAGAGAGCCAAGCCATTTGAAGCTAGACCAAGGAGATGTAGCCCAGGCGGGGTGAACTCCTTCATCATATTGTGTTGTGTGACTATTTATGGTGATATTCATGTCTATTAGATGTCATTGCTCCTTTTTTTATGTTAATTTTCTCATGAAATTTACATAAAAACTCATATAAAACATGCAATTAACCTCTCAATCCTCAAGCACTCTCTTTGAATATTCTGAATTGGATCTCAACACAGAAAAAGTAATATTCCCATTCAGATTAGATGTGCATATAGAAAATAACCTATTTTGGTTTTTAGAAAAAGTTGTGTGTTTGTATGTGTAGAAGGAATGTATATTGTGTTAAAAGAACACATGTTGCATGCACAAAAATATTTAAGAATTCATGTTAGTTTTCATAAAGAATTCATGTGAAATTTTGTTTGAGATTATTTTAATAGATTTTCTTGATAAGAAATACGCACAAATAAAACTATCTCTTTGAAGGGAAATCAGATTATTCGTATGAATAAAATAAAATACTATGTTTGATATTTCTTGAAAATAAATTTGTTATTTTCTTGCATTAAAAAAATAGAAATATTACATGTTTGATCTCTTGAAGGGAGATATGATTTTTGCACCCATGATAGATACACATATAATGTAGGATTCTTTAAAAATAATTGTGCATGGAGAGTATATAATTATTATGTTAGACATTGAAAGAGAAACAAAGTAATCATATGCAATAAGTGAATTAGTTTTCCTTTGGGATATATATATATATATATATATATATATATATATATATATATATATATATATATATATATATACACACACACACACACACACACACACACACACACACACACACACACAAGAAATAGCAACTAACAGATTAGTTTCTTTGAGAACAAAGCATGTATTCATGTGTATAATAGACTTTGTAAATAGCTTTATCTTGGGAAAGATGTTTTTGGACAAGGGAATTGCATTTGAATGCATGATAATAATATCTATTTTGTTAGCTTTCTCTTAAAAGGGAACATGCATTTGCATGCATCATAGTAATAATAATAATATCTATTGTAATGGTAAGATAATTTAGTTACATGCACACAAAAAAAAATCTGAGGGGCTAGCTTTATTTGAATAAGTTTTGATCTAATTACATGAACAAAAAAAAAATCTAAGTCCTTTGGAAATGAACGTGTGCTTGTCCAAAAAGGATCATAGTAATGTGGTATTTATTTTGACATTCTTGATAATTATTTTTTTATACTTAATGCACGCACAATGTTGTTGGAAGAAGTATGCATATTCACATCTCATTTATGAAGAAGAATACATGTTAAAGGATCTCTTTTAAAGACGAATTATTGGTTCCTTAATGATTTATATGATAATGGTATGAAAGGTTGTTGACGACAACAATGACACGAAAATTCAAAGGATAGATTATGGTTAACATTGCGGCAGATAAAGAAGTAATGGTCCATGCAGATGAGTACAAGCTGCAAGGTGGTCTACTCATGGAAAAAATTAGGCCATAAAGATATAAAGAGTGGATATTTTTGGGTAAATGATTTCATGATGATTGTAATAGATTTTAGCTACATATGTTGTATTTTAATGATATTTATTTTTAAGATTTCATGACAAGAGTTAAGGGATGGACTCCCTTATAGGCCATTGAGTGAGGGGTGAACACCCTCATGAGCGTTTAATAATAAAATTAAACATTTGTTGGTTTTAACACTATGGGGTTTCCAGGGAATATCAGTGTCTAATAATGTAGTTTCATGTTTGGTTACTTTTAATATGTCAATTCATTGAATGAGTTGATGTTTATAATATCAAGTTTGTGATTAACTAATTTCATTAAAAGAATTATGAAAATGATGCAAGGTTACATCAAAAAAATTTATGTTCATATACTACAAGAGTGGTGCCAATGGTTATGTATGCTCTATATAATGATGACTATTCTATTAAGCTCGAATAGTAGTTTGGATAGTAAATTGTGTAAAAAAAATATACTTCCATCAATTTTCATGTGAGATTATTAGAGAAAACTATATTTTCCAAAAATAGACATATTATTAGTTTTACTCTTTTCATGTAATTATACTTTTCTAATATATTTGAAATTAAATTTATAATTCAAGTTGATGGCTCAAATAAAACATTTAGAAAAACAAAATGTTTTAAATGAGAACTCATCTATATAAAAATCTTAGAAATAAGGATAAATTATATATGTGAAGGAAAAGTTGAAGCTTTAAATATTTGGATGTTCGAGGTTGAATATCCAATATAAATGAGAAAAAAAATTTAGAAATAAGAACTTCACATTAAAAATATGTTTTTAAATAATTGTATATAAGCTAAATTTCATAATTGTTTTTATCAATTTTAAATTAAGTTGGAAAACTATATTTGTTTCTTAATATCTCTAAAATTAAAAATAATGTTTTCAATTTTTTAAATTATAATTTCTCATATCTATATATATATATATATTCTTTTGTCTTTATTCATATATCTCTAGCAACATATAAAACTCATAGTATTTTTTGTGGTATGATTCGATTTATAATTTTGTAATAAAAAATATAAATAATAAAATTATTTAAATAAGAATCTTGTATTTAGTTCAACATTTATTGGTTTTATTAAATTTTGAAAGTTTTCTTTTGTAAGACAATCGGCAAAAAATACACCTATTATAAAAAATAATATTTTATATCTCTAAAATGATTTAATCGAACATAGATAGCCTGATACAAACGATTTATACCAAAGTACGTTATTATTGTAAATAAAAAAAATAAACAAAATTTAAATGATTACAAATGATTTTGATACTTTAGTTTTAAAATTAATTTGTAATATTTATTTACGCTTTAATATAAATTGAATTTGAATATATAATTTAAATATATATTTTTTTGCTGCAGAATAATGAAGCTTAGAAATACAACTGAAATGAAATTTCAAATGAAAAACCGAAACTCTAATTTAATATTAAGTTATCTGTAAACATAAAAAATAATGAATCATAGAAATGCAACTGCAATTGAAATGAAATTTTAAAAGCAAAACTGAAACTATTATTTATAATTAAGTTATATGTAGATATAAAAATCTATTATAATTTAAATATAGTTTTTCTAGATTTTTTTTTTTTTAATATTTATATAAATATTTTATTATTTAGTATACTCTTTCAGATTTTCATACACCATTATTAATATATTTTTGAAAATATTGAAGGCTTATATGTTTTTGTAATATTATAAGATACTTGATCATATATAACTTAAACAATATTAATATATTTTTAGAATAATTAATTTAGGTTTTTTCTTTTTCCTATCAAACATTTCTGTTGTAGTAGGGTGGTTACATCTAGAGGTTAAGATCAACTATGTGTCACACAACTAGGAACCTAATCCAATTATCATTTCCTCTTAGATAGGAAAAAAAGATATAGGGAAAAACTAAAAGTAGAACAATATTAATATAATTTGTTTTTTTACATAAAAAAAACAATTCAAAATTATTTTGAACATTATTTCAAATGGTTGGCATTGTGGTGTTCTTATTGAGGTCAACAAGCTATTAGTGTTTTTCGTCATATGCATGTGTAATGAGTGTTGTGTGATGGTGATTGGCTTGATGGTTTAGTTAGTTGGAATTGGATTCAACATCTTTATGACTAGACCTACTCGAGATAATGTTGTGGCTGATGACTTCGAAATGGATCCACATGTCTATTGGATTGAGGTTGGCATATTGTGTTGATTGGAGAGGTTTTTGTTGCAGGAGCTTAGAGAGTTTCTCATCTTGTGTCAATGGTAGATTCTATTGTTGCAGGTGATTGGAGTGTTTATACATGTATTTCAGATGCTTCTACATGTGATGGAAGAATTGGAGTTGCTGCTACATCTGTTCAATTGTGGTTGATTGTGTGGAGGTGCTTATACTACTGTGGGAGAGGCTTGGATGGATTGATGCTACTACTGCAGGTGTTGAGAGTGCTGGTACAAGTAATGGACATGTTGTTGCAGTTGTTGGAGATGTGCAGGTGTTGAGAGTGCTGGTACAAGTAATGGACATGTTGTTGCAGTTGTTGGAGATGTGCAGGTGTTGAGAGTGCTGGTACAAGTAATGGACATGTTGTTGCAGTTGTTGGAGATGTTGTGGTTATTGTTTGAGGATATGGAGGTGTTGGTCTCGGTTCTAAGATTGGCAGGATAGGTGACCTTTTCCTTTACTATTCATCAATTTCATACTTGAAATAGAGGTTTCGACGAGTCGTCACATGCCAGAGAAAATGTTCCATCGGGAGGCAAAGATTCTGGATGTAAGAGCATATGTTTTACATCACTTTTAGCACCATTCACATGCATGATGGGTCAATGGAGTAGTTTTAGGCTCACGTCACTCGAAAAGTAGACTTAAGGGACCAGTTTTAGATCTAAGAGGCTAAAGTTGCATCCAGGACAGTGCTAAGGGAGCGATGTGGGACATTGCTAAGGGAGCGATGCATTGAGCAAATTTTTGTGTTTTGGCAACATCCTTGATCAGAACTTTTTGGCATATGCTCGGAAAAGTTCATGGGACCTCCAGAAGATGATTAATGTTGAAAACATCAAAAATGCTAATGAAGTTAGTGGTTTATTGAGTCACTAATCTGAATATAGATATAATATTGCATATGACTAGAGAAGTGAAGCCCATTAGTTCTGAGAAATTATTGAGTTGATAAATTTAGTTCATATACATATTGGAGGAAGCTCATTGGGTTGATTTTCTAGTTATGTTGATGGAGTGATTTTGTGGAAAAGAGCTTGCAAACTGTGTGAGTCATATTATACATATTTTCTAATTTTATTTGTAGTTGTAGCAAAAGTGAGTTGAAGTATGTTTCAGCCATGATGTTTATGCCATAAGTGAAGTGCTTAAGTGTGGATTGTGTAGTTATTTAAGGAGATAGTTTTCCACGTGGAGTGGAGTTTTTATATGGATTTTTTTATGGAAGCTTATGGTGTAGTGAGTGAGCTTTGATGCTATGTTGTTGTAGTGCTCACGCTGAGAAATTTTTAGGAGTCCAGTTTGAAAATAGATGAAAGGAAGCTCACATGGAGAAAATGAAGTCATGGAGGCTTTGAGTATTATAGTGATTAGGAGATTCAATAGATGGAAGAGATTTATCCACCCAATGGTGGTTCGATAGTTTCCTAGAAACTAGGGGAGGCTCATTTGTCATGAGAATACTAACAGATCGGAGTTTTTAGAGTCCTATTTGTTAGTTCCAGAGGAACCAATCCTCGTGGTTTTGAGTAGATGGTAGTCGTAAATCCATGAGAGAAATTGTTTCGAGTGCGAGCACCACCATACTGTTGAAAGAATTCAATTCTTAAGGCCCATGGGTGTGAGTTGCTCCATGTATAATTTGTTCTCAGATAGTAAAATAATTTAGCAAAGCAATAGTAGTAGTAGCAGGGTGGTGTTTTTCCTGGGATTGGTTTTCGACTAGAAACACTTGTGTCCTTATCTTGATTGTTTTTATGGTTGCATGCTTATTTGTGATGATATAATATTTGATTATATGTTTAAGTTCATGCATTTAACAAATAAATTAATTGGAGACAAAGTTTAATAATTCCACACTACTGATTCACCCAAGTCTAAGTAGTGATCTAGTTTCCAACACAAATTGATTTAATTTATGATGATGATGATGAGGATTACCATTCATTAAGCTCCATATGGTTTACTAGATTTTACAAATGTAAGATATTACTAAGAGGCCTTTAACATATTAAGTTTATTCTGTAAAAGCACTAAGAGGAGGATTCAAATATCACCATAGTTTCCTTAACCTAAAAACTTAACAAGGTTAGTTGTGTGATAAATATTTCAAAGAGAGTATAAGATGTAAAATCTAAAATAAAGTTATTTTTATGGTTAACCTTTTTAGTGTCCTTAATGTTATAAACTCTTTCATCCAATGGTGTTTTAGGAATTGACTAATGTCAATTTTCATTTTTACTTGAGCAATATTAATTTTCATTTTAAATATATTTTTTACTTTTAAGATTAGTTTTGATAAACTTTGCACACTTTTAGGGATTGGATAAAAGTCCAAGAAAAATGTGTTAATATCTAAATTTTCTTAATTAAATGCAATCTCAGTTTTCTTCTAATTGCAACCTATCCTTGTGACTGAGCTTAACATTGTACTAAAGTGGGTTTAGCTCAAAATACCTATACCACAGTAATCTTGTATACCTTCTTCCATTTAAGCATGTTTCAGTATTATATACATAACTATTAAAATCCATCCGTCTCCATTTTTGAAAACTCTTTCTTTTTCTTTGCTTCTCTAAAAGTATTAAATCTCCACCACCATTATCCTTCATATCAGTTTTTTTTTACATTAGATCCCCTCTATCTCCTTGGTTTCTAGAATTTAAGGCTCATCATAGTTTGATACTACTATGATATAGAAATCATAACTTAAGTCCATGAAAAAAAAATATTGTATATGAAATGAACGACAGCCAGATTTTACAAGAAAATCCATAAAACGAAGAAGAGTTAATTTTGAACAAAAGATAAAGGTGAGGATGCAGTTGAAATGTGCTAGAACCAAACATTGTAAGAATGACAAAGTTTCAAATGAGATTGTATGGAGTTTAATTATTTTAGGGAAAATAAATTCCCTAAAATAATATTGAAGAATGAAGTACAATATTCAAAATAAAATCCATGGCATAATTCAAACTTAGACACGTGATGGCTAATGAGGTGATCAGAGTGGCAAGGCCAACACAGGACAATAAGGCGAACGCATGGCAAATGGCGCACTACACTTAGAGATAAATCAAGGAGATTGTATGGAGTTTAAATATACTAGGGAAAGTAAATTACCTAAAATAATGTTGAATAATGGAGTACGATATTCAAAATAAAATCCAATAGGATAACCCAAACTTAGACACGTGATGACTAATGAAGTGATCAGAATGGCAAGGCCAACGAATGCAAATGGCACACTAGACTTAAGAGATAAATCAAGGATATAAGTGTCGAAGAATAATGTGATAAACACCCAATGATGTCGAAATCAAGTTAACCAGATTCTTATTCATCAGGGGCGGGTAGCAATAAGCAATATGAAACGCGCCTCACGTAAATGCCAATGAAACAAACACTACCTAGTTGCACCTGTAGAAGACAAGATACATGATCGATGAAATAAAACCCTGGTGCAATTAGTTCACACGTGAACTTTAATCTTAACATACTAGTTAGTTCCATGGCTTAATAAGCGTTATGTTTTTCATTATCTGAAAATAAACCACTTCTGGTTTTATTAACATTACAAGTCAAAGTTTGATTAAAATTAAGTTTAATCTTTTTCATTATTTGAATATTAAACATGATTGTTTGATTAATATATAAGTAGAAATTTGATTAAAATAGATAGTAATTGTTTAAGTAAAATCAGAGACTGCACACCTTAATCATAAACGCATAGCTTAATAACAAATATTTACCCATCACATTATTTTATTTTAACCTAATATCAATGGTAAAAGACCAACCCACACATTTCGTTTCTTTGGAAAAAAAAAATGATACAAAACTTCTGTGCAAAATTTGATTAAAGTAAATAGTAATGGTTTAATCTACATCAATCCTTTAAAAAAAATTGAAATTATTTCCATAATGAAAATCACATGTTGCAGTAATCATAAGCGCATACCTTAATGAAAAAATATTTACCCATCACATTATTTTATTTTAACCTAATATGAACGATTAAAAACCAACCCACACATTTTGTTATTTTTGGCAAATAAAATCATACAGAACTTCTTTGCATGCTGCTGGAATGAATTTCAGTATTTGGGATAAGATCTCCCATATAACAAAATCATGCAAATAAATTTATTAACGATATCGAAATCAAGTACATATAATTATTACCTGTGAAACGGGCGTATGACAATTACCTTCTGCTAGATAGACACACTATTCTCCTAACATTTTGCTTACCTTTAGATACACTATTATCCTAGCATTTTGCTTACCTTAGATAGATCCAAAGTTATGATGGCTGCCCGCTTGCCTCTGAATGTAAATGTAATGCATGGTGGGCTACAGCAAGTCTCTGAAAACATTTAATGTTCATCAGTTATGCAACGGATTAGGACCCGTAGGAACAAGTCTCTTCTGATCTCCAAAGCTGGGATCCCTTTGATATGTTGCACGTCTGCATGATATCTGAGAACAGTATTGTCTTGTAGCATCCGGTGCACGGGAGGACTGAATGTTCTTTTTGGCTTCATTGAGACTAATCTCTGTAGCATCCGGTGAACGGGACGACTGAATGTTCTTATAGGCTTCATTGAGACTAATCTCTTCCACAGAATTAGCTGGTAAGATCACCAAAATATACGCAATAATAATTAAAAAAAGTGTAGCTCCCATCTTGTACCTATTCAAAACATTCGCCATTGAAGACAATCCAAATCAAAACAAGACTTATGTTTAAACACTCTAGATTATAATGCATTCAGAACCACTGGTGATCACGGTTGCAGACTTTTGTTTTACTTCGCTGGTTCGCACCCAAGAAACTTGCTAGCGGAAGTATAGTTTCAGCACCAAGTACTCATATAATATAATATCTGAATGTTATCGGAATCGTCTCTTCTTATATCATTCCTTCAATCCCGCATCCTCGGTTCCAAGCGATTGAAGGAACATGACAGCTTCCGTGAAATTCAAATATTTGTGAAACTGGATTACTGCGTGGCGAGCTATGACATAATCACGATGCTACTCTAGTCGACTAACTAGATCAAATAGCAAGCATGCCTTGGACATAGGCCTGTTAGGGTTGACAGTTACAGTAACAAACAAAAGCCTAACTGTTCTTGTTATACATTCTCTAACTGCTAAAGGAACATAGGACGCGCTGTTTTCCCCATTGTGATTCTCGGTTTTGATTCTGGTTTGACTTCAGAGGCTTTAGCTCACCACATGTAGAAGGTTGAAATATCTTTGACATCATATTTGTAGATGTCAGCATCTCTTCAGTTGTTTAGAGGACTAACTCCATTATCATCCAACAATATTTTGTTCAAATTATGGCAACCATTATCTTATCTAATCGATTACGATCATCCATTAGTGTCAGGATAAACAATTATCTTAATTGCAAATTCCAACATTATCTCGAAATCTACATGAACACGATGAAACAGAGGGATCAGATATTCACAGAATGTGCAACCGAGAAAATAGTACACCCACTTTCACAGAAGACGAGTATTTCCAATTTTTGTGAACATTGCCACGACGATATTTGTTGTGTTAGATAATTCTACACCTGATTTGACAAAACCACCCAGAACGTTAATGTGAAATGAAATAATTGCACCGACGATACTGATTTCGAATATCTGATAGAAGCAAATATTGTTTTAGTACTTGATATCTCTTTGTAAGGAAGTTGTCAGTGAATATTCATCTAACGAATTGAGATTGCTGGCATATTTTGATCTGGATCCTGACATTGTGTCCTCGTCTTTCTTGAATTCCTGAATATTTCTTGATCCGGTTCGGGACTTCCAGTGCACAGATTATTTGAATTTATGAAAAAATTCATTCGCATGCATGTTATATTGTGTTGAATCGTTAGCATGACGATACTTGCAATGCATCAGTAGCTGTGTGAAGGCGAGCTAGTGTAAAAAGCAACACGGGTATAACGCGTTCGCGCAGAGAGATATCCTGAAACGACAAAACTTGATTCGTACAGCGCTTTCTTTAAGAATCTACTCCTCCTCGAAGATTATGGATCCGTGCTCTTTACGCAATTCATTCTTTCTATTCTTCCCCTCGAAAAATAAAATAATCGGTAGCCAGTCAACGTCGATACGCTAAACAGCCATTATAGATAGTGCTAAACACAGCCATCACAGCGTACTCGATCATCTGAAACGCTGAATATAATAATAATGTCTTTGAGGGTTTTCGCTATGGAAGAATCATTCTTTATCTACGTAATTACGCTTTAGCTTCTCATAGGCTCATATATATATATATATATATATATTCTTAATCATGTCGATCCATCTCCAATTTTCTATACGAATTTTTGACAAGTGAACACGATTTGTTAGAATACTTTGTTTTAATAACATAAATTCAATATTTTTTTAGTATTAAAAGTATTTCGTGAATATAAATTTTAAAAGCATTGTTCTATATCTATAAAAATAATAAAAAATTAATTGAAACTCAAATGAAATATAAAAATAATTAAAACTCAAATAACATATATTTATACACTATTTGGTATTTATTCAAAACTCGGATTTATAAAATTTTAAAGGAATCTTACAAATTAACAATTCGTTTAATTGAGCGGTTGCTTGAGTTGAATTTAGATTTGTTTACCTCCTTTTTAAAGATGCTTTCATTATGTATTCATTTATTTGTTATTTAATTTATTTTTATTTCGCATGTTGTGATTTGTTTAATTGAATTTTATGTTATTCAAAATTAAGTTTATATATATATATATATATATATATATATATATAACATATTTTATTGTTTTTTAAATAAATTATATAATAAAAAAGGAATATAATTTAATATTTTTAATTTCAAATATTAAATTCAATAAATCAATATATAATTTTAATAAAAAATATTAACACAAATGTTGAAAATAGATTAAAGTTATAATTCAAACCCATTAACTCATGATTGATAATTAAAAATTGAACAAACTATATTTATGGTTATGCATGTATTTCATTCATATAGAGGAAGAATTAAAACATAACCATATAATTTTTTTTCAAAAAAATATATGGGCGTCACTCTAATTAGACTTAGATTCGTGGGCTGATATGTTAATTGTCAAAAAATTTACATCCAACAACATTGAATGCACAAATAAGCATACTATATATCTAGAGAGTTGGGAAAAATAACATAAACATATCAAAAATACACCTGTCTATGAATATGATGATGTCACACTACCGACGGAAAGTTTTACAAACTGTAAGTCGGTTACCTCCCTACCTTCATTCGTGCACGCATCGCTCCTTGCATGCAAGCGTTTGGAGGCAACAGTGGAGGAAGCCGGGAATTGTTCACTCAGTCAGCTACTCGACCAGGTGGTGGTATGTATATAGTTTTCTTCTTACTCTCACGGTTGTCGTCGCTATGGTTTCGGGTCGCTTGATGAATAAAATGGTGGATTTTGTTTTCTTAATAGTTTTTAGTTATGGTCCTCCTAATTTGCAACCAGTTAAACCTTGCTTCTATGACCCCTGCAACTTGATAGCAACATCTAATTTCTGTGTTGTCAATCCTTTTAGCTCTGAAACCAGAGTCAAGCCGATTTCGTCTCGCACCTTGAAGGTATCGCGGTGAAATTTTGTGGGCAGGGTAAGGCGTTGGGTAGTAAGCAGGGTTACATAATATGGTAGATGTTGGATGGTTCAGTATAGTAGATGTAATTCTCAAGCCCATTGGGACAAACTGTGGCGTTTAAGTTTTCATTCTTTCTTGTATCCTCTGGGTTGGGGTTTTATTGTTAATGTTCATTCTATGAGCCTTACCATAATCACCAGTGTGTGGTCCGTTCCACTCCATTCCCTCCCGGTTACGTTCGCTCAGAGGTTTCGTCTGTCGAGTTGGGAAACAGGGCCCTTGGCCTTTTGTGCCATAGGTAGTCAAACTGCCCTCATGTACTGTGGTAATTCTTGGTTCCTGTGGTTAGTAGCACTCTTCTTGTTCAGTAGAAGCACCATCGATGCTAACAGGGTGAAAAAATGGTGGTCCCTTTATGTTGTTTACTCCCTTACTGTGTTTTTCTACATGTCTGTGTTGATATTTAGGCTTTTGTTTGCTATGAGGAAGCGCCGGTCCTCTTCTCAACTTCCAAAAGGGAAAAAATAGGTTCAGTTAGAGCCAACCCCAAAGAAGCGCGGTAGAAAATCAAATTTGGAAATTCTAGAGAACCTAGCTGCAAATTATGTCATGGGAAATTCATCCACGGTTCGCCAAGAAATTCGTGGTTGGGAACGGGACATTCAGACAGATCCTGAAGACAATGAAGCTGAAGCTGAAATCTTGGATTTCATAACCGACCCAGGCAATACCCGAGGCCGCCTCACGTTATTCCAGTAGAATATCCATACATACTGGATACTTAAGTGCCTTCTTGCAAAGGCTATGCAGAGTTTTCCCCCTGGCCAAGCTCAGAAAGATTCACCAAAGATAGAAAACTGCCTCCAGGAGATGCTACAGGATATGCAAAACCAGCTGCATCATATTAAGATCACCCAATATCAGGCAACTGACCGCATTAGCAGACTTGATGATCGTGTGGACCGTATGGAAAAGCATCTCCAACAGCTCCAGCAAGTGGTTATGCCAGGGTCTACAGTGAAAGACCCAGCTCCAGTCTCTTCTTCAAATAACTAGTGGTTCCTTTTATAATGTTTTTTTATGAAATTTACAGTTTGGAATGAACTTATTTTCTATTTTCAGAATGTAGATAAGTAAGAACTAGAACAGATAGCTCATGACGGTCATAGACGGATGAAATTATTCCAATTTTGGTTTGCTTTTCATGCACTGAGATGGCCAATAGACCTGGTTTCCTTCGGGCAGGTTGAGGCCACAAACTGAATTTATAATTTTGTAACCTACTTTGCAAATATAAATAGAAAATAGAAAGGCCCTACTAAATTCACAAAAAAGAATATGATGATGTCACAAGAGTAGGATTGTCCAATCTAGTACTAGGGGGTGATGGATGGAAACATCAGTTAACACAAAATGTGGTTTTCCAAATGCTTCATATGATCTTCGAGACGATATAGGATGCCTTACATTCTCCATTGGTTCCTTTGAAGCTCATTAAGTAATGAAATGATTTAATTTATATCATCATGCTTCTCCTTAATAACTTGCCCCATTATTTTTTTCAAGTGTCAATGAAGAGTGAGCATATGCATCTACTGATTTCGCTTGGCCTTCATGTGCACAATGGCTAAGAGACAATGGGAATTAAAAGAAGGGTGAAAAGGAGATGGATATGATATATAATTATCTGAGGAAAAGAAATAAAATTCAAAGGAAAAGGAACCTATAAAATCCATCCTAGAAATGCATCCCCCGATGCTACCATAAAGGTGATAAAAATGGCCGATATCACTAAGAAACTAACAAAAATAGGATAAGTAGACACAGAGAGAAATGAACATAGTGTTACCTCAAAACAAAACCTAAAACTATGTGAAGCACCAATCGCGATACACTCTTTAAGACACCAATACGAATACACCCTCTTAACAATTCGAGGATCTCCGCAACTCACGAAGTTATGCTTAACACCAACTTTCTTTTTGTGACCCGAAACCATCATTTAAGAACCATATACAAGAAGAACCTAAGACAAAGCACTTCCATATTTGTGATGAAGCATAGGTAGATGATATTTAGAATCCCTTCTCCACTCTAAACGTTTCTTTACAGAATCCCTCAGAACTAGGTCAATAGCCTTGGCGAGACCATAATCTGGGCTCACATATATATCGAAGGTACTTTCTTGTAGTCCATGATGACTTTGTTCTAAATGCATTGGAATTTGAACCATTGAGGGTAACAAGATACAACAAACAAACATAACTTGAACCATATTGACAAGTATCATCCTCCACAATTATAGTGTTTAGAGGGGCAGGCCATGCTGACCCTCATTTGTCTTAGGAGACGGTTGTGAGGTGGGAACCCCCAAACCCCTCCTTCGTGTGATCCTCCACTGCCATCATGCATAAAACAAGATGATACTATTATAAAAATGTAGAGATATAATAGAATGGACTAGAAATATGTTAGAAAGAATAAGTTATATAACGAAAACAATGACCATAATTATAAAGAACATAATAGGCTCAGAACTAAATGGGAAAAAAAATTATGATTATCTTACTTTGTTAGCATTTATAAATGCATTGCATAGATATTCATACTAAAAAGATCAAAATTATGTAGTTAAAACTAATGAATAATCTATGTAATATAAAATTACACCATATCACCTTTTTGATATATAAAGTAGATAATACCATCATTATTAAGAATTTTGTAAAATCAAATTTTATTAATAAACTTTCATAGTACTCAAAAGTATTTTAATAATTTTAATATTTCTTGATACCATTTGTATTAATTAAATTTTAATTATAATCATTGAAGAATTTAAGTTAGTATTTTAATAATTTTCATATTTCTTGATCTCATTTGTACTAATTCAATTTAAATCATAATCATTGAAGAAGATAAGTTACTAAATTTAATTTGATATATTTTGAATTTGTTTTATATGTAATCATGAAAACAAATATTTTGGATATAGATTTACCATTATTTAGAAATTAATATCTATCACTTTAATTGTAATATAATATTGATTGTATAATATTTTTTTAAAATAATAATTTTTTTTTAAATTATGAATATCAAATCCATTTATAAAACTCTTTTACTTTTAAAATACAAAATACTATTTGGCTAAAAATTTAAAAGTTCTAAATAATTATTTAATATAGAATATATGTAAAGATCAAAAAAAAAATTTAAAAACCGTAATATCTGTAATGAAACATACTCCCTACATGTACTACTATCACAAATTGATTGATTAAATATTGTGATTACCGAGAAAAATCAACATAATGAAAAAAAATCTCTCTTCACAAAGCTCTTCCCACAATGATAGCTCTCTTAACAAAACTCTCAAGATAAGCTTCAATGATCTAGTTTAATTGACATACCTACTCATTGGTAATGCTAATAGATATTCATATGCATGTATTTTGACTCATTGTGTGAGAGTTTAGAGCTCAATATAATGAACTAAGTTCATTTTATGGAACTCCACACTCCTACACAATGAACAAACATTAATTCTGAATTCGTTTTTAGTGGGACAACTACGCTTATATGTCTTCTACTCTTTATCACTCTTCTTGGTATTTAAATGATTTGTAGTGAAATTGAACTTCTAGAAATGAAAACATGTTGTTATGTTTACTAAATTATTGTAGTTGTTTTAGGTGCTCACCATGGAAATTTCCGCAACTTTTCCCATCAGACCACAACCCCAAATTATTGACTCAAAGGAGCCATAAAAGGTGAGATTCAAAGTTCTCATGCTATTTTTTTTTCGACCTTTCTCCACGTTCATTGGCTACAATGTTTTAAGCTTAGGTCCTTGATAAGTGTTTTTGTTATTAGCCACTCGATCAGAGACTTTCATCATCGAGTACGCATACATAATCGACTGATATTGCACCTTTCAAAGAACTCAATATATATATTTAAATGATGTCATCATGTTGGAGGAAGTAGCCTTCACATTTTATTATATGCTATGAGGAACGGAGTGCAGGAAAGGGTTCATGGTTCCCATATTGAGATTTAGTTAAGCTCTTCCTCCATGGGAAAAAAAAGAGTCACCCCCTATAAGAAATTCTCAGTGGCAAATCCGCATTTGGATAATTATACAAAGCATTACTGAGGTATGGATATCACTTCGAGTATTCTTATCACGGATATGCCATCTATGGGGTATCATGTAGGATATGCTTATCAAGGATAGTATTTCCACCCATGGGTATGCTACTCACATCCATTTGTATTTTCTTTACTAGGGTGGCTTGCCATTAGATGAAGCTATAGTTGTCCCACTCCTGTCTCTAAAGAATGGAAACATGGGTGAAAATTTCTTTGTTTGTCCATATTGAATGTAAGATATGGAGTGTCGAACCCTAGTCACAACAAGCCCAATTTCAACCACAACCCCCGCCTAGCCATTTTCCAAGTTGGCCATTATTATTCGAACATTGGGTGAGGAGTTTCTTGAGAATCGAGTAGATGAAGCTGGAATGCAAACAGACAATGAAAACATAAGGATGGATATGTAGATGAAACAAACAGATATGACTCTTGAATCACAACACCACATGGCTAGGGACTTGTCTTTAAACAATGTCTTCTCGACAAGTAATGTGAGTGACAAAATAGGCATGAAATGTTTCATCTTCTAAGATTTTTGGAACTACACATGAAAAACACAATCTTAGATTAATAACCTCATAGCTGAGTGCATCATAGCTCAACCTCATTTTTTTATTTTGTGATTCAAGAGGTGTAACGGAACATGGACCTAGTGTAAAATGGAGGAAGTGTGGGGCTCATAGGCCTGGTGTCACATGAATTCTATAATGGTGATGGCCATGTGTTGGGGTAAGTTTTCTTTATGGTTGACAGTTCAAAATTTTGGTGTAGCATTGTATCTAGAGTTAAAACATTTTCTATTACACCACTTGTATATAAATCTCACAGTGGATGGCCATTTTAATGTTGAAATAGTTAACATTCTAGATCATGATTCGGCCTCAATATGTAATATGTTCAAATCTCACGCCATTCCTTATATTCCCTTTATTGTGTTGGGTTACTCCCAAGACACCAATCTGTCGAGATTTTTTGCGCATCAACCCTTACGAACAACACCGATTATCTATGCTTCTGCTACATCTATGACCAAATATTTAAGAAATCTATATCTAAAAATATACGCCATAGAAACCTCCAATCTATCATGCTTTATCATTTTTGCGCATCAACCCTTACGAACAACACCAATTTTCTTCGCTTCACCTACATCTATCACCAACTATTTAAGAAGTCAAAATGCTTTATGCTATCCCACTATAAGAGGCTCTTCGATCAATTTCATCTTTGCAGAGCAAGTTGGAGCAATAGCGTTGTGGGAACTACCTGGAAAACGTAAACCATGCAACTCATCTTTTGGTTACAACCATAACCATTGATGCATTTGTTATTACATCATGACAGTAGTCCATACCAAACACATTAGGCAAGATTCTTGTTTGGCGTGATTATTCATAGCCTAATGAATCCACTGCATCAAGAAAAAATTTCAATGTATCAAACCAACACAAGCGCCATGACCTCGATCCAAAAATATACAATGAAAAAGTAAGAGGAAAATGGTCTGCAGTCCAGTAAATGTAAATTAAATATGTAACAATCCGAAAAACCAATTGTGTCACATCCAAAGTCCCATCCATTTTTAGAAAATAATTTAAAAAATGGCGTCCAATACTAACTCTCGGAATCATATGATGTGGCAACAACAATTTTTAATCAACATTAAAAAAAAAGGGACTTCCACCATTATTCGCATAGCGCACTTGTTCGTATATTGAAAATAAACAAAATACTCCAAGGTTTTTCGACTATAGGGTGGGAGATAGTTCCTTTATTAATATAATATTACTTATTAAATCAATAGCTTTCTCCTTTAAAAATTTTTAAAGACAAAGGGAGTAAAATGCTTTTCCCTCAGCACACGGAGTTCATACAAAGTTGTGGAAATTACTTTAATGAAGACAACACATTTACTGAAGTTTACACAGAGCTGCGGAACTCACTTAATCCATACCATACCGTTTCGGAAATAAAATCATATGAATCCTCTTTTCGATGCAAAGTGGCAGAGATTAAAATCACGACAACTAATTTTACTCACAGTGATACAGAGTAAAACAAAGTGTTGCGATAAAACACATACGTGAAAACTCTAGAACTATATCGCAAGTAACCAAAATTTATATTAAAACTTCAACACATGAAATACTAACATATGGAGATTGCCGCTCCTTCACAAGTGAAACAAAACTTCTTACTTGGTTTTACATTCATCAGGGTTGCGGAGTAACACACAGTAAAACTAATTTCACACACCCACCAAAATTCGCTCCATGATTTTCTCCTCTTGTCTTTCCAGACTTACATCTGCCACATTACACAATGCTCTCTATTTTTTCCTCACCCTTACCTAACATGTAAAATCTAAACACATATATATCTAAGACATTTAATTCATGACAGACCAAATTTAATAAAAAGCATGGGCGGACATCATTTACTGGACATTATAGAACTTGCGTGAACTAAAAATAACTTGCAGATTAAATATTTTCCCATGCTCATTTAATAACCATGTATTAACTTCTCTTTGAATTTGATTTATTTAATCGGTTGAGGAATGGGTAATTGTCCTCTGCTCAGAACTTGTCCTTCTTTGCAGACACAATCTACAACCTGCAAAACATTAACTGAGGTATGGCTGCTGCCAGTTCATTTACTGCAATGGTTGAGATTAATTTCCAACACTCCTGCTTAATCGTAACTGCCACCATTGACCATTCCAAGACAATATCTAAGATAAACAAAATTTTCACATGGCAATGGCTTTGTGAAGATATCTGCAAATTGTTCTCTTGACCTGCAATGTTGTAACACAATCTCACTGTTATTAACCATTTCTCTTATGAAATGATATTTTGCATCAATATGCTTTTTCCTTTTGTGAAAGATAGAATTCTTTGATAGTGCAATTACTGAACTGTTATCACAGAAAATAGTGGTTGCTCCATCTTGTTCATGACATAAATCCTGCAACATCCTTCTCATCCAAACTGCTTGACACGTTTTTGCTGTTGCGGCAACATACTCAGCTTCTAGTGTTGACAATGATACTATCGGCTGCTTCTTGGAAGGCCATGAAATGGCTCCCAAACCCAAATGAAAAACATATCCTGACGTGCTCTTTCTGTCATCAACACTTCCTGCCCAATCACTGTCAGTGTAACCAATCGGCCTAAAATCATTAGTTGCAGAGTAAAAAATGCCATACTCCTTTGTCCCATTGATATATTTTAAAATTATTTTCGCTTCTTTCCAATGAGTCTCCTTGGGTGTCTCCATGAACCTCGACACCAAACTAACTACATACATTATATCAGGCCTATTTGCGGTCAAATACATTAGGCTACCCACCATGCTCTTGTATAATGTCAGATTGACATTCCTGTTGCAATGTTCCTTGCTCAACTTTAACCCCATGACAGTTGGAGTTGGTGATGGCTTTTTGTTCTGCATATTAAACCTCTCCAAAATTTATGCTACATACCGTGCTTGAGAAATAAAAATTCCATTTTAATTTTGCTTTACTTCTATGCCCAAGAAGTGTCTCAAAAACCCCAAGTCAGTCATTTGAAACTCACTTTTCATGACTACTTTGAAATCAGTGATGAGAAAATAATCACTTCCTATAAAAATCAAATCATCTACATACAAAATGACAATAATAATCTTACTGTCATTTTCTTTTATGTAGAGAGTAGGTTCAACATCATATTTGTCGAACCCATTTTCCCTTAAGTAATCATCTATCATATTGTACCATGAAGGTGGTGCTTGATTCAACCCATAGAGATATTTCCGCAACCTACACACCTTGTGTTCTTGGCCTTCTATTTCATAGCCAGGAGGTTGCACGACATACACTTCATCTTTTAGCACTCCATTCAAGAACACTAAATTTACATCCATATGATAGACTTTCCATTTCTGTTGCACTGTGATTGACACCATTGTACACACTATCTCCATCCTCTCGAATGGCCCAAATGTTTCCACATAGTCTCTTCCATGTTGCTGCTTGTAACCTTTCATGACAAGTCTTTCCTTGTGACTTTCAATCTTTCCTTCAGCATTGCTCTTGGTCTTATAGACCCACTTCACTCCAATGAGTTCTTTACCTTGCGGGAGGTCCACTAACTCCCATGTGTCATTCTTTTCTATTGCTTCCATCTCTTCATTTATTGTCATGACCCATTTCTCTTCCTTGACTGCATCTTCAAAATGGATTGGCTCATCTACATGACAAAACAATGCGAATAATGAATTTAGACCAGTGTTGCTATCAGCTTCATCTTGTTGATATATTTCACTTATATTTCAGAATTTTTGTCTTCTTCATCTTCTTGGAGTTCCACTTAAACTTGAGGGAGTTTATGATCCCCATGGTGTGCTTGGAGAAGCACTTCCTTGATTTTTCAAGGTTGTTCTATTTCCAGCTTGTGGTGTGCTTTTCTTTGCTTGTGTAGGTGGAGGAGGAACCACCGTGGAGGAATTATTTTTTGTTGTGCGTTCATCTTGCTCTTCGTGAGACACACATGTCTTCACGTTCACTGTTTTCTCTAAGCTTCCATCCCAAGCTTATTCTTCAATGAACTACACATTTTTTCTAATTATAACTTTTTTGGTGGATGGATTATAGAGTTTGTATGCCTTGGAATAATCATTGTATCCAACAAAGATACACTTATCTCCCTTACTATCCAATTTCTTACTTTGCTAATCTGGGACATGCGCATATGCTACACATCCAAATACTTTCATTTGAGTGAAAAATTTCTTTGTTCCACTCCATGCTTCTTCTGGAACTCTGTTCATAATAGCTTTGGTTGGGCATCTATTCAAAATATATGTTGCGCAATTGACAGCTTCATCTCAATACTAATTTGGAAAATGTTTTGTCTTCAACATACTTCTAACCATGTCCATAATGGTCATATTCTTCCTTTCTACAACACCATTTTGTTGTTGTGTGTACCTTGTGGTAAACTACTTGTGTATGCCATTCTCCCTACAAAAACGTAGGAAATATTTGGAGATATATTATCCACCTCTGGTAGTTCTCAGCACTTTGATGTACTACCCACTCTTCTTCTCAATAAGAGCTTTGTAGTGACAAAACTATTCAAACACTTTACTTTTATTTTTTAGAAAAAAGACCCATGTCTTCCTTGTGTAGTCATCTATGAATGTCAAAATGTAATGGTTGCTAGCTAAATATGGTGTTTGCATTGGCCCACACAAATTTGAGTGGACAATATCTAAGGGTGTCTTTGCCCTTATACTCTTCTGTGTTAGGAATGCTTCTCTTTGTTGTTTGCCCAAGATGCATCCTTCACATAGGTTGTATGGTTTTTCTATGAGTGGTAATCCATTTACCATGCCTTTTCTATGCAAGAGGTTCAAACCTCCAAAATTGAGATGTCCAAATCTCAAGTGCCATAACCAGTTTTATTAAAAGACCTCTTCTGTGACTGCTGCTACCACACCTCCTTCATTCAAGTCTATTCTGAGTTTGAGAGGAAACATCCTATTCTTTGTCATGTGCACTTCAGAAATGACCCTTTTGCTTCGAGGTATGTCCATGATAGTACCACATCATTCTTAAAAAACACATTCTAGCCCTTGTTCATGAGTTGTCCAATGCTTATAAGGTTGCATTTCAGGCCAGGTACATAATATACATCTGGCACAAATTTATTTTCTCCTTTCCTTGTCAATATTGACACTCTTCCTTTTCCCATGACAGAGACTTTTCTATCAGTCCCTATTGTCACTTCAGACTTCACATTCTTATCAAGATTGGCAAACATTGCTATGTTTCCAGTCATGTGGTTACTACAACCTGAGTCTAAAAACCATACATCGTCTTGTTTTTCTTGTGCTACATTACATGTTAAAAGCACATTACTCTGGTTCTTATCTTCTTTTGCAAAATTTGCATTTTGCCTATTATTCATGTCATTTTGTTTCTTTCTACATTCATTGGCGTAATGCCCATACTTTTTACAATAATGACATTGGACTTGGGATTTGTCATACCTTTGTTCATGTACTTGGTGTTGGCTTGAGCCTTCACTTTGATTCTAATTGCTGCCCCTTCCACTTGTGCTTGCCGAGCTGCTTCTTCCACCTCTGTGTGGGCTTCTTCCACTTCCTCGGTAGTTTGAGCTTCCTCGGCCTCTACCTTGGCCAAAATACATTTGTGCCTTGAATGGATGATCCAATGAGGAGTTCATTGTTATGTTCAATCTATGTTCATGAGACATCAAGGATGCACAAAGCTCATCCACTGAAAATATTGAGAGATCCTTTGTCTCTTCTATTTCCACTACTATGGCATCATATCTTGAGGGTAGACTTCTCAAGATTTTCTCCACTATTCTTCTTTCCTCAAGTGTCTCTCCATGAAACCTTATCTGGGTAACCAAACCAATCACATGTGTGAAGAATGAGTCTATGTTTTCAGACTCTTTCATACAGAGAGTTTTAGAGTCTCTCCTTAGCATTTGTAGCTTTGTTGTCTTCACCTTCTCCATGCCTTGATAGGCTGTCTTGAGAATATCTCATGTCTCCTTAGACCTTGTTACTGCTGAAATCATTGGGAATATACTCTCATGCACTACTTGAAAGAGATAGAAGAGGCATTTTCTGTCCTTCTTATTGTTATCTCTCAAAACATCTCTCTCTGCTGCAGTCAAAACAATCAATGCTGCTGCATCTGTTGGTTCTTGGAAACCTTCTTCCAACAACCCATATATCTTGTGAAGAAAATAGGGCTCTCATTGTAATGGCCCAATAATCATAATTTTTTCCATTAAGCTGTGGTATCTGTGGATTACTCAAGCTTGTTCTTGTTGCTACCATTTTCACCATGTAAACAATTTTCTCACAGTGTAAAACTTTTCTTACTACGTGAAAACTTTCTCATTGTTGGAGAATATGTTCCATGAATAAATAAATTTAGAACTCCTTTTAACTCCTTAATAAAAACACTATCTTTTACTGAGATTTTAAACCTGCTCCGATACCATGTTAAAAATTTAGAAAGACAAAGGGAGTAAAATGCTTTTCCCTCAACACACAGAGTTCACAAAGAGTTGCGGAAATTACTTTAACCAAGACAACACATTTACTGAAGTTTACATAGAGTTGCAGAAATCACTTAATCCATACCATACAGTTGCGGAAATCAAACCATATGAATCCTCTTTTCAATGTAGAGTGGAAGAGATTAAAATCGCAACTATGGAGAGGAGAAAATATTCTCAACTAATTTTACTCACGCTGATACAGAGTAAAACACATACGTGAAAATTCGAGAACTATATCGCAACACATACGTGAAAATTCGTGAACTATATCGCAACTAACCAAACTTTATATTAAAACTTCAACACATCAAATACATTAACATATGGAGATTGTGGCTCCTTCACAAGTAAAACAAGACTTCTTTCTTGGATTTACATTCATCAAGGTTGCAGAGTAACACACAGTAAAAAAATTTTCATGCACCCATGAAAATTCGCTCCATGATTTTCTCCTCTTGTCTTTCCAGACTTACATCCGCCATATTAAAAAACACTCTCTATATTTTGCTCACTCTTACCTAACATGTAAAATCTAAACACATATATATCTAAGACATTTAATTCATGACAGACCAAATTTAATAGAAAGCATCTGCGGACATAATTTACTAGACATTATAGAACTTTCGTGAACTAAACATAAATTGCGGATTAGATATTTTCCCATGCTCATTTAATAACCACGGATTAAATTCTATTTGAATTTGATTTATTTAATCTGTTTCGGAATGGGTAATTTTCCTCTGCTCAGAACTTTTCCTTCTCTGCACACGCAATCCGCAACCTGGAAAACATTAACTGAGGTATGGCTGCTTGCAGTTCATTTACTGCGGTGGTTGAGATTAATTTCGAACATTCTCGATAACTAGGGTGAGTTATGACTTATAAACTAGCCCAAAATGCAACCGCAAGCCCCAACAGAATCGAAACATGGTGGGATTTATACCCTAGAAGCAATTTAGGGAAAAATAGTAAATGTATCGTAAGAAAGATGACTAAAGAGTGGAATCTTTTATAAGATGATCTTGTTTAGTAAGTAACTAAGAGGTTTTGAAGGAACTAACCATGGCAACCTCCCGTTTTCAATGTGAATGCTAAAGTTCATTTTGTGGAGGTCCTTTAGCATAATTAACTTTCACACAAGAACTTGGGCACAATAGTTATTTAAAATTAAATTAAATTATTATTGTTTATTAGGCGATAATATAAAATTATTAATATTTATAAAAAGATAGATTGGTTTTATGATATGATAATATTTTCACACGAGGCCTATCCATTATCAGCGTGACAAAATACACTAAAAGATCTTTTCCCCTTTTCACTTGCAGAGCCACTCTCAGGATTCAATATTTTTTATGCTTCGAAAAGGGACCTCTAGATGAAAACTTAAAACAACAAAGTTCTGCATAAACTATTTTACTGTAAATTGGAAAGTACTCTGGGCTTGTTCAAGTGGGGGAGGAAGATCGCCTATTTATTACTATAAGGTTACGTATGAAATAAATACATTTTCTAATGATAAGGGAAAACTACAAGTTATTAATTTCCTGAAACTCAACCCTAAGCCCCAACGGAAGTGAAACATGGAAAGATTTATCTCTTAGAAGCAATGTAGGGAAAATTAGTCCACTTACCACACGATGAATTAAGATTGGAAAACATATAAGATGGCCTTGTTTGGTAAGCGTTTTAGAAGTTTTTGAAGGAACTAGCCATGACATCCTCCCATTTTCAATGTGAAATATGAAGTTCATTATGTGGAAGTCCTCCACGTAATGAACATCCACATAACACTAATTTCATTATATAAGGAATATTTTAGAATGATGAATATTATATGAAAAATAATATGCTTAGTAAATATAAAACCCTCTTCATTTCATTATTTCCATAAATTACTAAAAATTGTCTACGAAGAGCTTGACTCTCATAGGCGAGGCCCTACTCCTTATAGATATACAATAATTCCCAAGATGAACTAATCAATGTGACAAAATAAGGATGATAATATTTGAAGGGACATTGGAAATCATGAAATATTTGGAATTCCCATGAATTATCATCAATATTGTCTCACTCTCGGGCATATCAATTTATAAAGCACCTATGTGCAACCATCTCTAATATGCCTACACATATGTTCTAGGCTTACCATTGTGCCGATGGTTTCATTATTCAGAGGTGTCGAGTAACTCCGAATATACTGCCAATGAAAGCCTCCACATACTTGTTACTCTGCATCTCCACACACAATAATGTTGAATTACAATTTTTCCAAAGATGTGAAATAAAATCAATTTCCAAATAAACAATTAATTAATATTTTTAATGCATAGGATAAAGTTGCATCGTGATTATTTTCATTTCCAATGCACACTTGACAAGCTAACTCATTTTATTTCTATTCAATCTATTGTTTATATGAATCGAGAGCCTCTCGTTGACAAGTTGGTTGATACATCCATACCCTGAAAGTTGGGAAGAGAATTATAGTTATCATAGGTGATTTTTTGTTATATTATAGTGGTACACAATTGGCATGAGATTGTGAGTGAAACTCTCATCCCAGTGGATATTGCTGGCCACTAGCCTATTCCACCTAGTCAATTTCCTCAATTTTATTTTTACTATTTTTAGTACTTTTTTGGGTCCTCACCTTCCAGATATTTTTTTAGGCCCTAAACGACGTATTCCTGAGATAAATATTTCTAGCAAGGCATCATATGTTCCAAACAGAGATAATGTTACCAAGTTATGATTGAGGGAAGTTGCCTGCCCAACTAACACCAACCGAGCCCATAAAATCTTGGTGTTACATCTCCTCAAGTTAGGGTTTTGGTTTTTCAGGATTTTATCTTATTGTTGAATAATAAAAAGGCCCTTGAGCCTCATTGTAACATAGTTCAGAGGCATGTAGCCACAACATCTCTTCTAAGAGATAAGCTACCATCACCCCAGCTACTTTATGTCCATTCTATTTATAAGTATATTTTATTCATTTGATATTAATTAAATGAATATTTAATTCTACTGCATCTGTATTTTTATGTTTATTTCTATGCCTTATTGTGTTCCTACATAAATCCATATTCTTCTAACGGAATACGGCTTCAATGTTTTGCAGTAATATATCGTTTCAATATTTTGCAATAATATTCAACAAAATTCATGTAAGTGCCATGGTATCCGTAGATAATATTATAGAATAAAATATATTTCATTTGAAATGATTTTTTATTCTCTCAAATGGTTTTTTTACGGAATTTGATTTCATTTACCGGTTTGAGAGATATGAGCAATTGAAGTTACACCTGTCTAGTGTTAGAAAATTATATATTATGGAGCAATGCAACACACAAAATATGCAGAAAATAAAAGCACACAAAAAACATAAAACTAGAGAGACACAGATATACATGGTTTACCCAGTTTGGGCTACGTCCACCCTGAACAGCCAGTCCTTCATTTCTATTATCCAGCAAAAATGAAGAGACAAAACCTACAGCAGATCTGCTGTAATATCCTCTGTTCTCTCTCATAGTCTCCCTCTTTGTTTCTTGCTCCGAGAATACACATACAATACATAGCCACAATACAATACCCTCATAAAAGCGAGGGGTTTCCTTCTAGGGAAAAAAACCCTAAACTAAACATAACTTCTACCGTCAGATCATTTGCCTAATGAACGGCCAAGATTGACTAGAAATTACTATACTTTTACAAGGCAATTTTACATCTGTTTTTAGCTTCGGGGGCGCTGCCCCTGAAACCCCCCCCAGGGGAGGGCTCCGAAAAGCGCTTCCGCCCCCCCTAGACCCCCCATGACAGCGATTAATTACGGGCGACGTTGCCACCCCCTTTTAAGGTACAGGGGTCCAATGCTGTGATACAAATTAAACAAGATAATCTGGCTCCAAACCTAACAATCTCCCACTTGGAGACTGATTGTAGCAACTCCACCGCTGCTTCATTTGTTGGACAATGACTCCTCTTTGGACCTGGTTGTTTCTCATCTTCATCGTCATCCTTGAAGACCAATTGAAACTGAGCATGTTCTCATTTTCTCCCTGGTTACAACTTTTGTTAGCATATCTGCAGGATTATGGCTAGTGTGTATCTTTTCCAGCTTCAACTCTCCATCTTCCAATACTGACCGTATGAAATGGTACTTGAGATGTATGTTTTTAGTCCTGGAATGAAATGCTGAGTTCTTTGCAAGATGAATAGCACTTTGGCTATCACTGTATAGTGTGCCCATATCATGCTTCTTACCCAATTCATCCATAAACCTTTATAACCAAATCATTTCTTTACTAGCCTCTGTAGCAGCAACATACTCGGCTTATGTTGTTGAAAGTGCAACAACACTTTGGATTTTTGAAACCCAACTGACAGCTGTTCCACCTACAGTAAATACATATCCTGTAGTGCTCCTCCTGTTATCTCTGTCACTTGCCATATCTGCATCAACATATCCCTGTAGAGCAATGTTTGAACCACCAAAGCATAATGCTTGATTTGTGGTACCTCTCAAATATCTGAGAATCCATTTTACTGCCATCTAATGTTCTTTTCCTGGATTGTTCATGTACCTGCTTACAACTCCCACTGCATGTGCAATATCAGGCCTTGTGTACACCATTGCATACATTAAGCTTCCAACTGCTGATGCATATGGAACTTTAGACATATAATCCATGTCTTCTTGGGTCTTTGGGCACATCTCCATACTAAGTTTGAAATGGCTAGAAAAAGGTGTACCAAGTGGTTTTTCATTTTGCATATTAAATCTTTTCAACACCTTCTCTATGTACTCATTCTGAGATAGTGTTAATTTGAGATTTTTCCTGTCTCTAGTTATCCTCATACCAAGGATTTGTTTTGCAGCTCCCAAATCCTTCATTGCAAATGAATTTGCCAATTTTCTTTTGAGCACATTTATTTCCTGCATGTTAGACCATGCAACAAGCATGTCATCTACATACAATAACAATATAATATAGTTGCCATCATTTTTCCTTTTTAGATAAACACAATGATCAGAGTGACATCTAGTATAACCTTGTTCAGACATAAACTTGTCAAATTTTAGATACCACTGCCTTGGAGCCTGTTTTAAGCCATACAAGCTCTTCTTTAACCTGCACACCAATTTTTCTTTCCCTTTGACCTCATATCCTTCTGGTTGCTCATGTATATCTCTTCCTCCAAATCTCCATGGAGAAATGTTGTCTTTACATCTAACTGTTCAAGATGTAAATCTTTCGCTGCTACAAGACTTAAGATAGTTCTGATTTAAGTCATCTTAACAACAAGAGAAAATATTTCATCAAAATTAATACCTTTCTTCTGTGCAAACCCCTTCACCACAAGTCTAGCTTTGTACCTATGTTTTCCTCCATCTTCTTCCTTCAGCCTGTAAACCCATTTATTCTGCAATGTAGTTTTACCTGCAGGCAACCTGACTAAGTCCCAAGTCTGGTTATGCATTAAGGAGTCCATCTCTTCTTCCATGGCTAACTCCCACTTCTTCTTGCTTTCAACCTGCATTGCTTCTTCATAACATTCAGGTTCACCAGAATCAGTCAAAAATAAATAATATAATGAAGGAGAGTATCGTTCAGGGGGTCTACTTATCCTGCTAGATCTTCTAACGCCACTTTCAGGTGTTTGAGGTGCCTATTGCTGTTGTGGTGGTTGCTGCTGCTGTGGTTGTTGATTATTATTATTTTCAAGCACCTTTACTTTTTCAGTTATCTCATCAAGAACCGTGTATTCCTTGCTTTCTTTTTCCTGTTTCTTTTCTTGCAACTGATTCTTATACAAGACCTTTTCATTGAATATTACGTCTCTGCTCCTAATGATTTTGTGATTTTCATAATCATATAAGCGATAACCAAAATCATTAGCACCATATCCAATAAAGGTAAATTTCTTTGATTTTGCCTCAAGCTTTGTTCTATTTTCTTTATTAATATGGACAAAGGCCTCACAACCAAAAGGCTTTAAAAAAAAGTAGTTTACCTTTTTACCTGTCCATGCTTCCTCTGGAATACCACCATCTCGGGAACTTGAAGACCCTCTGTTTATTAGATAAACATCAGTATCTATAGCATCTGCCCAAAATTGCAAAGGCAATCTTGCATGAAATCTCATGCACCTTGCATGCTCCATGATTGTTTTGTTCATCGTTTCTGACACACCATTTTCTTGTGGTGTTATTGGAACTTTCTTCTCTCTGCAAATTCCATGCTCTGAACAGTACCTATCAAACTCTTTGCTACAATATTCACCTCCATTGTCTAATCTGAGACGCTTCAACTTCTTTCTTGTCTCAATCTCAACCAAAGCTTTCCATTTCTTGAAAGTATCAAATACATTAGATTTATTCTGAATACAATAAATCCATGTTTTTCTAGTTGCATCATCAATAAAATTAACATAATAATGAGAACCACCGAGAGATGATACTTGAGTAGGTCCCCATACATCTGTATGCACAAGCTCCAATTTTTCGCTCTTCTTTTCTTTCCCAACTCTGATAAATCTGACTCTTTTCTGTTTTCCATAAATGCAATTCTCACAGAAATCCAAATCAACATTCTTCAAACCTGGGAACAAATTTCTTGAGTGAAGAATTTTCATTCCCTTCTCGCTCATGTGTCCGAGCCTATGATGCCATAATGCTACATCTACTCCTTTGGAAGTTAAATCATTAACAGAGTTAGATATACCATTGCATAAATACAATGTACCAACCTTTTCACCTTTTTCTATTACCAGGGCTCCTTTGGTGACCTTCCAAGTTTTATCTGTGAAAGTTGTCACACAACCTTCACCTCCTAACTGCCCTGTTGAAATTAGATTTTTCTTCAGATCTGGAACATGCCTTACCTCCTTTAGTAGCCATTGCTTTCCATTCTATTGTTTTACAATAAATTTACCCATTCCAACAATTTTACAGGGTTTATCATCACCCAAACGAACTTGTCCAAAATCTCCTTGAACATGGTCATGAAAATATTTCTTATCATGTGTGGCATGGAATCAAGCCCCTGAATCTACAACCCAAGAATCAATAACATTTTTGAAAGAAAGAATCAAAGTATCTTGTAACACATCACCTGTCACATTTGCTTCATGATTGTTTTCTTGCTGTGTGTCTCCTTCTTTTCCCTTCCAAGATCTACAGTCTTTCTTTAAGTGTCCTTTCTTTCCGCAATTCCAGCACACTATTCCTGATCTGGACTTGGATCTTCCTTTCCTTGATTTACTGCGATATCCCGAGCTCTTTCCTCTTTCCATTCTTCTTCCCCTAGACTCTACACTCAAAGCATTACCCGATGTCTCACCGGAGCTTTTTCGTCGCATTTCCTCGCTAAGGATAGCACCAACAACATCATCAAACTTTAAAGTACTAGATCCAGAGACAGAGTTACTAATGGCCATAACTAAACCATTCCAACTTTCTGGTAATGAGCACAAGAATAATAGAGCTCTAACTCATCATAAAAGTTTACCCCTACAGAACTTAACTGACTGGTAACTATATTAAATTCATTTAAATGGTCTGCAACAGATCCACCTTCCGACATCTTCATATTAAATAGTCGTTTCATAAGAAATACCTTGTTTGAGGCCGAGGGCTTTTCATACAGTTTCGCCAATGTTTGCATCAAACCCTCTGTTGTTGTTTCCTTCGAAATATTGAAGGCGACTGACGCCGCAAGACACAACCGTACTGTTCCGAGTGCCTTTCTATCGAGAATGTTCCATTCCGCGTCTGTCATGGTCGCCGGCTTCTTTGTTTTTCCACTCAATGGTAGGTACAGATCTTTCTGATACAGATAATCTTCCATCTGCATCTTCCACAGCGCAAAGTTTTGGCCGTTAAATTTCTCGACCCTAAACTTACCATCGTCCGCCATTGCTCCCACTCGAACCAGGAACCCTTTTTTCCTGCGAGTTTATCGGCCAAATATACCTTCGGCTCCGATACCAGTTGTTAGAAAATTAAATATTACAGAGCAATGAAACACATAAAATATGCGGAAAATACAAGCTCACAAAACACATAAAACCAGAGAGACACAGATATACGTGGTTCACCCAGTTTGAAATTGCGTCCACACGCTTGACTAGTCCTTCCTTTCTATTATCCGGCAAAAATGAAGTAACAAAACCTACGATGAATCATTTGTAATATCCTATGTTCTCTCATAGTCTCCCTCTTTTGTTTCTAGCTCACAGAGAATACATCATACAATACAGTAGCAATACAATACCCTCATAAAAGCGAGGGGTTGCCTTCTAGGGCAAAAAACCCTAAACTAAACATAACTTCTACCGTCAGATCATTTTCCTAATGAACGGCCCAGATTGACTAGAAATTACTATACTTTTACAAGGCAATTTTACATATGTTTTTAGCTTCGGGGGCGCTGCCCTTGCTGCCGCCCCCCTTGGACCCCCCACAACAATGATTAATTATGGGTGGCGTTGCCACCCCCTTTTAAGGTACAAGGTTCCAATGCTGTGATACAAAATAAACAAGATAATCAGGCTCCACACCCAACATCTGGAACAATGTGCCGCTGCACGTCCTATTATTTTGGGGAATCATTTTCTCACCCCACATTTCATCAAATTTAAAATTTCTTATATCAATGGAAACATATTTTACATACCCCAATTGGGTCTTTGACATAATTCGATTTCATCACATATAACAAAAGTTATGAACAAAGTTGCAGCAAGAGGTCCATTTCAATATTTTAGATCACGGTAGTCCCCCCAAGATTTGGATCAGTGGTATCAGAATGGTATGCTATTTATTGATATTTATTTTCATGTCCCTAATTCAGTTGGGGTATAATGAATTAGGGTTTGGTCTGGTTGAACCTTTGCAAGGTCGGCCTCGAAAACCCCGACGACCTCCCATGGAAAAAGAAGAGAAAGACGAGGGAGAAATATATCCTATCAAAATATTTCTTGAGCAGGACCTCGAGAAACAAAGGAACACGATGATGGATAAATTTTCCAAAATCCTTCAACAACTTCCCACCAGTGGCGTATATGCATCCAACAGCCACTCTCGAGGCACCACTCCTTTCAAGGTATAAGTCAACTTCGACATTCTTGTATTTGAAGGCCACATAGATGCAGACATCATAGATAGATGGTTGAATTTTCTAGAGGGTTATTTTTGGATCCATGATTTCTCTGACCAAAAAAATATTACTTTTTCACTCTTCAAAGCCACCCCCCATGTAAAAGACTGGTAGGAAACCTTGTGCGAGAAAATGGACGAGAGGGAACCCTCTCTCTTCTCATCCGCACTGACTTTCAATTCATTCTGATATGACATCAATGAACAATATTACCCCATGGGGAGATATGAGGAAAATTACATCCAATGTACCATGGTGCGGCAACAAAGGGATCAAAATGTGCACAAGCTAATGAATTTGTTCCATAGCTTGCGCACAAAGTTGGGTATTAAAGATTAAGAGAGCCATTTGGTACTCAAGTAGTGCAGTTTTTTGCAGAGATACATTCAACAGGAAATGAATTTCCTCAAAATTACCTTGCTTGGCATGAAATATCGATATGATGCCAATATTTAGCATAAATTTAATCATAAGAAGCGATACTTTGGATCCGCAAATCCGAAACCAGGGAAAGGCGCCCCCGAACCGTAGAGAAAGTGAAAAATATAAAACAAGATGACTCAAAACAACACCACAAAGACAAAGAGGGAAAAAATGAAGTGGTGTGAATTTCATAACAACAACACTCACAACACAAGCGAGTGTCATGCCAAATAATCGCTGGTGGCCAAAAGGAAGGCATCTGAATAAGATGCATGTTCTTATTCTAAGTCAGAACTGGACAAGGGGAATGACAAAGGGAAGAAGATCAATGATGCATATCCCAACGTCATTTTTTCCACCACCAAGCTCCAGAGGGAGGATCCCGAGGATCCATAGGAGGGGGAGTTCCTCTTCCATTCGCAGATGTGGGTGAAGGGTTCTCCACTGCAATTCCTTATCAATAGCAGAAGCCAAAAGAACCTCATTTTAGTAGAGATCATGAAGCGAATCAGCCTACCAACCACGACAGACCTGCAGTCGTATAACATCGGGTGAATTCACCAAGGGAGAGATATCCGCATCATCGAGCACTGTCGCCTTACGTACAACATCAAGCCCTTCACAAATGAGTAACTATGTGATGTTGCTCCTTTTGAAGTGTCTGATGTATTATTGGGCCCACCATACTTGTGGAAGAAACATGTTTTGTATGAGTCTAGGCCACGTTTTCTTAATATTACTTTGGGAAATAAGTTGTGCAGGATACCGGAGGTAGTACCGCCTCCTGCCATCTCGTTGATTACAGCAGAGAAATGTAGTAAGATTATTTCCCAAACTAGGAAATTTGTTTTCTTTACAATTTACCCACATGAAAAGAAGAATATTTTTTCCAAAACCTCCAAACATGGCTCCCATGCACGGAAGGAGTAGATGGAAAAATTCATGGACGAATACAAGGACATATTCTCCTCACCCATAGAGGTTCCTCTACACTGTCAGGTCAAGCACTCCATTGATCCAACCCTAGGCGTGCTACTGCCTGATGTTTCCATACCTCATGTCACCACACAAACATAATCCACAAGTGTACATTATAAGGCTAATAAAGAAAAAATATTTATTAAAAACATCCAGCAAGTCTGTCAGTAGGTCCAACATCTTGGAGAAATCCAATGCCAAGTACAGGAAGTGTGAGGATCAACATCGAGTGCCACACAATTTCTAGGTGGGTGACACTATTTGGCTACATTTGTAAAAGGAGTGCCTTGTTGGACCCCACTGCAAGATTCACGAGCTTATATAGTTTCCATACACCATCAGTAAGTTTGTAGGGGATAATTCCTTCAAGCTCAGTATTCCACCATTCCTTGGTCTACATCCAATGTTCAATGTCCACCACCTTCAACCCTACTTTCCACCTCTAATGGACACATCCGACATGAAAGAACAACTCATACCAACAGAGTTAAATCCAGACTACATGGAACAATCCATAACCGATCGGATCATGGACACACAGATCAAGAACACTCGCTAGCAAAGCATCCAATTATACCGAGTTGTCAAAGAAGGCCAACTCCTTCACTAGGGAAAGTGGATCACCAGGGCATTAGAGGAAATTTCAGCCTAAAAGTGTCCATGAATTTTCATGTAATTTCCATGTCATAATATGTAAACCAATAAAAATGATTTAAATTAAAAATGAGGTAGATGTAAATATTTTGGAGGGAAAAGAAGAAAAACTACTTTTTTTAATTGTTTTTTTGGCTTATCTCCTTATAGGTTTACTCTAATTTCAATTTTAGACACTCATTAGATGTAGAATTAAATTCCACATCCAAAGAGTACCCATTATGCATACTTTTGAGAAGACCCACCTTGATAAAAATTGAAGATACATTAAAAAAACATGGTTTAACAAGTTTTGTAATGTATCGGAAATTTTTATGAAGGTGGGTCTTCTCAAAAGTATGCATAATGGCAACTCGTTGGATGTGGAATTTTACTCTGCATCTAATGAGTTTCTAAACATGAAATTTGATTAAACCTATAAGGAGATAAGCCGAAAATACAATTGAAAAAATTCGTTTTCTTGTTTTCCATCCAAAATTCATAACTCTTATTTTATTATTTTAACTATTATTTTATTATTTTTCCTTAGGAGGGCACTTTTAGGGTGAAATTTCCTTTAATGGACCAGGTTCAATAGAAATTTCCCCACCTCATGGAGGCTCTCCACACAATGGAGACCATTTCTTTTTGAGGCTGGAGGAGTGATATAGGTGGATATTGGTAGCCACCCACCTTTTCCAGCTAGTAAGTTTCATCAGTTTCTTATTTGCTATTTTTAGCAATTTTTTGGGTCCTAAACTCCGAAGCTGTTTTGAGTCCCTAAATGAGGTATTTATCATAGATATATTTCCAACGCGGCATCATACACGCCAAATGGAGATAATATGACAAGGTTACAACCCCGAGAAGTTGGTTGACCAACCAACCCCAATAGGGCCCATAAAATCTTGGTTTTACATCTCCCTCAATTATGGTTTTGATTTTGTAGGGTTTTCTATTATTGTTCAATAATAAAAATGCCCTTGAGCCTCATTTTAACACAATTCAGAGGCATGCATCCCCCACATCTCTTCTAAGAGATAAGCTACCATCACCCTAGCTAGTTTATGTCCATTCTATCTGTAAGAATATGTCAGTCATTTGATATTAATGAAATGAAGTTTTATTTCTATTGCATCTCTATATTTATGTTTTTTTTTTTTTTCTTGCATAAATCCAAATTCAGGTTACGGCTCCATGGGATTGAGTGTTTGAAACATATTTCAGTTTAAATATTTTATAGTAATATTCAGCAAACTTCATGAAAGTGACACGATCTCCACATATCATATTATAGAATAAAAATATCTCATTTGAAATTAATTTTTATTCTCTCAAATGGGTTTTTTACGAAATCTCATTTCGTTTCCCGGTTTGAGAGATATGAACAATTCAAGTCACACACGTCTAGAACATTGTGTTGCCACGCATCCTATGAGTATGGGGAATCATTTTATTACCCCACATGTCATCAAATTTCAAATGTCTTATATCAATGGAAAAATATCTTCCATACACCAATAGGGTCTTTGACCGAATTTGATTTCATCACCTATAGTAGAAGTTATTAGCAAAGTTGCAAAAGGAGGTTCATTTAAATCTTATAGATGTTGGGGGTCTTCCCCCAAGATCTAGATAGAACTCACTCTTGACCATTCTTATATAACCACTCAATTTATTGGCATTGGAATGTGCAAAAACTTAGAAAATGGTTCACTCATCAACAAAGACAACTAAGTATGGCAATCTATTTGGAAGAGAAATGCACAAAATATTTACCAATGATGCACCATTTGCAACACATTGTAAAGAAATCTCTTTTAGTGGACATTGGTAAAATTTATGCTCGATTTTGAATTAGTGAAATGGGTAAATAGAGACCTTGAGAAATCACCTAAGGTTGAAATCCCTTAGTTCATTTGTTTGCTTGTGGTATTAAGTTAATGGTAGGGCTCTACCCCTCCTTGCATTCACCTAGTCTAGCTCTATGTTTCATCCAAAATATTATGATTGACTTTAAGGGTAAAATATAATTCATAAATAGGGTTTCCAACCATTGATTTATTGATTGACCAAAAGAACTAAACTCTCCTAGTCTAGGACTTAGCTTTTCTTAGATGTTGTTAGTAAAATTCTTGGATGAATAGTTATTGCACACAACTATGAAGGAAAAATAGACTTGTATTCCCAATCAATGGTATTTATCATCAATGAGATACAAGGGGAAATTATGGAATTTATGAATATATATACTCTCAGAGGACCAACACATACTTTTTTATTAGTCCTAGGTTTTTCCCACCATTCTTCCCTGTATGTTGCAAATGACATCTTGCATGATGCCATTTGCATTTGGATGTTCTCTTTTTCCTACCTAAAGCCACTCTGTTCTCCATTTAATCTATGTGGAAAAGTAGCACCACTTAAGTTTCATCAACTAATGTTCTCTCACGTGGAAAATTAGATATTTTATACGCTTTAGGAATGTACTCAAAATTTCTATTTATACATCTATTTTGTACCCCAGGAAGTAGGTACTTGTGGTTTCCTTTTCTATTAGTAGTTTTGGTTTAAGTTGTTAGTCAACTGCATAAATTTATTATACTTTGAATTAAATAATTACCATATGCAATGAGTTGTGGATAGTTGTTTAATTCATTTTTCTTGGATGCTTATTTTAGAAAACTTCTCCTTCTTCCACTTTCATTGCTTAGTATACTTGACGACCCATTGAATCCCATATGTTGATTACTGTATATTGGAGATATGGACAACTTGTCATAAGATTACTTCAAACCTTCTAGCTTAAAATGCTAGTATCCAGTTTCATTGAAATAAAGACATTCTAAAATATTATAAAATTTTATTAGTTACATTCACTGATGGGTTGGCCTCATTATTTGAAATTCATCACCGCTAGCACATGTGTTGTGATGGAATCATAGGCGTCCTTTACCAAGAAAAATGAAAACATAAAAAATAAAAATAAAAATGTGTATTCCTGGCTTTTGTCCATTATACTCCACTTAAAAAAATAACGTTTTTATCCCATTACAGCGCGGCCGAGAGAAGAATTAAAATTAAGTTTGACAATATAGGCGATCAATTGAAAAGTAAAAAAATGGTGTAGTAATAAGTATGAAGAATAGAATTTGATTTTAAATTTAAAGTTGCAGTTAGATTCTCAACCTAACATAAATGAATTAAATGACATGACATTTGAATTCCTCAATATGGTCCATTGTTGGGATAAACAAATCTCCAATTAATATTTTTATGTTTCATTAAGTGGAGCTTCCTTCTGCAAAAGTCTCCTTATCTCAAGCTTTCACTTTCCTCTACATAGTGAAAGCTCCATGCAAGGAATGTTCTAGACAAGGAATATCTACCCAATGAAACATAATAACCTTGATTGGAGATTTTTTAGGGCCCGCCAAAGCCCACTGAACCCCCGCGAACCCCACCTATGTAAAGGACCTACAACTGTGTCATTTATGGGATCATTGGGCATAACAATAACATACTAATGCTTCTTTTAGTGTCAGTATTAAAGCACTCACCGACACAATGGTCACTGAGAAAATTAGTCCTATTTTATTTAAAATTAACTATCAAGCACTAAAAAATACTGGAAATACATTTTATTCCAATAGGGGAATTATGTCCCATTAGAGCTCACTGAACCAAGAGAACATAAAAAAAAATATTTCCTGAAAATTATGCTCTATCTACCGAATAAGGTAGAATTGGGATTTAATGAGGGCTTACAATTCCTCCCACTTAGCTAATCGTCAATCACCTCCATCATAACTTCCTAAATGTGGATTCCTTTCAAATTTATTGCATGAACCTCTAACTTAAATCTAGAAAATGGTATTTCTATTCCTCATCCATGTGGTGAACATTAAAGTAAAATTTTGACTACTGCATAGTTTGATATTATTTTAAAAAATCAATTTCACCTTGCTATAACTTGATGTATAACTTTTCATACATATTTAATAGAGATTGTGAATACACTCAAAATTGTATTCTTTCTTTTAGGATCCTTTCTCAATTCCCTCTCTTTATGATCCCATATTTTTCCCTTAAATCTAATCTCTAAGTTGGAACATCCATGTTTTCTCACTCCAATCTTGCTTGATAGAGTCCCTATCATGAGGTTCATATTACTCTTCATGTTCATGACCTGCACTTCCATCCTTGACAATATCCCTTCTAATGGAGCTTGAGGGTTATTATGAATATATTCATCATCTATGGATGATATTTTATGACTTCCTACTTAAAATGTTTCTTGGATCCCCTAAAACTTCACCTGATATTCTCAAAGAAGTTTACTCTAATACCACTATGATTAATTCAATTCCATCGATACCCATAGGATATTTCATCATAATAGATCTGCTAAAAATATACTAAAATATATAGTATGAGTGATCAGAGGCTCAATATTTAGCTAAAAAAATAAATTTCTCATAAATGCTCCAAACTAGAATGACCGAATAGAGTTTGTCACCATGATTCCAACACAACTTGTTTCATCAAAATCCGAGTTCGTATGAGTAAGTTATAGTCTGTTGTCTATTTTCTCAAATAGGTAAAAAATGTGCAGAACACTGATAGACTGACGAATTGGCAGTCCAATTAGCACCTTAGGAATGTATATGGAATATTCTCCAATTTTCAGCCAATGACACTGTGACAAGTGTCATAGTCAGATTCTCCAATGTTGCTTTGGAAATTGAAATTTGTCCTCCTAATCCTAAGGTTGAAATTTCTATATATGGTGGATTATTAATTTTTATATTGTGGAATCGAGCCAATGAGAAGGGACATGTGGATCAGTCAGAGGCTACCACGTGCCCTCCCCCATGGCAAGGTTTGATGGCGCATTATCATTTAAGCCAAGGTCGAATATATGTTTCACAAAAAATAGTCAAAGGCACAAATATTATTTTATAACCAAGGTTCAAATCAAATGTCAAATGGGCACACATGTATATTTATACCAATTTCTGTTGCAATCTTTCATCCAATAAAATTTATGACTAAGGAGGGGCAAAGGTGGGGGTCGACCCCGCAACCTCCGCCATACAAGCATCGAGAGCTACCGCTAGACCACATGGTGTTCCTTGCTAACTATGGAATGCCACGTATATTTATAGTTTGCTAACGCTAGAGTTCGGGGTCCGGAGGGGGGTAGCCCTATGGGCCAACCCCCTCCCATATGTTGAAGGATGAATATCGTGGGCTTACATTATTCATCGGTGGAGTTTAAATCCATTAATCCATGTTTAATGCGACACTAATCCAGATTAATCGATAATAATCTGTGATTAATGCTCAAACACGCTTTGTGTTAACCCTCATTTCATTACCTCTTAAATGCGCACTTAAATTAATATAATCATGAGTTTAAATTAGTGATGGACTTGGCAAAGCCCACCAAATGTGGCGGAACTCCATTTGTAGTGGAGTTGTCTCGCTAAATTCCAGTTTTAGTGGAGCAATTGTAGGAAAATTTGGTTTTTCCATAACTGAGGCAATTTTTGACCAATTTTGGCTCAAGAAGAATCATTCTTGGTAGTTTTTTACATTTTGGAGCCATTGGAGCAGGTTGCAGAGGCAACAAGAGACTGTAAACAATTATTTTTCACAATTGAAGATAATACATAGGTCCATGCCATAGAAGTTGGACCAAGGAGATGTAGTCAAGAAGGGGTAAACTCCTTCATCAAAGCCATGTGTATTTAACTTAGTTGTTTGTGTTGGCTGTGTTTTTATACTCTCCTATTCAACATTTAGTTTCCATGCTTTTATGTTCATGAAATAACCTTAATCTCATAAATTTTTTTGATTTATCAATCATAAGCACATGTATAAACCCTTGTACAAGAAGAAAACCTAAGCACTTTCATATTATTTCTGAAATTGATATTAGCACAAAATTAAATAAAAATCAATTTCAGATCAATGAGCATTGGTTTCCTCAAATTCTAAAATTAATATTTAATGATTTCCTTCTATTCATGCATATAATAGATAAAAATGAGGAAAACCAAAAATATAATGCACAATCACACACCAATGATAAATTAACACAACATGTAATCTAGAAAAACATTACAAGAGAAAACCAAACTAAAAGGTGAGGCTATTCTTCCCTATCTTTATTTGAAATTGAAATAGTGTGAGTACAAAAGGGAAGGAACTCTCTATGGATTCACCTTAGGTATGTGCCATGATAGGATACTGTTGAAAACTAAGACCCTCTCTTATTCTCCTGCACACTAACCTCCTATTGTCTCTCTACTGTGAAACAAGATACAATGTAGAACAATGCAACCCATTTTCCTCATAGTGGCTACATTTTAACAAAGCCTGATAGCCAAATAGATGTTACGTTTGACACCTTCAACTCTTAGATAGGGTTATAACTTCAAATAATCTATAGTATTGTTTTTGTCGCCATAAGGCTAGCCCCTTTTACATTAATAATGATGGGTAACAAAAAATATCGTAGAACCATGGTGATAAAAGTTGAAGGCCAACTTTCACCATGGGATAAAATTTGCATATGGACTCTAGAAAATATATTTCTTACACCTTTGGAAAATTATTGGAGTGTAAAAATAGTGTTACAAGGTCTTTAATAAGTCAAAAAATTTGAACCAAAATAAAATTAGCTTGATTTCTCAAACTATATTTACAAGGCTTCTCAGCTCAATTCTCAAAACTAGGACCCTCGTGTGTAATTCCTCCAACTATTCCACTCTAAAGGAATAAATATGAATAAAAGATAATATGAAGATCTAGTTTGGATTATTCCTCCATTTATTTTATGTTTCATGCAAAATCTAATCAAAGAATTAAATTATTGATTTTATCAATAACAAATTTAAAATATATGATCATGGGAAAATCTAGGAGATATATTTCATACATGGGATAAATTTCCAATTTTTGGTTAGAAAAAATATTTACCCAAGTTCTATAGGTTAATTTTTTACATTAAAATCTTATAAATTTTTTTAAATACTATATAAAATTATTAGAAATTCAAATATATTTACAGAAGAATCACCAAAATTTTTATAGAAGACTAGTAAGATTTTCCAATTTCTCTACAAATTTTGATCTTAAAAAATGTTCCTTGATAGGATTTGTAATGAAAGCATCGAGTTATTTACTAAAAAAATATCATTATTCCAATATATTTGTCATTAACATATTTTAATATAAATTACCTAACTAAAACAAATTGACCAACCTATTAACATCGATGTTTAAGCGTTTTTTCTTTCCTGAAGAGTAACACCAACATGCTTAGTGTTACTATAGCCAATAGTAGTAAGGTGATGATAGTTATATGTCAATAGTAATGGAAATCGTGTTGACTAACCTAATAACATCAATGTTAGGTGTTGTTTCTTTCCTGAAGAATAATACCAACATAATTAGTGTTACCATAGCCAATACGAGTAAGGTGATGATAGTTATATGTTAATAGTAATGGAATGTTGAGACGCTAAGTCTAGAAGAAACTAATTACTCACAAGAAACACTTAAGAAATCCAATATCTAATGCCCACATCTCATTTCCTCATTAGTAATATGTTATTTGAGAAACTGTTGGATCATGGAGAGTACATTTTTAATGTCGGAGATATGAATATTTACACCACATGCTATAGTCATGCAATGTCTAGAATTTTTTTTTGAATTTTGTTTTCTTCTTATTACACTCATCGAGTTTTGTTATTTACTCTATTATGATTGTTAGTTACCAGAAATCTTTCATTTTAATGTCGTGATATTTTATATTACTTCACGTGTACAAAATCTTAATATTTATGTTTAATTTTTCTTTCTAGTCTCTCATTTCATGTAAACTACCTACCCTAAATAAATTTAACGCAAATGAAATTAGTAAAAGTAACATGTTGAATTATATAATGTTGTAGAACTAGCAATAAATGTTTCTTTAAGAAATATAACTTTCAAGTGGTCAGCGTTCATTTTTTCCACATCCCAATTCTCATCTATCAAAGAAATTAGTTATTCTGAAAAGCAACGGTTTCCCATACTGTATTTTCCACTACTAGAAGAAATCCATGAAAGAAAGTGAAGATATATTGTGAAGATGAATGGTTTAAATCAAAGAATAAGTAGCATAAAAAATTATAACTATTTCAATAATTTATAGATCATCCATTCCAACAAAACAAACTATATCTTGGGTACTACACCTAACATTAAAGGAAAATAAAGTTATTAACCTAACACAAAAAGCTAATATTTATATTGGTAATAAATTTAAAAATATTACATTAATATATTAAAGTAACGTGGTGGATATAAACATAATATTGAAAACAAATTATAGAATTTTAATTGCTTATATATACTCCCACATCCATAGTCTCTTTTTATGCTCTAAGTATTCTAACTTTTCTTACAGTAGTGCCCGAGATACTAGTAGTAATAGGCTATATGTTGGAACAATTACTACTATCTCCAACACTTATGTTATAGTTTATGGATTTCTCTTTATCCCCACAAGGTCAGTCCTTAGCTTTCCTATTGATGCTTTTATAGATGTTATTAATGATACTACTACATATTTTACTAGATATGTTGTAGTATATGCCACTGATTTTAGGTATTGAATTACGTGAGAAAGGAAATAAATCAGTTATGTTATATATCTTTCTTAAAAACATAAATATACATTTAATGGTAATGGTTTTGGGGACACCACTCTTCTTCTTCCACTATGTCTTCTTATGCTACTAATGCTATACAATTAATTGCACACCAATGACTAATATTAGACCTAGGTTCACTTTTTAATCTTCTACACCAACTATTGAATTAGCTATGTTCAACTTCCATGTTAATTAGGAAATTTTCAACAAATATTGTTGACCCTTCTATTATCACCAAAAATGATCATCGAGTCATTTCTAGCTAGGTGGATCGAAATACACCATGTGAGTTTAATTTTACCAAATTAAAATCACTTTCACGATAAGAAATAATTTAATAAACCACTTTTATAAATTTATTTTTTATTAGAACCCATCAGAATAATTAAATAAAACATTATTTATTTAATTTTCTCTAGGAATAGTTACTAAGTTGTTGCTTGATAATTATTATTTGTCACATTTGACTAAATCACCAAGGAATAATTAAATAAATCATAATTTATTTATTTTTCTTTATCTCCATATTTGGAATAATTGTTAAATCATTATTTAATAATTATTTCATTTCACACATTTCTTATTTTTCGCGAAATAATTAATAAATCGTTTTATTTGTTAATTATTTCTAAATAAAGATATTTAATCATTTTAAATATATTTCCCCCCTCCAAAAATATAATAAAGCATTCGAAGAAATTAGATATATATTTGGGTCAAAAATATTTTATTATTATCCATTTTCAACTTCAACCCTATACTTTGCTATAAATAAGAGAGTTTTTCATTGATTTCTCACCATGATCATTATCATCGTCGTTATTATCGTCATATGTCATTCGGGCTCCCATTTTTGAGTTCCACGACATTTGGGTTTTCACACATTTGAGAGAGGAATATCTGAATACTAAAGCGATGAGGATATCAAAGGAACCATCCCAATGAGGGGGACTTACGACCCTTTGTAAATATCCTTCACGAGGTGTCATTAATAAAATATTTTTATTTCAAATATTTTCCAATATTTTTTTTTTACATTGGATTTACTTTTTTTGTTTGTTCTTTTAGATTTACATAGAGCTATCTTTCAGCAATTTTTTCTCACATATTTGTTACAAATTTGAAGTATAAGAACCCATAATTTTTTTTAGGGTCACTAGTCACTTGTGACTTAAGTGAGATATTTTTGGTGCACCTTCCAAGAAATTTCATACTAACACTTTCTTCAAATATTTCTTCAATAATGCGAGCTACAAAAAACATGTTGGGAAATTTACTTAATAAATATTGTAAGCATTTCAATAATATAACTATCTCAACTTATGTTTCAATAATACAACTATCTCAAATTATTTTTCTTATTATAAGGTAATATAATTGGAATAGAGTATTTCGGTGGAATGATGTTAAATACAATAGAATTTATGTCACCCATCAAATTCCTTATCCCTAAATCTCCTTGAAAAGATAAACAAACAAAGTGGGAATTTTGATTTCTCAAATAAAAATATGACAATAAACATGTATCAAAGTTCTTTCTCTTGAAATGAGCATACATATTTTCCTAATGCATAGAGAAGATATTTATCATAAATGTAAATAAATGTGGTAAGTATCACAAAAATGTGAAACCATTTGCAATGAATGAAAATATAAGTACAAATAGATGTTTTTCATTATAAATATGAAGCATATGTTTAGCATCACTATAAAACCATATATAGAAAAATAAAAAAATAGGTATTATAATAATTAAAAAATTTATACTTTAGATATGAATAGTATAAATTGCAATATTATAGTCTTTGTTTAGAAGTGTTGCTAAAGATTCCATTTTAGAAAACATCCTCTCAGATGATGACAATAACTAATATTAGTGAATTATTAAATCTATAGGAATAAACATACTTACCTTATTATACATCTCACAATGCCAATATTAAAAAAAACTCATTAAAAATAACTAAATTATAACTTTATCTAATTTTATTTTTAATAATTATTAAAAAAAATAATACATAAGTTAAAATATTATAAATTATAAAACTTATATATATATATATATATATATATATATATATATATATATATATATATATATATATATATATATATATATATATAAGAAAACCATAACAGAGTAATATTTGTTTAATTAAATTGAAAAATAAAAATACATAACTATTTTTGACATAAATTTCAATGAGTTATGATGAATACTAATAAAAAAAGTGTGTGAATGTCCTATGGAGGTTAAATCCCTAACATACTCCTAGTAATTATCAATTATTTACAGTTAAATTAAAATTATTGAAGCCCTGTTCCAAAATAGACATGTCTATTCTTGTAAAAAAAGAAACCACCTTTAATATAATATAAAATAATAAAATAAATTTTCACTAATTTATTCGCTATAAACTTATTATCTTTCTTAGGAGTATATAGATACAATTACAAATACTTTTTGAACCCATTGCAAAAAATTAGAATATGAAGTGAGCTTTAAAGGTAGTGGTTACTATCACTTACTCTTGTGACACTTCACCCACTTGCAAGTACCTACCTTCCACATGCCTTGGAGTGTGATGCGTGTTCTCTAGATTTCCTTTATTTTGCGATGTCATAGGTTATGTTTCCAATTTATATCTATATATCCTATACTCTCTTCCTTGATTTCATTCCTTGATCTACTAAGTGATACTATAACCAATGGTGAGTTTTCTAAGCTCATTATTATTTACATAACCCTAGCTCATAAAGAAAATGAGTAGGGACAAGATCGTAAATGAGGTAAAAGCCTGAAAGAGTATTAAAATACCCAAGGATTAGGTTCTAGAGCTAAACATTCCTTCTAAAATATATCTCAAGAGAGAACACAGGATTAAGAACAAAGAGAAAACACTTCATTAATTGATTCAATTGAGATGTACATGAACCTATTTCTAGTTACAAAAGAAGTTTCTAGTGATAGCCAAAATATATTACTAATGAATTAATAATTGAGGATAAGACTAACAAGTTCGGATGATAAAAAATCTACCTATCCTTACAAGATACAAATTTCTATTATTGGAACTCTAAGATCCCCCCATAAGTCAAATGTAGGAAGGAAAAATAAAAATTAAAAAAAAAAACAAAAAGGATGTGTCCCAAAAACTAGTCATTTTCAGGTAAGCATGTACGAATTTTCATAAAAAAGAAAGAAATAAAATGAAGATATGAAAGGAGGAGGAATCAAGATGAGCCCTCAAGAACAAATTCCTTCACGCCAAACATGTTTCTTAACTCGAGAAACCTTGGTGATGCCAAGGAATTTGTGAAAATATATGTTATTTGTTCTTTAGTACGGATATACTCCAGGCTTAGAACACCAACTCAAATAAGTTAGTGAATGAAGTTCAATTGGATACAAATAGTTTTAGGTCATTGAAGCTCCACATGATTTTTATAAATATTTATTGCACTCCGATTATCATAACACAAAAGAGTAAGTTGATCATACTAAATTCTGAACTCTAGTGATATTTTTCACATCCAAATAACAACTTGATTTATGACAACTGCAACTAGATACTCATATTTTGTCATAGATAATGGAATTTTTTTTTTTCCTTGCAAGACCAAGCAATAGGAGTAGAACCAAGGAAAAAAAAAATCTAGAGGTGAATTTCCATTCTTCCGCTAATCTGTCCCAGTTAGAATTACTGAAACATGAACATATCTTCGGAAAAAAATTTCCTTAGAGGTTGAATCAAAGAGTTAATAAGATTTCATGTCCTCACAATATTCAACAAATATCAATTGTTGACATTCCTTTTCCATTGCTTTGCAATTTTAATATGGAAATAATGCCTAAGAAGGACTGCCAAATACTCTTAATAATGTATATCAAGATTCTCATATGTCTAAGCTTCCATTGGTGTCATATTTTTAACTTTCCTACGAGGCATCCTATTTTGAATGTGATTAGAATAATTAATTTCTTCAACCCAGAAGGTGGGTGCCAAATTTTTGGAAGAAATCATGCAATTAGCCATCTCCTTAAGTGTTCTATTATTCCATTCAGCTACACAATTTTTGTGAGGGGTGTAGGGAACAAAATGTTGATGAAGCATGTCATGTTATTTACAAAAAACATGAAATTAATTGCTGACGTATTACCCCAATTATCTATGTGTAACATTTTAATTGAGTATGAATATTGCTTTTCAACAAGATCCTTCAATGTCTTGAAGGTTGCAAATACTGCACTCTTTTACTTCAAAGGTTAAACCCAAATCATAAATAAAAGTTAATTCATGTTTTCCATTAAAAAATGAGTTGAAAAAATCACTAGATCACTATGCACCAACTCAAGAGCTTTTCTTTCACGAAAGTCCTCTTAGTGTTATTTGCGAAGAGCTCAAACTACACACACTCTATTAGTACAAAAAACCCTTAGAATAACTGAGACCAAATTTTTGGTTTACATATGTTGCATATATATAATTTATATTCCCAAATATTTCATTCCAAAGCTTACTATATGAATCAACATGAGCTATAAAAGATGAAGCAAAGAAATGTCAAAAGTGGAAAAAAATAAATAATCTAGAGGCATGGTCAACTTGTCCAATAGAAACAACAACTAAGGGATCATGTATTTCTCTAGTAAATACTTGATTTGGAGAAAAATCTATTGTTTTCCCATCACCAGAATGATAGATCGATAAATGGGCAATAAAATTTCTGAAATTTCAAGGACTAGGAGAACGTTTTTAATGAACCCATTTGTCATATTTACAATGCCTAATCCCAAAACTTCAATTTCTGTGGAGTATCAATTGAAGTTTGTGAAATTTTGTTATGATATGTAGAAGGAAGAAAAACATGACAAGGAGCCATATAATGTGATGCTCATGAATCAAGTATGAAAAAATCTATACATTTAGGTTTGGCTTGGGATGATAAAGCATGTCCTTTACTTATTGAAATAGTGTGCTTCTTTATGGCCTCTTCTAGTACATCCAACTTTTTCCAACATATTTCTTCAATATGCCCCTATTTTCTAAAAAAAGTAAAACATTCAATTTTTTGGTATTCTTCTTTTATTGTTTTTTTTTCTTTGTGAAGGATCCTTCATTCTTAGAAACTAGAGGAAAAGACTTCGTATTATGTTTAGGCTTGTAGGGAGATTCAAGAGCTTGTGCAAAAAATTTCTTTTGTTGAGACCAACCTTTAAGGTGACCCTTGGAGTTATGAGGTATCAAAAATTGATTTGATGAGCCATAGATAACATATAGCTACATGAGCTTAGATTTTTCTCCTATGATAATATCACAAAAAAACTCAAATTTGGGAATTCGAAACTTGTCACCAAGGTCATCCTTTGTTGCATAGAAGGTAGATGTAAAAACGTTAAAAATGTCCCCTACATTTTGAGAAGATTAAGAAAATACATTTAGCATCATTTTTCTCCTTCACACGGTATTTCAATTGAGACAACAAGGACCTAAATTGAGCTAGATACTCAATAGAGGCATGTTCATCAGGTACTAGTGATGATAATTTAGCTTCCAGTTATAATGCATGGAACTCATTCACACGTCCAAATACAGAGGCTAGCTTGTCCCAACTTTATTTAGGAGTGTTACATTCTTGAAGGGGAAATAAAATATTATCTGAAACATCCAAACCGATCAATCTCATTACCTCATCTAGTTTATTCGTGTGTGTAAATCTTTAACTTTTTTTGTAAAATTTAGTTGATTTTCATTTAATGTTTGCCATGGCCCCTTAGATTGTAGTAATTTTTGAAATATTATTTTCCAAGTATGATAATTTCATGGAGTTAGTAAGTATTTTTTCCTTAACTCCCCCATAACATAAAAACCTCATTTTTACAACAATTACAAGAAAATGCACAAAAAAATTGCCCACATTTATATTTTACCCTAGTTAAAAGTTGATAGATAGTAATTGTTATTAAAAAAATTCCAATAATATTTACCAAGATTCTATTTTTTTAACCTAGTAAAAAAACCCGCGGAGTTCTTTCATTTTTTAACACAAAAAGGTTTAAAACATTTTCCCAAAATAATGGTTACTTCTCAAAAATTTAAGAAAAAAACCTGTCAATTTCTCTTTCATTCTAATTCAATGTGTATTCTTCCTTGTTTTTTAACATAGCTAAAAAATAGTTTATAATATCCCTTCCTACCTTTTTAAATATGCTTTCTCATTTTTAAACGATTTGTGTTGGCAAATTGAAAAAAATTGGCAATTAAAAAACACAAAAATTCAGTTGATTATGATATTGAAGGATTGGAATGACCAATGTGTTGAGCCAATATCGGTCTCAGCTCCAAATAATTACCACCCTTGGTAGATTCTGAGATGAAGCCTCGACAACCTCCACACTCTTTTGCCTCTGCGGACCTTCACATTCTACAATGCGACACCGAAAGAAATATCCTTTGTTAGGCTTTAACAACACAATGAAATTACTTTGAAATGCAAGCAAGGACACAAGTGAAGCATTGTAGTCACATTGAGATCAAAAAATGTGGATGGAAGGATAGAAATAATGAGAAATATCCAATTCCTCCACTAGGAACAATAAATGGCAACAACGTGTTGTGGCCGCAATAATGCCCTCTAAAATTTGGCATAAGTCTAAATTTTTAGAGCCCTTGTTGCTTTTCACGATATGCATCATAGTAGGTTCGTCACTGAGCATCAACCTTTGGCGTAAAAGATCCACCTTAGGCAAGTAACCTCGTGTCAAAAGCTGGTTTTGGTATGATTTAACATAGTTTCCTACATGTTTTAAATTTTCTTCTAAGTGTGGTCACAAGGTCGCAATATTCATGAATCTCGATCATGTGGGACTTAGCAACCCAATGACCTATCCACGTCGCAGGGTCGCATGGTCACATTCTCTTTAAAATTAAACCCTTTGCAACTTCGACCTAGCGACATATAATAGGTCACTAGGTCACAAAGTCGAAAAAAATTTTCACGATCCCACATTTATGACCTTGCAACATAGCGACCTAGTGACCCCCCAGGTTGCTAAATCGCCAAGTCGCACGGTCGTAGAGGTATAAAAAAATATCAAAAGTTGTGACTTGTGACCTCGTGACCTCGGGACTGTGAAACCTTGTGACTACAATTAAGGCTCGCACGTGCGACCATTTTATATACAGAAGGGTCACATAGGTCACATTCTACATGCGTGACCAAGCTTATGAAGCTGCTTGAGAGCCCAATCAGAGATTGTTTTCATCTGGGTAAGTCATCGAAGCTTTCTGCAATTTTCTTTTATATGTATGCCTGCCTACCTACCTTACCTAAACCTCACCTTAGTTATTTATTAACCCCTTAGGCTCCTATCAGCGGTGTCTTACCATAAACCACCCTTTCCCTAAGGTCCCTCTCTTTTACCAGGTCATCCTATCATGCCCAGATTAATCTAGATCCCTCTGTCTCCCCTATGCTACCTTATGAGTTTCCTCCCAAGCCCTCAGTAGTCTCCACTACCTTGATTTCCCCCCTCCTTCTCTTATTTTTCCTTTCTCACATGAAGGTCGCATGGGCCTGCTCTGTCTAGGAAGACCTAACGTGACCTCGTGACCTCTTGACCTTGCAACCTCACGACCTCACGACCTGGTCGATAGGTTGCTAAGTTGTTTAAGTCGACAACTTCACTCAAACGTGACCCTGTGACCCTATGTTTTGGTCGTGAGGTCGCAGATCCACCACCCTAAGACCTATGTGACTATTACACGTCACAGCTACCTAAAAATTCCTTGTACGACGTACCATTTTGGTCACTTGGCACCATGGGCCTATCAATGTGATAGTTGGTTTAAACAAGTGCTAGTCATGGGATTTTTTTCTCAAACATGGCAGGTGACGTTGAAGCTGAGCTTGATTGTGTCTTGATCTCCTTGGCCTCAAGTGATATGGGACCCCCAGAAATATGGAGATGGCACAAGAGACCAGATCTTGATCCCCTAGAAAGCAATGTACCTCTAGTGCTGACTCCCATCTACGGAGACACAAATTTCATCTTTGGAAAGAATGCTAAAATTTCTTTGTATGACTTGTACAAAGAGTTCACGAAAAAAGAGTTCCTGGAGGACCTAGCAGACCGCTAGGTGTACCTGAATGTGAAAAGGTCTATGATACACTATGTCGCATCTCACCCCCTAATATTCCCATCTACAAAGGTCATCGACTAGATTCTGCGAAAAATATATTCCAAGAATTGGGTGATAAGAGACCATGTTGGGGTAGCCTTTGCTAACGTATTCACCAGAAATGCCAATGTATACTATTCATTGCCATAAAAAGAAGAATACTTAAATGCCCGATGGGTAGTAACGCACGATGTGAAATTTCACGAGTCCCTAAGAAGCTAGTGGGAAGACCCTGAGAAGTTCAAGGGGAAGAAATATTAGGAGTATAAGATGGAGGGTCTTAGAAGGGTCAATATTCTCATTGTTGCTATGATGTGCCAAATGTATGGAAGAGAGGATGCCACCACCTTCAATGGCGTGTGGGTCTCCCTAATGCATGCGGTCGCCACCTATGGGACATGCTTCAACTAAGCCCACTTACTAATTTTGGCTTTGAGGGAAAACATATCAGCAACATAGGTTCCAGAGGGAGGGTTATAATTTAGTTCCACATGGCCTACTATCTGTTGGATGTAGTCCATTCACAAGGCCTCTTTAACCAGTGGTCTCATAACTAGAATGCAAAAACAGAAGGCCCTATCCACAAATACTTGAATATTTTATGGGATTCCAAATACAAGCAGAATATCAACCTTATATCAGAAAACTTTATCACTGCACTCTACTATTTTATATTTAGGAAAGATCCACCTTGTATGTCAAGAAGAGCCATGGAAATAGTCATTAAGGTGGCCCAATGGTTTCCCATTCAAGAAGACACCCTCATCAGGGCTTTCGGGTCCTTCAAGAAACCCCATGCATTTCTGAAGTTGATCACCGACAAGTTGCGACTGCAGGAAGTCTACTACCAAATGCCGGGTGGTTTCTCTAAACACTAATCAAGGGCAAGAAGAAACCATGGCCTACCCTTCCACTTTCCATAGGTTCCTACATAGTTAAGGATTTCAAATAAGTAGAGGCAAAGGCTGAGAAAATGAAAGGGTTTCACTTCATAAACTTGGATTTCTGATCCTATGGCCCAGAAAGGATCCTACCTATACACTCGAAACAACACAAGTTCAATTGGTCCTATTAGCACACTGAGACAACACCAGAATATGAGGTAAGGAATTGGTATAATGCGCTCATGCAGGTGGGCCCCGAAGAAAATTTTGAAGTAGGAGGATACAAAAGGAATATTCTCAGTACAGCCTAAGCCTACAAGATAGATTTTCCCACTTGTAGCGGAAAACATAGACAGGAGGGGCTTCTACTTCCCAGGTTAAGAAAATGAAGAATAACACGGGAAATTATTCTCCTAAGAATCTCAAAGGATAAGGGGATAAAGAAACCTTATAACAACAGAGTACCACAATAGCGAAGCAAAAGAAAAGGGAGGAAGAACTCAAAAGGACACAAGATTTTTTGGCCCAGCAACAAGCAGAGGAAAGTCAAAGTAAACAAGAACAAGAGTAGAGAAAGAAGCTGTAGAAATAAGAGAAGAAAATGAGGTAGGTGAAAGAAGCACACAAGAAAAGGGAGGAAAAATAAAAAGCAAAAGAAGAGGAACATAAGAACAAAGAGGTAGAGGTAAAAATGAAATAGGAGCAGGATAAGGACGAAGCAAAGAAAAGGAGGATATAAAAAGAAGCCCAAAAGCACTAGGAGGAAGAATGTAAAGGAGTTTAAGGGAGTGAATCACAACCATTACAAATTCGTAGACAAGAGGATCTGCCCCCGTAAGAAATTCCCTCAGTTACACCCATGGCAGGCGAGCACCTTCCCCTGTTTGAGCTAGGCATTTCAGGGGAACAAGAGAAAAAATTACATGACTTGATAACACTGTCCTACAATCAATACACTCACAATATTAGGCAATAAAGGAGGAAATTTATTTCCTATAACTCGACTGAGCCTCTGGAAACTACAACCGAAAAAGACATAGTTTTGGATACCATAACAAATCCTGTAATGATAGCCTCAGTCGAGACCGCTTACATAGATGCTACAGAAGAGAATGTTAGTAGAATAAGCAGGGAAATCTTAGAACTACAAAATAAGCTCCGCATAGCTAAGAAAAATTCTACCCAAGCAAAATAATAAAAAGAGTTATGGAAGTACAAAATCAAACACTTATTCTCACACTCACCTGAGTAGGTGTACTACATGCAACCATTCAAGGAGAACTTGAAATTTTGAGCACAACCATGGTGCAGGTTTATGAAGAAATGATGAGGCTAAGGCAAACAGTCACTCCCTTGATAGGAGTCTAAGCAGATACGAGAAATAAATCTGCCTAGCTAAATGAGGCCTCCACAACACTCGAAAAGATATTAGACTGGTTCGAGAAGTACCCATAGGCCCCTATTACACTACCAAGGAGTGATTGGATTTTCATCCGAACTGAAAAAGTACAGATGCACATGAAATTACAATCCCGAGACAATCTTGTGAAATATGTGGACAAAGTTATGACCACCTACGAACACCTCATCAGTGGTATCGACTTAATGGGAGCAGTTCATCACATACCCTCCACAGGTATGCTCACTAATCATAAGAGTCAGGAGATCCAGTAATCCATGGAACCAATCATATGGGGAGCTGGCTCAAATGACCTTCAATTTACCAAAGAAAACATTGCACAATATGTCATGGAGGTATTTAGACTTTACACAAAGTTGGCCTCACTGTCCAATCAGATCATATCAACGAAGCGCATCTTGGTTCGTGGCACACTATAATGCCTGCATAGACTCAAGGAAGACATGCCATAACTTACTCCGATAGGTGCCAAACACCAAGCCTGGAAGACATATCTCAAGGAGCAGCTACAGGTAGAAACTCTCACCTTATCAATCGCCTAGTTTCTCCCCTAAAACTAAAGGGTTGGAAAGAGTTCTAAGGAATATTTCATAGGTCACAAATCTCTCCAAGTCGCAAGTCACGACCCACCCCAGGTCGCAAGTCGCAGATGTCCCCATGTTGAAAAGTACCTCAAGTTGCAAAGTGCCTTGGTTGCAAGTCATCCCAATAGTCAGGGAGACAAAAAGTCAAGGGGTAACCAAGAGTCATTTTTTTCCCTATATGTACCACCTCGAGAAAGATGGGAAGGACTTTTGATCTTGGACTCTTGATAGAGGCAATTGTATGGCATTGAATGTATGTTTCTGGAATGAATAGTAAGGAGTGTTTTCGATCTCACTATCGAATCAAACGAAGGCTTATTGTGTGATGATGCTATGAATATAGCCCTCTTGAATGAATGATATTTCCTTTAGTTGTTGATGCACATTTTTGATCATGCATTTCCGTGTATTTGAGTTTCTTTGCATACGTGGGTGGTGTATGATGGTCTAATGTAGGGATATGTTGATGACTTGGGTTGTTGATACATGTCTAAATATTTATTGAAGTGTGCATAAATGATAAAAGAGACACTTAATCATAGTGAACTGTCTCTTGTATGTTTAAGTGGATCTCAGCAAAAGTATGATCTTAGTGAAGTTTTGCTAACAATGGTTTCCTTAAGTTTCATGCGTTAAATTTCACATTGCTATTTATGGTATTATGTTTCATAAGGAATTAATCAATCAATGAATTTGATTAGTTTAACATCCATGCATTCCCCATAACTGTGAGTCTCCTCTCTATCCGACAAAAGCAATTTCTTTTACTAATTTGATGGCAACTGGGCCTACATATCGGATGGGATCCCTACAACAAATGGTGTAGAGTCTAATCGGGATTTCACATCATCCAGATCCTGTCACTGTAGACTGAGTTTCCAAATCTAAGAATACATAACGATGAAAATATTATGTAGATATTGAAAACATGGAGAACCAGTCTGACATAGATTGCTAAATATCTTCAAAGTCTAAAGCCAAAAACCACATTGTGCCTGATATCTCAAAAATCTAAGAAAACCAACCCAGATCATAGCTGATATGATTGAAAGGTCTCCTAAACATTACCATAAGGGAGATCTCAGTATTTCTTGGATACTATGAAAGAGTATTAAAATACTTAAGAGTTTGTAGAGCTAAACAATCCTTCTACAGGATATCATAGGATGAAGAACTAAGCAAAAACATAAGATAAATAATAAAGAGAACGCATTATGTTGAGAACTTCTAGAAAACTGTGTATATTTCCCATTGAGTCCAACGTTTTGAGTGAACACTTCACCCATATTCAGGGGCAGGAAGCCAAAGCATGAAGATGGGTGATGTGTTCACTTGAAGAGTTGGGCAACGGGCAATATACATAGTTTTCTAGAAGTTCTCAACATAACTTTTATGACTATGGAAATATCCATTTTCTAATTCAAAGAGAATGCAATTAATTACTAGATGAAATTGAGTTGTGCATGAACCAATTTATAATTACAGAATAAGTTTCTAGTGATAACTACAAGATAATGTAAAAAAAATGAAAAACATGGAACACAAATTTATCTTCTCAATATTCCAAATTAGTTAAATAGAATTACATTGGAGACATCAACAATAAATCACTACAGTGATACTGAACTACAAATCAACTGAACTAGACTAAACCTAACTAACTATGACACTTGTATGGACGGTTATGACACGTAACAGGTGGTTGGAATTAGATTCTCCAACATAATACAATTCCAACCACTTGTTAGGTGTCATAACTATTCATCCAAGTGTCATAGTTAGTTGAGTTCTGTCAAGTTTTGAGATAGAATGAAAAAGAATGCAAAGACTTACAATTTTTTTTGACACGAGTTTGATTTGCTTTACAATTTACAATTTCCTTTTATTTTTCTTTTCTTCCAAATCTTGTAGCCTCTAAATTTTTTCAACTTTTTAATTTTTGTTGTATTCTTCAAACTTCACTTTCTTCATTTGTTGGTGCAAGTCTTCCATTGTTCCAAGGTTTCTAAGGATATCGCGAACTTATTAAAAAATCAACATGTATGTTGACGGTTGCCATGTGCCATCTTAGATAGTGTGCTTCTCATCATCAATATTTTCATGCAACATAAGTTTATATACAATTTCATCTCTTTAGGTCCCCACTTCATGGGCCCGTCATTGATGTTTTCATCATGCATGTTGTCTTTAAAATTCATTTCTACAACTTCTATGTATACTTTATGAAGGCATGGTGTTGCAAGCCATGCTTGAATGAAATTTAATTCTTCTTCATAATCATATTTTTTACTTGCACGCTAGAGATCAATGTTAGGATTAAAAATATTTGCAGAACCATATTAGTTTTGTTCTTTCTACTTTGCAATGAGTGATTTCTCTCATTGTGCTTCCTTCCATGTCTTTGTTTCTTGAGTTTCTTCAAAGAGGTTTTCGTCTATTTGGTTTGCAGACTCAAGTGGTATTATCTCACCAAATAGCATCATGTTGATACCATGTTTTTGTTGCATCATCTATAACCTTTCATCATTAGGAAACAATTCTTCATCAAACGTAACATCAATAAATTGAATTACTCGATTATGCATAACATTGGTTGCTCCAATGGAAGCTTCATTGTCATCAGCAGGCTCTCTTGCTGGATTAATCAAATCTTCCTCCACTTGTGGCTATGCACAGTGGGGTTCATGAGCATCTATGTGCTCATTCTGTGTTTCTTTTAAAAATTCTTTACAATCATCATCCCCTTGTGGTTGAGCACAGTGGGATTCACCAAACTCATCATTTTCAACCAAAATTCCTCTCAAAGGTGTCCAAGGCCTCCTTGGATGTTTGTTCATCGGCTATGAGGGGAAGAATGCACTCATTTATACATTTTAATGTGAAGGAATCTTTTTTCCTCTTCACTTCCACTTCTTTCAAAACTTCTTTATACATCTTTAGCTGTAGCTTCGACTTTCTTAGCCTCTTGGTTTTTCCCATTTTTGCACTATCTTTCCTTCAAACACATGTTAAATGCTGCATGTCCAACTTTATTATTGCTTTCACTTCTTCTTCTTTTTAAACCAAAATAAAATTCCACATTTAAACAATAACTTTTCACTTCACTCGAATATTTTATGCTAAGTTATCTTTCCCAAAAACTCATGCACACTTTTTTCTTTTCATGAGGACGGATGTCCTAAACATTTTCAAAAAAACACAAGTCTCAACATTGCGATGCTCATATGCATACAAAAAACATTTGAATCACTCCTTAAAAAATAAATTGAATTCACCTTTTAAACCCTTTCTTTTATAAATTATGACCTGTTGAAAATATTAAAGTCACCTGTGTACCCTGTCGAGGTAGAAGCAGAGTATAGCAAAGGGGCAGAAGATATTGCGTGTAAAACATTGTGCATTCAAGAGGAATGAAAACCATTAGGATGAATTTAATTTGATTATGGCTATAGCCTCATTTGCAGAGGAAATGAAGACTTTCGTGGTTAAACCACAAAACTACAGAGTTTATTAAAGAATAGTATTTTCGGGCTTTTAAGCCCTCACCAACCAATCAGAATATTTTTTTTAAACGCGCCAAAGATTTTTTTTTAAGTCTTGAATGGGCCACGTCATCTGTGGTGGCCACTTTCTCGGAATCACAAGTTTTATTTTGAAGTGTCTTGTTGATAGGAAGTCCCGCTAGGATGCAATGCTGCGATATCGCACATCGCATATCACAACAGACGTATGTTCCATACAATAACAATGTTCACCTCCGATGATGCAATGTGATGTGGTCCCTACCACCATCGCATATCTCATATCGCAACATCACCATTCCGCCTACCGCATATGTTTCCACCGAAGTTTATCGCCAATGCCGATGTTGCAACGTTGCTCATCACAAGTTATTTCATCAAGCCATTCCGCCAAGTCCATCGTCGATGCGCAAATGCAATCGCTGCCATGGGATCCATCGCTCATCACTCATCGCCAAATAAAAGTTCATTTTGACAAAGCTTTTGTTCTGCCAATCACTAATCGCTGATTGTGATGTGGGCTCCACTCACAAATCGCACATATGATTTTTTGGTTTAAGTCTTTATTTATTCACTGCGACTGAAATTTTAACTTAAGCTTAGAAATTTAATGTACGAAAATTTTATATTTTGTTTTATTCTTTTAAAGGAAAACGTCTGCACCATATAAAAAGAATGAAAGGCTCATAGTTGTAGGGCAATGTTGTATTGATGTGTAAGGCTATAGGCAGAGAAAACATAGTAAGACTAGAGAGCACTATTTTGTACATTTTTGAGAGAGAGAGAGAAGATTTGTGAGCACTGCATCTGTAGAAGTCAAGAATTTTTGTAATCCCACTTCAGTGGAAGAAATTTGTAATAGTTTTAGTTCTGTTAATGAAATAGAAAGCATTTTTTTTTATGCCATCTCTATCTAGCAGTAAGAAATTTTTTATTATTCTCTGTGTTAGAAGGAGAGTATTATTCTCTCAGTCATTATTCTGGAATTATCAGAAATTCCAACAGGGTATCGAAGCTTATCCAGGCTCTTTAAAGGTTTCAAAGAAGCTGAAGGAAGAAGGAATATTTATTGCAGCATTTCTCCAGCAGCGTGAAGGCTCAGCAGAAGATTAAGTCCAGGTATTTTCCAAAAAAAAAATAAGAGTTGTTGTCTTGTTTAAAAGAACAGTCCTTAGAAACAAAGTTTGTTGTTTGAAGAAGAAAGACAGTTTGTTTATTAAAAGCACAGTCAAGTTTATTTCAAATTTAATTTTATAAGCAATGGCCAGACCAAGCACTAGTATGAGTATTGGAAATACTCAGTTTCCAAAATTTAGTGGGAAGAACTATGATTATTGGGCCATTACCATGAGAGCCCTGTTTGCCTCCCAGGACTTATGGGAATTTGTAGAAGATGGTTTTGATGAACCAATTGATGAGCGGGCCTTTAATGCCTTAACACAGGCAGAGAAGGATTTATTGAAGAGTAATAGAAAGAATGACTCTAAATCCCTCTTCTATCTCTATCAAGAAGTACATGAGAGTGTGTTTCCAAGGATAGAAGTAGCTACCAGAACTAAGGATGCTTGGGAAACTCTTAAAATATCCTATCAAGGTATGGAGAAAGTAAAGACAACAAAACTACAAATGTTGAGGAGAGATTTTGAAACTCTCTGTATGAAAGAGTCTGATAACATAGACTCTTTCTTCACACATGTGATTGGGATGGTCACACAGATAAGGTCCCATTGAGAAATACTTGAAGAAAGAAGGATTGTGGGGAAACTATTGAGGAGCCTACCCTCACGGTTTTATATTATTGTTACCACCATAGAAGAGACTAAGAATCTCTCAAATTTCACAGTAGATGAGCTTCATGCATCACTGATGACTCATGATAAGAGACTGGGAAGATCTATAAACCCATCTCTAGAACCTGCCTTCAAGATCTAGATGCCTTTTAAAAGAGGAAGAGGTCAAGGCAGACGAAGAGGAAGAGGCAGAAGCCAAAAGAAAGAAGGAAGAAACAACTCTTCACATTCACATGGAAGGAGAAACAATCAGAATCACAGCCAAGGCCAATGCAGCAGCCAGCAAGGTGGACACCAACATGCTCATGGACAAAGGTATGAAAAATACAATGTCCAATGTCATTATTGTAAAAAATATGGGCACTATGCCAATTAGTGTAGGAAAAAGAAAAATTACATGAATAATAGGCATAATGCTAATGTAGAAAAAGAAGAAAAGAACCCAAGGAATGTGCTATTAACATGTAATGTAGCATAAGATAGACATGATGATGTATGGTTCTTAGATTCAGGCTATAGTAATCACATGACTGGAAACATAGCAATGTTTACCAATCTTGATGAAGTTATTAAATTTTAAAAACAACAGGGACTGATACTAAGATTTATGTCAAGGGAAAAGGTAGAGTTAGTATCCGTGCAAGAAATGGTGAGCAGAAATTTGTGCCAGACGTGTATTATGTTCTTGGCTTTAAGTGTAATCTTTTGAGCATTGGGCAGCTCATAAAAAAAGGTTACAATGTAGTTCTTAAAAATTATGTGTGCACAATAATGGACATACCTCCAAGCAAGAAGATTATTTCTAAAATACAAATGACCAGCAATAGAATTTTTCCACTCAAGCTCAATACAGACTTGAAGGGAAAATGAAAGAATGTAGCAACTATAACTCAAGAGGTCTTTCAGAGGGAAGTGAAAGATGAGAATTGGTTATGGAACTTGAGATGTGAACATCTCAATTTTGAAGGTCTGAATTTGATGCACAGAAAAGGAATGGTAAGAGGACTACCATTGATAGAGAAACTGGACAGCCTATGTGAAGGGTGCATCTTGGGCAAACAACACAGAGAAAAATTTCCATCAGGAAAGAGCATAAGGGTAAAACCATCCTTATAAATTATTCATTCAGATTTATGTGGGTCAATTCAAGCAACATCATTTTCAGGAAACAATTATATGTTGACCTTCATTGATGATTTCACAAGGAAGGTATGGGTTTATTTCTTGAAATATAAAAGTGAAGTCTTTCAATTTTTTTTCCATTTTAAAGCTCTAGTAGAGAAACAGAGTGGGAAGCATATTAAAATTCTTAGAACTGATAGAGGAGGTGAGTACATCTCAAAAGAGTTCTTACATTTTTGTAGAGAGAATGGCATACATAAATAGTTTACTACAAGCTACACACCGCAGTAAAATGGCATCGCTGAAAGGAAGAATCAAACCATAATGGAAATGGTGAGGAGTATGCTGAGGGAAAAACATTTGTTGAATGAGTATTGGGAAGAAGATGAAAATTGTGCTGCGCATATTTAAAATAGATTCCCAAAAAAATCTGTAATGAACAGAGTTCCGGAAGAAGCGTGGAGTGGCAGAAAACAGGGAGTCACCCACATGCGAATTTTTGGATGTGTGTCTTATGCACACATTCCAGTTCAGTTGAGGAAGAAGTTGGATAGTAAGGGGCAGAAGTGCATCTTCCTTGGATATTGTGAAGATTGCAAGGGATATCGATTATATAACCCATCCATTAAAAAAATTGTTATGAGCAGATATGTGCAATTCATTGAAGAAGAAGCATGGGATGGAAGCATTAAGAAAACAATCAATGTTAAAATTTGTTTGTTTCATGATGAAGATGAGAAAAATGTGGCTGAAAATAATACTTCATCGGTAGCACCACCTCCACCAACACAAGGACAACAGGGAACACGTCAAGCAGGAGTAAGAACACCCTTGAGAAGAAATGAGAGTGCTTCTCCAAGCATACCACATGGAGCATATTTGAGTGCTTCTTCGAGCACAACTACAACAAATGAAAGGGGAGGAAGATTCAGAAATTTAAATGAAATTTATGAGCAAGAGGCAGAAAATGAAGGTATGAACTCTTTTTCTGCTTTATATTTTCATGTTGATAATCCTATTCATTTTGAAGAAGCTATAAAATATAGGAAATGGATAGAAGCTATGGATGAAGAAATTAATGCCATAGAGAAGAATAAAACATGGGAGTTGGTTGATCTTCTAGAAGGCAAAGAAGTCATTGGAGTAGAATGGGTCTACAAGACCAAAAGTAATGCTGAAGGTAAGATTGAAAGGCACAAGGCCAGACTTGTCAAAGGATATAAGCATCAACATGGAAGAGATTATTGAGAAACTTTTGCACCAGTTGCAAGAATGGAAACAGTCAGAGTAGTGTTGTCCATAGCAGCAAAAAACAAATGGAAAGTATACTAAATATATGTAAAATCAGCAGTCTTAAATGGAGTTTTAATGGAAGAGTTTTATGTTGAACAACCTCTAGGCTATGAGAAAAAGGGCCAAGAGCACAAAGTTTGCAAGTTGAAGAAAGCTCTTTATGGGCTGAAGCAAGCACCAAGAGCATGATACAGTAGGATAGATTCCTATCTACTGGAAATTGGGTCTGAAAAATATGAAGGAGAACCCACATTATGCATCAAAGAAAAGGATGCTAAGATGATCATTGTTGTTTTATATGTTGATGATGTGATATTCACAAGTAATGATAATTACCTTATTGAGAATTTTAAAACAATCATGAAAGAAGAATTTGAAATGACTAACATGGGATTGCTGAGATACTTCTTAGGAATAGAAGTAGAGAAAAATGAAAATGGGATTTTTATCTCTCAATAAAACTACGTTAATGAAGTTCTAGAAAGATTTAATATGCAGGAGTGCAAGGTAGAAATTACTCCCACAGTAATGGGATTGAAACTAAGTAACGATGATAGCAGCAAGGATTTTGATCCTAGTTTATATAAAAGCATAGTTGGCAGGCTCATGTATTTGACTACAAGTAGGCCAGACATTATGCATGTTGTTAGTTTGATTTCCATATTTATGGAAAGGCCAAAAGAAGCACGTTGGCAAGCAACAAAGAGAATTTTGAGGTATGTAAAAGGAACTAAAAGATATGGTATTTTATATACTACTTCAAAAAAATTTGAATTAATTGGTTATACTGACAGTGATTGGGCTGGATGTATTGATGACCAAAAAAGTACTTCTGGTTATGTTTTTCATATGGGTTCAGGAGCCATTTCATGGGGTTCTAAGAAACAGCCTATTGTAGCATTATCTACAGCAGAGGCAGAGTATGTGGTAGCTACAGTAGCATCATCTCAAGAAGTGTGGATGAGAATAATGTTGAGAAGTTTATGCCAAGAACCAGTAAAAGGGACAGTGATTTATTGTGACAATAGCTCAGCTATTTAATTATTAAAGATTTTTTTTTCATAAAAGAACAAAGCACATTGATGCTAAGTTTCACTACATCAGAGAATTAGTGAACAATGGAGAAATTGTTTTACAACATTGTAGAACAGAGGAGAAGTTTGAAGACATATTGACAAAGCCATTGGGGCAAAATATTTTTGAATATTTAAGAAAATGCTTGGGTATGACTGATAACCCAGCAACTAACTTTAAGGGGGAGTGTTGAAAATATTAAATTCACCTGCGTGTCCTATGCAGGTAGAAGCAGAGTACAGCAAAGGGGCGGAAGATATTGCGTGCACAACACTATGCATTCAAGAGGAATGGAAAGCATAAGGATGAATTTAATTTGATTATGGTCATAGCCGCATTTGCAGAGGAAATGAAGACTTTCGTGGTTAAACCACAAAACTACAGAGTTTATTAAAGAACAGTCTTTTCGGGCTTTTAACCCCTCACCAAAAAATCAGAGTTTTTTTTTAAATGTGCCAAAGATTTTTTTTTATATCTTGAATGGGCCATGTCATCTTTGGTCCCCACTTCATCAGAATCGCAAGTTTTATTTCGAACTGTCTTGTTGAGAGGAAGTCCGGCCGCGATGCGATGTTGCGATATCGCACATCGCATATCAAAACGGACATATGTTCCATACCATAGCAATGTTCACTGCCGATGATGTGATGCGATGTGGTCCCTACCACCATCGCATATCGCACATTGCAACATCACCATTCCGCCTACCGCATATGCTTTCACCGAAGTTTATCACTGATGCCGATGTCGCAACGTCACTCATCGTAAGTTCTTTCGTCAAGCCGTTCCGCCAAGTCCATCGTCGATGCGCCAATGTGATCTCCGCCATGGGATCCATCGTGCATCGCTCATCGCTAAAGCAAAGTTCATTTCGCCAAAGCCGTTGTTCTGCCGATCGTCTATTGCTAATTGCGATGTGGGCTCCACTCGCAAATCGCGCATATGAATTTTTGGTTTAAGTCTTTATTTATTCGCCGCAACTGAAGTTTTAACTTAAGCTTAGAAATTTAATGTACGGCAATTTTATATTTTGTTTTATTTCTATGAAAGGAAAAGGTTCATGCCATATAAAAAGAATGAAAGGCCCGTATTTGTAGGGAAATGTTGTATTTCTGTGTAAGTCTGCAGGTAGAGAAAACACAGTAAGACCAAAGAGCATTGTTTTGTGCATTTCTGATAGACAGAGAGAAGATTTGTGAGCACTGCGTCTGTAGCAGTCAAGCATTTTTGTAATCCCACTTTAGTGGAAGAAATTCGTAATAGTTTTAGTTCTGTTAATGAAATAGAAAGCATTTTTCTTTATGCCATCTCTGTCCAGCAGTAAGCAAATTTTTATTATTCTCCGTGTTAGAAGGAGAGTATTATTCTCTCAGTCATTGTTTTGGAATTATCAGAAATTCCAACATGGTATCAGAGCTTATCCAGGCTCTTTGAAGGTGTCAAAGAAGTTGAAAGAAGAAGGAATATTTGTTGTAGTAGTTCTCCAGCAGCGTGAAGGCTCAGCAGAAGATTAAGTCCAAGTATTTCTCAAAAAAAAAAAACAAGAGTTGTTGTTTTGTTTAAAAGAACAGTCCTCAGAAACAGAGTTTGTTTTTTAAAGAAGAAAGACAATTTATTTATTAAAAACACAGTCAAGTTTATTTCACTGTTCAGTTTATTAGAAATGGCTAGAGCAAGCACTAGTATCAGTATTGGAAATACTCTGCTTCCACAATTTAATGGGAAGAACTATGATTATTAGGCCATTATCATGACAACCCTGTTTGCCTCCCAAGACTTATGGGAATTTGTAGATGATGGTTTTGATGAAACAGTTGATGAGCAGGCCTTTAATCCCTTAACACAATAAGAGAAGGATTTATTGAAGAGTAATAGAAAGAATAACTCTAAAGCCCTCTTCTATCTCTATCAAGCAGTACATGAGAGTGTGTTTCCATGGATATCAGTAGCTAAGAGATCTAAGGATGCATGTGAAACTCTTAAAATAGCTTATCAAGGTATGGACAAAGTAAAGAAAACAAAACTACAAATGTTGAGGAGAGATTTTGAAACTCTATGTATGAAAGAGTCTGATAACATAGACTCATTCTTCACACATGTTATTGGGATGGTCACATAGATAAGGTCCCGTGGAGAAACGCTTGAATAAATAAGGATTGTGGAGAAACTATTGAGGAGCCTACCCTCACGGTTTGATATTATTGTTACCACCATAGAAGAGACTAAGGATCTCTTAAGTTTGACAATAGATGAGCTTCAAGCATCACTGATGACTCATGAATAGAGATTAGGAAGATCTATAGACCCATCTCTAGAACATGCTTTCAAGACCCAGATTCTTTTTGGAAGAGGAAGAGGTGAAGGCAGAGGTAGAGGAAGAGGCAGAAGCCAAAACAGCGAAGGAAGAAACAACTCTTCACATTCACATGGAAGGAGAAACAATCAGAATCACTGCCAAGGCCAATGCAACAACCAGAAAGGTGGACACAAACATTGTCATGGACAAAGATATGACAAAGCCAATTTCCAATGTCATTATTGTAGAAAATATGGGCACTATGCCAATGAGTGTAGTAAAAATCAAAAAGACATGAATAATAGGCAGAATGGTAATGTAGCAAAAGAAGAAAAGAACCCAAAGAATTTGTTGTGTTGTTAACATGTAATGTAGCACAAGATAGACAGGATGATGTATGGTTCTTAGATTCAGGCCGTAGTAATCACATGACTGGTAACATAGAAATGTTTGCTAATCTTGATGAAGATATTAAATCTGAAGTAACAACAGGGACTGATACTAAGATTTTTGTCAAGGGAAAAGACAGAGTTAGTATCCGTGTAAGAAATGGTGAGCAAAAATTTTTGCTAGACGTGTACTATGTTCCTGGCTTGAAGTGTAATCTTTTGAGCGTTGGGTAACTCATAAACAAAGGTTCCAATACAGTTTTTAAAAATGATGTGTGCACAATAATGGAGATACCTCCAAGCAAGAAGATTACTGCTGAAATACAAATGACCAGCAATAGAATGTTTCCACTCAAGCTCAATACAGACTTGAAGGGAAAAAAAAATAATGTAGCAGCTGTAACTCAAGAGGTCTTTCAGAGGATAGTGAAAGATGATAATTGGTTATGGCACTTGAGATTTGGACATCTCAATTTCGGAGGTTTGAATTTGATGCACATAAAAGGAATGGTAAGAGGATTACCATTGATAGAGAAACCAGACAGCCTATGTGAAGGTTGCATATTGGGCAAAAAACACAGAGAAAACTTTCCATCGAGAAAGAGCATAAGGGAAAAAGCACCCTTAGAAATTATTCATTCAGATTTATGTGGGCTGATGCAAACAACATCAGTTTCAGACAACAATTACATGCTGACCTTCATTGATGATTTCACAAGGAAAGTATGGGTTTATTTCTTGAAATATAAAAGTGAAGTCTTTGAAAAAAATTTCCATTTTAAAGCTCTAGTAGAGAAACAGAGTGGGAAGCATATCAAAGTTATTAGAACTGATAGAGGAGGTGAGTACATCTCAAAAGAGTTCCTACATTCTTGCAGAGAGAATGGCATACAGAAATAGTTTACTACAAGGTACACACCGCAACAAAATGGCGTTGCTGAAAGCAAGAATCGAACCATAATGGAAATGGTGAGAAGTATGCTGAAGGAAAAAAATTTATTGAATGAGTATTGGGCAGAAGTTGCAAATTGTGCTATGTATATTTTAAATAGATTCCTAACAAAAGTTGTAATGAACATATTTCTAGAAGAACCGTAGAGTGGCAGAAAACAGGGAGTCACCCACATGAGAATTTTTGGATGTGTGGCTTATGCACACATTCCAAATGAGTTGAGGAAGAAGTTGGTCAGTAAGAGGCAGAAGTGCATCTTCCTTGGATATTGTGAAGATTCCAAGGGACATAGATTATATAACCCATCCACTAAAAAAATGTTATAAGCAGAGATGTGCAATTCATTGAAAAAGAAGCATGGGATGGAAGAATTAAGAAAATAGTCAATGTTAAAAGTTGTTTGTCTCATGATGAAGATGAGGAAAATGTGGCTGAAAATAATACTTCATCGGTAGCACCACCAACATAAAGACAGCAACGGGCACCTCAAGCAAGAGTAAGAACACCCTTGAGAAGAAATGAGAGTGCTTCTCCAAGCGTACCACATGGAACAGATTTGAGTGGTTCTTCAAGCACAACTACACCCAATCAAAGAGGAACAAGATTCGGAAATTTAAATGAAACTTATGAGAAAGAGGTAGAAAATGAAGGTATGAACTATTTTTTTTCTTTATATTGTCATGTTGATGATCCTATTCATTTTGAATAAGCTATAAAAGATAGGAAATAGATAGAAGCTATGGATGAAGAAATTAATGCCATAGAGAAGAATAAAACATGGGAGTTGGTTGATCTCCCAGAAGGTAAAGAAGTCATTAGAGTAAAATTGGTCTACAAGACCAAAAGTAATGTTGAAGGTAAGATTGAAAGGCACAAGGCTAGACTTGTTCTCAAAGAATATAAGCAGCAACATGGAAGAGGTTATGAAGAAACTTTTGCACTAGTTGCAAGAATGGAAACAGTGAGAGCAATGTTGTCCATAGCAGCACAAAATAAATGGAAAGTATACCAAATGGATGTAAAATCAGCATTCTTAAATGGACTTTTAATGGAAGAGGTTTATGTTGAAAAACCTCTAGGCTATGAGAAAAAGGGCCAAGAGCACAAAGTTTGCAAGTTGAAGAAAGCTCTTTATGGGATGAAGAAAGCACCAAGAGCTTGGTACAGTAGAATAGATTCCTATCTACTGGAAAATGGCTTTGAAAAATGTGAAGGAGAACCCACATTATACATCAAAGAAAAGAATGGTAAGATGTTCATTGTTGTTTTATATGTTGATGATGTGATATTCACAGGTAATGATAATTACCTTATAGAGAATTTTAAAACAGTCATGAAAGAAGAATTTGAAATTACTGATATGAGATTGTTGAGAGACTTCTTAGGAATAGAAGTAGAGAAAAATGAAAATGAGTTTTTTATCTCTCAAGAAAAGTACATTAACGAAGTTTTAGAAATATTTAATAAGCAGGAGTGCAAGGCAGCAATTACTCCCATAGTAATCGGATTGAAACTGAGTAACGATGATAGCAGCAAGGATTTTGATCCCAGTTTATATAAAAGCATAGTTGACAGCCTCATGTATTTGACTGCAACTAGGCCAAACATTATGCATGCTGTTAGTTTGATTTCCAGATTTATGGAAATGCCAAAAGAAGCAACATTGGCAAGCAACAAAGAGAATTCTGATTTATGTAAAAAGAACTAAAAGATATGGTATTTTATATACTACTTCAAAAAATTCTGAATTAATTGGTTATACTGACAATGATTGGGCTGGAAGTATTGATGACTAGAAAAGTACTTATGGTTATGTTTTTCACATGGGTTGAGGAGCCATTTCATGGGCTTATAATAAACAGCCTATTGCAGCATTATCTACAGTAGAGACAGAGTATGTGGCAGCTATAGCAGCAGCGTGTCAAGCAATGTAGATGAGAAGAATGTTGGGAAGTTTATGCTAGGAACCAGTAAAAGGGACAGTGATTTATTGTGACAATAGCTCAGCTATTGCATTATTAAAGAATTATGTGTTTTATAAAAGAACAAATCACATTGATGTTAAGTTTCACTACATCAGAGAATTAGTGAACAATGGAGAAATTGTTTTATAGCATTGTAGAACAAATGAGCAGTTTGCAAACATATTGACAAAGCCATTGGGGCAAAAGAGTTTTGAATATCTATGAAAATGCTTGGGTATGACTGATAACCCAGCAACAGACTTTAAGGGGGAGTGTTCAAAATATTAAAGTCACTTGCGTACCTTTTGAAGTAGAAGCAGAGTACAACAAAGAGACGGAAGATATTGCGTGCACAACAGTGTGCATTCAAGAGGAATGGAAACTGTAAGGATGAATTTAATTTGATTATGGCTGTAGCCGCATTTGCAAAGGAAATAAAGACTTTCATGTTTAAACCACAGAACTACAGAGTTTATTAAAGAACAATCTTTTCGAGCTTTTAAGCCCTCATCAACCAATCAGAGTTTTTTTTTTAAAACGCGCCATAGAATTTTTTTTAAGTCTTGAATGGGCGACGTCATCTGTGGTCCCCACTTCATCTGAATCACAAGTTTTATTTTTAAGTGTCTTGTTGATAGGAAGTCCCGCAGTGATGCGATTTTGCAATATCGCACATCGCATATCGCAACGGATGTATGTTCCATACCATAGAAATGTTCACCGCTGATGATGTGATGTGATGTGGTCCCTACCATCATCGCATATCGCACATCGCAACATCACCATTCCACCTACCGCATATGTTTCTACCGAAGTTTATCGCCGATGTCGCAACATCGCTCATCGCAAGTTCTTTTGTCAAGTTGTTCCGCCAAGTCCATCGTCGATGCGCCTATGCGATCTTCGCCGTGGGTTCCATCGCTCATCGCTCATCGCCAAAGCGAAGTTCATTTCGCCAAAGCCATTGTTCCTCCGATCGCCGATTGCGATGTGGGCTCCACTTGTAAATCGTGCATATGAATTTTTGGTTTAAGTCTTTATTTATTCGCCATGACAAAAGTTTTAACTTAAGCTTAGAAATTTAATGTACGACAATTTTATATAATTTTTTATTTATTTGAAAGGAAAAGGTCCACGGCATATAAAAAGAATGAAAAGCCCGTAGTTGTAGGGCAATGTTGTATCGCTATGTAAGTTCGTAGGTAGAGAAAACACAGTAAGACTACAGAGCATTGTTTTGTACTTTTTGAGAGACAAAGAGAAGATTTGTGAGCACTGCATCTGTAGCAGTCAAGCATTTTTGTATTCCCACTTCAGTGAAAGAAATTTGTAATAGTTTTAGTTATGTTAATGAAATAGAAAGCATTTTCTTTTATGCCATCTCTGTCCAGCAGTCAGCAAATTTTTATTATTCTCTGTGTTAGAAGGAAAATATTATTCTCTCAATCATTATTCTGGAATTATCAGAAACATAACCATTCCCTACAAAACAATTTTCAAATATGAGGAAAGCCCCTTTTATAATGATCCCGCCTTTTTTATCAATTTAGCCATTGAAACGATTTTGTAAATCCCCTTTAGATTTTTGAAACAAATTCGTCGCTACCGTGAGTGAGACCTGTCCGCTAGAACAAAGTTCTTCATGGTTCGCCCTCGTTTTTTAATTGGAGGATGCTAATGTGAGGTAGTTTGACGAGTCAGCTTGTGACCTGCGTCTCACGGATTTTTTTTTTTAAATTTAGAGCTCAAAAGTAATGCGTGATGCCATCGCTTGATTTTCCATCAGTTATGCTTTCAATCTTGGACTTTTTGTAAACGACTTTCTTTCAAGAAAATGTGCTGTTTTAATTGGTCAACGCACTTGCTTTTTGAGCATGTGTGGGCTGGTCATAAAATTGGTTTTTTTCAATTATCGTACAAAGATTGCTCTTTTCAATATTCCAAATGGAGGTGGTTGGAATTAGAATTAATTTATCCTACTAATAAGAGTCATAATAAGACTCATATCTTAATCATAGTTATGAAGTTTAAATTGGGTAAAATAGAATACATTTTTTAATGAAAATAAATTCCAAAATATATTTATTAAACACTTAAATATATATAATTTTTTTCATGTAATAATATTTCTTTTTTATTTTCTTTCATAGTCATTTTGAAATTTTTATTAATTTTTAACAATTTTAATTAATATAAACAATTTTTAAATTAAAAAAAATCACAGTGTCTTTTTCTTCTTAAATATTCTCAACTTACTTTTTATTTGAATTCTTTACAGTCCATGCTGAAATATTTTAAAAATGCAAGGGCCAGGCTAAAATTCTTTCCCTTTAAACCCTCTCTGCTTTCTAGATGATGTCAATGGAATACCCAAATTGAAAAATAAAAAATTTATTCCGTTCACAATTAGTTACCATTCCCTACACCCTTTTCTAGATCGTGTCAAGGGAATACCAAAATTGAAAAATAAAAAATTAATTCCGTTCACAATTAGTTACCATTCCGCACCAATCGATTTGGTGCTTAGGGAGCACTGCGCTTAGCAAACAGATACATGCCAATAAACTATGAACTGCTGTGCTTAGCAAACAAATGCATGCCGATAAACTATGAACCCGTTTTTCTGTCATCCACGAAAAATTAAACTATGAACATGCCTGAACCGAATGTCTATACCAAACTTTGAATTAACATATTAATCTCCGAACCAAATCGAACATCCAAATTTTTATTTTTTTTGGGCAATTCGATCTAACTTGGTAACTATGATCTCAATAGTTATTAAGGATAAAACTGATAAGTGCGCTGATAAAATAAGCTACATAATCTTACAAGTTGCAAGTTTATATTATTGGAACTCTAACAAAGGCAAGCTCAGGAGGAATTAGATTTGAAATATGAGGAAAATTCATGATAAAATCGTGAAAGTGGCCCATATGACAAGGTTACGTATGCAACCATGACCGCGGTTACAATCATCACCAGTGTCAAGTATGTTACTGAGAAATTCAAAATAAAACGATCAAAGTGACTGAAAAGACAAGGGAAGGTATGGGAGCAATATGAAAGATGGAGATTACAATTAGTGCCAAAGTTAAACATGCTATTAGTACGCAAGGTTAACCCTATGAGAAGGATAATGTTGTATATGAAATGTACCATAGCAAGACATTGTCAAGTCCACCAGATTCTTATTCACCACAGAGGCGGTGGAGTAATTACTGTGAAATAGACTGAGCGAGAATAACTGATCGACGCGGTGGGCCTAACTAGCTACATATATGTGAAATAAAACCTTGGTGCAATTACTTTACACATGTCAAACTTCGTTACTTTGCATGCACAAACAAGAAAACCTAAATTGGTTACTTTCCATGCGTGCATGATCAGTGTAGTAAAGTTACTTTGCACTCGTGCGCTTGGACGTTTGTTGTAGTTAGTTACATAGTTGTGTAAGCTTTATGTTCTTCATTCGAAATTATGTAGCTATTGGTTTCCTTGTATTTGAAAGCTAAAATTTGATTAAAATAAACAGTAATGGTTTAATCTACTGTAAAACCTTTAGGAACTCTAACAAATTCCAAGTTTATATTATTGGAACTCTAACAAAGCCAAGTTCGGGATGGATTAGATTTGAAATAAGAGGAAAATTCATGATAAAATCTTGAAAGTGGCCCATAGGACAAGGATAAGTATGCAACCATGACCGCCGTTACAATCATCGCCAGTGTCAAGTATGTTACTGAGAAATTCAAAATAAAATTATCAAAGTGACTGAAAAGACAAGGCAAGGTATGTGAGCAATATGAAAGATGGAGATTACAAATAGTGCCAAAGTCAAACATGCTATTAGTACGCAAGGTTAACCCTATGAGAAGGATAATGTTGTATATGAAATGTACCATAGCCAGATATTGCAGGAGAAACCCTAAAATGGCTCAAATCAAGTCCACCAGATTCTTATTCACCAGAGGCGGTGGAGTAATTACTGCGAAATGGACTGAGCGAGAATAACTGAGCGACGCGGTGGGCTTAACTAGCTACATATATGTGAAATAAAACCTTGGTGCAATTACTTTACACATGTCAAACTTCCTTACTTTACATAGTTGTGTAAGCTTTATGTTCTTCATTCGAAATTATGTAGCTATTGTTTTCCTTGTATTTGAAAGCTAAAATTTGATTAAAATAAATAGTAATGGTTTAATCTACTTTAAGACCTTTCGGAACTATTTTCATCATTAAACTTTTTTTTAATAAAAATTATATATTGATTCAAATTATTGCATTTGAAATATTATTTTTTTTATGTTTAGTAAGATTACATTTTTATTAACATATCCAGATATATCATTTAGATTGAAATTGAACCTGTGAGTGTCAAAACAGCCACCTCATATCTTAATAATAAAATTAATTACATGTCTTATTATTTGATTTTAGCTTAAACCATTGACAAGATAAGATATCATTTGAATGATGAATCTTAAGTAATCAAACAACACTTTTCTGTTAATTTTGGCAAGGTAATGTTTGTTGTAATTAATTTTGGAAAACAAAATGTTACACAACTTGTTTCTATGCTCATGGAGTGATTTTTAGTATTTGAGATCAGATCTTACCTATAATAACTCCATCAAATTCATTTATTAACGATATCGAAATCAATTACAAGATGGTCATCATTAAGTATAAAAGCAACGGATGACAATTACTTTGTGGTGGATATGTACATTATTATCCTAACATTTTGTTTATCTCTACCTATGTAATTCAGATGGGATGGCAGTCTGCCTGGACCTGAATGTAAATGTAATGAATCATACGCCCTGAAACTCTCTGAACACGTTTAGTTTTCATCAGTTATGCAATGGATAAGGACCAGTAGGAACAAGTCTCTTTTCATCTCCAAATCCAGGACCCATTTCATATCCTGCACGTCTGGATGATATATGAGAATAATATTTCCTTGTAGCATCCGGTGCACGGGACGCCTGAGGATTCTTATAGGGTTTATTGAGACTAATCACTTCCACAGAATTAACTGGTAAGATCACCAAAAGACATATAATTATAATCAAGGAAAGTACTGCTCCCATCTTGCAGCAATTCAAACCATTCGCCATTAGTCAAAATCCAAATCAAAATGAGATTCCTGACTAAATTTTAAAATTCCAAATCACAGCAATATTTCTCCTAAATAGCAGAATGCACTCACAACCCCTTCTAATAACAGCTTCAGGCTTTTCTTCTATCTGGCTGGTTTGAACTTTGCATGCAAGAAACTCGATAGTTTTTAGCCCCAAGCAGGCATATCATATACCAGAATGTTACCTGCATCGCCTCTCCTTATATCATTGCTTGAACCAAGCATCTTCTGGTTCCCAGGGATTGAAGGAACATGACAGCTTTCATCAAATTCAAATTCTTCTCCAAATAGATTACTGCGTGGCTAGCTATGACATAATCACGATGCTTCTCTGGCCAAGTTAGTAGACGAAATAGTAATTAAACCTAGGATATTGACCTGTTAGAGTTGACAAATACAGTAACAAACAAAAGATTAATAAGATTCTTTTCCAGAAGGTACATAATATAATCATGCATTGGCGGATATGCATGTCCCTTTGCTCTTATAATACATTCTGCTAACTGCTCAAGGTATATACGACGTTTTGATTACTCCATTTCTCTCGTCATTGTGATTCTCGGTTTTGTTTCTGGTCTGACTTCAAAGGCTTAAAATGATCATATATTTGTGGATGTCAACATCTCCTAAGTTGTTTAGAAGACGAACTCCATTATCATCCAACTTTGTGTTCAACTTAGGGCAACCTTATTTTAATTATGACGACCCAGTATTAATTTTATTTCAATGGTAATTTCAAGAATATTAAATTTATTTCAATTGCAGAATTTAAAGATGTTAAATTTATTGTCATTGCATATTTCAAGAATATGTTCCTGTAAAATAAAATTATCAAGCATTTGACATACTATTAACTACTGTGGTCAACTTTATTTTAAAAACTTCAGAAGACGAGCAATTCTATCTTACATGGACTTTGCACCGACAATACTGGTTGTCATATATTACTGTGATTGATTTGACAATACCACGTTGAATGCAAATATATTAATGCCAAATCAAACAATTAAATATGACCGAACACGAAATAGTCAAGAGGGATTATCTCATGAATATCTGATGAAGGAAGATATAGTTTTGATACGGCATATCTTTTTGCAGGCTATCAATGAAGATAAATCTAACTGGTTGAGATGTTATCAACGAAGAAATACCTAACGCGTTAATATTGATGGCATATTGCGATCCCGATGGAGCCTCCGCGTGCACACGTTATGGATGAAAATATGCTTTGTCCGGATCGGCACTTTAAGAGCATATCTAACTTCAATTTTGGAAAAAAAAATCATCCGAATGCATTCTATATTGCGTTGAGTTACAACGATGTGATTAGTGGTAATGCAACAATAACTGTGCGGAGACGAGGTAGTGTAAAAGGCAACGCAGGCGAAAATGTTTTAGTTGTCAATGTGCGAACGCGGTTTTTTCGTACGAGGGCACTGAAAATGGTCGCGTTCGTTTTAAGCAGTTCAGTGAAATATATTAAAACATAGGGAGTGTAGTTAACTATGTAAGAGGCTAATAAACTGTGAAAAAATTATATATATCTTACAAGATTTTTAATTATAGGTATTCACTTAAGAATTTTAATTATAGATGTTCATTTAAAATTTTTAATTATAGATATTCATTTCAGATTTTTAATTATAATATTCATTTTTATTTTTGTATAGAGATATTTGAGTTCTAAATAGGTCTTGTTTTAATAGCATGGACTTTGTTACAATATCACATGCTTAAAAAATATATTATATCTAATTTATTTTAATTAATTGAATGAAATGTGTTGTAACATAGTTATTGTATTATTATTATCTAATTTTAAGGTCACGTGCAAGCCACACATTAAATTGGTGCATGAGATTTCTTTGTTTGTGAGATAAAAAAACCCATTTCCACGATTTGATTGCTAAGTTTACCAAGGCATACATACATCTAAATCATATGATCAATAAATTTTGACAGGCATCAGTGAATGTAAATATGGAAACAATTATTTCACGATATTTTTCACAGTGCACCCAAAATAAATAAATCATTAAAATGATGTAAATTGTAATTTTATTAATATATTAGTTAAACACATATTCATTTAAAACACAGGTAACAAGATTTTTAACCATAAATATTCACTCCCATTTTCCTATGGAGATTTTTACCTCTAAATAGATTGTTGTCAATACCATAGCTTGTTAATATCACATTTCCAAAAAACAATAACTGATTTCAAAATTAAAATAATCTACATATATTTTTTTTAATTCATTTTTTATAACATTTTTTTTTTAAATTAAATTGAAAAAAAAAAAAGCATAACTTCCTTTGACATAAATTCCTTTCATATATTTATTAATTATTGATAATTAACTTAAAATTCTAGAATCCCTAGTCCCAAATAGACATGCCTCTATAGATATAACAAGAATAATAAACAAATAAACAAATGAAGTGAAATCTAAGAGTTTTCTGATCCATATTGTAGATAAATGTATTTCAGAATAATTCTCTTGGTTTTGTTAAGGACACTGTCAACCCTAAGGACAATAAAGGTGTTTACCTGGTTCTCGTGGTATTCCCTGTATTGGAGAAACTGGTCGATCCATTGAGAAAAGAATCTAATAACATCCTACATTAAGCACAATAGCTACCACACTTCCCTCTAGCTCAACACGCTGAAAAATCTTGTCACTGTGTTTGTGAGGGTAATTGCTAAGGTTGATCATTTTCACCATAGGAAAATGATCTGAAAGTGGTCTGGATAACTCGTGTGTATTTTAAGAACCTACCACTAAGTTTAAATTAAATGATCTACCTTATACTAGACAATTTTGCGGAATTATTTACTTGAAAGTGGTGTATGAACTTTTATTGTTTATGTGTCTTAAGTTCATTTGTTCTTGCTGAAATTTAAATGTATAGCAGCAACATAATGCAGAAAATAAACATTTAAACACAAAAGAAAACTTAATCTAGGAGTTCACCCAAAATCTCGTGGGCTACATCTCCTTTGAGCTTGGTCATCTTGACTCGGCTCTTTGGGATTATGGTAAGTTTTTTTACAAGTAAATACTTAACTCCAATGAATACAAAAATGACCCAGAGGACTAAAAATACCATCAATATCCCTCTAATGGTTGTCCAAACTTTGCAAACAGCTTTAGGCTCTTGTTGACATGATTCCTTCTGTCGGTGCACTAAACTACTCTAAGCTTCTAAATGGCACAAACTCCCTCAGAATTATGTCTTTGTCACTGAAACTACTTCTGTTGTATCCAACACACATTAGACACCAAATACCAACTGATAAATTGCTCAAATTGAGAACTGCATCCCCAAAATAGGTTATCCTCCACGGTTTTCCTAGGGCTTCCCAAAATTTCACATTAGTTTCTTGAGCTCTAGAAGTTCTCAAAATGTTCTGAAACCAATTCCATTGGTTCCAAAATGTCCTAAATACTTGAGGTAGACTTTTCATTCATCAAAAATTGCCTATGGCTGCTCTGGTTTTGCCTCAATCACCTATCGGCACCCATGGCACTCGGGTCAATGAAAACTTCTATGTTGAGTTTCAACCTTTAGAATTCTTCAACACTTGATGAAAACTCTTTCATTAGATTCAAAATGATGATTTCAATCAATAATTACCACTGGCTCACTGCATATGGTCTCAGGCAACTCTGGCTAATCCCTGCACTTCTTTTTGCAAAAGCTGGCACTAATGGCCCCTGGAACTCTACTGAAGCTTTTCGACCTTCAAACATTCTCTACAGGCTCTGAAAAAAATCTCATCAGATTAATAACATCTGAATTATCCAATTTAGACTTTTGTAACTCTGGAAAAGGACTCTAGCTCCCCTCGCTAGGCCTCAAACTGATTCTATCTCATGGTGGCCCTGATGGCCCTTTCATCTTCCTTGAAGAAAAAATTGCTGAATATGACCTCTGTTTGACCTGAAACCTATGCTAAACTCTTCAGAATGTCGAAGATACCCAAAATTCACTAAAATTTCATCTTGTTTGGTCAAAAATTGAAAAATTTATGGCAAAAACAAATTTTTACCCAGTGTCACTAAAAATCCTCCTCCAAAACTGGAGGAAATCTAGTTAACCCAACCAAAAATGGCGGAATTATGAAAATGGTGGAAAGGTGCTCAAATTAGGCGGAACTGTCAGAGGTGGCATTAAATGTCGGGTGGGTCATGTGACCACCCGTAAATACCGCTGTATAAAATGTTGGCCAAAACCGTTGGTTTTAAATGTTACATAACCTCCGAAGGTTCTGGCCACATGGCGGACCGCATGGATAATGTAACCGCTGCAATGTTAAGCGCCTGGTCCTCAGGCAATTTCACATGAATGGTCACACTGCAATGTTGAATGGGTTTAGCCCTTAGGGGCTAGCCCTTTCTCCTGCCTACGTAATTTAAAACAAATTTTAAATATGTTATGTGCACGTGTAGTGTTAAGAACCAACATGCAAGCAGGCCAGTCGGGCCTTTGGGCTGGCAGGTAATAGGTCTTCGATTCAAGTCCTGCCGGCTAACAAAATTTTTACAATTCCAATTTCTCCACAGCCTGGGGCCACGTGGCAGCCTCTGGGCTTGCCACGTGGCACCCTCTAATTGGCCACAACTTAAACATTCAATCGATTTCCCAATGAGCATATGCCACTTGTCAGCAACTAATTTGTCCTCCAAGGAATATTCCCTAAGGAATATTCTCCGAATATTATTTTTTTAATTTTTTCCAAATTTTAAAAGTCAACTTTGGTCAAATGAATTTTGGAGTTTACCGAAGATTTCAAACCTCAATAAATTTCACATACAACCTCGGTTTTGAGAACCGTTCACGACGGCAGAATTGCAGCGACAAGACCTTTTCGGTTGTTTAGATTGCAACCCTTTCTGATCACTTTCATTTTTGAGCAAATTTTCATAACTTGGAAATGATCTTCTGATCACATCTCCCCAATGGGAAGCTTTTGGACCCCAAAAGCTCTTTGGATTACTGAAACTGATCTATATAGTAAATGCGAGTACAACACCCTCTTCTCTTCAGCCTCCAAATACTTGCCTTACATGGCTAGTGACTTTGAACCACAACTAGAAAGCAATTCACACTTCCCTTTCTCGATGCGATTTTCCTCTTGTCAAGAACTTCCTTTCTTGCACTCACTTAGAAAATTTATGGCGAGAAATTTGCAGAAGGAAACTGAACATCGCTACCTTGATCAATGATCCAAGGTGGCTCAAACAAACGAGAGATTACAACATAAAATACATGCATACAACCGAAATTTGCATATGTACAAAATGAGTACATCTTACTGTGTTAATAAGTCCATCCACTTCTTACCAAGCCACTTCCATGGTGACTTTTGCTACTGAAACTCTTCTTCATGTGAAACTTTCCTTTTCACATCAATAATGGAATCCTTGGTTCCACCTTCTCCAATCTTTCTGTCCTCTTGTTGCATGTGCTTGGGATGACTAGCTGGATGAAAAGTCCAAAAATGGGAAGCAAAATTTCCCCTCTTTTGGCAATATGTGCAAGCCTTATGCACCTTCTTTGAAAGTTTTCATTGTCTCATTTGCTTTGTGTATGCTTTCTCCCTCATCCAGCATCTCAAAACATCATGGTTAAATCGACCACAATATGTACAACAAATATTTCTTCCATTTAAGTATGCAAAATTATCATGCTTTGCAGAAACACAATCAAATTGATCATGGGAAGATTTATACCTCTTGTGCTACTTTTCATGTTCATCCTTTTTTCCTTCTTGAGGAGATGAACTAGTACAGGCTCCAACTTTCATTTTCAGACTAACATCATCGTTCTTGTCTTGAAAACTGTATGAACTTGCATGCTCGCCATAAGCTGCATATCTACCATCTTCTTACTGCAACAAAGGCTTAAAGCAATGGCAATCATCTTTGAAAAAAAATTGACATATTTGCATCTTAGAACTTGGAAAAAAAATTCTCTTTGAAATCGCCTCACATGCCTTCATAGCTTTTGAGTCTTAACCATTAAACTGCACATAACCAAGACCAAGATTCTTGGGTCCTTCCTTAACCGAAATAGGATCAATCATGCCTTGTGCATGCTTTCATAATCCCTTGCCTTCATATCCCATTTTAATCATTAATTTGCACCCTATACCTCTTGTATGTTTTTCGAAAGAACCAACACATCTTTCTAAAGAGGAAACTGAAGACAAATTAGAATGAATTAACTCTTCCTCGGATATTTTATTGGTCAAAACCTCTTGGGCTTGATGGAGCTATATCTCCATATCATGCAATCTTTGAAGAATTTATTCCTTCTATTGCTTCATGGCAAACAACTGTTCACAAATTTCAATGCTTTCTCTTTTATCCTCAAACAAAATCTGCACCATGTCCTTCAATATAATAAAGTCATGCTTCATATCATCATCAAATAATCTTGTGAAGGAGGAAACTTCACTTGTAGAAGTTTTCATTATGATGTCAATGAAAAAATTATGTTCAAGAAAGTTATCAAAGATTTTCAAAACAAATTGCAAAGATTTTTTAACCAAATGGCTTCAAAGACAAACTCTTATTCAAGCAACCGAACAACAAACAAACTCCAAGAGCTTCTTAACAAATAATCATCAAGAGGGTTTTTTCCAAAAGTGAACTTGTGGTCCCTTGGGGTAATGAAGATGAAATCATTCCTTTTCTTCCCTTTTTCCTCTCCGGGACTTAGCTAATCAGTAGCTATCCCCAAATCTCAAGCAAACTCAAACAACAATCAATTTGCAAACAACAAAACAATCAATCTTTTACACTGTTTAAACACCTTTCAAGCTATACAATCAAGCAACCATGTGCTCTGTCAAGCAAGCAACTAAGTGCTCTGATACCAACCTAATCTGAAAATGGTCTGGATAACTTGTATGTATTTGAAGAACCTACCACTCAATTGAAATTAAATGATCTAGCTTGTACTTGACAATTTTGCGGAATTATTTTCTTGAAAGTGGTGTATGAATTTTTATTGTTTATGTGTCTTAATTTAATTTGTTCTTGCTGAAATTTAACATGTATAATAGCAACATAATGCTGCAAATAAACATTTAAACACAACATCAAACTTAATCTAGGAGTTCACCCAAAATCTCGTGGGCTACGTCTCCTTTGAACTTCGTCATCTTGACTAGGCTCTTTGGAATTATGGTAAGTTTTTTGACTAGTAAATAATAAACTCCAATGAATACAAAAATGATCCAAAGGACTGAAAATACCATCAATATCCCTCTAATGGCTATCCAAAGTCTGCAAACAGCTTTAGGCTATTGTTCACATGATTCCTTCCGTCGATGCACTAAGCTACTCTGAGCATCTAAATGGCACAAACACCCTCATAATTCTGTTTATGTCACTGAAACAACTTCTGTTGTAACCAACACACATCATACACCAAATACCAACTGATAAATTTCTCAAATCGAGCACTTCATCCCCAAAATAGGCTATCCTCCACAGTTTGCCCAGGACTACCCAAAACTTCACATCATCTTTTTCCATTGGTTCCATTGAAACCACTTCCATTGGTTCCAAAATGTCTGAAATAGTCAATATATACTTTTCATTCATAAAAAATGCCCTCCAATTGCTCTGGTTTTGCCTCAATCACCTATCGTCACCCCTTGGCACTTGAGTCAATGAAAACTTCTCTACTGAGTTTTCAACCTCTATAAGTCTTCAAAACTTGTTGAAACCTTTTTCATTAGATTTATAATGATGTTTTTAGTCAATAATGACCATTATTTCACTGCATATGGTCTCAAGCAACTCTGGCTAAGCCCTGCACTGCTGCTAGAAAAAGCTGGCACTAATGGCCCCTGGAACTTTACTGGAGATTTTCAGCCTTAAAACATTCTCTGCAGGATCTGAAAAACATCTCATCGAATTTATAACATTTTAATTATCCAATTTAGACTATTGGAACTTTGGAAAAGCACTCTAGCTCCCCTGGCTAGGCCTCAAACTGATTTTGACTCATGGTGGCCCTAATGGCCCTTTCATTTTCCTGGAAGAAAAAATTACTGAATATGACCTCTGTTTGACCTGAAACCTATGCCAAACTCTTTAGAATGTTGAAGAGACCCAAAATTGACTAACATTTCATCTTGTTTGATCGAAAATTGAGAAAGTTATGGCAAAAACAAATTTTTTCCCCATGTCACTAAAAACCCTCCTCCAAAACTGGAGGAACTCCAGTTAACCCAACCAAAAATGGCGGAATCCCGAAAATGGTGGAAACATGCCCAAATTAGGTGGAACTATCAAAGGTGGCATTAAATTTCAGGCGGGTCATGTGACCACCTGCAAAGAACACCGTATAAAATGTTGGCCGAAACCGCCGATTTTAAATGTTACATAACCTCCAAAGGTTCTGGCCACATGGCGGACCATGCGGATAATGTAACCACTGCACTTGTAAGCGCCTCATCCTCGAGCAAGGTCGTGTGAATGGTCACGTTGCAATGTTGAATGGAGCTAGCCCTTTCTCCTGCCAAAGGAATTTAAAAAAAAACTTTTTTATGTGCACCTATAATGTTAAGAACCAACATGCAAGCGGGCTGAACGGACCTATGGGCTAGCAGGTAATAGGTCTCAGGTTCGAGTCTTTGTGGCTAACAAAATTTTTACAATTCCAATTTCTACATGGCTTGGGGCCACGTGGCAACCTCCGGGCTTGTTATGTGGCACCCTCTTATTGGCCACAACTTAAACAATCAATCCATTGTCCAATGAGCGTATGCCACCTATCCACAGCTAATTCGTCCTCCAAGGAATGTTCTAAGGAATATTCTCAGAATATTATTTTTTTTTAATTTTTTCCAAATTTAAAAAGTCAACTTTGGTCAAATGAATTTTGGAGTTTACTGGAGATTTCAAACCTCAATAACTTTCACATACGACCTCAGTTTTCAGAACTGTTCATGGCACCAGAATCATAGTGATGAAACCTTTCACGTCGTTCAGATTGCAACCCTTTCTCATCACTTTCATTTTTGAGAAAATTTTCATAACCTGGAAATGATCTCCTGATGAGAAACTTAGAGAGGCTATTGAGATTGAGAGACAAGCTAGGAATCTCAACACAGATGATGGTTGCAAATTGAGAAAGAGTTGGACTCTAGCTTTCTAGATGTAATTCTCTCCCATCTGGCTTGGATTCTTATTATGTTTTGGCTCTTAATTTTCTTTTGGTTTATTTTTTCCATTTTATTTTTCTCTTTCTTATTTTAGTTATTATTATTAATATTATCCCCTAGATTTTCATTATTTAGTTTAATTTTTATCATATTATTTTGATCACTCTTACCCTTATAATTTTAGTTTATTATTTTTTATCAAATAATCAATATTTTTATATTCTTATACTTTAAGTATATGTAATTGGTAATAAAATAAAAAATTTAAGAAATTTAAAATTTGAATATTCTTTAATATTAATTAATGAAATGAAATGAAATTAATTAATTTGATTTTTAATAACTAAATAACTAATTACCTAATTCTCTAAGGGTTAGTTTTAACAGTTATCTTTGGGCAATGATGCATCCATACTATTTATTCATGAATATTAGTAAAGATTAATGAATTACCTAATTCTCTAAGGGTTGGTTTTAATGGCTATCTTTGTGCAATGATACATCCATTCTATTTATTCATTAATATCAGTAAACTTCTTCACCCTTCATGAAGATGAACCACATTATTTGGTTCGAAACTTCGACCAAATCTTATTAATGTGATTATTCTGAAAAATATTTATCTAAACTAAGTCAAATGAAACATATTTATACACATATTAAAATAAACATTTGAGAGATTGAATTTAAAATCTTAATTTTTTTATTATTTAATTATATTTTTTAGTTAATTTATTTCTTTGTAATATAATTAATTTAATTCTAGTTAAAAAAATAAATTAAGGTTTTTTCTAAGTAATATTATGTTAAGTCTCAATAACATAACTATTTGAAAATAGACCTCTTAAGGAGGACAACCTAACACCAAATCATATAAGTAGTAGTTGTCCCTAAAAAAAAATATTATCTTATACCAAAACACAATAATTTTCTTTTAATCAACCACACGTTGAAACATAACTTCAATTCTTTCAAATAGAAACATTAAAATCACTAAATTAACATATAGGAAATTAAATAAAACATATTAAAACATAAATTCAGTACAATCTATTAGCACGTAAACAAGAATAAAACATGAATACTATTAGAAATTGGAGAAGGAGTCATTGCACAGGATTAACACATAAAATAATAGATTTTACTAAATATTTGCACTCAATTACAACACATTTATATAGTTGGTCTCGGATCCAACTTATTCCTAATATGGATATAGAGGTTGAGAGAACATCTCAACAACCTCTTACAAGATCTCAAACCAACTCTAAACTTACACATTACATTAATGGAAGCATTATTTCTAATACCTCCCTTTAATGCTTACATTTCAAATATAGTATAAAAACAAGACATGGAATACACATATGTTTGGCCTGGTCTTCATCAGCAACTCTACCCACTCTGCAGTCTTCTGGACTCTTCTCTTTCTTTCTCCACATCTTCGAGCCTACCTTACAACTCATTTAAAGTACACCTGCTTCAGACCATATTTGACGTTCTTTGTAGAACTGATGCTTCTCAACCTTCCGAAGGATAGTCTTGACACTGAACCACTTTATTGATACACTTCAATCTGTGAAATTCCCCCGAAGAGAAAATTTCGATAGTTATGTAGGACAACGATCTAAGTACGAAATGTTTTCAGCAATCAATTAAACAACTGACCTTTGTACACACTTACAAACTCACAAGGTAACCTGTAACTGTTGACTTTGAAGCACTGAAGTACAACAATAATCTCTAGCTTTGAACAGACTTGTAGACATATTTAAATCAGTGATATGTTCCAATAGCACCGAAGTACACCAAGAACCACTAGTTTTAGATGCTACTCTATTCCCTAATTGGTCTTCATAATTTATATAATTATACAAATCTTCAATAATGCAAAAAGAAAATTACAAATTCCTCACACAAAAACAAAACTTTCTTCCTCTGCATTACATGACGGAAACAGTGACTCTGCTCTTTACACGTCATGGTGCCTTCTCCTCACATTTTCCTTCACAGTGACAACATCCTCTACAACCATTCTAGCTAGCAATAGCCTCCTTAATGATGGCAGATGGGTCCTCTTTTTATATGCAGAAATAACAACAGATCTGGATATCCTTCATTACTTGCAACTCGTTTCTTGCAGATCTACAAGTGACCCAGAATGCCAAGAATTATTCTGACATCAGAATATAAAAAAAAAGATGACAATGGCTTCGAGCCCGTACAGTCCTATAAAGGAAAAAATATTTTCATGTACGATCTGCCTACGAAGTTCAATTCTCAGTTGCTGCACAATTGCAGCGGTAAGTTGGTCTTGTGGCTTGGTTTCTGCCCTTCCCAAGGACACGTATTCAGGGGACATGTACCCAAAGATCCCACGAACAACATCGGTGGCATGGTGATTGTTGTCACCGTGGGAGATGAACTCCGCCAGTGCGAAGCCCCCGAGGCGAGAGCTCAGGTTGGCATCTAAGAACACGTTGCTCGCTGTCAAGTACATCTACGCTACGGAGATCCCGTTGCCGATCTTGTACCGACTGGTCCAGTTGAGCACGAAGCCCTTCATGTGGCACATCATCTTGCTCACCAACGAGTTCATTAGGTAATCCTCCTCTACCTTATTTTCACCCACGTAATCTCTTGTTTTCCTCGACACTCTGGCCGATTTCACCCGCGATCTCCTCTTCCTCTTCGCAGGCTTCTGCGTGAAGAATTTTAGGACTTTCATCCACTTCCTCCGATGCCAAGCTCAATATCTTCGACTGCACTTGCGGGTTCTTGGCAGCTTTTGCTTCAATGGCAACCTTTGTTTCTTCTTCTTCCGGCTATTCACTGGCTCTACCGCCGCTACAACGCACTAAGGGTTTCAAGGGTTTTGTAATATCTTTTCCTATGCAAATGTCATGCTTTCACCCACAGGAAATTCCATTGTGTGGCTGTGATTGCTATAAAAGAGCAGAGAGTGACGACTCTATGAAATAATCGCAGTGGACTGGAACTGGTTGCGTGAAAATAAATAAAATAATAAACACACAAAAAATTTCACCCAGAAAATAAATTCACTGAACTATCTACTCTCCTACAGTAGCGGTTTGACAATCATTGCTCTCACATATTCCTAGCCATCCCGTGAGGGATTTAAGTTAGTAGAGGCTCTGATGCCATATTATAAATTGGAGGAGTCATTGCACATGATTAACACGCAAAATAATATATTGTATTATATATTTGCACTCAATTACAACACATTTATATAGTTGTTCTCAGATCAAACTTATTACTAATATGAATATAGAGGTTGAGAAAATATTTCAAAAACCTCCTGAAAAATCTCAAACCAACTCTAAACTTACACATTACATTAATGGAAGCATTATTTCTAATAAATACAAACTCTAAAGTTTTGTGTCAAATAAATTAATTCAAAAATTAAAATTAAAAATTTAACCAAATCAAAATAGATATTGATTTATATACAATTTTTTTTATTCATATAAAAAAGAGACAAAACAGAATCATGTGATTACAAGAATTTGAAGATATAAAAGAGCGAGCACCAAATAACTTACAAAGAATAAATTATACAACTCAAACCATGACCGTGCCCATAACTCTAAGGAACTTACCAAGTAGAGAGATGACTGGGGAAACATATAAACATAATATATCATTATAGGCGTCCCGAGTCTTTTATAAATGGATTGGATACATATACGAAATAGTTCGAATTATGTAAGTTCAATTTATGTTGTTAAGTTAAAAGCGAGTGAATTTGAATTTGAATTGATATCAAAATAATTTTATCATCTAAATTCAATGGAAAAAACTTGGAGATATAAATTTTATATAACTAGATTATTAAAAAAAAAAATTATATATTTTTATTTGGAATATCTTTAAATTTATTATTTATAAATTAAAATAATTAAATATATTATACATGTATCTCATATTACATAATTTTATTTAAAAAACTCATAAAATTATATCATTTTAAAAATAGCAGCAACTTTAAATAATCATTTTTCATATAATTAATGACTTCATTATTAATTAATAACTAGAATCTAGATCTCTCATTGTAAAATTTTCAAATTTTATCTCTGTAGTGGATCTCGTAGAAAGTGCAATCTGTTCTTCTAGTTAAAAGTTGCACATTCTACTCAATTGAAAACTAGAAGAACATAGAAGTGTAACTAACATAGTTACCAAATTTGAATTGAGAAAAAAAATTGAAAAAAATTAAGTGATATTGAATTCAATATGAGAAAGAAAGATAATATATTTTACAAATATGTATAGAGGATTTTTTTTTTTACTAGAATTTATTATTTTTAACAATTATAAATTTACTATCTTCTATTATATTTTATTATGAAATTTTTTTTTTTCACAATTTTATTGGATTTTTTTTACGATTTATAATTTTTTTTTTTCTCTTCTACATTCTTTAGCCTCTAAATTTTTTCAATTTTTTTTTCGTTGTATCGTTCAAATTTCATATTGTTCATTTGTTGGTGCAAGTCTTCCATTGTTCCAGCATGTCTACGCATATCCTAGACTTCTTCAAAAATTAACTTATATTTCAATTGCTCCCACATGTTATATTCTATAGTGTGCTTCTCAACATCAATATTCTGATGCAACATAAGTTCATAATCCAATTTGATCTTTTTCGGTATCCACTTCATGGACATGTCATTGATTTTTTCATCATGCATGATGTCTTAAACATTCATTTCTAGAGCTTGTATGCAGAATTTAGGAATGCATGGTATCTCAAGCCATCCTTGTAATAAATTTCTTTCTTCTTCATAATAATCTTCTTTACTTGCACATTGGAAATCAATATTTAAGATTAAAAGTATTTGGAGAACAATATATGAGTTTTTTTCATTCTGCATAACATTGGTTGCTCCAATGGAAGCTTCATTGTCATCAACAAGCTCTGTTGGTGGATTCACCAAATCTTTGTCCACTTGTGGCTATGCACAATGGGGTTCCCAGCTTGTAGGTGCACATTCTATGTTGCTTTAGCAATTTCCTTACAATCATCATCCCCTTGTGGTTGAGCATAGTGGGATTCACCAAACTCTTCTTTTTCAAACTGATTGCCGCCACTTTAACCAAAATTACTCTTAAATGTGTCTTAAGCCTCCTGAAATGTTTGTTCATTTGGTGTGAGAAGAAGCATACATTAATTTATATATTTAAATCGGAAAAAAATATTTTGTCTCTGACTTCCACTTACTTCAAAAAAACGTTTTATACATCTGTAGCTATTGCTTCATTTTCTTAACCTCTTGATTTTTCTGATTTTTACATTATCTTTAAACGCTGCATATCCAAATTAGTTTTTGCTTTCACTTTTTTTTCTTTTTAAATTTAAGCCACAGTAAAATTCCACACTTAAACAATAAATTTTCACTTCACTCGAATATTTTATGTAAAGTTGTCTTTCCCAAAAACTCATGCACACTTTTTTCATTTCATGAGGAAGGATGTCTTAAACATTATCAATGCTCATATGCATATGAACAATTTGAATCACTCCTTTTAAACCAATCGGACTTCAAGTATCTTTAAAAAAAATACGTTTTGAATTCACTTTTTAAAGCCTATCTTTTAGAAATTATGGCCATTCCCTAGAAAACAATTTTCAAATATGAGGAAAGCCCTTCTATAATATTCTCCCCCTTTTTTTATCAATTTTCAAATGCAAGCCATTCAAACGATTTTGGAAATACCTTTTAGATCTTAGAAACAAAGTTATTCATGCTTCGCCCTAATTTTTTAATTGGAGGTTGCGGTTCTTTGAGGCTTCAGAGGACTGGTAGATGTGAGGTAATTTGACGAGTCAGCTTGTGACCTGCGTCTCACGTATTTTTTTGTTTTTTATATATAGTTTGATTTTTCATCCGTTTATCCTTTAGATCTTTGACTTTTTTGTAAACGACTTTCTTTCACGAAAATGTGCTGCTTTAATTGGTCAACAAACTTGCTTTTTGAGCATGGGTGGGCTTATCATTATTTTTTTTGGAGTTGTCTTTACTGCGACTTTTTGGAGTTTCAGGTGCTAGAATCCGGTGAAAAAATTGAGGTAAAATCTTGATTTCTGTTATTTAAATTGGTTTTTTTACTCTATATATAGATTCAGCACCCTAAAAACCCCTAAGGCACTTTTATTGTGCAAGATTACCCATCAAACTTCTATTTTCAATAAATTCCTACCTGAATTTAGAAAAATTAAACCAGAAAAAACTACCATAAATGCCTTCAAAAAATCGCATTAAAAACTACTCTTTTTTTTTTTTTAATTACCAGCGGTTATTAACAGAGCGTTTTATGACCTTTTCATTCAACATATCTCACCACACTTCTCTTTTTGGAATCTTATCCCACTCGGGGTTTTGATACCATGTTAAAGAACTGAATAAAGTGGTAGAAAGATTGTTTTTCTCAATATTTCAAATAGAGATAGTTATAATTAACTCTGTAGTTTAAATTAATTTATCCAACTAATAAGACTCATATTTCAATCATAGTGATTAAATTCAAATTCGATAAGAGAAAACTTTCCATTTCAAAAAAAATTAGAAGATATACTAAATAAACATTTAAATATATATAATTTTTTTCATATAACCAGCATAGATCCATCTAACTCCGGATCTATCATGTGCCGAGAGGGATCAAATCTCTCGAGGTGCAAACCTATTTTTGAGTGCAAAACTTGAGGAAAGGTTTGCACCTCGAGAGATTTGATCCCTCTCGGCGCATGATAGATCCGGAGTTAGATGGATCTATGCTGGTTCCAGTCGGTGGCATCAAAATCACATTTTTCAGATTATTAAATTTTCTGTATATTTTTGAGATGTACATCATACTTTGAAATTTTTAAGATTAGAAATACAAATTCTAACAAATGTTATTAATATAAATATGTTTGGTGATCTTAAAAATGAACTAATTAATATATTAAATAACAAATACACCTATCATATCATTGAAATATCAAATACACCTATATTAAGCCGACATTTATTTTTCAGATTATTAAATTTTTTGTATATTTTTGAGATGTACATCATACTTTGAAATTTTTAAGATTAGAAATACAAATTCTAACAAATGTTATTAATATAAATATGTTTGGTGATCATAAAAATGAACTAATTAATATATTAAATAACAAATACAACTATCATATCATTGAAATGTGATATGAAGAATATATTGAAAAATACATGAAAAATACATAATTTATTTAGTATTTAACCTTAACCTGACTTCTTCTTCTTTTCTCTTAGAAACACCGGCACATTTTGCCATCTTTTCATATCGATCATATGGAAATGGTGGTTGAAATCGAAGACCATCCAAAGATTTAACTCGAGATATTGCAGTAAAAGTGAGACCTTGTCGCTCTGTCCTTCCAATATCAATAGTTGCCTTCTCTAGTGTCAATCCCCGGGACTTATGAATTGTTAATCCCCAAGCAAGTCGCAATGGAATTTGTTTATTATTGCCTCTTTCAATAGGTATAATAGGAATAGTATGAGGGAATAATTCATCCCACGCAACTCCGACATATTTATCAAATGTTACTAAAACATATGTAGGAGGATTAGGAGGTGATGTTCCAGGATTATACACAATATCTTCAACTACTCCAAGAGCACCATTGACAAGTCCTGCATCAGTCCATAAATTTGAAGTTAGCATAACCCTAGCTCCAACAGCAAGAAGGACCTCATTATCCAAATTTTCCTCATCTGCTTCCATGTTGTTGTTGTTATTTGATCTTGTAGCAACACTACGTGCAATAGGGTGATTTAGGGATACCAAGCAACGCTTATTGTGATTGTGCACATCATCATTTGTTGCAAACAAATGTGTAGCCTTATTAAATGACTCTTTTGTTGAAGCATCCAATTTGGAATCTGTACGTGTCATTAGTACTTTCCAATCTTCTATTGTTGGAATTGCATCTCTAACGTTCATTAATAAATGAAGAAATAATCTTTGATCATTGCTCTGTCCATCTTGCCTGTATACTGTATCAAGAGTTACAACAGTTGTGAATAAATTCCTCCTCCTCTCCCTCCCTCTCTCTCTCTTGCCCTTCCCTCCCTCTCCCCTGCTTATATCTCTTTTCCCTCCTACTATCCTCTCTCCCTCTCTCTCCATATTCCTTATCTCTCTCTCTCTCCAGCTTTCACACTCTCTATATTCATTCTTACCTCCCTCTCTCTCCCCCTCCATCTCCATCATTATTTCCCTACCTCTCTCCACTCGCTCTCTTCCTTTCTCTCCCACCTCTCTCTCTCTCTATCTTCACCTTCCAAATTTGTTAATATATGCCTCTCTCTCTCTCCTTCTCTCCTCCCTTGTCTCCATCTCTCCTTTTTTATCTCTTTATCTCACACCAAACATACACACTCTTTCTCCATCTCTCCATTATCACTCCCTCTCTCTCTCTCCTCTTGTCACTATCTATGCATTTCATCTTCCCTCCCTCTCTCATCCTATCTCCCTCCCTCTCTTTTCCTCTCTCTCAAGTCCCCTCTCGTTTCCTTCCTCTCTCTCCCTTTCTCTCCTACCTCCCTCTCTCTTCTCACATAACTCACTCTCTCTTTCTCTCTCGTTCCCATACAATCCTCTCACTCCCCCTCATTCTTTTTTTCTCTCAACTCCTCTCTCTCGGCGTTCATATCTCTTCCTCTGTCTCTCTCTCTCTCTCTCTCAAATCCTCTCTCTTCCTCCATCACTCTATCTCTCTCTCCAAATATATTACTATATCCCTCCCTTTCTTCTTCTCTCTCCTTCTCTCCCCCCTTGTCTCAATCAATCTTCCTATGTCTCTTTATCCCACCCTAAACATACATAGTCTCTCTCCATATCTCCATTGTCACTCCCTCTCCCTCCACTTCTCACTCTCTATGTCTTTCTTCTTCTATCCCTCTCTCTCCCCCCTCCGCTCTCTCTCTCTCTCTCTCTCTACCCTCCAATCCTCTCTCTTTATCTCTCTCTCCCACCTCCATATTTATGTCTCCCTCTCCCTCTCTTACCCTTCTATACCTCTCTCACTCCTCTCCCTCTCTCTCTCTTCATTCCTCCTCTCCCCTCTCCTTCATTTATCTCCATATCTCCTTTGTCACTCCAGCTATTTCTCCACCTCTATCATATGTCTTCGTTCTTCCCTCTCATATATATATATATATAACAAATTTAATATTGTTTTAATATAAGTTATTCAATTTAATAATATTAATATGAATATTAGATTTAATAATATTAATAATATTAATATTAATATTTTAATGTTAATGTTGGGATTAATAATGTTTTTTTTGTGTGCTATTATTATTAATTTGGTCCATAGGATTCATTTATTATTAGATGTTGATTTGTACTCCTATTTGATATTTATTTATTTATTTACTTTACCTTTTTATACTTCTTTTATAAATATAGTATTGGGCCCATGGTATTTGGCCTATGGTATTAATAATAATTTGTCCCATGGTATTTGGCCCATAAGATTACCCTAAATAAAACCTCTTTTTTGAGTTTTTGTAAATACAAAGAGATTTATAGAGTAAATATAAAAGGAAGTTTATTTATTTACCATACCTCCGGAGTAAGTAGAAAAAGAGGTTTTATTTATTTACCATACCTCTAGTTTATTTATATTTATATTTATTTATATTTACCTTTTTTATAAATATGGTATTTGGCCCATAGGCCTTTAGTTTATTTACCATACCTCTAATTTATTTATATTTTTATTTATTTACCATATTTTTTTTAGTGTTCGTAAACCTCTTCATATTTTGATAAATTTATTTTTTAATGAATTTTTAATTGCTTAGTTATATGATTTTCTAAATTATTGTTTAAGCCAACATTATTGAGATTTTATTTTTAAAACTTTCTCTAGTTTTTGTTATTTTGGTTTCCGACACACATCGCAGTCATACTGGATTATAAAATGCGCCTCTCGGCTCAATAAGAACCATTGAGCAAATCAATCAATACTGATAGAGGTGACTAAAAAGACCCTGAAACTGAATTACTTCCCCAAAAAATTTCCTTTATAAACCCTTTTTATTTTTTAAACCTTTCATTAAATCCATATAAAAATCTCTCTTTTATTAGAAATTTTCAACAAATATTAGTCACTATTTAAAGAAATATTATTTAATATACTTTCATTAAATCGATATAAAAATATCACTTTTATTAGAAATTTTCAACAAATATTAATCAATACATAAAAAATATTATTTAATATGCCAAAATTTTATAAAGAGTTTGATCAAATCCTTTAAATAGAATTACTTAGTTAAAAGTTATGGATAAATTTACCATATCAATAACTTTTCAAACATTCAAACCTGGACGAATACGATGACAACTGTAGGGTTTTCAATTCACCCATGTTCCACCAACGTGGCAACAGCTCAAGGTGAACGTGCGTGTGGACTGGTCCCTCTGATTGTCCCAGCAGAGACTCTCCTAGGTGGAAGCTCAATAAATACTGAGCAGTTCTGCACTTTAGTTACACAGATAAAAAACTTAGTTCTTTCAGGAAAACTTCACGTTCAAAATCTTGGATCTCCTCTGCACGTTCTTCAGATCAGTTTTCCAGTTTGTGAAGAGTTTTAGATCTATTCTGAAATCTGTTTGGCGATGCACTCCATTTTGTGAAAAGACTTATGTTGGCTCTGATGCGATGTAACTGCATCTATTATGATTTCCATGTTCGAAACATGGTTTCTAATTTTCAACAAATCTGCAATTTGTTTTTAAAAATTGACAAAGTGACAAAGTGCCTGCAAAGTAAAACCTATAACAGATAGCTCTTCGCAAATCCACTCATTATGAGACTGATAGTAAAATATAAGTGTATTATTATATCTTATGCCGGATTATTGACTGAGATACATTCATGGGTATACGGTATCCATGGAGACAAATCGAATACTTCTATTACAAATTACAAGGCAATATAGCGATGAAATTGATCACACAACGCCTGCTTGACCAGTTGGTGGGTTAGTTAGGGTTCCTGAAATTCTTGCGGATTTCTCCACTGGTGCCTGTAAGAGGTTTGATGTTACCCATCTTAACCATGGCGGCAGCGAAATCCGAGAAGAAGGTGTTCTGGTTGGAGGCGTACTTATTCACTTGTCAATCAGTGGAGCCTCCATTGAAGAGTTCCTGGTCGGAGTGGAGAAGTCCTCTTTTGCTTTTCAGATTGTAGTAATAGTTTTTGTCAAACACAGTGGGAACCTCTATACGACTCAGAACCGCTCCACAGAAACGCCCCACAGAACCGAACCGCTCCACAGAACCGCCCCATAGAACCAAATACGACTTCGATCGAGCTCCGGAGGTTCCAGTACGAATCCCGCCGCAGAACCAAATACGACTATGTTCGATCAGAGCTGACTTGTTTTAATTTTTTTTGGTTTATTTATATAATTATTAAAACTTATTTGTTAAGCCGACATTTATTTTTTATTTTTATTATTTTAATTTAAAATTTGAGCCGATATTAAGGACGTGACAAACCTGACATCGGGGTCATACTGGGCTGTAGATGCGCCTCTCGGCGCAATAACAACCATTTGTTTATTTTCTTCTATATTCATTTTGAAATTTAAATAGCTTCTAAAAATTTTAATTAATATAAATAATTTTAAAATTATAATTTATTAAAAAATATTACATTTTCTCTTTTCTTTTTAATATTCTAAATTTATTTTTTATTTGAATTTTTTATATATAAAAAATCAATCTGCTCACCTTTACAGTCCACACTCAAATATTTTAGAAATTCAAGGATGGAGTTAAAATTAATTTTGTAATTTCTAGGAAAATCAAGGCAAGGAAATACCAAAATTGAAAAAAATAAAATTTATTAGGTTCACAATTAGTTACCATTCCGTAACCCTTTCTGAATCATGTCAAGTGAATATCAAAATTGAAAAACAAAAAATTTATTCCGTTCACAATTAGTTAACATTCCCTACACACCATTCCGCAACCATCGAGTTGGTTCTTAGGGAGCACTCTGCTTAGCAAAGAAATACATGCCAATAAAATATGAACTGTTGTGCTTAGCAAACAAATGCATGCCGATAATCCATGAAACCGTTTTTCTGTCGTGCATAAGAAAATAATCTATGAACATGCTTGAACCGAATGTCTATACCAAACTTTGAATTAACATATTAATCCTCGAACCAAATCGAACATCCAAAATTTTGAATTTTTTTTTGGCAATTTGATCTCATTAACAACAATTGAAAACTGAAAAGAAGTAGAGAAGAGGATTTCTTTTCTCAATATTATCAATGAGTTAAATAGGATTATGTTGGAGACATCAACATTAAATGACTGTAGCGAAACTGAATTAAAAATTGACTAAGTGAAACTTAATTGGGAGACTTGGATGGATGGTTTCGACACCTAGTAGGTGGTTTGAATTAGATTCTTTAATACTCCCCCTTAGTTACAACCATGTAAAAATTTAATTAAGCTACTTGCTAGTCTATGTCTCAGTGAGGCTTACAATTTAAAAAACTGGACTTCAACTACATTTAGTTTTCTTCTTCTCTTCTTCCAAATCTTGTAGTCTCTAAAGGGTTTTTGCTTTTTTGCTTTGTTGTATCCTTCAAACCTTTGTTTTTTCAATTGCTGGTGCAGGTCTTCTATTTTTCCAAACTTTTTAAGCATGCCGTGGACTTCTTCAAGAAATGACTTGTATGTGGGTTGTTGCTACATATTGTCTTATGTATTGTGCTTTTCATCATTAATGTGTTCTAACATAAGATGAGAATAATATTTTATCTCTTCAAAATTCCAATACCTGAAAATTTCATTGATGTGTTCATCATGTGTGTCGTCTTCAACATTTATATCTACAACTTCTGTGTAGACCTCAACTATACATGGTGTTGCAAGCCATGTTTCAAGGAACTTTAACTCTTCTTCATAATCATTCTATTTACTTGCACATTGGAAATCAATGGTAACTGTAAAAAAATCTCCAAAACCACATTGGTTTTGTTCCTTCTGCTCCGTAATAGAAACATTCTCCTGTTACGCCTCCTTCTTTGCTTCTACCTCTATCTTTGTTTCTTCTTTCCCTCTGCAAACTTTTTTCTTTCCAGCTGTCTTTATCTCTGTTTATGTCTTTCTCTTTATCTTTGTCTTTGTCTTAACTAGCCTGTACTGCTGCAAGCAGGTTGTATTCCACTAACTCAAGTGGGATTTTATCATTGAATAACATCATTTCTATATGATTTTTTTGTTCCATTATCTACAACCAATCATCATTAGCCAAAAATTCTTTATCAAATATTACATCAACAATATTAATCACTGGATTTACCATAGCATTTTTACTCTCATAAACAAGCTTAGTTGATGGATTAACCAAATCATTATCAACAAGTTCTATTGTTGGAACCTCCAAATCATCATGAGCAAGATTTTTTGTTGGAATCACCAAATCAACATGAACAAGATATGTTGTCGGAATCACCAAATCATCATCAAAAAGCTCTGTTGCTGGTATCACCAAGTAGTCATTAGCAAGTTGTGCTGGTGGATTCACCAAATCTCCATTAGCAAGCTCCCTTGTTGGATTCATCAAATCATCATCAACAAGATCGGTTGCTGATACCACCAAGTCGTTATCAGCAAGTTGTGTTTTTGGATTCATAAAATTTCCACAAGCAAGATGTGTTGTTGGATTCACCAAATTATAGTCCACTTGTGGCTGTGCACAATGGGGTTCACGAGCATATTCATGCTCTGTATCAATTTCTTCCCCAATTTCTTGAGATTCGTCATCCACTTGTGGTTGAGCACAGTGGAATTCAATAAAATTTTCATCCCGTTTTAGATCTGCTGCTATAGGTCCACCTTCATATTTAAATTCAATACTCCCCCTTCCACCAAAACACCTGTTAAGGATATTCCAGGCCTCCTTGGTTGTCTTTGCATTTGAAATCAAGGGATGAATGTTGACATCCAGATATTGTTTTATGCATTTTAATCCAAAGAAATCATTTTTCCTCTTCACTCATAGATCTAAAAAGATCCCAAACATCTCCTGTTGTCGCTTTAGCCTCTTGGATTTTCCTATTTGTTGAGCGTTGGCTCACTAATACTCAACAAGTAACACAAAATTTAGACATTGTAACTAAATTCAATAAAAAATGATGTTGTTGCTTGGATTTCACAAATAGATGAGTCTACAAAAGCTCAACAAATACATTGCTTCAAAAACATTCTTTATAGAGGCGAAACTTTTACAAAATTTTCATAAAAAATATCACAATACCTAGAACCGATTTAAGCAATTCCCCCAAATACTGGTTATCTCTACTCTGAGACACTAAACCACGAGGGACTGCGCAAATCACTCTTCTACAAGGAGCTAACACCGGCAGCAGAATCGTGAACTTCTCGAGTTTGTTAATAACACGTTGTTGGTTTTTTTTTTAATCTCGACCTTCTTCTCAAGGACCGACTATGTCTCTGCTTCTTCACATGAAGCTTCTTCAAACTTTTGAAGGAGCTTACACGGACACGACTCCATAACACCACTTCCACACTAATCTACATGGGTATTTATCTCAAACAAGCGTTGATCGGTTCGGGTATCTCACTCAAACCTACGCTGATCTTCTCAGGTATCTAGCTGAAACCTGGGTTGATCGATTTCTGTTTTTAATTAAAAAATAACTTCACACATTTATCTCTTCCTCTACTGGTTATTTTTTCTTCTCAATCTCTGCACCTCAATAGTATTTCAATACTTTGCTCAGACTTGTTCGTGTCCTGTGATTTGGCAGATTGGCATGCCAAGTGACAAGGCAACATGCAAACCAAGCTTTAGAGCTCTAGGATATAGCCCTGCTAGTCTCAGAGAGGGATCTCTCAATATGTTTATAAGGATGTATCTTGAATGGTTTAGAAGTTGATTTTAGGCTAGTTATGAAGTGCAAGGTTGTTTGCTTTGTTTGGTTGGACAAGTATGTTTGATGCAGTATAGATAGAGCATGGGAATCTACAAGCCATTGGGCAATGGAGTCATATGAAAGTCCAAATATTTTTGATTGAGAAGGAAGGAAAGCCAGAGGGAAAATCTAACTTGGTCAAGGATCTGTTGAATAATATAGGTGAAATGAGATGAACAGTAAGGACTAAGAGTGAAAAAAAAACTAAACCCTTTCACAATGACTTAAAGGATTCTAGGAATGCCCTATTTCCTCTAGTAAGTTCACTGTTATGGACTTAATCAATATAAAAACTCAAAGAAAAAGAGAAATGCAGACTAAAACCTTCTTAATGAATCATAGGATTCAGGGAACGCTTTATTTTCTCCTAGAAGTTCATTGTTGAGAGCTTAATCAACAAAACATACAATTGCATTCAAAGAAGAGGGAACGCCTTAGACATATAGGACTGCAATTATGGGGACCTTTAACACAATAATACACTAATGAACAGAGGGTATGATTGAAGCAGGCCTATCTGTCAAACTGCAATCATTAATAATTAAAGCGAGATTTCAAATACAATATTCAGTGGCAAAGAAAGAGGGAATGCCTAAACAGTCTTTAACATAACTGAATTAACCATTTCTGAAATAAAACAAACTGAATATTCGAGAGAGCTATTAGATTACCCTTTCATGTTCAGTAGTGGAAAACATATAAAAAGTGAAGGATAAACAGGTCAGAGGTGCTTCTCAGATACATTTCTCTGCCTAAAATTTTTATCCTACTGTAAGAAAAGCATGATGGAACAAAGTGGAAAACAGGAAATAAAATTAACAATAAGAAGTACTTCACCAAAACCAGGCTCAGGGATCCAATGGTCCAGCATCCTTCATCAACAGAAAAACAAAGACCTCCACACTCCTTCAGAACACAAATGCTTCTTCAAAGCAGCAATATGTATTACTTTAGAAATCACAAAATCCCAACCCTTTACAATAAGACTTCAAGGAGTCTTTATAGGAAAAATGAGGAAAAGTAGATGAAGACAGTTTTAATGATCATTTAAGGCAGAGGAAGAGTGTATTCGATGTTTCACTCAGCTTAATACATATCACATTAATTCTGGATCATTTCTGCCATTTTTGTTGACTTCAGGACATATAAGAAGGTTGGAAATAACGCCAAAGAGTGTCTTCTGGATGGTTGCAGTAGTTTCTGTCATTCCTTCTGGGAAAAGATAGATGAAAGAATGGGCTATAGGTTTCCCATACCTTATAATAATTGTTCTGACAATTAAAAGATGTGATGTCAGTGTGAGAACTGTCAAAGTGTCTTTATAGGTGAAATGGAGGCTGCAGATGGCTTCAGATATTTTGATGAATTAATCTTCTTTGTCCTGATGTACATGAGGTTTGACTAGTTCACCTTATTTGACTAGTTTTATCTTCATGAACTGTGCTTTGTCCTTCATGTCCGATCTGTAAGCTCGAGTCCTTTAATCTTCAAACTATATGCTCAAACCTTTATCTTTGACTACTTCACTGATCTATGTTTAACCTTTGTTTCTTGACAGGTACTTTTACGTGCTGGAGGGTTTGGTAAATAGTCAATAATAATGACTTATTGACTTAAAGCCTTGGAAATTTCCCTTGTTGATTTCCTTCTTGCATCGATCATGGTCTTGGATCGTCATCTTCGACCCTGTGTCATCTTTATTAGGCTGTGGGATATTCAGGTGCTCAAAACCCTGACATAGAACCTGCAAAACAACAAACTGTTACGAAATCCTGCGTTGCTTGGGCTATGACTTCTTACAGAGGCTCTGTGGTGGCGGAGGAGCAGTGAGGAAGAATGTGATTGTAGCTGAAAATCAAAAAAACCCTGGTAGAGCAACTAACCAGGTCAATGGAGGCTTGGGTGCGATGACGAACAGGAGCCGTTGGATTAGGACTATCAACGGTGGAGATCTTTTGATGGAGTCATTGGGAGAATGGACGAATGGTAGAAGAATGAAATCGTGATATAATGTGGGCCGTGCGATCTCAAAGATCGACACCTAGGATTAAAAGCTAAAATTACGTTGCGGAGGGTAAGGCGGTATGGCAGAAACCGGAAATGGTTTTTGCGCGGCGAAATTTGGGGGAGGCGGTATTGCTTTTTGGAATGTGATTCCATTCATCGTGTGACACATGGAAAATGGAAACTGCCTATTTCATGCAGAAGTAGTGCACTGCGAAGCGAGGAAAAAAATTACGCGATATGCGTTGTCAACCGTTGGATGATGGCCAGGAGATCCAATGGTCCAGCTAGAGCATGATGAACGGAAAACTGCACGGGCAGAAAATTAAGTAGGATCCACCGTGACATGGGATATTTGTTGCATAGTGGATGGGCATTTGGGTCATCGCGTTCCGCCCTAATCGTCATATTTTAAGAATGAACAGCTAAGATTTAAAGATGGAGCAGGTTATTTTGAAAGGGGAAGAAAGGGAAGGTAAGGTGATCGGGCGGAAGGATTGGGCCCTATGGCTGTTGATCTGCAGAGATCAACGGTCCATATTTTTTTTGGATTTTATATGATAGGAATAGAAAATAGAAGGGAGAATTGATTTTTGCACGGAGGCTTTGTGTTTTAAGTGCCCGATTGCGGAGCTAAGGACACATGGATGAAGGGGTTAAAGGACATAAGCCCTCGGGGGCTTAAGCACCTTATAATGCAAATAGATTGATTTAGGCCCAAAAATAGTGATTTTTAAGGCCAAAACAAAGTTCCGATAGGATAAAAAGAGGATTTTAAAGCAAAATTAGAGGAACATAATAGGCTAGAAAGAGGGTTAGAGTGATTTTGAAGGTTAAATGAAGGTTTAAAAAGGGATTTGTGAAAAGGGGAAAAGGGTGAAATTGGAGAATTGAAATGATGGGAAAATGGAGTTTTTAAGTAGTTTTCTTTGGTAATGAGTAGGTTCTTGAGGGCTTATAGTGAAACAACGGTGAAGATTAATTCAAAGGATAGAGAAAAATCATAAGACTTCAAATATGATGAATTTTCAAAGGAATTATATCTCTTGAAGGCTTGAAAACAAACTTAGCCACCACTAGGTATATCAAAAATTTATAGGTGGCTAACAATGGCTCCACATGGGGAGGACAGCTTGCCCTTTAGGTGTCTAGAACCTCAGCTATTGATCTTTGGATTTTCAGTAAACCAGTGCCTTCATCCATTGGGCAACAACTTTATTTTCCTTTAGCTGACCTTTCCTCTGATTTGATGATTTTTGCAGCAATATGAAACAATGGAATTCTATCAAAACAACATCTCTACCTACCCATTTCTAATGATCCTAACATTTTTTTCTTCTTTCAAAGTGAATTTGGACTAGAAAACTCTTTTCATCAACATTTTATTCGTTTATTGAAAACATAAAACTAATCTAAGTCTACCCTTATTTTCTCCATGAACTCAGTTTAAACAATTGATTTCATAACTTTCTCTACTTAACTATTATTTGTCAGGATTAAACTGTCTAATAGATTTTCATTCTCTATACTCTAAAACAAAAATTGAAACGCAGGGAAACCAAGATTAGACTGTCTGATTTTCTGTGGGTCCATGGCATAAAAACAAGCTGCACATGAACTGAAACTAGCTGAAATTAAAACAAAATTAGGAATTCTTGGAGCTCTGAAAATTGAAAACACCTTCCCTTCCTTTTGTGACTCATATTTTGAGCTTTTTAGAGTCATCCTTTTCTTCATTTCAGCTCTGGTTTTGATCTTGTTAGAGTTCTTTTCTTCTTCTTTGATGGTTCAAGTTTTGAGCATTTTAGAACTAGTTCTCTTCTTCTCTTTGGCTCAATTTTTGAGAGAATTAGATCCATATTTCTTATGATTCTAGGTTCAAATTTTCAGCATGTTTGAACATTTCTTTCTTCTATCCTGATCTGTTCTACTGATAAGCCAAGATTGCATAGTTTGGCAGATCTTCTTCACTATCCTATCAGTAGTAAATTGAAAATCTACCCAATCATGATTAGGCTGTATGATTGGACAGTAGTGCTCCTTAAAGTAGTGGCATTTGAGCTTGCACACTTTCATATTTTTCTTTCTTTTTGGTATGGGGCTATACCTTTCTTGTTTTATTTTTTACCTCTTTTCTTTTCTCTTGTTTTTGTATTTTCTCATTTTTCTTCTATAAAGGAATAAACAAAAAGACTAACTAGATGCTCAAGAGTTGAACTTTATTGACATTCCTACCTACCCTAATCTAACTTGGAATATTTACATGTTTAACTGATGAAATATCTTTTCCAGTATAACCAATATAGTGAATGATTCCGTGAATGGTCCTTCTTCATCTCTTTGGGGAGGCTGGAAAAACAAGGCCACTCCCATTTCTCTTGTTTCTTAGCAGTGGTGCTAAAAAATATTCTTACTTTTGATAACAGCTTGTTGCTAACAACCTTTATCCCTTCTTCAAAAAAATTCAAGAAATGAGCATAAGGATCTTGAAATAATACCTGGTTGCGAATTCTTGGAAGATATGTTTCAACCAGGATTACCTCTTCTTTCTTCACTGACTCAAGCTTAAGATTCTTCTGAGAAATAACTTATTTCTCATCTTCATTCTTTTCTGAACTGGAGGACTCATCATATACTACAGTTTTATCCTCTTGTAGCTCTGAGATGTTCTGATTTCGTGGGTTGAGCTCTGTGAAAAGATCAATGTAGTCTTGAGCAGGGGTCTGTTCCATTGCTTCGTCTCTTCCAAGAGAATGCTCCTTGGTTTCAACCTGCTTAAAAATTTCTTCATTGTTTTCATCTTCACCCTTTGAGATGAAAAGATGCTAATTTCCAAACGCATGGAAATTATTACTGATGATCTGAGACAAATCAGAGTGAAGATTCAATGGATCTTCACTTGATACTAGAATTTCGCAACTTTCCTCATCAATGTCATAAGTAGCCTGCATGGGCTCATTACTTTCCTGAAGTTGATGGAACCGATTTTCCTTCCACAAATCTACTAATGATGGCCTTGCAAGATCAACTTCTGTTTGGATAACATCATCATCAGATAGATCAAAATTAGGAAAATCATTAAAGTAAGTAATGCTACCAATCAAACATACTGGATTATCAGCAGATCTTTCTTCATTCTAATTTATAGGGGAGCTTTCTAAATCTGTACAAAAAAGCTCAGTAGATGAATGGGCAAGAGTGTTTTTTCTGCAAAACTTTTCAGAGGCTGGATGTCTATTGATGATCTGATCTATTTATTCTTCTGTCAAAGGGGAAGATGTTCTTGTGTTTCTTTGAGCAGAAGTGCAGCAGCTCTCTGTTTCTTGTCAGGATTGAGTTTGAGGCTGGATGTCTTCTTGGGCCTCAAATATAAGGGGTGATGAATCATTATTTTGGTTTTTATGAATATCTTGAGGAATGTCTTTGATTTATTGGTTAATTTCTTCCTCAATGGATTCATCTATTTTATTGTGACAGTCAAGATGCATGTGAAATTCTTGAATGGTTGTTGAGAGATCTTTAGGATGCATATTAACCAAATCCTCATCAATATCTAACAGGTATTTTATGATGTCCTGAGATTGATCACAACAATCCCATGATAAGGATGGAGATTTTTCTTTATAATTCTCGTAAAATACTTGGTGCATGTATTTTAAAGAAAACAAGCTCTTAGGTTCTAACCATTCATACCATTTCCTTGCATTACCTTCTAATGTTGCCATGAATATTTTCATAAGACAGTCCTCATGCCATTCAGCTTTTAACCTCCACACATGTGAATGAAACTTGATGAGATGTAACAAGGGGTCATCAACATTTTCATCTTGAAAGATAGGTAGGTCTTTCAACCAATTTATTTCAGGCATTTTTTGTGGGAATCCAGGGATATAATCCCTACTCATTGGGGCATATCTTTGTTGTATCCTTGGAATCATGCTTGTAAATTTGAAAAGGGGTCACTATATCTTCTCAACCAGTTCATAGTCTTCTTCCAGTGGATTCATTAGGTCTTTTAGAATTGTGGACTCACCAGGTGGAAAGTTTTTAGCTTTTGTGAAGGTAAAATTGTTTTATGGTTCCACCACCATGTTTATTATGAAGCCAGTCTGAAATACTTTTGTGTTTTTTCTGATTTTCTATGGTTGTTTGAAATACTAATGAGTCCATAAGAGCTTGCTAGGCAAATATGAGCTCAATAGGTCCCACCGTGATCGCCATTATGTTGGTGTGAGCGGTGGGATAAGTCCACAGGGTGTTCCTTGTCAAGCTAAGGGCCTAAAGAGTTTTTAAGAAATATTCATGAAACTATGAACTCAAAAGGTCCCACCGTGATCGCCATTATGTTGGTGTCCTGTGATTTGGCAGATTGGCATGCCAAGTGACAAGGCAACATGCAAACCAAGCTTTAGAGCTCTAGGATCTAGCCCTACTAGTCTCAGAGAGGGATCTCTCAATATTTTTAAAAGGATGTATCTTGAATGGTTTAGAAGTTGATTTTAGGCTAGTTATGAAGTGTAGGGTTGTTTGTTTTGTTTGGTTGGACAAGTATGCTTCATGCAGTATATATAGAGCATGGGAATCTACAAGCCATTGGGAAATGGAGTCATATAAAAGTACAAATAGTTCTGACTGAGAGGGAAGGGAAACGAGAGGGAAAATCTAAGTTGGTCAAGGATCTGTTGAATAATATAGGTGAGATGAGATGAACATTAAGGAAAATGACTTAAAGGATTCCGGGAACGCCCTATTTCCTCCAGTAAGTTCATTGTTATGGACTTAATCAATATAAACACTCAAAGAAAAAGAGAAATGTAGACTAAAACCTTCTTAATGAATCATAGGATTCGGGGAATGCCCTATTTCCTCCTATAAGTTCACTATTGAGAGCTTAATCAAGAAAACATACAATTGAATTCAAAGAAGAGGGAACGCCTTAGAGATCTAGGACTGCAATTATATGTACCTTTAACACGATAATACACTAATGAACAGAGGGTATGATTGAAACATGCCTCTCTGTCAAAGTGCAATCATTAGTAATTAAGGGGAGATTTCAGATACAATATTTAGTGGAAAAGAAAGAGGGAATGCCTAAACAGTCTTTAACATAACTGAATTAACCATTTCTGAAATAAAACAAACAGAATATTCGAGAGAGCTATTAGACTACCTTGTCATATTTAGTAGTGGAAAACATATAAACAGTGAAGGATAAATAGGTCAGTGGTGCTTCTAAGATACATTTCTCTGCCTAAACATTTTATCCTACTGTAAGAAAAGCATTATGGAACAATGTGGAAAAAAAGAAATAACATTAACAATAAGAAGTACTTCACCAAAACCAGGCTCATGGATCGAATGGTCTAGCCTCCTTCATGAACAGAAAAAAAATACCTCCACACTCCTTCAGAACTCCAATGCTTCTTCAAAGCAGCAATATGTACTACTTTAGAAATCACCAAATGCCAACCCTTTACAATAAGACTTCAAGGAGTCTTTATAGGAAAAATGAGGAAAATTAGATGAAAAAAGTTTTAATGATAATTTAAGGTAGAGGAAGAGTGTATTCAATGTTTCACTCTGCTTAATACATATCACATTAATGCTGGATCATTTCTGCTATTTTCGTTGACCTTAGGACATATAAGCAGGTTGGAAATAACTCCAAAGAGTGTCTTCTGGATGGCTGCAGCAGCTTCTGTTATTCGTTCTGGGACAAGATATATGAAAGAATGGGCTATAGGTTTCCCATACCTTATAATAATTGTTCTAACAATTAAAATATGTTCTATCAGTGTGATAACTGTCAAAGTGTCTTTATAGGTGAAATGCAGGCTACAGGTGGCTTCAGATATTTTGATGAATTAATCTGCTCTGTCCTAATGTACATGAGGTCTGGCTAGTTCACCTTATATAATTAGTTTTATCTTCATGAACTGTGCTTTGTCCTTCATGTCCGATCTGTAAGCTCGAGTCCTTTAATCTTCAAACTATATGCTCAAACCTTTATCTTTGATTACTTCATTGATCTTTGTTTAACCTTTGTTTCTTGATAGGTACTTTTACGCACTGGAGGGTTTGGTAAAAGGTCAATAATCATGACTTATTGAATTAAAGCCTTGGAAATTACCCCTGTTGATTTCCTTCTTGCATCAATCACAGTCTTGGATCGTCATCTTCGAACCTGTGTCATCTTTATTGGGCTGTGGGATATTAAGGCACTCAAAACCTTGACATAGAACCTGTAAAACAACAAACTGTTATGAAATCTTGCTGTGGAAAAAAGAGGTATTTTTCTCTCCTTCCTTTAACCATTTCACCCATGTTTTTTGCTTCCATAAGATTTCTTCCTGTTTTCTCTTTTCTTCTAATTCACTGAGAATAATACCTTATTTTTTGGCCAAAAGTGTCGTACATCCATTAGATATTATCTCATGTTGGATCTATTTCATTCCATCTTGAAGGGTGGTCATTGAGGTCTCGATATTTCCAAAATTGGTTTTATTCCAAATTTTGATTTCCTTCTTAACGTGTTTCAACCTTAACTGAAAAGTGTGCATTCTATTCCTCCCTTGAATCTGTGAGGATTGCCACCAATATTTTACTTTATCAAGAAAAGTAGGGTCTCTTAACCAAAACAGTTGAAAACGAAAAGGCTTGCTTTTGGGAACTTCCTTAATATCGAAGCTTAATCTGATAGGCCAATGGTCGGATCCTAAGGAAGGCAAAATTAATGCTTCAAAATTTATATCAAGATTGATCAGTTCCTCGAAAACTAAAAAGTGGTCAAGACGAGAAGCTATCTGATGTGATTCTCCTCTACGATTGTTCCAAGTGAAAATACCATTCTCAGTAGGGATATCAACTAAGTGAAGATCAGTTAAAAGGTCTCTAAATGACTCCATCTCTGGGTCTTCTTTGCAAGTTTCCCCGTTCTTTTAATTAAGGTTCAATATCAAATTGAAATCATCACCTATTAGCCAATATTTCTCCTGATGCAAAAATCTCAAATCTCGTAGACTATCCAGAAACTTTTGTTTCTCTCCTTGAAGATGAGGGCCATACACTACCGTAATCATTAAATTTTCCTTAGTTCCTACATGTCGAAAATAGCTTGAGAGACTACACTGTAAACCAATCCAATCACCGGATATGAAGGATATGAATGGCAATAAATTCTATCAGCATCATGAAATGGAAGGAATGCTTGTAAGAAATTTTCAAGATATGGTGATTGATCCAGTTAATAATAGAGAAGCTTCTATTAGAAAAATCACATCTCATATTACATCTCTAGTCTCTCGGGATCATAATTTAGCTATAGTGCGGAGTATTACCTTTGAGGAGGTCGAGGATTTGGTTAGAAATCTTCCTAAACATAAAGCTCTAGGTCCTAATGGTTTTACTACTGAATTTTATCAGGCTTCTTGGTCTTTCATGGGTCAGGATATTTAGGAAATGGTTGAAGAATCTCGGCGCTCAAGGCAGGTATACCCAGGGTTGAATTCCACTTTTATAACCTTGATTCCAAAGCAATATCAGATAGAAACACCTTCAGGCTTCCGTCCTATAGCTTTATGCAATGTCATTTATAAAATTCTATCTACCATAATGGCGAATCGATTGAAACCAATTCTCCTCAATATTATTTCTCCGGAGAAAACAGGTTTTGTAAAAGGAAGGCAAATATTGGATGGGATAGTAATAGTCCAAGAAGAAATGCATTCTTTGAAAGTGAAGAAAATTAAAGGTATGTTGAGAAAGTTATATCTCTCCAAAGCTTATGATCATTTAAACTGGGCTTATTTGAAAGCGGTTCTACTATCCTTTGGTTTTGATGCATGGTGGATGCAATGGTTATTCTCCTATATCTCCACACTTAATTATTATATCCTGCTTAATGGAGCTCCTAGCCAAACTTTTAATGCAACTTGGGGTATTCGTCAAGGGGATCCCATTTATCCTTTCTTGTTTATAATTACTGCTGAAGGGCTTTGCTGCCTAATTAAAGCTCAAATAGCCATTAATAATTTGAAAGGACTTAATTTATGGGGCCGTGATCTTACCATTTCACATCAACAATTTGTTGATAATATAATGCTCTTTTGTCAAGTTTCCTTGACAGAGGCTCAATCTATTTTGGAGATTCTCAATCTCTTCATGGAAGCTTTAGGAACTTTGATTAATAATGACAAATCTAATTTTTATTTCTTCAATACCACTAGTGCCATAGAACGTTTCATTTTGTGAACTTTGGGTTTCCAAGTAGGTCGATTACCGATGAAATATCTTGGTTTTCCAATGCACTTGTCTTCACTCACTTCAGCTAGCTAGGAGGATTTACTCAATAGTCTCCATAATCGTTTGTAGAACTAGGACCTAAGAGCACTCAATTCATCAAGTCGAGTTATTTTGCTCAGATCTGTTCTGCAAGCAATTCCTATCTATCAACTCTTTAGAAGAATTGATCCAAAGAATGTGTGTACTAATATGGTTAATTTATTTAAGAAATTTCTCTGGCAGGGTGCTCAAAATACCAAAAAATGGGCACTACTATCTTGGGATAAACTTATCAAAAAAAAAAAAGGGGGGGACTCGAGCTCTAGGATCCTTTTATTTTAAATCAAGTCATGGGTGCCAAACTTTGGTGGATGTGGTTACAAGGTCGGTCGGATCTTTGGAAACATATTTTGGAAACAAAATATGAAATGCCTACAACAGTTGTTGGAAATATAAAGATAGATGTTACTCCAAAAGGCTCAAACATCTAGAATTTAGCAGTGATGAATAGGGATATTATCCGTTAGCACAGTTTTTGGGAAGTTCGTGGTGGGCATACAACACTTTTTTGGGAAGACTCTTGGCAGCAGAGAGAGAAATTGTTTAGCGGATTGGATTTGGGTGAAATATTCTTATTTACAAACCTTCCAACCACAAGACTCATTCATCATTACTGGAATAATTGGCAGGAAGGACAATGGCGTGTTTGGAAAAAAAGGGAACAATGGATCAATGCACCAGCCACAGCCCAATGGATTAATTTGGCTAGAGAATTGAATACTATAACATTAACTTCAACCACAGGGGAGGATATTTTACGACGGGGATATAGAACAAAAGGTATGTTTACAATTAAAGAAGCTTATTTCCTTAAATAAAATAATCATCAGGATATCATTGTGCCAATCTAGAATAAAATATGGAATGCGAAATTCTAGCCCAAGGTAGAGTATTTCATGTGGTTCTTAAGTCATAAAAGGACATTAACCTGAGATCATTTTCAAAATAGAGGAATGCAGGGTCCTTCTCTTTGTATCAGGTGTAAAAAGAATGAGGAGAGTATTAAACACTTATTCAATAATTTCTCTATTAGTAATGAGATCTAGCAGCTAAATGAAGCCTTATTTGGTCAGACAAATAGAGATATAAGCAATATCAATACCACTATTTGCAACTGGAGAAAAGGAGGCTATAAAAGTGAGGTGGTGAATCGGGCCTGACGACTATCTATCGTATTTGTGCTCTGGGTAATATGGAAAGAAAGAAACTATCGAATATTTAGAGGTGAAGAGAGGCAAGTCCCTCAATTACAGAATGTTATTGTTGAAAATATCAGGGAAACAATACTGGTGGAGCATTGGGTGGACGATGATTGGACAGTAATAGCTAGGGAGAATCTTGGATACTCTCAATCTGAAACCTCAAATGCTGAACACATCTCTCTAGAAGGTTCAACCTAATTTGAATTCAATTCCATCAATTTTGAATCCACCACCGTAGAGTTTTATATAATTAAACTTTGATGGGGCCTCTACAGGCAATCCTGGACAAGCAGGGATTAGAGGAATATTCATAAATTCTCTTAGCAAGGTTTGTCGCCTTTATTCATACCCTTTGGAATTTATTACCAATAATGAAGGAGAGTTGATAGCTTTAAAACAAGGTTTAGTCATTGCAATCTGGGAAGGTTACCACAGATTAGTAGTTGAAGGGGATTCTGCAATGGAAGTTGGTATACTTAAAAACTCCAACAAGGAACTCCATGCCATAAAATTAGCAAGAGTTGGAGAACAACTAAACTTATCGAAGATATTGGCCACCTCCTTTTCCAGATAGGATATGTCATTTCTACTCATGTTCATCGGGAAGGGAATATGGCAATGGATTATTTGGCGAATTGGGCATGTAAGAACACAAATCGCCATCTTGATATAAACCATTCTCGCTAGGCTTGGACTATGGAATTATATCCTTTACAGTGTATCTTAGACAGAGATAGATCTCATCCCCGATCGGGGTGCCAGGCTGACAGTCAGGGACATGGGCTTCCACGTGGTGGATGACCTTACATTCCCTATGCTTGTACATATTGGCGGTAGTCCTCCACACTCAACATTAAATTGCATGCAAATGCTTGTCAAAATCAACCAGTCATTGTCAGATGAGTTAATGAAGGGTTACACGCAGCCTGAGTTGGGTCATTATGTTCCTTCCTTCCTAACTAACATCCGCTCATGGCACACTTTACGCATTGGCTTATTCCAATAGGCGAAAGATTCAGAATTGAAGTAGGTTTTTAGGTGACAGGGTAGCAATATTCTTTGGTATGTCATGGCATTTATGCCTTTCATCCTCTGCTTTCATTTTCCATTTCTGCCTATGTTTAAGTTGAATGATAATTACCTCTCTGTTTCTACGACCGAGGAACTGTATTGGGATTATTTTGTCTATAATTTTTATTCTTGATGGTTTCAAAAAGGGAAAATGGGATTTATACATATAGAACCGCATTTTAGAAGTCCTTTCAGTTCGTTTGTTAGTCGTCCTTGTTCTATTCATTTTTCTTTGTTTCTCTCTCAGGGCTCTGTCGCCTTTTCAGGCCTGTTTAATTTGCTGCTAATACTCCCTTTCTCTAGTTTCATGGTTGGAAGTACTTCATGTTCCCCTAATCTTGTTAGTTTCTCCTATGGGGGTTTTTCTTTTATTGGTTCTCTGTTTTGGGATGGCATACTTTTTGGGATTAGTTATCTTCATAGGGTGCACCCGGGTTTTCCTTAGATGCCTGTATGTTCCCTCATGGAAAAGGTTTATGTAGCATCCGATGGGTTTGTTGATGTAAGACGGAAAGTTTATGGCTACTCTGTTATTTATGGTTTGCAACTTTCTTTCATCATGAGGCAGAGTTGTCACAGTATTCTCTGCATCCATGCTACTTTCATGGTTTGCGTCGTAGCCTTTCAAAAATCTGTAGATACTGCTAGGTATGTAAATGTAAGGCGAAACGTTTAGGGCTATCTTGTTCTCTCTTGTTTGCAATTTTATTTACTTATGGGGCGGCATTGTCATAGTCCTCTCTGCAATTTCGTTCATTGTGAGGGTTGTCTCCTGGTTCATTTCAATAACAATTTTAGTTGTTTTATCAATCTGCTCATAAACGGCATGGCAATGAGGGCTGGGTTACGTGCGAAGGATCCTTATTTAGTTTTATTTTATTACACTTTTGATTTACTTCTGCCCAAAGGCTTGTTCTCAAGTTTTACCGACGCCAATATGGTTAAAGGGCAAGCAGGGAAGGATAATCATCGTAGACAGCCCAATCCAGAGGCTGGAAGGAGCCAAAGAGGCAGGAGGACAAAATAACAAGTACTGAAAGACATTGCAAAGGTCTATGAATCAGAAATTTTGGTTCAAATTAAGAAAAAAATTCATGGATGGGAAAAACAAACAGATAGTGAGGCTAAATATATGGAAGAACAGATTTCCAAAATGGATTTCATAACAGATCCAGGGAGCACTCGGGGTCAGGTGTCCCTCTTTCAGCAATCGGTGAAGATGTATTGGAAGATGAAATACCTTCTTGCAAAGACATTGGCATGCAAAGAGGAAAAGAACATCAGTTCTTCAATTCTGTTTGAATTGCAACAAAAGAAGTTGGAAATGCATGAGATGTTCAAAGCTCAGATTCAGTTGAATGACAGGGTTGGCAAGATCGAAAAGCAGCTACAAATGTCACAATGCAGTGAATAGATGCTGGGTACTACTGCTAAGGATCCAGCACCTGTAGACTCCTCTGAGGATCTTTCTGGTTAAATGTTTAAATTTCTTTATAATTTTGGAGTTTATCAGTTTAACTACTTGTTTTATTTGTAAATATTATGGACATACTGAAGTCATTAAGGCTGTAAGTAGGATAATACAATTTCGTTTTTGGTTTGCCTTTAACTCGTTACGGTGGCCAACAGACCTGGTTTCCTCTGGGCAGGTTGAGGTCACTGTACTTGTTTCATTTTGTATGACAATTTTCCCTATATAAATATGAAAATAGAAAGATACTACGAAGCTTACAAAAAAAAATAACTCGATCAAAATTCATTTATCAACAATATCGAAATCAATTACAAGATGGTCATGATCATTACTTAAAGCCACGCATGACAGTTACTTTGTGCTGGATAGATACATTATTATCCTAAACATTTTGTTTATCTATACATATATAAGTCAGATGCGACGGCCCTCTGCCTGTCCCTGAATGTAAATGTAATGCGCTGCAACTCTTTGAACAAGTTTAATTTTCATCAGTTATGCAATGGATCAGGACCCGTAGGAACAAGCCTCTTTTCAACTCCAAATCCGGGATCTATTTCATATCCTGCACGTCTGGATAATATATGAGAACAATATTGCCTAGTAGCATCCGGTGCACGGGAGGCCTGATGGTTTTTATAGGCTTTATTGAGACTAATAGCTTCCACAAAATTAGCTGGTAAGATCACCAAAACATACATAATTATAATAAAGGAAAGTACTGCTCCCATCTTGTAGCAATTCAAACCATTCGCCATTAGTCAAAATCCAAATCAAAATGACATTCCTGACTAAATTTTAAAATTCCAAATCACGGCAATATTTCTCCTAAATAGCAGAATGCACTCACAACCCCTTCTAATAACAGCTTCAGGCTTTTCATCTATCTGGCTAGTTTGTACTTTGCATGCACGAAAGTCGATAGTGGGAACGCTAATTTTTAGCCCCAAGCAGTCATATCACATACCAGAATGTCATATGCATCGCCTCTCCTTATATCATTGGTTCAACCACGCATCCTCTGGTCCCCAGGGATTGAAGGAACATGACAGCTTCCATCAAATTCGAATACTTGTGAAACTGGATTACTGCGTGGCGAGCTATGACATAATCACGATGCTTCTCTGGTGAATTTACTAGTCCAGATAGCAAGCAAGCCCTGGACATCGGCCTGTTAGGGTTGACAAATACAGTAACAAACAATAGACTAATAAGATTCGTTTCCACAAGTTACATAATATAATCATGCATTGGCGGATATGCATGTCACTTTGCTCTTGTAATACATTCTCCTGACTGCTCAATGAACCTACGACGTGTTGTTTACTCCATAGCGATCCTCATACATTTTTGGTCTGACTTCAAAGGCTTCTAATGTTCATATATCCTTGAAAACTTCATATTTGTGGATGTCAACGTCTCCGAAGTTGTTTAAAAGACGAACTCCATTATCATCCAACTTTGTCTTCAACTTAGCGAAACCTTATTTTATTGATGACGACCTTCCTCGCAATATTAAATTTATTTCAAGGGTAGATTTGAATATTACATTTCTTCTAGTTGCATAATTTAAAGGTATTAAATTTATTTTCATCGCAGATTTAAAAAATATGCTCATGTAAAATAACACTATCAAACTTATGTAACTAGTGTGGTCAACTTTATTTTAAAATGATCACAAGACGACCTATCCGATCTTATATGGACATTGTACCAACAGTTGTGGTGTCATATATTACTCTGATTGATTTGACAAAGCAGCGTTGAATGAAAATATATTAATTTGAAATGGAATAATTAAATATAACTTGACATGAAATAGTCAGAGAGGGATTATCATATGAATATACGATAACGGAAGATAATGTTTTCATCTTCATATCTTTTCGCAACGAAGTTATCAATGAAGACACATCTAACAGGTTGAAATTGTTAGAGCGAAGAGATATCTAACAAGTTAAGCTTGTTTGCATATTTTGATCCGGATCGGGATTGCCTGTGCACACCTTATTTGAATTTGTGAAAAAATTCATCGTAATGCAAGCTATATTGTGTTAATTCGCTGCGATGTGATAAGTTCTAATGCAACAATAAATGTGCGGATGCTAGCTAGTGTACATGATACAGCGAAAATGTTTTAATTGTCAGAGTTTGAATGTTGTTTTGTGGTACGAGAAGGGCACTGGAAATGATCGCGCTGGTTTTAAGCAATAAATAAACTCATTAAATGATAATTAGTGTAGTTATCTAGAATTTTTTATAGGCATCAATTACGATAGAACTAAAACATGTGTCTCATGCTAAATGGTTTATAAAATTAAAAAAATTAAAATATTAATTAAATTATTTTATTATTATTATATTTTTATAAAAGAATTAAAATATCAGTTGAATTAAAAAATATGTAATACTATTCTTAATTTTGAAAGCTTACTCTTATATTTCTATAAAGATTTTTTTTCTTTTAAATAAGCTTTCTTACAATATCATTGGGTCAATAACATATCAATATAGCATAATAAAAAGAAAAACAAACTCCTTTCATACTTAAGATATTCTAAAAAAAAAATTATTCTATTCACTGAAACATATAAATCATAAAATTTGTATTTATCTCAATAAAATGAATATTAAATTTTTATAGGTATCAATTATTATAAGCACCAAAACACCCTATGTCAAGGTAGATCTCATATTGTCAATAATCATTAGAATTGACTAATTATTAATATCATTATCATCAAAATATATATATATATATATATATATATATATATATATATATATATAAAGATTTTTTTCAAGAATACCATAGCTTAGGTTAGTTATAACACCATGGACCAATACATGGCTTAACAATATCATTGCATGAGAAAACAATGTGACATATCTATATTTTGGTTTTTGCGGATATGACTATTTTTTTTATTGTTGTATTATTGTTGAACTTAATGGCTTTCGAAGGAATGGTTGAAAGTATTTGCTTATGTAATTAAGTTTTATTTTATTAAATAAATAAATTATTTTCTTGAGAATAATGAGGAAAGAGCACTTGAGTAGACAAATCTTGTTGTTTAGAAAAAGATGCTACTAGTCAAGTCCACATGGTTGATCTTCCCAAATATTCTTCTAAATCTTCCAAAGAGAAAATAAACAAATAAAAAAAATAGCATAATAAGAAAGAAATATTATATTCAAATTTTTCTGGAAATAAATGCTAATTTGGGTGAAAAGTAAAAAGAAGCACAACAAATGAGAAAGATGTACTTTAAATGAAAAAAAAAATATCTCAAAATGTTGGTTGCTAAAGGTAAAAAGATATGAGCTCGAGGAATTACTGGTAGAAATTCATTAGTTGGGAGAATATGCCCTCTTCCTAAGTATTCCCTATAAATTGGTTATGATTAGATGCATGTTATTTTATTTCTTACATGTTGATAACATATGTTAGTTAATTCTTGTTAGGATGATGAGTAATAAGAAGGATGGTGAGTTAAAGAATACATTATATATACGTCAATATGTACATGCATGACTAATGTAGAATTCGAATAAAATTGTTTGTATCCTTTATTATAATGGTGGTTGAGAAGTAAAGGAATCATACCCTTCACATTATCAAATGGTAATGCAATTCTAAAATTGTCTTTATAAATCTTAGTTAGCCGAAAGCTTCCCTATATTGAACTTAGGTGGATATACAGTCATTGACTTTATTTATTTATTTTATGGACGGTTGCGATTGAGTTTTAAGAGAATCTGAGTTATTGATGGACAACTCGCATGATGGAACCCAAAGAGTTCTATAAAAAAATAATATTTCTCGGTTTTCTCCTTTTCTGCGTTGCGATTCGTCGCAAGTGGAAGTGTAGCTATGCATTGCTTTGTCTGAAAATCTCATCAACGAATTTTGTTTGATCCAATGCTCCAATTTTCTTTGAATGTATGCCCTTTATCTTTCTCTACGTGCATGGGGGATGGGTAGTTAGAAGAAGTCCCTTTCGTCTTCACGCACATGCGTTTCCATGATCAAGATCAAATTGATCAGATTGATGAGTATGTTTTTCCCCAATCAAATTGAATACGGATGTATTGTAACATTGAAACGAAGAATGCATTCTGCAAGTACGAAATTCGCAAAGATCGTGAGAAGCAAAGATAGAAATAAGAGATAGCGACGTTCATAAGAAATTTCTTCAGCCACCTTTCTATGCAGGCACATCGCACAATGCTAACACTGTTGTTCATTTTCTCTTGATGAGGTGTCTCCTCTTCTGTGTTGAAAATTCTGGTGCGCTTTGATGACATGTTGGAACATACACGAAATATAAAAGTTCAAAAGAAAACATGGAAATGATATCTCCACAATAACCATTTTACACATTTTACACAGAAATGCGGAGATTAAATTAAAATCAATGAAAGCACAGTTTTTTCCAGAAAAATTATAGAGCCATGCATAAAGGGACAAAAGCAGAGAGAAGTTTTCTATTTCTTCCGTTTACTTTAGTAGGCTTCAACTCTGTTACATAACATATGAAGAACAGTCTACTTAATACAAAAATGAAAGAGTTAATAATTTAATGCTAATTGATGCTGGATCGGATAGGTAACAACAAAACCGTCCTTCTTCTCTGTTCTACTATTTCTTCACGAAACATCGTACAAAACATATTATTCCAGGCTTGAAATTCTATGGGTTTCGGCTATGCAACCACATCGCCTCCGCACCCTCATGACATTTTGCATGGCGCAAAACTTAACTTGTCGCGATAACGGAAAAATTAAATTCTTGCAATTGTGATGTGTGATGGCACTATCGCATCGGAACTTAAAACGGATATCTTGTGGGTGCTATCCACTTGAGCTTTGCAATGTGCAATATGTGATCACATCGCATTACAAATTAAAACTTTAAAGTTACGGTTGTTGTCCTCCTGAGCTTTGCAACGTGTGATATGCGATCGCATTGCAACTTAAAACAAATAACTTGTGGGCGCTTAAAAGGTAAATATTAAATTGTGCGAAGTGCAAAATGTGATGCGCAAGGAAGTGTGAAAAAGAGAAAGGTAAGGAAAAAGTGAAATACAAAGGTTTGCATGCGGATTTGATAATGTATTAAGGTTGGATGGGTCCCACCAAATCGCATCTGAAAATTTTTATGTTCCAGTGAAGTCTTAAGAAGAAAATGTAAAAACTTGTGGGGTGCAAAGTGTGGACAAAGGGTAGGTGAATACGGCAGAAGGAAATAATGCAGAGTAGATGGCTTGGCTACTCTATTTTCTGATATTTTATGGAAATTGCGTGAAGTAGAATAAATGCCCGCGGATTTGAATCATTTGTTTTTTATTTCCCTACAACAAACATTCAATTTACGTGTGGGCTATTGCCAGCTTATTCATAGTGGTGGTCGGGAGTATTTCCAACACTTCCCCTTAATCACAACTGCTGCCATTAACCATTCCAAAACATTTTTTGAGATAAACAAAACTTTTTTGTCCTAATGGCTTTGTGATGATATCTGCAAATCGTTCCCTTGACCTACAATTTTGCAACATAATTTCACCATTGTTAACTAATTCTCTTATGAAATGATTTTTGACAGCAATATTCTTTGTTCTCTTGTGGAAAACATTATTCTTTGTCATTAAAATTGCTCAAATTTTATCACGGAAAATTCTGGTTCCTTTGTCTTGTTCATGACATAAATCCCTCAGCATCCTTCTCATCCAAACTTCTTGACATGTTGTTTTTGTTGCTACTACATATTTAGCTTCTGCTGTTGATAATGAAACTATTGGGTGCTTCTTGGAAGCCCATGAAATGACTCCCGATCCCAAATGAAAAGCATACCCTGATGTGCTCTTTCTTTCACCAACACTTCTAGCCCAATCATTGTCAGTGTAACCAATCAGCTTAAAATCATCAGTTGCAGAGTATACAACACCATACTCTTTCGGCCCATTTACATATTTTAAAATTCTTTTGGCTGCTTTTCAATGTGTCTCTTTGGGTGTCTCCATGAATCTAGATATCAAACTTATTCCATACATTATATCAGGGCTAGTTGCAGTCAAATACATTAGACTACCAACCATGCTTTTGTACAATGTTGGATTGACATTCTTGCTGCAATATTCATTTCTCAACTTCAACTCCATGACAGTTGGAGTTTATGATGGCTTGTTGTTCTAGATATCTAACTTTTTTAAAATCTCTGCAGCATACTTTGCTTGGGAGATAAAAATTACCTTTTCTGTTTGCTTCACTTCTATGCCCAAAAAATATCTTAACAATCCCAAGTCAGTCATTTCAAACTCACTTTTCATGATTGTTTTGAAATTAACAATGAGAGAAACATCACTACCTGTAATAATCAAATCATCTACATACAAAACAACTAAGAATTTTACCGTCATTTTCTCTGACATAGAGTGTACGCACCATCACACTTGTCGAACCCATTGTCCATCAGGTAAGAATTAATCCTGCTATACCATGCATGTGGTGTTTGCTTCAACCCATAAAGAGCTTTCCAAAAATTACAAACCTTTTGCTTTTGACATTCTATTTCATAGGCAGGAGGTTGTTCAACATACACTTCCTCTTTCAGCACTCCATTCAAGAATTCTGACTTCACATCCATTTGATAAACTTTCTATTTTCTTGTGTTGTTATAGATAGCAATGTCTGCACTGTCTCCATCCTTGCAACTGCTGCAAAGGTTTCTTCATATTCTCTTCCTTGTTGCTGCTTGTAGCCTTTGACAAATAGCCTTTATTTGTGCCTTTCTATCTTCTCTTCAATGTTGCTCTTGGTATTATAGACCCATTTCACTCCAATAACTTCTTTTCCTTGTGGGAGGTCCACTAAATCCCATGTGTCATTTCTTTCTATTGCTACTATATCTTCATTCATTGCCTCAATCCACTTCTCTTCTTTGACTACATCTTCAAAGTGGATTCGGTCATCTACATGGCAATATAATGCAAATAAAGAATTGAGACCAACACTACACTCAACTGCTTGTTCATAAATTTCACTTAAATTTTTGAATTTTGGTCTTCTTATATTTGTTGAAGATGTGCTTGGAGTTGCACGTGAACTTGAGGGAGTTATTGATCCCTATGGTGTGCTTGGAGAAGAAATTCCATGGTTGTGCAATGTTGTCCTATTTCTTACTTGTGGTGTGCTCTATTGAGCTTGTGTAGGTGGAGGAAGACCCACCGTTGAGGAGTTACTTGTTGTAGTCCATTTCTCTTTCTCTTCATGAGAAATAAATGTCTTCACATTTATTGTCTTCTCTAAACTTCGATCCCATGCTTCTTCTTCTATGAACTAAACATCTCTGTTGATTATTACTTTCTTGGTTGATGGATTATAGAGCTTGTAAGCCTTGGATTCACCACTGTACCGAAGAAATATACATTTCCACCCCTTGTTTTCCAACTTCTTCCTTTACTGATCTGGGACATGTGCATATGCCGCACATCCAAACACTCTCATGTGAGTGACAATTGTTTTGTTCCACTCCATGTTTCCTCTGGAACTCTATTCATAACACTTTTGGTTGGACATCTATTTATGATATATGCTGCACAAGAGATAGCTTATTCCTAATGATCATTGGCAAATGCTTTGCCTTCAACATGCTCCATGCCATTTCCATTATGGTCTTCTTTCTTTCTGCAAGACTATTTTGCTGAGGTGTATACCTTGTAGTAAATTGCTTGTGAATTCCATACTCCCTACAGAAACGTAGAAAGTCTTTGGAAATACAATCTCCACCTTTATCAGTTTTGAACACTTTTATGTAGTGTCCACTTTGCTTCTCAACAAAAGATTTGTAGTGGCGGAAGCGATCATACACTTCACTTTTATATTTTAGAAAACAAACCCATGTCTTCCTTGTGTAATCATATATGAATGTCAAAATATAGTGGATGCCACCAAATGATGGTGTTTGCATTGGTCCACATAAATCAAAGTGGAAAATATCAAAAGGTGCCTTTTCCCTTATTGACTTTCCTGTTGGATATGATTCTCTATGTTTTTTATCGAAGATGCAACCTTCACATAGGCTATTTGGTTTCTCTATGAGTGGAAATAACTTTACCATGCCTTTTCTATGCAACAAATTCAATCCTCTGAAATTGAGATGACCAAATCTCAAATGCCATAACCTGGTCTCATTTTTCACTTCTTCTTGAAAGATTTCTTGTGTGACAGCTGTTTCAACACCTCCTTCCTTCAATTCTGTTCTCATATTGGGAGGAACCATTCTATTGCTTGTCATATGCAGGTTTGTAATGAGTTGTCTACTTGGAGGTTTATCCATGATTGTGCAAATTGTTGGGTTTGTGTTATATTCTTTCAATGACTGGTCACGCGTGGGGGGGTCACAACAGGGGTGAGAGCCCCGCATGTACGTTGCGTTAGGTGCAACGAGGGGGGGTCACAGCGGCGGTGGAAGCCCCCCTGTTGGGGTCCAAGGAAGTGCCCCAGGAAAAAAAATTTCGACCTTATTTTCTGGTAGGCAGACCCACCCATGGTTATGTGCATGGGTTTGCACATTTTTTTGGGGCATGATGGTTTTCGGCCCCTGGTATTTTGTAGATCCGGTCAAAGGAACTACGGTTACGTTCTAATCTAAGGTTAATGGATTGGGTTTTATGTATGCTTCAGCATGTATATATATGTGTTGTAACACTAGAAGGAATATAACGAAAAATCAAGTTGGTCGTCCTGATTTGGCATCCAGGGGAAAATGCCTATGTATATATGTTTTATGTTTTATCCTCTCTCTATTGTTTATTTTCTATTATTAAGATTCGTTTGCAGATAATTTATGTTCAGGGTTAAAACCTACATTTGGTATCAGAGAAGTTTCGGCTTCAAGGGGACGCCTTTGCTGTTGAGGGGTGTTTTTGCTTGGGCCTGAGGTAGACCCTATTCAATGGGAGATTTGTGGGATCGATCCTTGCGGTGAAAGAAGATGGCGAGCAGAGGGATGATAAGGATGGAGAAATTTAATAGTCAAAGTTTTGAGTTGTGGAAGCTCAAGATGGAGGATCTTCTAGTGGATAAAGATCGGTGGATCGGGGTAGATCCAAGTACTAAATCAACGACAATGTCAGATGAAGACTTGAAGAATCTGGATCGGAAGGCAAAGAGCAAAATACGGTTGTGTGTCTCGGATTCAGTATTATTGGATGTATCTAGGGAAGCTACAGCGAAGGCCTTGTGGAACAAGCTGGGGACTTTTTACCAATCTAAGTCTCTGGTGAATAAATTGTTCCTACGGAAAAAGCTATATAACCTGAGGCTGAAGGATGGAGACTCAGTGACAAAGCATCTGGACGCCTTCAATACTGTGGTAAGCCAGTTGTCATCTATTGATATTAAAATCTCAAATGAAGATAAGTGCATTAGTTTGTTTTTTTCTCTACCAAACTCGTGGGACAGTCTGGTTATTGCAATAGGTAGCAATACAACTACCTTGAATTTTGATGACATTATCTGAGCCTTACTGTCGGAGGAAATGAGACGGAGAAATATGGAGGGTTAGAATGAAAATTCCTTATCTGTACGAGGAAGGTCCAGAAAAGAAACAAGAATAAGGTTTTGAGTGGGAGATCTAAATCTAAAGGAAGATCTAAATCTCCTAGAAATTTTGCAAATTTGTGTTGGAAATGTGGAAAGGAAGGGCACTACAAAAAGGACTGCAGATCTAAAGCTCCTGAGAAAGGAAAGGGATCTGATGATGCTCCTTCTGTAGAGGCAAAACCACCTCGTATGAAGGTGGGGATGTGTATTTGGCTTCTTCTTCAAATAAACATGTAGATCATGAGTCATGGTTGATTGACTCGCGTGCATTCTTTCACTTCACTCCCCATAGGGAGTGGTTCTGCAAGTATAAGAAATATGATGGTGGTGATGTCTTCTTGGGGGATGATAGGAAGGCCAGAATCATTAGACGTGGAAAATTCAAGTTGAAGCTACAAGGTGGAAGGATTAGAACACTTCCTGGTGTTCTGCACATTCCTACATTGGCCAGAAATCTGATTTCTGTAATCAAGATGGATGATGCAGGTGTAAAAACAGTGTTCGAGAAAGATACATGTATCATGGTTCAGGGATCACTAGTAGTAATGCAGGTAGTTTGGATTGGAACTCTATACAAGCTTCAAGGCAGCACTATTATTGATAGGTGCAACAGTTCTGTGGTTCCCGAAAGTGGAGTGGAAAACCTAGCGGTCTCTGGAGAAAAGACCATGCTATGGCATCAAGGGCTTGGAAATATTGGAGAGAAGGGCCTTCGGATACTGCATGGAAATGGTATGGTAGAAGGTATGTCTAATAGCTCTTCGAATTTCAATTTCTGTGAACATTGTGTATATGGGAAGCAGAATTGGGTGAGTTTTAATTCTGGTAATAAGAGGGCAAACAAGATATTAGAGCTTGTGCACAATGATGTGTTTGGACCTGTGTCGATTCTATCACTGGGTAAGTCTATGTACCATGTTTCATTCATATATGACTTCTCAAGGAATACATGGATATATTTCTTAAGGAAGAAATCTGAAGTCTTTGACAGATTTAAAGAATTTAAGGCTCTGGTGGAAAACCAGACAGAGAAGAAGATAAAGGTGTTGAGGACAGATAATGGTGGGGAGTTCTGCAAGAAGGAATTTGAAGAGTTTTGTAAGAAGTGTGGTATAGCATGACATAATACTACTCCATACACACCTCAAAAAAACGGAGTTGTAGAAAGAATGAATAGAACATTGATAAAAAAGGCAATAAGCATGCTTAGTGGTACTAGGTTAGAACAAGAATTCTGGGCAGAGGCAATGGAGACTGCATGTTACTTCGTTAACAGATAACCTTCATCAGTGTTGGAGGATAAAACTCCACATGAGGTATGGACTCGTAAGAAACCCTCTCTTTCACATCTGAGGGTATTTGGATGTGATGCATATGTACATGTTCCAAAGGAGAAAAGAACCAATTTGGATAATAAATCTAAAAGGTGCGTCTTTATTGGGTATAAGGATGGTTTAAAGGGTTAAAATATTTGTAACCCGAAAATAAGGAAGGTTGTGTACAGTCGGGATGTGGTTTTTAGAGAGGTGAAAGATTTTGTTAAACATGAATTCCTACCAAAGGAGCCTGAGAAGATAGATTTTGAGTTAAAGGAGGATGAATCAGACTCTACAACAGAAGAAGACTCAAAAGAGGAAGAGCCAGAAACTCTAGTTGTGAGAAGATCAGTTCGGGAAAGAAGACAACCAGAAAGGTATAGTCCATGTGCTTTCTATTCAAATTTTGCTTTAAATATAACTGATGATGATCCCAGAACCGTCAGGTAGGCAATAGACTCAGAAGATGTAAAATTCTGGAAGGAGGCCATGGTTGATGAAATGACATCCTTGCATAAAAATGAGGCATGAGATTTGGTGGAGTTGTTGGCTAGAAAGAAGCCCATCAGGATCAAATGGGTGTTTAAGAAGATGATGAATCTCGAAGGCAAGGTGGAGAAATAAAAAGCCCAGTTGGTAGCAAAAGGTTATTCCTAGGTGTCGGGAATTGATTTTGGTGATATTTTTTCTCTTGTTGCCAAAGTTACTTCTATTAGATTACTTTTATATGTTTCTACTGCATTTGATTTTGAGGTAGAATAGATGGATGTCAAGAAAACGTTTCTTCATGAAGATCTAGAATAGGAGATCTATATGAAATAACCTAAAGCCTTTCTGGTGAAAGGGAAGAAAGAACTGGTATGCAGGTTAAAGAAGTCTCTGTATGGGTTAAAACAGTCACCAAGGATGTGGTATCATAAATTTGATACCTATATACGAGGACTTGGCTTCACCAGAAGGAAGGAGGATCACTTTGTTTATTTTATATTAATTGGTGACCGTGTTATTTATTTGGTCTTGTATGTGGATGTTGTTGATTGGAAATGACAAAGAAATTATCCAAGATTGGAGGACCCAACTATTCTCCAAATTCGACATGAAGGATATTGGTGTTGAAAACTATATTTTGGGCATGGAAATTAAGAGGGATCGGGAAAAGAGGAAACTCTGGTTAAACTAGAGGAAGGATGTCAAGACTATATTGCAGAGGTTCAATATGTAGGATAGTAAACCGATGAATGTTTCGATTCTTGTAGGTGTAAAGCTGTCTGTTGAATAGTGTCCCAAGACAGAAGAAGAAGAGGAGGATATGTCCCATGGTCCATATAAAAATGCAGTGGGTAGCCTGATGTATGCAATGGTATGTAATAGACCATACATTGCACATTAAGTGGGAGTATTGAGCAGTTTTATGTCAAACCTAGGGAAGGAGCATTGGACAGCAGTGAAGCGGGTTTTCAGATATTTGCGTGGCACTAGTGATTATGGTTTGTGCTACCAGGGAAGACCAATATTGGAAAGAGTGTTGGACATTCATGGTTTTGTTGATGCAGAATGGGCTAGAGATTTGGACCAAAGAAGATCCACAAGTGGGTATGTATTTAGCCTATTTATAGGTGTAGTCAGTTAGATGAGTAAAAGACAGTTTGTAGTGGCTCTTTCAACTGCAGAGGCAGAATACATGGCAGCCACTCATGCAAGCAAGGAAGCAGTTTGGATGCAGAGATTATGTTCAAGTATGGGGTTGGTGCAGCAAGCTATAAGGATAGATTGTGATAGCCAAAGTGAAATTTTCTTGGCTAAGAACCCTGCTTACCATTCAAAAACAAAGCACATTGATGTTTAATATCACTTTGTGAGAGATATGGTTGGGGATAAAAAGGTCTTGCTAGTAAAGGTGGAAACTTTGAGGAATGTTGCATATGCATTGACGAAGTCTATGAGCACTCGGAAGTTCTCTTGGTGTAGAGAAATAATGGGTGTTGCAAATCTCGGCTAATGACTCAACTCTCCTGTGGCCCCCCGCGGAAAGAAAACAACCAGTGGGAGAATGTTGGGTTTGTGTTATATTATTTCCATGACTAGTCACGTGTAGGGGGAGTGACAGCCCCCTTGTCGAGGTCCCAGGCAGCACCCCAGGAAAAAAAATTTGGACCTTATTTTCTAGTGGGCGGACCTGCCCATGGTTTTGTGCCTGGGTTTTCACATTGTTTTGGGGCATGATGGTTTTCGGCCCTTGGTATTTTGTAGATTTGGTCAAAGGAACTATGATTATGTTTTAATCTAGGCTTAATGGATTAGGGTTTATGTATACTTCGGCATGTATATATATGTGTTGTAACACTAAAATAAATTTAATGAAAAATCAAGCTGGTCGTCCCAATTTGGGATCCAAGGGAAAATATCTGTGTATATATGTTTTATGTTTTATGCTCTCGCTATTGTTTATTTTCTGTTTTTAAGATTCATTTGCAGATAATTTCTGTTCAGGGTTAAAACCTACACCAACATAACCTTTAAAAAACATGTTTTAGCCCTTTTGCATGAGTTTTCCAAGGCTTAGAAGGTTACATTTCAAACCAGGGATGTAATAGACATCTGGCATGAACTTCTTCTCTCCCTTCTTTGTCAAAACATCTACTCGCCATTTTCCCATGACAGAGACTTTGCTATTAGTCCCCAATGTCATTTCAGATTTTACACTTTCATCTAGATAGGAAACAATTGCTATTTTTCTAGTCATATGGTTACTGCACTCTGAATCTAAGAAACATATATCTTCTTGTTTTCCTTTTGCTACATTATAAGCTAAAAACAAAATTTCATGGTTATGATTTTCTTTTGTAAAATTTACGCTTGGTTTACTGCCCATGTCATTTTTATTCTTTCTACATTCATTTGCATAATGACCATACTTTTTACAATAATTACATTGGACTTGAGATTTATCATACCTCTATCCTTGTGCTTGATTCTGGCTTGAGCCTTGGCTTGTATTCTGATTGTTGCCCCTTCCACTTATGCTTGCAAGGTTGCTTCTTCTACCTCTGTGTGGGTTTCTTCCTCTTTCTCAGTAGTTTGATCTTCCTCGACATCTACCTTGACCAAAAGACATTTATGTCTTAAATGCATGCTCCAATGAGGAGTTTGTTGCTCTGTTTAGTCTGTGCTCATGAGACATCAGTGATGCATGAAGCTAATCCACTGAAAACTGTGATGGGCCCTTTGTCTATTCTATGGTCACAACTATGGCATCAAACCTTAACGGTAGAATTCTTAAGACTTTCTAAACTATTCTCCTTTCTTCAATTGTCTCACCATGAAACCTGATTTGGGTAACCAATCCAATCACATGTGTAAAGAATGAGTCTATATTATCAGACTCTTTCATACAAAGAGTTTCAAAATATCTTTTCAGCATTTGAAGTTTTGTTTTCTTCACTTTTGCCATGCCTTGGTAGGCTATCTAGAGGGTATCCCATGCTTGATTAGATTTCGTTGTTGCTGCAACCCCTAGGAAAATACTTTCATGCACTGCCTGAAAAATATAGAAGAGGGATTTGGAGTCCTTCTTCTTATTGTCTCTCAATAAATCTCTTTTTGCTTGTGTCAAAGCATTATATGTTGTCGCATTTGTTGATTCCTGGAAACCATTTTTCACTAGCTCCCAAATTTCTTGTCAGGAGAATATGGCCTTCATTTTAATAGCTCAATAATCACAATTCTTCCCATTGAACTATGGTATTTATGGATTAGTCAAGCTTGTTCTTGTTGCTCCCATTTTCACTGTGTAAAGAAAAACCTTCCTACTGCTCGAGAATCTGCTTCTCAAAGCATCCTTTCATCTCTTCAAAAAAGAACACTTTCTTTCACTGAGCGATTAAACCCACTCTTATACCATGTTGAAAATTTTGGTATGCTCAAATAACATGTTAGAACATACAGGAAACAAAGAAGCTCAAAAGAAAACAAGGAAATGTTATTCCCACAATAACCAGTTTACACAGAGATGCAAAAATTAAATTAAAATCAATGAAAACACAATTTTTTCCACAAAAATGATAGAGGCATGCATAGAGAGGCAAAACTAGAGAAAAGTTTTATATTTCTTTCGTCTGCTTTAGCAGGCTTCAACTTTGTTACATAACATATGAAGAACAATCCTCTTTATACAAAAATGGTGGCACTGAAAATTTAATGCTAATTGATGCTAGATCGGACAGGTAACAACAAAATCGTCCTTCCGCTCTGTTCTACTATTTTTTCATGAAACAATGTACAAAACACATAATGTAGGACTTCAAATTCTATGGGTTTCAGCTACAAAACTACATCCTGTCCGCACCCTCATCGCATTTCGCATGGCGCAAAACTTAACTTGTCGGAGTAATGAAAAACTTAAATTCTTGTGATTGCGATGTGCGATGGCACTATCGCATCGCAACTTAAAATAGATATCTTGCGGGCACTATCCACATGAACTTTGTGATGTGTTGTATGCAATCACATTTCATCGCAACCTAAAACTTTAAAGTTGTGGGCACTATACTCCTTCGCTTTGCGACGTGCGATATGTGATCGCATCGCAACTTAAAACAAATAACTTGTGGGCGTTTAAAAGGTAAATCTTAAATTGTGAGAAGTGCAATGCGCAAAATGCTGGGACGTGTGAAAAAGTGAAAGGTAAGGAAAAAAGTGAAATACAAAGGTTTGCATGCGAATTTGGTAATGTATTAACATTGGACGGGTCCCACCAAATCGCATCAAAGGAGTTTTATGTTTCGGCAAAGTCTTAAGAAGAAAAGGTTAAAACTTGCGAGGTGCGAAGTGCGGGCAAAAAGTAGGTGAATACAGTGGAATGAAATAATGCAGAGTTAATGGCTCGGGTACGCTGTTTTCTGATATTTTATGGAAATTGGGTGAAGTATAATAAACACCTGCGGATTTGAATCTTGTACTTTGTCCTTCCATACAAAAAAACATTCAATTTAAATGTGGGCTATTGCAAGCTTATTCATGGTGATAATTGGGAGTATTTCCAACATTTTACATGGAGAAGGGCTGTAATTTTACTCGTGTAACACACATGTAATTTTAGACAAGTATCCAATCATGTTTATATACACAAGGACACATAAGAAATGCTGAAGAGGTACACAATCATGTTTATATACACAAGGACACATAAGAAAATCCAATTTTTATACTATAGCCTCTCTACTTCAGATCCAATGTAAAATAATTCATTTACCATTGCATTTTCATATGCTAAAATCCAAGAGTGTTTGTTATATATTTGATATCATTATCTTTGAATTCTCGTCAATGTTTCATTGTATCGCTATGACAACAGAAGAATGCCATGCCGAGCCCTACGACCAATCATAGAGCAGCACAATCTTGATAATGCCAAGCTAATGGATAGCCATCTCCCTGCTTTTGTTGCAGTTAGTGGCTTCAAGGAGGAGGGAAATAACGAAAGACTTGGATGTGAAACAAGTTAAACTTTTTCTTTGCAACTCCTGAAATATTCTTGGAGTATTGAAAATTAGGGAGCTGTTTATGGGAATCTATACGTGATTTATATAGTCCCTTTGTAACAAAATTATTCTTTTGTATTTGCTCATATTTGTAATATATCTTTTACTGTTCGCAAAATGTCTCTACAAATACACAGATTTGTTTTTATGATATTTGGTCAGGCTCGTTTCCGTTGACATCTATGTGATTTCCATTATTTGGAAATTAAATTTGACGTGAATTATTGATCCATAAAATTATTATTACCTTGAGTATTGGCAAAGTTGTACAACTTCCATGGTGCAAATATCAAACAATCAGTCACCATGTTTCAGGCCAAACAAAGGATCAACGCTAAATCTGTAATTGAAATGCACTTTTGGAAAGAAACCCCTGCATTTTCGAGTGTTGATCGTATTTTATTACTTTATCTTTTAATTCGTGGAAAATATAGGGAATCAATTTTTTGATTTTCAATAGAATCCAATCTTGAAACATTGTCGCCTCAAAAACATTTTTGCGCACTAACTCTGAGCAGTGTGGCGCCTCCATATTTGTGTTATAGTCTTTGTTTTTCCACTGGCTGCGTCATATGATATTCGTAACAAATATTAAAAACCAAAAATTTGTGTCATAGAAAAAATAATTCTAAACATGCGTGTTCTTGAGCTGAAGCGAAATGTGAATGTATCTTTATTATGCATCTCATCTCAAACATGGTAAACACTTGTAAATGTATATTTATTGAGCATCTCATCTCAAATGGTGAACATCGTTTCCAAGCCAATTTTCCAATTATGTGTACTATGTGACTTAATAATAGATTATTTTATTTTATTTTATATATATATATATCAAAGGTTAATATATGGATACATGATTGAAAGGAATTCAAAAAAATAAAATATTTTTTTTTTTTAATTAATAAGGATATATTGGTAATGAAATCATTTAGATCTTTTCATAATTGAGTTGCTCATGTGTTTATTAGATATTGAGTATCATTTCAGTGGTAAATGATTTGAATGCTTAATATATGGTTGTGTATTCAATTGATGATATTTGGTAAAGTTAATATTATTTATTTTTAAATATATTTTAAAATAATAAAATTGTATATTTATTAAGTTGATATATGTATTTATTTAGAATATGTTTATGTTTTTTAGGGGTTTAATTTAATTACTAATAATTATTATAAATATTATTTTATAATAATTAGTAATTTTATTAGTAATAATTAAGAAATAATCATTAATGATATTTTTTAATAATAATAAGAATAAGAATAAGAATATTTATTACTAATATCAATCCTATTGAGTTAAATTAATAAGTATTATTAAATATTAACATTATTAAATATTAATAAACAATAATATTATTAAAATTAAATAATAATAATATAATAATATTAATAATATTATAAATAGATAGCATTGGTGTGTTGCTTTGCCTTGACCTTAAAATTGGATATTAATAGTAATTTCATTAATTATAATATTAATAATTTTAAAAACATTAATAACAATATTTTTTTCTAATATAATTATAAATCATTTATAACTGAAAATATTGGATAACATTGAACATTAATTCAACCATGTTTAGAGTAATATATTACTATTAATTAATATATTAACATTACAATTATTATTAATATTAATGATTATAAATAGATGACATCAAATCAATTCTTAATTAGTTAACTAATAAAAATTATAAAGAAATTAATGAAATTGCATATGGTCAACCATAGTTGAATCTGGTCAAACATGCTCAACTATTTTCAACCATCATAAATAAATATCAACTAACATCTACCATGATCAACAATGTTCAAAGATGATCTTCCATGGTCAAGAATGCTCCACCATCGTCAACCGTGGTCACAATGGTTAATCAATGTCTTTATGGTGAGCCATGATTAACGATGGTTAATAATGTTTGAATATGGTCAACCATGGTCAATTTTTTTATGGTCAACCATAGTCAATCATGGTAAACCATGATCAACCATGGTCAACAATGGTCAACCATAATTAATCACACCTGAATTTCATCAACCATTATCCCTTGGGTTTAATATTATTCCCATGGTTTCATAATCCCTTGGGGTTTTACTATTAATCCCTTGGCTTTATTATTTCCTTAGGTTTATCATATCAATTCCTTGGCTTTATTATTCTCATGGGTTTAAAATATCAATCATGGTTAATCATAACCAACCATGGTTGAATGTCACATTGTGACAAAAACTCTCTCAATATGAAAATCATGGGCAATCATGGATAATCACAATCAACCATGGTGACCCATGGCCAATAATGGTCAACCATCTTTTATAAAATCGAACATGGTCACCCATGGAAAATCATGGTCAACTATGGTTGAATGTCGCATTATGACGAAGATTGTCTCGATATGAAAATCATCCATGGTCAACCAAGGTCCAACGTTTCATTGTGATAAAGATTGTTTAGATATAAAAAACAACCATGGTCAACCATGGTACAAAATCGTATTGTGACAAGGATTGTCTCAATATGACAATCAACCATGGTCAACCATCTTTATTTTTGTGTTTATAATATCTATCTTAGGGTTTATATCCCTTGGGTTTATAATATTAGTCCCTTGGGTTCATAATCCCTTGTGGTTTTGGTATTAATCGCTTGCCTTTATTAATCCCCTGAGTTTATAATATCTATCCATTGGTTTTACTATTCCTTTGCATTAATAATATCAATCACGGTCAACCATGATTAATCATAGCCAACCATGAACAAATATTGAATTGTGACAAATATTGTCTCAATATGTAAATAAACTATGGTCAACCATGGTCCAACATCGCGCTGTGACAAATATTGTCTCAATATGAAAATAAATAATGGTTGACCATGGTCAAATGTCACATTGTGACATGGATTGTCTTAATATGGAAAGAAACCATGTTTATTTTAGGTTTTGTCATATTTATCTCAGGGTTTATATACCTAGGGTTTATAATTTTTATCCCTTGGTTTTATTATTCCCTTTGGTTTACAATATCAATCCCTTGGGTTTTTAGTATTTATCCTTAGTGTTTATTATTTCCTTGGGTTTATAATATCAATCATGGTAAACGATGGTAAACCATGGTTAAGCATCGTCTACCATTATCAACCATTATCTACCATATTTTATAAATTCTATCATGGTCAACCATGATCCAACATCACATTGTGAAAAATATTGCTTCAATATGAAAATACACCATGGTGAAATGTTGCGTTGTGACAAAGATTCTCATGATTCAAAAATCAATCATCGTAAAGCATGGTAAAGCACGATCAACCATATTTTATTAAATCAACTGTGATCAACTATGGTTAATCACCATCAACCATGGTCCATAATCGTATTGTGACAAATATTGTCTAAATATGAAAATCAATCATTATCTATACCATGGTGCAATGTTGCATTATGAAAAATATTGTCTCAATATTATAATCATGATCAACCATGTTCAATCATGGTCAACGTTGCTTAACCATGTTCAACCATGTTTTAGAAAACCAAACATGGCCACCCATGCTCATTCACGATCAACCATGGTCGAACGTCAGATTGTGACAAAGATTATCTTGATATGAAAATTAACCATGGTTAAACATGATCAACCATGGTTCTATGTTGCATTGTGACAAGGATTGTATCAATATGAAAATAAATCATGGTCAATGATGGTCCACCATGTTTATTTTAGTTTTTATAATATTTACCTTAAGGTTTAAATACCTTGGGTTTATATTATTAGCCCCTTAGGTTTAATATTATTCCATTGGGTTCATAATCCCTTAGCGTTTTAGTATTAATCCCTTAGGTTTATTATTTCGTTGGGTTTATAATATTAATCCCTTGGATTTATAATATCAATCATGGTCAATCATAACTAACCATAGTTAACCATTGTCAACCATGGTTAACCATGGTTCAATGTCACATTGTGAAAAATATTGTCTTGATATGAAAATAAATTATGGTCAACCATAGTCAACCATGGTCCAATGTCACACTGTGACAAGAATTGTCTCAATATCAAAATTAGCCATGGTCAACCATGTTTACTTTAGGGTTTATTATATTTATATTAAGGTTTATATACCTTGGGTTTATAATTTTTATCCCTTGGGTTTTTATTATTAAACCTTAGGGTTGATTATTCCCTTGGGTTTGTAATATCAATCATGCTCAAGCATGGTTAACCATTGTGAATTATGGTCAACCATGATCAGCCATTTTCTACCATGTTTTATAAATTGTATCATGGTCAACCATGGTCCAACATCTCATTGTAACAAATATTGTTTGAATAGAAGAATCAAACATGGTCAACCATGGTCCAATGTCGCATTGTGACAAAGATTATCTCGATTTGAAAATAAATCAATGTCAAGCATGGTCAATCATGGTCCAATGTGACATTGTGATAAGGATTGTCTCAATATGCAAATAAACCGTGGTCAACCATGGTAAACCATATTTATTTTAGTGTTTATGATATTTTTATTAGTGTTTATATACCTTGTCTTTATTATTCCATGGGGTTTATAATATATATCACTTGGGTTTAAGATATCAAACATGGTTAATCACAGCCAACAGTGGACAACCATGGTTGAATGTCGCATTGTGACAATATATTTCTCAATATGAAAATCATGGACAATTTGGTCGACCATGGTCAACCATGGATAATCATGGTTAACTATGGTTTATAAAATAAAACATTATCATCCATGTAAAATCATGGTCAACCATGGTCGAACATCACATGTGATAAATATTTCCTTGATATGAAACTCAACCATGGTCGAACCTCCCATTGTGATAAGGATTGTCTAGATATAAAAATCAACCATGGTCAGCCATGATCCAACGTCGCATTCTAACAAGGATTTTATCAATATGAAAATCAACCACGGTCAACCATATTTATTTTAGTGTTTATCATATTTATATTACGCCTTATATACCTTGAGCTTATCATATTAGTCCCTTGGGTTTAATATTATTCATTTAGGTTCATAATCCCTTCGAGTTTTAGTATTAATTCCTTGGCTTTATTATTCCCTTAATTTTGTAATATATATCCTTTGGTTTCATTATTACCTTGGGTTTATAATATCAATCATGGTCAACCATGGTTAATCATAGCCAACCATGGTCATCAATGGTCAACCATAGTCGCATGTGCATTGTGACAAAGATAGTCTCAATATGGAAATCAACAATGGTCAACCATGGTCCAACATCATGTTGTGAATAATATTTTCCCAATATGAAAATAAATAATGGTCAAGCAGGGTTAACCATGGTCAAACTTTGCATTGTGACAAAGATTGTCTGAATATGGAAATCAACCATGGTCTAACATGTTTATTTTAGGGTCTATAATATTTATATTAGGGTTTATATGCCTTGGGTTTATAATTTTTATCCCTTGGGTTTACTATTCCCTTTGGTTTATAATATCAATCCCGTGTGTTTATTAATCAAAGGTTTTATATTCATACGGTTTAATATTATTCCCTTAGGCTTATAGTCACTTGGGTTTTAGTGTTAATCCCTAGGCTTTATTATTTCCTTGGGTTTATAATATCAATCATGGTAAATGATGGTCATCCATGGTTTGTCATGGTCGACCATTTTCTACCATCTTTTATAAATTCTATCATGGTCAACTATGGTCCAACGTCACATTGTAACAAATATTGTTTCAATATGAGAATTAACCATGGTCCAAGGTCGCATTATGACTAAGATTCTCTCGATTTGAAAATAAATCATGGAAAAGCATGATCAAGCATGGTCAACCATATTTCATTAAATCAATCATGGTCAACGATGGTTAGTCATCGTCAACCATGGTCCAACATCGCATTGTGAAAAAGATTGTTTCAATATGAAAAGAAATCATTGCCAATACAATGGTACAACATCGCGTTATGAAAATTATTGTCTTAATATGATAATCATGGTAAACCATGGCCAATCATGTTCAACCATGTTTTATAAAATTAAACATGGTCGTCCATGTTCAATCATGGTCAACCAGGGTTGAACATGGCATTGTGATAAAGATTGTCTTGATATGAAAAACAACCATGGTCCAACATTGTATTGTGTCAAGGATTGTGCCAATATGAAAATAAATCATGGTGAACCATGTTTATTTTAGTGTTTATAATATTTATTTTAGGGTTTATGTACCTAGGGTTTATAATATTCGTCCCTTGGGTTTAATATTATTCCCTTCAGTTCAAATTTATTAAGATTGTAGTATTAATCCACTGGGTTTATTATTCTGTTGGGTTTATAATATTACTTCCTTTGGTTTATAATATCAATCATGGTCAACCATCATCAATCATAACTAACCATGGTCAAATGTTGCAATGTGAGAACGATCTAATTAAGGTATGTTAGTAATGATGTGCTAATTCCTCTTTCATATTTTGAAACTAGTTGGGAAAAATACTGAGAGGGGGGGGGGTGAATTAGTATTTAGGACTTTATCAAATCTTTTACTTTTTCACTCTGTAAAATCCATACGCTACTTTTTTGAACCAAACTAGCGTATACACGTGGATATCCTTCATAAGACTCGCGTATACACAGAGATCTAATTATGCCATAAATTCTTCACTTATATCATTCCATCATTCATTCATTAGATGTTCAATAAAAAGTAAACATGTGCAGTAAGAACAGAATAAACCATCACACATAATCATCACACATGAACACCAGGATTTTAGGTGGAAACCCAAGTCGGGAGAAAACCACTACTGCAGTTGCTCAGCCTTCAAGATTTTAATATAGAGAAAACATCTTACAACATATTTGATGGCGCAGACTCCTACCAGCACGCAGGCACCCACCTGCACTCGTTTACCAGCCTCTCCTGGAAGGGAGCTCCAACCCCCTGACTCGTTTACCAGCCTCTCCTGGAAGGGAGCTACGGCCCCCTGATCTCGTTTACCAGCCTCACCTGGAAGGGAGCTTCAACCCCCTGACTGAAGGCTACAACCCTCAGCTCCACCATGGACCACGTTTCATCAATTTTCACATTGGATCCAAACAACTTCAATAGAGCACAACTTGCAGGCCTCGTTTCATCATATTTTCAGACTGGACCCACTCCATACTTTTAAGCTCAAACATACATCACCAACATATACTTTTCAATTTAGATAACCCAAACAGATTGCAGTAACATAGCAGAACAGATCAGTCATTTCATACTCATACTTCAGCAAACCCTAGTTTTGCATACGCGCTTTCCTTTCACTGATGACGCGTATACATGCGCTTCCGTTCACATCAACCAGCGTATACATCTTCTTTATACTTCAGATCAGCTACGCACTTTCACTTTACCAAACCCGCGTATATACGCGCTTCCGCTGTTCCAAACTAGCGTATACATCTTCAGTCATTATAGAGCAGCATACTTCTTCAGATCAGATATTCAGCTCAAATTTAACCCTTTTACTTCAGACAGATGTTCGCCTCATCTCAGATCTAAGCATTTCATAAACAGATCTAGCAGATACAAACACATTTCAGATCTAGATTCGCTTCTTCATCATTTCTTCATTGGTGCATCATGCATTCAGATCTATCATTCAACTGTAACCCTTTCCATTCAGATATAATTCAGAGAGAAGTATTCATTCAAGCTTAGACATCTTGCACCCACACTCATCATTTGCACAATGAATTTCTTCTCTTTATATAGGTTTACCCTTTTTCAATACCATGAGCCAAAACCATATTACTTCCGATGGTATTCCTGGACGGGGTCATTTAGACGAATCATTACCCAATACAATGGGTCAATACCATGGTAGTTACCCCTAGTTTTGTACTTTATGAGCGCTTTTGCCCATACTCGACTTGGCACATTATTTCCCATGTGCATACGCGACTTCTCCTAGACGAATCCGCATATGCCTTGAGACATGCTCTTTTCATCGTAGATCTAACACATACTGAATTCCTTTCTTCATTACCTTCTGTACTCACTGTAGATACATCAGATTTAGTTCATAAAGAAATATTCTATCAAGCACAACTTCATCAAGTAGGTTTCCATCATCTTCATCAAGTGGGTTGCCATTCACGGACAACACTCTATCAAGTGGGTTGTTCATCAAGGACAACACTCAACATCATATTGCCAACAGACATCGTATCACATCAGATTTACATCATTTACCAAGTCCATCAAGTCAAGAATAACTTCATCATGTGGTTTTCCATCAAGGACAACACATGTCAACAATCTCATGTCTTCATCTTCATTCAGTGGGTTGCCATCAAGGACAATACTCTGCATCATATTGCCAACAATCTCCCCCTTTGGACTTGATGGCAACCACGATGGTGTTTGGTTACCACAACAGATAGGTACATTAAGAATACAATGACACCATGTCACTCTCCCCATTCTTTCTCTTCATTCAAACACCATGTCACTCTCCCCCTTTGACATCAAGGGCAAAGGGCGGATCAAAACCAACACACTCTCCCCCTTTTCTCCTCATGTAGAAGAGCGTTACGCGGTCCCGAAGTATATCTTTGAAGCCGTTACCAAGCTCCCCCTGAGTTCATGCTGAAGCTTCAAACATATTTGTCAATGAAGTACATGACTCTATGAACTTCCTATCACCAAAGACTCATACTTACATCAAATATCCAACCAAGTGGATTTACATATAAGACTCAAGTACCCAACCAAGTGAGTTTACACATTTCAACTCAGCTACCCAACCAAGTGGGTTTACAAATTTGAAAAGTCTTTACATGACTGAATATTAAAAATTTACATCATGGGTCTCAACAAGACCTTTTCATCAAATTACAGATATGACCATTTATGACCAATACCAGAAAGTCCTCAAGAAAGAGAACATATTTCAGAACCTTCATAATGCCAATAATTCATTATACTCAACAAAGCTAATGCTCCCCCTGAATCTGTGCATCCAAGCATCCTTTCCATATGACTAAGGCTCCCCCTTAGTTTGTGCATCCTGAACACTTTCATCAATAAATCATCAAGGCATATTTATCAAAACATTAGAAATAGAATTATGAGAACTGAAACACCACCAGAGATACCAAATAGCACTGCAGCTATGCTGAAGAAAGCTTACCCCAAACAGAAATTTGTCAGCAACCATACATACGCGGTTTTATGTGCATGAACTCGCGTATATACGCGGCTGTGTTTCAGGAAATCCGCGTATCCAATACCATCTTCTATATTTTAACCATATCTGATCCTTTGTGAGGAAAAGACAGTGTTCAACTTCTTTCTGAGATATTTGAATGCTTCTCTAGAATACAGAGAGATAGAACAGTGTAGTTGTGTCTTCAAGCGTCATCCAACGGTTGTAGCATAAGCACATTAGTAACCAAGCCTTCAGATTCTTTGCAACATCAATACAATCTTTCCAAGAGAAATTATCATACCAGAACAGTATCTTCAAATATGTGTCAATCATCCATGTGGTCCAATATCACCATGATCTTTAAGATTTAACATGAAGTAACATATGTAGGGAAAAGATCTCAACCATAGTAACAAACTCTGCATGATCTATTATTTCTGAATCAAATGACTTCCAACTCATCCATGTGTGAGCACCAAAGATACTTTTCAGCAAACAGGACTCAAAATCTCATCATAATAAACCATATACCAAGTCATCATCATTTGAGCATGAGTATCACAATAACCAAAGAATAAGCAGTCATAGTGCCAACAATGCAATCATTAGTATTCAACCTGTTGCTCCCCCTGAACCAGTGCTCCTCCTTAACTTGTGCAACCTGAATACGTTCATCAGAAATTCATCAACAACAATCTCTGCATGAACTATCCTTATCTCCGAATTATAAGACTTTCATCTCAGCAACGAATACTCTTCATCAAAAAGCAAACAGGACTCATCCATAATCTTCAACATAAGAAACCAAGTATCATATCATCATTATTTAGAACTGAGAAACTAAGATGATACTGAGTCAATAATAAAGTTATTAACAGTCAGACTGATGCTTCCCCTGAACCTCTGCTCCTGATCTTCAGTTGTCATCCCAATTCTCTTATCATAAATGCATACGCGACTGTATCTGCTGGAACTCGCGTGTATACGCGACTTTTGTTCATCGAACCCGCGTATGGAAAGTGAAGCATAGAAATTTTTCACATTCCTTCATCTCCCCCTGAACTTGTACCTCCTGTACCTGTCTTTTCCACATCATATGCACTGTCAGAAATAAACATAACCAGAGTAATCAAATCAACCATGAGAGTCATCATACATTGCTCCCCCTGTGATGATACCTCCCCATAATGTATCTCACATTACTTCTACAGTCATTAAAAGAAGTAAGCTTCAGAAACTGATGACTGCAGTAGGATCAGTATTCCCTATGTTTCTGACTGGTCCTCCTTCTTTTTCCAAATTTGCTTGAACTTCCTAACTGTGTGCTGAAAATTGTCCACTTTCTCAGATCTGTTCAACCTGCATTCCTTTTCTACATGTCCATACTTGTTACAAAAATAACATCTCATGTGTCCAGAGAAATAAGCATAAGAATCATAATGAGTATTTCTAATCTTCCTCCTTTTACAATCAGCTGCTTTATGTCCATACTTGTTGCATGAAAAACAATATCCCTTGAAGCTACCAGAGTACCTTTCTATGTAGGATCTGTTAGTTTGTGGCTGAAATATTCTACTTCTGCAATTTGCTGCAACATGCCCATAATTATGACATTTAAAACATTCAACATTCTTGAATGATATCCTTTGATAATTCATGATCGTTGGTTGACCTTTTGTTTCTTTCAACTCTTCAGGTTTTGCTTTGACATCTTTTGAATCTTTAGCACTTCCTTGCGAACTAGATTCTCCTTTGACCGTTTCATGAAAACCCAGACCAAGTTTAATAGAAGGAGACCTTTGACTACTAAGAATATTGTCCAAAATCTTAGTACTATCTTGAAACCTCAAAAGTTTAACATTTTCTTCTAATTTACCTTTGAGAATGTTTACCTCAACTTCCAAGGCTTGACATTGCTTCGTCATGCTTTCTTCTTTCCTTCTTCCATCTTCTACTTGATCATTCAGATTTAGAATCTCTTCTTTCAACCCATTTCCTTGTTCTTCAAAAGTTTGTAAGAGTTCTTCATTCTTCTTCTTTGATGCTTCGATATCTGCTTCAAGTCTTGCATTCTTCTTATTTGATTTATCCAGATCCTTTTTGAGGGAGATGATTTCTTCTTCATGTTCTTCATTTTTCTTATTTGATTTTTCCAGATCTTCTTTGAGAGAGATGATTTCAGCTTCTAGGCTTTCACATCGATTGGTTACTTCATCCTGCAGTCTTTGATGTATTTCTATCTGTCCCTTCATTGTTTCTATTTGTCCATTTATTTCATTGTAGGCAGATTCTTTCTCATTAAATAATCATTGTTGATCTTTGATAACTTCTTCTAGGTCCACCGCATTACTTTCACTATCTACACCATTTCTTGCACAAAGAAGATTACAAGGACCCCAATCACTATCTGATTCATCTTCTTCGATTTCTGTTATACATGTTTTATGAGATATCTTCTTGCTTCGAGTAGCCTTCTTCTTTTGCTTCTTTGCCATGAGCACTTTCAGCTCATGGTTAGAATCTTCTTCATCTTCACTGGACACTTCATCATCATCTTCATTTGCATAATAACTCTTCCTCGTTTCAAATTGTTTCCCTTTACCATGTTTTTCTCTATAAGGACATTTAGCAGCATAGTGACCAACTTTTCCACACTCAAAACATTTGAAGGGAAGCTTACCTTTGAATCCTCCAGTACCTAGTTGGAGTTTTCTCACGAAATTCGCTTCTTCTTCTTCGGATATATAGTTGGATTCTTTGACAACATCCTTTTCTTTTCCTTTTGCAGATACCTTAAAAGCAGCTTCTCTGATTTGAGAAGGACCTCCTTGTCTCATTTCAAAATCAGTCAGAATACCATGTAATTGAACAACAGTAAGAGTTTGCAGATCTTGCCTTTCTTCAATAGCTGAAACTTTAGAGTCAAATTTCGAAGTCAAAGATCTTAATACTTTTTCCACCAGAGTAGTATCGGTTATGGTTTCACCCAAATTTCTCATTTGATTTACAATATCATCTAGACGAAGAAAGAAACTGGCAATACTTTCATCACTATGCATCCTTAAATTTTCATATTCAATTCTGAGAGTTTGGAGTTTTGCACTTTTTACCTTTGTATCTCCTTCATAGCTCAGAATGATTTTGTCCCATATTTCTTTTGCTGAATTTAGCTACATTACTTTAGCAAATTATGGTTCAGACATGCTTCCTAATAAGACATTCACTACTTTGGCATTGATTTCATACTTCTTCCTTTCAGCCGCATCAGTAGGAATACTTGCCGGATATTGATAGCCTTCTTCCACGATTGCCCATACTTCTGCACCAAGACTTTGCAGATATGCTTTTGTTCGTACCTTCTAGAATATCAGATTGCTTCCATTGAATAGAGGTGGCTTTATAGACATTACTCCTTCAAGACTTCCCATTGCGACGGATCTCCTTCAAGCGATCAAGCTTCTGCAGAAGGACCTGCTCTGATACCAATTGTTGGGAAAAATACTGAGAGGGGGGGGTGAATCAGTATTTAGGACTTTATCAAATCTTTTTACTTTTTCACTCTCTAAAACCCATACGCTACTTTGCTGAACCAAACTAGCGTATACACGCGGATATCCTTCATAAAACTCGCGTATACACAGAGATCTAATTATGCCATTAATTCTTCACTTATATCATTCCATCATTCATTCATTAGATGTTCAATAAACAGTAAACATGTGCAGTAAGAACAGAATAAACCATCACACATAATCATCACACATGAACACCAGGATTTTTAGGTGGAAACCCAAGTCGGGAGAAAACCACCGCTGCAGTTGCTCAGCCTTCAATATTTTATTATAGAGAAAACATCTTACAACATATGTGCTGGTGCAGACTCCTACCAGCACGCAGGCACCCACCTGTGCTCGTTTACCAGCCTCTCCTGGAAGGGAGCTCCAACCCCCTGACTCGTTTACCGGCCTCTCCTGGAAGGGAGCTACGACCCCCTGATCTCGTTTACCAGCCTCACCTGGAAGGGAGCTACGACCCCCTGACTGAAGGCTACAACCCTTAGCACCTCTATGGACCACGTTTCATCAATTTTCACACTGGATCCAACAACTCAAATAGAGTACAACTTGTAGGCCTCGTTTCATCATATTTTCAGACTGGACCCACTCCACATATTTAAGCTCAATCATACAACCAAACTGATACAGACAACTCAGAACTGTAGAATACAGACAGCAGTAACACAGCAGAACAGATCAGACATTTTATACTTCAGACTTCAGCAAACCCTAGCTTTTCATACGTGCTTTCCTTTCACTAATACCGTGTATACACGGGCTTCCGTTCACATCAACCAGCGTATACATCTGTTTATACTTCAGGGCAGATATGCGCTTTCTCTTTACCAAACCCGCGTATATATGCACTTCCGCTGTTCCGAACTAGCGTATACATCTTCAGTCATTATAGAGCAGCATACTTCTTTAGATCAGATATTCAGTTCAAATTTAACCCTTTTACTTTAGACAGATGTTCGCCTCATCTCAGATCTAAGCATTCCATAAACAGATCTATCAGATACAAATACATTCCAGATCTAGATTTCCTTCTTCATCATTTCTTCATTGGTGCATCATACAGTCAGATCTTTCATTCAACTGTAACCCTTTCCATTCAGATATACTTCAGAGAGAAGTATTCATTCAAGCTCAGACATCTTGCACCCACACTCATGATTTGCACAATGAATTTCTTCTCTTTATATAGGTTTACCCTTTTTCAATACCATGAGCCAAAACCACATTACTTCCGATGGTATTCCTAGATGGGGTCATTTAGACGAATCATTACCCAATACAATGGGTCAATACCATGGTAGTTACCCCTGGTTTTTTACTTTATGAGCGCTTTTGCCCATACGCGACTTGGCACGTTATTTCCCGCGTGCATACGCGACTTCTCTTAGACGAATCCGCGTATGCCTTGAGACATACTCTTTTCATCGTAGATATAACACATACTGAATTCCTTTCTTCATTACCTTCTGTACTCACTATAGATACATCAGATTTAGTTCATCAAGAAATATTCTATCAAGCACAACTTCATCAAGTAGGTTGCCATCATCTTCATCAAGTGGGTTGCCATTCACAGACAACACTCTATCAAGTGGGTTGTTCATCAAGGACAACACTCAGCATCATATTGCCAACATACATCATATCACATCAGATTTACATCATTTACCAAGTCCATCAAGTCAAGAATAACTTCATCAGGTGGTTTGCCATCAAGGACAACACATGTCAACAATCTCATGTCTTCATCTTCATTTAGTGGGTTGCCATCAAGGACAACACTCTGCATCATATTGCCAACAAAACCAATCTTTTACATGTGATTAAGGGTTCAAGTTCTCTTGCAAGTTATGGAATCTCATGAGTGATTTTCATGTTAACTTTATGAAAAAATTAATATATAGAAAAAAATATTGAACAATAGCAATAAAAGTACAATACATCACCATACAACACATCAACAAAAGGATTTGATGGAGGAGTTCACCCCTGCTAGTCTACATCTCCTTGGTCCAACTTCGATGGCTTGGGCCTCTATATTATACTCAAATTTGTAAAATTATGTGTTTTCAATACTTTTTATACACCTAAAAACAACTTCATTGAATTCAAAACACTCAAAAATGGTACCTTATCCTCTTTCTGCTCTTGATTTGGTCGAAAATTGGTTGATTTATGACTTCCCCAATTCTGCTCCAAATTTCCTCCCCAAAAATAGCTAGCTGGAACTAAATTTAGGAAAACCTGCCAAATTTCTCAAAACTTCCAACTAAAACCGGATTGGTGTTAATAACCCTGCTTAGTTGTTAATTAAACCAGATCGAGAATTTAGTGGCCCCTGCTAACAAAACTATATTAATCGTTAATTAATTGATGATTAAGGGTAATTAAATGCACTTATGCCTAATGTTCATGTACTTCATTGGTGGTCTAAGATCGTGATCATATGGTTTGGGGGCAAGCCCGCTTTCCCCCCATTCACGGACTTTGAAAAATTTAAATAGATGTGTAGATGCTATATGGCAAGAACTAATGTACATGCAGGGTGGTAGCGATGAGTGTTTGTTATGCAAAGGTCTCATGCTCGACCACCGCCTAGTCTCTCTGGTCCTTTACAATAATTTTACACCATTTTCAGGGGGGCACATCGTGGCACAAGGCTGAGCCACATGCCTCCTCCTCATTAGCCACACACAACCAATGAAATTTCCAACATGTACCAAAACACACCAATCACCATCTGCAACTTGGGATTCTACCATTCACCAGAGAACATGGTTGACCAACCTATTGACCAGTCTAGTCAGCATACCACGTTAACAGTACAGACTGTGGACTGGGCTCCACGTCTCCAATTTTTTTACCAAATTTTCTTGTTTAGGTTAACAGACAGAACTCACTTCTGAAGCCCTACAGAATCCGTTGTGTGTGAAACGAGTTGCGTCAGATTAAGAATGATGAACACTATGCAGTCGTTTAGCTTTCGTGTCATTGTGACAACATTGATTTTTTAACATAATTCTAAGAACTTGATCATTCCTCCCCCTTGGAAGCTTTTGTAGTCCAAAATATCTTTCATTAATAAACATGTTGATGAGGGTGCAGTTCCCTCACCCTTCCAGTCTCAATCCATTGGAATTTTCCTAAATTCAAAAATTTGAGATTTTCATAAAAACTAATCTCTTTCCTTGATTCTAGAGACCATGTCATGATGTTGTAGCCACCGTCATGTTGCAATTTCCTATAATTTTCAGAACAAAAATTTGTCCTTGAAGAAACAAACTTGTTCCCACCTTGGTCTTCAATCAAAGGAAACTTGAATAACTTGAAAACTTTACCACCTTGAACACTGTCGACATGGTGATTTTTAGTTTTCTTTCCTTGTACTTTCGTTGAATTTTGACCAAGTGTTTTTTCCATCACCATGTACCATTTTGAAACAAAATTTAGTACTTTTGGAACCTATGCCTTATTTTTAATCTTTATTTGGTGCATGTTCTTTTATTTTTGCACCATTCAGCGCTGTCATGTTATTTCCATCACTATTCAACACTCATGTGGACTGCTACAATTATTTCACATCTTGTTTACCTCTTTTCAAAGGCAACATGTTAGAGCTCTAAAACATATTATTACAAACATTAGAAACTTCAAAAAAATAATCATGTTCATTAGATGCATCTTATTGAAATATATCATTCAAAACATAATTATGCTTGAACATTAACAAAGCCAAATTTCGACTTGCATTCACTATTATCTTTAGTTATCTTGCATGTATAACAGATGAACTCTTATTCTTCTGATGCTCTTTAACTATGTACTATATTCCATTCTTGAACAAGTGGTACTTATTCTCATGGCGATGAAATAGTTCCCTCCTATCATAAATATAAGGACTTCCCAAAAAAATACTTGAAATCTTAAGCAGAACTACATCAAGTTCAACTTTGTCAAGAAAGTTTGAATTGATTGCAAACCTTAGGATGCACTTCCTTGTTCCCTACAATTTTTCATTCTTGCATATACAACCTAAAGGATAAGGTCTTGGATGCGTAATAGTTTCTAGATTTAACCTCTTAACTAAGTCTTCAAAAGTCCAATTGTCTTGAGAACCACTATTAAATAGTGTCTATTTTGGTTTGTTTTGAAACAACTATAATATGAAAGAGTTGAATTCTTGTATCATCATCCTCAGTTACGTTAGAAAAACATGAATAACTAGTGCTTGCTATGTTCTTACCTTTCACACCCATTGTTGTAATATTGGTTTCATCTCCTGAATCTAAACCTAAGTCTTCTTCAATGATTTTAGTTGTTTTATCCTTCTCTTTGGTTTTAAGTTTGTTGGGCTTCAACTATAGATGGAGTTTCCAACAATGGTCTTCAAAATGGCCATTTTTCAAACAATTTCTACATGTGAGTTTCACTTTCTTTATTTTAATAGAACCATTTTTCTTTCCTTTTCCATTAAACTTACCCTTTCCTTTCCCTTCATAGTTAAGGAAACTATCACTTTTCTCATTTTCACTATGTTTCCCTCTTGCTTCTAGATATGTGTATTGAACACAAAACTCATATAATATTGTGGGATTTAACATGAGAATAGTGTGTCTAAGATATTTTTGCAAACCCCAATATACTTTAACAAAGTGTCTTGAGAAGATAACTTAAAACCCAAAACTAGTGCTCTTCTCATAAACTCTTGTGTATAAATTTGAACACTTTGTCCCTTTAGTTCTCTAAAACTCTACCTATCCATAATGGATTTTTTCATGTAAGTTAGAGGGTAAAATTTCCTTTTAATTGCACCAATGAAATTAGACCAAGAAATTAAGATATTATCATGGTTTTTAATCTCATCTCATGTCCTTGCTTCCCACCATACAAGTGTTGCACCCTCTATTCCCAATGAAGCTAATTGAATCTTTATGTAATCCTCTTGAAGGTTCTAAATTCTGCAATAAACCTCCAACTGACGAATCCAATTATCAAGCTTTTATGCATTCACTTCACCATTATACATCGGTAGCTCAAATTTCACATCAAGTTTAAGTAAGGGTGATTTACTAGTTCTTTTTGAAGTATGTGGATGAACAAATGGAAAGGTTGCGGTAGTGGAAGATGATGAAGAGGAAGGTGAAGATGGTGGTGAGGATGATGGTGGAGTGGATTGTGGTTTATTACCATCTCCATGACCTCCTCCTCCTAGAGAACCCTCTCCTCTAGGAGGCCTAGAACTTTATCCTTGCGTCCTTAAATTCATCTCCTCATAGAGGACCTTTACCATCTCAGTGATATCAAAAAATTTCTTTTTGAATGCTCTCTCTTCTTCTGTCATGGTAGGTTCTCCCTCATGCGAAATTTTCACTGAATACTCAATTTCGATTTGACGATGTGCTAGTGTTGAATATTTTAGCAACCTTTCTCTTCTTCCTCTCGAGCAAATTGCAGGGCTTTCAATTAGTGTCCCTTCTCCTCTTTTGAGTTTTAACCTTTTAATCATGACACAAACTTGAAAACAATTAGATCCCTTCTTGTACAAAAAACACAAAGCTCTGATACCAAAAAAGATCTGATTAAGGTATGTTAGTAATGATTTTATAATTCCTCTTTCATATTTCGAAACCAATATTTTACATGTGCTAAAGGGTTAAAGCTCTCTTGCAAGTTATTGAATCTCATGAGTGATTTTTATGTTAATTTTATGAACAATTAACATAAAAAAAGACTAAACATTAGGAATAAAATGTATAGTACCTCACCATAGAACACATCAACATAGGGATTTGGTGAAGGAGTTCACCCCTCTTGGGATAAATCTCCTTGGCCCATATTCCATGTCTTGGGCCTCTATATGATGCTCAAATTTTGAAAATGATGTGTTTACAATGATTGTCTGCTAATAAAAGCAACTCCATTGAGTTTAGAACACCAAAAAATGGTACCTTAGCCTCTTTTTGTTCCTGATTTGGTTGGAAATTGGTTGACTTATGCCTTCCCCAGTTCTACTCCACAATTTCCTCCCAAAAATAGCTATCTGGCCCCAAGTTGCCTAACTGGCACTAAATATAGGCAAACGAATTAGATTTGTCGGAACCGCAAACTAAAACCACATTAGTGTTAATAACCCATCTTAGTTGTTAATTAAACCAGATCAAGAATTTTATGGCACCCATGTTAATTAATTGAATATTAAGGGTAATTAAACATGCTTATGGCTAGCGCTTCTATGCTCTGAGAGTGGTCTAAGGTCATGATCATATGGTTTTGGGGCTGGCCCCCTCTCCCTCCATTGGCATACTTTAAAAAATTTAAATAGACGTCGAGATTTTATATGGTAAGAAGTAATGTGTTGGCGGCTTGGTAGTGTGAGTGTTTTTTGTCAGAGGTCTCGTGTTCGACCCTCACTTGGTCCTGTTGTACTATACAACAACCCTCCCTTTTTCTTAAAAATTTTTAGAAATAAAATTCATTTAGAAATAGGGTCCCTTTCTCTTTTTATAGAAATAAAAGACTTAGAAATAAAGATTCATTGTTTTGAAAAAAATCATCTTTTGTTTACTAACCAAATACAACATTCAAAACTTCTGATCCGATCCAATATAGAAGGCCTTATCATAAAAAACAAATCAAGTTTAAAAGTCCAATCGCAATCGGATAATCGGAGAAAACCCTTAAAAGAAGTTTCATATACTTATTTCAAATCCTTCGATGCGATTAGTTCGATTGGAAATCTTCAATCGCTAAGAGTTAAAATTGTTTATTTGTATAACTTCCGATGCGATGCGGCCAGTCGCAATCGAATAATCGGGATATTCTTTAATAAACTCTTTACGGCAAACGCTTTCAAAAGAAAATCAAACATTTGTTCGTTTAAATTTTATATGGTAGACCCCACCATTGGAAATCGGAAAAGTTTTCAATCGGAATCGGCCAATCGAGAAAAACGTATTGTGATTTTTATGTGTCATTCGAAAACTTTCGATGCGATTGATAAATATTATTTATTACATGCGAAAAGTTCAGAATGGATGAATATTTTAATATTTCACAAGCACCAAATCTATGTTTGTACGAGGGCATTCAATAACAAATCGAATGAATATTGTTAATGATTTGGTTTTTAATACATGAGTGTGACCCAAAAGGAGCATTTACGCGGTATACGAAACAAATAAATGAAAAATCATAAGTTCATAAATCATCCCGTTTGAGTTACTTGTTTGTCACGACTGAGAGTTTATTGTCTTGCAGAGCCAAAGAACACTAAGCTCTTTCATTCACAGATAAAGGGAAATAATAGCAAACGCAGAAATGTCAAAGAGAGCGAGAAGAACCAAGACTGCTGTTCCAGTTAATTTTGTTGAGACTCCTACGGTTTCAAAAGAAAATTCCACAAAACTAAGATTAGTCACAGATACATCATGCCAGGGGCTTGGGAGAATGACATGGGAAGGAGTCTACAACCTATTGGAAAGAGAAAACGCCAAGGTCACAGTGGAAAAAGCATCGGTTCCAGACGAAGATAGCTCAGATTCCGACTCTGAGATCACTGAAAAATCACTTGCAAATTCATTTTTGCATCGAATTGCAGCCAGAGCGAGCATCATGCGTTATTATGATGAAATTCGATGGGTAATTGACAGTGTGAAGATACAAGACAGAACGTTTGTTTTAGCATCTGGAGTGTCTTTTGGGTCGTTTAAAGCAGAAGACCTAAAGGCAATGTATCACCTTCCAGACCCGCAGAAGGTGTATAACAAGGAGTTTATCAAAGACTTTGCTGATAATAACAAAGTCCAATCTGATCCTATTAAATATTGGAAGAAAAATCTAGAGAAGCACCAAAATGAAGCATCCGGTATGTATTCTGTAGATTCCCTTTTACCTCCGTATTGCTATGCCACTGCCATGATGTGTAGATTATTTGGAAATGATAATTCAGCTAGGTTTTCTATACAAATGGTCCCATTAATCGTAGCTGCTGTCAATTCCGACATCATGGATTGGGCTGTTATTCTCTCTGATAGAATGGCCAATATAATACTTGAGTACAGACAAGAAAAAACCGCTGGAAATTCCACTCCCTTTTTCTTTTGTGCCTATATTCTTGATGCTCTTTGTTTTAATTCTGAGTTTCCCTTATTTGGATGGAAATGGACTCCCAAAGACCCTACCCCAATTCATATTTATCATAAACTGCTTTGGAAGGTTCATTTCCAAGATAATGTATATAGAATCTGCCATGGTTTCCTTATCCCTGTTTTCCAAACCATTTTTAATCGCTTCCCTCCTAGATTCTCTGATAAAGCTAAGGCCAACTTATCCGCAATAGGAGATTGGTTTGGGGAGGAGAAATTTACATACATCAGGGTTTTTGGTAGTATTGTTGAACCACACGTTCTTCCTCTTATTGTTCCAGAAAAACTTCTTGCTCAAGAAATTTCCTATCAGTTAACAGTTGAAGGAATATCCAGGTATTTAAATAAGAGTAAGAAGAGAATGTGGCCTCAATTCCCATTCAATTGTGGTCAGTTTACTTTAAATGATTTCAAGAATGCTGAAAAAGAAGTCGCCAAGATGAAAGGTTGTAAATTTGCGACCATTCCTGGAAGACAATATGATCCACAACAGATAGCCTTTAATGTTACTGCTTCAGTTTCAGTTGCTCGATTTGAGCATGAGCCAGATCCGTTTGATGATTTGTTTGTTTCGTTGGATAATTTTCCTCAAATTTATGATTTAGCCAAGTCTAAATTCCAAAAGGAGGAAATGAATAATTTTTTGTTATTCAGAAGTCAGAGATTGTTAAGAGTTCCTCTGGACCAACTAAGAATTCCAACACAAGGGTCAGAGACAGAAGGTACATCTAGCAAAACACCAGTAGAAACATCTACTGGTAAAGTCATTACACAATCAGCTATTAACCAAACAACTGTACATACTCAAAAGGTGGTCACTGTTGGCAAGCCTGATGCTCAAAAGGGAAATAATGATGATGATGTGCATAATCAAAAAGGGGGATCAGATAGCAAAACCATTGAACAGAAAACAGATACAGGGAAAGTAGACATGCAATCAGGAGGAAAAGAAACAACTAAGGAGATTATAGATTCTGTTGATCTTAATGTTTCTTCTCAGTTATTGAAACAATATGATCAATTCGCTCAACAACTGGGACTGCAAGATAAAGATAAAGAGCAAATAGAGCAGGATGTTGAAATCATTCCTGAACATCCGACGGGGTAGATTGTATTGAAGGCCGAGGAGATCCCTCCTTTAGATGTATTTTACAGCCCCAAACATAAGGTTGTTGTTAGAAGACAAAGAAAAAGAAGGAAGACAGAACAAGACATGTTTTCTACTCCATAGGAAGAGTTTATGAATATTGTTTACAAAAACAATGAGGTGAATCCATCCGAGGATCTCATAAAATTGTCCCAGTATGCAGGAGCTTATAGTGCTGCGACAGTGGATAAAGTTGTAGAAGTTTCTCAGATGATAACTCAGAAATATCTCCATATAGCTTCACTTGAAGAGCAAGCTAAGGAAAGTCAGCAACAGATTACTCAATTGCAACAACAACTACAAAATCAGAGACTCAGGTCCAAAGAGTTGGAAAAAACAACTTGTTGAAGCAAAGAAGAAAGTTGATGAGAAACTCTTAGGCAAACAACAACAACTGAATGAAGAAATTTCCAAGTTACAAATTCTGTTACAAAATGAGAAAAATGCAAAGATTGTACAAGAAAAGGAATTTCAAACAACTTTGGATAAGTTTAAAGATTTCCTGAAGTTAAGTGAATTCAAATCAGAAGCCCTTGAGGCTAATAAACTATTGTCTCAGCAATTGAATGAATTTTGTGCAAAGCTATCACAGGCAGAACCTTTTTGTGATATTACCTCATCTTTGATCCAAAATGTTATTACTCTCAGACTAGAAATAGATGATGCTGATGAAAAGATTTCCGAATTTCTCAATTGGCAAGATACAGAAAAAGGAAAAGAAGCCAATCTTCCTAGAATAGAGGAAATACACAAAGAAATCTTGTTTACAGAATGGGAACATCAAATAATGAAAGCTGAGAGAGAAATATCAAGGGCTAGGAGTATGATGAATAATATCACGCAATTTATAAATGACAGCTTGTACTCAATCAATCTCATTTCAGACTGTGTTCCTGGCAGTTTGCCTAAAGTGAAAGAAACTGAAAACAGATGGAGAGAAGAAATGGTGAAGAAAAGTCAACAAATCAACAAAATTCAAGCAATATCCTGGGACAGTATGTGGACTCATTTAATCAAACCAAACAATCAACAAATGGCTATCAAATTCCTTTCAAGTGCTGTCGATTGTTTAATTCCAGAATTTTCCGATGCCACCTATGCTGGACAACTGCATTCCGAGATGAGTCATCCACCGAGACTCCAAGATATGTTGAAGATTTGCAACTTGGTAACAGCAAGCGAGAGAGAAAAACAATGAATCAGTTTCATTTAAGATAGCCTTTCAGTTTTTAATTTGATAGATTGTAGCAGTAGTAGTAGGATTTTGTTATGTAATTTCTTATTTAAATCCCTCTCATGCATTTAGAGAGAGGATCTGAAGTTGTAATATTTTTTGGACCTGGAGCTAACATTTCTGTACTCCATTCCTTATTATATTTTATGAAGGATCACATCTGGTGATTTTTGTGCTGAAATTATCTTTGAAGTGTTGCATTTCTGTACCTTTGGATTTAATTTTACATCGGAGTTACTAGATTAGAGTATCACATTTCATTTGACAGTCTTCAAGATGAATGAGGTATTTCTATCTGTTCACTATTGATTTTCTTTGTTATATGGTATTCGCTTGAAGAATTTGCTATCATTTATATATTTGGTTTTCATAACGTTTCCTTTTATATATCATTTCTGAGTATAATTGAAATGTTATCTTTTATAAGCATATATAGATGGTATACAATGATGAATGCAATATGCTAATATAACTCTGTTTAATTTCTTAAACAGAGTTATCTTTATTTGTTTCTGCACATTTCAATTTAAATAATAATACATTTTCATGGTTATTATTAGATTGAAACAATCTTAAGTTGTATTCACATATAATTACCCGGGTTAGTATTAGAATTTCTTTACTAGTATTTAGCTTAAAATAGATAGTTTTATTTTAGTTAATTTAGTCCCATTTCCACCCATCCAATCCAATCCACTTAGTTACAAGGAAACTGGTCCTTTAAATCCAGTCGGAGCCACCATTCCAAACGGAAAAGGAGTTGTCTTAAGGTCTCGACCGGGTGGTTTTCCCCAATGTTTGAAGTAGAGATTTTCTAGGCTTCAACATTTTTGGTGCTAGAAGGAGGGCCAGAGCTATGAATGGCAAGTAAATCTTTATCCACAAGCCATTCTGAGAGCAAAACACCCTCATTAACTTCTTCAATTTCTTCTGAAATTCAAAATCCTAGAGAAGAAATTGCAGAAAATATTCAGACACCCACTACCAAAATCCCAAAACATTCAGAAAATCAACATCCTGAGTCTCCCGAAGTTCAAGATCTAATTCATAAATTGAAAGGATTCTCATTATCTCTTGAAGAGTCTGAAATATCTGAAGGTAGTGTAACTTCAAAATTTGTTTCTTCCAAACCTCTTACTAGGCTTCAAAGTGAAAAACTTGGCATTTCTCCCAAAGAATTCCCTTTACCTAGTAGATTCAAGACAAGAAAAACCCAATCGGAATCAGCAAGTTCAACCTCTAATATCCAAATACCTGCTTCCGAAATCCCTTCTCAACAAAGTACAGTCGTTTCCATATCATCTCCACAAACATCTTCTCCTCAATCCTCATCAGTCTCAACATCATCCATTCCAACAACTTCTATTCAAACACCACCATTTTCTACTATCCCTCTAGTAGTTGTTCCGATAATGGCACAGAGACCATGGGCTACTCCAGGGGCAGTCAACATGGCTGCACCCTTACATGATTTACCAGACAATCCTGGAAAATGGCTTCCGAAATTTAGTCTAGATCTTAACATCCAAGCTGAAGAACATATTAATAACTTTATGTTGGCTGTTAATTTGAATGGAGTCACACATGAAGCTGTTGTAGTCAGACTGTTCCCTTATACTCTTCAAGGAGCAGCAGGATCATGGTAGTTCTCATTACCTTCGGGATCCATAAAAAGTTGGGACATTTTTGCAGATCATTTCTTAACCAAATTTGGAGATGACCGATCAATAGCTACTTTGCTCAATGACCTCTCAAATTTGAAAATAGAGCCCAGAGAACCCATTAAATATTTCAACGCTAGATTCAACAAACTCTTGAACAAAATCCACACAGACTCACAGCCCAGTGAACAGGTCAGAATAGAATGGTACATAACTGCCTTACCCTCAAACATAGCTATTTTCGTAGACAGAGCTGCAAAGCCTACATTAGCTGAAAGTATGAAGGAAGCTATTACAGTGGAAAAACGAATTACTTCTCTGGAAAAGAAAAACGCTATTGAGGAAAGAAAATCAAAGAAAGTCAGCTTCAAAGATGATTCAAAGAAAAAGGCCAAAGATCCATATGACATGGAAGGTTTACAAAAAGTTCTTAAAACCATGTCAAATGAAATGGTTGAAATTAAAAAACAAGTAGCTGAAAATTCTACCAAAAAACCATTCCGAAATTTTAGAAGAAACCAAGTTGAATCTAAACCTCCTAATTCAATCTCTAATGCAGAATCAGAGGAAGAAGAAGAAGAAGAAGATACATCTTTAACATCAGATGAGGAAGATGAGAATGAAGAAATTGCTGAATTACATGGAATGTGGGATTTTATTCTCCCTAATTCTGACAGTGAGGTAGAACAAGAAGCTATGCCTGTAAGTACTAGGAGTAAATCTACATCAGAGCCTATACAAACAGCTCCAAAAAAGAAAAACACAACTCCAAGTATCAAAGACAAATCCCCTGCAAAGAAAGCTTCTCCATTACCTACTCAGAATCAACCATCTTCTTTTAACCCTCCCACATCGACAACAAAGACTTTAGTAGTGTCAAATCCTATGGAGTACAACATTGTCGAAGATATGAAAAAGATTAAAGCCAACATTTCCTTACATGAACTCAGCAAATTGAAACACCAGCAGAAGTTGTTATTGAAAGAATTAAATGCTACACCAATTTCTCCTTTACCAAGCGGTGTAGTTGCAAAAGCAGCAAGAGGAACTGGTAAGCCACCAGATAAGGTAGATGCTACTGATACTGTACTCATTGGGGAAAAGTCAAATTCTCAAACTCCTCCTTTTCTTTTGACTTATGAGATGTATAATAAAAATCTGCATAATTGTTTGATTGATTCTGGAGCTTCCTCCAATATAATGCCTACTTCTGTGTGTGCCAAATTGAATATCGAACTACAGAAATCGGCAGTACATATTGTTCAATTAGATTGATCCAAAGTTCAAGTTGTAGGAGAAATCAATTCAGTAACTATCATATTATCTTCCGATCCTAGAATTGTCCAAAGAATTGATATTTTGATTGCTGATATTCCTGAATTCTATGGATTATTTTTAAGTAGGGACTGGTCTGCGAAACTCAATGGTTATATCTCGACTGATTATTCTCATATGTGGCTTCCCTACAAAGGGAAACCAAATCAAATCAAAATTGAACGAGAAAAAACATATGATGCATACTGTCACTGAATTTGAACAACCTAATGAACCTGTAGTATTCAACAGCAATGTTCTTGGAGGTTATTCTGCTGAATCATTTCTTGGAAACTTCAAAGCACCCCAATCACCTTTTTCTGTTAATACTTTTGTTTCTCAAGTAGAAAATTTTTCACAATCTGATTCTTCCAGAATTGTAAATACTTCTGATGTAATTGTAGATAAGTCAATAGATAAATCTTTGTTTTGGTCATTATATTTTGATGGATCAAAGTCTAGTGATGGAGCTGGAGCAGGATGCATTTTAATCGATCCAGATGGAGAGAAAACCATGCTGTCATGTAGGCTATATTTTGAGCGTACTAACAATACTGCAGAATATGAAGCCTTGGTTCAAGGACTTTATAAAGCTATAGGGTTAGATGTTAAATACTTGAAAGTATTTGGTGATTCCGAAATTGTCATAAAACAAGTTAGGAATACTATTCATTGCCTTTCAGGACATCTTAAACACTATCAAACCCTAGTACAAGATCTCGCTACTCATTTCTTAGCATTCAATATTTCTCCTATTTCTAGGAATCAGAATACATCAGCTGACTTGTTAGCTAATGTTGCATCTAAACTCCTCCCTGCTGAAGATTACAGTCCTGATAGGTTTTCTGTAGAATTATTTTTTCATCCATCTGTCCCAGACAATGTCACAAATTGGAGAGTTTTCTATCATGATCAAGATATTTTAAATTTCGTGACTTCAGAGAAATCATATGATGACCAAATTATTGATGAAGAAGATCATGATTTACAAATTGCTTCAAAAGGTAATGAAAATCCCATTCCGAAATCTGTTGTTAAATTGGAGGACTTATATGATATTAAAGACAGATTCAAGAAAGTCACTAATACCAAGCTTCAAAGTTCCACTTTGAAGTTTGAATTAGTGAATCTTGGTTCTGATTCCAAACCTCAAAATCTTAATTTAGGACTTAATTTAACATCAGAGGAAAGGGATGCTTTCATTAAACTCTTGAACAAATATAAAAATGTTTTCGCTTGGAATTATGATGATTTAAAAACGTATGATACTTCGGTTATTCAGCACACAATTCCAATGCTTCCTGATATTAAACCTGTTCAACAAAAGCTAAGGAAAGTTCATCCAAATCTTGAAGATCAAATCAAGTCAGAACTTAATAAACTTTTGAAAGCCAAAATCATTTTTCCTGTCAGGCATTCCAATTGGGTTTCCAATATGGTACTTGTAAGGAAGAAAAATGGTGATATAAGAATCTGTATTGATTTCAGAAATTTAAACAAGGCATGTTTAAAAGACAATTTCCCATTGCCAACCATGGAACAGATACTTCAAAAGGTAGCTGGTTCTGAACTTATGTCCTTTCTTGATGGATTTTTAGGCTATAATCAAGTCTTAGTTCATCTAGATGACAGATTGAAAACAACTTTCAGAACGAAATGGGGAACTTATGCTTATCAAAAAATGCCTTTTGGATTAATAAATGCAGGAGCAACTTTCCAAAGAGCCATGGACATAGCATTTAAAGGTCTGATCAATAAGTCAGTTGTTGTTTACCTTGATGACATAACAATATTCTCAAAAAAGAGAACCAATCATCTACATGATCTAAAGCAGATATTTGAAAGATGTAGAAGATTTGGTATTTCCTTAAATCCAAAGAAATGTTTCTTTGCTTTGGATCAAGGAAAAATTTTAGGATTTGTTGTGTCAAAATATGGTATATACATTGATCCAGATAGAGTAAAAGAGATCTCTGATATTTCTTTACCTCATAACAAAAAATCCATGCAATCATTTCTTGGACAGATCAATTTTGTTAAAAGATTCATTCCTGATTTTTCTTTAATTGTTTTACCTATGCAAAATATGATCAAGAAGAATTCAGTATTCAAATGGGGGCATAAAGAGAAATAAGCCTTTGAGGCAATCAAACAAGCAATCATTAATGCACCAGCATTGAGTACCCCAGATTTTTCTAAAGATTTTATTTTGTATACCTTAGCCACAGAGACATCCTATGTAGCTGTTTTAACACAGCTCAATGATCAGAAAATTGAAGCACCAATTTCTTTCTTTAGCTCAAATCTGCAAGGAGCTGAACTGAATTATTCCGATGTTGAAAAACAAGCCTTTGCTATGTTTAAATCAATCAAGCATTTCAGACCTTTTCTCTTAAAAACTCATACAAAAATCATTGTCCCATTCTCTGCAGTGAGACAATTATTAATTCAGAGAGAAGTAGGAGAAAAACGAGCTAACTGGGTAACAGCTTTACAAGAATATGATGTTGATATTAAACCAGCTAAGATTGTTAGAGGACAAGGTTTTTTCAGATTATTAGCAGGAGCTCATAACATACCAGAAAATGAAGATTCAAATCAAGATATTCAAGTAAATCAGATAAGTATTACGGACTCTGAATCTCAGTATGCTGATCTCATCTATTACTTGAAAAATGGGTATGCTCCTTCTGATCTCAACTATAAGAAAAAACATGCTTTAAGATTAAAAGCTATTAAATATGAGATCATTGATAATGTGTTATTTAGAAAAAATTATGATTCAATTTTATTAAGATGTCTCGAAAAGACTGAAGCTGAAAAGGTTTTGTAGGAGTTGCATGATGGACCAGCAGGAGGTCATTTTGGAGGTGATACCACAGCTCACAAAATAATTCGTGCTGGCTATTATTGGCCTACCCTTTTTAAAGATACACATGACTATGTAAGGAAGTGTAGAATCTGTCAAAATGCAAGTGGAAGACAAAGGAAACCAACTTTTCCTTTGCAACCAGTGAGTATTGAGCAACCATTTGAACAATGGGGGCTTGACATTATTGGTGAGATAGTACCTCATTCTTCCAAACAGCATAAGTACATTCTTACTGCAACTAATTACTTTACAAAATGGGTAGAAGCAATCCCTTTGAAGATAGCCAATTCTGATGCGATTATTGATTTCATAGATCAATTTATCATAACCAGGTTTGGTGTACCTCAAGCTCTTGTCTTTGATAATGCATCTTATTTTTCTGGAAACAGTTTAATAGAATTTGCATTCAAAAGAGGTTTTAAACTGAAATATTCAGCAAATTATTACCCACAAGGTAATGGTTTGGCTGAATCCACTAACAAAAATCTCATCAAAATTATTAAAAGGACTATTGATCAAAATCAAAAGAATTGGCATAAATCTTTAATCTTTGCATTATGGGCTGATCGTATTACTGAAAAAGCTTCAATAGGAACTTCACCTTTCAATCTAGTATATGGAAAAGAAGCTGTGATACCATCAAATTTAACTCTTCCATCATTAGCCCTAGTACAATTTATTGAAGAAAATCCTTCTTCATCCATTCAATTGAGATACGATCAAATCCTTAAACTAGAAGAAGATAGAGATAAATCTAAAATTGTTCATGAAAAACATCAGCAGCTTGTAAAATCTTCTTTTGATGCAAGTTCTACTAGCTCAAAAATTTTGTCAATTGGTGATCTTGTTCTAAAATGGGATAAGGCACATGAAGAAAAAGGTAAACATACCAAATTTCAGAAAATGTGGCTTGGACCATTTCAAATCATTGAAAATATAGGCTCAAATACATTCATGCTCCAAGATCTAACAGGTAAGAGAGAATCTCTTCCTGTAAATGGGCTTATCTTGAAGAAATTATTTTCATAAGGAGGTAACCCCTTCTTAAACTGTACATATTCCTTTCTGCAAAATTTTTAATTGTTGTTTTTGCAAATAAAGGTTGTTAGTAAGTCTTTAACTGACTATTTACTTGATAGAAAAATTCTTGAGAAGAATATTATAAATATTTATTTTGTGTAAATGAGAATTTTTAAAGAAATGATTATATTCTTTTGGTAGTTTTAAATAAGATATTAAAACTTTGAAAGATCATTTCAATTATTTGCATGATCTTTTGAAAAACTTGAGGGAAATGTAAATCATTATAATTTTATTAAGCAGAGAGAGGTTATCTATAAAAGTAAAGATTATTGAAGTCTTGGTACTCAAAAAACTAAGAAAATTGTCATCCATTGATTCTTAAGGATAAAACTAGTTCACCCCATTCATTTAGGTTGTGATTTTTTAGAATATAATTCTAAGAAATTATGTTAAAATTTTTAAGAGATAAGAGGTCTCATCATGAGCCGACTTACCATATTCATAAGAAATAATAAAACTGACATTACCAATACTGCATATCAAAACAGGGTAATGGCTTATAAATATAAGACAAGGGGTCTCATCATGAGCCAGCTTGTTCAGTTTAATTATAACTATTGAATGGAATTGTTATCAACTGGCTACCAAACCAGAACAATGGCTCTTAAAAATAAAAAAATAAATAAAAGACAAAAAACATGAGATAATATGTCTTATGAATTTATCTTTTAAAAAAGTCATAATCTTAGTTGAATGGGACAATGAATAGTTAATGGTTAAAAGGTAACCTTGTCGAGACTATGAACGTTTGCAGGCAGCAGAGGCAATACCTATGACAATAGAGTATATTATAAAACCAAACTTGGAAAAATCCACTTAGTTCATTATTAATACCAATCAAAGCTTAAGATAACCCAAA